>JAIUCV010000023.1:1878139-3261652 GCA_026724425.1 Erythrophleum ivorense | reverse complement strand
ATTGATATCTTTTTGAGAAGCTAAAGTTGGTAATTTTTGGAGGTCTGTGGAATATTTAGCGAATTGTTGAAATTGAAAAATTTTCTGGTTTTGGTCCTTGGTACTGTAGCATCTGTCCGAAATTGAATTCTGTCACTCATGGGGCAAACGATGTCCAATTGCCACGAAATTTCATACAGAGAAACTAGAAATTCTTCACAGTAACTTTCTCCAACTGGAACTACCTCATTTGGAGTTCTAGAGAGGGAGATATGAATTTTTGAACATTCTGTCCAGTATCAAGACCCTTACCCGACTTGATGTACTGTTCTATTGAATTTCGAGACTTTGGGTACCTGAACTGGTCTGAAAGTATTTTTATCCTCTAGCTAACATCCACAGCTTTCCATATTGGTACCATTTTCATGGATTGGATTTTTTTGGAATTAATTGAACATTTTCAAAATTTGCTGCAGAATCTGTGACAGCATCAGGAGGCAGTTTGACCCCTGGACATTTTCGGATGTCAAACGCCCTCTATGATGGGTGTTATGATCTGTACATATTTTTACTGTGAAGTAGACATCTGTAGCTTTCCAGAATGGCCAAGAATGTGTGATTTTGATTTTTCTAGAATTAGTTATGAATTTTTGAAATTGTGCCAGAAAGGGGCCAAATCTGGCCGAAAATAAACCTCCATATTCTAAGTTCCATTATTTGTGGGCCAACTTTGGTGATGTAAATGAGTTGTATGTATGTAATTAAATAGGAGAATGTGATGTATGAACTCATATGGTCCACGTGACATCGAATGGAATTTTCATACGCTACGCAACGCGAAATAAGGCATTATTTTAATGCCATCTTCCATTCCCTTTTGTGCAATTCATCATGGGAAACTTAGAAATGATAGGAAACAAGCTAGAAATATATGGTGTTACAACTTCTCCCTGGTTTTAGATAGAATTTAGTTTAGCCAAATGTGAGGAAGAAGTGGGGTGCCACCTATGTAGGCTAGGGATCCTTAAGAAGCTTTTAAAATGCTAATTTTGTCCCTCATTTTTTATTTTTTATTTTAGGCTCATTTTAACTCTTTTTTAAAAATTATTTTTTCCATCATAAAATTTAGGCTCTCTAACCTCTAAATAGCCTTTGGAATCACTCAAATTAGGTTTAAAACCTTTTTGAACAAAAGGGTCAAAGTTTGGGTTTACTGATATTTTAGAACATAAACCTGAGTGGTTTTAACTGTTCTAAGGGTTCTTATAATTTTTAGGACCTCTAAGAACCCTAAAAAACTCAATTTTTTCATTTACGTATTCCTCCTTTGATTTTTCTAAAAGTTATCCAAAATTACGAAAATGCCACTGTATTTTGTCAAGATTTTCTTTAGCCACTCTGGCTTTGGTTTTTGGGCACCCTCAGTCTTGGATCCTCATTTTTTAATATTTAAAATTTTATCCTAATTTTATTTGGTTTTAACAAATTCATTTTAGAGGACTCTCTTTTATATCTGGCTTGTTTCTATCATATTTATGAAAACTGGGTGTTACATAAACTTTATGTAAGTTTACTTTGTTCTAAGACATGGTTATGGTTCCATATAAGTGTATAATGAAGCAACCCTAGCATTCATGATCTTGGCTCCAATTTGTGACAACCCTACCTTCTAGTCACTGTAATTATGGTTAAATGTGCGATTAATAATTAATTATCAAGGTTTGAGTGGTTGCAATCTATCACATTGTGAAAATATAGAAAAAAATTTAAACCTTGATATTAGGGTCGTCACCATACCACCACACAAATCAAAATTTGCATAAAAGAAATCCTACTACCATAAAAGGCTTATGATTCAACCGTCCGTCAGTTTCAATACCCAGTAACCTCCCACAAGTACTCCTATATCATCTCATACCATTACCGTTGGAGAAAATGAGGTTTCTAGGTTCAAAAGAGTAGGTTGGGGACTTACGCCGCGGCCTAAACCTTCCCCGTCGCGGCCAAGTTACTCTCTGGAATCACTGGACGAATTTAACAAATCTTGCCGTGGCGAGTTGGACCTTCGCCGAGGCCAACCTATGTGGCGCCGCGGCAGAACGCCTCCTAGAACTACTGCTCTCAACTTTCAGGATTCTCACCTCGGCACAATATATTTGCGCCGCGGCGAGTTTTGCTTCTGTCCAACCCTTATTTAATTTTCTCGACTCACGCAGCGGCGGGACATAATGTGCCGCGGCAAGTTTTGGTTCTGTTACCCTCCTGGGCGATTTTTTTCACTTTGCACCGCGGCAGGATTGGTTATGCCGTGGCGCCTTTTGGCTTTGTCTCTCCTTTGGCCGCGGCGAAGACTTCTTAGCCGTGGCGGAACTCCCTCTTGTGACCATATTATCCAAATTTCGCCCTCTACACTCCAAATGTCATATTAGAAACACTTTAGGTCTACCTACCCTTGTTTTATGTGGTCCTAATGGTGTTTATCTACCCTATTTACCCATCAATCCATCTATTACCATTGCGAAACTTAAACACTACTTCCTACTTGTTCCACTAGCTCATATCATCAAATTTAAGAATATATGACAGCAAGATCACATGCATTAGCAGCAATTTACATCCTATGCAAATTTCATAGAGATTCCATTCAACAATAGCTTACATCCAAGGCATCATATGACTATGATTCCCATATAGTGATCCATATCACAATTTTAGCAAAACTACAAATATATAATGCTATAAGTTCATACATTAATATTCAACTATAATGAGATTTGAATCCTTAACGGTTACATTTCAATCAAACAAAATATAAACGCCTACACTTAGCAACATGATTACATGATGATACTATGTAAACTAATAACAAAATTGCATCTACCCTATTCTACTCAGACTAAGTGTAGCTCCCCACACCCGGCCTCAGCTCATGGATGTTCATCCACTTGCTTACCCTTATCCTTACCCGAGGAACTTTCACCTGAAATATTAATCCCATAAAACGGGGTGAGATATAAATCTCAGTAACCAAGGCAATTCCATCATATATCCAGTTTAATTAGCATATAAGCATGAATCAAAATCAACATCAGAATCATATCCATCATATCAGCAAATGAATCAATTAAGCTATCATGATTACTATCCCATACTAGCAATCATATTATCACATGTTAAAGGCCATTAACACCGGGAGAGGCCCATCCACGGCACCTACTCCCTATTGAGCACAACCGAGGCTCAGTACATCTGGGTTTGATCATAATCCGGTGCTCGATCGAAGCACATGCACGGGTGGCAGCCGCACCACAGCTCCACCATGGACTCACAAGGTCCAATCACAATTCAACAGATAGCCAATCAATTCATTCAACATTTCAAATCATTCATATACAGCAACATATGAAATTAAATCAAATATATATATGGAATTGATATAACCCAGTTACCTTACTTGTAGACACTTGCAACAGTCACCAATAGTGCAGAAATCCTCCTATAACTATAGCATCATAGAATTACTACTCTAATTCATCATTAATAGTTACAATTAGTACCCAAAGAATTTAAGATGCTAATGACTACCAAAGAATCACTTACTCAGCCACTATAAGTCCCAAATTCGGATTAAATTGTCCTCCACCAGAAAACTCAATATTCCACCCAAAACCTAAGCAAATTCGTACATAATTAATACCTATTTTATAAATCAGCTATGGGGGTCTCAAATTAACAATTGAAGCATCATAATGGAGGGTTTAAACTCACCCAAGGTCAGCATAACCTCAACCTACAAATTTTACCAAGAAAATTCCCAAATTCCCACATTTCAGATTTTGGGTAGAGTGAAAATGCTCCAAATGAAAAACTAATCGAACCAAATTAAAGAGGAAGATGAGGGGATTAAGTTGTATAACTATTACCTTGGCTGAATCTTACTCTAAATGTGAGAAAATACAGAATTAGTGCCCCCAACCCTAGCCTCCTCTCCAAGCTCTGAATTTTCTCTTTATGTTTTATGTTTCAGCAAGTGTAAGGGAGAGGCTGGTGTATTAGGGTTTTAGTTGGGTTTAAGTTGGGTCAAATGTGGGTCATGGGTTGTTCCAAGATCCATCTCTTAATGGGTTTCAGGTTTTTGCTTGTTGGGCCAGTTTTTAGAGTGTTGGGCTGCAGAATTTTGTTGGGCCAGCTCTTATACATTGGGTTGCTGAAGTTTAATTAAGTTTGGGCCAAGTTTGAAGAGCTCAAGAATGTGGGTCTGCACAAGGGTTATTGGGCCCACTTAGAAGAGTCTATACAAGGTAGATTCTGGGCCTCCATCACATTAAATTGGGTTGGGTCTGCACCTAACCCATTGGGCCTCCATTAGCCTCTTATCATGATCTATTAATTTAAGCCTAGATAGGATTTCTATCTCAATTAAATCTCAACCCATATTAATTATTCCTAATTAATCTAATCCGTGATTAACACCTTAATTAATTATGGAGTGTTACATAATTCCTCATTCAATCTAAGTCTTTTGACTCTATTTAGATTTCTTGGAGTCATCACAAATTCAATTCAATGAGCTTAAACTTAAGTTGCTTCTTTATGTCTTAAAAAGGAACCTAAACTTCTATCTCACAAACCATGATTTCTAAATTTAAACCTATGCTTCCCTTGATATTTATTAATCATATCTAGGTCATGCCTATCCTCAAAATCAAAGCAAAATCTCCCTAGATGCTTGTTCTAGCTTTAGCCGAGACATGAACAAAGGAATGGACCCATGGAGTTTGCTTGATTCTTCTTAGGGAATTGGCACTTATGAAGCTTTCTAGATGCCTTGAGAACTCAAACACCCTCTTAGACAACCTAAATTACCATTTAAAAGCTTCATAAATTCCTAAGAACATTCAAAACCCAAATGGCTATACTTTGTTATTTATTGGTTTCCTTTGAATTCTAATTGTTCCATTTGGTTTCTCATGCCTCAAAGTCTCACTATCAAGTATAAATAAAAAATAGACCCCTAACATATGGTCTCAATTCTAGTCGAAAGTAGGAGGAAGAAGAGAAGCCAAGGGGAAGCAACATGACCATAATTTCTTACCTTGTTTGATAGCTTTTCAAAGGTGCTTTCCTATGCTTCCAACTGCTCTCCCAATTTCTCTCCTCCCCTTACTAAACTAGCCACCAAACATGTCCCAATTAATCACCAAAACCATAGTAGAAGAGAGGAGAAGGAGAAGAATGGGTTTAGTGAAGGAAAAGACATGAAAAACTAAAGAATTCTTATGCCTTTCAATTCTTCTTCCTCCCTTGGCCTCCCCTCTTGTGCACCTTCTAGGTTAGAGCTTGAATCTATTTTGGAGTGAAGCTAAGTCGGTTAGAGAGGATGGACTAATTGGGACGTTTTTAAGATGCCTAAAAGTCCATTTTTATAACTTTTCAAAATTACAATTTTATCTTTTTTCTTGACTCTTTCCATTTGGTCTCATTTTAACTCTTTTTTGAGAACTATCTTTTCTATCATAGAATTTAAGTCCTTTAATTCATAAAATGTCTTTGGTTTTACCCAAATTGGATTAAAAACCTTCCCAAATGAATTGGTCAAAGTTTTGGTCAATCTATGCTCTAAAATGGATACTGGAGGGGTTTTAATCATTCTAGGGGTTCCTATGATTTTTAGGACCTTTAAAAACCCCCAGAAACATAATTTTTTCATTTAAAGATCCCTCATTTGAGTTTTATAAAAGTTTTCCACAATTACAAAAATGCCACTACCTTTTCGTAAAAATTTATTTAGTTATTTTGTTTCTAGTTTTCGAACATTTTAAGCCTTGTATCCCCATTTCTAGTTATCTAGATTATTATTCTAATTTTATTTGGCATCTAATCATTTTATTTAGGAGGCTTCCTTTTATAACTTGCTTAGTTTACAACTTTTAAAATGACAGATGTTACACACGTTGTAGGTGAAATGTTCATTTTTAGCATGCCCTACACTCATTGTGTAACATTTAGGAATTTTTCCTAATTTAGTTTTGCTCAAATTCTTAGAAATAATATTTTAGGATTTTATGGATGAAATTCAAAATATTATAGTAAGATAATATTTTAAGGTAAATAATTTTGAATTAATTTAATTAGATGAATTACAATCTTAGTTAAATATAAAATTTTGAAATTTAAGGATAAGGTAATATTTTAGTGTAATTAATTTAGGTTTGTTTTAATTAAATAAATTGTGATATTAAATGAACACAAAATTTGAAAATTAATTGAGAATTTTAATTTAGGAATTTTGAAATATATAATTAATAAATAAATTATTATAAATGATGGGGATATATGTGAAAAAATGGCAAGGCTAGACTCGAAATTTAAAGAAATTATGTCTTAATGGTCGAAGTATCCACTAATTAGAAGTTAATTTTTAACTAACTTTTAATTAGTTAATCCCTAATTATTTTTTTAAACAAATTCTAGCCACATAAAAAAAAAGAGAGTTATCTTCTCCTATACACCACTTGGGCAAAACTTTGAAGCAAGAGAGAAAAAATGGAGGTGTTCCTATAGTGTCTTGAACTACAAGAGGAGAGAGAAACTTTTCAAGGCAAGTTTAATGCACTTTTTCTCTCTTTCTCATCTAAACGTAATTGGAAAGATTGTAGAACTCATCAAGGATTTTCATATGAACTAATTAGTTTCCAAAGTCAATTGAATCAAAGTTTTGATTCTCAAGAGTTTAGACTAAGGGAAAATGGAATTATGCCTAACGGGCATGTTTTGGATGCAGGAGTTTAATTCAATTGGGAATCAATTTAGATTCGGAAGTTTGAATCAATTGAGAATCAATTAACTTTGGAAACTTCGATTCAATAACTCAAACTTTGATTCAAAGTTTTTTTGTGTCTTTTGCGCTTTTCATGAAAATTTTTAAATTGGATAACCCACAAGTCACTTTTAGGATTTTAGTTTTAATCCATCCAACGGGTGCCTGGGCCATAGGTTAAGTCCCACTTTTTAAACATTTTTTTGTTTTGCTTTATTTAGACGTGATTAATAGGAGTAAATACAGCACACATAAAATTACATAATTAATTACATAATTTCTTTGAAACATTTTCTTATCATAAATCGATTTCTTTTTGTTATTTGTCACGAATTCACATTTTTTTTCGAGTATGAAACTTAATCTCATGTTTAATTTCTCTTTTTTTTTTTAAAGGAAAAATCATCAAGATAAAAGACTCAAGATTTTCACAAGAGTTTGGACTGAGGCAAAATGGAATTATGCCTTATGGGAATGTTAGAATCTGAAGAGGAAAATAGTTCTTTGAGGCAATTGCTCGAGCATGTATCAAGCAATCCCCTGGAGTCACTCAGCATTCATCCCAACTGTGATTTTTCTAGATTTTGTGAGCTTAAGTATGAAAGACTTATCCATCCAACAACGGAGTCGTTCATTTTCGTTAATTTGGATTAAAATGAAGTGGTTTTGAACGCATGGAGGTCATTGAGTATGTTCTATGAGGCGTTTGTTACAATGGCTGGCTCCATTTGGACTCCACACAAGTTGTCCTATGAATTTGATCCTGCAGTTGAAATTTTTTCAAGTGGAAAGAGGTGCAGAGTTCTCTATGGTATACATGGAAGATGTGAGAAGGAGATTGACCTGGGCCAAACAAAAGTAAGGAAAATGTGGAGGTCACGGTGGTTCCGGCATTTAAAATTGGGAGGACAGTTATTCAGTCACAAGTTTATCTGAGCAATTTCAAATGTACAGAGTAGTTATCTACAGAGTAGCTTGTTTAATACAAGCTATGGGAAGTGATTTCAGATGAGACTACATTTTGAGGGACTAAACCCAATGATAGTTCTGGTAGCATATACTTGCTTTGGTGGTTGTTGTAAGAGAAATCCACTGAGTTCTGCCAGAATTTATTTGAAGAAGATGACTTCTACTGACTGAATAAGACATGCTTGAAGATATTTGCTTCCTGCCATGCTGCTGAAAAGGCAGTAAGATTGGTGTCTCAAGTTTTTTGTGGCTATAGTGACCAAAACTCTCGCAGAATGGGTAGAAAATTTGCTGGTCTTTCCTTCTTTCTCTGTTTGTTTATTTCTTTCGTTCTACACTTGTGTTTCTATGTTTCTTAGGTTACTTGTGCAGAGTTCACTGTATAGAATATCCCTCTTATTTTGGGGACTCTGACTGTCTGACAATAAATACATCAGTTAATTGTGTATCAATAACTAACAACAAATAATAGATGTTTTCTCTGTAGCAACTCTTTGTTTCACCAATTCGCGCTACTGGCATCCTGCGATTAATATCCGTAGAATGTAATATCAAGTTGCACTCTAAATATTTTTGTTCACTCAGACACTTGGACAAAAAGAATAAATGTCACTTTTAATTTTTGCTAGCTTTCTTTAAGTAACATTATCCTACTGTTTGTAATTTGCTATTGTTGTCACTTTTACTTCAAATAGAAAATCTTTCATTGTTAAGATTGTTGAAGAGCTTGTCTGCTTGTATATTCGCTAAGAAGCATAGATGTTGACACAAATACAGGACATTATATAATACAGACACCGTGACCTGCCAAAATCTGAAGGGTCTGCAATTTGAAGTTGGCACTAATCTTAGGTAAAATTTATTAATTGTTTATCAACAAAATTTTCAATAAAGTTATGTGGAGGAGGTTTTTGGAAATTCCCAATTATGTGGTACTGGCTGATGAGTTGTAAAAAATATCCATTTACTACATTTTTATTGGAAAATTTAATAATAAACACCTAAAAGCTATATATAAGTTTTGTTCTTTGAAGTATCTCGTCATATTTGATGAGTGTTAGGTATGTATTAAACATGATGCGACTCTACTTTTTAAGTATTGATACTACATATACCGCTTGTTTTGAAACTTCTATTACATTTGTTTGCTGGACTGAGTATTGATGTAATTGTTCTGAGTGGAACTTAACCAGTGCCACACATCCTCCCCTCTAAACCTCCATGTCCCCTTCATTTGTTCAATTACTGCTGTAGAAAGCACCTGCACCACTAAAATTATGGGTTCTTTGAAATAAGCTGAAGGTAAAGCAATTATCCAACCTCTTCTTTCAACCACCTATAGAAGGACTCAAAGATTAATCTTATACTGCAAGGGTGGTAGAAAGTTTTCTTCCACCCATTTTGAGTCCACTTTCTCTATGATTATTTTGGAAATGGACTTCCAGAACTACATTTTCTGCAAAAAAAGAAAAAGTTATATTCATTGCTGGCTGGATCACCCAAACCAACGGGATGGTTGGCACTTCTTAATTGGAAAGCTGCATTGAGCTTAAAGGATTTCTCTTTTGGTTTTTCTTTTTGTTTCTTCTTGCATGTTTGCTGTAGGAGGATTTCTTGTCCTCGTTGTAGTTCTTTCTTATCTACTATTTAAGCTACTTATTTTTTTAATTTTAATAGCCTAGGATCCCATATATTTGAGTGAAAATATCTGTTGTTGCTAACTTTTGTTCCGTGTGTTGTCTTTGTGCTATAGTTTGGTTTAGAAAATTTGTAGGTCAAGAAGGTTTAGAAGCCATAGGTATGTCTAAAATGGAATACATAACTTGTGTAAGAAATGAGTATGAAAAAGGTGAGAAAAATGCTTATAAACATAGTTTGCATATTGATTGAAAATTTGAAAAAAATTATCTACTCTTAATAGTGTGATCAACACTATTATAAATATTACAACAAGTTGGTTTAGGAGAATAGATTAAAAAAATCACAAAAATCATAAAGAAATAGTTAGTTTTATAGAAGCTTTAGATAAAAAATTTCTTCAATTAAAAACACTAATTGATGAAAAGGAAAACCATATGCTATATTAAGATAACAAAGTTTGTGTTTTAGGAAAAAAGAAAGAAAGAAAGAAAGAAAAATCACAAAAAATATAGAAAAGTTTGTTTATGCAAAATCTTTGATCTAATATTGACACTAGTAATTTTCAAAAAAAAAATATTTAGTTAAAAAATATTTAATTCTTCAAAGTGAAGAATTATTTTAATATCATAATTATTACTATTTTGTTTAATATGATACAACAATTGTATCTAGTGATGAAGAAAGTGAGAAAATAAAAGTAATAGAGAAAGATAAATACTTTGACTTTAAAGACCTTGAAGAAATAGAAGAAACTAAAAATTGAATATGTTGAATAAAAAAAAAATAGAAATTGTTATAGAAGAAAGCACTTTGGTAGCTTGAGATTAAAAAGAAAAGGTAACCGATAGAGAAAAGAGAAAAATAGGCAAAGAAGATGATATGAAAATAGACCCCAAAACTAGACTATGTACTCAAATGGAGTATAAGCAAATATTTGTTAATACTAAAAATAGTAGTTTGTGTAGACAACCTAGACATAATGAAAACAAAGTTCCAATGATAGATAGTAGAAGAGATAATTTAAACAAATAAAATGTATTTATAAATGGTATATACTTAGATTTGAAAAATGTTTCTTATGATTAATATGAACAAGTTATTGACGATTGGGTACAATCTTCATTTATGATAGTAGTAAATTACAAAGATAAATGGTTAAAAAAAAGTTCTTAGATTTTCTAGTAGAAACATTGCAAAGAGATACTTTGTAATTTCTTCAAAAATGAGAAGATTCAATAATAGGATATGCTAAAAACAAAGAGTTATTAAATAATTTTTAAACTTTTGAACAAATACTTCAAAGAGTGGTAAAAATCATACAATTAAAAATTTGTGAATCAATGGATGAAGTTAGTTCTAATTTAGACATTAATTATATTCTCACAAAATTAAAATTATATAACATTAGAGAATTAAATGAATTCTCTTAAAAGTTTTAATATTATTACCATTAGTTAAATGATGTAGATCCAAAATTTTGGTTAAATCAATATTTTCATAAATTGCCACGATCATGGGATGAAATATGTAATAATAATTATAATGACTTTTTTTGAAAAATCCAATGATTATGATAGTTTGGGAAATATGATTAGATATGCATGTCGAAAAGTAACATATCATTGCTTAATGACAAAAGCAACTAAATAAGTTAAAAATCAATTAACAAATAAATATTGTTCTAATATTCTAAAACACAATTGGGAAACCAAGACCAAGAGTGAGAAATATATAAATGGAAAAAATTAGAAAACCCAAATTGTCACACCATCACACATCATATGTTATAACTTACAATATTAAAAAACCTTGTATTACTAATAGAAAACCTTGTTGACAAGGTTTTTAACTTTGCAGTGTATAATACTGGATCTTGTCGACAAGATCCTGGATCTTGTTGACAAGATCTTATCCCAGCCTTTAAATTGACTTGATTTGATGCTAGCTCATCCTTAATAAACTTGTTGAACCAAAAATATCACAAAAGAAGCATAGAAATCAAGTTTAAGGTTAAGCATTACAAGTTAGCACAAGTATACCATCCTATGCAATTTTGTAATTTTGCCACTAGTTTCAAAATTCATAATCTAAGCTAGAGAACTTCAAATATTCTATAGCTTACTAGATCTTGATTTCAAAGACTAGAGAATCTAATATAAAAATGTGGACTCAAAAATCATTCTCCAAGTATTTCTATAGAATACACATATTTAATATGTGGACTTTGTACAAAGATAAAAAGTTTAATTAGTATACTCTATTTGTGATTCGTTTAAGCTAAAAGGACTTGTGTATACAATCTTAAAATGAATTTTTTGACCTTAACTAGGCATGTACTTACCTTCCAGAAATTTTTCCTAATTCGTGATAACCAGTTTCTTGCAAAAACAATAATTGAAAATACTTTTGTATACCATTTAATATTTTCATCAAGTGTTATTGGTAGGTTATACAGGAAATCATTCATATATAATTACCATACATGTCTTAAATAGAGGATTATAGAATACAACATCAATTCCAAAACTAAAATCATTGGTTAAGTTTTAGACTTTCTAACGAGTTTATAAAATTACAATATTACTATACATAGTCTATTATTCTATTGGTCTATGTTCTACTTGGTTAGCTCCGTCTGAGGTATAACTGATACCTAGGAAAAGAGTTGGCTTTGTAGCAAGATAAGATCCTAGTAGATAATAATGTACTCTAAGAATATGCATATAAACAACATTGAATATCATCTAAAGTACATTTGATGCATACTTTAGTGTAGGAGCACATAATTTCCAAATAGCAACATACATTCATTCGTTAGGCTAATGTGCTTCAGTCATTGGTCAATAACAGTGATCTAATACTCATAAGAGTCGCCTTAGTAGATATATATGTAACCATACACAACATAGAAAATTTAGGAATTATTCAATGTAATTATGTATATAAACAGAACGAATATAGTGTTAACTACTTGTTTTGTTACTGTTGTTCTGTCAAGTTATTTCTTAGCTTTTGTTGTTCCAATTGTTTCCTTAAAATTTCAGTCATCTATTGCCCCAAATAAGAACAAGTTATAATCAATATTTGAATTTCAATTAAGTTACTAATTTCCCATACGTAACTCCTAATTTCCTTTTGTTAGTTGGAGATTGGATTCCTAATTGGGAATTAGTCACATTTTCAATTCCTTTTATCCTCATTAATTTAATATCATTTGAATTAATCATGTTGAGTTCAAGGCCTTAAGGTACAACCCCAAATCATTATTTGTGTGGCAATTTAGTCTCTAATACTAGTTTTGATACAATATCAATAGGCATGCCCATTGAAGCACTGCAAGTTCGAGAAACTCTCATCCATCAAGAAACCCAAATCATTCAAAAGCCTATGATTCAGGTCCAAATGGCTCATGAAAGGATGACCTATGCTCAAGAGGCCCAAATTGTGCTAGTATATGTCCAAAAATCTCAAAGAGCTCAAAATAATACCTATGTTGGACGTCGGCCCAAGTTTAGAGCCCAAGATCTATATTTGATCAACATCTCTTTAAATATGCAAAAGTGGAAGTCCAAGTGGAAGCCCAATGACAAGAGGAAAAGTTAAGCGTCTACAAAGAGCAATTGGGCTTCAATTTGCTGAATTAGAAGCCCATAATGTTAGTGCATGCATTAAGGAAGCAAATAGAGCCTTAATCATGCTTATTCAAGCCCAAGTTGATGCTTAAAGAGCCCATTGAAGCTAGAGGACGTGAATAGTATTTCAAATACAAGATGTCCAGCCCATTAATATTAATTAGTTTTGACTAGGACTCTAGTTTTGACTATAACTCTTTTTGAATTTCGTTTTTCATTATTATATTATTTTTTGGACTTGGTCAAGGAGCTTATCTAGGAGATTAAGTTAAAATTAATATCCTAATCTTGTTCCTTGATTTTAGGCATTGTTTAAAATATTTCTAATTAGATTTTAAGAGTTTTAGTTTTAGTAGGATTTTAAGTCTTTTATAAACTTTGCCTATAAAAGGCTCCTTATTGTACTCTATTTTGAATCATGAATGAACTTGAGTATTATTCAATACTTTGAGAGGCTTCTGCTTCTTTGTGTTCTCTAAAAGTTCACGTGACTTATCAAAGGATTGGTCTTCCTTTGTGGCGTCTTGAGGCTAGGGTTCTAAGAGACAAGTTCTCTTAGGGTCTTTCCTTTGACCAACATTCTTGTTTTCTAGCCGGTCCCGAGCAAAGTTTCGAATTGTTGAAGGTTCTCTAGGGCATGTTCCTAGTGGGTCTCGCATCAAGTTTTCCTAACCTTAATACATCCATTTCAAATTATAGCAATTATTTATACATACTTTGTATAATATTCATTGACATCATTCCATCTAGTGTCTGAATACCCCTCATATGTACTGCCATTTTTGCTATTTCTATAATCCAATTTAAGACATTCTTGAGGTGTTAATTCCATGGCCATTTAAACATACACAATTTCCTTTCCACTATACTGCTATTCTTGGTCTAATTGGTTTCAAAAGAGAAAGTTTAAGCACTCACCTTCAATTATCTATGGCTTCTTCCTAAGCTCCTTTAGTGTTCTTTCCTCAAGCTTCTATGCCTATCTAAGAATAGCAAAAAGTTCTAGTTCAGAAATCCAATAAGTTGAAGTGGAATAATCAAGGAATTTAGAAGTTTTCCTATGCTTACTGTCAATGAGTCTTTTTGAAATCCCCTTCTAAATTCATGGCTCCTTCTTATTTTCCAACTTTATGGCTTACCCAAACATTTGCTCCCTTCTCTCACTTTTGCTCTTGGCCTAAATAGAGAGCAAAAGTGGAGGGAGATTATGGCAATGGACACCTTGTGTTTCCTAACCGATATTGGATACCATCAAGGAAATTCAAAATTCCTTCTTCTCGTTTCTTACTTGATGCTATGCTAGGTGGTAGCACAAATATATATATATATATATATATATCATTCCCTTCCAATTAAGATATAATGGATACTCCCTAGACTTACGACTAGAAATGTGTATATATATGTGTGTGTGTGTGTGTCGAAGTGGGTTATATCTACACATATACAATGCAATTAATCTAAGTGGGTGTTTATGATTTAATTATACCATTGCTCCTCCACTTGGCTTTCTCCCACTGTGTGTGCTAGGTGTCTCCATATTACATTACCTAAACCATTTAGTTACATGCAATCCATGTCAATCCCCATGGCTAAGAATAATATTAGTAACATCGAATGCAATATATATGTCTAGTATAGTGAAGGCATAAAGAATTAGGTGCATGTGAATTGTTTATTTAAATTTCCTAATTTTATATGCTATTCGGTTGCTTTGCTAGGTGTCTTCATCTTATATTGCTTATTAAGCCATTCAATTACATGCAATTTCCTATCAATTCCCATGGCTAAATTGAGGTGTGCTATCATGACCGAATATGATTATCTATGTGGTGAGTTAATGGAATGTCAAGGTGGCAAGGTTTTGTCCTTCTTATCTATTGTTTGTTTGGTTCTTTCTACAATTCATTTGCTCAACCATACAAGACACCAATGCTCCCATGTTCATCCTAGCACTTTGTTGTTTTTCTTATTCAAGATTTACATGGCCTTAAGTCTACATGTGCAACCAAATCATACATATATGTATATTCCTAATTTTGTCTCTTCCTTTTTCTCCTAAAGCACAATTCATTCAGCCACCATGTGTTGCTATTTCTTTGTTTACATGGTCAAGGGTAAGACATATTAATTGAGTGCCCACATGCATTTAGACCAATATAATTATGGTTTTATGAGGTGTCACATGGCTAGTATTTGAGTGGTGGTGTTTTAGTCACTTGTGATGTGCATGTAAGTCACCTAATATATAACCATTACGAAATACATTTCTATATGCTTCTACCTTAGCCAAAATAACACATCAATGTCTCATTAAAGGTCTTTTAATATGTATCCTCCTCTTTAGTTCTAATGAAATCAATTAGCTTCTAAGTAACCTTGATTATTTCCCTAATATTTACTAATGGTTGTCCCTTTATGTTTTTCTTTGGTTAATTTTAGTTATGTTACTATTCAAGGGAAATTCAGAATGTGACATAAATACATTTGGGAAAAGAAAAGGAATGTGAGGAAAAGATTTCAAAAATAAAAAAGGTTTGTAGATATTATATCTGCAATAAAAAAGGTCATATAGCTCTATAGTGTTCTAAAAAAGAAAATGATTAAAAAAATAGAAATGGTTTAATTAGAACTATGTTTTAGTGAAGATGTTTCTAATAATAAATTAGTCTTATATGAAGTCACTAGGGAAAGTGAAACTGAATAAGATTCATTATCTAATACTAATGAATCTGAATTTATTTTCATGATAGATATCTATGAATTTAGACCTATATGTGAAGGAAAAACTTTAGTTATAACAATATTGGGAGATAAATTAATTTTAGAAATTGACACCAATAATAAATATCGGGGTGTAACTTTAAAAGCTAAAGTAAGAAAAAAATAAATATAAGACCTAGTTTGTGGTTATAATTCAAGAAAATTCAAATAGAATGAAATGAATTATATACCTTATGAAAATGAATTATTAGCCATAAAAATATAATAGAACATTTTCATATTTATTTAACCTCTAAGGAATTCATTATTCGAACTAATAATCAATTGGTTAAAAATTTCCTTAAAAATAAAAGAAATGAGAAAAATCCAAGACAAATTAGATGGTATAATTTTAATTACTGATATATATTCAATATTAAATATATTAAAGGAACTAATAATTTTCTTATAGATTATCTAAGCAAGTATCTAAACAATAGATAAAAGGAAAACTCTTCAAACAAAGAGATGAATCTTAGTTAAGAAAAATCTCCAAGGGAGAGTCATCATAGCCTATTTAGAAAAACTTCCAAATACCAAGTGTAAATTCTACACTAATATCATACTAAAATTTCGCTCCATTAGCCTACTTATATTTGTCAGGTTTTATTCAAGAACTTTAGAATCCTTAGACTTAGGGATCTTAAAATTTTCAAAATTTTGAAGAAGCAGTGCAACAAGCAAAAAAGCTTAAACTACCTTCTCAAAATTCAGATGATAAACAAATCATAGATTTTTATAATCTTAGATTACTTTCTCAATTTTATGAGCATATTAATGGAATATGAAAAACTCATATTGAAGGAAAGTTTAGTTTAGGTAAAACCTAACAAATCCTACATCAAAGATTTTTTGAAAAATATCAAAAAGGTTGAAAATTTTAATTTTGAAAAATATTTTGAAAAATCATTAGGATTATACAAAATTTCATGATATAGAATCAATTATGGATTTAATAAGTTGATTAGAAAAGTAAGGAAACCCTACTTTTCAAAAAATTAAAAGGATTTATCTTTTTGAAAAAGCAAAAAAGGTTTTATCCTTTGAGATATATGTTTTCATTATGAGACATATCAAATTTGATCAATTCGAAGGATTAAATAAAATATTTAAATTGAATATTTCACGAATCATTTTTATAAATTATAATTTACCAAAATTACATACTTTTGTTAATCATGATACCTGAAATATCTCAAATATCAAACAAGGTATTGGGGATGATAAAAATTGAACAAAATGATTTTATTGATTATGAAAATTGTGATTATTCACAAATTGAAAGAATCTTTCTTAAAATATTTCCCTAATAGTACTAAAAATATATATAACGTAATATTACAAAAATGTATAATGTTTTGTGACAAAATAAATCATTGTTTTAATAAAATATGAAAAAGTCTTAAGTTAATCAATTTTCATTTCAAAATTACATTGCAAAAATCTTTTTACATTTAATTAATAAAACTAGATTGTTGATAGTCTAAAATCTAAAATTGCAAGTGGATGGAGAATTTTTTATATAGTTTTGCTATTTGATTATAAAATCTCTTCTGATAAATAAGAAAGAGTAAATAGGTTACTATATGGTTTGATGGAACTCCAAAATTTGGATATCCCAAGTGAAATGTTTATTGATGTACAAAGCCTAGATGAAGATGATAAATTGCTGATGCTATTAAAAGTAATCAAAGGCCTTAAAATTCAAATAACTTGGATTGAATTAGTTTGTACAATAGAGATATATGATGGAAGATTAACATATGTATAAAAAAACATTCCCAAGATTTTATAATAAAAGATAAGATTTGTACTTAGCAAATAATTATCACAAGAGGATTCAAATATGGCATAGGAAATATAACACGATTCCCCTCTACAAGAAACATGAGGATAAGAACTACCTGGAAAAGATAATGATAGGAACTATAACGAACATAATTTATGTAAAATGACGAAATAAGTTATATAAGAACAAGTCCTCTGAAATGAGCTAGATAATATCCCAAAAAATTTGAGTAGAGTTCTAAACTCCTAAAAATGATAATTTCAAGCTCAGGTGGAAAGAAAAATGGAGTTAGGATGGAAAAACAAATTGTGACAAAAATTGACAAAATGTAATGGCATTTTTGAAATAAGTATAACTTTTGGAAAAACACACAAGAAGGCTTTTTAAATGAAAATTTTGAGTTTCCCAGGGTTCTCAAAGGTTTCAAAAATCATGGGAAGCCCTGAGACTAGTAAAGCCTCTTCAATATACGTTTTCTAATGTCGGTGAGCTCGAACTTTGATAGATTCATTCGGGAAGATTTTAGCTCTAATTTGAGTGATTTTAAAGGCATTTTATTAAATTGGGAACCTAAATTTTATAGTGAAAAAGACGGTTCTAAAAAAGAAGAAAAAATGAAGCCGAAATGAAATTGCCATTCAGAAGGACGACATTAGAATTTTTGAAAAAACTAGCTTTTTGAATGTTCCATAAACTTCTTGTCTCTTCTCCCCCTCATATAGCACGACTTTCCTCTACCCAAAATACAGAAAATGACCAACTTCTTGAGGCACACCAAGAGAGGAAGAAAAGAAGGGGAAAAATCAAGAAAAAGGTAAGAAAAATTGTAGAATTTCACGCTCTTTCTTCCTTCAACCTTGCTCCTCTCCTTCCATGCTATCTTTTCATGGTTTATTTGAGATGAATGGTTCTGTTTTTGGTCCAAAACATAGGGGAAGAGTTCAAAATTCTTGAGAGGAGGCAAACCAAGGAGAAAAAGTCTTGAAACCAAGCTAGAATCCAAGGTGATTTCCTATTCTTGTAGCTTCTCCTTGTTGATCTTCTCTTGATGCTTGTTCGACTTCATACAAAACCATGAGAAGGGAGGGAGTTTTGTTCAAAAACAAGAGAGGAACTAGGGTTTTAGACCATGAGGAAGAGGAATATGGCAAGAAATTCTAAGAAGAACTAATAGAAAACAAGTTAGGAAAGTGTAGGCTTCTTTAGAGTTTTGGAAAATCTGATTCTATGTGAGTAATTTTTTGGCTATTTGAGTGTTCCTTTGAGCTCCTAAAACTCTTAGAAACCTTCCCAAGTGGCTCTCCCATCAAGGAAAAATTTGAAATTCCAAGAAGTCCATTATTGCCTATAGGTTTGGCCAAGCTAGGATGGATAGGGTAGATGATGTTTTAATTTATTCTAGCCTTGGTTTAGGACTTTATATGATGTTAGAAGATGGGATAAACTATTGAAAAAAGTTTAGGAGCCATGGAATGGGAGATGGGACAATGGTGTCCATAATGGTGCTTTGTGAAGCAACTTGATTCTAAGCTTGTGTAAATGATTGTGTGAGGGCTCCAGAGACTTTGAATGAGGCCAAGAGGCCTAGAAATGGAAATAAATGGGATCCTAGAGCTTGAATTGTGGAGGTTGCTTCAATAGGCCATTTATGGAACTATTATGCCACTTATGGAACCAAATGTGTGTTTAAAAGTGAATTTAATGTCTTAGCTTGCTTCAAGTGTGTAATTGCGTGATGTTTATGGTGTTTAGGTTAAGAGAACACCAACCCACCTAGCTGTACTTGTAAGGCCGAAAAAGGGAAGGAGAAAGACTAAAAAAAACTTGCATAAATTGAAGGTAGCTTTCTACCTCATGCTCTTACATTCTTGTGTGCATATGTATATTATTGTGTGTTTGTGTATGCTCTTATGATTTGAGAACATGCCACTTGATATCTTGAGATTGCATTGGTACTAATGTGTTGTCTTGAATGGCTCATAAGGGTGAGGTGATGCCAAAAGTTCCTTAATGTGGGTGAGGAAGTGCTAAAAGTCTCAAGGTAATGGGTGAAACTAGGCCAAAAGTCTCTTAGATGGGTGAGGCCAAGTCAAAAGTCCCTAAACTAAAGGTCAGGCATATCCAAAAGTTCTAGAAATAGGGTGAGGCAAAACCAAAAGTCCCCAGAGTTTCTTGATGGCTTGATTATAAAAGTGTGGCATGAAAATCTTGAAAATGAGCATTTATGATATTGGTAGCTTGTTTATTTACATATTTGATGTATGTGTGCCTTGAATGTGTGTGTGAATGGGTGTGTGAGCTATTGAGATTTCATGAATCTCATTCTCCTTCCCTTCCTTATCTCAAAATGTCTAGGTGGTACACAAGAAGGGAGAAATGCAAGCCAAAGAGATTAGGATGCTATACTTTGAACAATTTGTAACTCTTTTTGTATCTAAATGTCAAGAGGATATATATCACATTTTTGAGTTATAAACTATTGAACAAATGTAAAATGATGTAGACCTTATGTGACATCAAATTCATGGAATTATGCAAATTGGCTCTTGGATGACTTGTATGTAACTATGCATTAATGTATGTTGGGTGGCCAAAATAAGATGCATGGGGTTGGGACCACTAGGGTAGTTCACACAAGTCATATTCATACTCTTAAACTTGCGCAAGAGGTGCCAAACATTAAAAGAGGCCATTTGGACAGATTTGGTATCTCATATAGAGCAAAAATAGCCATTTTGGTGAGCTATGTCACTTTCTATCCAAATGAGCTCTTCTTGGTATGAGATTTGACATGAACCTAGAGCTTGTTGAGAGCTTTTTAAAAAGCTAAAGAAGGTATTATTTGAAGGTCTACAGAATTTTTGAAGTTGGCAAATTTTTTAGTTTTGGTCAGTGCACTGTTCATCGAGTCCGAAAGGTGCTCTTTATCATTCATCAGGAATATGATATCTAATTACCACAAAATTTTACAGAGAGAAACTAGACCTTACCAGTGACTTGTGCCAATTGGAAGCACCTCATTTGGATATCTAGAGAGGGAGATATAAATTTTTGAAGTTACTGTCTAGTACTAGGTGATCAGTCAGACCTATGTTATTGTTTGATTAATTTTCCGGCTCTACATGCTCTTAGAATGATCTGGACTATTTTTTCCGTCTAGGTAACATCTTTAGCTTTCCAAATTGGTATAGATTGCACGGATTGGATGTTTTTAAAATTAATTATGAATTTCTAAAGTTTATATCAGTAAGCTGTATCAGATTTCTGGACAACTCAACCTCTCTACATTTTTTATTGTTAAACATGGTCTAGATAAGATTTTTGTGGCTGAGATTTATTTTTAATGTGACTTTAACATGAGATCTTTCCAACAAGCTATATTTTGCTTGATTTTGATTTTTCTAAAATTAGTTATGATTTTTCAAAGTTGCCTCAAATTATGGCACCTTGGGACCCAAGGCAAAACGTGATTATTTTGAATTTTTGACTCTTAATCCATGGTTTGTGCTAAGTTTTGAGAATTTTATGATTTGTATGAATGGATAATAATTAGAGAATGTTGTTGATGAGTTCATGGGATCCCAGAGACGTGAAATGAAAAATTTGTCTACTACGCAACGCAATTTAATTCATTATTTTAATATATTTTCTTGAGATTTCCTTGATGAATTGCATAATCCCACTTGCAAGAAAGGGATCAATGTTAGAAATAATATGGTATTATAGGAACTACTTACAATGTATATTATCATTCAATAGCTTGGAAAAATTGGAAATGTACTAATTGGTCAAAAAGTCAAGAAATGAGTAATAAACCTTGTAGGTTAGTATCCAAAAGTAGGTTACTAATTGGCCTATTAAACCTTGTAACTTGGATTGAATTAGTTTGGATAATATAGATATATGATGAAAGATTGACATATGTATAAAAAAATTATTGTCAAGATTTGCACTTAGCAAATAATTATCACAAGAAAGTTCATATGTGGCATAGGCAAGACAACAAGTTTTCTCTTTACATAAAAGATGAGGTTAAGAACTACATGTAAAAGATAAGGATAGGAACTACTTGCATCCTAGGCATAAGTTGTTTCGAACAATGCATATTATCATTTGATAACTTTGAAAAATTGGAAACGTACTCATTAGTCAAAAAGTCAAGATTACTATATGATTTGATGGAGTTCCAAAATTTGGATATCTCAAGTCAAAGGTTCATTTATGTACAAAGCCTAGATGAAGATGAATAAATTGCTGATGTTATTGAAAGCAATCAAAGGCCTTATAATTCAAATAGGTTAGATTGAATTAGTTTGTATAATATAGATATATGATAGAAGATTGACACACATAAAAAAGTATTGTGAAGATTTTATATTTAAAGATAAAATTTGTACTTAGCAAATAATTCTCACAAGAAAGTTCATATATGGCATAGGAAATATACCACGATTTCTCTCTACATAAAAGATGAGGTAAGAACTACCTATAAAACATAAGGATAGGAACTACTTGCGTACTAGACTGGACTTAAGTTGTTTCAAACAACGTATATTATCATCTAATGACTTTGAAAAATTGGAAATGTACTAATTGGTCAAAAAGTCAAGAAATGAGTTGTACACTTTGTGATGAAAGTAAAAACACATAGTTTTACTTACTATTTAATTCATTTTTTTAAATAGTACATAATAGTAAATAATGTATGAATAATATTAAATATTGACAATTTTGTCCTATTTGATATTAAATTTTTATAAATATTTATATTTCATTCAAAAATTGTATCTAGAAAATATATAAAGAACTTGTATATATAGTTTTATAAGGTGAATAATATTATTTTTCAAAAGATTCTTAAGCTTCCATTTATGTAAAATATTTTTGTTGTATATTAGTTGGGCAACTCTAATGAAATTAGTATCAAAGTTAAAAGAAAATTAAAAAAAATAATAGATAAAAAATAATTTTTGAGTTTTTATTTTAAAAAATAATAAAAATTTATTAATGAATAATTACAAGAATACGGTTAAAACTGTACAAAATAGAATAATTATTTTCTTTTTCTATACAAAAAGGGCTGTCCAATTAATTGCATCGATGTTGGACCACAGAAATCTCGTTAGATTCTTTTTCCAATCTGTGGTGCTTTCGCATCGTCTTCTATCAAAGTAGGCCGAAAAGATAACCGTCACATGCTGATCTTGATTCAAGTAAGGCAGGCGAACGACTTTCATTCACCAGATTGGAAATATTATTGGGTTCATTTCAACTAGTTAAATAAATATTAAAATTAAACAATATATATATATATATATAATTTATTTCAAAGTTAATCTCACAGGATCTATTGACTAAACCCCATATATTTTTTTCTTCTTCTCTCTATCTTTATTTATTTATTTATTTATTTATTTTTATCTATTTTCAAATTTACATGATGCAGAGGATCCATTTTTTAAATTAAAATGTATTTCACTTCAATTATTCAACTTCTCTTATTACCTATTAATTAAAATTCTTTTCAAACTTGTAACTCTATGCGTTGAGAGCATAATTATTGAAATCTGAGCCAGTAGCATACCACTCAAATCTCTCTCTGTCTCTCTATATATATTTATAAAGCTAAAACTTAAAAGATGATAGATTTCCCCAATTTCTTCTTATATATTTTACACCGTTATATTTGCGATGAAGATAATATAGTGCATAAAGGTGGAGTAGGAAGCGGATCCATATATTTGTAAGCGTTCCTTGTTAATTGAAATCATCTCCAGCAGTATTCTTTCCCTCGCAATAATTGCTCATAGGCCACAGTATGTCACTTCTCCTTCTGCTTCTATGCCCAACTCTTCCTGTATTCCTATTCCTCTTCTTCCTTCAAAAACACACAAACATCAAGAATCCATCCCCTCCTCGAGGTCCTAGAGGCCTTCCCATAATTGGGAACCTTCGTCAGTTAGATAACTCTGCTCTTCACCTGCAACTATGGCAGCTCTCAAAAATATATGGTCCTATTTTTTCCCTTCAACTCGGTATCAGACCTGCCGTTGTTGTTTCTTCTCCCAAATTGGCCAAAGACGTCATGAAAACGTACGACTTAGAGTTTTGTGGGAGACCCTTATTGCTTGGGCAGAAGAAACTGTCCTACAATGGGGTAGATATGATATTCTCACCATACAATGATTACTGGAGAGAAATCAGAAAAATTTGTGCTATTCATATCTTCAGCTCAAAGCGTGTCTCAAGCTTTTCCTCTGTAAGACAATTTGAGGTCATGCAAATGATTCAGAAGATATCAAGGCAAGCTTCTTCTTCGGAAGTTACGAACTTGAATGAGACCTTGATGTCTCTTACAAGCACCATAACTTGCAGGGTAGCTTTTGGGAGGAGGTACTGTCAAAAAATCACTTTAACTCAAAATTTTATATTTTAACTGAATGTTCATGATTAGATATACTATAAACAACGACACACTTCCTCACACGAAAATTTTTTGGAGTAACAAAATACATGCCTACCATATCTTGTGTTGAAACATAAGTTTAATAAAGAGAGAATGAAAAGATAGAACTTAAAACCATTGGGTCATATATAAAGGGTCTAGTATTATGTTAAGGGTCACTTCACTCAAAAGTTTTAAACTTTTTAGTAAAAACTCCCTGATTTTATTATAATCGCTAACAGGTACGAGGAGGAAGGAGTAGAAAGGATCAGGTTCCATGGGCTGCTTAATGAATGGCAGGGATTGTTGTCTACCTTCTTTGTCTCAGATTATATTCCTTTCTTTGGATGGATTGATAGATTAACTGGATTATATGCTCGCCTGGAAAGAAATTTTAAGGAGTTGGATACATTTTTGCAAGAAATCATCGACGAACACCTTGAACCAAATAAACAAAAATTAGCAGATGAAGAGGACATCGTCAATATCTTATTGCAGTTGAAGCAGCATTCGTCCTCATTTGATCTCACTTGTGATCAAATCAAAGCAGTAATCATGGTTATTTTAACTCACATTCCTTTACTTTTTAAGTTTTGAAAAAGTATTCACCAATACTCTATTTTAGGGTGTCTTATATGGACATCTTTTTTCCTCCATTTTTCTTTTACACACCAATAAGACATAAAATGCACTGTACCAATATGACAAGAAAGAAATTTTCATTAGCCACTTTTAGAGAGGTAAAATTTGGATGCTGTTCCATAAATGAAGACCCCTTTTATACTGTATAATCCCTTGATAAAGTATGTTAAGTCGATATTTTTTATAATTTAGAACCATTTCTTTTAGATAAACTCTTCCACATGTTATGTTTTATTAGGGAACATAAACCTTTTATCCTCTTTTATAGGCCTTTTAACTAAAGTTACCAAATGTTTTTTCAGAGCATATTAGCTGGAGGAACGGATACAACATCTGCAACATCAGTCTGGGCTATGGCTGCACTGATGAAAAAGCCCAGAGTAATGCAGAAAGTTCAAGCAGAAGTTAGAAATTGGTATGGTAACAGAGGCTCCATAGATCAAGATGATATCCAAAATCTTCCTTATCTTAAGGCAGTCATAAAAGAGACATTTAGACTATACCTTCCAGCACCACTACTTGTACCAAGAGAAACAAATAAGAAATGCACATTAGATGGGTATGAGATTCAAGCCAAGACGCTAGTGTATGTGAATGCATGGGCCATTCAAAGACACCCTGAAGTTTGGAAAGACCCAGAAGATTTCTACCCTGAGAGGTTCTTAGAGAGTGATATAGATTTCAAGGGCCAACACTTCGAGCTAATTCCATTTGGAGCAGGGCGTAGAATTTGCCCAGGGTTACATATGGGGCTGGCCACAGTGGAGCTTATACTTGCTAACCTTCTCTATTGGTTTGATTGGGAAATGCCTCAAGGGATGAAGGAGGAAGATATAGACTATGAAACTCTTCCTGGTCTTACTATGCACAAGAAGAATCCTCTATGCCTTCAGGCCAAGAACCGTATGTGAATGCTATTATTTAAGGGCTTGAAGAAATTGTTGTTGCTTAATTATTAGGCTTTTGTTTTTTTGTTTACGTTGGCAGACTGTGGAATGTTTTATATTTTTACTCTCCGAAGTATGGTTTTGCTTTATTTGAAACTAAAAATAAGTCTATTGCAAAGAAGGCAACTGCAGATTTTATTTTTGGTAAGTCATATATTACTCATGTGATTTGGCCCCATATGAATTTGCCCCCTTTTGATTTAATGTGTGTAATTTAACACCCATGAAATTTTTGCATCTCATAATTTTAACAAAAAAATGTTAACGTTAAGGTCAAAACTATAAACAAATTTATTGTTAAATCTTAGTTTCATTTATACATTGACATTTTCACAATGTTTTGAGACTATTACTAATATTAAGTAATAGTATAACAAGATTATAAAATTATTCAAGGTATATTAAAAACATACTTTGAATAGTGGAATTGTTGGTTATTTTAACATTCATATTATTATTTTTGTTAAAACTTACTCTGAAAGTACCATAGGGTAAGCAGTAATAATGAAACTACTGGATTTCTAGGCTCATTTGGGGAAATTTGAGTTCTTGAGGAGACTTTCAATTGTTGGGTATTGGCCATTAGACTTTGAAGAGAAACTTACCTTAAGGCATTAGGTGTAATACCTTAACTTCTTAACCCTTAAACAAATGTCACATAGGCTATCTAAACACATACTTGGTGTAACACCATAAATTTTTAGCTTGTTTCATGCTACCTCCATAACTCATACCATGTATTTCATGAAGAAGTAAGGAAAATAGCATTAGAATAGTGAATATTTTTGCGTTGTGTAGCAGATAAATTTTTCATTCAGTGTTTCATAGACCATATGAACTTATTAAACTCATTCTCATATTTAATTACACTAACACAACTCAAAAACATCTAATAAAGTGGCCTAAAACTCGTGCAAGTTGATGGAACACACAAAATACCATAGTGCAGCCTCGGCCAGAATTTCAATTTTCTGTCACAAACTTTGAAAAATCATAACTAATTCTAGAAAAATCAAAATCATATATTCTTTACCATTCTGGAAAGCTACAAATGTGTAATTTATGCTAAAAGTATGTCTAGACCTCAACAGAGACTGCTAATTATTGGAAACCGATGGAACAATACCAGAGGTCGACTATCATCCCTAACACTGACCTCCAATTTTAAAAATTCATATCTCCCTGTTCAAATGTTCAATTGGGGTGATCTCAATGGCAATGGAAAGCTTATTATGTCTAGTTTATTTTTGTAAAATTTTATGAGTATTGGATATCATTTAGTTATGAATGACACAGCTCAAATTTCTGACCATATGAATAGTACCTGTATCAGTTCAGCAGAAAAATGCCACCTCTAGTACTGATCTCCAACTTTAAAAATTCATATCTCTGTGCTCAGAGGTTCAATTGGGGTGATCTCAGTGGCCATGGAAATTTTATCATGTCTAGTTTATACCTGTAAAATTTTATGAGCATTGGATATCATTTGACCTATGAATTACACAGCTCAAGTTTCTGACCATTTGAACAATACCTGTATCAGTTCAGCAGAAAAATGCCAACTTTAGAAATTTATAATTAATTCCACAGAGCTCCAAATAATCTGGTCTTTAGCTTCACAAAAATATATGGATAAGATCTATATGTGTGCTAAATGTCATGGGTAAATTCGTTCATTTGGTTAGATCTTGACATTGGGTTGCAAATTGGTCACTTTTGTGCCATATAAGGGGTCCAAATGGTTCATATTGAGTTCCAAGGCCACCATGACCACTTGAGCACATGTGAATGCACCAAAATGACATTCTAAACTTGTCTCAAAGGTGCATAAACCTAGAATTTGAAAAATCACTCTCTCACTCCATGCCATACACAAGAACATACAAGGCTAGTTTTGCCATTCCATGCCCAAATTGCACCATACCATTCATATAACATTAAATCTCACTTGTACATGACACATTTACATAATTACATATGTTCAAAAGGTCATAGGACATATACAATAATGGATTACAATATTTGCCACTCATATGGCCATAAAGAAGCAAAATCTATACACTTTGTTGTCATATTCTCATCTTCTAAGTTGTTGGCTCCTATTACCTTGTTCACTTAGTCCACCTAACATGTTAGAATATTAGAGAGGAGGGGATGAGATTCAAAGAATTCTAATAGCTTATCTCCCTTTCAATTACACATAAAATATGCAAAACAAGTCTTGAAAATGCATGCATGGACATATTGAAGTGTATGAGTATTCAAGAATCATCCTTGGCATTTGAATAAGTCATATATAGCATATATAGGCTTGTCAAGTGAGTGGATTAGCTTTACCTATTTACTTGTGGATTTTAGACTTGTCTCACCCATTTTCTTTAAGAGGTTTTTGACTCAACCATGCTCTTGGGAGTCAACCTCACTTTGGGAGACTCTTGACTTTGTCTCAACCAACTTTAAGGGTTCTTGGCTCATCCTCACCATGGCTAAGGGTTCTTAGCTTCTCCACACTCAAGCAAATCCAATCAAACATATTAGGCATCATTTGAAAACATAATGCATCATCATAGTACCATGGGATAAAAATACATACTAGAATACTTTTCGTAGCTTAAAACACACATACACATATTCAAAGACAAGTCAAGCATACATTCATGCATGAGAAGAAGGAGTGAGCTACCTTTGGTGTAACCTGTGACAACCCTATTTCTAAACACGGTAATTATGGTTAAATACACGATTAATAATTAATGATTAAGGTTTGGAGTCGTTACAATTTATTACATTATGAAAATATAAGGAAATTTGAACCTTGATGTTAGGGTCATCACTAAACAACCACAAACGTGAGAATGCATAAAAGAAATTATACTATCATGAGGGGTTTGTGATTCATCAATCCATCAGTTTCAACATACAAAAACCTCTCGCAAGTGTCCCTATTTCAATTCCTAGCATTACCATTGAAGAAATTAGGGTTTCTACGCTAAAGGTAGGAGTTTGGGGACCTACGCCGCAACTTGAAACCTTCCTGCCGCGACTAAGTTAGGTTATGGAGCTTGAAAACTATGTTTTTCACTTTGCGCTGTGGCTAAGTTACTCTCAGGAATCATTGGGTAATTTACACAAAGTTTGCCACGGCAGAAATGCCTTTTGGGACTACTGTTTGAATTCCCATACCTCGATGGAAAACTCTTACGCTATGGTGAGGCTCGCTACTGGACACTCTTTGCCTAGTTACCTCGACTAGCACTGCAGCAGGACCTGTTGTGCCACGACGAGGTTTCACTCTGCCACCCTCCTGGGCAATTTTTTTTGCACTGAGCCGCGATGAGATTCCTCAAGCCGCGGCGTTTCTCGCCACTGCCACTCTTCAAGCTGTGGTGAGGCCTTCCTAGCCGCAGCATGACTCCCTCTTGTAACTACATCTCCCAAATTTCATCCCATGCACTTTAACTCTCTTCTTAGGAATACCCTAGGACTACGTCCCCTCATTTTATATAACTCTAGTGGTATTTATCTACTTTATTTACCCAACTATTCTACCATTACTAATTCAAAAATTAAGTACTAATTCTTACTTGTCCAATTACCATGTGTTAGTAAATTCATAGATTAATGACAACAAGAATTCGTGCACTATGAACAATTAATATCTGATACACATTCTGTTAGAGATTTCATACATCAATGGTTCATATCAACATCTAATGCATCACACAATTATATTTCCAATAGTATACCATACCATAAATTCAGTAAAATTCATACATCAGGTGTTATAGGTTCATACATCAAGCTAAGATGAGGCCTAACTCCTCAATAGATACATCTTAAGTAATCAAAATATAAAAGCCTACACTTGGCAACATGATTACATGATGATGCTATACAAAAAGAAATATAAAATTTAGCATATACTCTAAATAAACCAGTCTAAGTGTAGCCTTCTCCCCACATGGTTGGAGCTCATGGATTTTCATCCACTTACTTCTCTTTATCCTTACTCAAAAAGCCTTCACCTGAAAGTAAGATCCCATGAAACAGGGTGAGATGTGAATCTCAGTAACCAAGGAAATTTTCATTCATAATATCCAATTTAATTAACATATATACATGAATCAAAATCAACATTAGAATCATATCAGTCATATTAGCAAAGGAAATGGTTAGGCAACTATGATTACCATTCTATACTAGTAATCATATTTCCACATATTAAAGGCCAATAACACCAGGAGAGGCCCTCCACGGCACCCACTCCCCAATGAGCACAACCAAGGCTCAGTGCATCTAGGGTCTGATCATAACCCGGTGCCTGATCGAAGCATATGCACCGGTGGCAGCCGCACCACAGCTCTACCATGGACTCACAAGGTCCAAACATAATACAATAGATAGCTAACCAATTCATTTAGCATTTCAAATCATTCATATACAACAAATATGAAATTGAAGTATATATATGCATGGAATTAATATAGTCCCGGTTACCTCACTTGTAGACAAATTTACAAAAGTCACCAGTGGTACAACAATCTCCCCAGCCACTGCTAATTCCTAAAATTCAGAATGGAGGTGTCCTTTACCAGAAACTTCATTATATCACCCTAAATCTTAAGCAAATTCATGAAAAATTAATACCTATACTATAATCTAATCATTGGGGTCTTAAACCAGCAGAAATACCTAAAAAAGAAGAGTTTATACTTACCTAATGTTAGCCCTAGCCTCAACTTACGAAATTTCACCATGGAAATATCAAATGGCAAGTTTCAGATTTTGGGTGTGGGTGAAAGTGCTCCAATTGGAACATTAATTAGATCAAATTAAAGAGAAAGATGAGAGGATTAAGTTATATAATTATTACCTTAGCTAAATCATGCTCTAAAAGTGGGAAATTGTGGAAATATGCTAAGAACCCTAGCCTCTCCATTCGGGTGTTTGGACCTCCGAATTTTGTGTGTGTTTCTTGTCGTTCTACAGAATGGGGGAGTGGCTAGGTTAGTTTTTAGAGTTTAAGTTGGGTTTTCTATGGGTTATAGGCTGCTCCAAAAATCCAACTCCAAATGGACTTCAGATTTTAGCTTTGTTGGGCTATTGGGTTTTAATTGAGTTGGGCCAAATTTTAAGAGCTTAAAGGATTTAGGTTTGCACAAAAGTTGTTAGGCTAATTATAAGAGCCTATAAAAGGTGGATCTTAGGCCTCTATCACATTGAATCAGTTTACACCTAACTTATTGGGCCTCCATTAGCCTCTTATCATGATCTCTTACATTAATTTAGGCCTAGATAAAGTTTCTATCCCAATTAAATCTCAACTCATATTAATAATTTATCTCTCAAAATTTTTATTCACTTAACTTACCCGATTATTCCATATTAATTATTCTTAATTAACCAAAATCCATGATTAACACCTTAATTAATTTTTGGGGTGTTACACAGCCACACACTTTTCCTCTTGAAATAATGTTCCCTTCCTTGGCCTCACATACACATGGGTGCGGGATTGGTTTCTCTTGGCCTAAACACAATATATGAAAGCCAATTACATTCATGGAATCAATTCTAAGGCTACACATCTTCCTTAAGCACTAACTTAGTCTAATAACTCCTTTATGGTTCTAAAAATGTACCTAATGAAGCAACATCCATCAAATGAGTTCTAGGCTCCATTCTTTCCTTTCATATAAATTCTTGACTCTTTTTAAGCCTCTTGGAGTCATCACACAATTAAAACAAAAAGCCTAACTACATGTTGCTTCCTTAGGTCATATTATGGAACATGTAACGCCATCTCATTTTCTATGGTTTCTAAATTTTTTCCAAGGCTTCCTTCATCTTCACTCATCATATATGACTCAAAAATGGGCTTGGAACAAATTAAAACTATCCCTAGGTGCCTCAACCCCTTTTGGCCGAGACTATGTACCATTTAGCCTTCATGGAAGTTTGCTTTGTTTTCTTGATGGAGGATGCATATGGGGAGCCTTCTAGGGATTTTAGGAACTCATTTAAATACTTATTTAGGCCTAGGAATTAAGGTATCAAATGAGATTTTACAAGGAACACTTGAAACTCTAGATTTGCTATCTTGAAATCTAATGGCTAATTTGTTATTTTCTTTGTATATCCTTGTTCTTCACCCTCAAATTCCTAAGATTCATCCTTGATTTAGTTAAAAACTCAACTCCTTAAGGTTGGCCATATGTAGGTCGAAACACCCATAAGAGAAGGGAGGAGGAAGATCAAGTGAAGAGATGGCAAAATACCTTGATTTCCTTAGTTCTTCTTGCTTGTTCTTCACCTTCCTTGGCTTCCTCACCTCAATTTCAAAATTTCCTCTTTGTTCTGCCCTCAAAACAGATCCAATAACTTCAATAAAACTATAGAAAAGAAGGGGAAATGGAGGACAAGAGGTTTGCTAAAGAGAAAGCATGAAAAAAGCCAAGAATCCATACCTTTCTACCTTGTATTTCTCCTTCTCTTCCTCCCCCTCTTGTGTGCCTCACTCTTAGGGTTCCTCCTCTGGTTTAGGGTAGAAACATATGTGGCTAAGTGAGTGAGGAGATGGGGTGTGACAACTATATATAGGGAGTTAAGAAAGACTTTTCAAAAATTCTAATTTTGCCCTTTCATTTTGGCATTTTCATTTCTAGTTCATTTTACCTTCTTTTTTAGAACTGTCTTTTTCATTATAATATTTAGGTTTCCAATTTAGTAAAATGCCTTTGGAATCACTCAAATCGAAGCTCAAACATTTTCGAATAAATCCGTCAAAGTTTGGGTCCATTGACATTGGAAAACATTCACCGGAGGAGTTTTAACTGTTCTGAGGCTTTCCATAGTTTTCAAGGCCTCTGAGAACCTTGGAGAACTCAAAAATTTTATTTAAAAAGCCTTCGTGTGAGAATTCCAAAATTTGCTTAAAATTACAAAAATATCATTACGTTCGTCAATCTTTCATTCAATTTTGTTTCTTCATTCTAGCTCCATTTTTTTTCTTGTCCAAGCTTGTGATTTTCATTTTTAGGAGTCTAGAATGCTATTTAATCTTTTTGGGACCTTAACTAATTCATTTCGGGGGACTGGCTTTGAAAACACACCTGTTTCCATTGTTTAACAAAAACTAGACATTATAATTCTCCTTCCTTTAAATAAATTTCGTCCTTGAAATTTAGATAACATACCTTATGGGAAAAGCTTTGGATGCTTATTTCTCATCTCTTCCTCTAGCTCTCAAGTAGCTTCTTCAGGAGATAATTGTAAGAAACGAACTATACACGCAGCGAAATTTTTTAATTCATTTCTTCCATGGATCCATCAACTTGATTAAACTGAGTATGAGATAAGTTATTACCTTTACGGTGCGCTTTCTCTTTTCAGATCTCTAGAACTGACGTCTATGCGCAGTCCCCTCTACCGGTATCCACACGAACGATCTGGCAACTTGAAAGGCGTGCTAGCGCCTTTGTTCACTACGTCTGTACGCGAATTGAAGAGAAGACGATCTTCTCTCTCTAGGTGTCCATACACTTTTCTCTCTCTAGGTGTACGGCCGCTCCCTCTCTCTCTAAGGTGATGGCTTAGGGTTTTAGATATCATACCCCTTTTTTGTGTGTTTCTAAACCCTAACCTACCTCTCTTTTTATAGAGGTATATTTAGATTAAATTAATTAATTTAAATACATTATTTAAATTAATCCAAATTAATCTTAAACAAATTAGTTAAAATTTGAATTTATCTCATAAATTCAATTTGAACTAATTCATTTATAAATAAATATATATATTGAAATATATAATACAATATATATTTATATCAAATATAAATATATATATTTCAAATTTCTATATATATATGTATATATGAAATATATATTATATATATCAAATAATATATATATACTTATATTTTGAATTAATTACATATATATATAACATATTATATATATATATATATATAATTATCTCACCCTAATTAAGTGTAACATTCATCGAATCTAGACACAATTCTAGCTTCAATGAATTTGGACATTCTTGTTCAAGTTGATTCGTTCTTGTGTGTGACCCTGTAGGCCTATATGATATTGGTAGTGGGCCAAGAACGTTCTTGTACCCACAAGTCACCAGTGACCTTTAGCAAGACATAGTGACTACCCAAATCACATAGAGTTTGGTGATCCGATACAGCCTATCGTATAACCTTGTCACATCCCTTTTATCACACGATATCTTGATCGAGCATGAGGCATGGAATTGTCATCCTCATCTTACTCGATCATTAGTTTCTCGATTTATGTGCAGACTGACAGAACGAATGAAAACCCTTCCATCCAAGCATGGCCATGCATTTCTCAGTCTCATTCATCGAGGGGCCCAGAGATATCTCTTCGTTAACCAGAGGGACAAATTCTATCTTGACCACTCATCATCCTCTACATGGAATCCACTATGCCCGACAATAGCCTTTATGATCACCCAATCAAAGGTGACTTTTGACAATGCCAAAGCACAGTGTCCTTCATGTTGGAATCTATGATGATCTCAGGTATGAGGGATTAGTGACACAGTTATATATGAGGTACGCTTTTGACCTAATCCATGAAGTTACCTCATGACGGGTCGATCCAGTACCCTGTACCCAACAGGCGCCTATGATTTTGATTTGTATCTCCATACATGATTAACACATAACCATCAATCAAAATCATACTCGTCTTAATTCATCATCGTTCTCACAATGATGATCGACTAGGGATATTTAAGATAACTAATATAATTTATCCAAGGATATAATTATTATAGAAACATGCAAATATAATAATTGTAACAAAAAAAAATTATTCTTAATGAAGCACGGTGTTTACAAATGATTGGCCTAGGGCATAATCTCCAACAATAATCCCTTCCAAATCACTTTTACTAGCGGTATCATCTTATTCTGTAACAACTTGAGTCTAACGTCCATGATCTGATCTGGCAATACTATGTATGATAGATTACCCTGTAACTGTACATTCTCATATTCTATGACATGTGAGAGGTCGAGCTGGTACTTTTTAAGTTGGGATACATGGAATACATTATGTACTTGGCTCAGGTTTGGGGGAAGGGCTAGTTTGTAGGATATAAGTCTTACTTTATCAAGAATCTGGAAAGAACCTATGTTCTTTGGACTGAGCTTTTTAATTTTAATGGACCAACCTATCCCTATAACTAGAGACACTTTAATGAAGACATGGTTTCCAATCTCAAACTCTAATGACCGTTTACATCTATTTGTATAACTTTTCTATCTACTTTAGGCTATCAAGAGTTTCTTTCTGATGGTTTCAATCTGTTTAGAAGTCTAGTCCACTAATTCTAGGCCTATGAGGCTCCTTTTGTTGGGAATTTTTGGAATGCACAGTGAAAAATTAAAACCCGAATCCTTTCCTATGGATCCATCAATGTCGTTTAAATCAAGTAGATCTAGAAATATTTACCTTTTACTGTCGGATCTCAGGAATTGATCTTCAGATCTGCTCCATCTACTGGTATCCACATGAACAATTGCTCAACTCGAATGGCGTGCTAGCACCTCTGACTAACGTCCGTACACGTTCTTGGTAGAGAAGACACTTTCATCTTTCTCTTTGTAGGGGTCTGTACAGCGTCCGTGTGCTTCCTCGCTCTAGGGTTTTTCTTTTGTTCTATAGTTCTAGGAAACCCAAGCCTCCTACCTTTTCATAGAGGTATCTTATTAGGGTTTTAGATATATTTGATTAATTTAAAATATATTATTTTAAATCAAATCAAATTTGAATTAAATAGATTAGTTTAAATTTAAGTCTATCTAATAAATTTAAATTTTAACTAATTATTTAATATAAATCTAGAACTTAATTCAAATTTAATTTATCTCATAAATTAAATTTAAATTATCATATTAGTTTAAATTTAAATCTATCACATAGATTTGAATTTAAAACTAATTGATTTAAATTAATCAAAGGATATATATATTTCAAAAATATAAATATGTATATATTTCAAATTTTATAAATTTTATATATATATATATATATATCAAATATATATATATTTATTTATAAAATTCTTCCACCCTAGATTGAACATGACATTCATTGAATCTAGACGCAATTTTAGATTCAATAAAATTAGACATTTTAGCTCGAGTTGACTCGTTCTTGTGTGCGACCCTATAGGCCCTTATAATGTTGGCAGTGAGCTAATAACATTATTTGACCCATAAGTCACAAGCAACCTCTAGCAAGACATTGTGACTACCCAAATCATATAGGAATCGGTGATCCGACGCAATCTGTCATATAATTTTATCACATTCCTTTTGTCACAAGATATCTAGATCAAATATGAGGCATGGAAATATCATCCTCATCTTACTTGATCGTCACTTTCTCGATCTATGTAACATTTGATTTTCTAAAAACGAGAGAAAATGTGAGAAACGTAATGTATGATTTCTCCGTAAATGAACGAAATTCACCGGATACAAAAGGAAGTCCCCCAAGATGATGTAGTTAAGGTCCTGAAAAATTTGAGAAGCATTTTAAACTCCTAAAAATCAAAATCCTAAGCTCAGATGGAAAGAAAAATGAAGGTAAAATGAAGAAACAATTTCTTACGAAAAGCTTACAAAACGTATGGCATTTTTATAATTTTGAGCAAATTTTGGAATTTACACAGGAGGGCTTTTTAAATGAAAGTTTTGAGTTTTTTCAAGGTTCTCAGAGGCCCTAAAAGTCATGGAAAGCCCCAGGACAGCTAAAGCCCCTCCGGTGGATGTTTCCTAATGTCGGTGTATCCGAACTTTGACGGATTCGTTCGGGAAGATTTTAACTCCGATTTGAGTGATTCTAAAGGCATTTTACTAAATTGGGAATCTAAATTTCATAATTGGAAAGAAATTTCTAAAAAAGGAGCTAAAACAAAGGATAAACAAAAATGCCAAGAACGAAGGGCAAAATAAGAATTTTTGAAAAGTGTAACTTCCTCCTACCTATATATATGATTCACCCTTCTTCTCCTTTCATGTTTCATGACCAAGTTCTACTCAAAACCAGAGGAAAACCCTAGGGAGAGTGGTGCACAAGAGGAAGGAAAAGAGGAGGAGAAATCAAAGGCTTAAGGTATGAAAATTTAGTAGTTTTCATGCTCTTTCTCTTCCAAACCTCTTCTTCATTTTCCTTTATTTCCTATGATTATAATGAAGTATATGGATCTATTTTAAAGGAGAAATTGAGGGAAAAATTCGGATTTGAAGAGTGGATCTCAAAGAACACAAGATTCAAGTGAGAAAAAGTAAGAAAACAAGGTAAATCTTACATCCCATGGTAGCTACTCCTCCCCTTTCTTCTCCATATTTCGCCCTATGTATGTAGATGCTAGAGGGCTAGAATTTTGAGAGGAAACAAGGGTGAATTCCATGAATTTAAGGGAGTAGAGTAAGAATATGCAAAGAAATTCAAGAAAAGGCCATGGAATTCAAGGTGCAAAACCTAGGGTTTCAAGTGTACCTTGTAAAATCTGATTTTGTATGATGATTCCTAGGCCTAAATAAGAGTTTAAATGAGCTCCTAAGATCTCTAAGAGGCTCCCTATATGTATCCTCCCTTGAGAAAACAAGGCAAACTCTAAAAAGCCCCATTTCTTCCATAACCTCGGCCTAAAGGGGTTTGTATAGCTAGGGAGAGTTTTAAATTTTTCTAACCCCATTTTTGAGTCATATATGATGAATGAATATGAAGGGAAGCCTTGAGAGAAATTTAGAAATCATAGAAAGTGAGTTAGTGCTTTATGTTTCATATTATGACCTAAAAAAGTAACATGTAGCTAGGCTCTTGGTTTTAATTGTGTGATGACTCCAAGAGGTTTAAAAGGAGTCAAGAATCATATTTGAAAGGAAAGAATAGAGCCTAGAATTTATTTGAGGGGTATTGCTTCTTAGGTATAATTATAGAACCATAATGAGGTTTATAGATCAAGCTAGAGTTCAAGCAAGTGTGTGGCCTTAGAATTAATTCCATGAACCTAATTGGCTTCCATAAATTGCGTTTAGGCCAAGAGAGAACTTCCTCACACTTTTGTGTGTGTGTGGCCAAAAAAGGGAGCTTGGATTCAAAGGAAAAAGTGTGTAATTGTATACAAGGTAGCTTTCTCTACCTTCTCTCATGCATGGATGTATGCTTAGCTTGTCTTGAATGTATGTATGTGTATTTTTAAGTCATGAAAAATATTATGGCATGACTTTAATTTTATGGTGCCATGATATTACAATATGCATTTATATCATATTTTTGATATGTGCTTGGGTTTGCTTGAGTGTGGTGAGTCCAAGAACCCTTAGCCATGGTGAGGATGAGCTAAAAATCCTTGAGATTGATTGAGACAAAGTAAAGAGTCTCCCAAAAGCAAGATGGGCTCCCAACAGTATGGTTGAGTCCAAGAATCTCTTAAAGAATGGGTAAGGCAAGTCCAATATCCACAAGAAATTGGGTGAGGCCAATCTACTTGCTTAGCAAGCCTTTATATGCTATGTATGATATTCTCAAATGATGAAAATACTTCTTGAATATTTTCACATGTCAACATGACTATACATGCATTTATGAGACTCGTTTGTATCCATTATGTATGATTGAATGGAAGATGAACTATTGGGATTCTTTGAATCTCATTCTGTAACAACTAGGAAAAAGAGAGAAGAAAGAATGAAAGGAAAAAGAAAAAGAAAAGAAAAGCTGAAAATTTTCGAAGGGCCGAAAATTTTCTAAGTCTGCTAGCTACAGCCTAGCTATAGAGAATGTACCTGTTCGCTATAGCGAGAAATGGTCTAACTATAGCGAGAGTGCCTTCTTGCTATAGCAAAAATGCTTCTAGCTATAGCGAGTGCGGGCATCCCATACAAAATCCAGGGAGTTGCTCGCCATAGCGAACGCCATAGCGAAGGCAGAGGTCTGGGACAGACACGAGCTCGCCGTAGTGAGGGTTATGGCTCGCTATAGCGAGGGAAGTCTGGAAAAGCGAGAAAAAGAGAATTTGACGTTTTAAAAGCCTCTCAACCTCTCCTTTCTTCTTCTAACCAACTTAAGCTCCCTCTAAGACAGAGAGAAAGGTGGAGGAGAGAGAGAGAAGTCTAAAGAAGCAAGGAAGAGTAAGAGAAAGGTAAGAGTTACATGGTTTCTCTCCTTAGAATATTGTTCTTCTTCCCTTGTCATCTCTTCCTACGGTTTTGGTTATGGAAGTAGTTAGGTTTTGAGTCTGGTTCAGAAGAGGGAAAGTGGGAAAACCACTCTTGAGGAAGGTTAGAAGTCATGTAGTCCCTTTTTCTTGATTTCCTTTCTTGAGAGCTTGAGAGAGGAAGAATAGTTGGTGAATTTCTAGTGAGAGAAAGAACCCTAGCTTGATATGCTTAGTAGGGTTGCTAGAAAGAGATCCCTAGCTTTATGAATCAAGTGTTAAGGAAATAATTCCATGCTTCTTGTGTGGTTAGGCTCAAGAGAAGTTCTCCCATCTAGAGGTGATTGTGAAACTAACAAGGAAAAAGACAAATTGAAAGGAAAAGTTGTGATTAGCCAATAAGGTAGCTCTCTCCACCTTCTTTCATGCATAAGATGTGTGCTTACATTGTTTTGCTTGTGTGTTTGTATATTTTGAACCATGAAAAGTATGCTAGTATGATGATGCCTCATGTATTTCAATGATGTTTTATGTGATTGTTTGTGTTTGCTTGAGTATGGAAAAGCCAATAACCCTTTAGCCATGGTGAGGATGAGCCAAAAACCCTCAAGTTGGTTGAGACAAAGTAAAGAGTCTCCCAAAAGTGAGGTTGACTCCCAAAGAGCAAGGGTTGAGTCTAAGAACCTCTTAGAGAATGGGTGAGGCAAGTCCAAAACCCACAAGTGAGTGGGTGAGGCTAATCCATTTACTTGGCAAGCTTTTATATGTTATGTATGGCCTACTCACATGTTGAAAATGTTTCTTTTATATGGATGGCCAACTCAAATGTTGTAAATGTTTTTCTTATGATTCCATATGCTTACATGCCTATGCATACATTGTGAGACTTGTTTTCATGCTTTGTGTGTATGATTGAATGAGAGATGAGCTATTGAGATTCTTTGAATCTCACTCCTCCTCTCCACCATCCCAACATGCTAGGTGGACCAAGTGAGGCAAGAGATGGGAGCCACCAAGCTTGAAGCTAGGGAGATTGGTGAAGAAAGTGTAAAGAGCCTTTTTGTTACTATCTTATAGTTAAGTCAAGGAATGTAAATTAATGATGTATATGATGTAGCACCTATGAATGTTTGTAAACCAATGTATTTATCATGTATATATGAGAATGAGACCATTTTGAATGAAGAAGCAAGTTTTGTTATGAAAAGCATGATTTTAGTATTGGCGACATGAGTGTATAAGTGGGTGTGGGATAGTGAGTTTCTCCAATCTGGATTGTTAGACACTTGAACCATGATTGATAGCCCATATGGATGCACTCTCACGTGCTCATAGAGCCTTAGAGGTAGGAAAACCAAAGTTGGACCCCATTAGCCTCTTGTAAAACAAGAAAGTGGCCCTTTTGCACATGATGTCAACAGTTGACCAAATGACCTCTTCTTACCTTGAAATTTGGCATGTGACTAGATCTTGTCTAGAGATTTTTGGGAAGCTAAAGATCAAGTCATTTAGAAGTCTATAGCATCTTCTATGATTTTTCAAAGTTGATATCAGAATTTCAGATTTTCAGAAACACTGTTCATTTGGTCAGTTTGGAATTTGTGTCATCCGAGGGGCAAACGTAGTCCAATGGAAACAAAATTTTATATGTAGAAACTAGATAGTCACAGTGACTTATAGGAACTGGAAGAATTTCATTTGGAGGTCTAAAGAGGAAGATATGCAATTTCGAAGTTCCTGCCCAGCATCAGTCATCCTACCAGACTCGAGGTACTGTTTCATCAGTTTTCGGGAGTTTGGTTTGATGAATTGATCTGGAGACATTTTTCCTCTCTAGCTAACATTCACATCTTTCCATAGTGATATCATTTGCTTGCAGTGGATTTTTGTGAAATTAGTTAGATATTTTTGAAGTTCATATCAGTAAACTGTGACTGTAACAGAACCCCCCTCTGACCAGTAGATGTTTTCGGATGTCAAACACTTTATGCATGAGATTTGAAGACTTCTACATATTTTTAGCATGAAGTAGACGTCTTAAGCTTTCTAGAATGACTGAGATCATATGTTTTATATTTTTCTGTATTTAGTTCTGAATTTCCAAACTCAGCCCATAAATGAGGCCAAGTCTGCCGAAAATGAAGCTACATGTCTCATACCACTTTTCGGTTTCCATGGGTTTAAATCATGTTTTTGAGGTTGAAATGAGTTGTAATGATGCAATGTAATATGAGGAGGCATATAATGAGCTCACTAGGTCCACGTGACACTAAAGCGATTTTTGACCATGCCACTTCCTTAAGGAAATTGCATAAATTTTGATAAGGAAGCTCTCACTTATTTCCTCCCAAGGTGTTTATGAGCATATAATGCATGATGCTAGAGAGCTAGAGATGAAGGTGTTACACATTCCCTCCTCTCTAATGATCTAACATGCTAGCTAGATTAAGTGGACAAGGTAATGGAAGCCAACCACCTTGAAGAGAAGAGATTGACACCAATATGTATGATTTTTGCTCTTTGAAGCCATAATGATGTAAATTATTGTTGTAAATGGTCCATAGCCTTTGGAACATATGTAATTATGATAATATGTTATGTTTAAGTAGGAGAATGTATTATGTGACCACTAGTATGCAAATTGAGCATGTATGTGCAATATAGCTTCTTGAATTAGTTTATGGAATTATGCATATGTGTGGATGAGATGACCAAAAAGAGATGCATGAGGCTTGGGATCATTTGGGCAGCTCACACAAGTCCTAATTATACTTTTGGACTTGCCCAAGAGGTGCTAAACCCCAAGAAAAGCCATTTGGACATTTTGGTATCCCATATGGAACCAAAATTGACCATAATGGAACCCTATATCACTTTTTATTCAAATAAGATCTTCTTGATCTGAGATTTGTCACGCAGTTAGAGCTTGTTGAGAGATTTTTGGAAAGCTAAAGAACATAATTTTCAGAGGTCTATAGAATATTTGATGAATTTTCAAAGTTGACAAATATTCTGATTTTGGTCATGTCACTATTCATACTGGTCCGAAAATAAAATCTATCACAATGGGCTCAAATGATGTCCAATTGCCATGAAATTTTATACAGAGAAACTAGACATTCATAATTACTTGTGTCAACTAGAAGCACCTCATTTGGATATCTAAAGAGGGAGATATGAATTTTTAAAGATTCTATCTAGTATCAGGAACTCCAGTCAACATCTGTTACTATTTGATTAGATTTTGAGGTCTGGTCATGTCTAAGCTAGTCTAGAGTTATGTTTTCTCTCTAGCTAACATCCGTAGCTTTCCATATTGGTATTATTTGCATGGATTGGATTTTTGTGAAATTAATTGGACATTTTCAAAGTTTGTTGTAGAAACCTGTGACAACATCAATGGACAGTTTTGCCTCTGGATCTTTTCGAATGTCAAACGTCCTCTATGATGGATGTTATGGTGTGACAACCCTCCCTTCCAATCATTGTAATTATGGTTAAATATACGATTAATAATTAATTATCAAGGTTTTAGTGGTTACAATATATCACATTGTGAAAATATGGGAAAAATTTGAACCTTGATGTTAGGGTCATCACAATACCACCTCAACAAAATAAAATTTGCATAAAAGAAATCCTACTACCATAAGGGGTTTATGATTCAACCGTCCATCAGTTTCAATACCTAATAACCTCCCACTAGTGTTCCTATATCGTTTTCTACCATTACCATTGAAGAAACGGGGGTTTCTAGGTTAAAATTATGAGTTTGGAGATTTACGCCGCGGTTTATACCTTCCTCACCGCGACTAGGTTGCTATCTGGAATTACTGGGCAAATTTTGTAAATCTTCCGCCGTGGTGAGTTGGACCATCGCTGTGGCCAGCCTACATGGTGCTGCGGCAGAAACGCCTCCTGGAACTACTGTTCCCAACCCCTACGATTCTTGCCTCGGCGTAATACATTTACGCCACGACGAGTTTTGCTACTATCCAACTGTTAATTAATTTCCTCGACTCACGCCGTGGCAGGACCTATTATGTGGCGGCGAGTTCCCGTTCTATCACCCTCCTGGGTAATTTTTTTCCACTTTGGGCCACAGCGAGATTTATCAGGCCGCAGTGCTCCTCGCCACTGTCACTCCCTGGGCCAATTTTCCTCCCTTGCGCCGCGGCGCCCTTCGACTCTGTCTCTCATTTGGCCGTGGCGAAGCCTTCTTAGCTGCAGCAAGACTCCCTCCTGTGACTACATTATCCAAATTTCGCCCCCTACACTCCAAATCTCATCTTAGAAATACCTCAGGTCCACCTTCCCTTATTTTATGTGATTCTAATAGTGTTTATCTATCCTATTTACCCATCAGTCCATCCATTACCATTACAAAACTTAAATACTACTTCCTACTTGCCCAACTAGCTCATATCAGCAAATTCATGAATATATGATAGCAAGAACACATGCATTAGCAGTAATTAACATCTCATGCACATTCCATAGAGATTCCATTCAACAATAGCTTATGTCCACATCCAAGGCATCATATGACTACAATTCCCATATGGTAATCCATATCACAATTTCAACAAAACTACATATATGATACTATAAGTTCATACATTAATATTCACTATAATGAGACTTAAATCCTTAACGGTTACATTTCAATCAAAAAAAATATGAATGCCTACACTTGGTAACATGAATACATGATGATGCTATGTAACTAATAACAAAATTGCATTTCTACTAAATAAGCCAGCCTAAGTATAGCCTTCTCCCATATGTTGGAGCTCATGGATTTTCATCCACTTGCTTCCCTTTATCCTTACCCGAAGAACCTTCACCTGAAATGTTAATCCCATGAAATGGGGTGAGATATAAATCTCAGTAATCAAGGCAATTCCATCATATATCCAGTTTAATTACATATATGCATGAATTAAAATCAACATCAGAAATATATCCATCATATCAGCAAATGAAACAATTAGGCTATCATAATTACTATCCCATACTAGCAATCATATTATCACATGTTAAAGGCCATTAACACCGGGAGAGGCCTATCCATGACACCTACTCCCTATTGAGCACAACCGAGGCTTTGTGTATCCGGGGTTTGATCACAACCTGGTGCTCAATCGAAGCACATGCATGAGTGGCAGTCGCACCACAGCTCTACCATGGACTCACAAGGTCCAATCACAATTCAACAGATAGCCAACCAATTCATTCATATATAGCAACATATGAAATTAAATCAGATATATACATGGAATTAATATAAACCCCAGTTATCTCACTTGTAGATAAATTTGCAACAGCCATGACAAATCCCAAATTCAGATTAGAGTGTCCTTCACCAGAAAACTTAATATTCCACCCAAAATCCTAAGCAAATTCATACAGAATTAATACCCATTTTATAAACCAGTTATGGGGGTCTCAAATTAACAAATGAAGCATTAAAATAGAGGGTTTAAACTCACTCAAGGTCAGCCCTAACCTCAACCTACGAATTTCACCAAGAAAATTCCCAAATTCCCACATTTCAAATTTTGGGTAAGGTGAAGATACTCCAAATGAAAAACTAATTAGACCAAATTAAAGAGAAAGATAAGGGGATTAAGTTGTATAACTATTACCTTGGCTGAATCTTGCTTTAAACGTGAGAAAATGCAGAATTCTTGCCCCCAACCCTAGCCTCCTTCTTAACCTCCAAATTTTACTTCTTGAGTTTTAGCAAATGAGAAAGTGGCTGAAGCATTAGCAAATGATGTCGTGTCCTATCAGACCTTCATGGGCCTTGTGTTATTTGAGTAGGCTCAACAACTTGTTGTGAGTCTTCTCATTTTTCCATCTCTGGCTTAATGTGATTTTGTGGCTTTCAAACTTCTTCGAGATGTATTTTACTCCCACAGGTTCTTTTAGAGATAAATTCTCTTTCTAGGAAGATGCTATTTCAAGCAATAAATAATTTGTTCTCATTGGGATTGTAAAAGTAGTATCCTTTAGTTTCCTTAGGATATCCCACAAAAAGGCATTTTATAGATTTGGGTGCTAACTTATCTGAGGCTTGTTGCTTAACATATGCCTCGCATCCCCAAATCTTGAGAAAAGCTAAACTAGGCTTCTTCCCAGTCTATATCTCATATGGGGCCTTTTCAATTGCCTTAGATGGTACACGGTTTAGTGTGAGCACAACTGTTTCTAATGCATAGCCCCAAAAGGACTGTGGAAGATCTGTTTGACTCATCATAGATCGAACCATATCTAATAAGGTTTGATTCCTTCGTTCAGAAACACCGTTCCATTGTGGTGTTCCTGGTGGGGTAAATTATGAGACAATTCCACAATTTCTAAGATGGTCAATAAATTCTTGGCTCAAATATTCACCACCTTGATCAGATCGAAGTGCTTTAATAGATTTGCCAAGCTGATTTTCCACCTCATTTTGGAAGGCTTTTAATATTTCAAAAGATTCAGATTTGTGTTTCATTAAATAGATGTACCCATATCTACTATAGTCATATATAAAAGTAATGAAGTACAAGTGACCACCTCTGGCAGCGGTACTTAGTGGACCATATACATCGGTATGTATTAAGCCCAATAGGTCAGTGGCCCTCTCACTATGCCCAATAAAAGGTGCCTTAGTCATCTTTCCTAATAAACAAGATTCGTAGGTATCAAATGATTCAAAATCAAATGAATTGAGTAGTCCATCTTGATGGAGCTTTGAAATGCATTTCTCATTTATATAACCTAGACAACAGTGCCATAGGTAGGTTGGATTCAAATTGTTTGACTTGATCCTCTTGGTAGTTACATTATAGATATTTTTATTGTTGGGAATTTCAAAGTTCAAGTAATAATGACCACCATACAAATCACCATTCGCATAAAAGATGTTATTAAAATAAATAGAACATTTATTATTCCCAATAATTAAAGTAAAACCTTCCTTATCTAAATAAGAAAGTGAAATAATGCTTCTACTCAAAGTAGGAGCATATTAGCAATTGTTCAAAACAAACAAAAGCCCACTGGGCAAAACTAATTCATAAGTGCCTACGGCCAAAGCAGCAACTAACCATAGGTTGCCTATCATTACAAGTATTATCCTCTAACTTCAAAAATTCATATCTCCCTGTCAGATATCTAATTGGGGTGACCTTAGTGGCTATGGAAAGCTTATTATGTCTAGTTTTTGCTTGTAAAATTTCATAAGTATTCAACACCATTTGGCCCTCAAATGACATAGCCTAAGCAATTAACCATATAAACAGTGTTTGCATCAGTTCAACAAAAAATATCAATTTTGAAAAATCATAATTAATTCCAAAAAAATCCAAATAATCTAGTCTTTAACTTCTTAAAAAGCATAGAATGAGATCTATGTACATGCCAAATTTCATGGGCAAATTAGTTCATTTGGTCAGATTTTGACATTGGGTTACAAAATGGCTCATTTTATGTCATATAAGGGTTCCAAATGGCCCATTTTGGTTTCTAAGACACCCCTGCCCACTTTGGCACGTGGGAAAGCACCAAAATAGTCCATTAAACATGTCTCAAAGGTGCATAAACCCAAAAATAAAAAAATCACTTTCTCACCCCAAGACATACACAAGAATATACAAACTATATATTACCATTCACTACTCAAAATTTACATTACCATTCATTTGGCACCAAATCTCAAACATATATCAAATATTGAGTAGCTACACATTTTCAAATGATTATACAACAATTCCATCATAGTATTACATCATATGCTATTCACATGGCTACAAAATAAGCAAAATTAAACACTTTGTTGTCAATCTTTCATCTCCCAACTTGGTGACTTCCATTATCTTACTCATTTGGTCCACCTAGCATACTAATGTTGGGAATTTTCGGGATGTGTAGTGGAAAATTAAAACCCCAAATCTCTTCCCATTGATCCATCAATGTTGTTTAAATCAAGTGGATCTAGAAATATTTACTTTTTCTGTCAGATCTTAAGAACTGATCTACAGATCTGCTCCCTTTATCAGTATCCACACGAACAAATGTTCAACTTGAACGACGTGTTAGTACCTTTTAACAATGTTAGCACACGTTCTTGGTAGAGAAGACACTCTCCTCTTCCTCTCTTTCTAGGCGGCCCATACAGTGTTTCGTACACTTTCTCTCTCTAGATGTTTGTACGCATCCGTACAGTATTCGTACACCGTCCATACGGTGTCTCTCTCTAAGGTTTTTCTTTAATTTTGTAGTTCCAGGAAACCCAAGCCTCCTACCTTTTTATAAAGGTATCTTATTAGGGTTTCAGATATATTTGATTAATTTAAAATACATTATTTTAAATAAAATAAAATGAAATCAAATTTGAATTAAATAGATTAGTTTAAATTTAAGTCTATCTAATAGGTTTAAATTTTAACTAATTATTTAATATAAATCTAGAACTTAATACAAATTTAATTTATCTCATAAATTAAATTTAAATTATTATATTAGTTTAAATTTAAATCTATCATATAGATTTTGAATTTAAAACTAATTGATTTAAATGAATTGAAGGATATATATATTTCGAATATATAAATATATATATTTCAAATTTTATTAATTATATATATACATATATTAAATATATTTATTTATTTATAAAATTCTTTCACCCTATATTGAATGTGACATTCATTGAATCTAGACGCAATTTCAGATTCAATAAATTTAGACATTTTAGCTTGAGTTGACTTGTAACATCCGGTTCTTTGAAAATTAGAGGAAATGTGAGAAAAGTAACATACAGTTTCTCCATAAACGAATGAAACTCATCGAATACAAAAGGAAGTCCCCCGAGATGATGCAGTTAAGGTTCCAAAAAATTTGGAAAGTATTCTAGACTCCTAAAAATGAGAATCCTAGGCTCAGACAGAAAGAAAAATGGAGCTAGAATAAAGAAACAATTTCTTATGAAAAGTTTACGAAATGTAATGGCATTTTGGTAATTTTGAGAAAATTTTGGAATTCAAACAGGATGGCTCTTTAAATGAAAATTTTGAGTTCTTCGGGGTTCTCAGAGGCCCTGAAAATCATGGGAAGCCTCCGGATAGTTAAATCTCCTCCGGTGGACGTTTTCTAATATCGATGTGCTCAAACTGTGATGGGTTCGTTTGGGAAGGTTTTAGCTCTAATTTAAGTGATTCCAAAGGCATTTTATTTAATTGGGAACCTAAATTTTATAATGGAAAAGACGGTTCTAAAAAAGGAACTAAAACGAAGGAGAAACAAAAATGCAAAGAACAAAAGGCAAAATTAGAATTTTGGAAATAGTCACTTTCCTACACTTATATATAGGTGGTGCCTCACACTCTCCCTCATTTAACTTCATATTATTTAGCCCCAAACCAGAAGCAAAACCCTAGGAGAGAGGCACACGAGAGAGGAAGAAGAAGGAGAGGAAAATCCAAGTTTAAGGTATTTTTTCATAGTGGTTTTTCATGCTTTTCTTCATCCACACCTCTTTTCCTCCCTTCTCCTTGGTTTTGTTTGATTAAAATGAAGTTTATAAATCTGATTCAAGGGAGAAAATCAAGGGAAATTTTGGATTTGAAGAGAGGAGCTTGGAGAAAGCAAGATTCAAGCCAAAATAAGCAAGGAAACTAGATAAAATTTCATCCTATGGTTGCTATTCTGATTCCTCTTTTTCTCTAATTCGACACACATAAGGAACCCTAGGAGAATATGATTTTCAAGCCAAGCCAAGCATGAATCTTAAGTATTTGAAGCAGAAGAACAAGAATATGCAAATAAAACAACAAAATAACCATTAGATTTCAATATGCAAATTCTAGGGTTTCAAGTGTTCCTTCTAAATTCTGATTTTGTGTGATGATTCCTAGTTCTAATTAAGAGTTTAAATGAGTTCTTGAGATCCTTAAGATGCTTCCTACATGCTTTCTCCTTCAAGAAAACAAAGAAATTTCCAAGGAGGCCAAAAACCCCCATAGTCTCAGTCTAAGCAAGTTCTTATAGCTAGGGAAAGTTTTAAATGTTTCTAAGGCCATTCTTGAGTCATATATGATGAATAAAAATAAGGGGAGGCCTAAGAAAAATTTAGAACTCATAGGAAGTGAATTGATGCTTTAGGTTCCATATTATGACCTAAAGAAGCAACATGTTGTTAGGCTCTTTGTTTTAATTGTATGATGACTCCAAGAGGCTTAAAAGGAGTTAAAAATCATATTTGAAGGGAAATAATGGAGCCTAGAAATTATTTGAGGGGTGTTGTTTCATTAGGTACATTTATGGACCATAATGGGGTTTATAGAACAACCTAGTGTCTAAGCAAGTTGTGTGGCCTTAAAATTTGTTTCATGAACCTAATTAGCTTCCATAAATTATATTTAGGCCAAGAGAAACCTTCCCTACACTTTTGTGGGTGTGTAGCCAAAGCAAGGGGGGATTTTCAAGAGAAAAAGTGTGTGATTATGTGCAAGGTAGCTCTTTCCACCTTCTTTCATGCATGGATGTGTGTTTAGCTTGTCTTAGAATGTGTGTATATGTATTTTCAAGCTATGAAAAGTATGCTAGCATGATTTTATATGTCATGGTTTCATAATGACATATTATATTTTCAAATGAATGAATGATGTTTGTTTGAGTTTGCTTGAGTGTGGAGAGGCCAAGAACTCTTAACCATGGTGAGGATGAGTCAAGAACCCTTGAGATTGGTTGACACAAAGCAAAGAGTCTCCCAAAAGCAAAGTGGGCTCCTAAAAGTATGGTTGAGTCTAAGAATCTCTTAAAGAATAGGTGAGGCAAGTCCAACATCCATGAGGAAAGGTGTGAGGCCAATCCAAACACTTGGTGAGCTCTTGAAAGTCTTGTATGACTTATTCACATGCCAAACTTGCTTATTGAATGTTCATTACTTCCATGATATCCATGCATGCATTTTCAAGACTTGCTTTGTATATATTATGTATGATTGAATAGGAGATGAGCTATTGGGATTCTTTGAATCTCATTCCTTCCTCTCCAATGATCTCACATGCTAGGTGGACCAAGTGGATAAGGTGATAGAAGCCAATTACCTTGAAGGAAAGAGTTTGGTAATTAAATGCAAATTTTTTAGTTCTTTAAGGCCATAATTGTATCAAATGTTGTAATCCCTTGATGTATATGGTCTATGACCTCTTAGACATGTGTAATTATGACATTATGCCATGTATGAATGAGAGAATATGTTATGTAGCCACTAGAATATGAATTGAGTATATGATGGCACATTAGCTTCATGAATGGCTTTATGGAAATATGCATATGTGTGGATGAAATGGCCAAAATGAGATGCATGGAGTTTGGGACCATTTGGGCAACTTACACAAGTCTTAATCATGCTTTTAGACTTGTCTAAAAGGTGCCAAACCCTAGGAAAAGCCATTTAGTTACTTTGGTACCTCATATGAAGCTAAAATTGATCATAATGGAACCCTATGTCACTTTTTAGCCAAATGAGCTCTTCTTGATCTAAAATTTGGCATGCAAATAAATCTTGTTGAGAGATTTTTGGAAAGAAAAGACCATAATTTTTGGAGGTTTACAGAATATTTGATAAATTTTCAAAGTTGACAATTTTTCTGATTTTGGTCTGTTGTACTATTCATTTGGTCTAAAAATAAAATCTATCACACAGGGCACAAATAACGTCCAATTGCCACAAAGGTTTGTACAGAGAAACTAGACATTCACAGTGACTCATGCCAACTAGAAGTATCTCATTTGGAGGTCTAGAGAGGGAGATATAAATTTTTGAAGATTCTGTCCAGTATTAGGACCCTTACCCGACCACAGTTACTATTTCATTGAATTTTGAGGTCTGGGTTGCTTGAGCTAGTTTGGAGCTATTTTTCCCTTCTAGCTAACATCCACAACTTTTTACATTGGTATCATTTACATAGGTTGGATATTTTTGGAATTAATTAGACATTTTCAAAATTTGCTGCAAAAATTTGTGATAGCATCAGTAGTAGTTTGACCTCTACATTATTTCGGATGTCAAACATTCTCTGTGATGAATGTTATGATCTATACATATTTTAGCATATAGTAGACATCCTTAGATTTCCAGAATGACTAAGAATGCATGATTTAGATTTTTTTAGAATTAGTTATGATTTTTCAAAGTTGTGGCAGAATTGAACCAAATTCTGGCTGAAAATATGTATGAATATTCTAAGCTCTCCTTTGAGTTCCATGAGTTGTGGGCCACATTTTATGATGCAATTGAGTTTTATTCATGTAATTAAATATAATAATATGTTGTATGAGCTCATACGATCCACGTAACACTGAATGAAATTTTTATATACGATGCAACGCAAAGAAATGCATTGTTTTAATGGATTTTCTTACTTCCTCTTGTGGAATGTATCATATGAGTATGCAAATGTGATAGAAATGAGATAGAAATTATGGTATTACATGAATCGTTCTTGTGTACAACCCTGTAGGCCCATATGATGTTGGTAGTAGGCTAATAATACTATTTGACCCACAAGTCACAAGCGATCTCTAGCAAGACATTGTGACTACCCAAATCATACAGGGATCAGTGATCTAATGCAACCTGTCATATAACCTTATCATATCCCTTTTGTCACATGATATCTAGATCAAGTATGAGGCATGAAAATATCATCCTCATCTTACTTGATTGTCACTTTCTCGATCTATATGCAGACTGACAGTACAAATGGAAACCCTTCCATTCGAGCACAACCATGCATTTCTCAGTCTCACTCATCGAGGAGTCTAGAGATATCTCTCTATTAAGCAGAGGGATAAATCTTATCTTAACTACTCATTTTCTTCTACATCAATTCCACTATACCCGATCATAGCTTTTATGATTACCTAGTTAAAGATGATTTTTGACTATGCCAAAAATAGTATTCCATATGTTAGAAACTATGGTGATCTCAAGTCTAAGGGCTCTGTGATACGGTTATACATAAGATATGCTTATGACTTAATCGATGTAGCTATCTTATGGCAGGTCGATCCAGCATCTTATTCCCTGACAAATGCCTATGATTTTGATTCGTATCTTTATACATGATTAATACATAATCATCAATCAAAATCATACTAGTCTTACTTAGTTCATCATCGTTCCCACAATGATGATCGACTAGGGATATTTAAGATAATCAATATGATTTATCCAAGGATATTATTATATAAAACATGCAAAAAATATAATAATGTAATAAAAGAAAACTTTTATTTTTTAATAAAGTACAATGTTTGCAATACAACTAAGACAATGGAGAGGAGGGAATGAGATTCAAACAATCCCAATAGCTCATCTCTCTTTCAATTACATAAAGAATGCATTCAAGTCATAAAATGCATGCATGAGCATAATAAAAAGTGTGATCATTCAAGAAGCATTCTTGGCATTTGAACAAGTTATATAAAGCATACATAGGCTTGTCAAGTAAGTGGATTAACCTCACCCATTCTCTTCAAGGTTATTAGACTTACCTCACCCTTTTTCTTAAAGGCCTTGAACTAAGCCTTACTCTTGGGGGACTCTAAACTTTGTCTCAACCATTTTTTAGGATTCTTCGCTTATCCACACCTTAGCTAGTGGGTTCTTAGTTTCACTACACTCAAGTAAACCAAAACAAATACACAAAGTGTCATTTGAATGCATAAAACAACATCATGGTACCATGGCATATGAATACATGCTAGAATACTTTTTCATGGCTTAAAACACACACACACACATTTAAAGATAAGACAAAAATTCATCCATGCATGAGAAAAAGTAGAGAGAGTTAACTTTGTCACACAAGCACACTTTTCTTCTTGGAAATGCACTCCCTTCCTCGGTCACACACTCAGAATGATGTGAGGCTTGTTTCTCTTGGCCTAAACACATCATATGGAAGCTAATTATACGCTTAAACCAAATTCTAACTATACATATTCATTAGAAAGGCTAGGTGACTTATATGGCTCTTTTATGGTTCCATAATATACTTAATGAAGCAACCCTATGGAAATATGATCTTTGCTCTATTCTCTTCATTCATTTATGATTCTTGACTCCTTTTAAGCCTCTGGGAGTCATCACACAATCAAATCAAGGAGTCTAGTTATGTGTTGCTTCTTTAAGCCATAATATGGAACCTAAGATACCATCTCACTATCTATGGCTTTTAAAATTTTTCTAAGGCTTTCTCTCATCCTCTTCCATCATATATGACTCAAAAAACATAAGCTTGAAACAAATTAAAACTATTCCTAGGTGTCTTATTCTCTCTAGGCCAAGACCATGCTCCATTAAGGCATCCTTAGAGTTTCTTTACTTCCTTTAATGGAAGAAGTATGTAGGAAGCTCTCTTGGTGTCTTGGGAGCCTATATAAACTCTTAAACATCATAAAATATGGATAGGATTCATGGTAGAGTTTAAGGTGCAACCAAAACCCTACCCTCCATATCTTGAAATCTAATGGTTCTTGGTTAATTTCCTTGGCATATTCTTATTCTCCACGCTCAATTTCCTAAGATTCACCCTTGGTTTAGCTAGAAACTCAACCCTTTAGGGCTGGCCTTACCTAGGTCGAACCATACATAAGAGGAGGAAGAAGAAAAGATGGAGATGACAAAATACCTTAGTTTCCTTAATTCCCTTTGCTTGTTTTTCACCTTTCTTGGCTTCCTCCTTTGAATTCGAAATTTCCCCTCTATTATGTCCTTAAAAAAGATCCAAGAACCTCAAAAAAATCATAGAAAAGATGGAGGAGAAGGAGTTTGTTAAAGAGAAAGCATGAAAATCCATGAAAAATCATACCTTTCCTTAGCTTTTTCTCTTTCCTTTCTTCTCCTCCTTGTGCACCTCAATCCCTTGCTCCTTTCTTTGGTTTAGGGTAGAAACAAAATGGGCTAAGTTAAGAAATAGTTTTCAAAAATTCTAATTTTGTCCCTTTATTTTGACATTTTTGTTTTAGCTTTGTTTTAGCTCCTTTTTTAGAACTGTCTTTTCTATCATAAAATTTAAGTTCCCAATTTCATAAAATGCCTTTGGAATCACTCAAATTGGAGCTAAAACCTTTCCGAATGAAAGGGTTAAAGTTTAGGTCAACCGATATTAGAAAATGTACACTGGAAGGGTTTTAATTGTCCCGACACTTCCTATGGTTTTCAGGTCCTCTGAGAACCCCAAAGAACTCAAATTTTCCATTTAAAAAACCTTCCTTTGCGAATTCTAAATTTTCCCAAAATTATAAAATTGTCATTACATTTCATCAATGTTTAGTTAAAATTTATTTCTTCATTCTAGCTCTATTTTTCTTTCTGTTTGAGCCTATGATTCTCATTTTTAAGAGTTTAGAATGCTACTTAAATTTTTTGGGACTTTAACTAATTCATTTCAAGGCACTTGCTTTGAAAACATATCTGTTTCTGTCGTTTCAGCGAAGTCTGGACATTACAATTTTTCCCCCTTTAAATAAATTTCATCCTTAAATTTTAGATAACATACCTTATGGGAAGAGTTCTGGATACTTCTTTCTCATCTCTTCTTCTAGTTCCCAGGTAGCTTCTTTGGGAGATAATCCTTTCCAAAATACTTTCACTAGCGATATCGTCTTATTCCATAACAGCTTGAGTCTAACATCCACAATCTGATCTGGTGATACTATATATGATAGATCATCTTATAATTGCACATTTTCATACTTTATGATATGTGAGGGGTTCGGTTGATACTTTTTAAGTAGGGATACATGGAATACATCATGGATTTGGCTTAAGTTCAGGTGAAGGGCAAGTCTGTATGCTATAGGTCCTACTTTATCAAGAGTTTGTAATGGACCTATGTATTTTGAATTGAGTTTTTTACTTTTAATCGATTAACCTATCCCTGTTGTAATGTCCTATTTTCATTAAATGATGGAAACGAATACGTTTTCAAAGCAAGTCCCTTGAAATGAATTAGTTAAGGTCCCAAAAAATTTGAGTAACATTCTAGACTCCTAAAAATGAGAATCCTAGCCTCAGACGGAAGGAAAATAGGAACTAGAATTAAGAAACAAATTTTGATGAAAAACCTACAAATGTAATGACATTTTTGTAATTTTGAGTAAATTTTGAAATTCACACAGGAGGGCTTTTTAAATGAAAGTTTTGAGTTTTCTGGGGTTCTCAGAGGCCCTAAAAATCATAGGAACCCTCAGGACAAGAAAGGAAGAAGAAGAAGAAATCCAAGCTTAAAGGTATGCTTCCATGGTAGTTTTTCATGCTTTCTTCCATCCAAACCTCCTCTCCTTCATTCTCCTTTATTTCCTTTGATTAAAATGAAGTTTAAAAATTTGATTTAAGGGAGAAACTTATGAGAAATTTCGGATTTGAAGAGAGGAGCTTGGAGAAAGCAAGATTCAAGCAAGAAAACTAGGTAATTTCTTTCCCTATGGTTGCTATCCTTGGTTCTTGGAACACCATAATTTCTTAGCTTGTCATATGTCATTCTCATGCTTCACATCATGCATTCCATGAAGAAGCAAGGAAAAAGGACATAAAATAATGAATTCCATTCGGGGTCATGTGGACCGTGTAAACTCATACTATACATTCCATATTTAATTATATGAATACAATTCATTTGCATCATAAAAAATGGCCCACAACTCATGGAACTCGAAGGAAAGCTTACAATATTCATACATATTTTTGGCCAGAATTCGGCTCATTTCTAGCCTAAATTTGGAAAATCATAACTAATTATAGAAAAATCAAAATCATACATTCTTGGCTATTCTAAAAAGATACAGATGTATACTTCACATTAAAAATATGTCCAAATGATAACATCCATCACAGAGGATTTTTGACATCTTAAAATGTCCAGAGGTCAAACTGCCCACTGGTGCCATCACAAATTTCTGTAGCAAACTTCAAAAATGTTCAATTAATTCCATAAAAATATAATCCATACAAATGATACTAATTGGGAATGCTATGGATATTAGCTAGAGGGATAAAATAACTCCAGACCAGCTTAGGCAGCCCAGACCTCATAATTCAAGGGACCAATAACTGAGGTCAGACAAAACTCCTGATACTAGATAAATTCTTTAAAAATTCATATCTCCCTCTGCAGACCTCCAAATGAGGTGCTTCTAGTTGGCACAAATTACTGTTAATATATAGTTTCTCAGTATAAAATTTCATGACAATTGGACATTATTTATGCCTTATGTGATAGACTACATTTTCGGACTAGATGAATAGTATAGCAGACCAAAATTAGAAAAGTTGCCAACTTTGGAAATTTGTCAAATATGCTGTAGACCTTTAAAAATTATGTTCTTTAGCTTCTCTAAAAGCTATCAACAAGATCTAATTGCATGCTAAATCTTAGATCAAGAAGAGCTCAGTTGGCCAAAAAGTGATGGAGGGTTCCATTATGGTCAAATTTGGCTTCATATGGGATACTAAATTGTCCAAATGATTTTTCTTGGGTGTTGGCACCTTTTGGGCAAGTCTAAAAGCATAATTAGGACTTGTGTGAGCTGCCCAAATGGTCCCAAATCTCATGTATCTCATTTTGGCTATTTCATCCACACATATGCATGATTCCATAAAGTCATTCATGAAATTGCATTACCATAATATACTCAATTTGCATTCCATCATTCACATATCATATCCTTTCATTTATAAATCACCTATTATCATAATTACACATGTCTAAGAGGTCATAGACTATATACAAGCATGGGTTACAACATTTGACATAATTATGATCTTAAAGTAGCAAAACTCAAGCACTTTGTTATCAAACTCTTCTCTTCAAGGTGGTTGGCTTCCATTACCTTGTCCACTTGGTCCACCTAGCATGTGAGATCATTGGAGAGGAGGGAATGAGATTCAAAGAATCCCAATAGCTCATCTCTCATTCAATAATATATAATAGATGCAAACAAGTCTCATAAATATATGTAGGGTCAAGTTGACATGTACAATCATTCAAAGAGCATTCTTAGTATTTGAAAAAGTCACACATAGCATACAAAAGCTTGCCAAGCAAGTGGATTGGCCTCATCTAATTTCTTGTGGATATTGGACTTGCCTCACCCATTCTTTAAGAGATTCTTAGACTCAACCATGCTTTTGGGAGCCTACTTTGCTTTTAGGAGACTCTTTACTTTGCTCAACTAATCTTAAGGGTTTTTGGCTCATTCTCACCATAGCCAAGAGTTCTTAGCCTCACCACACTCATGTAAACCCAAGCACATATCACAACATCATTTAGAAATATAACATGTCATCATGAAATCATGGCATATAAAATCATGCTAGCATACTTTTGATGGCTTGAAAATATACATACATACATTCAAGACAAGCTAAGCACACATCCATGCATGAGAGAAGGTGGAGAGAGCTACCTTGCACACAATCACACACTTTTTCTCTTGAAATTCCCTCCCTTGCTTTGGCCACACACCTATAAAAGTGTGGGGAAGATTTCTCTTGGCTTAAACACAATTTATGGAAGCCAATTAGATTTATGAGACAATTTCTAAGGTCAAACAACTTGTTTAGACATTAGGTTATTCTATAAACCCTATTATGGTCCATAAATGCACCTAATGAAGCAACACCCTTCAAATAAATTCTAGGCTCCATTCTTTCCTTTCAAATATGATTCTTGACTACTTTTAAGCCTATTGGAGTCATCACACTATTAAAACCAAGAGCCTAACTACATGTTACTTCTTTAAGTCATAATATGGAACCTAAAGCACCAACTCACTTTCTATGGGTTCTAAATTTTGTCCAAGGCCTCCCCTCATTTTCATTCATCATATATGACTCAAGAATGGGTTTAGAAAAATTTAAAACTCTCCCTAGCTATCCCATCCATGCTTGGTCGAGACCATGAGGCTTATTGGTCTCTATGGGTTTTGCTTGATTTTCTTGAAGGAGGAGACATGTGGGGAGCATTTTAGGAATCTTAGGAGCTCATTTAAACTTTTAATTAGACCTAGGAATCATCATACAAAATCAAAATTTACAAGGTACAATTAAAACCCTAGACTTTGTATCTTGAATTTTCATGGTTATTTGTTAATTCTCTTTGCATATTCTTAATCTCCACACCCTTTTTCCTAAGAATCACCCTTGGTTCTGCCTAAAAATAAACTCCTCTTATGTCTTCTCAAATGGGGCGAAATGGTGGAGGAGGGGTGCAAAGGGTAGTAACCATGGAAGAGAAATTATCTTGTTTTCTTGTTTTTTCTCACTTGAATCTTGTGTTCTTTGAGCTCCTCTCTTCAAATCCGAATTTTCCCCTCAATTTCTCCTCTAAAATAGATCCATATACTTCATTAGAATCATAGGAAATAAAGGAGAACGAAGGAGAAGAGGTTTGGAAAAGAAAGAGCATGAAAAACCATGAAAATCCATACCTTTCTACCTTGAATTTCTCCTCCTTTTCTTCCTCCTCTTGTGTGCCTCATCCCCTAGGGTTTTCCTATGGTTTTGGGCAAAACATAGTCGTGCATAATGGAGGGAGAAGAAGGGCACATCATATATATAGGTGGGAGGGAGTTACACTTTTCAAAAATTCCTATTTTCTGCTTTGTTCTTGGCATTTTTATTTCTCCTTTGTTTTAGCTCCTTTTTTAGAACTGTCTTTTCCATTATGAAATTTAGATTCCCAATTTAGTAAAATGCTTTTGGAATCACTCAAATCGGAGCTAAAACCTTTCTGAACATATCCGTCAAAGTTTGGGCACATTGACATTGAGAAAATATCCACCGAAGCAGTTTTAGCTATCCCGAGGCTTTTCATGGTTTTTAGGGCCTCTAAAAACCTCAAAGAACTTAAAACTTTCATTTAAAAAGCCCTCCTGTGTGAATTTCAAAATTTGTTCAAAATTATGAAAATGACATTATGTTTCGTAAGCTTTTCATAAAAAATTGTTTCTTCATTCTAGCTCTATTTTTCTTTTTATTTGAGCTCGAGATTCTCATTTTTAGAAGTCTAGAATACTTCTCAAATTTTTTGGGACCTTAACTACATCATCTTGGGGGACTTCCTTTTGTATCTGGTGAATTTCATTCATTTACAGAAAAATCGTATGTTATGTTTCTCACATTTTCTCTTGTTTTTAGAAAACCAGATGTTACATTTCCCCCCTTTAAATGAATTTTGTCCTCCAAATTTAGGGTACACTTTCCTCTTACTTTTTTCTTTTCTGGCTAACTGCTCTTTTCTTTTCCTTCTTCTTGGCTCTATACATTTTTCTCAGCGATTTCACTTGTTTAAATTTTTCTCTTAGCCAGGGAATTTTTTATTACTAGCCTTTAATGAAGGATCCATTATCATGATGCACTAGCTAGTTCTCTCTCATAAGGGAAAGAATTTCCTGACTTTAGAGGCCTATCCTGAGAGAGCTTACTATTTATATCGGGTTAGTATTAACCTGTTCGCAGAGGTTAATTTTTCTTTCAGTGGACTCATTTACATATCTTGGGAGGTAACTTATTTCATATCATATCTCCCATATCCTCTCTCAATGGCTTCTCATAATGTCTCATCATCCTTTCTGATCATTACGACTATCGAAGGTTTCTGTCTGTCTACTAACTTACATGTTTCGTCCACTGTTCATCTCTGCGTTCTTTCTTACCAGCTCATCCCATGATTACAATTCATGTTTCTTTCTATCATAGGCCTCATATCTTAATTACTTACTGGGATTACAACTTCTTTGAGAATTTTCTACTTTGAATGATCTCAGTTCCTCTGTTTACTACTACATTTGTCTCTGTAGGTTGGGCTTTTTCTCACTTTCTTTGCTCACTTATAGTGGCGTTTTATAGTCCTTCATTTCAACACTGATAAGCTGAACATGTATGTCTCATACTGGCACTAAAGAGCGATTACCACTGACTACTGTTGAGCTTTGGTGGGATGCTAGGTATTCCCATAGTTTTACTCATAAGAGACATACAGTACCACTTACCTCATGTAAAAACTGCACCTGACCCCTTTATGAGTACATAAGCTGGCATGTAGGGATCTCTCTATTTCTTTGTCAGGGCTACTGTCTGCTAGGTAGTGGTTCATCTAGCTCTAACTCTGGAAAGCTAATTTCTTACTTTCCTCATCCCATATACTATGCTCATCTCTAAAGAGATCTAGTCAATGGTCTAACTGTCTAAGTAAAGCCTTCATATCTCGGTGGCAATGGTCTACCAGACATAGGAGATATCTAGTCTCTGAGACAAAAGCTAGTTGAAATTGTATTGGTCTTTAAGACTAACTACTCTGTAAAACTATCTCAGGCCATCATCTCACCAGAGAACTATCATGCTGTGGCTAGGGCTCTTTGTAACTCTATAGGATCTACGGTGACCCCTGCGTCTACTGTGACCTCTTAGAGTGTAACATCCGGTTCTTTGAAAATAAGAGAAAACGTGAGAAACGTAATGTACAGTTTCTCTGTAAACGAATAAAATTCACCGGATACAAAAGGAAGTCCCCCGAAATGAGATAGTTAAGGTCCCAAAAAATTTAGGAAGCATTCTAGACTCTTAAAAATAAGAATTCCAGGCTTTGAAGGGAAGAAAAATGGAGCTAGAATAAAGAAACAATTTCTTACGAAAAGCTTATGAAATGTAATGGCATTTTTGTAATTTTGAGTAAATTTTGAAATTCACATAGGAGGACTTTTTAAATGAAAGTTTTGAGTTCTTCGGGGTTCTTAGAGGCCCTAAAAACCATGGAAAGCCCCAAGACAGTTAAATCCCCTCCGGTGGATGTTTTCTAATGTTAGTGTACCTAAAATTTGATAAATTCGTTTAGGAAGGTTTTAGCTCTGATTTAATGATTCCAAAAGTATTTTAATAAATTGGGAATCTAAATTTCATAATGGAGAAGACGGTTCTCAAAAAGGAGCTAAAATGAAGGAGAAAAGAAAATGCCAAGAACGAAGGAAAAAATGAGAATTTTTGAAAAGTGTAACTCCCTCCCACCTATATATATGATGTGCCTTTCTTCTCCCTTCATTATGCATGTCCATGTTCTGCCCAAAACCAGAGGAAAATCCTAGGGGATGAGATGCACAAGAGGAGGAAGAAAAGGAGGAGAAATTCAAGGTAGAAAGGTATGGATTTTCATGGTTTTTCATGCTCTTTCTCTTCCAAATCTCTTCTCCTTCACTCTCCTTTATTTCCTATGATTATAATGAAGTGTATGGATCTGTTTTAAAGGAGAAATTGAGGGGAAAATTCGGATTTGAAGAGAGGAGCTCAAAGAACACAAGATTTAAGTGAGAAAAAGCAAGAAAACAAGGTAATTTCTCTTCTTATGATTGTTATCTTTGGTTCCCTCCTCCTCTATTTCGCCTAACATGAGAAAACCCTAGGAGGACTTGACTTTTAGGCAGAACCAAGGGTGACTCGAAGGCAAAAGGGTGTGGAGATTAAGAATATACAAAGGGAATTAACAAAAAACCATTAGATTTCAAGATGCAAGTTCTAGGGTTTCACTTGCACCTTGTAAAATCTGATTTGGTATGATGATTTATAGGCCTAAATAAGAGCTTAAATGAGCTCCTAAGATCCCTAAGAGGCTCCCCATGTACTTCTTCCCTTGAGAAAATAAAGAAAACTCCAAGGAGCTCTATTTCCTCCATAGCCTCGGCCAAGCAAGGATAGCATAGCTAGGGAGAGTTTTAAATTTTTCTAAACCCATTCTTGAGTCATATATGATGAATGAAAATGAGGGGAGGCCTTGGACAAAATTTAGAACCCATAGAAAGTGAGTTAATGCTTTAGGTTCTATATTATGACCTAAAGAAGTAACATGTAGTTAGACTCTTTATTTTAATTGTGTGATGACTCCAACAGGCTTAAAAGGAGTCAAGAATCATATTTGAAAGGAAAGAATGGAGCTTAGAATTTATTTAAGGGGTGTTGCTTCATTAGGTGTATTTGTGGACCATAATAGGGTTTATAGAACAACCTAATGTCTAAGCAAGTTGTGTGACCTTAGAAATTGTTTCATGAACCTAATTGGCTTTCATAAATTGTGTTTAAGCTAAGAGAAATCTTCCCCACATTTTTGTAGGTGTGTGGCCAAAGCAAGGGAGGGAATTTCAAGAGAAAAAGTGTGTGATTGTATGCAAGGTAGCTTTCTCCATGTTCTCTCATGCATAGATATTTTTTTAGCTTGTCTTGAATGTATGTATGTGTATTTTCAAGTCATAAAAAGTATGCTAGCATGATTTTATATGCCATGATTTCATGATGACATATTATGTTTCTAAATGATGTTATGATGTGTGCTTGGGTTTGCATGAGTGTGGTGAGGCTAAGAACCCTTGTTATGGTGAGGATGAGCCAAGAACCCTTAAGATTGGTTGAGACAAAGTAAAGAGTTTCCCAAAAGCAAAGTGGGCTCCCAAGAGCATGGTTGAGTCCAAGAATCTCTTAAAGAATGGGTGAGGCAAGTCCAATATCCATAAGAAATTGGGTGAGGCTAATCCACTTGCTTAGCAAGCCATTGTATGCTATGTATGACTTTCTCAAATAATGAAAATATCTCTTGAATATTTGCATATGTTAACATGATCATACATGCATTTATGAGACTTATTTGTATCCATTATATATGATTAAATGGAAGATGAGCTATTGGGATTCTTTGAATTTCATCCCCTCCACTCCAATGATCTCACATGTTAGGTGGATCAAGCAGACAAGGTAATGGAAGCCAACCACCTTCAAGAAGAGAGCTTGACAACCTAATGCATAGTTTTTGGTTCTTTAAGGCCATATGTGTATCAAAGCATGTAAACCCATGATGTATATGGTCTATGACCTCTTAAACATGTGTAATTATGATATTGTACCATGTATGAATAAGAGAATATGCTATGTAGCCACTAGAATGTGAATTGAGTATATGATGGCAAATTAGCTCAATGAATGGTTTGATAGAATTATGCACGTGTGGATGAGATGGCCAAAATAAGATGCATAGAGTTTGGGACCATTTGGGTAGCTCACAAAAGTCCTAATTATACTTTTAGACTTGCCCAAAACGTGCCAAACCCTAAGGAAAGCCATTTGGTCACTTTGGTATCCCATATGGAGCCAAAAATGACCATACTAGAACCCTATATCACTTTTTAGCCAAATGAGCTCTTCTTGATCTGATATTTGGCATGTAATTAGAGCTTGTTGGGAGATTTTTGGGAAGCTAAAGAACGTAGTTTTTGAAGGTCTATAAAATATTTTTTGAATTTCCAATTTAGCAATTTTTTTGGTTTTGGTCTGATGCACTATTTATTTGGTTTGAAAATGAAATCTATCACACAGGGCATAAATGGTGTTCAATTTCCATGAAATTTTGCAGAAAGAAACTAGACATTTACAGTGGCTTGTACCAACTAGCATCACCTCATTTGGAGGTCTAAAGAAGGAGATATGAATTTTTAAAAATTCTATCCAGTATTAGGAGCTTCACCCGACCTCAGTTACTATTTTATTGAATTTCAGGGTCTGTGCGTGCCTGAGCTGGTCTAGAAATATTTTTTTCCCTCTAGCTAACATCTACAAATTTTTGGATTGGTATCATTTTCATGGATTGGATTTTTGTGGAATTAATTGGACATTTTGGAAATTTGCTACAAAAATCTGTGATAGCACCAGTGACCAATTGACCTCTAGACCTTTTCAGATGTCAAACATCCTCTGTGATAAATTTTATGGTCTATACATATTTTTAGTGTGAAGTAGACATACATAGCTTTCCATAATGACTAAGAAAGCATGATTTTGATTTTTCTAAAATTAGTTATGGTTTTTCAAATTTTGGTTAGAAAAGAGCCAAATCTGGCCGAAAATGGATATGAATATTTCATGTTTTCCTTCGTGATTCTTGAGGTGTAGGCCACTTTTAATAATGTAAATGAGTTGTATTCATATAATTAAATATGGGGATGTGATGTTTGAGCTCATATGGTCCACATGACACCGAATGAAATTTTTATACGTGACGTAACAGTAAGAAATGCATTAAAATAATGCCATTTTCTTGCCTCTTGTATGAATTGCTTGATGTGAGGCATAGATATAGTATGAAATGAGCTAGAAATATATGGTGTTACATTTATTGGTATCACAACAAAGTTTCGGGCTCTCTTAGATTGGATTTGGCTTAAGGATGTAGCAATAGGGCTATGTAAAAGGCATGAATGGATAGTTAGAGCCTTGTATGAGACATGTTGGGTGTGTGAGGATAGGTTGTGGCTTTGTTCATGATGAGTAAGTTGTAGGATGGTCTTAGAGTAGCTAGTGGACACCAAGAAAGGGTGGCCTCTAGAGTACCTTGAGCAGAGCTAAGTTTGAGCATAGCTAAGGGATCTGACGGCTAGAACTTGATATGATGTGATAGCTCATCGAGATCAGTGGCAAGCCCTAGATATAAATGATGAGAAGTGATCTTGTTGATGTGAAGAGGCTTGCTAGAGAGAGTATGTGAGGCCTAATTCCCCTGGTAGTCATACTCAGGCCATTCTCAGTTGTCTCGCATAATGCAGAGACAAATAGGTGCAGTGCGGTATGAGATAAGACTGTGACTGCACAAAACCAGTTTAGAGGGGAAATGATAAAGAGAATTGCCCCCATGCCACAACACCCAAATGTCTAGATGAATTTCAGAGCCTAAAAAGACAAATTCCCTTAGGCCAGAGGTTTTAGTTATAAGCTACACCTTAGAGCCTGACAACCTAGAGATAACAATTAGTTATGTATGAACGAAGCAAGAGGTCCCTCTAGCTTGATGACGAGCTAGATATAAAGACCATGAGGCTCGGGTTGGTGGCTAAAGATGAAAATCTAATTCCTGAAAAAATAAGCCAATTAGAGGCCGTTAGCCGTGGCCAATTAGTTGCTTAGCTGTGACTAATTATTCTAGATAGCAGAGAGGTAATCCAGAGAGTTCCTCGCCGCATCCAATTAAAAAGTTAGTCACGACCAATACTTAGATAGGAAAACTAAGGTGAACCCAAGGCTGATTAGCCATGGTGGATGATATGTTAGCTATGGTGAATGGCAGGATGAAATGCCTTGTTGGTCATATTCAAGCCCACTTAAGGAATGAATTGATAAGGGGTTAGGTGACCTATAGAAAGCGGGAACCCCTAGTATAAGTAGAGAAAAGGGTATTGAATAGTTACGAAAGATTTGTAAGAAATCCGTGGGCCTAACAAATGAGATTGAGAAAAGATCTCAACACAGAGAAAGTTAGACACAGGGACGATAAGGTTGTTGAGACCCTCCTTTAAGGCGTTGACTCCAACCTAAGATGCCACCTTGTGAGACACTGAATAATAGAATGTTAGTATAGCCTTGAAATAACATAAGATATGACTACTAGCGGTGAGGCATATAGTGAGTGGCCTAGAAAGGTGTACCTCATAGGTAACACCTAGAGGTAAGTATGAATAACCAGTAATAGAGGCTAAAAAAAGAATGAGGATAGTTAGTAAGCTACAAATCTGATGAGATGACTAGTAGCATCATTCCAAGTGAGATATGTGAATGAAAGCCTCAGCAAAAGTTCTCCCTAGATCGAGAAAGAAAAGATGAGACATCTTGATGCTGGGGAAACCACCTAGTAGTGGTTAGTAAATTCCCCTAGATAGACCCCCCTGAGTCATAAAGTATAGTAATAAAGGAAGTGAGGAAGAGCTGAGAAACTAGTTATAGAAAAGATGCCCTCACTTTAGTCATGACTAAATAAATAAGCTAAGCCCAAAAAAGGAAACAGATAGGGATTCGATAATTAGTTAGATGAGCTCCTTAATATGAGAATGATATGGGGTTAAGGCACGTGAGTGATTAGAGCACCCAGTAGAGCATAAGTTTTCAATAAGATAAAATCTGGACATTGAGAGCACGTGTCCTGGATTGGGTTATCAAAACCCTAGAAATAGTATACTGTGCTCCTGGGGATGAAATTAAAGAGGTTGAATAGAGAGAAAGCCCAGCTCTAATCCAAACGTAGAAATAAGCTGAGATAGACAGTTAGTGCCTTAGTATCCTTAGGGAAGCTCGAGGGAGCTAAAGACCACCTAAGAAGGCGAGTCTCATTTTATGTAGAGAAAGAGTAAAAGCCGAGAGCGCCATAGAATGAAATTCCTGGGATTATATGAAATAAAATTCTCCTTACCAAGGGATGGTTTAGCTAAGAGCTGAGTAAGAGTATGAACGAAAGGTAGACCCCCTTAATGTTACAGAAAATGAATAAGTGGAAGAACCCCAGGAAAATGTAGGTGCTTTTGAGCATCAAGAAACCTGAACTGTCAATAGAAATAGCTAGTAGTAAAACATCATTTTACCTAAGTAAGTGGATAAGAAAGGTAGAAAGAAAAGATATGATAGTGTTCAAGCCAATGACATATTAGATTGAGAATAAATATTCAATTAATGTACTTGAGTACTTAAGAAAGCACATCTGTCCTTGGTATAGACGCCCTTCTAGCATGATAGTGCCCGAAGTAAAAAGAGCCGGGCAATACAAAGAAATCTCGAGATAAAATAGAGGAAGAATCCTATTTTTCCCGAGCACTCTACGAGAATAGGGCAGATAGAGAAAAGTAAGAGAAGAATACTTTAGATTATTAGGAAATTTGCAATATACAGGCGATAGTGGCTTTGAGCTCAATCATGAGGTGCCTGTGTATTAGTGTTTGATGTTATGGTTTGCTTGCAATAGAGGCTATATGATATTAGGTCTGGCCAACCTAGTAGTAATTTTGTTTAAGTGTATAGCAAACAACGATATCAATCACCAAAGTGTCCTAATAATCGAAAGGTATCTTAGTTAAAGAATGAGATGAGTCAAAAAATAAAGGTAAAGAGATTCCAGTAATATTAGAATAGTAAGGAAAGCATGTAGAAAGGGATCCCTAGTAGAGGATGTTCAGATTCAGTATGCATAGCCTGAGTCCCTTATAGTATGTATAAATGAAATAAATAGGGACCAATGCATAGCTTTTCTCCTGCCAGAGATGTTAACCACACTTAGTGTGAGATGCCCTAATGCCAAGGCATTTAAAAGTAGAATGTAGGCATAGTTAGAAACTGCAGGATATGAGAGGAAGGCTAGAACCAGCATATGTAATGTAAGTAAGTCAATAGAGTAAGAAAAGGAAGCTCAAGCAAAAGAGGCTGAAATGGGAATCTGAGGATCCTATGAGGAACGATGAGTGAAAAATTTAAAATGCTCCCTAATATCAAAATGATGGGATCCTAGAGAATCAGATGATACAGAACCTACTTCACACGAAGAGCATAATGCACCTCTAAGTTTAGCCTCAGCTATTATGAGCGATAGTAACCGGACTTAGTGAGCATGTATTTTACTGTTAGATACAGTAATCTTTGGCTTTGACATTTCCCAAAGATAGATCGTAATAGATCCCAGCATAGTATAGTGGGTTGCAGAAGACCCTAGCAAGGCTCTGAGAGGTCGCAGTAGACCCAAGGGTCACCATAGATCCCACAAAGTTATAGAGAGCCCTAGCCATAGCATGATAGTTCTTTGGTGAGATGAAAGCTTGAGATAGTTTTTACAAAGCAGTTAGTTTCAGAGATTAGTACAGTTTCAATTAGCTTTTGTCTCAGAGACTAAAGATCTCTTAAGTCTGGTAGACCATTGCCATAAAAATATGAAGGCTTTACTTAGACAGTTAAACCACTGACTAGCTCTCTTTAGAGATGAGCATAGTGTATGGGATGATGAAAGTAAGAAATTAGCTTTCCAGTGTTAAAGCTAAATGAACCATTACCTAGCACACAGCAACCCTGACTGAGGGATAGAGAGATCCCAGCATGCTAGCTTATGTATTCATAAGGGGTCAGGTGCATTTTTTATATGAGGTAAGTGGAACAATATATCTCCAATGAGTAAAATTGTGAGAATAGCTAGCATCCCATCAGAGCCCAACAGTAGTCAGTGGTAGTAACTCTTTAATGCTAGTATGAGACATACATGTTAAGCCTATCAGTATTGAAATGAGGGACTACAAAATGTCACTATAAGTGAGCAAAGAAAATGAGAAAAAGTCCCAGCCTACAGATGTAGTAGTAAACAGAGAAATTAGGATCGTAAAAGTAGAAACTCCTCAAAGGAGTTGTAATCCTAGTAAGTAATTAAGATGTGAGGCCTGTGACAGAAAGAATGTGAATTGTAATCATGGGATGAGCTAGTAAGAAAAAACACAGAGATAAACAGTGGACAAAACATGTAAATAAGCAGACAGACAGAAACCTCCGATGGCTATAATGATAAAAAAAGATGATGAAATATTATGAGAAGCCATTGAGAGAGGATACGGGAGATGTGATATAAAATAAGTTACCTTTCAAGATATGTAAATAAGTCCACTGAAAGAAACATTAATCCTTACGAATGGGTTAAGAATAACCGAATATAATTAGTAAGCTCTCCCAGGATAGACCTTTAAAGTTAAAAATTTCTTTCCCTTATGAGAGAGAACTAGCTAGTATTTTATAGCAATAGAACCCTTATTAAGAGCTAGTAATAAAAATTCCCTAGCTGAGAGAAAATTCGAACAAGTGAAATCGCTGAGAAAAGCATATAGATCCAGGAAGAAGGAAAAGAAAAGATTAGTTAGTCAAAAAAAAAGAGTAAGAAGGAAGCATACCACAAATTTTGAGGACAAAATTTATTTAAGGGGGGAGAAATGTAACATCCGGTTCTCTGAAAATAAGAGAAAATACGGTTGCTCCATGAACGAATGAAATTCACTGGATACAAAAGGAAGTCCCCTGAAATGAGATAGTTAAGGTCCCAAAAAATTTGAGAAGCATTCTAGACTCCTAAAAATGAGAATTCTAGGCTCTAATAGAAAGAAAAATGGACCTAGAATGAAAAAACAATTTCTTACGAAAAGCTTATGAAACGTAATGACATTTTTGTAATTTTGAGAAAATTTTAGAATTCACACAGGAGGGCTTTTTAAATGAAAGTTTTGCGTTCTCTGGGATTCTCAAAGGACCTAAAAATCATGAAAAGCACCAGGATAGTTAAATCCCCTTCGGTAGACATTTTCCAACGTCAGTGTACTTGAACTTTGACAGATTCGTTCAGGAAGGTTTTAGCTCCAATTTGAGTGATTCCAAAAGTATTTTACTAAATTGGGAATCTAAGTTTCATAATGGAAAAGACGGTTCTCAAAAAGGAGCTAAACCAAAGGAGAAATGAAATTGCCAAGAACGAAGGGCAAAATGGAAATTTTTGAAAAGTGTAACTCCCTCCCACCTATATATATGATGTGCCCTTCTTCTCCCTTCATTATGCATGACCATGTTCTGCCCAAAACCAGAGGAAAACCCTAGGGGATGAGGCGCACAAGAGGAGGAAGAAAAGGAGGAGAAATTCAAGGTAGAAAGGTATGGATTTTCATGCTCTTTCTCTTCCAAATCTCTTCTCCTTCACTCTCCTTTATTTTATTTCCTATGATTATAATGAAGTATATGGATCTATTTTAAAGGAGAAATTGAGGGGAAAATTCGGATTTGAAGAGAGGAGCTCAAAGAACACAAGATTTAAGTGAAAAAAAGCAAGAAAACAAGGTAATTTCTCTTCTTATGATTGTTATCTTTGGTTCCCTCCTCCTTTATTTCGCCTAACATGAGAAAACCCTAGGAGGACTTGACTTTTAGGCAGAACCAAGGGTGACTCTAAGGCAAAAGGGTGTGGAGATTAAGAATATGCAAGGGAATTAACAAAAAATCATTAGATTTTAAGATGCAAGTTCTAGGGTTTCACTTGCACCTTGTAAAATTTGATTTTGTGTGATGATTCCTAGGCCTAAATAAGATTTTAAATGAGCTCCTAAGATCCCTAAGAGGCTCTCCATATGCTTCTTCCCTTAAGAAAATAAAGCAAACTCCAAGGAGCTCCATTTCCTCCATAGCCTCGGCCAAGCAAGGATAGCATAGCTAGGGAGAGTTTTAAATTTTTCTAAGCCCATTCTTGAGTCATATATGATGAATGAAAATGAGGAGAGGCCTTGGAAAAAAATTAGAACTTATAGAAAGTGAGTTAGTGCTTTAGGTTCCATATTATGACCTAAAGAAGCAACATGTAGTTAGACTCTTTGTTTTAATTTTGTGATGACTCCAAGAGACTTAAAAGGAGTCAAGAATCATATTTGAGAGGAAAGAATGGAGCCTATAATTTATTTGGGGGGTGTTGCTTCATTAGGTGCATTTGTGGACCATAATAGGGTTTATAAAATAACCTAGTGTCTAAGCAAGTTATATGACCTTAGAAATTGTTTCATGAACCTAATTGGCTTCCATAAATTGTGTTTAGGTCAAGAGAAATCTTTTCCACACTTTTGTGGGTGTGTGGCCAAAACAAGGGAGGGAATTTCAAGGGAGAAAGTGTGTGATTGTGTGCAAGGTAGCTCTCTCTACCTTCTCTCATGCATGGATATGTGCTTAGTTTGTCTTGAATGTATATATGTATATTTTTAAGCCATGAAAAGTATGCTAGCATGATTTTATATGCCATGATTTCATGATGACATATTATGTTTCTAAATGATGTTATAATGTGTGCTTCAGTTTGTATGAGTGTGGTGAGGCTAAGAACCCTTGGCTATGGTGAGGATGAGTCAAGAACCCTTAAGATTGGTTGAGATAAAGTAAAGAGTCTCCCAAAAATAAAGTGGGCTTTCAAGAGCATAGTTGAGTCCAAGAATCTCTTAAAGAATGGGTGAGGCAAGTCCAATATCCACAAGAAATTAGGTGAGGTCAATCCACTTGCTTGGCAAGCCTTTGTATGCTATGATTGACTTTCTCAAATGATAAAAATGTCTCTTGAATGTTTGCATATGTCAAAAAGACCATACATGCATTTATGAGACTTGTTTGCATCCATTATGTATAATTGAATGGAAGATGAGCTATTGGGATTCTTTGAATCTCATCCCCTCCTTTCCAATGATCTCACATGTTAGGTGGATCAAGTGGACAAGGTAATAGAAGCCAATCACCTTGAAGAAGAGAGCTTGATAACCTAATGCATAGTTTTTAGTTATTTATGGCCATATTTGTATCAAAGCATGTAAACCCATGATGTATATGGTCTATGACCTCTTAAATATGTGTAATTATGATATTGTACCATGTATGAATGAGAGAATATGCTATGTAGCTACTAGAATGTGAATTGAGTATATGATGGCAAATTAGCTCCATAAATGGTTTGATAGAATTATGCACATGTGTGGATGAAATGAAATGAGATGCATGGAGTTTGGGACCATTTGGGTAGCTCAAAAAAGTCCTAATTATATTTTTAGACTTGCCCAAAAGGTGCTGAACCCTAAGGAAAGTCATTTGATCACTTTGGTATCCTATATGGAGTCAAAATTGACTATAATGGAACCCTATGTCACTCTTTTACCAAATGAGCTCTTTTTAATATGATATTTGGCATGCAATTAGATCTTGTTGAGACCTTTTTGGGAAGTTAAAGAACATAATTTTTGGAGGTCTACAAAATATTTGATGAATTTCCAAAGCTGAAAAATTTTCTAGTTTTGGTCTGATGTAGTATTCATCTGGTCCGAAAATGAAATGTGTCACACAGGGCACAAATGATGTCCAATTGCCACAAACATTTATACAAAGAAACTAGACATTCACAATGACTTATGCCAACTGATCATTTGGATTTTTAGAGAGGGAGATATGATGTGTTAAAAATTCTATCCAGTATCAGGAGCTTTACCCGACCTTATTATTGTTCTATTAAATTTCGGGGTATGTACGTGCCAGAGTTGGTTTGGAAATATTTTTCTCCTTTAGCTAACATCCACAACTTTCCATATTGGTATCATTTGCATGGATTGGATTTTTGTGAAATTAATTGGACATTTTTTAATTTTGCTATAAAAATCTATGATAGCACCAGTAAGCAATGGACCTCTAGACCTTTTTAGATGTCAAACGTCCTTTGTGATGGATGTTATAGTTTGAACATATTTGTAGTGTGAAGTATACATCTGTATCTTTCTATAATGACTAAGAATGCATGATTTCAATTTTTTTAGAATTAGTTATGTTTTTTCAAATTTTGGTTAGAAAAGAGCCAAATTTGGTTGAAAATGGATATGAATATTTCATGCTTTCCTTTGTGATTCTTGAGGTGTAGGCCACTTTTAATGATGTAAATAAGTTGTATTCATGTAATTAAATATGGAGATGTGATGTTTGAGCTCATATGGTCCACGTGACACCGAATTTGATTTTTATACATGATGTAATGTTAAGAAATGTATTAAAATTATGCCATTTTCTTGCCTCTTGTATGAATTTCTTGATGTGAGGCATAGATATAGTATGAAATGAGGTAGAAATATATGGTGTTACATAGAGCCCTACTAGGGTCTACTATAACCTGCTGTGCTATACTAGGATCTATTGTGATCCATCTCTGAGAGACGTCAAAGCCTAAGATCATTGTATCTGGCAGTAAAATACATGCTCACTAAGTCCAGTAACCATCGCTCATAATAGCTTAGGCTAAACTCAGAGATACATCATGCTCTTTGTGTGGAGTTGGTTCTGTATCATCTAATTCTCTAAGATTCTGTCATACTAATATTAAAGAGGATTTTAATTTTTGTTCATCACTCCTCATAGGATTCTCAGATTCCCTCTTCAGCCCCTTTTTGCTAGGGCTTTCTTCTCTTACTCTATTAACTTACTTACTTTATGTGTACTCATTCTAATCTTCCTCTCATATCCTACAGTTACTAACTATGCCCATGTTCTACTTTTAAGTGCTTTAGTACTAGAGCATCTCACACTCTGAGTGTGGTTAACATGTCTGGCAGGAGAAAGGCTATGCACTGGTCCCTATTCATTTTATTTACATATACTATAAGGGACTCAGGCTATGCATAATGAATTTGAACATTCTTTACTAGGGATCCCTTTCTGCATGCTTTTCTCATCATTTTGATATTATTGGAATCCCTTTACTTCTCTTTTCTAACTCACCTCGTTCTTTAACTAACTGGGATACCTTTTAATTAGCGGAACACTTTGGTGATTGATGTCATCGTTTGCTATGCATTCAAGTTACATTACTATTAGGTTGATCAGGCCTAATATCATGTAACTATTGTTGCAAGTAAACCATAACATCAAACACTAATACACAGCCACCTCATGACTGAGCTTAAGGCCACTATCGCTTATGTATTGCAAGTTTCCCAATAATCTAAATTATCCCTTTCTTACTTTTCTCTATTAGCCCTATTTTCATAGAGTACTCAAGCAAAGTAGAATTCTTCCTCTACTACATCCCGAGATCTCTTTGCATTGCCCGACTGTGCTTTACTTCGGGCAGTATTATGCTAGAAGGGCATCTATGCTAAGGACAAGTATGCTTTCTTAAGTACTCAAGCACATTAACTGAATATCTATTCTCAATCTAATATGTCCTTGGCTTGAACACTATCATATCTTCTCTTTCTACCTTTCTTATCCTTTTACTTAGGAAAAAGGATGTTTTACTATTGGTTGTTTCTGTTGTCAGTTTAGGTTTCTTTATGCTCAAGAACACCTGCATTTTCCTCGGGTTCCTCCACTTATTCACTCTCTGTAACATCAAGGCGGTCTACCTTTCACTCATACTCTTACTCTGCTCTTAGCTAGACCATCCCTTAGTAAGAAGGATTTTATTTCATATAATCTCAGGAATTTTATTCTATGGCGCTCTCAGCTTACACTCTTTCTCTACATAAAAAGAGGCTCGCCTTCTTAGGGGTCTCTAGCTCTCTCGAGCTTCCCTAAGGGTACTAAGGCACTACTTGTTAGTCTCATCTTGCTTCTATGTTTAGATCAAAGCTAGGCTTTCTCTCTATTTAGTCTCTTTGGCCTCATCCCCAGGGGCACAATATACTATTTCTAGGGGTTTGCTAACCCAATCCAGGACACATACTCTCAATGTCCAGATTCTACCTTACTGAGAACTTATGCTCTACTGGATGCTCTAATCACTCACGTACCTTGTCCCTATATGATTCTCATATTAGGAGCTCGTCTAACTAACTATTGACCTCCTATCCGTTTACCTCTCTAGCTCAATTTACTCATCTAATCATTACTAAAGTGAGGGCATTTTCTTTTCTTTTCTTTTCTTTTTTTTCTGTGGCTAGTTTCTCAGCTCTTCCTCGCTTCCCTTATCACTATACTTTATAACTCAGGGGGGGTCTATTTAGAGGAATTTGCTAACCACTATTGAGTGGTCTCCCTGACTCTGAATATCTCATCTTTCCTTTCTTGATCTAGGGAGAACTTTCACTGAGCCTTTTATTTACATATCTCACTTAGAATGATGCCGCTGGTCATCTTCCTTAGGCTTCAGCTTATGCTCAGCGTGGGCTAGTTATCTCATCAGACCTGTAGCTTACTACCTATCCTCATTCTTTTCTGAGCCTCTGTTACTGGGCTAATCATACTTTGTAGGTGTTACCTATGAGGTACACCTTTCTAGGCCACTCACTATGTGCCTCACTACTGGTAGTCTTATCCTACGTTATTTCAAGGCTACATTAGCATTCTATCATTCAGTGTCTCACAAGGTAACACCCTAAGTCGAAGTCAACGCCTTAAAGGTGGGTCTCAACAACCTTATCATCCCTGTGTCTAACTTTTTCTATGCTGAGCTCTTTCTCAGTCTCAACTACTTGGCCCAGGAATTTGTTACTAACCTTTCATGACTATTCACTACTCTTTTCTTTACTTATACTAGGGGTTCCCGCTCTTTATGGGTTATCTGGCCCTTTATCAGTTCATTCCTCAAGTTAGGTTCAATGTGACCAACAAGGCATTTATGTTGCCATTTGCCATGGTTAACATATCATTCGCCACGGATAATTAGCCTAGGGTTCACCCTAGTTTTCCTATCTGAGTGTTGGTCACGGCTAATTTCTTAATTGGCTGCCACGAGAAACTCTCTGGATTACCTTGCTGCTTCATGGGATAATTGGCTGCAGCTAAGCAACTAATTGGCCACGGCTATTGGCCTCTGATTTACTTACTTTTTCATGGATTAGAATTTCATCTTTAGCTACTAACCCAAGCCTCATTACCTCTATATCTAGCCCATCATTAAGCTAGAGGGCTTCACCTCTTGCTTTATTCATGCATAACTAATTACCATCTTTAGGCTATCGGGCTCTAAGGGTGTAGCTTATAGCTCAACCTCTAGCTTGAGGGGATTGACCTTTTATACTTTGGAATCCATTTAGACATTTAGGTGTTGTGGCTAGGGGACAATTCTTTTTCTCACTTCCCCTTTAAACTAGTCCTGTGCAACCGCAATCTCATCTCACGACACGCTGCACCACTATTTGTCTCTGCATTATGTGAGACAGCTGGGAATGGCCTGAGTATGACTACCAGGGAGAATTGGGCATGACATGATTTCTCTAGCAAGTCTCTTCATATCAACGAGATCATTTCTCATCATTTATGTCTAGGGCTTGCCACTAATCCCAACATGCTATCATATCTCATCAAGCTCTAGCCGTCGGATCCTCTACTCTGCTCAAGGTTAGCTCTGCTTAAGCTACTTTAGAGGCCACTCTTTCCCCGTGTCCACTAACTACTCCAAGACCATTCTACAACTTACTCATCATGAATAAAGCCATAAACTATACTCATACACCCAACATGTCTGATATAAGGCTATACCTATCCATGAAAGAGCAAGGAGAAAGGATATAAAATAATGAATTTCTTTGCATTGCGTCGTGTATAAAAATTTTATTCAAGGTCACGTGGACCATGTGAGCTTATACTATACATTCATAATTTAATTATATGAATATAACTTACTTTCATCATAAAATGTGGCCCACAACTCATGGAACTTAAAGGAAAGCTTAGAATATTCATACATATTTTTGGCCAGAATTTGGCTCATTCTGGCCCAACTTTGGAAAATCATAACTAATTCTAGAAAAATCAAAATCATATATTCTTATATATTCTAGAAATCTACAGATGTCTACTTCACAAAAAAATATTTTTCGACCATAACATCTATCACAGAGGACATTTGACATCTAAAAAATTCCAGAGGTCAAACTACCCACTAGTGCTATCACAGATTTCTGTAGCAAATTTCAAAAATGTTCAATTAATTCTAAAAAAATCCAATCTATGCAAATGATACCAATCTGGAAATCTGTAAATGTTAACTAGAGGAAAAAAATAACTTCAGACTAGCTCAAGCAGCCCAGACCTCAGAATTCAATGGAACAGGAACTGAGGTCGGACAAAACTCCTAATACTGGACAAATTATTTAAAAATTCATATGTCCCTCTCTAGGCCTCCAAATGAGGTGTTTCTAGTTGGCACAAATCACTGTGAATATCTAGTTTAACTTTATAAAATTTCATGGCAATTGGACATCATTTGAGCCTTGTGTGACATATTACATTTTCGGACTAGATAAATAGTGTAGCAGACCAAAATTAAAAAAATTGCCAACTTTGGAAAATTTTCAAATATTCTGTAAATCTCCAAAAATTATGTTCTTTAGCTTCCCAAAAATATCTCAACAATCTCTAATTGCATGCCAAATCTTAGATCAAGAAGTGATCATTTGGCCAAAAAGTGATATAGGATTCTATTATGGCCAAATTCGGCTCCATATGGGATATCAAATTGTCCAAATAGTTTTCCTTGGGTGTTGACACCTTTTGGGCAAGTCTAAAAGCATAATTAGGACTTGTGTGAGCTGCCCAAATGGTCCAAAATCTCATGTATCTCATTTTGGCCATTTCATACACACATATGCATGATTCCATAAAGTCATTCATGAAGTTGCATTACCATAATATACTCAATTTGCATTCCATCATTCACATAACATATCCTTTCATTTATAAATCACCTATTATCATAATTACACATGTCTAAGAGGTCATAGACTATATACAAGCATGGGTTACAACATTTGACATAATTATGATCTTAAAGTAACAAAACTCAAGCACTCTGTTGTCAAACTCTTCTCTTCAAGGTGGTTGGCTTCCATTACCTTGTCCACTTGGTCTACCTAGCATGTGAAGTCATTGGAGAAGAGGGAATGAGATTCAAAGAATTCCAATAGCTCATCTCCCATTCAATCATACATAATGGATGTAAACAAGTCTCATAAATGCATGTATAGTCATGTTGACATGTGCAAACATTCAAGAACCATTTTCATCATTTGAAAATGTCATACATAGCATACAAAGGCTTACCAAGTAAGTGGATTGGCCTCACTCAATTTCTTATGGATATTGGACTTGCCTCACCCATTCTTTAAGAGATTCTTGGACTCAACCATGCTCTTGGGAGTTCACTTTACTTTTGGGAGACTCTTTACTTTGTCTTAACCAATCTTAAGAGTTCTTGGCTCATCCTCACTATAGCCAAGGGTTCTTAACCTCACCACACTTATGCAAACCCAAGCACATATCATAACATCATTTAGAAATATAATATGTCATCATAAAATCATGACATATAAAATCAAGCTAGCATACTTTTCATGGATTGAAAATACACATACATACATTCAAGATAAGCTAAGCACACATCCATGCATGAAAGAAGGTAGAGAAAGCTACCTTGCACACAATCACACACTTTTTCTCTTGAAATTCCCTCCCTTGCTTTGCCCACACACCCACAAAAGTGTAGGAAAGATTTCTCTTGGCTTAAACACAATTTATGGAAGCCAATTAGGTTTATGAAACAATTTCTAAGGTCACACAACTTGCTTAAACACTAGGTTATTCTATAAACCCTATTATGGTCCATAAATGCACCTAATGAAGCAACACCCTTCAAATAAATTCTAGGCTCCATTCTTTCCTTTCAAATATGATTCTTGACTCCTTTTAAGCTTATTGGAGTCATCATACAATTAAAACCAAGAGCCTAACTACATGTTACTTCTTTAGGTCATAATATGGAACCTAAAGCACCAACTCACTTTCTATGGGTTCTAAATTTTGTCCAAGGCCTCCCCTCATTTTCATTCATCATATATGACTCAAGAATGGGCTTAGAAAAATTTAAAACTCTCCCTAGCTATCCCATCCATGCTTGGTCGAGACCATGAGGCTTATTGGTCTCTATGGGTTTTGCTTGATTTTCTTGAAGGAGGAGACATGTGGGGAGCTTCTGAGGGATCTTAGGAGCTCATTTAAACTTTTAATTAGACCTAGGAATCATCATACAAAATTAAATTTTACAAGGTGCAATTAAAACCTTAGACTTTCATCTTGAATTTTCATGGTTATTTGTTAATTCTCTTTGCATATTCTTAATCTCCACACCCTTTTTCTTAAGAATCACCCTTAGTTCTATCTAAAAATAAACTCCTCTTATGTCTTCTCAAATGGGGCGAAATGGGGGAGGAGGGGTGCAAAGGGTAGCAACCATGGAAGAGAAATTACCTTGTTTTCTTGTTTTTTCTCACTTGAATCTTGTGTTCTTGGAGCTCCTCTCTTCAAATCCGAATTTTTTTCTCAATTTCTCCTTTAAAAAAGATCCATATGCTTCATTATAATCATAGGAAATAAAAGAAAATGAAGGAGAAGAGGTTTGGAAGAGAAAGAGCCTGAAAAACTACTAAATTTGCATACCTTAAGCCTTTGATTTCTCCTCCTCTTTGCCTCCCTCTTGTGCACCACTCTCCCTATGGTTTTTCTCTGGTTTTGGGTAGAATATGGTCATGCAACATGAAGGGAGAAGAAGGGTGCATCATATATATAGGTGGGAGGAGGTTACACTTTTCAAAAATTCCCATTTTACCCTTCGTCTTTGGCATTTTTGTTTCTCCTTCGTTTTAGCTCCTTTTTGAGAACCTTCTTTTCCATTATAAAATTTAGATTCCTGATTTAGTAAAATTCCTTTGGAATCATTCAAATCGGAGCTAACACCTTCCCGAACAGATTCGTCAAAGTTTAGGCACACCGACATTGGAAAAAGGTCCACTGGAGAGGTTTTAGTTGTCCCAAAATTTTTCATGATTTTTAGGGCCTCTGAGAACCCCGGAGAACTCAAAACTTTCATTTAAAAAGCCCTCCTATGTGAATTCCAAAATTTGCTCAAAATTACAAAATGCCATTACTTTTCGTAAGAAATTATTTCTTCATTCTTGCTCTATTTTTCTTTCTGTCTGAGCCCAAGATTCTTATTTTTTAGAGTCTAGAATGATTCTCAAATTTTTTGGGACCTTGACTACATCTTGGGGGACTTCCTTTTGTATCCGATGAATTTCGTTCGTTTACGGAGAAATCGTATGTTACGTTTCTCACGTTTTCTCTCATTTTCAGAAAATTAGATGTTACAGTTCCTCTTCTTCTCTAATTTGACACACCTAAGGAACCCTAGGAGGAGTTGATTTTTAGGTAGAACCAAGGATGAATCTAAGGAAAAAAGGTGTGAAGATTAAGAATATACAAAGGAAATTAACAAACGACCATTAGATTTCAAGATGCAAATTCTGTGGTTTTATGTGCACCTTATAAAATCTAACTTTGTATGATGATTCCTAGGCCTAAATAAGAGTTTGAATGAGCTCCTAAGATCCTTAAGAGGCCCCCATATGCTTCTTCCCTTGAGAAAACAAAGAAAGCTCCAAGAAGGCCAAAAATGCTCTTTGTCTCGGCCTAAAGAGGTTTTCATAGCTATGGAGAGTTTTAAATTTTTCTAAGCCCATTCTTGAGTCATATATGATGAATGAAAATGAGGGGAGGCCTTGAAAAAAAATTAGATCCCATAGAAAGTGAGTTGGTGCTTTAGGTTCCATATGATGACCTAAAGAAATAACATGTAGTTAGGCTCTTGGTTTTGATTGTGTGATGACTCTAAGAGGTTTAAAAGGAGTCAAGAAGTATATTTGAAAGGAAAGAATGGAGCCTAAAATTTATTTGAGTAGTGTTGCTTCATTAGGTGCAATTATATAACAATAATGAAGGTATAAGCCAACCTAGTGTCTAAGCAAATTGTATAGCCTTAGAATTGAGTTCATGAACCTAATTGGCTTCCATAAATTGTGTTTAGTCCAAAAGAAACCTTACCCACACTTTTGTGTGTGTGTGGCCAAAAAGGGGAGCTTGGATTCAAAGGAAAAAGTATGTGATTTTGTGCAAGGTAGCTCTCTCCACCTTCTCTCATGCATGGATGTGTATTTAGCTTGTCTTAGAATGTGTGTATGTATATTTTCAAGCCATGAAAAGTATGCTAGCATGATTTTATATGCCATGATTTCATGATGATATATTATGTTTTTAAATGATACTATAATGTTTGTTTGAGTTTGCTTGAGTGTGGAGAGGCCAAGAACTCTTAACCATGGTGAGGATGAGCCAAAAATATTTAAGATTGGTTGAGATAAAGCAAAGAGTCTCCCAAAAGCAAAGTGGGCTCCCAAGAGCATGGTTGAGTCCAAGAATCTATTAAAGAATGGGTGAGGCAAGTCTAAAATCCATGAGGAAAAGGGTAAGCCCAATCCATCCATTTGGCAAGCTTTTGGATGTCTTATATGACTTATTCACATGCCAAGCTTGCTTCTTGAATGTTCATGACATCTATTATATCCATGCATGCATTTTCAAGACTTGCTTTGCATCCATTATGTATGATTGAATAGGAGATGGGCTATTGGGATTCTTTGAATCTCATTCCCTCATCTCCAATGTCCTAACTTGCTAGGTGGACCAAGTGGACAAGGTAATGGAAGCCAACCACCTTGAAGAAAAGAGTCACAAAGTGCTTGAGTTTTGCTACTTTAAGACCATATTTATGTCAAATGATGTAACCCATACTTGTATATGGTCTATGACCTCTTGGACATGTATAATTATGATAATATGTAATGTATAAATAAATAGATATGATATGTGAACCCTAGAATGTAAATTGAATATGTAATGCCAAGTTATGTTTCTTGAAAAGTTTATGTAAGTGTGCGTATATGTTGATGAAATGGCCAAAACGAGAGGCATGGAGTTTGGGACCATTTGGGCAGCCTACACAAATCCCAATTATGCTTTTAGACTTGCCCAAAAGGTGCCAAAACCCAAAGAAATTCATTTGGATAATTTGGTACCCTATATGGAGCCAAAATTGATCATAATGGAACCCTATGTCACTTTTTAGCCAAATGAGCCCTTCTTGCTCTAAGATTTGGCATGAAATTAGATCTTGTTGAGAGATTTTTGGAAAGATAAAGAACAGAATTTTTGGAGGTCTACAGAATATTTGATGAATTTTCAAAGTTGGCAATTTTTTTGATTTTGGTCATGTCACTGTTCACTTAGGTCCAAAAAAGAAATCTATCACACAGGGCTCAAATGATGTCCAATTGCCATGAAATTTTATGCAAAGTAACTAAAACATTCCCAGTGATTTGTGACAACTAGAAGCACCTCATTTAGAGGTCTAGAAAAGGAGATATGAATTTTTAAAAATTTTGTCCAGTATCAGGAACTTCACTCAACCTCTGTTAATGTTTGATTAGATTTTGAGATCTGGGCGAGCCTAAGTGGGTTTGGAGTTATTTTTTACCTCTAGCTAACATTTATAGATTTCTAGATTGGTATCATTTGCATATATTGGATTTTTGTGAAATTAATTGGACATTTTTGAAATTTACTGCAGAAATCTGTAACAGCACCAGTGGGCAGTTTGACCTCTAGACCATTTTGAATGTTAAAGTCTTCTATGATGGATGTTATAGTCTGGATATATATTTAATATGAAGTAGACATCTGTAGCTTTCCATAATGGCTAAGAATGTATGATTTTAATTTTTCTAGAATTAGTTATTATTTTTTAAATTTGTGATAGAAATGAGCCAAATTTTAGCAGAAAATATGTAGGAATATTCTAAGCTTTCCTTTGAGTTCCATGAGTTGTGGGCCACATTTTATGATACAAATGAGTTGTATTCATGTAATTAAATATGAGAATGTATGGTAAGAGCTCACACGGCCCACATGATGCCGAATGGAATTTTTATACATAACGCAATGTGAAAATATTCATTATTTTTATTGCCTTTTTCATTAGAAACTCATGATTCATAAAATTGAGCTAATTAAAGGCATGAAATGAGCTAAAAATTATGGTGTTACACCTATGACTGGAGACACTCTAATGAAGACATAGTCTCCAACCTCAAACTCTAATGTTCATCTATGTTTATCTACATAACTTTGTTGTCTACCCTGTGTCGTTAGAAGTTTCTTCCTTATGGTCTCAATTTGTCTGGAGGTTTGGTCCACTAATTTTGGGCCTATTAGGGTTCTCTCTTCTAGCTCAACCTAACACATTGGAGACCTACACTTTCTCTTATACAATGCCTCGTGCTGTACCATCCGAATACTTGCATGATAGTTATTATTATATGCAAATTCCACTAGAGGAAAGTATGCATCCCTGTTTTCTCTCATCTTTAGAACCCAAGCCCTCAACATGTCCTTTAAGGTTTGGATGGTTTCCTCCGTCTGGCCATTCTTCTGTGGATGGTAGACTGTGCTAAATCTGAGTTTAGTACCTAGAGTATCCTGTAATGATCTCCAGAAATTCAAAGTGAATCTAGGATCTCTATTTGATACTATGCTCCTAAGTACACTATGTAATCTAACTATCTCCCAGATGTACAGCTGGGCTAATTCATCTAGGGTGAATGTGTGATGAATGCTAGTTTTATATACATGAATCCTCTTAATTTAGACATTTTAGTGATTAAATATGGCTTGTTGCATTTAATTAGGTGGAATTTGATTTCATTAGCCAATTGTGCACTTTAGGAATTAAATTACAAAATGAATGATTTTAATGTATAAACTTATCTTAAATAATTTTGTGAATATTCCTATTTGATTTTTCCCACTCTTTTCTGCAGAATTTTAATAGGTAATTGGAGCTTGAATGAGAATTTGTTTTGAAGAAGAGGAAGAGAAGAGTTGGGATCAAGTACACTTTTTGTTGGGCAATAAAATTTGAATGGGAGAAATAAATCACATGTGTAATACAAGATGGAGAAGTAGCTACTGGTTGGGCCTTGCATGAAGAGAACATAACACTCATCCATGCACACTCATTCATACAAACACATGCATGCAAACACAAGAAGGCAGCCTCCAAACACCATACACGAAACATATGAATGGGCTCCTCCGAGTAGCTACACTCATGCATTCACTGGGCCCACATGATCATTACACACTCTACATGGTCACTCACATAAGCACCAACTTATACACTCCCACGTCCCTTAACACTGCAGTACACCCATTTAAAGCTTCACACAAACACGTAGTTGCATACTAACACATGAATGGGCTTGAGAATGTGAAGCAGAGTATAGATGAGCCACGAGTTTGATGGAAAGCTACGGGCTCAAAAGCAAGTAGCTGCATCAACACGTGAGAGATAAATGAAGGAAGCACGTGAGGGAAAGATGCATGAAGCCAAAACAGCAAGAACTCAAGAGAAGCACACATGGGGAGATTCACGTGGTCTAACGAAGGCTCGAGTTGTCTCATACAAATAGTAGCTCGCTTGAATAATAGCTAACATGGGAAACTCGTGGCAAGCAGGAATGAAAACACATGAGAAGCTATGCATTGACGTGGAGAAGGAAACTCAAACACATAAGCAGATTCTGATGCCAACATTATGTAGTGAGCAGCCACGTGGAAGAGTTTCACGTGGGAAGGATTCAAGAAGAATAAGCACGTGAGAAGAGAGCAGAAGAAGAAACATGAGCTGGGCATAAGGTTGTTAAATGTAGAAGCTACGTGCTGAAGGAAAAGGAAAGGAATGAGCTGGGCATAAGGTTGTTAAATGTAGAAGCTACGTGGTAAAGGAGAAGGAAAGGAATGAGCTGGGCTAGAGAAGAGCAACAAACATTATGCAAAGAAGATAAGCTACGTGTTGAGATAAGAAGAAGTCTTGCAGAGGCAGAACTTGAAGCTGAAAGTGAAGTCATGCTAAAGAATGTAATTACGAGCTGAATCACGTGAACATGTGGGCAGACAAAAGAGAAAGCAACGTGGAATATTATAAAAGAACATTGGGGCCCACACTTATACACACATGAAGGGACCTATAGGCAATTGGAATAAAGGACTGAGCACATGAAATTATTAAAAGAAATCACATGAGAAGGGCATCGAATAAAAACACACATTCATTCCACACCATCCATCGTATTCATTCCATTAATTCGAATACACCATCTAGACAGCGTTCATTTGCATTCACTCCATCCCTTTCGCCATAGCATTCCATCCTTCATTCTCCATCTCCATCTCACTACCATGAAGCATTAATTCTTCCTTGTGGCTAGCTAGGAGGAAGATCCTTGGTGGAAGCTTGAATTCATGGATTAGAATCAGAATTTTGGGCTAAGATTTCATTTTATTTTTCTCTCTTTTTATATCAATTTTAATTATTTTATTTGCTTGGTTAAGTTTGTAAATGATTAAGATTGATGTAGTTAATGATTGATGGCTGGTTAGACACTGATTAGGAGAGATATTGACTGATTAATTGCATGTACTGAATTTTCCATTTTCCTTTAATTTCTTATATATGCCATGAAGGTGTTCGATGAAATGCATGAGTGAAATTATGAGCTTAATTGTCTAATTTGAGGGTTCCTTAGAGTTTGATTGGTTAATTAAACATCCTAGGGTGTTAATTTAGAGACTAATTGATCAATTAATTATACAATTCAAATGGTCATAGATCTTAATCATAAGAATTAGTAATTTAATGGTAGTTGAGGTCTCAATTAACATCAAATTGCTAGGTTCTTGAATCTTGAGTGGTAATTCAAGATCATTTGCCAATGGACATATAATTAGGGATTCTTAGACTAGAATTAATCACAATTGAATTAGGATAAGGATAGTGTATACCAAGGGACAAATCCAAAGCTAGTCATAAGTCCATCATTCATTCATTAGCTTATACAATTAGGTAGTTAGTGATTTTGATTCAAATTAATTTTAGATAGTTTAATCAATCAAAAGCCCCCTAAGTTAGATAGTTTTAGGATTCTTTAACACTTAGAAAATCCAATTAAACATTGAATTCCATTTCCAAGGGAGATGACCTAAGTTGTGCCACTAACTATAAAATTAATCTAACCTAGTTTTATTTTGAGGGTTGCGTGACACGTCCCATCAATGTGGCTTTCATTGCTAAAAAGTGTGCTGACTTTGTTAATCTATCTATTATTACCCATATAGCATCATGCCCTGATGATGTCCTCGGTAAACCCATGACAAAATCTATAGCTACACTATCCTGTTTCAACTCTAGGATGTTTAGGGGCTAAAGTAACTCAATTAGTTTTTGGTGCTCTATTTTGACTCTCTGACATACTTGACATCGGGAGACATACTCTACTATATCTATTTTCATTCCAGGTCACCAAAATATTTTCTTTAAATCATGATACATTTTAGTATTGCCTAGATGAATGGTGTACTTGCTTTTATATGCCTCATCTAATATTATTTCTTTAGTTTCTGTATTTCTATGCACATACAGCCTATCCCTATATCTCACTATGTCATCCTCAAACAGATTGAATTCTTGAGTGCTACCTTGGGCTATTTGGGATTTAATCTTGCTTATATAGTCATCTACTTGTTGTGCCCCTCTTATTTGGTACCTCAAGTCAATCTTTATTCGGGTTTCACTCATTAATAACTTCCCTAAGTGCACCTCACATGAGAGACTCATATCTCTAAACCTCTTAATCAACTCTTGTTCTCTAATCATCATGTAGGTTATATGTATAGATTTTCTACTCAAGGCATCAGCTACTACATTAGCCTTGCTGGGATGGTATTTCAATGTAAAATCATAATCTTTTAGAAATTCTAACCATCTCCACTGTCTCATGTTCAATTCTTTCTATTCAAATAAATATTTAAGGCTGTTATGGTCACTATAAATTTTAATGACTGCCCTGTATAAGTAGTGTCTCTATATTTTTAAAGCAAACACCACTGCAGCTAGCTCTAGGTCATATGTGGGGTAATTTTCCTCGTAAGGCTTTAACTGTCTAGATGTATAAGCTACCACTTGGCCTTTCTACATAAGCACACATCCTAACCCTTTCTTAGAGGCATAACTATAGATTACAAAAGTCTCTTTGGGGTCAAAAAGTACTAAAAATGGGGCAGTGGTTAACTTATACTTTAGCTCTTAGAAACTCTTCTCACACTTCTCATCCCACATAAATAGCACATTCTTTCTAGTGAGCCTTATCAGTGACATCGCTATCTGAGAAAAACCCTGAATGAATCTCCTATAATAACTTGTTAAACCTAGGAAGCTCCCGACCTCTGTCACTATCCTAGGTCTCTCCCACTGTAACACTGCCTCTACCTTATGGAGATCTACTACGACCTTTGCCTGGGAGATCACATGGCTTAGGAATTGAACTTTAGTGAGTCAGAACTCACATTTACTAAGTTTAGCTTACAGTTGTTTCTCTCTCAGGGTTTCTAGGGCTAATCTCATGTAGTGCTCATGTTGTTTTCTACTCTTTGAATAAATGAGGATGTCATCTATGAAGACAACTACAAATCTATCTAGAAATTGCGAGTGCATTCGTTACCCTGAAGGGTATAACTAAAAATTTATAATGCCCATATCTAGTTCTAAATGCTGTTTTGGGAATATCCTTAGCCTTAATCCTAAGCTCATGATATCCCGACTTGAGGTGTATCTTAGAAAAGACTGACGCTCCTGCTAACTGGTCTAAGAGGTCATTTATGCGGGGAAGAAGGCACTTATTCTTAATAGTTATTCTATTGAGCTTCCTGTAGTCTATAGACAATCTAAGGCTCCTATCTTTCTTCTTTACAAGTAAGATTGGAGCTCCCCACAGTAAGACACTGGGCCTGATAAAACCCTTATCTAAAAGTTCCTCTATCTACTTTTGAGCTCAACTAGCTCGGTAGGAGCCATCCTATATGGAGCCTTAAACATTGAACCCGCCCTAGGTATAATGTCTATGGGAAACTCAACCTCTTTCTCTGGAGGTAATCCCCTAATCTCTTTAGGAAAGACTTTTGGGAACTTTCTTACTATTGGTATTTCCTCTATACCCTTTTCTACCTCAGCCTAAACTGAAAAAAAAACTAGGTATCCCTAACAACTATGCCCTAGAGACCTCTCAACCTAAGAGGTGGTCATAACAGATAACTCAGTTCTCATACTAGGTACAGTTCCATATTCAGGCAAAGTAATATATCTGTGGCTACAATCTAGTGTGGCATTATTTGTAGACATCCATTTCATACCAATAATCAAGTTAATATCAATGAAGGGCGTACAAATCAAATCAAGTGTGGCATGGCACTGATTAAACTAGACTACACAATTTAAGCAAGCATGGGAGGTAATGGCTCTATTTCCTATAAGGGTAAATACATGCAAGTCATAGGGTAATGTATGCATACTCAGACCCAACCTCTTAGCATAGTCATATGATGTGAAAAATTGACTAGTACCTGAATCAAATAATGCAGTCATAGAAAAATCATTAATCTTAATAGTACCTTAGATCAGACTCAGGGACTGGCTAGCCTCCTACTGTGTCAGAGCAAAGACTCTATCCTGGGTCTAAGGTCTAGGAGCAAGAGTCATCTCCCTCTGTTGAGAGAACTACTGAGGAGCCTGTGTGTAGTCTCTAGCCATATGTCCTAGCCTACGACATCTGTAACATATGTTCTGCCTCGTGTAGCGTGGTCTGTTCCCATGATTCCTGCCACACTGTGGGTGCAGAACTACCTCTATTGGATTGAGTCCACCTCCTCTTTCCTCGTCTATTCCACTGACTCCTACCACCTTTCCTGCTAGTAGTTGTTATGATAACCTTAACTTCTAATCATTGTAATTACGGTTAAATATGTGATTAATAACTGTAAACTAGGGTTACATGAAATTAAGACTAATTACATTCTAAAAATGCAGGGAAATTTGAACTTTAATGTTATTAGAGTCATCAACCATATAATTACAAGATTTACGTACATTAGGGCAACAAACATTCATTTATAAGCCTTCATTCTATTACCTATCCATTCCAACTCACAAGAATTTTCTACCAATGTTTCTAAGTCATCCCTTGAGATTACCATATGAAAAACTAAGATTTCTTGATTAATATAAAGGTTTCAGGATGTTCGCCGTGGCTAAATCCCCTTTAGCTGCGGCCAAATCCTCTCAGTTTCACTTCTTACTTCGTTACTGATTTTGCCGCAGCCAACCTACATGGCACCGCAGCGAGGAAGCCTCTTGGAACCTACCTCGCTCGCCTCTCACTATTGGTCGTGGCCAATTCCTCCTTTCGCCATGGCTAATTCCTCTCTGGAATGCCCAACAAAATTTTAGCAAAAATTTGCCATGGCCAATTCCAATTTAGCCACAGTGAATTACCCTCTGGATGACTCCCAGTTTCACCCCTTACATTTCACCATGGCTAATTCCATATTTCGCCGTGATGAATTTCTCTCTGGTACTCTCCTTGGGCAACTTCACCTCTATTGGCCATGGCTAACAATATTTTGGTTGTGGCGAAATACCTTCTGATCCTACAACTCCTAAAATCTTATCTCATACTCTTCACTCTCTATCTAGAGGTTCTCTAGGGCCACTCTCCTTCTATTTGTGAACCTCTAATGGTGTTCCTCTACTTGATTTACCTAGTTAATCTATCCTTATCTATCCCAAGATTTAAAGTATTGGTTTTTACTTACTAAGCTATCACACATCAGCAAAAACCATAATTTAATGATAGCAAATGTATTCTGGCCACAAGGTGCATGGAGTCAATGCTTAATGTTCATACAAGATCAAATCACTTATCCTTGGAAACTCATGATGCAATACAGTAATGATACAAAACTAACAATCTAGTTACAATACAATTTGATAAGGCTTCCAAACTTATGTGCTACCAAACTATTTAATAAGCTTTCATTAATTTTCTCCTTGCCACTAAGAGGTCCAGTCCCTAAAAATGTTAGCCCACAATGGGGTGAGATATACAATCTCAGTAACAAAAGGCAATTTCCATATATATGTGTAAGTTAATCAATCCAATGCAATTTCATGTCATCAATACCAGAATCATTAACTTAATTTGCAAATGAATTAGTTGAACTACCAATAGCTACTGTTCTATACTAGTAATCATACACAACATGTTAATGGCTAATAACACTAGAAGAGGTCCGTCCATGGCACCTACTCCATAATGAGCACAACCATGGCTCAGTGTATTTGGGGTCTAATCACAACCTGGTGCTCGATTGAAGCACATGCATGGGTGGCAGCCGTACCACAGCTCCACCATGGACTCACAAGGTCCATTTACAATAATAATTCAAGTAGTCAACCGGTCATTTAGCATTTCAAAATTAAGTATGTGTAACAAATATCATATTAACATGAGCATATACATGGAATTAGGAAAATAAACCCAATTACCTGAATGAAGCCAATTACTCTACCTTTAGCTAACATCATGATTCAAAGCACACCAGGCCTAACATAAGTATAATCATCATCATTTAACTATCATTAATTAGGAATTTCCTTATCCACAGATTAATCTTAACAAGAGTTCATTGAGAGCTTCTTACCCAAGCTTCCTAATGATTTATTACACTAATTTAAGGTCCATACATCAAAGCTCATCATGATTCGCTCCCCACAACTCTATTTTCGTACATGCATAAACCATGCACTAAAAGTCAGTCCAAATGATGGGAATTTAGAACATACATCTCATAAAAGGAGAGAAATCACTTACCCATATATCTAAGAGTTTAAATGGACTAGGTTAAGCCTCAACTACCAAGAGCACACCATGGAACATTCCCAGATTCAGATTTCAGTCATCAAGCCCAGAATTTTCATTGTTTCATCTTCATCTCCTTGTAATTTTGCACAATAGCAAAACCCATTATGAAAATCAATCCTTGAGGACACTTTCCAACATAACAATACATAAAATGAGAGGAAAATGCTTACCCAATCACCCCTCTAACTTCTAGCTCTGAAAATCTTACAAGGAAACACCCAAACACCAAATTTCAAATTTGAGAAGGAGATGAAAATGCTCAAAACTAGAAACTAATTGAACCAAAATGAAGAGGAGAATGAGAGGGATATGTTTTATATAGTTCCTTGGCCAAATCTTCCTCTAGAAGTGAGAAATGATGGAGGAATGTAGAAAAATCCTAGCCCCTCTTCTCAAGTGCGAAAATAGCTTTCTAAGTCTATAGAACATGAATTGCTTGGCAACTAAATGGGTGGAGAGAAGACCTCTTAGGGTTTTAGTGAAGATGGGCTGGTCCAGTGGGCCCATTATTTCAAGCAGGCTGGTGCTAGGTGAGATGGGCTACAAAGAATTTAGAGTTAAAAGTGGAATGTGCTGACCCAATGGCCCAATTCCTTATGGGTTCAGATTTTTAGGCTTGTTGGGCCTTATTTCATAAGTTGGGCTACAGCAATTTGATAGGGTCAAGCCAAGTTCTAAGAGTTAATCTAATTTGGGTCTGCATAATGTGCGTTGGGCCAGCTCATATTAATTGGGTCTTAGGCCCCTATTTTACTAAATCAGATTGAGCCATTGCTTGGTAATATCTCTTGGCCCAAGTCTTATGATAAGGAGTTGGGCTTACATCTAAAATCATTGGGCCTCTATAAATCCTTATCTATGGCTTACAAAAATTAATTTTGGGCCCAAATTAAGTTTAACCTAATTGAAATCTTAAACCTATACTAATAACTTTATTTCTCTGTAAATTTTTGTTCATATAGCTTACCTAATTATTCCCTAATAATTATTCCTAATTAGTCCAAATACATTATTAACGCCTTAATTAATTTTAGAGTGTTATAGTTGTGGCCTGTGTTTCCTCTCTAGGTCTCTTGGGCTCAAGGAGGGGAGGTCTAGCACTGGAGGTAAGCTGCATGGTTCTAAGGTTCACTTCTGTCACTCTACATATCTCCACTAAGGTGTTAAAGTTCCTAATTCTCTATGGAACCACCCTATCTCTAATTTTTGGAAGCAAACCTTTCTCCAATTTATCTGCTCTCCAGTGCTTGTCATCATGTCTCTATAAGTATGAAGAATATCTAGAGAGCTCTATGAACTTCGGTACATACTGGTCCACGGACATACCTTCAGTCTGTCTCAAAAGTATAAATCCTAACTCTTTCTGGTCTCTTATAAAGCTAGGGAAATACTGCTAATAGAAAGCTTAGAGGAATGTCTCCAAGTGATCAGAAGGTTCCTTAATTCAAAATAGGCTTAGTGCTCCTCCACCAGTAATCTGCTTCCTTTTCTAACTGAAAAATAGTTATAGTAGCTTTTTGTTCAGATGTACACTCCATCATGCAAAAAATTTTCTCAAGCTGCATGATCTAGACCTTGGCTTTCTCTGTATTCAACTCACCATCAAAGGTGGGAGGCCCAAACTTTTTGAACTAAGTGACGACCTATCTAGTGGAAGGCTACTTCGGGGCTGGAGGTGTTTGAGCTAGTGGAGTCAGAGCAACTATCTATATGTGTGGCTTGTTGGAGATTGTGCTCTAGACTAATCATTGTATTGCAAACATTGTACTTTATTAAGAAATAAGATTTTTCTTTTATAATATTATTATATTGTTTGCATATTCTATATAATAATATCCTTGGATAAATTATATTGATTATCCTAAATATCCCTAGTCGATCATCATTGTGGGAATGATGATGAACTAAGACTAGCATAATTTTGATTTATGATTATGTGTTAATCATGTATATAGATACGAATCAAAATCATAGGCACTTGTTAGGTAACAAGATATTGGATCAACTTGTTATGAGATAGTGACATGGATTAAGTCATAAGTGTATCTCATATATAACTATGTCACCAAGCCCTTAGACTTGAGATCACCATAGTTTTCAATATAAGGAACACTATGTTTTGGCATAGTCAAAGGGTGATCATAAAGGCTATGATTGATGATAAATGCTATTTTTATATCTTCTATTCCTCTTAACTTAGAGTTTTTAATGATTAAATATGACTTTTAGATTTTAATTAGATGAAATTTTATTTTAATAGCCATTTTTGCACTCAAGAAGTTATTTACAAAATTTTTGAATTTTAATGCATATTTTTCCTTAAATAATTTTGTGAATTTTTCCTATTAAATTTTTCTTATTATTTGTGCAGACTTTAAAAGGCAATGAGATTTTTAATGGTGGAAAGAAAATTTGAAGAAGAATTTAAGGTTACAAGATCAATTGAAGGGCTAAGATTTCAAAGGTGGAAGCCACATTTTTGCAACTCAAAAGGGAGAACATTTAGGCAAAATTTTTAATAATAAAATCTTTAGGACCTAAAAATGAAAAAAAAAGGAAGAGCTTCAGATTCAATCATACTCCCATGTAGTCTTCATGTTTGTTGCCACAAGAATCCATTCTCTTCCATTACACGTAGATACACATAAGGGAAGCATCACACAAAGTTACGAGCTCCCTGCATTTGCATGTTGACATGCATATGAAGCCACACATCCAGCACATCATTCTTAGGTTTGGCAAAGCATGCAGCAGCTCATGTGACACATCACTCTCATGGCTCCCTTGTTTAGATATGGAAGACACTCATGAGCTCCATACACTTACCAACCATGTCTTCTCCTTTAGCAACACAAACCTACAGGTTTGCAAGAAAGGAAGCTACACATGCATGAAAGATAAAGCTAAGAATGAGAACAAGCAGCTCCCATGTCACACAAGGCTTGCATGGGCTCCAAGCTTACCATACACAAGCATTAGCATCTCATATGAGACCAAAAATAAAGGCAACATTGACATGAACAAGCTCCACATAGAGAACAACACACACACCCACTAGTTCATCAAGAAGGCGTGTTTAATAAGGTCTAGTATAATAGAGAAGAAGCAGCAGAGCACATGAAGTCCAAAGCATCAAGAAGAAGAAGTAGACTTGGTTTTAAGAAGGAGTTGACATTAAAGGACTTGAGAATGATTTTGTGCAGAAGAGAAAGAAAGAAGAAGCACAGGTAGCAACATCATTAGAAGCACAGGTTTGCAAGGCAGAAACAAAGGATGGAGAGCCACAAACTAAAAGGAGCCACGAGCATATTTGCTAGTTGGATTTATTTTTTCCCTCTAGCTAATGTCCATAGCTTCCTAGATTGGTATCATTTCCATGGATTGTATTTTTTTGGAATTAATTGGATATTTTTGAAATTTGCTGCAAAAACCCGTGACAGTACCAGTGGATAGCCAGACCTCTGAACATTTTTGAATGTCAAATGTATTTTGTGTTATGTTTCATGGTTTAGACATATTTTTAGCATAAAGTAGACATGTGTAGCTTTCCAAAATGGCTGAGAATGCATGATTTCAATTTTTCTAGAATTAGTTATGATTTTCCAAAATTTGTGACAGAAATGGCAAAATTCTGGCCGAAAATACAAGTACGAGTTTTATGCTCCCCTTTGCTTTCCACAAGTTATAGGCTACTTTTGATGATGAAAATGAGTTGTATCTGTAATGCCATATATTTCTAGCTTATTTCATAATATTCCCATGCTTTACATCATCAATTTCATAAAGGAGTAAGGAAAAGGGATTAAAAATAATACATTTCTTTGCGTTGCATCATATATAAAAATTTCATTCAGTGTCACGTGGATCATGTGAGCTCATACAACACATTTCAAAATTTAATTATATGAATACAACTCAGTTGCATCATCAAATATGCCCTACATCTCATGGAAGTTAATTGGAAGCATAAAATATACATATTCATTTTCGGCTAGAATTTGCTCATTTCTCACAAATTTTGGAAAATCATAACTAATTATAAAAAAATAAAAATCATGCATTCTTGGCTATTCTAGAAATCTACAGATGTCTAATTCATACTAAAAATATGTCTAGATCATAACATCTAACAGAGAGGACATTTGACATTCGAAATAGTCCAGAGGTCAGGCTGTCCACTGGTGCTGTCACAGAATTCTATAGCAAATTCAAAAATATTCAATTAATTTCAAAAAAATACAATCCATTCAAATAATATCAATATAGAAATATGTGAATGTTATCTAGAGGGGAAAAATAACTCCAGACCAGCTCAAGTACGCCCAAATCTTAAAATCTAATCAAACAGTAACAGAGGTTGGTTAGAGTTCCTGATACTGGATAGATTCTTTAAAAATTTATATCTCCTTCTCTAGACATCCAAATTGGGTGCTTCTAGTTGGCACAAGTTACTGGGAATGTCTAGTTTTCTTGTATAAAATTTCATGGCAATTGGACATTATTTGAGCCCTACGTGATAGATTCCATTTTTGGACCTGAGTGAACAGTGACATGACCAAAACTAGAAAATTTGCCAACTTTAGAAATTCATCAAATATTCTGTAGGCCTTCAAAAGTTATGTTCTTTAGCTTTCCAAAAAGGTCTCAAAAAGCTCTAATTTTATGTCAAATCTTAGATCAAGAAGAGTGGACAAAAAGTGACTTAGGGATTTAAATTGGTTAATTTTGGCTCCATAAGGGATACCAAAATGTCCAAATGGTTTTCCTTGAGATTTGGCACCTCTTGGGCAAGTCCAAAAGCATAATTAGGACTTGTGTAGGCTGCCCAATTGGTCCCAACCCTCATGCATCTCATTTTGGCCATCTCATCCACACATATGCATAATTCCATAAACTCATTCAAGAAGCCACATTGTCCATAGATAATTTGCATTCTAGTGGTCACATAATACATTCTCCCATTTAAACGTGACATATTATCATAATTACATATGTTTCAAATGTCATAGACCATATACAAAAATAATTTACATTATTAGACATCATTATGGCTTTAAAAAGAAAAAACTATGCATATTGGTGTCAAGCTCTTCTCTTCAAGGTGGTTGGCTTCCATTATCTTGTCCACTTAGTCTACCCAGCATGTTAGAACATTGGAGAGGAGGGAATGAGATTCAAAGAATCCCAATAGCTCATCTCCCATTCAATTATATATAATGAATGCAAAATAAGTCATAAATGCATGTATGGTGATGTTGACATGTGCAAACATTCAAGAGAAATTTTCATCATTTGAGAAAGTCATACATAGCATACAAAGGCTTGCCAAGTAAGTGGATTAGCCTCACCTAATTTCTTTTGGATGTTAGACTTGCCTTACCCATTCTTTAAGAGATTATTGGACTCGACCATGCTCTTGGGAGCCCATCTTGCTTTTCGGAGACTCTTTGCTTTGTCTCAACCAATCTTAAGGGTTTTTGGCTCATCCTCACCATGGCTAAGGGTTCTTGGCCTCACCACACTCAAGCAAACCCAAGCATACATCATAAACATCACATGAAAGCATATTGTAACATCATGGCACCACGGAATCAAGGTCATACTAGAATACTTTTCATGGCTTAAAATACACATACACACATTCAAAGACAAGTAAAGCAAATAATCATGCATGAGAGAAGGAGGAGTGAGCTACCTTAGATGCAATTACACACTTTTTCTCTTGAATTTCCCTTCCTTGCTTCGTCCACACACACACAAAAGTGTAAGGATGATTTCTCTTGGCCTAAACACAATTTATGGAAGCCAATTAGGTTCATGGAATAAATTCTAAGGCCACACAACTTGCTTGAACTCTAGCTTGATCTATAAACCTCATTATGGTTCCATAATTGCACCTAATGAAGCGACACCCCTCAAATAAATTCTAGACTCCATTCTTTCCTTTCAAATATGATGCTTGAATCCTTTTAAGCCTCTTGGAGTCATCACACAATTAAAACCAAGAGCCTAGTTATATGTTGCTTCTTTAGGTCATAATATGGAACATATAGCACCAATTCACTTTCTATAGGTTCTAACTTTTTTCCAAGGCCTCCCCTCATTTTCATTCATCATATATGACTCAAGAATGGGCTTAGTAAAATTTAAAACTCTCCCTAGCTATGGAAACCCTTCTTGACCGAGACAATGAAGCATATTGGGTTCTGTGGAGCTTTCTTTGTTTTCTCAAGGGAAGATACATATGGGGGGCCTCTTAAGGATCTTAGGAGCTCAATTAAACTCTTATTTAGGCATAGGAATTATCATACAAAATCAGATTTTACAAGGTGCACTTGAAACCTTAGAATTTATATCTTGAAATCTAATGGCTAGCTTGTTGTTTTCTTTGTATATTCTTGTTCTTCTCCCTCAAATTCCTAAGATTCACCCTTGGTTTGGTTGAAAACTTAACTCTATAAGGCTGATCATATATGGGTCAAGATATGTCACCTCACTATATAATGCCTCTCCTACTACGGATGCCTCATATAGAACTTAGAAGAGCCATTGGAAATCTGAACTAATGAAAATTTTCTTTTCTTTTTTTTAAGAGCTTCCTCATACACTTTTACTATTCATTTCATTTGGTCATTCCCATAATATTGTCCAACTTTGAAAACAAGCAATTAATTATAGAAAAATCGTATAAAGTTGGTTCAGAGCTCTAATTCAAGCTCTCTAAATCCTTTACAAGGGAAAAATACTTACTCAACAGAATACATATGAATTCGTATAAAAATGTCCTTACAAAAATGAGATGATTTTTACCCCTCATTTAACATATTATTATATTTATATTGATTTGTCCTTACATAAGTACATGTATCCTTGCATTCTAGGCACGTTAGTCATACTCTCTTTACTTAAGAGTCAAGTATATACATGGATTTCTATTACATAACTGAGTACCTTACAATACCATACCATAACTCATACATACAAGAATCCAAGATACTTAATTACATGACTAAAATGTGATACATAAAAGTAAGGTCCTCGGTTTATACCTCCACACCTTTTGTCCTTTCTTTACTTGAGCTTGGACCTAACATAGGTTATGTTTGGTGTGAGATTATAAAATCTCAATAGTAGTAAACCAATTTCATTCATAAGCAAGCATGTGAATGCATAGCATAAAGCCAATCAAGGTGCCACGTACCACAGTAATATAAGGAATTTTATACAAGGCCAAGCACAATCTAAGCATACATGTCTCATAGACCCAAAATCCTAAAGTAATATAGCCCTTTTTAAACTGAATAGGACCATTGGAATTGGGAAAATCCAACTTCTTCCATTCCAATTCCCTATGGTCGAATAGTATGCATTTCTTGGCCAAAATTTAGAAATTTTATTCCATGAGTTTTGGGGGCTTTCCTATAGGTATTCCTAGCTAAAAAAACTCTTTTGAATCCATTGGAAAGGATAAAATTATCAAATTCCAGCCCCAACAACACGTTTTGGTCATAACATAATCTAGCTCCGTTTTAGGCCTAAATGTGAGTTTCTTTGGTTCTAAAAATTCCATAGCCTCTTCCTTTATGTTTTAGGGCTTGAAATTTGGTATACATGACTTTAAGACATTAATAAAACACCATATAAATTTTGGGAAAATTCGGACAGCATCTCCCCTACATTTTCATTTTTCCAAAAAATTACAATCTTTGTATTTTTCAAGGATCCAGCAAACAACAAAATGGATGAGCTCATATGGCCTCCATAGCCAATATATAAACTCCATTCCTAGGCCTTCATATTCAACATATAAAATCAATTTCTAATGATCCATATGCTGTCCAAAAGTGACTCATAGCTAGGGTTTAACAAAACTAACTTAAAACATGTGATTTTCAAGTGCAAGGTGAAGAAAACTTACTCTTTAAGCTTAATCCTTACTTCCTTTGATTTTTTCACACTAAAATCCTTTCTCTTCCCACTTAGAGCAACATTCCACCTTGAAGAAAAGATGAATATGCAGCTGCCCTTTGGAGAAAATGGTTAGAGGATGAAAAAGATGAAGAAATTTGGTGAAGAATGGTGGTGGTTTTGCTTGGTTTCACTTCTTCTTCCACTTTTTCTCCCTCTCTCTCTCTCTTTATGTTTTTCTCTTCTTCTCCCTTGTGTGTGGCATGAAAATGGTGGAATGGAGGTGAAGGAGATGAATTTAAATGAAGTCAAATGGTCATACTAAATTTGGACCCTTAGATCAACCTTTTCAAGATCAAATCTTAACCTTCCATTCCTTTTTTCTTTTGATTTTCTAATTTCATAACTAAATATCTTCTTCTAAAAATTCTTGGGCACACACTTGGATACCTTTTCTTAGCCCTTAAGTTATGGATAGTAACTATGGTTAATTTTCTTAACTCAACCATGGTCAACTTTTAACTTAACCATAGTTAGTTTCTAACTTAACCATGGTTAATTCTTTAAAATAACTAAAATTCTTTTCTTCTTTCCTTTTCATTTTATATTTATATTTGGGTTTTATCTTCTCTAAAACCCTAATTTTATCTTCTTTTCTTTTGTTGGGCCTTTAGAATCGGCTATTGGGCCTTACAATAGTCTAAAAATCAGTATCCAAGCCTGATTAAGGTTTTACGGTACAATACATACCTTTAGACTTTCTAAAATTTATAAATATTGTTTCCTCTACTTTCTAGCCATACTGAGCCTCAAACATGGATTAGGGGCCCTTAACCTTAATCCCCATAAATTTTGGTGTTAATCGGACACCTAGATCTATAGGTGTAATTTTCACCGTTCTGTATTATGATTGTGCTATAAAATTTTCATTTACTACAATTTTGTCTCTGAAACTCCTTCAGGGTTTCTCAGCCCTTTAGCTATTTCTATTTTTATAGTTGTTACTTCTTTTTTGTATTTTGCTCATAGCTACTGATCGGGCTAACTAGATCCTGGACCGAATCCCGCTTGGCCATCCAAACAACGTGGCGTCATTGGACTATCTCATCAAATTGAGTTTAACCGTAGGGTCATGGTGAAACTAGAGTTCCCTGAACTTTCGGGCAATTTATACATTTTATCCGACATATAACTTTTCTTTGCATTTTAGTCTCTGGCTCCTTCATACTTGACTTCAGAGACTCTTCGAGACCTTTTTCTGATCTCTTTTTATTTCATCTATTTTCGCCCTAATTTTAGGGCACCTCTGGCCTTGACTCATCATTATTTGCGATCTAGGATATTATTCTAATTTTATTGGACCTCAATTTACTCTATTTGGGGGACTCCCTTCTGTATTTAATGAATCATATGTTGACGAAAAAATTGTATGTTACATTTCTCGCGTTTCCTTACATTTTTCTTGCATTTTCGAGGGATCGAATATTACAAGATACTCACAAGAGAAGGGAGGAAGAAGATCAAGTGGAAGGATTGCATGATACCTTGATTTCCTTAGTTTTTCTTGCTTGTTCTTCACCTTCCTTGGCTTTCTCATCCTAATTTCAGAATTTCCCCTCTGTTCTTCCCTCAAAGTTGACCTAAAAACTTCAGTAAAATCATAGGAAAGAAGGGGGAAAAGGAGGAGAAAAGATTAGCTAAGAGAAAGCATGAAAAATAAGCAAATTTCCATACCTTATCCTTGAATTTCTCCTTCTCCTTCTCTCCCCTTGGTGCCCCTAAACCCTAGCCTTCTTTTTTGAAATTGGGCAAAAAATTCTGAGTCTAAATGAAGGAAAGAGTGGGGCACCACCTATTTATAGGGGGAGGAGGAAGCATTTTTCAAAAATTTCCATTTTACCCTTCATTCTTGGCATTTTTGTTTTTTCTTCGTTTTAGCTCCTTTTTTAGAATCTTCTTTTCCATCATAATATTTAGGTTCCCAATTTAATAAAATGCCTTTGGAATCACTCAAATCGGAGCTAAAACCTACCCGAATGAATCTGTCAAAGTTTAAGTATACTGACGTTAGAAAACGTCTACTAGAGGAGATTTAACTATCCTAAGGTTTTCCATGATTTTTAGGGCCTTTAAGAAGCCCGAAGAACTCAAAATTTTCATTTAAAAAGCCCTCTTATGTGAATTCCAAAATTTGCTCAAAATTACGAAAATGCCATTACATTTTGTAAGATTTCTGTCAAAATTTATTTTTTCATTCTAGCTCTATTTTTCCTTTCATCTGAGGCTAGGATTCTCATTTTTAGGAGTCTAAAATGTTACTCAAATTTTTTGGGACCTTAACTAATTCATTTCTAAGGACTCACTTTGAAAACATGTCTGTTTTCGTTGTTTAACAAAAACTGGACATTATAATATCTATGTAAATAAATATGAGAATGTGATACATGAGCTCACATGGTCCATGGGACATCAAATAAAAAATTTAAAAGAGACGCAATGTAACATCCGGTATTTTGAAAATGAGAGAAAACGTGAGAAACATAACGTACGGTTTCTCCATAAACGAATAAAATTCACCGGATACAAAAGGAAGTCCCCCAAGATGATGTAGTTAAGGTCTCAAAAAATTTGGGAAGCATTCTAGACTCCTAAAAATGAGAATCCCAGGCTCAGACAAAAAGAAAAATGGAGCTAGAATGAAGAAACAATTTCTTACAAAAAGCTTACGAAACGTAATGGCACTTTTGTAATTTTGAGTAAATTTTAAAATTCACACAAAAGGGCTTTTTAAATGAAATTTTTTAGCTCCTCAGGGTTCTTAGAGGCTTTAAAAACCATGGAAAGTCCTAGGACAGCTAAAGCCCCTTCGGTGGATGTTTTCCAATGTCGGTGTACTCAAACTTTGAGGGATTCGTTCAGGAAGGTTTTAGCTTCAATTTGAGTGATTCCAAAGGCATTTTACTAAATTGGGAACCTAAATTTCATAATGAAAAAGATGGTTCTAAAAAAGGAGTTAAAACAAAGGAGAAACAAAAATGCCGAGAAATGAAAATGCTAAAAACAAAGGGGAAAATTAAAATTTTTGAAAAGTATAACTTCCTCCCACCTATATATATGATGCACCCTTCTTCTCCCTTCATTATGCATGACCATGTTCTGCCCTAAACCAGAGGAAAACTCTAAGGGATGAGGTGCACAAGTGGAGGAAGAAAAGGAGGAGAAATTCAAGGTAGAAAGGTATGGATTTTCATGCTCCTTCTGTAACACCATACTTTTAGGACTGAATTCATACAATTCCCATGCCTCATCTTATGTTTATTCTATGGAAACAATATAGTGGCATAGGAAGTTATGAATAAAAGTACATTTCTCTACTGGTAAAATTTTTCTTTCGGAGTCCCGTAGGCCATATGAAAGCATCTATCACTTTATCATACTTAAACACATGAATATAACTCGTTTCCATCATCAAATTTGGCCTACAACTCGTAGAAAGCAAAGGAGCATATGAAATCCATGTTTGTATTTTCGGCTAGAATTTCCTCTTTTCTGTCACAAATTTTGGAAATTCATAACTAAATCTATAAAAATCAAAAATATGTAATCTCAGTCATTATGGAAAGGTTAAGACGTCTACTTCATGCTAAAAATATGTATAAGTCTTAAAATCTCATATATAATGCGTTTGACACGCGAAATCATCTACTGGTCGGAGGGTTCCTGATACTGTCACAGTTTACTGATATGGACTTCAAAAATGTCTAACTAATTCCACAAAAATCCAATGCTTGCAAATGATATCACTATGGAAATATGTGGATGTTAACTAGAGAGGAAAAATATCTCCAGATCAGTACATCAAGCCAAACTCCCGGAAATAGATGGAACAGTACCTCGGGTCTGGCAAGAAGTCTGATACTGGGCAGAACCTTCAAAAATGCATATCTTCCTCTCTAGACCTCCAAATGAGGTGATCTCGGTGGCCACAGAAAACTTATGACCTCTAGTTTATGCATATAAAATTTCATAAGCATTGGATACCATTTGGCCATCGGGTGACACAGAATTCAAAACTGCCAGTATGAACAGTACCCATACTAGAATCCATGAAAAATCCCAACTTTGAAAATTCCTCAAATATTCTATAGGTCTACGAAAATTATGATCTTTAGCTTCCCAAAAATCTCTTAATGAGACCTAATTGCATGCCAAGTTTTAGGGTAAGACTAACTCATTTGGCCAAAAAATGATATAGGGTTCCATTATGGTCAATTTTGGCTTCATATTGGGTACCAAATTTGCCAAATGGATTTCCCTTGGTCTTGGCACCTTTTGGGCGAGTTTAAAAGCATATTTAAGACTTGTGTGAGCTGCCCAAATGGTCCCAAACCTCATGCCTCTCATTTTGGCCATTCAACCCTCACTTATACACATTTGCATCAAACTTCCAATTTGCATAACTTGACATTACATACCCAAATTCATTTCTAAAGTTCATACATCATATCCATACATGTATACATCACATAATATCATATTTACATGTATCTCAAGAGTCATGTGCCATTTACAATAATCATATACATCATTGAACATCATTATGGTTCAAAAAGAATACAAACTAGGCCTAGGCTTGTCAATCTCCTTCTTTCATGGTTGTTGGCTCCCTTCACCATAGCTACTTGGTCCACCTAGCATCTTAGAGCATTGGAGAGGAGGGGATGAGATTCAAAGAATCCCAATAACTCATCTCCTATTCAATCACACATAATATGTACAAAGCAAGCTTTTCAAATGCATGTATGGAAAAATAGAAGTCATGGACATTTTCAAAGCAACCTTGGCATGTGAATCAATCATACAAGACATTCAAGAGTTCCCCAAGTATTTGGATTGGCCTCACACTTCTCCTCATGGATTTTGGACTTGCCTCACCCATTCTTTAAGAGCTTTGGACTCAACCATACTCTTGGGAGCCCACTTTACTTTTGGGAGACTCTTTGCTATGTCTCAACTAAGCTCAAGGGTTCTTGGCTCATCCTCACCAAAGGGAAGAGTTCTTGGCCTCTCCTCACTCAAGCAAACTCATACAAACATCATAGATTCATTTAAAACATAACATGGCATCAAGGATCATGGAATATAAAGGCATGCTAGCATACTTTTCTTAGCTTGAAAATACACATACACACATTCTAAAATAAGCTAAACACACATCTATGCATGAGAGAAGGTGGAGAGAGCTACCTTGCACAATTTCACACACTTTTTCCTTAGCTTTCAAGCCTCCTCTTTCGGCCACACACCCACAATTTGGTGGAGATAGTTTCTCTTGGCCTAGATACAATTGATGGGAGCCAATTAGGTCTATGAAACATGTTCTAAGGCTACATCACTTGATAAAACACTAGATTGCTCTATAGGCTCCATTATGGTCCATAATCACACCTAATGAAGCAACATCCATCAAATGACTTCTAGGCCTCATTCTTTCTTTTCAATTATGATTCTTGACTCCTTTTAAACCTCTTGGAGTCATCATATCATTAAAACAAAGGGCCTAGCATGATGTTGCTTCTTTAGGTCCTAATATGGAACCTATGGCACCAATTCACTTTCTTTAAGTTCTAAATTTTTTCTAAGGCCTCTACTCATCTTCACTCATCACATATGACTCAAGAATAGCCTTAGAAAAATTTAAAACTCTCCCTAGCTATAGGAACTTGCCTAGGTCGAGACTATGGAGGGAGAAGAGTTCATGGCCTTCTTGATTTTTCCTTGATGGGAGACACACTTGGGAGACTTCCTAGAGGTCTTAGGAGCTCAATCAAATACTCATATATGCTAGGGAATGCATGAATCAAATCAGTTTTTACAATCCCTTTAAATGCACTACACTTTTTCTACTTAGAGTTCATTAATTGTTCTTGCAATTTCTTTGCTTTCTTGGATGGGAGGTGCATGTGGGAAGTTCTCTAGGGGTCTTAGGAGCATGTTTAAACATTCAATTAAGTCTAAGAACATTCATATAAAATCAGATTTACAAGGGAGCATTTGGATCCCTAATGGTTCCATCTTGTTTCCGAATGCCCCTTTCTTGATTCTATTGGTTCATTCTTAATCCTTGCACTCCAAGACCTCTAATCCTTCCATAAATTGGGCAGAAAACAGCCTCTAAAAATTGGGCTCATGGTGCCCAAATTCGTGCAAGAGGAAGGAGGAGGAAGGAACTACCAAAGAATGGAAGTTTTACCTTGTTTTCTTGCTTTCCTTTGCTTGCTCTTCCACTTGGTTGGCTTGCTCCCTCAATTTTCGAAATTTCCCTCTCTGTTCTGCCCCCAAAACAGCACCAAAATCTCCATTAAAACCATAGAAAGAAAGCTTGAGAGGAGGGGAGCAAGTTTCAAGAAGGAAGGATATGGAATTTCTTAAAGTTTCTTACCTTTTTCTTGAATTTCTTCCTCCAAAATCCTCCTTCTCTTATGTGCCTAAGAAGCTGGAGTTTCTCTCTGAAAATGGGCAGAAGCAAGTCGGTTTAATGAAGGAGAGGAAGAGCGTGACTTATAAAAAGAATTTGGAAGCTTCCTTTAACACTTAAATTCCATTTTTGCCCTTTCATACTTTACATTTTCGTTTCTGCTTCGTTTTAGCTCCTTTTTGAGAACCGTCTTTTCCATCATAACAAATAGGTTCCCAATTTAATTAAATGCCTTTGGAATCACTCAAATCGGAGCTAAAACCTTTCCAAACGAATCGGTCAAAGTTTGGGTCAACCGACGTCGGAAAGAGTACACCGGAGGGGCTTTATCGGTCCCGGGGCTTCCCATGGTTTTTGGGGCCTCTGAGAACCCTGGGAAACTCAAAATTTCCATTTAAAAAGCCCTCCTAGGTGCTTCTCCAAAATTGCACTTATTTACAAAAATGCCACTGGCCTTTCGGCAATTTGTTTGAATCACTCCGACCTCGGTTTCTGGCCAACTCAAGGCTCAAATCTTTATTTTCTATTATTTAGAATTTTATTATAATTTTATTTGGCCCCAATTCTTTCTATTTTCGGGACTTTCTTTTATATTTTGCCTATTTCTGACATTTATGGAGAAACCAAACATTACGTTTCTCACGTTTATGGAAGGACCGAATGTTACACCTTCTCTTCCAAACCTCTTCTCCTTCATTCTCCTTTATTTCTTATGATTATAATGAAGTTTATAAATCTTTTTTAAGGGAGAAATTGAGGGGAAAATTCGGAGTTGAAGAGAGGAGCTCAAAGAAAACAAGATTCAAGTGAGAAAAGCTATGAAAACAAGATATTTTCTTCTTCCATGGTTGCTAACCTTTACTCCCCTTCTCCACCATTTTGCCCCACTTGAGAAGACTCAAGAGGAGTTGATTTTTAGGCAGAACCAAGGGTGATTCTAAGGAAAAAGGGTGTGGAGATTAAGAATATGCAAAGAGAATTAACAAATAACTATGGAAATTCAAGATGCAAAGTCTAGGGTTTCATATATTCCTTGCAAAATATGATTTGATACCTTGATTCCTATATCTAAATGAGAGTTTAAATAAGCTTCTAAGATCCCTAGAAATCTCCCCATGTGCTTCCTCCATCAAGAAAACAAAGCAAAGTTCATGGAGAGCAAAATGCTTCCTAGGTTTGGCCAAGAGAGGTTAGCATACCTAGGGAGAGTTTTAAAATTTTCTAAACCCAATTTTGAGTCATGTATATGAATGAATATGAGGGGAAGTCTTGGGAGAAATTTAGAAACCATAGAAAATGAGTTAGTGTTTTATGTTCCACATTATGACCTAAAGAAGTAACATGTAGTTAGGCTCTTAGTTTTAATTGTGTGATGACTCCAAGATACTTAAAAAGAGTTAAGAATCATATTTGAAAAGAAAGAATAGAGCCTAGAATTTTTTTGAAGGGTGTTGCTTCATTAGGTGCAATTATGGAATTATAATGGGGTTTATAGAACAACCTAGTGTCTAAGCAAGTTGTATGGCCTTAGAATTTGTTTCACGAACCTAATTGGCTTCCACAAATTGTGTCTAGGCCAAGAGAAACCATCTCCACAAGTTTGTGTGTGTGTGGTCAAAAGAGGAAGCTTGATTCAAGAAGGAAAGTGTGTGATTGTGTACAAGATAGCTCTCTCCACCTTCTCTCATGCATGGATGTATGCTTAGCTTGTCTTAGAATGTTTGTATGTGTATTTTTAAGCCATTAAAAGTATGATAGCATGATTTTATATGCCATGATTTTTTGATGACACATTATGTTTCATATGATGTTTTGATGTGTGCTTGGGTTTGTTTGAGTGTGGTGAGGCTAAGAATCCTTAAGATTAGTTGAGACAAAGCAAAGAGTCTCCCAAAAGTAAAGTGGGCTCTCAAGAGCATGGTTAAGTCTAAGAATGCATTAAAGAATGGGTGAGGCAAGTCTAAAATCCACAAGAAATTGGGTGAGACCAATCCACTTGCTTGGCAAGCCTTTGTATGCTATGTATGACTTTCTTGAATGATGAAAATGATTCTTGAATGTTTGCACATGTCCACATGCCATGCATGCATTTATAAGACTTGTTTGCATCCATTATGTATGATTGAATGGGAGATGATCTATTGGGATTCTTTGAATCTCATTCCCTCCTCTCTAATGATCTAATATGCTAGGTGGACTAAGTGGACAAGGTAATGGAAGCCAACCACCTTGAAGAAGAGAGATTGACAACCTAATGCATAGTTTTTAGTTCTTTAAGGCCATATTTCTATCAAAGAATGTAATCCCATGATTTATATGGTCTTTGACCTCTTGAACATGTGTAATTATGATATTATGCCCTATATGAATGAGAGAATATGTTATGTAGCCACTAGAATGTGAATTGAGTATATAATGGCAAATTAGCTTCATGAATGGTATGATGGAATTATGCATATGTGTGGATGAAATGGCCAAAATGAAATACATGAGGTTTTAGACCATTTGGGTAGCTCATACAAGTCCTAATTATGCTTTTAGACTTGCCCAAGAGGTGCTAAACCCCAAGGAAAGTCATTTGGACAATTTGGTATCCTATATGGAGCCAAATTTGACCATAATGGAACCCTATATTACTTTTTATCCAAATGATCTCTTCTTGATATGAGATTTTGTATTCAATTAGAGCCTGTTGAGAGCTTTTTAGGAAGCTAAAGAACATAATTTTTGAAGGTCTATAGAATATTTGATGAAATTTCAAAGTTGATAATTTTTCTGATTTTGGTCTGCTGCACTATTCATTTGGTCTAAAAATGAAATCTGTCACACAGGATTCAAATGATGTCCAATTGCTATGAAATTTTATAAGGGATACTATTCCAAATAGAAGCACCTCATTTGGAGGTCTAGAGAGGGAAATATGAATTTTTAAACATTCTGTCCAGTATCAGGAGTTTTACCCGACCTGAGTTACTATTCTATTGAATTTCAAGGTCTGGGCTAACTGAGCTGGTCTAAAAATATTTTTTTCCTCTAGCTAACATCCATAGATTTCTAGATTGGTATCACTTTCATGGATTGGATTTTTTTAGAATTAATTGGACATTTTCAAAATTTACTGCAGAAATTTGTGATAGTTCTAGAAGGCAGTTTAACCTCTAGAATTTTTTGGATGCCAAACTTTCTCTGTGATGCATGTTATGGTCTGTATATATTTTTAGTGTGAAGTAGACATCTATAGTTTTCCAAAATAACCAAGAATTCATGTTTTCAAGATTTCTAGAATTAGTTATGATTTTTCAAATTTTGGTTAAAAAAGGGGCCAATTCTAGCTGAAAATGCACATGACTATTTTATGCTTGATTTCGATTTCCATAAGTTGTGGGCCACATTTTATGATGCAAATGAGTTTTATCCATGTAATTAAATATGAGAATGTAAAGTATGAACTCACATGGTCCATGTGACACCGATGGAAATTTTATACATGACGCAACGCAAGAAATTGTATTATTTTAGCTCCTTTTTCTTGTTCCTTCATGGAAATTATGAATATGAGACATGTAAATGTTGTCATATGAGTTAGAAATATATGGTGTTACAGGAAACGTGAAAAATAATCCATTATTTAATGCTATTTTCTTGCCTCTTGTGTAAGTAGCATAGTTTAAGGCACGAGGTTAGTATGAAATGAGTTAAAAATATATGGTGTTACATCTTGTACAGTAACTCAAGATACATTGTTATGAACACAATTTAGGGACATCTTAGACTAGAATTAATCACAATTAAGTTAGGATAAGGATAATAGATACCAAGAGACGAATCCAAAGCTAGTCACAAGTCCATTACTCTCCTTATTAACTCATGCAATTAGGTAGAATTTAGGAACTTTATTTTAATTTCATTTTAAATAGTTTAATTAGATAAAAAATGTAATATTCAATTTTCGTTAAACAATGGAAACGAGTATGTTTTCAAAGCAAGTCCCCCAAAATGAACTAGTTAAGGTTCCAAAAAATTTGAGTAACATTTTAAACTCCTAAAAATGAGAATTTTAGGTTCAAATGGAAAGAAAATCAGAGCTAGAATGAATAAACAAAATTTAACAAAAAACTTACGAAACGTAATGGCATTTTCGTAATTTTTGGGAAAATTTTGGAATTCACACAGGAGGGCTTTTTAAATGAAATTTTTGAGTTCTTTGGAGTTCTTAGAGACCCTGAAAACCATAAGAAACCCTAAGACAGTTAAAACCCTTCTGGTGGACGTTTTCCAACGTCAGTGTACTTGAACTTTGATGGATTTGTTTGCAAAAGTTTTAACTCTAATTTGAGTGATTCCAAAGTCATTTTACTAAATTGGGAACCTAAATTTTATAATGAAAAAGATGATTCTCAAAAAGGAGCTAAAATGAGTTAGAAACAAAAATGCCAAAAATGAAGGGCAAAATGGAAATTTTTGAAAAGTCTTCCTTCCTCTACTTATATATAAGGCACCCCACTCTCCCATTCAGTTAGCCTCATATGTTTCTACCCTAAGCCAGAGAGGAAACCTTAGGAGAGTGGCATACAAGAGGAAGAGGAAAAGGAAGAGGAAGAGGAGGAGAACTCAAAGCTTGAAGGTATAGAATTTTGGTAGTTTTTCATGCTTTTTTCCTTTCCAAACCTCTTCTCTTCCATTCTCCTTATTTTCTATTATTATAATGAAGTTTATCAATCTATTTTAAGTGAGAAATTAAGGGGAAAATTCAGATTTGAAGAGAGGAGGCCAAAGAAGACAAGATTCAAGTAAGAAAATAAGGAAAAACAAGGTAATTTCTTCTTCCATGGTTGCTACCCCTTGCTCCTTTTCTCCCTATGATTTGCCCCACTTAAGAAGTCATAAGAGGGTTTAGTGTTTAGACAAAACCAAGGGTAATTCTTAGGAAAGAGGGTGTGAAAATAAGAATATGCAAAGAGAATTAACAAATAGCTAGGGAAAGTCAAGATGCAAATTCTAAGGTTTCATATGTTTCTTATAAAATCTGATTTGATACCTTGATTTTTATGCCTAAATGAGAGTTTAAATGAGCTCCTAAGATCCCTAGAAGTCTCCCCATGTGCTTCCTCCATTAGAAAAACAAAGCAAAGCCCATCAAGGCCAAAACCATATATAGTCTCGATCTAAATAAGAATATGCAAAGAGAATTAACAAATAGCCATGGAAATTCAAAATGCAAATTCTAAGGTTTCATATGTTTCTTGTAAAATCTGATTTGATACCTTGATTTTTATGCCTAAATGAGAGTTTAAATGAGCTCCTAAGATCCCTAGAAGTCTCCCCATGTGCTTCCTCCATTAAGAAAACAAAGCAAAGCCCACGAAGGCAAAAACCATATATAGTCTCGATCTAAATAAGAATATGCAAAGAGAATTAACAAATAGCCATGGAAATTCAAGATGCAAATTCTAAGGTTTCATATGTTTCTTATAAAATCTGATTTGATACCTTGATTTTTATGCCTAAATGAGAGTTTAAATGAGCTCCTAAGATCCCTATAAGTCTCCCCATGTGCTTCCTCCAATAAGAAAACAAAGTAAAGTCCATGAAGGCCAAAACCATATATAGTCTCAGTCTAAATGAGTTAGGATACCTAGGGAGAGTTTTAAATTTTTCTAAACCCATTTTTAAGTCATATATGATGATTGAAGATGAGAGGAGGCCTTGGAAAAAAATTTAAAAATCATAGAAAGTGAGTTGGCCTTATATGTTCCATAATATGACCTAAAGAAGCAACATGTAGTTAGGCTCTTTATTTTAATTGTGTGATGACTCTTAGAGGCTTAAAAGGAGTCAAGAATCATATTTTAAAGGAAAGAATGGAGCCTAGAATTTATTTGATGGATGTTGCTTTATTAGGTGCATTCTTGGAACTATAAAGGGGTTAATGAGCTAAGTTAGTGTCTAAGTAAGATGTGTGGCCTTAGAATTAATTTCATGAACCCAATTGGCTTCCATATATTGTGTCTAGACCAAGAGAAATCATTCCCACACCTTTGTGTGTGTGAGGCCGAGGAAGGAAGTATCATTTCAAAGAGAAAAATGTGTGGTTGCATCCAAGGTAGCTCACCCTCCTTCTCTTGTAACACCCCAAAAATTAATTAAGGTGTTAATCATGGATTCAGATTAATTAGGAATAATTAATAGAGGATGATTGGGCAAGTTAAGTGATTGGAGATTTTAGAGAAATAAATCATTAATATGGGTTTAAGATTTCGATTAGATTAAAACCTAATTTAGGCCCAAAATTAATTTGAATAAGCCATGGGTAAGGATTTATGGAGGCCCAATGATTTTAGGTGCAAGCCCAATTCCTTATTATGAGATTTGGGCCAAGAGAGATCACTTAGTAATAACCCAATCTAATTTAATGAAATGGAGGCCCAAGACCCAATTTATATAAGCTCTTATAGTTGGCCCAACACACATTATGCAAACCCAAATTAGATTGACCCTTGGCCTGACCCTATCAAGTTGCTGCAGCCCAACTTATGAAATAAGGCCCAACAAGAATGAAAATCTGAACCCACAAGGAATTGAGAACAGTAGTTCCAGGAGGAGTTTCCATCGCAGAACCACATAGGTTGGCCATGGCGAAATTTGCGAAGTTTTCCCCAATAATTCCAGAGAGCAACTTGGCCGTGGCGAGGAAGGTATAGGCCGCGGCGCAAGTCTCTAAACTCATAATTTTAATCTAAAAACTCATGTTTCTTCAATGGTAATGCTAGGAAATGATATAGGAATTCTTGTGGGAGGTTTTTGGTTTGTTGGAACTGATGAACGGTTGAATCACAGACCCCTCATGATAATATAATTTCTTCTATGCATTCTCACTTGTGTGGTTGTTAAGTGATGACCCTAATATCAAGGCTCAAATTTCCCCATACTTTCATAATGTAGTAAAATATAATAAACTCAAACCTTGATCATTAATTAATAATCGTGCATTTAACCATCAATACAATGATCAGAAGGTAAGGTTGTCACATCTCTCATGCATGAATGTATGCTTGGCTTATCTTTGAATGTGTGTATGTGTGTTTTAAGCCATGAAAAGTATTCTAGCATGTTTTCATATGTCATGGTACCATGATGATGCATTATGTTTATAAATGATGTTTATGATGCTTGCTTTGGTTTGCTTGAGTATGGTGAGACCAAGAACCCTTAGCCATCGTGAGGATAAGCCAAGAACCCTTAAGATTAGTTGAGACAAAGTAAATAGTCTCTCAAAAGTGAGGTTGACCTTAGGCATTCAGACTGACCTCAGGTATTGTTTGATTAATTTTCGAGATCTGGACGTGCCTAAACTGGTCTAAAGTTATTTTTCTCCTCTATCTAATATCTGTATCTTTCTAGATTGGTATAGTTTGTATGGATTATATTTTTTTGAAATTAATTGGATATTTTTGAAATTCATAATAGAAAGCTGTGATAGTACCAGAAGCCAGTTAGACCTCTACACCTTTTCAAATGTCTTCTATGTTATGTTTCATAGCCTAGACATATTTTTATCATAAAGTAGACATTGGTATCTTTCTAGAATGGTAAAGAATGCAGATTTTGATTTTTTTAGAATTAGTTATGATTTTCCAAAATTTGTAGCAGAAAAGCCAAAATTCTGGCCAAGGCTATATGTACAAATTTTATGCACTCCCTTGCCTTGCACGAGCTCTAGGCTAATTTTGATGATTGAAATGAGTTGTATCTATGTAATTATATATAAGAATGTGATACATGAGTTCACACGGTCCACGAGACACTAAGTGAAAAATTTATATGCGACGTAACGCTAAAAAATTCATTATTTTATTACCCTTTTCTTGCTCCTTATGTGAGATGTATGATTTGAAACATGAGAATAACATGAAATGAGCTAAGAAATTATGGTGTTACAAAAAATCCCCCCTAAATTAGGTAGTTTTAGGATCCTTTAACACTTAGAAAACCTAATTAAATATTGAATTCTATTTCTAAGGGAGATGACTTAAGTTGTGCCATTAACTATAAAATTTAATGCAACCTAGTTTTATTTTGAAGGTTGTGTGACACGACCTCTCAAAATTTGGCACCGTTGCTGGGGAATTGGATTCTTAATTGTTTGAAGAAGTTTTCTAAGTGTTTTTACTCTATTGTAGCTCTATTTTTGTTTGATTTTTCTCCTATTTTGAACTTGGATTTTGGTAATTTCAGTGTTCCCCGTCAATTGGTCTGCTTGCTAAAATTTTTGTTTGAAGTGCCAAGAAAATTCTCAAACTTTTTTTCCAAGGTCTTTAGGTGTTTTGAGCAAAAAAAATAGCCAAGCTAGGTGCACCATTGTTTGGCCGAATTCCAACATTTAAGGCATTTTTTCTAATTTTTTAGTATTTTCTTAAATTTTTTTAGGAATTTTCCAATTTTTCTAGATTTAGTTTCTTTATTTTTTGTGACTTCATTTTATGTGATTAATCTCTATTTTAGAGTGTTTTTTATTCTTAGGTAGTTGCTAGCTTCATTTGAATTTTATTTTCTTAATTTAGAATTAATTTTAGTTATAATTTGTTAGTGACTTCTCTTGTGCTTAAAGTGATTGTACTTCTCATATTTTTCATTTAAATGGATCCTTATTATTCTAATCAAGGTGTCTATGATTCTTGTACAAATGATAGGATTTCCCGGAAGTTAGATAAAGCCATTTCAATGGTTTGTGGCATTCTTAAATGACAAAGACAAGCATAACAAAGCTAACAATACCAATAATTCCAACCACCATGCTACCAACTTTCATACCCGAAAATGTGACCGCGTGGCGCCTTTATAAAAAAAATTGAAAAATTCAATTTTCTCAATGAAATCAAAAACCGAAATTCAAAATTAAAATAAGTGTAGGTTCAGAAGTCGCCACCAAAATTGTATTTTTTGAAAAGACAAAACTTTGGAAAAACCTCTTTTTAGTTTGAAAAATGGTCTGCGAACTAGAAAATAGATTTGAGAGTTGATTGTGAGTGGGGAAGATGTTAGGCACCCCACTACACCCGTTACTGAGAACGGTTACCCTAAGTTAGTTGTGCAAAAATAAAATGGCCTCAATTCTATTTTAATTCTCCCTAACAAATCATATGCAAAATAAGAAATAACCAAATTAAAGAAAATAAAATTAAGAAAGAAAAGAAACTAAAAAATAAGAGTAAAAGAAAAATAAAAGAAACGAAATTAAAGAAATAAAAAAATATTTATTTACAAAGGTGAACTTGACCTAAGATGAAAGCCTAGGGCCTACGTACTCTTTAGGAAGGACCAAAGTCCACGTAGTTCGACTGGAGATTATATTTGGTTGATATTTTGTTTTGTTTTTGTTTTTTTTTTGTGCTTTTTATTATTTATTTTTTTGCTTTGTTTTGTTTTTTTCGTTTCTTGTTTTATATATTTTTCTGTGTTTTATTTTTTTTTTTTTGTCTTCTTTTTTTTTGTTCTGTGTTGTTTCATCTTTGCTTTTTTTTTCTTTTTTATTTTTATTTTTTTGTTTTGTCTTCCTTTATCTTGATTGATTTTGTTTTATTTTTTTATTTGTTTTTATTCATTGTTCTCGTGTTTGTTTTTTTTTTTGTTTTGTTTGTTTAAACTTTCAATTTTTTTTTGTTTTTGTTTTATTGTTGTTGCTTTTTTTTCTTTTTGTTTTGGTTTTCTTCTTCTTATTTACTTATTTATTTATTTATTCTTATATTTTTTAAATTTTAAATGACTACGCTTTTATTATTATTTTTATTTTTTTATTTTTATTTTTTTAGGTGCAAAGACAACGAAAATAAAAATTACTTTCCCTTTTAACAAATAAAATGAATTTAGAAATTGGTTGATGTGTTTTAATTTGTTAAAGGTAAATTTAATTTTTATTTTTCTTGCATTTTCAATTTTTCTTCTTATTATTTTTTTTTCACTTTTTATTGTTGTTTGTTTTTATTTATTTATTATTATTATTGTTCATATTTTTCTTTTTTTTTTGTTCTTCCCTTTTTTTAAAGGAAAACTCCCCCCCCCCCTTTTTTAATACTTAGAACTTAACTCTAAACTTTGTAAACACATTTTTTTAAAAACAATCCGTTTGACTTTCAAACAAAATCCTTTTTTTCTTTTATTCCTGTTCTTGTTTATCTTTTGATTTTCTTCTCTCTCTTTTTTTTCATTTTCTCTTCTTTCTTTTTTTTTTTACGGCGTATTTTAATTTTTGTTATAAGAAAACTTGAAAAAAAAATTTAAAGTTTAGAAAAGTGAAATTAATCCCTTGCTTTTCTTATTTTGGTTTTTTTTCATCCCATTATCCCTTTTTTAAAATTTTATTTTCTAAAAAAAAAGAAAATCAAATTAAATAGACTTATTAGCTGAAGATTTATTGAAAAATATTTTATGATTCGACCAAATGATTGAGGAGACTTATTGTCCCACATAGTCACAAATAACCCCTATATGCCTGGGGAGATATAGAATCCCACACGACAAATCTAAATGAAAAAAAAAAGAAATAAATAAAATAAAACATATTTTACAAACACACAGTAAATAGTAATTGTGTGTGGCTTTGTACATCCCATCAAGATATTTTAAACGTGTTTTACATCTCATTTGTAACGCCTAAAGGAACAAGATTTTCTTCTAACCGAGTTGAGCCCCAGTCGAGTCCCTCAGCTTTCTTCATATATCAGCTCCAAAAGTTACGAACCATCAGGTAGTGAGTCTCGCACAGAAAAGAGAAAATGCATATTAAAACACACAGAGCTAAGTTATTAAACAACACATGCCTAAAAAAGACAAAAATAGAAACAAAAATCAGCGTGTAGAGGAGGACTTTCTAGAAATTCTTGAACTTGTATGAAATTCTTCAGCCCAACAAAAATTATAGCAATTTGTTTTCAGTAGGAGAAAAGCCATCATTTTATTCTTGTTCCAACGTAGAATTCCAGAAGCTTGTGCAAAATAAGAGTCCCCTTATCATGCATTATAGACAGATCCAGCCAAATAATTATGCAGCAAACTATCAAACAGAATCTGAAGTCAACTAAAATCTCAATGGTAAAATGAAACTCGAACTCCCTAGGCCACCTTACAACTTCCGTACTGAGTATGTCTTTTATTGAAATTCAACTCACATTCCTATATATTTCTAGCTTAACGCAGGCTACCCAAATCTCTGAATTCAAATATTTTACCAAACAGAAATGCAAAGCACAGTTTAGTAACATTTCAACATTAATGGGCTTCAACAAAGGAATCGTTTAATTAAGGTTCAATAATCACACATCCACATATTAACACTTTCATGATTTTGACCACATCATTTAGCAGGACAGAGAGCACGAGTTCCTATCAGGTCTAAAAAAAACCAAAATCCCCATTCGTGGCTTATAGAACAAATGCAACAAGGATCATCAGCTCACTCAAAACAAAGATGCCAAATTGAACAAAGTCCCAATTCCAGTTTCAGGAATAGAATATCATGGCAATAAACATCAAAACACAATGTAAAACAAGCCAATGAACATAAAATCTAAAAGAAGTCTATAGAGTTCATCAGGGCTAGATTTATTCGAAGCAAATAGCAGTTCAGATTTCACTGAGTAATAAAAAAACACAAAAATAAAATGAAATCAGGCTATCCCCATTTAGCATTTAAGATAATATGGATCCTGAAAAGTGGTGTCAAAATATGAAGAACAGTGACCAGAGGGCATGTGCAACTTTCACAGAGACAAACCTTCAATATACAAAAGCAGAAAATCGAAATGTCTAATGACCTCAAGATACAATATCTAGCCACCAGCAACACTTTGAATAAATTTTGAGCAAAAATTAACAAAATACCTTTAAATTCTGCATCAATTTTTTCAGACTTGCTTCCTCCTTGCTGAATTTGCTTCGTCGCTCCCTCGGTCTTTGTCCTTCGTCTGAAATTGAGCGCCTTCTTCGAATCCTTTCTGCCTCTGTTTTCCAATCTTCGTCCCCTCTGCCTCTCCTCTCTATCGATCTCTCGCTTCCTCTCTCCCTCGATTTTTTCAATTCGTCTCGGACTCCCTTTTTCTTCCTTTCTGAATCCTCTTTGCTCTCGCACTCCCTCCTTCCTTTTTTTCAATCTCCCTCTCACGAGTTTTCCTTCAACCGAAAATCCCTAATCTCCTTTCACCCTATCTCCTCGATCCTTTCTGGTTCTTCGTCTCCAAAACCCCAGACCCTCGAAAAATGTTCTCTCCCCCCTCTGTGCGCTGGAAAATCTCCTTTTCTCCCTCGATCTCCCCCTTCCTCTCTCGCTCTCCCCTCCTGTCTATCAGACCCCGTCGATCTCCCTTTTATTCTTCTTTTCTTGTCTCACTCTCTTTCTCCTTTTTTTTCTATGCGTCCCCTCCTTTTCCTTTTTTGTCCGCCTCTGCCTCTCTACGTATCTCCCCTCTTGAGAGGTCTGTCACGCAACCCTCAAAATAAAACTAGGTTGATAAAATATGCAGTTAGTAGCGCAACCTAGGTCATCTCCCTTGGAATTGGAGTTCAATGTTTAATTGAGTTTTCCAAATATTAAAAGGGTCTAAAAATTCCTAAATTAGGGGGGTTTTGATTTACTTAAACTATTTAAAATAAAATTGAATTAAATTCCTAATTACTATCTAATTATATGAATTATGGTTGAAAATGGTCTTGTGACTAACTTTGGAATCATCTCTTAGTATCCACTATCCTTATCCTAATTCAATTGTAATTAATTCTGGCCTAAGAGTCCCTAAATGTGTTCATGGCAATTGTATCTTGAGTTACCACGCAAGATTCAAGAGATTAACAATCCAACGTTGAATTGAAACCTCAACTCCGCATTAAATTGCTAACTCTTGTTTTTAAGATTTTGAAAAATCAATTTGATTAATTAACTAATTAATTAGCCTTTGAATCATCATCTTAAAATATTTAATTAACCAACTAAACACTAAGGAATTCTCGAATTTAACTTTCAAGCACATAATTTCATTCATGTATTGCATAGAACACCTTCGAGGCACACATGGGAAATTAGAGAATAATGAAAAATTCAGAACTTGATTCAATCAATCAATCAAACAAAAAGTTTCCTAATTAGTGTCTAACCAGCCACCAATTACAATTACACAAATTCCCTATCAAATACAACTTAACCAAGATAATATATGAAAGAGAAAAAGTGTAGGAAAATAGGAATTCTTAGCCAAAATTCTGAGTTCATCCATGGATTCAAGCTTCTCCAAGAGCTTCCTCCTAGCTAGCCTTAAGATGGATTAGAGTTTCATTGTATGATGGATGGATGGAAGATGGAATGGAGGAGATGGTGTGGTGGATGCGGAATGGACGAAGGGCGAAGGATGGATGAATGTGGCGTGAATGAATGAATGAATGGATGGATGGAATGCTGCCCTGTATGGAATGGATCGATGGAATATATCAACGAGGGTTTTCAATGACGTCCTTTAGCCTCTGCTCGAAGGTCATCTTTTTAATTCACCTCACGTGCTTCTTAATTCCACATTCACGTGCTCAGCTTTTGCCCAATTGCCCGTAGCATTTTTTTTCTTCTTTGCATCAATAAGTGTGGGCCCCAATGTAATGCTACATGTGAGCTTTATTTAAATTCCACGTTCTGCTTCAGCGTTCTATTATTCTGCTCACGTGTTTAATTTTATCAGTTCACGTATGCTGCTCCATTCATAGCTTTCTCACGTGACTTCCATCATGCATGCTTATTCTTCGTCTACCCAAGCTCTTTTCTGATGTTGTTTTTCTCATGTTGGTTCTGCGCTTCTTCTCTACCCAAGCTTGAGTGAAGATCTCGTGCCCCTGGTTCCTTCATTTCTACTCGCTTCTAACGTGTTTTCTTCCTGCAGCTGCCAGTTATTTTCAGCTTCTTCTCCCAAGCACAGCTTCTCCTCTCCTCGTGATATCCAACCCGAAGAATATGAATGAAGAAGCAACCCCCTATCTCACACTATTTCAGCGTCTCCATTTATGCATGCATGTACAGCTTCTTCTGTGTTTATTTTGCTCGAGTCTCCTCTAAGCTTCTGCATGTTTTGGAGCTTTTCATTTTCCTTCACCACGTGCTACAGTTGGTGCTTCTTCTCCTCATGCATGTTTCTGCTAGATGTTGCTGCGTTTCATTCGTGCTCTATGTGCGTGTTTTTCTCACCAACCCTTTGCTTCCTTCTTGTTTCTGCTTCTCTTCATTCAGCTCGTGTAGCTTCATTCCTTTCACATCTATTCTTTCTTTGCCATGAGTTTCCATGTTAACTGCCCCGTAGATTCTTTTGTTACCTGTTGCTTACTTGTTTTTGCTACAAACACGTCATTTCTTCCCTCTCAAACCTTGGCTTTTCCACTGTTTCTTCGTGCAACTCGTTCCTCACACGTTCTGCCAGCTGCTCCTCCACGTGGCTTCTCATTAGAATGTTCTTCTTTTTAAGCTCAAGTGTGCAGCTTCATCTCATGCATATATATATATATATATATTTTCAATATTCAGATTTTATTTGCCCATAATCTGCATAAAAACAAAGGAGAAAAATTCACTAAAATGCTTTATGCGTTTAAAATCATCATTTTTCAATTTTATTCATAAAGTGTAGAGAATGGCTACTAAAACAAAATTCCATCTAATTAAATTCATTAAGCCTCATTTAACATTTAAAATGACTAAGTTAAGAGGAAGGGAAGATATAAAAATAGCATTTATCACCCCTCTTTTTCTTTTTGCGTCTGTGTCCCTTCTTTTTATGCGTCCCTCCATCTTTTCTGATTGCTGAGAGTCGTACCAGTAGTGGGTAGGAGCCTCCTCTCCCGAATGCAAGCCCCAGAATGCCACTCAAAATGGGGACCACGCATCTAGGGTTTCCCTCCGTCTCTTTTCATTTTTTTTTAATTTATTCTCTTTTTCTTTCGGCCTTGGGTATGTGGGCTTCAAACTTGTTGGGCTAAAATTGGAGGCCTCCGCCCATTTTTGTTCTTGGTCCTTCTTTTGTTTTTAAAGTTGGTTTTGGGTTGAGCTTCTGAAAGTTTTTTTTTTGTTTTATTTTTTTTGGCCCCTTTCTTTTGCTTTGATTTGGGTTCTTCTGGATTAGGTCCTAGAGTCTTAATTTTTTTATTTGTTTTGGGTTAACTCTCTTTTTTATTATTTTACTTTATTTCTTTATTTCTTTTATTTCTTTTTTTTGGTCTTCCCTTTTTCCTCATTTTTGTTTTTTTAATTATTATTCTTTAGTTATTATTATTTTTAATTAACTTGTTTTTGGCCTTTTCTCTCTCTTTTTCTTTGTGAGTTTTTATTTTAATTCATTTTTTTCTTTCTTTTTCTAGTCTCTTTTTTATTTTTTTTAATTCCATTTGTTTTGGATTTTTGTTACTCCCTCTTTGATTTTTTTTTTGGTTTTAATTTTGGATTAATTGGCTTTTACTCTTTTTTTTAATTCTCCTTTGATTCTTTTTTGAGTTTATTAAGCTAAAATGACCTATTGATTTTTGTTTTGATTTTTTTGTTTTCTATTTGTTTTTTATTAGTTTAATTTTATCATTATTTTTAGAGTATGCCCGGACAAAATACAGTGTTCATACCAACCATACTATCATCCATATGAGATTCACCCTAATTACCACCATCATTATGAGCCATACCATAATTACAATGTGCAAGAGCCAAAATATCATCCTTACAATTATCATGTGGAATACATGCAACAAGAGCCCTAGTGGGAACCAAGTTGGAAAGAAAGGATGATGCAACAATTAGAAGCTCATAATCTTCAACTCCAATGAGAAACTAAATGGTTGCATCTTTAAAACCAACAAATGATTGACAACCTCATGAAGGATTCAAGAGCTCAAATGAATCAACCTACCTCAAGTGCTATTGAATTGATTAAAGAGCAAATTAGAAGGGAATGTATAGAGGAGGAAGAATCTTATGCATTGGGTAATATCCTTCCATCTTCAAACATTTTGCAATTTGTTGGAACTAACACTAGTTTGCATGATAGCACTGTGACTACTGATACACATGATAATGTTAATCCTGAATTACTTGATGATGATGTTGATGAAGAAATTGTTATTGAATTTCCTGATTTGGTTGATTGTGGTAACTCTTTGAGCAAAACTGATACATTTGTTGATATTCATGAGTCCTTGTGTACTAATGCACTTGGTATTTCTACTCCTAGCTGTGACCGAAATAATGATTCTATTGAGTCTAGGGTAGTAGATAAGTGTGAAGGTGACTTGGTATGTGATGATGTGACTGATGAAACAGTGAATGTAGCCTACAATGATGATATAGATAGTAAAATTGTTGAATAGCTTGTTGTTGATGAATCAAAATCTACTTTGAAATGCTTATGTGATAATATGTATACATGTCCTATATGTATTGAGATTGATGGGTTTCTGAGGTCTAATAAGTCTGTTGAATCCATGAATTCCTTTGTTTGCACTGAAATTGTTAACAAGACTAATTCTACTGATCATTCTAGTATTGATGAAAGCATGCATAGAGAAAGTACTAATATTGAAAATCTTGTTGATCCTTGTACTCTTATTAATACTAATGAAAGACTGGATTTTGTTGTTGATCATTGTATAGAATCTTGTGAGCCTACTGATGTCTCTTTGGTCAAGGAAGATATTGTTTCTTTTGCTAAGAGTCCTAAACATATCCCTGAAGTTGGTGAAGTAGTTCCCAACAAGCCACATACTCTCCCAGCTAAGATAAAGCAACTGCAAGATGCCTTGAACTTGAAAGGTTGTGAGAAGTTGCAATTTAATCTTTCTATTGATGCAGCGACTCTTTATGAGAGTCCAATTGATTTTATTAGTTCTGATAGATATCTAGGGAATCTAATGTTTGATGCATATAAAATTGATTTCAAATTTTCTTTCTTCAACTTTAAATTTCCTAAATTTGATTTTTCTTCTTTTATTGCTTCTGAATATGCTAAATTTGACTTTCCAAAACTACTGATGGTTGAGGAAGTCCATGAATTAACACTGCATAAACAATCAAAATGCTTTAAAGTGGTTAAACTTAAATTTGTTGAATTGAAAAGGAATAAAGTTGTTTTAATTTTGGTTTTTGATACTTATGATTAGTTAGTCTTTGATAGAGTTCTTTTTTGTTTAGGATTTCTTTTTCTTTTTTGCATTACTGTTTGCTTTGTTTCCATTTTGTGGGTAATAAAAGGTTGCTAACTAACTATATGGAAATCTAAGCCACCCTTAGAATCTCCATTTTCAAGTTCATCCAGTTGTATATTTTCCTTCCACTCTTTATATTGTGCTGTTGAAAGGGTCATGTCACGCAACCTTCAAAATAAAACTAGATTAGATTAAATTTTATAGTTAGTGGCACAACCTAGGTCATCTCCCTTGGAAATGGAGTTCAATGCTTAATTGGGTTTTCTAATTGTTAAAGGATCCTAAAAGCTATCTAAATTAGGGGGGTTTTTGATCTAATTAAACTATCTAAAATGAAATTGAAATAAAGTTCTTAAATTCTACCTAATTGCATGAGTTAATAAGGCGAGTAATGGACTTATAACTAGCTTTAGCTTCGTCCCTTGATATCCACTATCCTTATCCTAATTTAATTGAGATTAATTCTAGTTTAAGAGTCCCTAATTGTGTCCATGGTGAATGTATCTTGAGTTATCACACAAAAATCAAGAGATTAACAATCTAATTTTGAATTGAAACCTCAATCCTGTATCAAATTGTCAATTCTTGTCTTTAAAATCAATGAATACTTAATTTGATTGATTAATCGATTAATTAGCCTTTGAATCATCACCCTAAGATATTTAATTAACTAATTAAACTCCAAAGAATCCTCAAATCAAACAATCAAGAATACAATCTCACTCATGCATTTCATCGAACACCTTGATGGCATACATGAAAAATTAAAGAATAATGAAAAATTCAGTGTTTAATCTAATCAATTAATCAACAAAAAAGGTTTTTTAATTAGTGTCTAACCAGCCACTAATTACAATTACACAAATTCTCAATCAAATACAATCTTAACCAAGATAATATAAGAGAAGAAAAGTGCTGAAAAATATAAGAAAATCTTAGCCAAATTTCATTTATCTCCATGATTCAAGCTTCTCCAAAGTTGTCTTCCAAGCTAGCCACAAAGGTGAATTAAGCTCTCATGGAATGGAGGTGGAGATGGAATGGAAATGGCATCGATGGAGTGTCACTGGATATGTGAATGGAATGGATAGAGTGAATACGAATGGAATGTAGCGTGAATATGACGATGGATTAATTGATTGTATTCGATGGAATTGCGTGGCTCCCTCCTGGATGAATGGATTCAGCGCCCTTCATTAAAAATCACGTGCCCATCATGTGCTTCATCTATTTTTTTTGGGTCCACGTGCTGACTCTTCTTTTCATGTGTCACACTCAGCCCATTTACATAGTGATGAATGAATGGAATGGCTTCAGTTCTCACGTGTTCTACCTCTCCTCACTAAAACTCGTGTTTTCTTTATCACAATAACGTGTCTACACAGTCAGCTCCCAGCTCGTCTGATTCTCCTTGCACAACTTCTTTCCGTAGGCTCTTCTCGTTCTCAGGTCCACGTATTTTCCATGTAAAACTCTTCTCCCTAATCAAACATGCATGCTCGTGGCTTCATTCGTAAAATTCGTGGCTTCTACGTGTTGGTGATGTGTAACCCCCCGATGATCCCGTGGCTCATGTAGCTTCTTGAATCATTCACACGAGTCCCTTTCCACGAGCTCATGATTTCCTACGTCAGATTTCTACGTCAAAATCTGCATGCATGTATCTTCCTCTTTTCAAGCCATCACGCCAGGTCCTTCCTTCTCCTCTGTTTCAGCCACATTGCTTCCTTCACTCGTGTAGCTTCTCTTCGTTCCTTCTCTACAAGCTTAAGTGTGCTTCATGCAGCTCCCTTCATCCTTTAGCTCATGCTTCTTTCCTTCACTTCCTCGAGCCTGTAGCTTCCCTTTGTTTTTGCTATGCGTTGAACCCGTAGCTTATCTGTTCAGCTCATTCCACGTTCTCCAGCTCATACCTCATCCTCTCAAGCTTCTTCTTTTCATGTAAAACCTAAGACTTCTTGTTGCTTCATGCACCTAAGCTCAAGTGTGAATGCCAGCCCTTATTTGAGTGAAGATGGAGGAGAGAGCTACGTGTAAGAGCTTGACCTGTGAACTTAAGCAGAGGTCTGGACAAATGGAGTGAATGGACTCGTGTGTGGATGAAGTGAGCTTGTAAACGAAGAGAGGATTGGATGTGGATGTGGCCTTATGGTTCTGTTCACTTGTGTGTATGTTTTGCTCTATATAAACCGTAGCTTCTTCCCTATCTTTCCCAGCTAGAAGTAAATGAATGCAGCTCTCCAAACACAGCCATAAAGTGAGCTTGTAAATATAGATGAACTCATGCTGCTTCTCCTTTGTTCAACCACGTTCAACTCGAGCCAATCTTTATGCTTCCATTCATTTCAAGGGGCTGCGTTAAGTGTAGAGTGTGTAAGCATATGGAATGGAGAAACCCTTGCGTCTCTTCATGAAATTCCCTAAAAAAAAATAAAATAAAATAAAATGAATGGAAATAATTAAGTAGGAATTACAAAATTATTTAAAAAGAGATTTATGTATTAAAAATTCAAAATTTTGTAAATTATTTCCTAAAGTACAAAGAATGGCTACTAAAATCAAATTCCACCTAAGTAAATCCATTAAGCCATATTTGATCAATAAAATGCCTAATATAAGGAGAATAAAATGTACAAAAATTCATGTTTATCCGTTGTTATTGTTGATTAGATTGTGTGCCGACATTGAGGACAATGCAATATGTAAGTGTGGGGGAGGGAGTCATTTCATTCCATTTCATCTTCTCTTTGCTTCCTTTGTTAAATAAAAAATAAAATTTTTTGAAATAATTGAGAAAATTTTGAAAAATAACATTATTTTTTTTTCAATTTTCTGTGAAAGTTACAAGTTGAGTTGATTATAGCTTAGATTCACTTAGACATAATAAGTGATGGATCTTGTGTCTTGATTCAAGTGAAGTGGCAATGAATTTGATTTAAATGAATTATTTGATAGCCATTAGCTTGTGAGGATTTGAGCCTTAATTGTTCATTTATAGTGTGTAGTCACCTATCTTTGCTTTCACTTTAGAACTTGTCTTAATTCTTTATTAAGAGCACATTTGGATTTGCATGCATGAAAATGATAAGGCATTCCTTTTTATTGTAGCTAGTGAGCCAAATAGCCAACCTTTAAATGCATTTTATCTATTATTTAGCCACTTTGAACTTTGTTTTGTTTTCTTGTTAAACTAAACCATTAAAAATGTTTCCCACCTTGTAGATACCTTAGGGACTCTAAAGAGCATTACATCTAATTAGGATGAGAAAATGTGTGTCTTGCATCCATTTAGGCCATGGTTATTAAAAGTTGAAGAAAATGTTCAAAGCTAAATAAAAGAAGAGATAGAAAAGTAAAAGAAAAGTAATTAAAAGAAAAATAAAAAAAAAAGTGACAAAAAAATCAAAAGAAAGAAGTGCTTTGAGTTAGTATTTACTATTATTAGTTGGGAATAAGGCCTGAAATGCACATTCTTCCCTATCCTAGGTTTGCTTTGATTGCTCTTGAGGTCCTAAGGTATCCATTTGTTGTTTGTTTTCCCTTAGTTTTTGTATCCATTCATTTCATTCCCTTACCCCACTACAACCTTGAATAAAGTCCTATTGATTTGTGCATTGCATTCAACATGGGTGGTGGAGACTTAGAAGCTTGACAAGCCTATGGTAGTGAACTTTGACAAGTGAAGTTTGAGTGATACACATTGCCTTAAACATTGAAAAGTTGAGAGTAAACACTAACCTATGTAAAGTGCTATGCATTTCAATTCATTCTCTTCAAATGAAATTGCCTTGGAATTTGCCTTTCTTGATGCAAGTGAAGTTAGCTTAGATTTTTGAAGTGTTGAAGAGTCTTGGTCATTCCTTAGCTTGTAATTTTTACTTTCATTTTTCACTTACCATTCCATTAGCTTTTCTTTAAGATCTTGAGTTTTGCCCCAGGAGTGCAAAGGTTTAAGTGCGGGAGAATTTGATAAATGTTATTTGTATATCTTCTATTCCTCTTAACTTAGAGTTTTTAATGATTAAATATGGCTTTTAGATTTTGATTAGATGAGATTTTATTTTAATAGCCATTTCTGCATTCAAGGAATTTATTTACAAAATTTTTGAATTTTAATGCATAATTTTTCTTAAATAATTTTGTGAATTTTTCCTATTAAATTTTCCTTATTATTTGTGCAAACTTTAAAAGGCAATGGGATTTTTAAAGGTGGAAAGAAAATTTGAAGAAGAATTTAAGGTTACAAGATCAATTGAAGGCCCAAGATTTCAAAGGTGGAAGCCACATTTTTGCGACTCAAAAGGGAGAACATTTGGGCAGATTTTTATTTTAATAATAAAATCTTTAGGACCTAAAAATGAAAAAAAAAAGAGGAGGAGCTTCAGATTCAGTCACACTCCCACATAGTATTCATGCTCGTTGCCACAAGAATCCATTCTCTTCCATTACATGTAGATACACAAGAGGGAAGCATCACACAAAGTCACGAACTCCCTGAATTTGCATGTTGACATGCACATGAAGCCACACGTCCAGCAAATCATTCTTGGATTTGGCAAAGCATGCAGCTGCTCACGTGACACATCACTGTCATGGCTTCCTTGTTCAGATGTGGAAGACACTCATGAGCTTCATACGCTTACCAGCCACATCTTCTCCTTCAACAACACAAACCTACGGGTTCACAAGAAAGGAAGCTGCACATGCGTGAAAGATAAAGCTAAGAACGAGAACAAGCAGCTCCCATATCACATGAGGCTTGCATGGGCTCTAGGCTCACCATACACAAGCATCAGCATCTCAGATGAAACCAAAAACAGAGGTAGCATTGAGAGGAAGAAGCTCCACGTAAAGAACAACACACACACCCACGGGTTCATCAAGAAGACATGTTGAATGAGGTCTAGTACAGCAGAGAAGAAGTAGGAAAGCATGTGAAGTCCAGAGCATTGTAAAACCCGACGTGCATGATGCATGGGAAGGGAGTGGAGTTGACTTTTCAATGCTGATTCTTGTAGCTGCCATGTACCAGCTTCCTTCATTTTGCAACTTTACGGATATATCCCTCCTTTTATTTCCTTTAAGTTGGCTTTTCGGTCATTTGTCTTTCAGACTTCTGCAGCACATATCCTTCCAGCAGAGCAATTGCAGAACAGACTCGAAAACTCTGCATCTTCATCCCTTCGCTGGACGTTGCTCTTCTGCTTCTTCGAGCTATGAATTATCTCCAATTTAGTTGCTTCATTCAGTCGCATGAAAGCTTCCTGCTGGACGAACTGTGGTGTTAAGTAAAAGTTGCAATTCTTCTCCTTTGTTCAGCGCCACTTTACTGCCCCTGTTCAGCGTTAATTTCTCTGGTTTTGGTTTGAATTTCAGCTGCAGAGTTGCTCCTTGAATCTGTCCCATTTTTGCTGCTGGTTGCTAGTGAAATCACGCCAGAAAATCACCCTCCCAGGTCTGAAATTTCTGCCATATGAATTATTTTTGCTAGGTTCATCTTCCCCCCTTTGCTCACGCCATTTTGTTCTGCTGGTTCGCTCTCCTTGCGGCCCTCTTCCTCTTTGTTTAAGCTGAGCTTCGTGGCTGTGTGTGTGGCAGGAGAGCAACACTATATAGGTTTGTCTAGGCTTAAAATTTCTGTTGTATGTGCTGTTTCTTTAGTTCCAATTGTAGGTGTTTCCCTCCTCTGTTTCTTAATGCTGTGATACGTTTTATGTGGTGGCCAGCTAAGGGAGGTCCTGCGCAGAAGAAAAGGTGGTGCAGGAAGATGATTTTGGTTGTAATAATTCTGACTTCATTCATGCTGAATTGTATGTCTACTCTCCTACACGCTAATTCCTCCCAAAATTCTGCATGCATATATATTCTTAATTAAAGACAAAACCCCACTGTGCTTTTTCTTACTTGTCAAATTATATTTATGCAGAATAAGCTTCCCTTTAACGTGTGGCTGCAGATTAAAGACGATATGCATTTCCTTTATTTCTGGATTTTGGGTTTAGCTCCTAAGTGGAATTAGGAAAAAGAGAGCACAATATATGTATATGGTATATATTGTACGAGTATGGAAGGCGTAAAATTAGTAGAGGAATAATTTTTAAAACCAGATAAATTCTGTATGAGATCATTGGAATGATTCACCCTCTAAAATCTGATGAACGGGTATTGTAGGGAATTCAGGAGATTGAGGCATAGCTGAGAAAGGGTCAGGGAATTTCTATAAAAATTTTGGAAGGTGAGTAAGTAGTGCGGACCGTGAGAAATGAGAAATTCTTATTTGGTTACTAAGTTTCCTTGCAGTGCTTTAAAATTGGATGATCTATTTATAGAAATACACATTTAAATGTTTTGTCTTTTGCATGTTTACCAAAAATCGATTTGAGCATGGAATTTGCAAATTTACAGATGTTTGAATGATTTGAAAACTGTGCTATGAAACCGATCTGGAAGGTACCCTGTCTGAAATGCTAACTTGAGAAAAAAAAATTATTTTAAGAGGTTATCTGATCAGAACCCTGTAGCTAACAGCAGTAGTTGTTAGCCATGGTGCACCATGATCTGTACCTCAGCTAGCAGGGGTGGTGCTAGCCCCGTGTGTAGGCCACCACATGTGGAGTTATATTATTTTTGCAAGCTGAATGCTTTGCATTTGTAGTGATTTTTCCCGCGAGCTATGTGCTCTGCGTTTGTTTAAATTGGTTCTGCTTAGATACTTTCAGTGCATTTTTAAGAAAAAATTTGCATAAAACATGTTTTACGTGGTATATCTATAAATATGTACATATATATTCGTGACCCTACCTTTATTTTAAAAAAAAGGTCGGCATTGCTTATTCATTGAGTATCCAACTCATTTTTTTTAATTTTTTTTTCAAAGAGCAGTAGGGACCCTAATCTACCTCCAGCCGCCTTCTAGTGGTCGATATCTTGATTACTTATTTTGACGAGCCTGTAGTTGCTCATGTAGGTGTATTTTGTTGTATGTGTATTTTGTTTTGAACCTTGTAAAGTTGGCTCCACTTAATCTTAGCTAGGGCATCCCCATTCCCCGGATATTTCCTTTGGTTTGAATGGATATGGGTTACCCCTTTTCGATGTATTGTATTGTCTGATAATTTGTAGAAATGTCGAGAGGTCTAAGTTATAGAGGAGACTTTACCGAAATTTCTACAAATGTCCTTTAAAAGAAAATCTTATATGTTTATATAAGTCAAAAATGATACCCATAATTATTCTCTTTATTTTTCCGCTTCTGCGACAACGTACTTAAATCGTGGGATGTGAAAAGCATCGAGAAGAAGAAGTAGGCTTGGTTTTAAGAAGAAGTTGACGTTAAGGGGCTTGAGAATGATTTTTTGTAGAAGAGAAAGAGAGAAGAAGCACAGGTAGCAGCATCATTGGAAGCACGGGTTTGTAAGGCAAAAATAGAGGAAGGAGAGCCACAAACTAAAAGGACTGAAGCCATGAGCATACACGTTTGATTAAGGAGAATAAATTACGTGGAAATTACATGGAAGAGAAGTTCACATGAGCAGCAACAGAGCTGAGAATAAAAGCATTAAGAAGCCACGTAAAGAAGAAGCATGAGCTGGGAAGAAGCCATGAGTTGGAGAGTTAAAGAGAATAGAAATTAAATACGTTCGAAGCAAGCAAGAAGAAGGAGCATGTAAAGATCAAGTGGAGAGGAAGCTACGTCTGGACTTGAAGATAGCACAAAGCATGGATGAATTTTTTTATATATATTATATTTAACTTCACAGTGGGGCCCAGGCTTATACACATAAGAAGGAGTTACGAGCAAGTGAAAAAAGAGAAGAAGCACATGAAAGTGAGCATGAGAGGGGCACGTGACTTATTAAAAACACACTGGAGGCAGTAGAATCATTCATCGAATAAAAATACATACTCCATTCATCCTTCGTCCAACAGCCACGTCGTAGCCATTTCCTTCCCATTCCATCCATCTCCTTCCATCCAATGAAGCATTAAATCTCTATTTGTGATTAGCTTGAAAAAAGGTCCTTGGTTGAAGCTTGAGTCTATGGAATAGCAAGGGATTTTGGCTAAGCTTCCTATTTTCTTTTCTCTCCTTCTACATTAATTTTTATTTTTAAACTTGTTTGGTTAAACTTGTAATTGACTGAGATTAATGTAGTTTATGATTTGTGACTGGTTAGACATTAATTAGGAGAACAATTGATATTTAATTGGTTAATTTTTGTATTGGATTTTTATTTTCCTACTATTTTCCATGTGTGCAATCAAGATGTTTGATAAAATGTATGTAAGGATTGGTGTGCTTAATTGTCTAATTTGAGGATCCATTAGAGTTTAATGAGTTAATTGAATCTCCTAGGGTGTTAATTTAGAGGCTAATTGATCAATTAATCATTCAATTCAAGTGTTCATTGATCCTAATAACAAGAATTAGCGATTTGATGCAGGATTGAAGTTTCAATTTAACATGAAATTGTTAATCCCTTAATTCTTGCGTGGTAACTCAAGATACATTGTTATAAACACAATTAGGGACATCTTAGACCAGAATTAATTACAATTGAGTTAGGATAAGGATAATGGATACCAAGGGATAAATCTAAAGCTAGTCACAAGTCTATTACTCTCCTTATTAACTCAGGCAATTAGGTAGAATTTAGGAACTTTATTTCAATTTCATTTTAGATAGTTTAATTAGATTAAACCCCCCCAAATTAAGTAGTTCTAGGATCTTTTAACACTTAGAAAACCTAATTAAATATTGAATTCCATTTCCAAGGGAGATGACCTAGGTTGTGCCACTAACTATACAATTTAATCTAGCATTGTTTTATTTTGAAGGTTGCACGACACGACCTCTCAATCGGCCATAGTGGAATTTATGTAGAAGAAGATAAGTGGTCAAGATGGAATTTGTTCTTCTAATTAATAGAGAGATATCTCTGAGTCTCTCGATAAGTGAAACTGAGAAATACATGGCCGTACTCGAATGGAAGAATTTCCATTTGTACTATTAGTCTGCACATAGATCGAGAAAGCAACGATCAAGTAAGATGAGGATGACATTTTCATGCCTTATATTTGATCTAAATATCGTGTGACAAAAAGGATGTGATAGGGTTATATGATAGGTTGCATCGGATCACCAATCCCTATATGATTTGGGCAGTAACAATGTCTTGCTAGAGGCCACTTATAACTTGTAGGTGTAACACTATATTTCTAGGATTCAATTCATACAATTCCCATGCCTCATCAATGTTTGTTCTATGGAAACAATATAGTGGCATAGGGAGTTATGAATAAAAATGCATTTCTCTACAGGTAAAATTTTTCTTTCGGAGTCCTGTAGGCCATATGAAAGCATCTATCACTTTCTCATACTTAAACACATGAATATAACTCATTTCCATCATCAAATTTGGCCTACAACTCGTGGAAAGCAAAGGAGCATATGAAATCCGTGTTTGCATTTTCGGCCAGGATTTCCTCTTTTCTATCACAAATTTGGAAAATCATAACTAAATCTAGAAAAATCAAAAACATGAAATCTTAGTCATTCTGGAAACCTTAGGATGTCTAATTCACACTAAAAATACGTCCAGGTCATAAAATTCATCACATAGGACGTTTGACATCCAAAAAGCTCCAGAGTCGCTGGCTGCCTGGGCTGTGGTTCAGTTTACTGATACAAATTTTTGAAATTCATAACTAATTCTATAAAAATAGCAATCACACAAATTCGGTCATTCTGGAAAGCTACAAATGTTAAATTGATACAAAAAATAATTCCAGAATGAAACCGATATGTTTAGTCAGATGGACCCTATGGAACAGTAACCGGACTCATGGGGCGCTACTGATACTGACAGTTAACTTCAAACATGCATAACTCACTGGTCAGACCTCCAAATGAGGTTGTCTTGGTGGCCACAGAAATCTTATGACCTATAGTTTATGTATGTAAAAAATTTCATAAGCATTGGACACCATTTGGCCATCGGGTGACATAGAATTCAAAACTACCAGTATGAACAGTACCCATACCAGAATCCATGAAAAATCCCAACTTTAAAAATTCCTCAAATATTCTCTAGGTCTCCGAAAATTATGATCTTTAGCTTCCCAAAAAGATATTAATGAGACCTAATTGCATGCCAAGTTTCAGGGCAAGACTAACTCATTTGGCCAAAAAATGGTATAGGGTTCCATTATGGTCAATTTTGGCTCCATATTGGGTACCAAAATTGCCAAATGGATTTTCCTTGGTCTTGGCACCTTTTGGGCAAGTCTAAAAGTACATTTAAGACTTGTGTGAGCTGTCCAAATGGTCCCAAACCTCATGAATCTTATTTTGGCCATTCAACCCATATTTATGCACACTTCCATCATACTTTCATATTGCATAATTTGGCATCTCATGCTCAAAATGTAGGCTAGAAGTCATACCTCGTATTCATACATCTCAACATCATATAATATTATATTTACATGTGTCTCAAGAGTCATGGTACATTTACAACAACATATACATCAAGAAACACAATTATGGTTCTAAAATGGCTAAAGCTAGACATAGACTTGTCATTCTTCCTTTTTCATTGATGTTGGCTTCCTTCACCATAGTTACTTGGTCCACCTAGCATGTTGGATCATTGGAGAGGAGGGAATGAGATTCAAAGAATCCCAATAGCTCATCTCCCATTCAATCACACATAATATGTACAAAGCAAGCTTTTCAAATGCATGTATGGAAAAATGGAAGTCATGGACATTTTCAAAGCAACCTTGGCATGTGAATCAATCATACAAGACATTCAAGAGTTTCCCAAGTGTTTGGATTGGCCTCACACTTCTCCTCATGGATTTTGGACTTGCCTCACCCATTTTTTAAGAGCTTTGGACTCAACCATACTCTTGGGAGCCGACTTTGCTTTTGGGAGACTCTTTGCTATGTATCAACCAAGCTTAAGGGTTCTTGGCTCATCCTCACCAAAGGGAAGAGTTCTTGGCCTCTCCTCACTCAAGCAAACTCATACAAATATCATAGATTCATTTAAAACATAACATGGCATCAAGGATCATGGAATATAAAGGCATGCTAGCATACTTTTCTTAGCTTGAAAATACACATACACACATTCTAAAACAAGCTAAACACACATTCATGCATGAGAGAAGGTGGAGAGAGCTACCTTGTATACAAGCACACACTTTTTCCTTAGCTTTCAAGCCTCCTTTTTTAGCCACACACCCACAAGTTGGTGGAAATAGTGTCTCTTAGCCTAGACACAAATTATGGGAGCAATTAAGTTCATGAAACAATGTCTAGGGCCATGCAACTTGCTTAAACCCTAAATTGCTCTACAACCTCCATTATGGTCCATATTGGCACCTAATGAAGCAACACCCCTCAAATGATTTCTAGGCCTCATTCTTTATTCTCAAATATAATTCTTGACTCCTTTTAAACCTCTTGGAGTCATCATATCATTAAAATAAAGGGCCTAACATCATGTTACTTCCTTAGGTCACAATATGGAACCTAAAGCACCAACTCATTCTCTAAGCTTCCTAAATTTTTCCCAAGGTTTCCCCTCACATTCATTCATCATATATGACTCAAAAATGGGTTTGAAATAATTTAAAACTCTCCCTAACTATGCCATCCCTACTTGGCCGAAACTTAGAGCATAAATGGGATTTCATGGCTTCTTGATTTTTCCTTAATGGGAGAACCATTTAGGGAGGTTGTTAAGAGTTGTAGGAGGTCAAGGAAACACTTAAATAGCCAAGAGAACTCAGATTAAATCAGTTTTTACAATCCCCTTATATGCTCTACACTTTTCTAACTTTTAGGTTCATGACTTTCCATGGGGTTTTGTTCATTTTCATGGAGGAATAGGCATATGGGGGACCTCTTAGGGATCTTAGGAACTCAAGCAAACACTCATCTAAGCTAGGGAATTCATGGATCAAAACAGATTTCACAATGTCTCCATGAATTCCTCACTTTTCTATCTTGTGTTTTCATGCTTCTTTCTTTGATTTCTTTGCACCTACTTGCTTCTCACACTCCAAAATCTATGAATCTCCCTTGCTAGGACCAGAATTCATCTCCCTTTGATTGGGCTCTATATGGGACGAAATTATCACAAGGAGGAGAAGGGAAGAAGAAGCATGGAAGACAACAAGTTACCTTAATTTTCTAGCTTTTCTCAAGAGCTCTCTTCCTTGCTTCAACTCTCTCCTTGAATTTCGAAATTTACCCCTCTGTTCTGGGCTCAAAACAGAACCAAACACCTCACTAAATCCATAGGAAGAAAGGAGGAAAAGAGGGGAAGAAGTTTTCTAAAGGGAAGAGCAAAAGTTTCCATGAATTTATACCTTTCTCTTGGCTTTTCTTCTTCCCTTGAGCTTGCTCTTGTGCGCCACTCTCTCTCTCTATTTTCTGGGCAGAAACAGAGCATTTTACTCAGAGGAGTTGCTGGAACGTTGAGTGACTCATCGTACAACCCTCAAAATAATACTAGGCTGATAGAATATATAGTTAGTGGCACAACTTAGGTCATTTCCCTTGGAATTGGCGTTCAATGTTTAATTGAGTTTTCCAAATGTTAAAAGACTCTAAAAATTCCTAAACTAAGGGGGTTTTGATTTAATTAAACTAAGCGAAAACTAAATTGAATTAAATTTGCTAATTGCTATCTAATTGTATGGATTATGGTCTTGTGACTAGCTTTGGATTCGTCCTTTGGTATCCACTATCCTTATCCTAATCTAATTGTGATTAATTCTGGCCTAAGAGTCCCTAATCGTGTTCATAACAATTTATCTTGAGTAACCACGCAAGATTCAAGAAATCAACGATCTAATGTTGAATTGAAACCTCACATCCAAATTAAATTGTCAATTCTTGTTTTAGGATCAATGAACACTCAATTTGATTGATTAACTAATTTGATTAACCTCTGAATCATCCTAAATATTTAATTAACCAACTAAACATTAAGGAATCTTCAAATTAAACAATTAAGCTCACTCATGTATTTTATCGAATACCTTCGAAGCATACATGGAATTCAGATAATATTGAAATTAATCAGATCAATTAATCAACAAAAAAAATTCCTAATTAGTGTCTAACCAGCCACTAATTATAATTACACAAATTTCCTTATCAAATATGTCTTAACCAAGAAAATAAATGAAAGAGAAAAAGTGTAGGAAAAGTAAAGAAACCATTAGCCAAAATTCTGAATTTTTCTTCCATGGATTCAAGCTTCTCCAAGAGCTTCCTCCTAGCTAGCCTCAAGATAGATTAGAAAATCATGGGAGATGGATTGATGGAATGGATGAGGCGTGGGGTATGTGCTGGACGAAGAATGGTGTGTGAATGGTTGATGAATGGTGCCAGTGAATGGATGGATGGTCGAATAAATAGACAAGGGGTTGCTAAATTATAGAGACGTGAGTTGGTGGAATTGTGAATGGACTAGGATGAATATATGGAGGCATGTGGAATAATGACTCTCTTCCTCATTAAAAAATCACGTGCCACAGCCTCTTCTCATTAATGTGATATTCTTTTCTAAACTCAGCTTCTTCGTGTTTTGCTCGTGCCTTCTGCTTTTAATATATATATCACAAGCTTGCATTGCAGATAGTGTGGGCCCCATTTTAAAGCTAATTATAATATTCGAATTCATGTGAGCTGCCTGCTTTTTCACGTGATTTCCTTCGTTTTACAGCTTGCTCAGCAGCTTCTTCCATTCGTTTCGAGCTGTTTCTGCATGGGTTTGCTTCTTATATCACGTTCCCAGCTGCTGTTCCAGCTCATGCATCGTCCAGCTTCAACGTCATTCTTCATGCATGGTTCTTCCACGTTCAGCTCGTGTTGTTCTTCATGCTCCATCCAGTCCACGTAGCTTGCTTACTCACGCTTCTTCTTTTGTTTACTTTCACGTCTTGCATTGTTCTTTTTTGCTGTAGCCTCTAACGTGTTTTCTAGCTCCCAAGCTTCTCGTTCATTTAGCTTGTAATTACATTGTCCAGCATGGCTTCACCTTCAGCTCTTCCTTCCCAGCTCAGCGTTGAGCTTGCTCGCGTTTTTCCAGCCATGTTTCTTCCAGCGTTTGCCCTTGCGTGGTTCTTCCATGTTTTTACAGCTTATGCATCCTTTCCATGTCAGCTTTGCATGGGTGTTTGAAGCCTTCATCACGTAAATCTCCTCCCTGTTCAGCAGCATCTTCATCTTTTCTTTTCAAAGCCCAGAACCCATAGCTACATGCTTCTTTTTCACTCAACCAAGCTCATCACGTGCTCTGCATTTCGAGTCTACTTCTTCTCTTTCTCTCATTCAGCTCCAGCGTCTTCTTCTTCTTGATGTCCACGTGAAACTCTTCTCCCTTGCCACGAGTTTCCCACATCAACTCAAGCTTCATCCTCTGCTTTGTGCTTTAACCCGTAGCTTCTGTTTCTTGCTTCTTTTTTTTGTTTTTCACGTGTTTTGCTTTTCTTCAAACCCAAAATCTCACTTCCACGTCATCTTCTTTGCTGCCCATGTGCTCTTCCTCACGTCAACTCCTTTATGGATGGACCAAAGATATGTGTGAATGAGTTTGTGAGTTAGACATGCTTCCTTTTGCTGTGTGTGTGAGTGTTCCAAAGCTGCTGGAACTCATGGCCTGCACTCTATCACGTGAGCCCGTGCCTTCTCTACTCATCCTAACTAAGCATGTGCATATTTGTGGCATGGCTGTTCTTCATCAGCTTTTCTCTAGCTTCATTCATTCCTTAGCTTTTTCTTCACGTGGCTTCATTTGGCTTCATTTGCATGACTCACTCATTCATTTCTTTCTCATTTAAACTTCAACCTAAGATCTCCTTTGATGCTTCTCCATTCAAGCTCTAATTGCCAAAAAAATAATCTGCACAAAAAGATAGAAAAATTCACATAATTCATTTAAAATGATTTATGTATTTAAAATCTATTATTTTTCCAATTAATTCATAAAGTGCAAAGAATGGCTATTAAAATAAAATTCCATCTAAATACATCCCTAGAATCATATTTGGTCACTAAAATGCTTAAGTTAGGAGGATTAAAACATATAGAATTCATGCTTATCAAACGTGGATAAGAAGAAGCCAAAAATCACTTTATGCAACTTTTTACTTTTGCATTTTAGTCCCTTTTCTTGGCTTTTTCATTTTAGGCTCATATCAACTCCTTTTTAAAATCTATCTTCTCCATCATATTCCTTAGGCTCTTAATCATAAGAATTGCCTTTGGAATCATTTAAAAAGGATCTGAAACTATTCTGAACTATTTGATCAAAGTTTTGGTCAACCTTTGCCGAAATTGCTCACCGGAGGGGTTTCAACTGTTCTAGGGGTTCCCATGGTTTTCAGAGCCTCTAAGAACCCCGAAAAGCTCAAATTTTCCATTTAAAAAGCCCTCCTATGAGATTTCAAAATTTTCCAAAAATTACAAAAAATGCCCCTACTTTCTTCGGCAAATTTTCTGAGCTCTTCTGGCTCTGGTTTTTAGGTATCTCAAATCTCCAATCCTCATTTTCTAATATTTAAAATTTTATCATAATTTTAGTTAGCCCTAATTCCTTCTATTTCGAGGACTTCCTTTTATATTTGGCCCATTTCTGACGTTTACGGAGAAACCGAACATTGCGTTTCTCACGTTTACGGAAGGACCAGATGTTACAGTAGGTCAAATAGTGTCATTAGCCCACTGCCAACGTCTTATGAGCCTACAGGGTCACATACAAAAACAAATTAACTCGAGCTAGAATGTCTAAATTTATTGAATCTGAAATTGCATATAGATTCAATGAATGTCACGTTCAATCTTAGGTGGAAGAATTTTATAAATAAATAAATATGTATTTTTTATAAAATTCAAAAAATATATATATTTATATGTTCAAAAAATATATATATCCTTTGATTAATTTAAATGAATTGGTTTTAAATTTAAGTCTATATGATAGATTTAAATTTAGACTAATATGATAATTTAAATTTAATTTATGAGATAAATTAAATTTGAATTTAGTTTTAGATTCAGATTAAATAATTGGTTAAATTTAATCTATTAGATAGACTTAAATTTAAAATAATTTATTTGATTAACATTTGATTTGATTTAAAATAATGTATTTTAAATTAATCAAATATATTCAAAACCCTAATGAGATACCGCTATATAAAACAAAGAGGCTAGGGTTTCCTAGAACAATAGAGAAAACACAACTCTGAGAGAGAAAAGAAAAAAAACCCTAGAGAGAGAAAAGTGTACGGACACTGTACGGATGCTTAGAGAGAACAAGAGGAGAGTGTCTTCTCTAGAAAGAACGTGTATGGACGTTGGTCAGAAGCGCTAGCACGCCATTCGAGTTAAGCAACCATTCATATGGGTACCAGTAGAGGGAGCATATCTAAATATCAGTTCTTGAGATTTGACAGTGAAAGAAATATCATGTAATAAAGGTAAATATTTCTAGATCTACTCGATTTAAACGACATTGATGGATCCACAAGAAGAGATTTGGGATTTATAAATTTTAATTTTGCATTGCGTGTCCTGAAATTACCAACATGGCTGTGGATCAAGATGAGTCACCCTTGAATGCTCAAGACGATCTAAGTGCTATGGTGGTCGTGGAGGAGGAGGTGTAGGGCCCTTACTATCTCTTTGTGCAAGTCATTCCTATAACTGTGTAATCACAGCCTAGAGCTAATCCAGGCGAGCCATAATAGCCTGAAAGCCTTCAACTACTAGATCACTAAGCTCAACTCTATCCTTTGCATGAGTCTCTCTAGAAGGCCTACCTCTCCTAGTGTTCACCATAGCTCTGAAACATTATTAACAAACTTTAGCATTAAAAGGGAACACACTCACCATCATCACACTCAATTCATCCATAACAAGCTCATATACATCAAGGCAACTCATATGCACAAGCCATAATCCATATTAAAATGCCTAAACCTCTGTTCTGATACTAATAAAGTGTAACACTATATTTATATGGTTCATCTCATATCTTATCTAGGCTCATTTTTAAGAATTACACAACATTCTCAAGAAAAGCCTTCAAAATAATCAATTAAAGTTGTGTTACGTTAGGTATAAATTTTTTGTTTCGTGTCTTGTGGACCATATGAAGTCATTCAACTCATTATCATATTTAATTACACAATTATAACTCAAAACCATCTCAAGAAGTGGCCTAGAACTTGTACAAATGAAGTATACACATGACAACCAAGGATGTAGCCTTAGACTGAAATTCTATAATTTTATCATAAAATTTGAAAAATCATAACTAATTCTAAAGAATTCAAAATCAAGTATACTATATAATTTTGGAAATCTACATATGTCTAATTTATGAAAAAAATAATTCCAGATCACAACAGAGACGTCTAGCCATCAGAAATTGATGAAATAGTAATAGAGGTCACCTATCATATTGGTGCTATCCTCCAACTTCAAAAATTCATATCTCCCTACTCAGATGTCTAATTGGAGTGATCTTAGTGGCCATGAAAAGCTTATTATGTCTATTTTATTCTTGTAAACTTTCATAAGCATTGAACACCATTTGGCCCTCAAATAACACAGCCCAAGCAACTAACCATATGAATAGTATCTGTATCAATTTAATAAAAAAATGCCAATTTTGAAAAATCATAATTAATTCTACAAAACTCTAAATATTCTATTCTTTAGGTTTCCAAAAAAGATCTAAATGACATCTATATGCATGCAAAATTTTATGGGTAAATTCATTTATTTGTTTAGATTTTGATATTGGGTTGCAAAATAACACATTTTGTGTCATATAAAGGCTCCAAATGGTTCATTTTAGTTTTTAAGACACCCATGGTCACTTGAGCACGTAGGAAAGTACCAAAATAGTCCACCAAACATGTCTTAAAGGCACACAAACCCAAAAAGTAAAAAATTCACTTTCTCACCCCAAGACATACATAAGAATATACAAACAATATGTTACCATTCACTACTTAAAATTTACATTACCATTCATTTGGCACCAAATCTCATACATACATCAAATATTTGAGTAGTTACACATGTTCAAATGATTATACAGCAATTCCATCATAGTATTACATCATATGTCATTCATATAGCTACAAAATAAGCAAAACTAAACACTTTGTTGCCAATCTTTCATCTCCCAACTTAGTGGCTTTCATTACCTTGCTCATTTGGTCCACCTAGCATATTAAGATATTGGAGAGGAGGGAATGAGATTCAAACAATCCAAATAGCTCATCTCCCTTTCAATCATACATAAATAATGTAATTCAAGTCTTAAAAATGCATCCATGAGTATAATAGAAAGTATGATCAATCAAGAAGCATTCTTAACATTTGAACAAGTTATACAAAGTATACATAGGCTTGTCAAGTAAGTGGATTAGCCTCACTCATTCTCTTCAAGGTTATTAGACTTGCTTCACCCTTTTTCTTAAAGGCCTTGAACTAAGCCTTACTCTTGGGAGACTCTAAACTTTGTCTCAATCATTTTTGAGGGTTCTTGGCTCATCCTCACCATGGCTAGTGGGTTCTTGGATTCATCATACTCAAGTAAACTAAAGCAAATACATAAAGTATCATTTGAATGCATAAAGCAACATCATGGTACCATGGCATATGAATACATACTAGAATACTTTTTCATGGCTTAAAACACATATACACACATTTAAAGATAAGACAAACATTCATCCATGCATAAGAGGAAGTAAATAGAGCTACCTTTATCACACAAGCACACTTTGCTTCTTAGAAATGCACTCCCTTCCTCATCCACACATTCATAATGATGTGAGGCTTGTTTCTCTTGTCTTAAACATATCATATGGAAGCCAATTATACTCTTGAACTAAATTCTAAAGTTACATATTCATTAGAAAGGCTAGGTGACTCATATAGCTTTTTTATGGTTCCATAATGCACTTAATGAAGCAACTCCATGGAAACATGATCTTTGCTCCATTCTTCTTATTCATTTATGATTCTTGACTCCTTTTAAGCCTCTGGGAATCATCACATAATCAAATCAAGGAGCTTAGCTAGGTGTTGCTTCTTTAAGCCATAACATGGAACCTAAGATACCATCTCACTATCATGGTTTCAAAAAATTTTCTAAGGATTCCTCTCATCCTCTTTCATCATATATGACTCAAAAATAAGCTTGGAACAAATTAAAACTATTCCTAAGTGTCTTATTCTCTCTAAGTCGAGACCATGCTCCATTAAGGCATCTTTGGAGTTTCTTTGCTTCCTTTGATGGGAGAAGCATGTAGGAAGATCTCTTGGTGTCTTAGGATGTAACACCCTAAAATTAATTAAGGCATTAATCATGGGGTAGACATAATTAAAAATAAGTATTACGGAATAATTGGGCAAGTTATGTGAATGGGAATTATAGAGAGATAAATTATTAATATATGTTTGAGATTTAATTGGGTTAGATACCTTATCTAGGTCCAAATTAAATTAAGTAGGCCATGGCCAGAGACTAATGGAGGCCCAATGACTATAGGTGCAGACCCAACTTCTTATTGTAAGACTTGGCCCAACAGAGAGCACCTAGTAATGGCATAATCTAATTTAGTGAGATAGAGGCTCAAGACCTAACTTACATAAGCTTTTATAGTTAGCCCAACATTCCTTATGTAGACTCAAACTAAATGAACCCTTGAAATTTAGCTTAACCCAACTATAACTCTGTAGCCCAACTCATGAGACTTAGCCCAACTAACACCAACCTTTGAGCCCACTAGAATTTGGGCCTTAAGGTCAGCATACTTCATCTTAATTCAAAGTGTTCTGTAGCCCACCTCACTAAGCAAATACCCAATGACTAGAAAAGAGCCCAAATAGACCATGGGCTGATGGGTTAACCCATTTCCCCCCTAATAACCCTAAAGGTTAAGCAATTTCTCCCCCATTCAACAGAAAACACAAAAGGCAAGAGAAGAAATTCGCATGTTAGAAGAGGGGCTAGGGTTTCTCAACATTTTAACTCAGATTTGCACTCTTAGAGGGAGATTTAGCTAAGGTAGGTTCTATATAACTTGACCCTCTTATCTTTCTTTACATTTTGGTCTAATTGGTTTGTCATTTAGAGAATTTTCATCTCTTCTTAAGATGAAATCTAGTTTTTGGATGATTATTATAAGATTTTCAGAGTTAGAAGCTATAGAGGTAATTGGGTAAGTATTTCCTTTCCATTTTGTGTATTATTTTATTGGAAAATGTCCCCAAGCAATGATTTTCATAATGGGTTCTACTACTATGCAAAATTACAAGGAAATGAGGGTAAAACACTGAAATTTATGGGCTTGATGACTCAAATCTGAATTTTGGAATGACCTATGATGTGTTTTTAGTAGTTAAGGCTCAACCCAGTCCATTTGACCTCTTGTGTGTATGGGTAAGTGTTCCCCTTTCTTTTGTGTGATATATATACTAAATTTTCATCATTTAGACTGACTTTTAGTGTATGGCTTTTATATGTGGGGAGTGAACCATTGTGAGCTTTGGTGTCTTGACCTTGAATTAGTGCAATTGACTCTTTAAGAAGTTAGGTAAGTAACTTTTAGGTAGCTATTAGTGGTTTAACCCTTTGGATATATGATTTATTGCTAGAAATGATTATGACTATACTTGTTTTAGGCTTGGTGTGCATTTGAATTATAATGGTAGCTAGAGGCAGAGTAATTGGCTTCATTGAAGTAACCGGGGTTATTGTTCTTAATTCTACATATATGCTCATGTTAATCTGATATTTGTTACACATGCTTAATTTTGAAATACTAAATGATTGGCTGATTACTTAAATTGTTATTGTGATAGAACCTTGTGAGTCTATGGTGGAGCTGTGGTATGGCTGCCACCCATATATGTGCTTTGATCGAGCACCAAGTTATGATCAGACCCCAGATACACTAAGCCCTGGTTGTACTCATTATGGAGTAGCTGTTGTGGATGGACCTTTCCTGGTGTTATTGGCCATTAATATGTTGTGTGTGATTGCTGGTATGAGATAGTAATCATTGGTAGCTCAACTAGTTCATTTGCAAATTAAATTGATGATTCTAGCATTGAAGTTATGAAATTGCATTTGTATCAATTAATCTGTACATATGTGTGAAATTTGCCTCTTGTTACTAAGATTATATATCTCACCTCGATTGTGGGCTAACATTTTCAGGGACTAGACCTTTTAACGGCAAGGAGAAACTAATGGAAGCTTATTATATGATTTGATAGCACATAGGTTTAGAAACCTTGTCAGATTGTATTATGTAATTAGATTACTAATTTTATGTAATTGTTGCATCGTATCATGTATTGCCAAGCACAAGGACTGTAATCATGTGATACATTAGATGTTAACTTGAACTAGTGATGTATAGAACTTCTATTGGGATTTATGTTTGAATGGAAATGTGATTAGTTTATGAACTCTTTGTTGTCATTGATCTCTGAACTCGCTGGTTTATGGTGGTTAGAGGATTAAGGATCCACATTTGAGTTTTGAATAGGTAATGATAGATGTGTTGGGTAGATTAAGTAAAGGAATGACACTATATCTTTATAAATTAAGTTAAAGTGGCCTAGAGTATTACTAGAAGGAGAATTTAAAAGCATAGAATGAAACCTTAGGAGTTATAGAAATAGAAAGTAATTGACCACAGCCAAAATTTAATTAGCCTCAGCCAAAAGTGACGAAGTTGCCTAGGGAGAGTAATAGAAAATAATTGGCCACAGCCAAAATTTAATTGGCCTCAACCAAAAGCGACAAAGTTGCCTTGGAAAGGAAACAAAGAGGAATTAGCCACGACAAAATGTGAGAGGCCAAACTGGGAGTCATCCGGAGAGTAATTTGCCACGACGAAAGGGGTATTTGGCCGTGATGAATTTTATAAAAATGTGTCAGTTGATTTAGAGAGTATTGGCCACAGCACAAAGGGTATTTAGCAACGGCGAAGGTGCTTAATTTCTCATATTCAACTAGAAACCTTAGTTTCTCTTATGGTAATGCTAAGGAATGATTTAGAAACACTTGTAGGAGGTTTTTGTGAGTTGGAGTTGATGGATGAGAAATCAAAGGCTCCTTATTGATAATTAATTTCACTTGCACATTCGAATAATTGTTGTTGTTTAGATAATAACCCTAATAATATCAAGGTTTAAATTTCCCTACATTTTTCTAATGTAATTAGTTATAATGACTTTCAACCTTGATTTATGATTATTAACCACATGTTTAAGCCTAATTATGATGATTAGAAGTTAGGGTCATTACATAGGAGCCTATATAAACTCTTAAACATCATAAAATATGGCTAGGATTCATGGTAGAGTTTAAGGTGCAACCAAAACCCTAGCCTCCCTATCTTGAAATCTAATGGTTCTTAGTTAAATTCCCTTGCATATTCTTATTCTCCATGCTCAATTTCCTAAGATTCATGTAACACCCCATAATTAATTAAGGTGTTAATCAATGATTAGATTAATTAGGCATAATTAATATGGGATAATTGAACAAATTAAGTGGATGGAGATTTTAGAGAGATAAATTATTAAAATGAGTTTGAGATTTAATTGGGATATAAATTCTATCTAGGCCTAAATTAATAGATCATGAGAAGAGGCTAATGGAGGCCTAATGGGTTAGGTGCAGACCCAACCCAATTTAGTATGATGGAGGCCCAAGATCCACCTTGCATAAACTCTTCTAAGTGGCCCAATAACCCTTGTGTAGACCCAAATTCTTGAGCTCTTCAAACTTAGCCCAAACCTAATTAAACTTCAGTAACCCAATGCATATAAAACTGGCCCAGTAAAATTCTGCAGCCCAACACTTTAAAAACTGGCTCAATAAGCAAAAACCTGGAGCCCATTATGAGTTGGACTTTGGAGCAACCCATGACCCATATTTGACCCAACTTAAACCCTAATACTTCAGCCACTTTCTCATTTGCTGAAACTCAAGAAGCAAAATTCGGAGGTTGAGAAGGAGGCTAGGGTTGGGGGCAAGAATTCTGCATTTTCTCATATTTAGAGCAAGATTCAGCCAAGGTAATAGTTATATAACTTAATCCTCTCATCTTTCTCTTTAATTTGGTCCAATTAGTTTTTTATTTGGAGTATTTTCACTTTACCCAAAATCTGAAATGTGGGTGTTTGGGGATTTTCTTGGTGAAATTCGTAGGTTGAGGTTAGGGCTGACCTTAGGTGAGTTTAAACCCTCCATTTTGATGCTTCATTTGTTAATTTGAGACCTCCATAGCTGATTTATAAAATGGGTATTAATTTTGTACGAATTTGCTTAGGATTTTGGGTGGAATATTGAGTTTTCTGGTGGAAGACACTTTAATCCGAATTCGGGATTTATGGTGGCTGTTGCAAATTTGTCAACAAGTGAGGTAATCAGGTTTATATTAATTCCATGTATATATATTTGATTTAATTTCATATGTTGCCGTATATGAATGATTTGAAATGTTGAATGAATTGGTTGACTATCTGTTGAATTATGATTGGACCTTGTGAGTCCATGGTGGAGCTGTGGTGCGACTGCCACCCATGCATGTGCTTTAATCGGGCACCAGGTTATGATCAAACCCCAGATGCGCCCTGGTTGTGCTCAATAGGGAGTAGGTGCCGTGGACGGGCCTCTCCCGGTGTTAATGGCCTTTGACATGTGATAATATGATTGCTAGTATGGGATAGTAATTATGATAACCTAATTGTTTCATTTGCTGATATGATTCTGATGTTGATTCTGATTTATGCATATATGTTAATTAAACTAGATATATGATGGAATTGCCTTGGTTATTAAGATTTATATCTCACCCTACTTTATGGGATTAATATTTCAGGTGAAGGTTCCTTGGGTAAGGATAAGGGTAAGCCAGTGGATGAACATCCTTGAGCTGAGGCCGGGTGTGGGGAGCTACACTTGGTCTGAGTAGAATAGGGTAGATGCTAATTTTGTTAAGTCTTGTATAGTATCATCATGTATCTGTATTGCCAAGTGTAGGAGTTTGTATTTTGATAATATAATGTGTACCTATGGAAGAGTAGACTTTACTTTAAATTGGTATTTGATGTATGGATTTATGATATCGGCTATGAGCCTTGTTGAACTCTGATATAGCTTATTATGGGAATTGTAATCTTGACATATTGATATGAACCCCCATTGATTGGGTTTCAAGTGATAGCTGCTGATAGTTCATGAACTCCTGTTATTGTTATTTTACAAACTTGCTGACATATGGACTTGTTGATATAGGGTAATTAGAGAAAAGAAATTGACCCTTAAATCTTGAATTAGAGAGGATAGATTAGCCGGATAAATTAGGCTAAAGAGAGCTATTTGAGCCCCACAATTAAGGTAGAGGGGCCCCAGGGGGGGAGAAAGGAGAGTATGAGACTAGATTTTCGAAGTGTAGGACCAAAACGCACTTCGCCGTGGCTAAAATGGAGTTGGCCACGGCTAATAGAGGCGAGGTTGCCCAGGGAGAGTGCTAGAGAGGAATTCATCACAGCGAAATTTCATTTGGCCGCTGCGAAATGTGAGAGGCAAACTGGGAGGCATTCAGAGAGAAATTGCCATGGCAAATTAGGAAATTGGCCACAGAGAAAGAAGGTATTGGCCGCAGCCAATAGCGAGAGGTGAGCGAGGGAAGTTCCAGGAGGCTTCTTTGAGGCGGCGCCATGTAGGTTGGCCGCAGCAAAATTTGTAGCAATGCGAGGGGTAAAGCCGAGGGGAATTGGCCGCAGCTAAGGGGAAATTGGCCGCGGCGAATGTCCTGAAAACCCTATATTGACTAAAAAAAAAAAATCTTGGTTTTCCATATTGTAACCTCAAAGGATGACTTGTAAACATTGATAGAAGATAAATGTGAGTTGAAAATGGTAGGTAATAGAATCAAGGCTCATAAATGAATGTTTGTTTCCCCTGAGGTACGTAAATGTTCGTAATTAGATGGTTGATGACTCTAATGAAATTAAGGTTCAAATTTCCCCGTATTTCCATAATGTAATTAGTCTTAATGACATGTAACCATGGATTAGGGTTTTTAATCACGTATTTAACCTTAATTACAATGATTAGAAGTTAAGGTCATCACAATTCACCTTTATTTTAGCTAGAAACTCAACCCTTTAGGGCTGGCCTTACCTAGGTCAAACCACACATAAGAGGAGGAAGAAGGAAGATCAAGCATGGAGATGACAAAATACCTTAGTTTCCTTGATTCCCTTTGCTTGTTTTTCACCTTTCTTGGCTTCCTCTCCTTGAATTCAAAATGGGCTAAGTGAAGGAAGAGGTAGGGCGTAGGGCTATATACAGTTAGGTTAAGAAATTGTTTTTAAAAATTTTAATTTTGTCTCTTCGTCTTGGCATTTTTGTTTTAGCTTTGTTTTAGCTTCTTTTTGAGAACCATCATTCTATCATAAAATTTAGGTTCCCAATTTTATAAAATGCCTTTGGAATCACTCAAATCAAAGCTAAAACCTTCCCGAGTGATAAGGTCAAAGTTTAGGTCAATTGATGTTGAAAAATGTACACCGGAGGGGTTTTAATTGTCCTGGGCTTCCTATGGTTTTTAGGGCCTTTGAAAACCCTGGAGAACTCAAATTTGTCATTTAAAAAGCCATTCTGTGCAAATTCTAAAATTTGCCAAAAATTACGAAAATACCATTTTGTTTCGTTAACGTCTTGTTAAAATTTGTTTCTTCATTCTAGCTCTATTTTTCTTTCAGTCTGAGCCTAGGATTCTCATTTTTAAGAGTCTAGAATGCTACTTAAATTTTTTGGGACCTTAACTAATTCATTTCAAGGGACTTGCTTTGAAATGTATCCATTTTTATCATTTTGATGAAATCCAGACATTACACAAGAACACACTTTTCTCTTTGGATTTTCTTCCTCTCCCTCAGCCAAACACCGACAAGGAGGTGGAGCTTGATTCCTTTAGCCTAAACACATCAAATGGGATCTAATTACACTCTTGGAACAATCTTTAATGCCATACACTCTAAAAAATCTTTGGCATTCATATGGTTCTATAAAGTGTAACACCATATATTTCTAACTCATTTCATAACATTCTCATGCTTGACAATATAGATTCCATGAAGGAAGTAAGAAAAATCCATTAAAATAATATATTATTTGGCGTTGCGTCATATATAAAAACTTCATTCAGTGTCATGTGGACCATGTGAGCTCATACAATACATTCTCATATTTAATTACATGAATACAACTCATTTGCATCATCAAAAGTGGCCTACATCTCAAGGAACTCAATGGGAAGCTCAAAATACACATATTCATTTTTGGCTAGATTTATCCCCTTTTCTGTCACAAATTTGAAAAATCATAACTAATTCTAGAAAAATTGAAATCATGCATTATTGGCCATTCTGGAAAGATACACATGTCTACATTAGGCTAAAAATATGTCTAGACCATAACATCCAACATAGAAGATGTTTGACATGTGAAATGATCCAAAGGTCAGGCTGTCCACTGGTACTGTCACAGAATTCTGCAGCAAACTTCAAAAGTGTCCAATTAATTCCACAAAAATCCAATCCATGCAAATAATACCAATATGGAAATATGTGGACGTTAGCCAGAGGAAAAAATAACTCTAGATCAGTTCAGGCATGCCCAGACCTCAAAATCCAATCAAATAGTAACTAAGATCAGCTGAAGTTCCTAATATTAGATAGATTCTTTGAAAATTCATATCTCCCTCTCTAGACTTCCAAATGAGGTGCATCTAGTTTTCAAAGTCACTGGGAATGTTTAGTTTTTCTTTATAAAATTTTGTGGCAATTGGATATCATTTGAGCCCTATGTGATAGATTTCATTTTTAGACCTAAATGAACAGTGACATGACCAAAACCAGAAAATTTTCCAACTTTGAAAATTCATAAAATATTTTATAGACCTCCAAAAATTTTGTTCTATAGCTTTCCAAAAAGCTCTCAACAAGATCTAATTGCATGCCAAATATCATATCAAGAAAAGCTCATTTGGATAAAAAGTGACATAGAGTTCTAAATGGTAAATTTTAGCTCCATATGGAATACCAAAATGTCCAAATGGCTTCCCTTGGGGTTTGGCACCTCTTGGGCAAGTCTAAAAGCATAATTTGGACTTGTGTAGGTTGCCCAAATGGTTCCAAACTGCATGCATCTCATTTTGGCGATTTCATCCACACATATGCATAATTCCATAATGTCATTCATGAAGCCACATTGTCCATACATACTCAATTTACATTCTATCATTCACATAACACATTCTCTCATTTCTACATCATATATTATAATAATTACATATGTTCCAAAGGTCATAGACCATATACAAGTATGGGTTACATCATTTGACATAAATATGGTCTTAAAGTAGCAAAACTCAAACACTTTGTTGTCAAACTCTTTTCTTCAAGGTGGTTGGCTTCCATTACCTTGTCCACTTGGTCCACCTAGCATGAGAAATCATTGGAGAGGAAGGAATGAGATTCAAAGAATCCCAATAGCTCATCTCCCATTCAATCATACATAATAGATGCAAAGCAAGTCTTGAAAATGCATGCATGGATATTGTCACACCCAAAAATATGACCGCGTGGCGCCAAATCGAAATCAAAATTAAAAAATGTAGAGTCACCACCAAAATTTTATTTTTTGAAAAGGCAAAACTTTGGAAAAGCCTTTTTATTTGAAAAAAAAATAAAAAATGGTCTGTGAACCAGAAAATGGATTCGGGAGTTGATTGTCAGTAAGGAAAGTGTTAGGTACCCCACTACACCCATTCCTAAGAATGATTATCCTAAGTCAGTTGTGCAAAAATTATCATGGCCTTTAATCTATTTTAATTCTCCTTAATAAATCTCATACAAAATAAGAAGTAAAAAAATTAAGTGAAATAGAATTAAGAGTAAAAGAGAAAAAGAAATTAAAGAAATAAAATTAAGAAAAAATTTTATTTACAAGGGCGGACTTGACCTAGGATGAGAGTCTAAGGCCTACATACCCTTCAGAAGGATCAAAGTTCACGTAGTTCAACACAAGAGTTATATTGGTTTGTTTTTGTTTTTGTTTTGTTTTGTTTTCCTTTTTGTTTTTGTTTTCTTTTTTGGATTAAATGACTAAACTTTGATTATTATTATTATTTGATGAAAAGACAAAGAAAATAAAGATTACTTTTCCCTGTAACAAATAAAAACGAATTTAGAAATTGGGTAATGTGTTTTGATTTGTTAAAGGTAAGTTTAATTTTACTTTTCATGCATTTTCAATTTTTTTTCTTTTTATTATTATTTTTTTCATTTTTTTCTTTTTCTTGATTTTTATTCGTTCAAATGATTTTTTTTCATTTTTTGTTTTGATCCTTTTATTTCTTATATCTTCTTTTTCTTCTTTTTTTTGTATTTTGATTTTTTTGTATTTTTAAAATAAAACTCCTATATTTTAACTAGCTTGGTGAAAAGGGAAAGAGAGTAATAATAGCTTTTAACATTTACGAACAAAGCAGGTCTTTATTTTGTAAAGGATAAAGTCCATTTTACCTTCCTTTTTTTTTCTTTTTTTGATGATATTTATTATTACATTTTTTTTAATGATTGATTCCCATTTTTTGGTTTTTTTTAATTCCCTTTTTAAAAAAAAAATCTTTTTGGTATTTTTATAAAGCACATTTTAGTTTCTAATTTTGTCGAATGAAAACTAGAGGAAAATTCTAAAGTTTACAAAAAAAGGAATTTAATTAAAACTTTGTTTATTTATTATTATTATTATCATTATTATTATTTAATAAGAAGTTATGAAAACTTAATTACTTAAAATTATCTTTTAAATTTGAAAAGTTTATTTATTTTATTTTTCATTATTATTATTTTTTTATCCCATTTTTATTATTTTTTTCTTCTCTGAAAACTTTCTTTAAAGAAGATCCATTTGATGACAACCCAAAACTTATTGAAACGTAAATTTAATATCTAATGGATACCAAGGACGCTTATTGCCCCACATGGTCCTTAAGTTGGCTCTTATGGGCTTGAGGGGACAAAGAATCCCACACAGCCATTCTAATAATAATAATAATAATAATAATATCCTATAATGAAGTAACACATTTTTTTTTACAGGTATCTAATAACATGTGGCTATGTGTGTTTTGTGTCTAATCAAACAAATATCATAATTCCAAATAATATTTACAAAGATAATAGAAATAGAAATTTACAAGAATTAAATTACGATCACTTATTTGTCTTCGCACCCCTCTGCTTTCTTAATGCTCTTCTTGATGACCCATGGCATGAATTGGCATTTGCTCACATGTTAAACAAATAGAATGCTAATCAGTAAAGTTTCATGGAAATAAGTCACTCAAGTAATAAGCAATAGGCACAAAGATAATTTGTACCATGACTTTTAAACAAGAACGAGGACAATAACTAGCAAATTCCTACGTGAATTTAAAATGTCCTTCCCTTGCGCGCGTGTCCAGATTCGTTTATCATGCAAAGTTGACCCTAATCACTTAACTTATTCAAACTTTGATATGTTTATTGTGCAAAGTTCAATCCAGCCACAAAGAGCAATAGTGTCAGGATTTGTTTAAGATTTTGAGTTATTCTTATCAAGTCAACACAGCAAGATACATCTTATGAAATCCAAGATTACAAAAACCTATATATCCTCCCTTATAAAACTCTTTAGCAGCCTATGGTAAGAAAGCAGCATAAATTTTCCAAATTACTCATATCCTATCGTGTAGCAGGGTGTACTATGATTCTTTCCAAATTCTAAATCAAAAGCTAGGCAGAACAACTCAAGTTCATCAGCAGAGATTTACGCCTACATTTTTTTTATGCTAGAGATAAAATCCCATCATGAACATTAATTCAAAAAGAAAATTCGATTTCATTATAACGCCATGGTATAGCAAGCTAGAATCAAGCATAACTTATATCAGTGGCACGAACATCAATTTGAATCCAACTTTATTAGCCCAATGTCCAATGTCACCACAGATCAAACCAACGTTCATCAGGAAGGAGTTAAACTGGAAACAGAATAGGGAGATTATTTTGAACTATAAAGAACATTGATAACCAGGAAACAAGTCCAATAAGAGTTAATGATACACCCTAATTCAATATTTATATTTTAAAGAACAAAATCAGCAATCTCAATCCAATCCAATTGGAGATTGGATTGAGATACTGAATCTTTCTAAGTCTGGTCCATTTACTCAGAGACCCGAAAGAAGATGCAGCCTAATCCTCCTACTTTACTTTTAGGAGACTCTTTGCTTTGTTTTAACCAATCTTAAGGGTTCTTGGCTCATCCTCACTATGGTTAAGAGTTCTTGGCCTCTCCACACTCAAGCAAATTCAAACAAACATCATAACATCATTTAGAAACATAATATGTCATCATGAAATCATGGCATATGAAATCATGTTAGTATTCTTTTTATGGCTCGAAAATACACATACATATATTCTAAGACAAGCTAAACACACATCCATACAAGAGAGAAGGTGGAGAGAGCTATCTTGTATACAATTACACACTTTTTTCTTTGAATCCAAGCTTCCCTTTTCGGCCACACACACACAAAAGTGTGGGAAGGTTTCTTTTGGCCTAAACACAATTTATGGAAGCCAATTAGATTCATGAACTCAATTCTAAGGCCATAAAATTTGCTTAGACACTAGGTTAGCTTATAACCTCATTATAGTTCCATAATTGCACCTAATGAAGCAACACCCCTCAAATAAATTCTAGGCTCCATTCTTTCCTTTCAAATATAATTCTTGACTCCGTTTAAGCCTCTTGGAGTCATCACACAATAAAACAAAGAGCCTAACTACATGTTACTTCTTTAGGTCATAATATGGAACCTGAAGCACCAACTCACTTTCTATGGGTTCTAAATTTTTCCCAAGGCCTCCTCTCATTTTCATTCATCATATATGACTCAAGAATGGGCTTAAAAAAATTTAAAACTCTCCCTAGCTGTGTTATCCTTGCTTGGCCGAGACATAGAGCCTTAATGGGTTCCATGGAGCTTTCTTTGTTTTCTCAAGGGGAGATGCATGTGGGGAGCCTCTTAGGAATCTTAAGAGCTCAATTATACTCTTAATTATGCCTAGGAATTATCATACAAAATAAGATTTTACAAGGTGCACTTGAAATCCTAAAAATTGCATCTTAAAATCTAATGGTTGTTTGTTAATTCCCTTTGCATATTCTTAATCTCCACACCCTTTTTCCTTAGATTCATCCTTGGTTCTACCAAAAATCAACTCCTCCTAGGGTTCTTTAGGTGTGGAAAAATGGAAAAGAAAAGGGAATCAAAGGTAGCAACGATAAGAAGAGAAATTACCTAGTTTTCTTGCTTTTTCTTGCTTGAATCTTACTTTCTCTAAGCTTCTCTCTTCAAATCCGAAATTTCCCCTAAGTTTCTCCTTTAAATCAGATTTGTAAATTTCATTTTAATCAAAGGAAATAAAGGAGAATGAAAGAGAGGAGGTTTGGATGGAAGAAAGTATGAAAAACTACCAAGAAAGCATACCTTAAAGTTTGGATTTCTCCTTCTTCTTCTTCCTCTCTTGGTGTGCCTAAACCCTAGCTCCCTTCTTTGAATTTAGGTAGAAATTTTTGAGTCTAAATGAAGGAGAGAGTGGAGTGCCACCTATATATAAGGGCAGGAAAATGGTTTTTCAAAAATTTTTATTTTGCCCTTTCATTCTTTGCATTTTTTTTCTCCTTCGTTTTAGCTCCTTTTTAAGAATCATCTTTTCCATTATGAAATTTAGATTCCCAATTTAGTAAAATGCTTTTGGAATTACTCAAATTAGAGCTAAAACCTTCCTGAATAAATTCGTCAAAGTTTGGGTACACTAACGTTGAAAAATGCCCATCGGAGGAGATTTAACTGTCCTAGGGCTTCCCATAGTTTTTAAGGCCTCTGAGAACCCCGAAGAACTCAAAAGTTTCATTTAAAAAGCCCTCCTATATGAATTCCAAAATTTACTTAAAATTATAAAAATGCCATTACATTTCGTAAGATTTTCGTCAATATCTATTTTTTCATTCTAACTCCATTTTTTCTTTTGTTTGAGGCTAGAATTCTCATTTTTAAGAGTCTAGAATGTTACTCAAATTTTTTGGGACCTTAATTAATTCATTTCAGGGGACTTGCTTTGAAAATGCATCTGTTTTTATTATTTAACGAAAACTGAACATTACATAAAGCACCTAATGAAGCAACCTTGGGAATTCATAATCTTGGCTCCATTCTCTCCCTTAATCTATGACTTTTGATTCCATTTAGACTCCTTAGAGCCATCACACATTCATTTTAAGGAGCCTTGCTATGTGTTGCTTCATTATGCTACCATATGGAACCTATACCTCCATCATACTTTTTAGGCTTTCTAAATTTTTTTCAAGGCTTTCTCTCATACTCTACCATCATATATGATGCAAAACTAAGCTTGAAAAAAATTAAAACACTCCCTAGGTGCTTCCCCTCTTCTTGCCGAGACATGACTTCTTCTTGGCACCAAGGAAGTTGTTTTATTTTCTTTGATGGGAGATGCATGTGGGAGGCTTCCTTGATTCCTTAGGGACTCATACAAACTCTTAGACACCTTAATTTCTGGCTAGAAACCTTCTTACAAACCAAGGTGCAACTAAAACCCCAGGTTATGCATCTTGAAAAATCATGGTTCTTTCTTTATTTTTTTTACTTACTCTTATTTCCCACACTCTAATTTCTAAGATTCATCCTTGGCTTGGTTCAAAAATAACTTCCTCTTAGATGTCCCTATAATGGCCGAACCACACACCCATGAAGGCAAGAAGAAGCAAGCATGGAAACAAGAAAGTTACCTTGGTTTTTTAGCTTTCCTTGGATGCTCTTCCTTGTGTTTTAGTTCTCCTCTTCAAATTTGAATTCCTCCCCTCTGGTTTGGTTTCAAAATAGAACCAAATACTTCAATAAAACCATGGGAAGAAGGAGGAGAAGGAGGAGATTAAGTTTACTAAAGGGAAGACTAAGAAATTCCACCATTTTTATACCTTTCTTGCCTTGGTATTCCTCTTCTTCTTCCCTTCCCTTGTGTGCCTCTCTCCCTTGGTCTCACTTCTATTCTTAGGCAAAAATAAGGTTGATCATATCAAGGGAGGAGAGGGGATGAGCCACTTAAGAAAGCAAATATTAAAATTGTTACAACAAAATTCTATTTACATCCCATTTCTTGGCATTTTCGTTTTTGGTCCATTTTAGCTCCTTTTTATGAACCATCTTTTCCATCATAAGTTTTGGGTTCTCAATCTTATAAAATGCTTTTGGAATCACTCAATTTGGAAGCTAGAACCTTCCCAAATAAAAGGGTCAAAGTTTGAGTCAATCGTAATTAGAAAATGCACATCGAAGAGGTTTTAATTGTCCCGGGGCTTCCTATGATTTTCAAGGCCTTTAAGAACCCCAAAGAGCTCAAATTTTTCATTTAAAAAGTCCTCCTATAAGTATTCTAAAAATTGCCTAAAATTACAAAAATGTCATTCCGTTTTGTAACTATTTCGTTAAATTCCATCTAATTATTTTGGCTCTGGTTTCAGGATACCTCTAGCCTCCTATTTTCATTTTTTAATGTGTAGATTATTATTTTAATTTTTTTTAACCTTAACCAATTCATTTCAAGGGACTTGCTATAACACCATACTTCTAAGACTCAATTCATGCAATCCCCATGCCTCATCTCATATTTGTTCTATGGAAACAATATAGTAGTATAGGGAGTCATGGATTAAAATGCATTTCTCTATGGGTAAAATTTTTCTTTCGGAGTCCCATAGGCCATATGGACTCATGTATCATATTCTCATACTTAAATACATAAATAAAACTCATTTTAATCATCATAATTGGTCTAGAGCTCGTGTAAGGCATTGGGAAGCATAAAACATATACTTGCAATTTCGGCTAGCCGAAATTGCCCCTTTCAGTCACAAGTTTTAGAAAATTATAATTAATTCTAGAAAAATAGAAAACATGTATTCTTTACTATTTTGGAAATCTATACATGTCTATTTTATGTCAAAAATATAAGCAGACCATGAAACGCCACACAAAGGACGTTTGACATTCAAAAAGGGGCGGAGATCTAGCTGGCTATTGGTACTATCACAGGTTTCTATAGTAAACTTCAAAAATGTCCAATTAATTCTAAAAAAATCCAATGCACATAAATGATACCAATATGGAAATCTAAAGATGTTAAATAGAGGGGAAAAATAACGTCAAACCAGTCCAGGCATGTTCAGGCATCGAAAACTAATCAAACAATAACATGGGTTAGTTTGGATGCCTAATGCTGGACAGAAACTTCAAAAATACATATCTCCCTCTCTAGACATCCAAATGGGGTAATTTTAGTTGACACAAGTTATTGGGAGTGTCGAGTATCTCCCTATAAAATTTTGTGGCAATTGGACATCATTTTCCCCTTGAGTGACAGATTTTATTTTCGGACTTGAGTGAATAGTACACCAGACCAAAACTAGAAAATTTCTCAACTTTGAGAATTCATCAAATATTCTATAGAAATTTGAAAATTATATAATTTAGCTTCCAAAAAAGCTCTTAACAAGCTCTAAATGTATGTCAAATCTCATATCAAGAAGAGCTTATTTGGTCAAAAAGTGATATAGCCTCGTGAAATGGTCTTTTTTGCTCCCTATCAAGAGTCACTTTGGTCCAAATGGTGGCATCCTCTTAAGTTTGGCACCTCTTGGTCAAGTTTAAAAGTATGAACATGACTTGTATGAACTGGCCATATGATCTCAAACCTTATGCATCTCAATTTGGCCATTCCACTTCCATTATTACACTAATCTATCTAGCCATTCAAGAGCTAAACTTGCCATTCAATACCCAAAACATGCTATCTCATACATTTGGCATCAAATTTTATTCATACATCATACTTTTGGATATTTACATATGTTCATATGGTTACATAACAATTTTATCATGAGATTACATCATATGCCATATGTATGGCTAAAAAGAAGGCAAAACTAGGCACATTCATATACTTTGATGCCCATCTTCTTCTTCTAAGCTTGGTGGTCTCCAATACCTTGTTCAATTGTTTCACCTAGCATGTTAAAACATTGGAGAGGAGGGAATGAGATTCAAAAAATCCCAATAGCTCATCTCCCATTCAATCACATATAAAGCATGTAATAAAAGTCTCACAAATGCATGCATGAGCATATTAAGATGCGCAATCATTTAAGAAGCATTCTTGGCATTTGAAAAAGTCATACATAGCATACATAGGCTTGCCAAGTAAATGGATTAGCCTCACCCATTTACTTATGGATCTTGGACTTGCCTCATGTAAAGTCTCACATCGAATAGAAAGGTCCTGGGCTAAGGCCTTATAAGTGGGGGTGAAGCTTCCCCCACCAGACGTGCGTTTTCCTTGAGCGAAGGCTGGGTAACCAAGCCCTCGAAGCTCGGAAGGTGACAAAACCCTTGGGAAGGCTGGGTCAAAGACCCACGAAGCAGAGGATAATACGTCTGGTGGCTCTGTAAGTGTGTTGGTATCAGAGCAAAGTTCCAAGCTCTTTTAGATTAGATTTGGCTAGAAAAAGTAGCATTAGGGCTATATAAAGGCTCGAATGCATAGGTAGCGCCATGTATGAGACATTGTGGATGTGTGATAGTAGTTTGTGGCTTTATTCATGATAAGTAAGTTGTATGGTGGTCTTAGAGTAGCTAGTGACACTGGGAAAGAGTGACTTTTAGAATAGCTTGAGCAGAGCTAAGGGATCCAACGGCTAGAGCTTGATGAGATGTGATAGCTCGCTGGGATCAGTGACAAGCCTTAGATATGAACGATGAGAAAAGATCTCGTTGATATGAAGAGGCTTGTCAAAGAGAAAGTATGTGAGGCCCAATTCTCCCTGGTAGTCGTACTCAGACCATTCTAAGATGTCTCACAAGACTAGTTTAAAGGGGAAGGACAAAGAGAATTATCCCCTAGCCATAACATCCAAATGTCTAGATAAGTTTCAGAGCCTGAAAGGCAAATTCCTATAGGCCAGTGGTTTAAGTAACAAGCTACACCCTAGAGCTTGCGGCTCTGAGATGATAAGTAGTTATGTATGAATAAAGCATGAGGTAGAACCCTCTAACTTGAGGAGGCAGTGAGGCTCGAATTGGTAACTAAAGATAAAAATTCAGTCCCTGGAAAAAATAAGCCAATCAGAGGCTGTTAGCTGCCGCCAATTAGTTGCTTAGCTACGACCAATTATTCCATAGAAGCAGTGAGACAATCCAAAGAGTTTCTCGCTGTAGCCAATTCAGAAGTTAGCCGCAGTGAATGATTTGTTAGTCACAGGGAATAACACCATGAATGCCTTGTTTGTCACAGTCAGGCCAACTTGAGAAGGGAGTTGATAAGGGGTCAAACAACCCATAGCGAGTGGGAACCCCCAGTATAAGTAAGGAAAATGAGTAAAGAATAGTTACAAAAAATCAATAAGAAATCTGTGGGCCAAGTAGTTAAAACAGAGGAAAGAGCTCAACACAGAGAAAGTTACTTAGGGATGATAAGGTTGTTGAGACCGCCTATGAGGCATTGACTCCAACCTAGAGTTCTACCCAATGAGACATTGAATGATAGAATGCTAGTGTAGCCTTGAAATAAAGTGAGATAAGGCTGCCAGCAATGGAGTACATAGTGAGTGACCTAGAAAGGTGTACCTCATAGGTAACACCTAGAAGTAAGTATGAGTAACCCAGTAATAAAGACTTAGAAAAGAATAAGAATAGTTAATAAGCTACAGGTCCAATGAGATGGCTAGCCCAGGCTGAGTGTAAGCTAAAGCCTAAGGGAGATGACCAGTAACATTATTCCAGGTGAGAAATGTGAATGAAAGGTGCAGTGAGAGTTCTCCCTAAATCGAAAAAGAAAAGAGGAGACACCTTGAGTCAGGGGAAAACCACCCAGTAGTGGTTAGTAATTTCCCCAGATAGACCCCCTTGAGGCATAAAAGCATAGTAATAAAGAAGCGAGGAAGAATTGAGAAATTAGTCACAGAAAAAAATGCCCTTGCTCTAGTCATGATTAAATGAGTAAGCTAAGCCCAGTAAAGTAAATAGATAGGGGTCTGATAAGTAGTTAGGCAAGCTCCCTAATATAGGAATGCAGAGGTTAAGGCATATGCATGATTAGAGCACCTGGTAGAGTATGAGTTCTCAGTGAGATAGAATCTGGACATTGAGAGTACATGTTCTGGATTGGGTTAGCAAAACCCTAAAAATAATATATTGTGCTCCTGGGGATGAGACTAAAGAGGCTAAACAGAGAGAAAGCCTAGCCCTGATCCAAACGTAGAAATGAGTTGAGACAAACAGCTAATGCCTTCGTACTCTTAGAAAAGCTCGAGGGAGCTAGAGACCGCCTAAGAAGGCGAGCCTCGTGTTACATAGAGAAAAAATGTAAGTTGAGAGCACTAAAGAATGAAATTCCTGGGATTATGTGAAATAAAATCCTTCTTACCAAGGGATGGTCTAGTTAAGAATAGAGTAAGGGGATGAACGAAAAGTAGACTCCCTTGAAGTTACAAAAAGTAAATAAGTGGAGGAACCTTAGGAAAATGCAGGTGCTCTTGATATAGAAAAATCTGAACTGACAACAGAAACAACCAGTAGTAAAACATCCTTTTACCTAAGTGAGAGGATAAGAAAGGTAGAAAGAAAGAAAATATGACAATGTTCTAACTGAAGACATAATACATTAAGAGTAAATATCTAGTTAATGTGCTTGAGTATTTGAGAAAGCACATATGTCCTTGGCATAGATGCCCTTTTTGCATGATAGCACTCGAAGTAAAAATAGTCGGGCAATACAGAGAGATCTCAGGATGTAGTAGAGGAAGAATCCTGTTTTCCCTGAGTATCCTACAAGAATAGGATAGATAAAGAAAAGTACGAGAGGAATACTTTAGATTGTTGGGAAACTTGTAATATATTGGCAATAGTGGCCCTGAATTCAGTCATAAGGCGCCCGTGTATTAGTGCTTGATGTTATGGTTTGCTTGCAACAATGGTTACATGATATTAAGCCTGATCAACCTAATGGTAATGTGGCTTAAGTGCATAGCAAACGAGGACATCAATCACCAAAGTGTCCTGATAATCAAAGGGTATCCTAGTTAGCTAAATAACGAGATAAGTCAGGAAAGAAAGGTAAAGGGATTCCAGTAATATCAGAATAATGAGAAAAGCATACAGAAAGGGATTCCTAGCAGAAAATGTACATATTCAGTATGCATAGACCGAGTCCTTTATAGTACATATAAATGAAATGAGAAGGGACTAGTGCATAACCTCTCTCCTGCTAGAAATGTTAACTACACTCAATGTGTGAGATGCTCTAGTGCCAAAGTACTTAAAAGCAGAATGTGGGCATAGTTAGAAACTACAGGAAATGAGAGGAGGGCTAAAATGAGTATATGAAAGTAAGTGAGTCAATAGAGTGAGAAAAGAAAGCCCAAGCAAAAGGGGTTGAAGTGGGAATTTGAGGATCCTATGAAGAGCTATAAGTAAAGATTGAAGTGCTCCCTAGTATCAGTATGCCAGGATCCTAGAGAATCAGATTACATAGAACCCACTTCGCACGAAGAGCATGATGTACTTGTGAGTTTAGCCTCAACTATTATGGGCGATAGTTATCAGACTTGGTGAGTATGTATTTCACTATCAGATACAGTGATCTTAGGCTTTGACGTCTCCCAGAGATGGATCGCAATAGATCCTAGCATGTTATAGCAGGTTGCAATAGACCTTAGCAGGGCTCTGAGAGGTCGTAATAGACCCAGGGGTCACAGTAGATCCCACAGAGTTACAGAGAGCCCTAGCCACAACATGATAGATCTCTGGTAGAGATGACAGCCAGAGATAGTTTTATAGAGCAATAAGTCTTAGAGACCAGTACAGTTTCAGCTAACTTTTGTCTCAGAGACTACAGACCTCCTGAGTCTGGTAGATCGTTGCCACAGAGACATGAAGGCTCTACTCAAACAGTTAGACCACTGACTAGCTCTCTTTAAAGATAATCATAGTGTATGGGATGAAGAAATCAGGAAATTAGTTTTCCAAAGTTAGAGCCAGATGAACCACTACCTAGCAGATAGTAGCTTTGACCGAGGGATAGAAAGATTCGCGCATGCTAGCCTATGTATTCAGAAATGGGTCAGGTACAGTTTACATGAGGTAAATGGTACAGTATATCTCCAGTGAGTAAAACTATGAGAATATCTAGCATCCCACTAAAGCTCAATAGTAGTAAGTGGTAATCACTCTTCGGTGCTAGTATGAGACACACAAGTTAGGCCAATCAGTATTGAATTGAGGGACTATAAAATGCCATGGTAAGTGAGCAAAGAAAGTGAGAAAAAGTCCCAGCCTACAAAGACAGATATAGTAATAAATAGAGAAACTGGGATCATTAAAAGCAGAAACTCCTCAAAGGAGCTATAATCCCAGTAAGCAGTTACGATATGAGACCTGTGACAGAAAGAGATATGAATTGTAATCATGGAATGAGCTAGTACGAAAGAACGCAGAGATGAACAGTGGACAGTACACTTCAAAATAGTAAACAGATAAAAATCTCTGATGGCTCTAATGATCAGAAAAGATGATGAGATGTTATGAGAAGCCACTTAAAAAGGATACGGGAGACGTGATATAAAATGAGTACCTCCCAAGATATGTAAGCGAGTCCACTGAAAAGAACGATAACTCTTATGACGATTTAAGACTAACCCGCTGTAATGAGTAAGCTCTCCCAGGATAGGCCTATAGAGTCAGAACTTTCTTTCCCTTATAAGAGGGACTAGCACGTACACTATAATGATAGAGCCCTCACTAAAAGCTAGCAATGAAAATTCCCTAGCTGAGAGAAAACTTAAACAAGCAAAGCTAGAGAGAAAAACATATGGAGCCAGGAAGAAGGGAAAGAAAGGAACAATTAGCCGAAAGATAAAAAAGTAAGAGAAAGTGTACCCTTAAATTTTGGGGATGAAATTTCTTTTAAGAAGCGTGGAAATGTAACAACTAGAAAAAAAAAAGAAGCTAAAAAATTTTCGAATGGCTGAAAATTTTCTAAGTCTGCTAGCTATAGCAAGAAATGGCCTAGCTATAGCAAATGTACCTGTTCGCTATAGCGAGAAATAGTCTAGCTATAGTGAAAATGCTTCTAGCTATAGTGAGTGCGGGCATCCCACACAAAAACTAAGGAGTTGCTTGCCGTAGTGCGCACCATAGTGAAAATAAGGGTCTGAGACTGATACGTGCTTGCCGTAGCGAGGGTTAGTCCAGAAAAGCATGAAAAAAAAGAATTTGACTTCTTAAAGTGTCCCAATTCATTCCTTCTCCTTTCTATCGACTTAGGCTTCATCCAAGGCAGAGGAAAGGGTGGAGGAGAGAGAGAGACACCTAGAGAAGGAAGGAGAACAAGAAAAAGGTAAGCATAACTTGAGATTTTCCTAACTTTTCTTTTTAGAATCTTGTTCTTCTCTCCTTGCCCTCTCTTCCTATGGTTTTGGTGGTTGAGGTAGCTATGTTTTGGGCTTGGTTCAAAAGAAGGAAAGTGAAAAACTACTCTTGAAAGAGGTTAGAATTCATGTAGCTTTACTTCCTTGATTTCCTTTCTTGAGAGCTTGAGAGAGGAAGGATAGTTAGTTAATTTCTAGAGAGAGAAAGAACCCCTAGTTTCTTATATGCTTGGTAGGGCTTATTAAAAACAAACCGCTAGCTTTGTGAATAAGTATTGAGTTATGAGAGAGTAATTCTATGCTCTTGTGTGTCTAGGCTCAAGAGGAGCACTTCCATCTAGTTGTGATAATGGAACCAAGAAGGGAGAAGACAAATTGAAAAGGAAGACTTGTGTTAGCTTATAAGGTAGTTCTCTCCCCCTTCTCTCATGCATGAATGTGTGTTTAGCTTGTTCTAGAACGTGTGTATGTGTATTTTTAAGCTATGAAAAGTATGCTAGCATGCCTTTACATGTTATGATCCTTGATGCTATGTTATATGTTAAATGAATCTATGATGTTTGTATGAGTTTGCTTGAGTGTGGAAAGGCCAAGAACTCTTCCCTTAGGTGAGGACGAGTCAAGAACCCTCGAGCTTAATTGAGACAAAGCAAAGGGTTTCCCAAAAGTAATGTGGACTCCCAAGAGTATGGTTGAGTCCAAAGTGCTCAAGAGTGGGTGAGGCAAGTCCAAAATCTATGAGGAGAATGTGAGGCCAATCCAAACACTTGGTGAACCCTTGAATGTCTTATATGCTTGATTCACATGCCAAGGTTATTTTTAAAATATCTATGACTTCTACTTTTCCACACATGCATTTGAAAAGCTTGCTTTATACCTATTATGTATGATTGAATGAGAGATGAGCTATTGAAATTCTTTGAATCTCATCCCCTCCTCTCCACTATCCTAACATGCTAGGTGGATCAAGTGAACAAAGACATGGGAGCCACCAAGCTTGAAGCTAGGGAAATTGGCAAAGGGTTTTTGAAATTGTCATTTTGTCACCACTTTGTTGTCAAGAGATGTAATCTAATGATGTACATGGTGTATGCACTTATGAATACTTGTAAATGGATGTACCTATTGTATATGTATGAGAATTAGAACTATATTGAATGATGTAGCAAGTTTTGGTATGAATAACAAGATCTTAGCATTATCTACATGGTGTATGTTTTAGTGTGGGAGAGTGAGTTTTGAAAAATCTAGATTGTTAGACATTTGAGCCATGTTTGATAGCCTATGTAGATGCTTTCTCACGTACTCATAGAGCCTTAGGAGTAGGAGAAGCCAATTTGAACCCGTGGAGCCCTCTTTTAGCAAAGGAAATTGACACTTTGCCCCCTTATGTCAAAGTCTGACCAAATGACTTCTTCTTGCTTTTAAATTTTGCATGTGACTAGATTTGTCTAGAGCTTTTTGGAAAGCTAAATATCAGATCATTTGGAGGTCTGTGGAATTTTCTATGATTTTTCAAAGTTGGTATCAGAATTTTGGATTTGCACCAACACTGTTCATTTGGTCAGTTGTGTAATTGTGTCATCCAAGGGGCAAACGTGGTCCAATGGCTACGAAATTTTATAAGAAAAAACTAGACATTCACAGTGACTTGTAGCAACTAGAAACACCTTATTTGGAGGTTTAGAGAGGAAGATATGAATTTTTGAAGTTTTTGCCCAGTATTAGTCATCTTGCCTGACCAGAGGTACTATTCCATTGATTTTTGAGAGTTTGGCTTGATGAACTGATCTAGAGATATTTTTTCTCTCTAGTTAACATCCACATATTTCCATATTGATATCATTTTCATGCATTGGATTTTTTTGGAATTAGTTGGACATTTTTGAATTCCATATCAGTAAATTGTGACAGCATCAGAACCCAATCGGACCTCCAAACACTTTCGCATGTCAAACGTCCTATGTGTGGGATGTCATGACTTGCACATATTTTTATCATGAAGTCGACATCTCAAGATTTCTAGAATGACTAATATTACATGATTTTGATTTTTCTAGATTTATTTATAATTTTCCAAACTTTGCCTAGAAATGGGGCCAAGTCTGGCCGAGAATGCATATTCATGTCCCATGTCTCTTTTTGGTTTCCATGGGTTGAAAGCATGTTTTTGGGATTGAAATGAGTTGTAACAATGAAATTAAATATGAGGAGGCATAGTATGAGCTCACACAGTCCACATGACACCGAAATGAATTGATAGATACGACCCAACGCAAAAATAATCATCAGAGACTTACATCCTCCATAATAGTAAGTCATTGAAAGTATATGAGATGAGCTAGAATTATAGTGTTACATTTATTGGTATCAAAGCTGGCCTAGCCATATGTGCAACCTGAGGATGAGTTGGCCCCAAGGGGGTAGATTGTGAAGTCCCACATCGATAGGAAGGTCCTGGGTTTAGGCCTTATAAGTAGGGGCGAAGCTTCCCCCACCAGACGCGCGTTTTCCTTGAGTAAAGGCTGGGTAACCAAGCCCTTGAAGCTCGGAAAGTGACAAAACCCTTGGGAAGGCCAGGTCAAAGAACCACAAACCAGGGGATAATATGTCTGGTGGCTCTGTAAGTATTGTCCCCTGGTTCGTGGGCCTTTGACCCAGCCTTCCCAAGGGTTTTGTCGCCTTCCGAGCTTCGAGGGCTTGGTTACCTAGCCTTTGCTCAAGGAAAATGCACGTCTGGTAGGGGAAGCTTCACCCCCACTTATAAGGCCTTAGCCCAGGACCTTCCTATCCGATGTGGGACTTTACAATCCACCCCCTTGGGGCCAACCCATCCTCGGGTTGCACGTACGACTAGGCTAGCTCTGATACTAATAAATGTAACACCATAATTCTAGCTCATCTCATATACTGTCAATGACTTACTATCATGGAGGGTGTAAGTCTTAAGGAAAATACACATTTGGTGGGGGAAGGTTCGCCCCTATTTATAAGGCCTTAGCCCAAGACCTTCCTATCCGATGTGGGACTTTATACCTCACCTATTTCTTTAAGAGATTCTTGGACTCAACCTTACTCTTGGGAGTCAATCTCACTTTTATTAGGCTCTTTACTTTGTATCAACCAATTCTAAAGGTTCTTAGCTTATCCTCACCATGGCTAAAGGTTCTTGGCTTCAACACACTTAAGCAAACCAAAGTAAGCATCATAGACATCATTTAGAAACATAATGCATTATCATGGTACCATGGCATATAGAATCATACTAAAATACTTTTCATGGCTTAAAACATACACACATATATTCAAGACAATGTAAGCACACATCTATGCATGAAAGAAAGTGGAGAGAGCTACCTTGCTTGCATTTGCATACTTTTTCCTTAAGTCTTGAATCCTCTTCCTTGACCTCACACACCTAAGAAGGTGGAGATCATTCCTCTTGGCCTATACACATCATATGGAAGCTAATTATACTCTTGAAGCAAAGTCTAAGGCCACACAATTACTAGAAAGATTAGGTGACTCATAAGGCTCTTTTATGGTTCCATAATACACTTAATGAAGCAACCTTAAGAAAAAATTATCTTGGCTCCACTCTATCTATTCATTCATGATCCTTGACTCCATTTAAACCTTTTGGAGTCATCCCATAATCAATTCTAGGAGTCTAGCTAGGTGTTGCTTACTTAAGCCATGTTATGGAACATATAAGGTCATCTTACTTTCTATGGCTTCTAAACTTTTTCCAAGACTTCCTCTTATACTCTCCCATCATACATGATATAAAACTAAGCTTAGAAGGAATTAAAACACTCCCTAAGTGCATGGACTCTCCTTGGCCGAAGCTATAGTTCCATGTGGCACCAATGGAGTTTCCTTGCTTCCTTTAATGGGAGAATCATGTAGGAAGCTCTCTTGGTATCTTAGGAACTCATATGAACACTTAAATATCATAAAATATGGCTAGGGTTCATGATAGAGTTCAAAGGGCAATCAAAACCTTAACTTTTCTATCTTGCAAATTCATGGTTTTTATTTGGATTTTTTTGCATATTCTTACTCTCCTCCCTTAAATTCATAGAATTCACCCTTGGTTCTCCTCAAAATTCTAGCCCTCTAGCATCTACATACATGGGGTGAAATATGGAGAAGAAGGGGGAGGAGTAGCTACCATGGGATGCAAGATTTACCTTATTTTCTTATTTTTTTTCTTACTTGAATCTTGCTTTCTTCAAGCTCCTCTCTTCATATTCAAAATTTCCCTTAAGTTTCTCCTTTAAAACAGATTGGTAAACCTCATTTTAATCAAGGGAAATAAAGGAGAATGAAGGAAGGAGTTTAGATGGAAGAAAGCATGAAAAACTACCAAAATTCCATACCTTTTTGCTTGAATTTATCCTCCTCTTCCTTTTCCTCTTGGGTGCCACTCTCTCTAGGGTTTTTTGCTGGTTTGAGGTAAAACATAATGGGCTGAATGAAGGGGAGAATGGGCACCTCATATATATAGGTGGAGGAAGGAAGACTTTTCAAAATTTTTCATTTTGCCCTTTGTTTTTGGCATTTTCGTTTCTAATTCGTTTTAGCTCCTTTCTGAGAATAGTCTTTTTCATTATAAAATTTAGGTTTCCAATTTAGTAAAATGTCTTTGAAATCACTCAAATTGGAGCTAAAACCTTCTCGAATGAACGAGTCAAAATTCGGGTCAATTGATGTTGGAAAACGTCCACCAGAGGGGCTTTAACTGTCTTGGGGCTTCCTATGATTTTTAGGACCTCTGAGAACCCCAAATTCATTTAAAAAGCCCTCCATACTCAATTCCATACTATACAAGTTTTAACACATTATACAAGAAGACCTTGTACTTGCTGGCAAAAACCTTGTCGACAAGATCTCAGAATTTGCACTACAGACTACAGGATCTTGTTGACAAGATCTTTAATCCAGGTGATGAGATGTTATCTCAACCTTTAAATTAACTTGGTCCGCTGCCATACTTCATGCTCAATATACATTCTAATGGTTGCATAACATAATCTCTCATTTTTTAGGAACTGGATATTACACTTGCTTTTAAAATGTATTCATTTTTATCATTTTTACGAAAACTAGACATTACACATTCATACTCCGCTTTACACTTGTAGGTATGGGTCTCTTTTCATGTCATTCATGTTACAGAACACTCAGTTAAAACACACTTACACGTAACAACATAAGACACACAAGAGTAGCAAATTAGAACACTGACATGTTTTTACACAGGTTCTCCACTCACAAACTTCCATGTCATATTCATTTGCATGGTCAAGCACTAACACATAGTTTCCTTTATTTAGCACTCTCTTCCATTGACACATCCATCCACATAGTAGAACATGCTACAATACAACCACACCCTTATAGTCTTAAGACCAGTGTGCATGATGCATTCATACATGTCCAAAACACATGAGCAGAACAGAGAAGAAGACACAAGTAGAATAAAGAAAAGGGGAAGATAAGTCTTGTAATATCTTATTTTCATTAAACAATAGAAATAAGTACGTTTTCAAAGCAAGTCCCCTTAAATGAATTAGTTAAGGTCCTAAAAAATTTGAGTAACATTCTAGACTCCTAAAAAAGAGAATCTCGGGCTTAGACAGAAAGAAAAATGGAGCTAGAATGAAGAAACAAAATTTAATGAAAGACTTATGAAACATAATGGTATTTTCGTAATTTTGAGAAAAATTTGAAATTCACATAGGAGGGCTTTTTAAATGAAATTTTTGAGTTCTCTGGGCTTCTTAGAGGCCCTGAAAACCATGGGAAACCTGGGATAGTTAAAACCCCTTTGGTGGACATTTTCTAACGTTGGTGTACCTGAATTTTAACAGATTTGTTCGGGAAGGTTTTAGCTCTAATTTGAGTGATTGCAAAGGCATTTTACTAAATTGGGAACCCAAATTTTTTGATGGAAAATACGGTTCTAAAAAAGGAGCTAAAACAAATTAGAAACAAAAATGCCAAGAACGAAAGGCAAAACTAGAATTTTTTAGAAGTCTATCTTCCTCCCACTTATAAATAGATGAGCCCCACTTCTCCACTCACTTAGCTACTTATGTTTCTACCCTAAACCAGAGAAAAACCCTAAGGAGAGAGGCACACAAGAGGAAAAGAAAGAGAATGAGAAATGAAAGGCAAAAGGTATGGATTTTTTGTTGTTTTTCATGCTTTCTCCTTAGCAAACCTCTTCTCCTCCATTTCCCTTTCTTTCCTATGGTTATATTGAAGATTTTGGATCTATTTTGAGGAAAGAACAGAGGAAAAATTTTGAAATTGATGTGAGGAGGCGAAGGAAGGTGAAGAACAAGCAAGAAGAACTAATGAAATCAAGGTATTTTGCTATTCCTTCACTTAATCTTCCTCCTCCCTTCTCTTATGAGCATTTCGACCTACATATGGCCAGCACCTAGGGAGTTGAGTTTTTTAACTAAACCAAGAGTGAATCTTAGGAATTTGAGGGAGAAGAACAAGAATATGCAAAGAAAATAACAAACTAGCTATGGAAATTCAAGATAGCAAATCTAGGGTTTTAAGTGTTCCTTGTAAAATCTGATTTGATACCTTAATTCCTATGCCTAAATAAGTATTTAAATGAGCTCCTAAGATCCCTCAAAGTCTCCCCATGTGCTTCCTCCATCAAGAAAATAAAGCAAAGTCTATAGATGCCATACTGCTTCCTAGTCTCGGCCTAAGAGGGTTAGCATACCTAGGGAGAGTTTTAAATTTTTTTCAAACTCATTTTTGAGTCATATATGATGAGTGAAGATGAGAGGAAGCCTTGAAAAAAATTTAGAAATCATAAAAGGTGAGTTGGCCTTGCATGTTCCATAATATGACCTAAAGAATCAACATGTAGTTAGACTCTTTGTTTTAATTGTGTGATGATTCCAAGAGGCTTAAAAGGAGTCAAGAATCATGTATGAAAAGAAATAATGGAGCCTAGAACTTATTTGATGGGTGTTGCTTCATTAGGAGCATTCATGGAACCATAAAGGGGTTAATAGATCGAGTTAGTGTTTAAGGAAGATATATGGCCTTAGAATTAATTCCATGAACCTAATTGGCTCCTATAAATTGTGTTTTGGCCAAGAGAAATTAATCCCACACCTTTGTGTGTGTGAGGCTGAGGAAGGGAGAGCAAATTCAAGGAGAAAAGTGTATGGTTGTATCCAAGGTAGCTCACTCCTCCTTCTTTCATGCATGAATGTATACTTGGCTTGTCTTTGAATATGTGTATGTGTATTTTAAGCTATGAAAAATATTCTAGTATGAACTCTTATTCCATGGTACCATGATGATGCATTATGTTTCTGAATGATGTTTACTTGGATTTGCTTGAGTGTGGTGAAGCCAAGAACCCTTAGCCATGGTGAGGATGAGCCAAGAACCCTTAAAGTTGATTGAGACAAAGTAAAGAGTCTCCCAAAAGTGAGGTTGACTCCCAAGAGCAAGGTTAAGTAAAAAACCTCTTAAAGAAATGGGTGAGGTAAGTCCAAAATCCACAAGTGAATGGGTGAGACTAATCTACTTACTTAGCAAGCCTATGGATGCCTTGTATGACTTACTCCCATGCTAAGATTGCTTCTTGAATGTTCATGTTATGTAATATGTTCATGCATGCATTTGTAAGACATGGTTTGTATGCTTTATGTATGATTGAAATGGGAGATAAGCTATTAGGATTCTTTGAATTTTATTCCCTCCTCTCTAATGTTCTAACATGCTAGGTGGACCAAGAGAACAAGGAAATGGGAGCCAACCACTTGAAAGATAAGAGTATGACATCAAAGTGCATGGATTTTGTTTCTTTAAGGCCTTATAAGTGGTAAATATTGTAATCTATTGTTTTATATATCCTATAATGTTATGAACAAGTATAATTATGCTAATGTATCATGTACAAATGAGATTTAAGGTTATATGTATAAAAATGTGCATTTTGGACATGTAGTGGCAAGACTAGCATTATGGAAATGTGTGTATGGCATGGGGTGAGAGAGTAAGTTTGCAAATTCTGGGTTGGTGCACCTTTGAGACAAGTTTAAAATGTCATTTTGGTGTAATCCCATGTGCTTAAGTGGCCACACAAGCTTGGGAAGTAAAATTGGACACTTTGGTTCTTGTAAAGACCATGAAAATGACCAAACTGGAATCCTATGGCACAAACTAACCAAATGGATGAAACTTCCCATTAAATTTTACAGACATGTAGGGCTTATTGAGAGAAGCTAAAGTTTAGAAAAATCAAAGCTCTACAGAATTAATTATGAATTTTCAAAGTTGAAAAATTTTCTAGTTTTAGTTTAGTGTACTGTTCATATGGTTAGTTTTGTGTTCTATATCATCCTATGGTCAAATGGTGTCCAATGCTTATGAAATTTTACAGCAATAAACTAGAGGTTACAAGATTTCTGTAGCCACCAAGATTACCTCATTTGGAGGTATGAGTAGAGAGTTATGATTTGTTGAAGTTTCATATTAGTACTAGCAATGTCATTGGACCTCCAGTACTGTTCCTTCATAATTCAGTTCATAAATGAACTTTGCGTGATTTGGATATATTTTTCATTTAAATTTAACATTTGGAGATTCTAAGATTGAATAAGTTTACATGATTTAGATTTTTTTAGAATTAGTTATGAATCTCAAAAATTTATGACAATAAGTTGTGATAGTAGCCCTAGTAGCTACAACCTTGAGTGCTTTTTGAATGTCCAAAGTCTTCTACTTGGAGTTTTATGACTTGTACATATTTTTATCTTAAAGTAGACATCTGTAGTTTTCTAGAATGGTAAAGAATGTATGATTTTGATTTTTCTAGAATTAGTTATGATTTATAAAGCTTGTGATAGAAAAGGAAAAATTCTAGCCAAGGTTGCAACTATGAATTTTTTGTAATTCCTCTACTTGCACGAGTTCTAGGCTACTTTTGATAATGGAAATGAGTTGTATCTATATAATTAAATATGAAAATGTGATATATGAACTCACATGGTCCACGTGACAATGAATAAAATTTTCATCCCCTATGTAACGCAAAGAAATTCATTAGTTTATATGCCATTTTCTTGTGATTCTTGAGAAGTGCATAACATGAAGCATAGAATTTGCATAAGAAGGACTAGAAAGTTATGATGTTACAAGTCTTAAGCTGGAAAAGAAGGTTTCACATGGCAAGGGTTTGAAGGAAGCTACATGAGAAGAAGTAGCTCCAGGAGCAACACACACTCAATAGCTCCAACACAAAGCAGCACATGAAAAGTTTTGCTCAAGTCTAAGAAGGAAGAAGCTTGTGAGCAAAATGTGATTAAGAAGCGATGAGGAGAAAGGGTGAAGTATTCACAAAGATGAAGAGGAAAGAGTTGGAAGAAGAAGCATGGAGAGTCTTGGGTTCACTATACATCTACTGGATGCACACATGAAGATTATTAAGAAGGGGTTGGGAAAGAAGTGTTCTCATGTTTGTAAGCTCCAGAATGTGAGAAGGAATGTAATGAGAAGCATGGATAGATTTTTATATTATATTCATAACACTTAGCATCACTATAAGGCCCACACTTATACATACAGGAAGGAGTACATGATGAAGAGGCTAGAGATTAAATGAAGCAGTTTACGTGAGAGATCGTGGATAGAGAGTAAATAAGAAGCACGTGAATGAGCTAAAGAGGGGCACATGATTTAATAACAAACTCAAGTAGAATGCTATTCAGAAAAATGCATGTAATTCATCCATCCCATATCATTCACATGCATCCATTCACCATTTACTCCCCCTAAAGCCCTAACCATCCATTCTTTCTTCCTCCACCTCATTCCATCTCCATGAAGCACTAATTCTTTAGTGGCTAGCTTGGATGAAGAACTTGGATTGAAGCTTAAGTAGGATTTCCATCTTATTTTCTCTTTCTACATCAATTTTTGTTTTTGAACTTGCTTGGTTGAGCTTGTAATTGCCTAAGATTGATGTAGTTTGTAATTGATGGCTAGTTAGACATTTATTAAGAGAGTATTTGAATGACTAATTGATTGAATTAAATGCTGAATTTTTATTTTCCTACAATTATCTATGTATGCAATAAAGGTGTTTGATGAAATGCATGTGAGAATTTGTGTGCTTAATTGTTTGATTTAAGGATTCCTTAGAGTTTAATTAGTTAATTGAATGCCGTAGGGTGATAATTCATAGGCTAATTGATCGATTAATCTACTGAAGTTAGTGTTCATTGATCTTAATGACAAGAATTAATGATTTTATGCAAGGTTGATGTTTCAATTCAACATTAACTTGTTAATCTCTTAAATCTTATATGGTAGCTCAAGATGCATTAAGTGCTGGATTTTTTTTTTCTACAATTATCTATGTATGCAATGAAGGTGTTTGATGAAATGCATGTGAGAATTTGTATGCTTAATTGTTTGATTTAAGGATTCCTTAGAGTTTAATTAGTTAATTGAACATCCTAAGGTGATAATTCAGAGGCTAATTGATCGATTAATCAATTGAAGTTAGTGTTCATTGATCTTAATGACAAGAATTAATGATTTGATGCAAGGTTAAGGTTTCAATTCAACATTAACTTATTAATCTCTTGAATCTTATGTGGTAGCTCAAGATGCATTGCCATGAACATAATTAAGAACTCTAAGACTAGAATATTAACAATTGAATTAGAATAAGGATAGTGGATAACAAGGGATGAATGCGAAGCTAGTCACAAGTCCATTAGTTGCTCCTTAATTCATGTGTTTAGATAGTAATTAGGAATTTTAATTCAATTTATATTCTTGTTAGTTTAAATTAAACCTTTCTTTAGTTAGGTAGTTTTTAGAGTTCTTTTACATTTAGAAAACCCAATTGAATATTGAGATCCATTTCAAAGGGAGACAATCTAGGTTGCACCCTACATTGTAAATATTTTTTAACCTAGTTTATTTTAAGGTTGCGTGACACAACTGTTCAGGTATATGATGGGTATAGGGAGGAAAGGTTCAACTTGCAAGCTATGTTGTTTAGGATAATCAATAACTTTCCAGCATATGGTAATTTGTTAGGATACAATATCAAAGGATGTTACAAGTGCCTTATTTATGAGGAGGGTACACATTCCATGCGGTTGGAACATTGTATGCAGAATGTCTTCCTCAGGCATCGTAGATTTTTTCCTCTAGGACATCATTACTGGTGCTGGAGAAAAGCTTTAAATGAGATGATAGAGGAAGGTAGTGCACCTTTGCCATTGACTGGTAAACAGTTGTATGAAAAGGTAAAGGATTTGGGTAACAATTTTGGCAAACCTTTTGTAGGACACCTTGGGACAAGCAAGTGGAAGAAAAGGTCTATTTTCTTTGAACTGCCATATTGGAAGTCTTTGTATATGAGGCATTTCCTCAATGTGATGCATATCAAGAAAAATGTATGTGACAATGTAATTGGTACATTACTAAATGTGCTAGGAAAAACCAAAGATGGGATTAAGGTGAGATTGAACTTAGCTACTTCGGGAATAAGAGGAAAATTAGTGTAACATTCATTGTTTTAAAGCCCGTAAACTAAGGAAATTACTAAAAGAAGTCTCCTAAATTGAATGATTAGAGGCGTAATAAAATTAGAGAAATAATCTAAACATCTAAAAATAAGGATACAAGGCTAAAAGTGTTCTAAAATTAAAGCCAAAATAGCTAAATAAAATTTAATGAAAATGGAGTAGCATTTTTTGTAATTTTGGGCAACTTTTAGAAAACTCAAAGGAGAGATCTTTAAATGGAAAAATTGAGTTTCTTGGGATTCTTAAAGGTTTTAAAAACTATAGGAACCCATAGAATAGTTAAAACAACCTTATTTGGTTTACATTTTAGAATGTCAGTTGACCGAAATTTGACCAATTCATTCGGAAAGGTTTTGAATCCAATTTGAGAGAAACTAAAGGCATTTATGAATTAGAGGACCTAAATTTCATAATGGAAGAGACAATTCTCAAAAAGAAATTAAAATGAGTCCAAATGGAAAAAACCAAGAAAGGGGCAAAGTGGGAATTTTAAAAAGTGTTATAACTTAGCCTACTACCTTATAAGTCATGCCTCACTTCTTCCCTTCCTCATGATTGACTTTCATCTACTCCAAAATAGAACCTAAGGATCCTTGAAGTGGCACACCAAGAGGGAGAAGAGAAGGAAGGAAAAATCAAGGAAAACGGTTAGAAAATTCATAGTTTTTCATGCTTCCTCCTTCACCAACCTTGTTATCCTCTTTTTCCTCTCTTTTCCTATAGTTTTGATGATTGATTTGAGGATGATTCATGGGTGGTTCAAAGAAAGGAGGAGAAAAATTGAAGGAGAGACTAGAAGCAAGTGAAAGTACTCTTGACAATGCTTGAAGCCAAGGTAACTTCCATGGATTTCTTTGTTTCTTCTTACTTGTTCCTCATGGGGGAAATTTTAGCCAACCCTAGACCACCAAGGGGGGATGATTTCTGGTCTTAGCAAGGAAGAAATAAGGGTTTTAGAGTTTAAGAAACAAGTATATGCAATTAAATTTAAAAGAGAAGCCTTAGAATTCAAGTTGTAAATTCTAAGGATTTTGTTGCACCTAGCCATTCTTGAAAGCTTTCTAAGGATAGTCTAGCCTATGTAAGAGTATGTATGAGTTCTTAAGACATCTAGGAAGATTTACAAGTGCCAATTCTCTAAGAAAAATGAAGCAAACTCTATGGGTCCATTATCTTGTGCGTGTCTCGACCAAAGCTAGAGTAGCATCGGGGGAGATTTTTCTTTGATTCCAAGGATGGAAATGGCCTAGATATGATTAATAAACATCAAGAGAAGCATTGGTTTGAATATAGAAACCATGGTTTGTGAGATGTAGGTTTAGGTTCCTTTTTAAGACATAGAAAAGCAACTTGAATTTGGGTTCCTTAATTGAATTTGTGATAATTCCAAGGAGTCTAAATGGAGTTAAGAGACTTAAATTGAATGAGAAATTGGAGTCAAGATTATAAATCCTAGAGGTTGCTTCATTACACACTTAAATGGAACCATAACTATGTTTTAGAATAAAGTAAGCTTGCATAGAGTTTGTGTGAAGCTAGAACTTACTCCAATGATGTAATTGTGCCTCATTTGATGTGTCTAGGCCAAGTGAACCAAGCTCCTCCTAGTTGTGTGTGTGAGGCTGAGAAGGAGAAAGGAAAGACCAAGGAAGGAAGTTGTGATTCTTGATTCAAGATAGCACTTTAACCTTTCTTACATGCATGTCTTGGATGTTTGATTGTTATTGGATGCTTGTATGTATGTTTGAATTATGAGATATGTTTATAGCTATTGATGAAATGCTATGGCATCATTATGCTTCTTGAAACATGTTTTTGAATACAAGATGGCTTGAATAGGTGAAGTTATGCCAAAAGACCCTTAGAATGGGTGAGGAGATGCCAAAAGTCCTTAAGAATGGGTGAGACAAAGCCAAAAGTCTCAAAAAGGAGTAAGGCTAAGTCAAAAGTCCCTAAAAGTGGGTGAGACAAATCTAAAACTCCCAAGGAATTGGGTGAGACTAGACCAAAAACCCTTAAAGTCTATGTTTGACAATGTATGAGTTTGTATGACATGAGAAAATTTTTATATATGCTTACAATAGACTTTTAGTACATGCTTGCAGTCTTTGACTTGAAAATGTGCCATGTATGTATGTTTGAAAGAGCAAAAGAGTTATTGGAATTCTTTGAATTACACTCTTTTCTCATATATGTCTGACCATGTCTATGATGACCCTAACTTCTAATCATGGTAATTAAGCTTAAACATACAATTGATGGTCATAAATCAAGGTCTAGCACCGTTTAAAATTAATCAATTTAGGAAAAAGTGAGAAAATTTGAACCTTATTATTATTAGAATCATTAACCAAATATTTATAAGCATCCATGTACATGAGTGAGACAATTCTCCAATTAAAAGCCTTTAAATCTATTACCCATTCATTTTTAACTCTCAAGAACCCCTTTCAAGTGTTTCTAAGTCATCCCTTAATGTTGTCATAAAAAACACCAAGGTTTCTAGGTTAATATGAGAGTTTCAGAACCTTCATCGCAGCTGTAACACCATATAATTCTAGCTCATTTCATACTATATCTATGCCTCACATCAAGCAATTTATACAAGAGGCAAGAAAATGATATTATTTTAATGCATTTCTTAGTGTTACGTCACGTATAAAAACTCCATTCGGTGTCACGTGGACCATATGAGCTCAAACATCACATTTTCATATTTAATTACATGAATACAACTCATTTGAATCATTAAAATTGACCTACACCTCAAGAATCACAAAGGGAAGTATGAAATATTCATATCCATTTTCGGCCAGATTTGGCTCTTTTCTGACCAAATTTTGAAAAAATCATAACTAATTTTAGAAAAATAAAAATCATGCATTCTTTGTCATTAAGGAAATCTAAGAATGTCTACTTAGCACTAAAAATATTTCCAGACCATAACATGCATCAAAAAGGACATTTGACATCAGAAAAGGTCCAGAGGTCTACTGCTCACTGGTGCTGTTACAGATTTCTGCAGTAAAGTTCAAAAATGTTTAATTAATTCCCCAAAAATCCAATCTATACAAATGATACTAATATGGAAATATGTGGATGTTAGCTCGAGAGGAAAAATATTTCTAGACTAGCTCAGGCATGTCCAGACCCAAAATTCAATAGAACAGTAATTGAGGTCGGGTGAAGCTCCTAATACTAGACAGAATTTTTAAAAATTCATATCTCCCTTTCTAGGCCTCTAAATGAGGTGCTTCAAGTTGGCACAAGTCACTATCAATTTATAGTTTCTCTGTATAAAATTTCATAGCTATTGGACATTATTTGGACCTTGTGTGATAGATTTTATTTTCGGACCAAATGAATACTGCAACAGACCAAAATCAGAAAATTTGCCAACTTTGGAAATTTATCAAATATTCTGTAGACCTCCAAAAATTATGTTATTTATCTTTACAAAAAGCTCTCAACAACCTCTAATTGCATGCCAAATCTCAGATCCAGAATAACTCTTTTGACTAAAAAGTGACATAGGGTTCCATTATGGTCAATTTTGGCTCCATATGAGGTACCAAAGTAACCAAATAGCTTTCCTTAGGATTTGGCACCTTTTGGGCAAGTCTAAAAGCATGATTAAGACTTGTGTAAGCTTCCCAAATAGTCCAAAACTCCATGCATCTCATTTTGGCCATTTCATCCATACATGTGCATAATCTATCAAACCATTCATGGAGCTAATTTTCCATCCTATACTGAATTCACATTCTAGTGGCTACATAACATATTCTCTCATTCATACATGGCATAATATCATAATTACAGATGTTTAAGAGGTTATAGACCATACATATCATGGGTTTACATGCTTTGATACAAATATGGCCTTAAAGAACCAAAAACTATGTATTAGGTTGTCAAGCTTTCTTCTTCAAGGTGGTTGGCTTCCAATACCTTATCCACTTGATCCACCTAGCACATTAGATCATTGGAGAGGAGGGAATGAGATTCAAAGATCCCAATAGCTTATCTCTCATTCAATCATACATAATGGATGCAAACAAGTCTCATAAATGCATGTATGGTCATGTTGACATGTGCAAACATTCAAGAACCATTTTCATCATTTGAAAATGTCATACATAGCATAAAAAGGCTTGCCAAGTAAGTGGATTGGCCTCACCCAATTTCTTGTGGATATTGGACTTGCCTCACCCATTCTTTAATGCATTCTTAGACTCAACCATGCTCTTGGGAGCCCACTTGGCTTTTGGGAGATTCTTTGCTTTGTCTGAACCAATCTTAAGGGTTTTTAGCTCATCCTTATCATGGCTAAAGGTTCTTAGCCTCACCACACTCAAGCAAACCCAAACACACATCCAAACATCATATGAAACATAATATGTCATCATGAAATCATGGCATATAAAATCATGCTAGCATACTTTTCATAGCTTGAAAATGAACATACACATATTCTAAGACAAGCTAAGCACACATCCATGCCTGAGAGAAGGTGGAGAGAGCTACCTTGCACACAATCACACACTTTTTCTCTTGAAATTCCCTCCCTTGCTTTGGCCACACACCCACAAAAGTATGGGAAGATTTCTCTTGGCCTGAACACAATTTATGGAAGCCAATTAGGTTTATGAAATAATTTCTAAGGTCATACAACTTGCTTAGACACTAGGTTGCTCTATAAACCTTATTATGGTCCATAAATACACCTAATGAAGCAACACCCCTCAAATAAATTCTAGGCTCCATTCTTTCCTTTCAAATATAATTCTTAACTCCTTTTAAGCCTCTTGGAGTTATCACACAATTAAAACAAAGAGCCTAACTACATGTTATTTCTTTAGGCCATAATATGGAACCTAACGCACTAACTCACTTTCTATGAGTTCTAAATTTTTTCCAAGGCCCCCCCTCATTTTCATTCATCACATATAACTCAAGAATGGGCTTAGAAAAATTTAAAACTCTCCCTTGCTATGCTATTCTTGCTTGGCTGAGGCTATGGAGGAAATGGAGCTCCTTGGAGTTTGCTTTGTTTTCTTAAGGAAGAAGCATATGGGGAGCCTTTTAGGGATCTTAGGAGCTCATTTAAACTCTTATTTAGGCCTAGGAATCATCATACAAAATCAGATTTTACAAGGCGCAATTGAAACCCTTTAACTTGCATCTTGAAATCTCATGGTTTTTTGTTGATTCCCTTTGCATATTCTTAATCTCCACACCCTTTTTCCTTAGATTCACCCTTGGTTCTACCTAAAAATCAAGTCCTCCTAGGGTTTTCTCATTTTAGGCAAAATGGAGGAGGAGGGAACCAAAGATGACAACTATAGGAAGAGAAATTACCTTGTTTTCTTGCTTTTTCTCACTTGAATTTTATGTTCTTTAAGCTCCTCCCTTCAAATCTGAATTTTTCCCTCAATTTCTCCCTTAAAAAAGATCCATATATTTCATTATAATCATAGGAAATAAAGGAGAATGAAGGAGAAAAGGTTTGAAAGAGAAAAAGTATGAAAAGCCTTGAAAATCCATACCTTTCTACCTTGAATTTCTCCTCCTTTTCTTCCTCCTCTTGTGTGCCTCATCCCCTAGGGTTTTCCTCTGGTTTTGGGCAGAACATAGTCGTACATAATGAAGGGAGAAGAAGGGCACATCATATATATAGGTGGGAGGGACTTACACTTTTCAAAACATATCCATTTTGCCCTTTGTTCTTGGTATTTTTGTTTCTCCTTTGTTTTAGCACTTTTTTGAGAACCATCTTTTTCATTATGAAATTTAGATTCCCAAGTTAGTCAAATGCTTTTGGAATTACTCAAATTGAAGCTAAAACCTTCCCAAATGAATCTGTTAAAGTTTGGGTACACTGGCGTTCAAAAACATCCACCAGAGGGAATTTAACTGTCCCGGAGCTTTCCATGGTTTTTAGGGCCTCTAAGAATCCCAGAGAATTTAAAATTTTCATTTAAAAAGCCCTCCTATGTGAATTCCAAAACTTTCTCAATTACGAAAATGCCATTACGTTTCGTAAGCTTTTTGTAAGAAATTGTTTCTTTATTTTAGCTCCATTTTTCTTTCCGTCTGAGCCTGGGATTCTCATTTTTAGGAGTCTAGAATGCTTCTCAAATTTTTTTGGACCTTAACTATCTCATTTTAGGGACTTCCTTTTGTATCAAGTGAATTTTGTTTAATTATAGAGCAATCGTATGTTATGTTTCTCACGTTTTCTCTTGTTTTCAGAGAACCGGATGTTACAGTAGCTAAATACATTTGCGCTATGCCCAAATACTCTCGGGTCCACTTCTTACAGCTTTACATCACCGCAGTGTGTTGGAGGTTTGTCGTGGCGAGAGGACCTCTTGGAGCCTATCTCACTCGCCTCTCACTATTGGCGCAACTAATTTTCATGTTCTCTACAGGTAATTCCTCTCTAGATGTAACACCATAATTTTCTGACTCATTTCATACTATATCTATGCCTCACATCATGCAATTCATACAAGAGGCAAGAAAATGGCATTATTTTAATGCATTTCTTAACGTTGAGTCACGTATAAAAATTTCATTCAGTGTCACATAGACCATGTTAGCTTATACATCACATTCACATATTTAATTACATAAATACAACTCATTTGCATTATCAAAAGTGGCCTACATCTCATGGAACTCGAAGGGAAGCGCAAAATACAGATATATATTTTTGGCCAGATTTGTCCTCATTTCTGTCACAACTTAAGAAAATCATAACTAATCCAAATGGCTTTCCTTGGGGTTTGGCACCTCTTGGGCAAGTCTAAAAGCATAACTAGGACTTGTGTGAGCTGCCCAAATGGTCCCAACCCTCATACCTCTCATTTTTGCTATGTCACTTGCAATTATACACAATTATATAAACTCATTCAAGAAGCCACATTGTCACAACATACTCAAATTGCATTCTAATGGTCTCATAATGCATCCTCTAATTTATACATGACATATTACCATAAATACATGTGTTCATAACATCATAATACATATACACCTATTGGTTACATCTCTTGCAATTTGTATGGCCTTAAAGTAGCAAAATTCACACACTTTAATATCATCCTCTCATCTTCAAGGTGGTTGACTTCCATTATCTTGCTCTCTTGGTCCACCTAGCATATTAGATCATTGGAGAGGAGGGAATGAGATTTAAAGAACCCCAATAACTCATCTCCCATTCAATCATACATAATGGATGCAAATAAATCTCATAAATTCATGCATGGCATGTAGACATGTGCAATCATTCAAGGAGCATTTTTAGCATTTGAAAAAGTCACATATAGCATACAAAGGCTTATCAAGCAAATGGATTGGCCTCATCCATTTACTTATAGATTTTAGACTTGCCTCACCCATTCTTTAAGAGATTCTTAGACTCAACCATGCTCTTGAGAGTCTATCTCACTTTTGAGAGACTCTTTACTTTGTCTCAACCAATGTTAAGAGTTCTTGGCTCATCCTCACCATGGCTAAGGGTTCTTGGCCTCACCATACTCATGAAAACCCAAGCACACATTATAACATCATTTAGAAACATAATATGTCATCATGAAACCATGATATAAAATTATGTTAACATACTTTCCTTGGCCTCACCATGTTAAGAGTTCTTGGCTCATCCTCACCATGGCTAAGGGTTCTTGGCCTCACCATACTCATGCAAACCTAAGCATACATTATAATATCATTTAGAAACATAATATGTCATCATGAAACCATGATATAAAATTATGTTAACATACTTTTTATGGCTTGAAAATACACATACACACATTCTAAGACAAGCTAAGCACACATCTATGCATGAGAGAAGGTGGAGAAAGCTACCTTGGATACAATTACACACTTTTTCTCTTGAATTTTCATTCCTTGCTTCGGTCACTCACAAAAAGTGTGGGGATAATTTCTCTTGGCCTAGACACAATTCATGGAAGCTAATTAGGTTTATGAACTCAATTCTAAGGCCATATAATTTGCTTAGACACTACCTTGACCTATAAAGCTCATTATGGTTCCAAAATGGCACCTAATGAAGCAGCACCCTTCAAATAAATTTTAGGCTCCATTATTTCCTTTCAAATATGATTCTTGACTCCTTTTAAGCATCTTGGAGTCATCACACAATTAAAACCAAGAGTCTAGCTACATGTTGCTTCTTTAGGTCATAATATGGAATATAAAGCACTAACTCATTTTCTATGAGTTCTAAATTTTTTCCAAGGCCTTCTATCATTTTCATTCATCATATATGACTCAAGAATGAGTTTGAAAAAATTTAAAACTCTCCCCAGGTATACTAACTCATCTAGGCCAAGACTATGCTTATTTGTGCTACCCTTGGACTTTGCTTAGTTTTTTTAAAGGAGGAAGCACATAAGGAGACTTCTAGGGATCTTAGGAACTCATTTAAACTTTTATTTAGGCCTGAGAATCATTGTACTAAATCAGATTTTACAAGATGCAATTGTGACCCTAGAAATTGCATCTTGAAATCTAATGGCTTTTTTGTTAATTCTCTTTGCATATTCTTAATCTCCACACCCTTTTTCCTTAGAATCACCCTTGGTTTTGCCTAAAAACCAATCCTCCTAGGGTTTCTTAGGTTAGGCAAAATGGAGAAGGAGGGAAACCAAAGGTAGCAACCATGGAAGAAGAAATTACTTTATTTCTTACTTTTTCTCACTTGAATCTTGCTTTCTCCAAGCTCCTTTCTTTAAATCCGAATTTTTCCCTAAGTTTCTCCCTTAAAAAATATTTTGTAAACTTCATTTTAATCAAAGGAAATAAAGAAGAACGGAGGAGAGGGGGTTTAGATGGAAGAAAGCATGAAAAACTACTAAGAAACCATACCTTTTCTTCCTTTTCTTCCTCCTCTTGTGTGCCTCATCCCCAAAGGTTTTCTCTAGTTTTTAGGTAAAGCTTGGCTGACCAAAATGAAGGGGGAAGAAGGGCGCCCCTTATATATATAAAGGAGGAAGAAGAACTTTTCAAATATTCCTATTTTGCCCTTTGTTTTTGGCATTTTTGTTTCTACTTCATTTTAGCTCCTTTTCTAGAACCATATTTTCCATTAAAAATTTAGGTTTCCAATTTAGTAAAATGCCTTTGGAGTCACTCAAATCAAAGCTAAAACCTTCTTGAACGAATCGGTCAAAGTTCAGGTGCACCGTCCTTGGAAAACATCCACAGGAGGGGTTTTAACTATCTTGGGGCTTTCCATGGTTTTTAAGGCCTCTAAGATCCCTGGAGAACTCAAAACTTTCATTTAAAAAGCCCTTCTATGTGAATTCCAAAAATTGGTCAAAATTACGAAAATACCATTACATGTCGTTAGTTTTCCATAAGAAATTATTTTTTCATTCTAGCTCTATTTTTCTTTCCTCTGAGCTTGGGATTCTTATTTTTAGGAGTCTAGAATGCTTCCCAAATTTTTTGGGACCTTAACTAAGTCATTTTAGGAGACTTTCTTTTGTATTCGGTGAGTTTCGTTCATTTACGAAGAAATTGTACGTTATGTTTCTCACGTTTTCTCTCATTTTTAGAGGATCGGATGTTAGATTTCTTCGCCCTTTAATAAATTTCATCCTCAAAATTTGGGGTATGCTTTCCTCTTACTATTTTCTTTTCTGGCTAATTGCTCTATTCTTTCTCTTCTTCTTGGCTTTATACGTTTTTCTCAATAATTTCACTCGTTTGGATTTTCTCTCGGCTAGGGCATGTTCATTGCTAGCCCATAATGAAAGTTCTATTATTATAGAGTGCTAGCTAGTTCTTTCTCATAAGAGAAAGAAATTTCTAACTCTAGAGGCCTATCTTGGGAGAGCTTACTAATCATATTGAGTTAGTCTTAACCTAGTCGTAGGGGTTAACGTTTCTTTTAGTAGACTCATTTACACATGTAGGGAGGTAACTCATTTCATATCAAGTCTCCCATGACCTCTTTCAATGGCTTCTCATAACATCTCATCATCTTTTCTAATCATTATAGCAATCAGAGGTTTCTGTTTGTCTGTTTACTTATTTACATGTACCATCCACTATTCATCTCTGCGTCTCTTTTTACTAGCTTATCCCATGATTACAATCCACATTTTTTTCTATCATAGGCCTCATATCACAACTACTTACTGGGATTACAACTCATTTGAGGAGTTTCTACTTTTAATAATCCTAACTTCTCTATTTACTACTAGATCTGTCTCTATAGGCCAGGACTTTTGCTCACTTTCTTTACTCACTTACAGTGGCATTTTATAGCCCCTCATTTTAACACTAATAGCCCTAACATGTGTGTCTCATACTAGCACTGACTACTATTGAGCTTTAGTAGGATGCTAGCTATTCTCACAGTTTTGCTCACTCAAGATATACTGTGCCACTTACCTCATGTAAAACTGCACCTGACCCCTTTCTGAACACATAAGCTGTCATGTGGGAGATCTTTCTATCCCTTGATCAAGGCTACTATCTGCTAGGTAGTGGTTCATCTAGTTCTAACTTTGGAAAGTTAATTTCTTACTTTCCTCATCCCATACACTATGCTCATCTCTAAAGAGAGCTAGTCAGTGGTTTAATTGTCTGAGTAAAGCCTTCATATCTCTGTGGTAATGGTGTACCAGACTCAGGAGATCTGTAAACTTTGAGACAAAAGCTAGTTGAAACTGTACTGGTCTTTGAGACTAACTACTCTGTAAAAACTATCTTAGGTCATCATCTCACCAGAGAACTATCATACTATAACTAGGGCTCTTTGTAACTCTGTAGGATCCACTGTGACCCTTGGGTCTACTACGACCTCTCAGAGCCCTCCTAGGGTTTACTACAACCTGCTGTGCTATGTTGGGATCTACTGCGATCCATTTTTGGGAGACTTCAAAGCCTAAAATCACTGTATCTGACAGTAAAATACATACTCACTAAGTCCAGTAACTATTGCTCATAATAACTAAGGCTAAACTCAAAAGTACATCATCCTCTTCGTGCGAAGTAGGTTCTTTGTCATTTACTTCTCTAGGATCCTGTCATACTAATACTAGGGAGTATTTTAAATTTTTCACTCATCGCTCCTCATAGGATCCTCAGATTCCCACTTCAACCCTTTTTGCTTAAGCTTTCTTTTCTTACTCTATAGACTTACTTACTTTACATGCATTCATTGTAACCTTCCTCTCATATCTTGTAGTTTCTAATTATACCCATATTCTACTTTTAAGTGTCTTCTCATTAGGACATCTCACACATTGAATGTGGCTAACATCTTTGGTAGGAAAGAGGCTATACACTGGTCCCTTCTCATTTTATTAGCGTTGCGTCACGTATAAAAATTTTATTTAGTGTCACGTGGACCATGTGAGCTCATAAATCATATTCACATATTTAATTACATGAATAAACCTCATTTTCATCATCAAAAGTGGGCTACATCTCGTGGAACTCGAAGGGAAGCTCAAAATACACATATATTTTCGGTCAGATTTGTCCTCATTTCTATCACAACTTTGAAAAATCATAACTAATTCTAGAAAAATTGAAATCATGTATTCTTACCCATTTTTGGAAGCTACACATGTCTACTCTATGGTAAAAATATGTTCCGATTATAACATCTAACACAAAGGACTTTTGACATTTGAAATAGTTTAGAGGTCAAGATGTCCACTAGTACTATCACATAAGTATGTAGCAAATTTCAAAAATGTCTAATTAATTCTAAAAAAATCCAATCCATGCAAATGATACCAATCTAGAAAACTACAGATGTTAGCTAGAGGAAAAAAATAACTCTCGACCATTTCAGGCATGTGTAGAACTCAAAATCTGGTTAAATAGTAACTGAGGTCGGTTGAAGTTCCTGATACTGGACAGATTTTTTGAAAATTGATATCTCCCTCTCTAGACATTCAAATTAGGTTCTTCTAGTTGGCACAAGTCACTGGGAGTGTTTAGTATCTTCACATAAAATTTTGTGACAATTAGACATCAATTGGGCCCTATGTGACAAATTTAATTTTCGGACCAATATGAACAGTGATATGACCAAAACCAAAAAATTCCCCAACTTTGAAAATTTATCGAATATTCTATAGACCTCTAAAAATTCTATTCTTCATCTTCTTAAAAAGCTCTCAACAAGCTCTAATTGTATGAAAAATCTCATATCAAGAAGAGCTCATTTGGATAAGAAATAACATAGGGTTCCATTATAGTCAATTTTAGCTCCATATAGGATACCAAAATGTCCAAATGGCTTTCCTTGGGGTTTGGCAGCTCTTGGGCAAGTCTAAAAGCATAACTAGGACTTGTGTGAGCTACCCAAATGGTCCCAACCCTCATGCCTCTCATTTTGGCTATGTCACTTGCAATTATACATAATTACATAAACTCATTCAAGAAGCCACATTGTCACAACATACTCAAATTGCATTCTAATGGTCTCATAATGCATCCTCCAATTTATACATGACATATTACCATAAATACATGTGTTCATAACATCATAATACATATACACCTATTGGTTACATCTCTTGCCATTTGTATGGCCTTGAAGGAGCAAAATTCATACACTTTAATATCATCCTCTCATCTTCAAGGTGGTTGACTTTCATTACTTTACTCTCTTGGTCCACCTAGCATATTAGATCATTGGAGAGGAAGGAATGAGATTCAAAGAATCCCAATAACTCATCTCCCATTCAATCATATATAATGGATGCAAACAAGTCTCATAAATGTATGCGTGGCATGTGGACATGTGCAATCATTTAAGGAGCATTTTTAGCATTTGAAAAAGTCACACATAGCATACAAAGGCTTGCCAAGCAAGTGGATTGGCCTCACCCATTTACTTGTAGATTTTAGACTTGCCTCACCCATTCTTTAAGAGATTCTTGGACTCAACCATACTCTTAGGAGTCCATCTCACATTTAGGAGACTCTTTACTTTGTCTCAACTAATCTTAAGAGTTCTTGGCTCATCCTCACCATGGCTAAGGGTTCTTGGCCTCACCACACTCATGCAAACCCAAGCACACATTATAATATCATTTAGAAACATAATATGTCATCATGAAACCATGATATAAAATCGTGCTAGCATACTTTTCATGGCTTGAAAATGCACATACACACATTCTAAGACAAGCTAAGCACACATCTATGCATGAGAGAAGGTGGAGAAAGCTACCTTAGATACAATTACACACTTTTCTCTTGAATTTCCCTTCCTTGCTTCGATCACAATCACACAAAAGTGTGGGGATGATTTCTTTTGTCCTAGACACAATTCATGGAAGCTAATTAGGTTCATGAACTCAATTCTAAGGCCATATAATTTGCTTAGGCACTACCTTGACCTATAAACCTTATTATGGTTCCAAAATGGCACCTAACGAAGCAACACCCCTTAAATAAATTCTAGCCTCCATTCTTTCCTTTCAAATATGATTCTTGACTCCTTTTAAACCTCTTAGAGTCATCACACACTTAAAACCAAGAGCCTAGCTACATGTTGCTTCTTTAGGTCATAATATGGAACATAAAGCACTAACTCATTTTCTATAGGTTCTAAATTTTTCCAAGGCCTCCCCTCCTTTTCATTCATCATATATGACTCAATAATGGGTTTGGAAAAATTTAAAACTCTCCTTAGGTATACTAAATCATCTAGGCTAAGACTATGCTTGTTTGTGCTACCCTTGGACTTTGCTTAGTTTTCTTGAAGGAGGAAGCACATGGGGAGACTTCTAGGGATCTTAGAAACTCATTTAAACTCTTATTTAGGCTTAGGAATCATTGTACAAAATCAAATTTTACAAGGTGCAATTGAAACCCTAGAAATTGCATTTTGAAATCTAATGGCTTTTTGTTAATTCTCTTTGCATATTCTTAATCTCTACATCCTTTTTCCTTAGAATCACCCTTGATTCTACTTATAAACCAAGTCCTCCTAGGGTTTCTTAGGTTAGGCAAAATGAAGAAGGAGGGGAACCAAAGGTCGCAACCATTAGAGGAGAAATTACCTTATTTTCTTGCTTTTTCTCACTTGAATTTTGCTTTCTCCAAGATCCTCTCTTGAAATCCGAATTTTCCCCTACGCTTCTCCCTTAAAACATATTTGTGAACTTCATTTTAATCAAAAGAACAAAGGAGAATGGAGGAGAGGGGGTTGGATGGAAGAAAGCATGAAAAACTACGTAGAAACCATACCTTTTTTCCTTAATTTCTCTTCCTTTTCTTCCTCCTCTTGTGTGCCTCATCCCTTAGGGTTTTGTCTAGATTTTAGGTAGAGCTTGGTCATCCAAAATGAAGGGGGAAGAAGGGCGCCACTTATATATATATAAAGAAGGAAGAAGAACTTTTCAAACATTCTTGTCTTGCCCTTCATTTTTGGCATTTTCGTTTCTACTTTGTTTTAATTCTTTTTTTAGAAATGTCTTTTCCATTATAAAATTTAGGTTTTCAATTTAGTAAAATACCATTGGAATCCCTCAAATCGAAGCTAAACCCTTCCCAAATGAATCCGTAAAAGTTCCAGTGCACCATCATTGGAAAACATTCATCGGAGGGGTTTTAATTGTCTCAAGGCTTTCCATGGTTTTTAGGGCCTCAGAGAACTTAAAACTTTCGTTTAAAAAGCCCTCCTGTGTGAATTCCAAAAATTATTCAAAATTAAGAAAATACCATTATATTTCGTAAGTTTTTCGTAAGAAAGTGTGTCTTCATTTTAGCTCTGTTTTTCTTTCCATATAAGCCTAGGATTCTCATTTTTAAGAGTCTAGAATGCTTTCTAAATTTTTCAGGACCTTAACTAAGTCATTTCGGGGGACTTCCTTTTGTATCCGGTGAGTTTCATTCGTTTACAGAGAAACCGTGCATTATGTTTCTCATGTTTTCTATCATTTTCAGAGAACTAGATGTTACACTGGAACACTTGACACATTTTTGCAAAGTTTGCCATGGCCAATTTCCCATTTCACCAGAGCAAATTACTCTCTGGATGACTTCTAGTTTAGCCTCTCACATTTTACCGTGGCTAATTCCACTTCTCGCCGCAGTGGATTACTTTCTGGTGCTCTCCCTTGGCAACTTCGCCTCTATTGGCCGCGGCTAAGACTATTTTTGCCATGGTGAAATGCCTTCTGATCTTACAACTTCAAAATCTAGTCTCATACACTCCCGTTCCCCCCTAGTGACACCCTAGGGTCTCTCTACCTTAAATCATAGGGCTTTAATGGCTTTCCTTTACCTAATTTACCCAGCTTATCTATTTTTACCAATCCAAGACTTAAGCGTTAATTCCTACTCATCCAACTACCATATATTAGCAAGTTCATGGGTTAATGACAGTAACATTTTCATAAGCTACTATTAATTATCATTCAAATACATATTCCATTAGGGATTTCATACATTACTAGTTCATATCTACATCCAATTTATCATATAATTACATTTCCCAAATAGTAAACCATATCATAGTCTTAACAAAAGCTCATAACAAATGTTATAAGTTCATACATCTAATACGGAGCCAAAATGAGGCCTGACTCCTCAATAGATACATTCCAAGTAATCAAAATACAAACACCTACACTTGGCAACATGATTACATGATGAAGCTATATAAAAGAATAACAAGATTACATCTATTCTATTTAGATCAGTCTAAGTGTAGTCTCCTTCACATATGGCTAGAGCTCATGAATTTTCATCCACTTCCTTCCCCTTATCCTTACCCGAAGGGCCTTCACCTGAAAGTATAATCTTATAAAACAAGGTGAGATGTGAATCTTAGTAACCAAAGGTAAATTCCATTCATATATTCTAATTTAATTAACATATATGCATGAATCAAAATGAGCATTAAAATCATATCAATCATATTAGCAAATGAAATGATTAGGCTACTATAATTACCATCCTATACTAGTAATTATATTTCCATATGTTAAAGGCCAATAACACCGGGAGAGGCCCATCCACAGCACCCACTCCCTAATGAGCACAACCAGGGCTCAGTGTATTTGGGGTCTGATTATAACCCGGTGCTCGATTGAAGCACATGTACAGGTGGCAGCCACACCACAGCTCCACCATGGACTCACAAGGTCCAAACACACTACAATAGATAACCAATCAATTCATTTAGTATTTCAAATCTTTCATGTGCAACAAATATAAAATTAAAGAAGATATATGCATAGAATTACAAAATCCCTGGTTACCTCACTTGCTGATAATTTTTTGGAGCACCAACAACAATGCTACCTTAGCCAAGCTATTACAAGAGAAAATTCGATTGAATGTTTCCTCCACTAGAAACTTCAATGTATCACCTTAAATCCTAAGTAAATTCATATAAAATTAATACCCATACTACAAACCAACCGTTGGGGTCTTAAGTCAATAAAAAATACATTAAAATGAAGAGTTTATGCTTACCCAATATCCCTCTTAGCCTCTACCTCTAAAAATTCTCTAAGAAAATACCAAACAAACACATTTCAGATTTTGGGCATGGTGAAAATGCTCCAAATGAGAAGCCAATCAGGTCAAATTGAAGAGAAAAAGGAGAGGATTAAGTTATATAACTATTACCTTAACTGATTTTGAGCCTATAAGTGAGAAATGGTGGATTTTTTACTTAGAACCCTAGCCTCCCTCTCAAGGTGCGAAAATGCTTCTTGTGTTTGTGTTTTATGTTTTAGCAGAATGGTAGGAGGGGGTTGCATGTGCTTAAGGTTTTAGTTAGATTTAAGTTGGGTCCTAAATGGGTTATGGGCTGACCCAAAGTTCTAATTCCAATTGGGTTTAGATTTTAGGCTTGTTGGGCTAGATTTCATTAGTTGGACTGTAAAATTTTGATTAGGTTAGGCCAAGTTCTAAGAGCTCATTTGATTTGGGTATGCATGAGGGTTGTTAGGCCAATTATAAGAGCTTATGTAAGTTAGGTCTTGGGCCCATGTTTTATTAAATCAGATTGGGCCATCACTAGGTGCTCTCTCTTAGGCCAAGTCTTACATTAAAAGGTTAGATCTACACCTAAAATTATTGGGCCTCTATTAGTCTCTAACCATGGCCTATTTAATTTAATTTGGGCCTAGATGAGGTTTCTAACCCAATTCAATCTCAAACTCACATTAATAATTTATCTCTTTAAAATTTCCATTCATATAACTTGTCCAATTATTCCATATTAATTATTCTTAATTAACCTAAATCTATGATTAATACCTTAATTAATTTTGGGGTGTTACAATGTCTAGGTGATCCAAGTGGGAGTAAGAAATGGAGGCCAAACACTTTGAAGAATGGAACTTTAACAATAGAATAGAGAATTGATGTATTTTGATGTCAAAGCTTGTAACCATATGATGTATATGTGATGTAAGCCCTTGATCATGTTTAAATGCACATAACTATAATGTATATATCAATTTTGAAATCAAATGAATGAGTATGTGAAAATTTGACATCATAAAGCCTTGATGCATGTATGTGCAAATTCATGTAGGAAAGTCATTTTGAGATGTATAATGATTTAGACCATTTGGGATGCTCTCATAGGCTGTGTTTATGCTTTTAGTTGTGTTGAAATGGTTGTGGAATGATTAGAGGACCATTTGGTGCAATTTTAACCCCTTTGTAGTTTGAAAATTCACATAATCTTGAGCTGAACCACAAACTGACCAAATGGATGATTTTGTGCATAGAATTTGGCATGATTATATGTCTCATGTAGAGCTTTTCAAAAGCAAAAGAGCACCTAATTTGGAACTCTAGAAAATTTATTATGAATTTTCAAAGTTGGCCAAATTATACAGAATTGTCCCAATCACTGTTCATATGGTCAATTTTCATTTCTATGTCATTAGTGGGCCAAATGAAGCTCAATGCTCATGAATTTTACAAGCATAAAATAGACATCATAAGCTTTCAATAGAAACTGAGACCACCTCATTTGGAGTTCTATAGAGGGAGAAATGAATTTTTAAAGTTTGAGTTTAACTATAGGATGCATCAGTGACTAGTGCTCAAACCTAGTTGTTTTGATTTGAAATATTTATTGTAGTTAGAGGACATCCATAGCTTTTTATAATGGTATAATTTGTAGGATTTTTATTTTTTTTAGAATTGATTATGATTTTTCAAAGTTTCATATCAAATTATGAAAATCTTGGAAATTGCCAAATGAGATGCCATTTTGTGTTGCATAGCTTGGACCTGAATTTTGAGTTTCAATTTGTGATAATTTTGATTGAACAAACGTGTTATGAATGGAAAGTGAATGTGATAAGCTCATATGGTCCTTAAAGCTAAGAATAATTAATTAAGCTTTCGATGTTGATTATTTTCGTTGCTAAAAGTGTGATTTTCATACAAATAAATGCCATAAGTTATTTATGCTATGGATTAAGTCCTCTATAGTTAGGATATTACATTTATTGGTATCAGAGAAAAGGTTTAGGCACTTTACGGTTGGTTATGGCTTGAGAATATAAGATTTGCCAATTATGTGTGATATGTATACGAATGAATTAAGTGATAACTATTACTTATGTTCTTATTTGTGTTAAAAGGATATTGATTGGTTTTAGATAAGATGGTGAACACCAAGAGAGGTAGACCCACTAGAGAGGATCGAGCAGAGTTAGAGACTAGTGATCTGATGGCTGGAGCCTTGTAGGTTATTATGGGTAGCCTGGATCAATAGCAAACCATGATTATGCAGTTATAGAAACGACTTGTTCAGATAGATAGTGAGAGGCCTACTCCTCCTTAGCCACATCACTTAGATCATTCTAAGCATTCAAGGCAACTCCCTTTGGTCTACAACCATAGATTCAACAAGTTCCCCAGACTCTACCAACTCAGACACCTCCTGTTCCTAAGCAACCTTCCACAAGACAAATTATAGCTCAGTTTAGGAAATTTAGGCTTCCCACCTTTGATGGTAAGTTGAGTATAGAGAAAGCAGAGGCTTAGATTATGTAGCTAGAAAAGATATTCGGGGTGATGGAGTGCATGTTTGAGCAGAAGATTGTAATGGCCATATTCCAGTTAGAAAAAGAAGTAAATTACTGGTGGAATAGCATTGAACTAATAATTAAATTAAAGAACCTTTTAGTCAACTGGGAAAAATTTTTACAGGCATTTTATCAACAATATTTCCTCAGGTCCATTCGAGATATGAAGGAGTTAGAGTTTGTACTCTTGAGGCAGACAAAAGAGATGTTAGTAGACTAGTACATGACTAAATTTGTAGAGCTCTCTAGATATTCCTCCCATTTGTAAAGCATGATGATGAAATATGGAGAGCAGAAAAGTAAGAGAAGGGACTACTACCAAAGATCAAATACAAAGTAGTTCCTAAGAGAATTACGGACTTCAATACCCTAGTTGAGATTTACATAGTTATAGAAGCAAACTTGAGAACAATGCATGTAGTCTCAAGTGCCAAACCTCCCCTCCCTAAAAACAAAAGCCCACGTGAGGAGTTACCAGCCACCAGTATCAGCAAAATAGGTGGCAGAGGACGGTGGCATAGAAAAAGTAAGGGTAGAAAGAGACTAGCTCCGTCCAGTAGAAATAGTTCCACTCTAACAACCTGCAGTCAATGTGGAAGAAATCACAGAGGCAAACTATGTTATATAGGCTAGAACATGTGCTATATATGTAGTAGACTTAAACACAAAGCTAGAGACTACACACAATAGAGGGAGGTAGCTCTTACACTCAGACCTCAGACATAGGGTAGAGTCTTTGCCTTGACACAGTAGAAGGCTAGTAGATACCCGAGTCTAATCTAAGGTACTATTAGGATTAATGATTATACTATAATTACATTATTTGATTAGGTTGCCAATCATTCTTTTATATCCTATAACTATGTTAGAAGGTTAGGTCTAAGCATGTGTAAATTGCCCTATGATTTGCATATACTACCCCCACATGAAACTAAGCTATCACCTCCCGTGTATGTCTAAATTGTGTGATCCAGTTCAATCATTATTTTACCACACTTGATTTGATATGTATGCCTCTAATTGACATTGACCTTATTATTGGAATGAACTAGATGTCTGTAAATAATGCCATACTTGATTGCCATAGCAGATGTATCACTTTACTTGAATATAGACCTATACCTAGTACTAGAACTGAGTTAGCTTTTATGACCACCTCCCAAGCTGAGAGGTCTTTAACGCATGATTGTCAAGAATTTTTTGTTTTTTGTTTTTTGTTTTTTCAGTACAGGCTAAGGTAGAAGAGGGCATAAAGAAGATACTGTAGTGAGAGAGTTTCCAGAGATATTTCCTAAAGAAATTAGTGGAATACCCCCTAATAGAGAAGTAGAATTTCCTATAGACATTGTGCCTGGGGCAAGTCCAGTGTCTAAGGCCCTATATACAATAACACCTATCGAGCTAATAGAGTTAAAAGAGAAAATAAAAGAGCTCTTAGAGAAAGGCTTTATTAGACCTAGTGTCTTACTATGGAGAACTCCAGTCCTATTTGTAACGAAGAAAGACAGGAACCTTATATAATGTATAAATTATCAGAAGCTTAATAAGATCACAATTAAGAATAAGTACCCTCTTTCTAGGATAGATGACCTCCTAGATCAGTTAGTAAGAGTGTCAATATTCTCTAAGATTAATATCAGGTCGAGATACCATTTGCTCAAGATCAAGGCTAAGGATGTCCCTAAGATAGCTTTTAGAATCAAATACAAGCATTATGAGTTTTGAGTTATGTCCTTTGGGTTGATGAATGCTGTAACAACCTTAATTATTAATTATTATGATTAAGCTTAATTAAGTGGTTAAGGATTCAAATTCCAGGTCTAAATTCATTACAATTAATAATATTAGGAAAAAGTGAGAAAATTTGAACCTTGATACATGTTACTATTGATTTCCAATTTACAAAATCCTTTTATAATATTCTCAAGTCATTATATAACTTTAATATAGTAAAATTCAAGATTTTTAAGTAAAAAATAAGAGTTTGGAAACCTTCACCATGATTTGGACCTTCTCCACCGCAGCTAAGTTGGATACTAGAACCTAAAAGCTAAATCTAGGAACTCTTGTGGTAACTTGGTATATCCACGCCACAGTGCATGTGACTATTGGAGCTCAAAATCAACAATTCAAACATTACACCATGGCTTAGGGCTTTTTATGTTATGGTGAATATAACACATATTTCTAGCTCATTTCACAACATTCCCATACTTTACATTCATAAATTCCATGAAAGAGCAAGAAAAATGAATTAAAATAATGCATTTCTTTGTGTTATGTCGTGTATGAAAATTCCATTCGATGTTATGTTGGCCATTTGAGCTCATGCATCACATTTTTCATATTTAATCACATAGATAAAACTCATTTGCATCATGAAAAAGTGGCCTACAACTCATGGAACTCAAAGGGAAGCTCAAAATACATATACCTATTTTCGGCCAGATTTTTCCACTTTTCTGTCAGAAATTTAAAAATCATAACTAATTCTAGAAAAATCAAAATCATGCATTATTAGCCATTATAGAAAGATACACATGTTTATTTTATGGTAAAAATATGTCCAGACCATAACATCCATCACAGAGGATGTTTGACATCCGAAATGGTCCAGAGGTCAGACTATCCACTAGTGCTGTCACAAAATTCTGCAGCTAATTTCAAAAATGTCCAATTAATTCCAAAAAACTCCAAACCATGCAAATGATACCACTTTGGAAATTTGTGGATGTTAGCTAGAGGGAAAAAATAACTCCAGGCTAGTTCAGGCATGCCTAGACCTCGAAATCCAATCAAACATTAACTGAGATTGGCTGAAGTTCCTGATACTTAATAGATTTTTTGAAAATTCATATCTCCTTATCTAGACATCTAAATGGGGTGCTTCTAGTTGGTACAAGTCACTGGGAGTGTCTTTTTTCTTTGTATAAAATTTTGTGGCAATTGGACATCAATTAGGCCCTGTGTGACAGATTTTATTTTCGGACCAGTATGAACAGTGACATGACCAAAACCAAAAAATTTCCTAACTTTAAAAATTCATCAAATATTCTGTAGACCTCTGAAAATTCTGTTCTTTAGCTTCCTAAAAATATCTATACAAGGTCTAATTTTATGCCAAATCTTAGATTAAGAAGAGCTCATTTGGACAAAAAGTGACGTAGGATTCTAAATTGGTCAATTTTGGCTTCATATAGGATACCGAAATGTCCAAATAGCTTTCTTTAGGGTTTGACACCTCTTGGGTAAGTCTAAAAGTATGAATATAACTTGTGTAAGCTATCCAAGGAATTCTAAACCTCATGCATCTCATTTTGGCCATTCCACTTCCATTTGTACACAATTTCATAAAGCCATTCAAGAAGCTAATCTCCAACAACATACTCATTTTGCATTCTAGCATTCACGTAATATATCCTCTCATTTATACATCACATATTAATATAATTATATGTGCTCGAGAGGTCATAGACCATATACAACAATGAGTTACATCATTTGACATCAATATGGCCTTAAAGAACAAAAATTATGCATTTTGATATCAAGCTTTCATTTTCTCATATGGTTGGCTTTCATTCCCTTGCTCTCTTAATCCACCTAACATGTTAGAACATTGGAGAGGAGGGGATGAGATTCAAAGAATCCCAATAACTCATCTCCCATTTAATCATACATAATGGATGCAAACAAGTCTCATAAATGCATGTATAGTCATGTTGACATGTGCAAACATTCAAGAGGCCTTTTCATCATTTAAGAAAGTCATACATAGCATACAAAGGCTTGCCAAGCAAGTGGATTGGCCTCACCCAACCTCTTATAGATGTTAGACTTGCCTCACCCATTCTTTAAGAAATTCTTAGACTCAACCATTCTCTTAGAAGTCCATCTCACATTTGGAAGACTCTTTACTTTGTCTCAACCAATCTTAAAGGTTCTTGGCTCATCCTTACCATAGTTAGGAGTTCTTGGCTTCACCACACACAAGCAAACTAAAGCAAACATCATAAACATCATTTAGAAACATAATATGTCATCATGAAACTATGGAATATAAAATCATGCTAGCATACTTTTTATGGCTTGAAAATGCACATACACACATTCTAAGACAAGCTAAGCATACATCCATACATGAGAGAAGGTGGAGAGAACTACCTTGGATACAATTACAAACTTTTTCCCTTGAATGCAAGCTCCCTTTTTCGGCCACACACACACAAAAGTGTGGGGATGATTTCTCTTGGCCTAAACACAATTTATGGAGGTCAATTAGGTTCATGGAATTAATTCTAAGGCCACACACTTGCTTGAAATCTAGCTTGATCTATAAACCTCATTACAATTCCATAATTGCACCTAATGAAGCAATAACCTTCAAATAAATTCTAAGCTCCATTCTTTCTTTTCAAATATGATTCCTGACTCCTTTTAAGCCTCTTGGAGTCATCACACAATTAAAACCAAGCACCTAACTACATGTTGCTTCTTTAGGTCATAATATGGAACATAAAGCACCAACTCACTTTCTATGAGTTCTAAATTTTTTCCAAGGCCTCCTCTCATTTTCATTTATCATATATGACTCAAAAATGGGCTTGAAAAAATTTAAAACTGTTCCTAGGTGTCTCATCCCCTTTAGGGCGAGCCTATGTCTCTTTTAGGCCTCCATGGAGTTTGCTCTATTTTCTACATGGAAGATGCATATGAGGAGACTCCTAGGGATTTTAGCAACTCATTTAAATATTCATTTAGGCCTAGGAATAATTATATCAAATTAGATTTTCAAGGGAACCCATGAAACGCTATGTTTTCTACCTTGAAAATCCATGGCCTTTTCTTGAATTTCTTTGCATATTCTTACTCTCCTCCCTTAAATTCATAGAATTGACCCTTGGTTCCCCTCAAAATTCTAGCCCTCTAGCATTTACATACATGGGGTGAAATATGGAGAAGAAAGGGGGAGGAGTAGCTACCATAGGATGCAAGATTTACCTTATTTTCTTGCTTTTTATCACTTGAATCTTGTGTTCTTTGAGCTTTTCTCTTCAAATCCGAATTTTCCCCTCAATTTTTCCTTTAAAACAGATCCATATACTTCATTATAATCATAGGAAATAAAGAAGAATAAAAGAGAAGAGGTTTGGAAGAGACAGAGCATGAAAAACTACTAAATTTTCATACCTTAAACCTTTGATTTCTCCTCCTCTTTGCCTTCCTCTTGTGCACCACTCTCCCTAGGGTTTTCCTCTAGTTTTGGGCAGAACTTGGTCGTGCAAAATGAAGGGAGAAGAAGGGTGCATCATATATATAGGTGGGAGGAAGTTATATTTTTCAAAAATTTCCATTTTTTCCTTTGTTCTTGGCATTTTCGTTTATCCTTTGTTTTAGCTCCTTTTTGAGAACCGTCTTTTCCATTATGAAATTTAGGTTCCCAATTTAGTAAAATGCCTTTCGAATCACTCAAATTAGAGCTAAAATTTTTCTGAACAAATTTGTCAAAGTTTGGGTACACTGATGTTGGAAAATATCCTCCGGAGGGGCTTTAGCTGTCACGGGCCTTCCTATGGTTTTCAGGGCCTGTGGGAACCTTGGGGAACTCAAAACTTTCAATTAAAAATCCCTACTATGTAAATTCTAAAATTTGCTCAAAATTACAAAAATGCCATTATGTTTCCTAAGTTTTTCATAAGAAATTGTTTCTTCATTGTAGCTCCATTTTTTTTTCCGTCTGAGCCTAGGATTTTTATTTTTAGGAGTCTAAAATGCTTCTCAAATTTTTTGGGACCTTAACTGCATTATTTCAGGGGACTTCCTTTTATATATGGTGAATTTCTTTCATTTACAAAGAAATTGTACATTACGTTTCTTGCATTTTCTCTCGTTTTCAGAGAACTTGATGTTACAATGAAGGTGGTCTTAGGACCTACTATTCACACTCTTCGCAATTCTCGCAACAGTGATAGCCACAACAGGTACACTTCCTGGAACTCTAAACCTAATTTATTCAAATTGTGCCATGGTGGAAGTACCTATACCTCAACGAAGTTGTATTCTGTTACTCTCCTTGGATCGCACTACTGTGGTCCTCACTTCTGACTGACTTCTGGTCGCGACTTAGCTAATCTTAGCCACGACGTGACCCTCTTCTACACCTATACCTCCCAAATTTCGTCCCATACACTCCAGCTTTCCCTTTAGCAATACTCTGGGGCCACTCTACCTTAATTTGTATGGCTCTAATGACATTCATCTACCTAATATACTCAACATGTCTCTTATTGCCAAATCAAATCCTAAGTGTTGATTACTACCCATCTATTATCATACATTAGTAATTTATATATCAATGGCAACAAGAAGGATTCATAACTAGTAACATTATCATCCAAATATAAATTCCAATATAAGCCCCATGCATTATGTAACACCATGTTTATTTAGCCTTTCTCCATCTTATTCTTGGTCACTTTTCCTTGGCATAGCAAGATTGGTAGAAGAATTCAATTAAAATATTGCATTGGTTTGCGTTATGCTATACTTAAATTTTTCATTTTGCTTCCTATAGACTATATGAACTCATTCATCTCATTATCATATTTAAAGACATGCATACAACTTAAAACCATCTTAAAATGTTGCCAAACACTCAAGCTCATAGTACACATACATAAAATAATACAAGTTCATTTCAGGTCTAACTTAATAGATTTTTTGTGCCATTTTGGAAAATCATAACTAAATCCAAAAAAATTGAACCTAAGCAACCTTAGCTTTTTGGAAAGCTCTAGATGCTCACTTTATGCTAAAAATAATCCCAAGTCATGAAAACATCATTTGGACCATGTTTGACAATAGAAAAGTAACATAAGTTAGATAGCCCAACGTTTCGAATATAGCTTACTAATATAAACTTAAAAAATGCATAACTAATTCCACAAAAATCTAATTCAAGTAAGCTATACCAACTTGGAAAACTTAAAGTGTTAAATTTAAAGGAAAAATACTCTAGACCAAGTCAGATACATTTAGCTATTGAAAAATGATAAAACAATACATGGACTCGTTAGCATTATTGCTACTGACATAGAACTTCAAAAATTCATAACTCTTTGCTTAGACCTCTAAATGAGGTGCTTATAGTTGTTATAGTTCATTGTGAATGTCTAGTTTCTTCTTGTAAAATTTTATAGTCATTGGACACCATTTACCCTACGAATGATAGAGATGTTTCTGACTATATGCATAGTACCATTGTCAAAATTATAAATTTTTGCCAACTTTGAAAATTCACCAAATATTATCTAGAGATCTAAATAATATGAACTTTATCTTTTCAAAAAATTCTATACAAGACTTATATGCATGACAAATTTCATGAGAAAATTCGTTCATTTGGTCAGAATGTGTCATAGGGTTGTAAAATGGTCCATTTATGCTTCTCAAAGGGTCACAAAATGGTCAAATTTACCTCCAAGGCTTTCATGACCACTTGAGCACATGGGAAAGCACCAAAATGGTTTGTTAAACATGTCTCAAAGGTGCACAAACCTAAATTTCACAAACTCACTCTCACCCTAAGATATGCACAAGAACACATAAGCTTATCTTTAGCATTCAATGTCTAAATCATGTAATATCATTTATATAGCTCTAGTTCTCATACATATACAATATATCTATGCAGTTACAAGTATTCATAGGCTTATACATCACATACAACATTTGATTACATCATATGCCATACATATGGCTACAAAATGGACAATTTCCACAATTCTATGTCAATCTCCTTCCTTTCTGCTTGGTGGCTCCCATTCCTTAGCTTACTTAGTCTACCTAGATATGTTAGACAATGGAGGAGGAAGGAATGAGATTCTAAGAATCCCAATGACTCTTCTCCCATTCAACCATACATAAAGAATGCAAATTCAAATCTAAAAATGCATGTATGGGCATCATGGCTCTCATAATCATTCATGAAACATTTTTAGCATTCAAGAAGTCATACAAAATATACATAAGTTTGCTAAGCAAGTGATATAGCCTCACCCATTCTCTTTAGGGACTTTGAACTTGCCTCACCCATTTTCTAAAAGGGTTCTTGACTAAGCCTTACTCTTTAGAGACTTTTGGTTTTGTCTCACCCATTCTTAAGGGTTCTTGGCTCATCCTCGCCATTGTTAGAGGACTTTTGATTTACCACACTCAAGAAAATCAAAGCAAGTTCACAAAGCATCATTTGAATGCATAACATAACATCATGTACCATGGCAATAGATACATGCTAAAACATTTTTCATGGCTCAAAACATACATACACACATTCAAAGACAAGATAAACATCCACTCATGCATGAGAGAAAGAAAAAAGAGCTACCTTGGTTACAAATGCACACTTTTCTCCTTGATAATGGTTCCATTTCCTTGGCCAAGCACTCATAAGAAGGTGGAACTTGATTCCTTTGGCCAAACACATTACATGGAAGCCAATTACACTATTGGAACAATTTTGAAAGCTTCACATGCACTAGGAAAAGCTAGCCTACTTTTAAGGTTCAATTATGGTTCTTGATGGGTTGTGAAATTTGGATGGGTTGTGTTGCGCAACCCTCAAAATAAAACTAGGTTGAGAAATTATATAGCTAGTGGTACAACCTAGGTCATCTCCTTTGGAAATGGAGTTTAATGCTTAATTGGGTTTTCTAAGTGTTAAATGATCCTAGAACTACCTAAATTAAGGGGGTATTTTATCTAATTAAACTAAGTAAATTGAAACTGAATTAAAATGACTAACTACCTAATTGTATGAATTATGGTTGAATGATGGACTTGTGACTAGCTTTGGATTCATCCCTCAGTATCCACTATCCTTATCCTAATCTAATTGTAGTTAATTATGGTTTAAGAATCCCTATTCATGTCCATAACAATGTATCTTGGGTTACCACTCAAGAATCAAGAGATTAGCAAAGTAATGTTGCATTGAAACCTCAATCCTGTATTAAATCATTAACTCTTGTCATTAGGATAAATGAATACTTCAATTTGATTGATTAATTGATTAATTAGCATCTGAATTATCACCCTAAGATGTTTAATTAACCAATTAAACTTAAAGGAATCCTCAAATCAACAATCAAGTACAAAATCTCACTCATGCATTTCATCGAATACCTTGATGGCATACATGGGAAATTAAAGAATAATGGAAAATCCAGTGTTTAATCAATAAAAAGTATCCTAATTAGTGTCTAACTAGCCACTAACTATAAACAACACATATTCTCAATCAAATACAATCTTAACCAAGATAATATAAAAGAAGAAAAGTGCTGGAAAAATGAGAAAATCTTAGCCAAAATTCATTTATCTCCATGGATTCAAGCTTCTCCAAGGTTGTCCTCCTAGTTAGCCACAAAGGTGAATCAAGCTCTCATGGAATGGTGGTGGAAATGGAATGGGAATGGAGGATGAGAGGCTATGGCCAGAAGGAGTGTGGATGGGGGTCTACGAATGAAATGTAGCATTCTTCCCAAATGGAATGGTGTGAAGCATGTTTTATTTGATGGATTCATTTAATGACGTGTGGCTTGGATACCCTTATCACATGGTTTTTTAATAATTTCACGTGCTCTCTTTTATGCCAATTGCTCATAGCAATCCACGTTGCTTCTTCTTTTGTTTATATGAGTGTGGGCCCTAACATTCTTCCATGTGTACATGTGTATGGACGTGCATGCTCATTTGTAGCTTTCTCACATGACTTTCTTAATGATCAGAGTTGCTCTTAGCCTTATTTCTCACATGATGCTTTAGCTCAAGCTTTATACACTGTTCACGTGGATTATTTAATTGCTCCCACGTCACATTCTATCTAGCTGCTCTGTGTGTGTTAATACAAAGCTCTCCTGTCGCTGCGTCAGGACTATGGTGTTTGTTCTCTCCATGCATGAAAACCCGAAGCTATCTCATCTCATGAATTCATGGCATCTTAAACCTATTCTGCTTAAGTGTTCCCTCCACATATAGCTACTCTATTCTTTTATTACAACGTAAAACCTAAACCTCATGTGTTGTGTTCTCTTCATGTAAGGCCCAACCTGTAGTTGCTTCTCCTATTTATGCTGCTTCTGCTCGAGTATGTGTTTGCTTCATGAGTTTGTTCCTCCTTCCTTGTAAACCATTAACTTGAGCCTTCAAAATCATGTTGCTTCTTAGCTAGAACTTGTATCTTTTCTTTTCTATCGGGTTGCCTACTTGTTTCTGTTGTAGCCCGTAGTTTTCTTCCTCTTTTTCTCTACTTCATACTTCACGTGGTTTTCTGCTCATGCCTCTTTTCAAGCTTCTTTTCATCTCTTGTTGCTTAACATTTTAGCTTTTTCCACGTTCTATCCAGCTCATATTTCTCCTCTCAAGCTTCTTCTCTTCTTTCCTATTCATTCCCACATCAACTCCTACTTCTTCGTCCCACACACACATGCCTTCTCATGCTTCTGCTTCTCTTCATTCTCATAAACCCGTGGCTACATGCCTCTACACCTTGCTTCATCCATGTTACTCGTTAACATGAGAAATGATTTGCTCCTCATTACATTAGACTCAAATCTCCTAAAGAGCCTTCCACATGCCATAAATTCATCTTCATTTTAAATCATTTTCCTATTAAAATCTGCACAAGAAAAATAAAGTAAAATGAAGTAGAATAAAACAAAAAATATTAAGAAAGAAGAATTCACAAAGAAAATATTTCAAAGAAATTTATGCATTAAAATTCTAAAATTTTGCAAATTATTTCCTAAACTACAAAGAATGACTACTAAAATCAAATTCCACCTAAGTAAATCCATTAAGTCTTATTTAACTATTAAAATGCTTAAGCTAAGGAGAATAAAATATATAAAAATCATGCTCATCAAATTCCCCCACACTTAAACCTTTGCACTCCTGGGCAAAGCTTAAAATCTTAGGAAAGAGGAAAGTAAAAATTACAAGATAGAAAATGATCACATCTCTTCAACACTTCAACAATCTAAGCTAACTTCACTTGCATCAAGAAATAAGCTCCATGGCAATTTATTTGAATAGAATGAATTGAAATGTATAGCCTCTCACATGGATTGGTGTTTACTCTCAACTTTCAAGTGTTTAAGGGAATGTGTTTCACTCAAGTTCCACCTATCCAAACCTCACTACCATAAGCTTGTCTAGCTTCTAAATCTCCACCACCCATCCCAAATGCAATGCACAAATCAATAGGACTTTATTCAGGGTTGTAATGGGGCTAGGTAATGAAATAAATGGATAACAAGAAAAGACAAACAAATGGATACCTTAGAACTTCAAAACCAATCAAAGGAAAACCTAAGATAGGGAAGAGTATAAGTGAATGCAAATAAAACTCAAAACACTTCTTTCTTTGGATTTTCAATGACTTTTTGATTTTTTTTTTCTTTTCATTGCTTTTTTTTTTAGCTTTTCTATCTCTTCTTTTCTTTCCATTTTTTTACAACAATTTCCTCAACCTTTAATAATAATGGGCTAAATGGATGTAAAGCACACATTTACCTATCCTAAACAAGTGTAATGCTCTTTAAAATCTCTAAGGCATCTTAAAACAAGGTGGAAAACATTTTTAATGGCTATGGCTTCAACAAAGAAAATAAAATAAAGTCTAAAGTGGCTAAATAATGGATAAAATGTATGTAGGTTTGCTTTTTGGCTCACTAGCTACAAAAGAAAGGAATGCCTTATCATTTTCGTGCATGCAAATGCAACTGTGGCCTCAACAAAGAATTAAAACAAGTTCTAGAGTGAAAGCAGAGATAGGTGAATACATACTAGAATCAAACAGATATGGCTCAATTCTTCACCAACTAATGGCTATCAAATAATTTATTAAAATCAAATTCATTGCCACTTCACTTGAATCAAAACACTAGATCTATTATTTATCATGTCTAAATGAATCCAAACTATAATCATCTCAACTTGCAACTTCCACAGGAAAAAATTTAAAAAAAAAGAAAAAAATCACACTATTTTTCAAAATTTTTCTAAAAAATTTTTCAATTCTTTTTTTTTAAACAAGGAAAAGATGGATGGAATGAAATGACTTCCCCCCCTCCCACACTTAATTATTGCATTGTCCTCAATGTCAGCATACAATCTAGTCAACAAATCAACAACACAATATAAAAAAGAGTGAAAGGAAAGTATACAACCAAATGAACTTGAATTGAAGATCTCAAGGGTGGCTCAAATTCTTTTGTAGCTGGTTAGCAACCTTTTATTGCCTACAAAACAGAAACAAAAAAAATAGTAATACGGAAAAGAAAAAGAAAACTAAATCCTAAGCTAAAAAGAACTCTATTAAAGATCAACTAATCATAAGTGTCAAAAATCAAGATTAAAACTACTTTATTCCTTTTCAATTCAACAAATTTAATTCTCACTACTTTAAAGCATTTTGATCGATCATTCAGGGATGATTCATGGACTTCCTCAACCATCAGTAGTCTTGGAAAGTCGAATTCAACATATCTAGAAGCACTAAAAGAAGAAAAATCATATTTAAGAAATTCAAAGCTAAAGAAAGAAAATTTAAAATCAAAACTCTCTATAAATCTATCAAATCCAATAAAATTAGCTGGACTCCCATCAGTAAGAGTCACTACATCAACAGAAGAATTAAATTGCAACTTCTCACAGTGTTTTAGGTTCAAGGCATCTAGCAATTGCTTTATCATAGTTGGTAGAGTCTGTGGCTTGTTGGGAACTAGCTTAACAACTTCAGGAACACACCATAACTTCTTAGCTCATTTCATGCTATCTTTAGGCCTCATATCAAGCAATTCACAAAGAGGCAAGGAAAAATAACATTAAATAATACATTTCTTAGCGTTATGTTACGTATAAAATTTTTCTTTAGAGTCCTGTGGGACATATGGACTCATGTATCATATTCTCATATTTAATTATATAAATAAAACTCATTTTTATCATCGCAGGTGGCCTACAGCTTGTGGAAAGCAAAGGGAAGCATAAAATACATATATGCATTTTCTGCTAAAATTTTTCTTATTCTATCACAAAATTTGAAAAATCATAACTAAATCTAGAAAAATTGAAATAATGCATTCTTAGTCATTCTAGAAAGCTACACATGTCTTCTTTATGCTAAAATTATGTCCAGACCATGAAACATCACATAAAAGGCATTTAACATTCGAAAACGTTCAGAGGTCAGGCTATCCATTGATGCTATCACAAAATTCTATAGCAAATTTCAAAAATGTCTAATTAATTTTACAAAACTCCAATCCATTCAAATGATACCAATCTAGAAAGATGCAGATGTTAACTAAATGGAAAAAATTAACTCTAGACCACTTCAGACACACCCAGACCTCGAAACTTAATCAAACAGTACCTGAGGTCAATTGGGACACCTAGTACTGAATAGAATCTTTAAAACTTCATATCTCCCTCTCTATACATCCAAATGGGGTGCTTCTAGTTTGTACAAGTCACTAGAAATGTCTTGTTTCTCCATATAAAATTTTATGGCAATTGGACATCATTTGGGCCCTATGTGATAGAACTCATTTTTTAACCACGTGAACAGTGCATCAGACCAAAATTAGAATTTTTGCCAAATTTGAAAATTTATCAAATACTTTATAGACCTCTAAAATTTTGTTCTTCAGCTTCATAAAAAGCTCTCAACAGGCTCTATTTCCATGCCAAATATCAAATCAAGAAGAGCTCATTCAGACATAAAGTGATATAGGATTCCATTATGGTCAATTTTGGCTCCATATAAGATACCAAAAGGTCCAAATGGCTTTCCTTGGTGTTTGGCACCTCTTGGGCAAGTCTAAAAGCATGATTATGACTTATATGAACTACCCAAACGGTCCCAAACCCCATGCATCTCAATTTGGCCATTCTACTTCCACTTATACACTAATGCTTCAAACTTTCAAGAAGCAAAATTTGCCATTAAATACTCAATATACATTCTAAGAGTCACATAACATAATCTCTCATTTAAACATGACGTATTAACATAATTATACATGCTCATAAAGTCATTTGTTATATACAACCATAGATTACACATTTGCCACTTTGATGGCCTTAAATAAGCCAATTCTATGCATTTCACTGTCATGCTCTCATCTCTCAAGTGATTGGCTCCCATCTTCTTGCTATCTTGATCCACCTAGCATGTTAGAACATTAGAGAAGAGGGGATGAGATTCAAAGAATCTCAATAGCTCATCTCCCATTCAATCATATATAAAACTTGCAAAATAAGTCTTACAAATGCATGCATAGGCATATTAACATGTGCAAGCATGCAAGAAGCATTTTCAACATTTAAATAAGTCATACATAGCATACAAAGGTTTGCCAAGCAAGTGGATTAGCCTCACCCATTTACTTGTGGATTTTGGACTTGTATCACCTATTCTTTAAGAGGTTCTTGGACTCAACCTTGTTCTTAGGAGTCAACCTCACTTTTGGGAGACTTTTTACTTTGTCTCAACCAATCTTAAGGGTTCTTGGCTCATCCTCACCATGGTTAAGGGTTCTTGACCTCACCATGCTCAAGCAAACCAAAACAAATATCATAAACATAATTTAGAAACATAATACATCATCATGGTACCATGGAGTAAGAGCTTATGCTAGAAAATTTTTCATAGCTTGAAATACACATACACACATTCAAAGACAAGTAAAGCAAGCAACCATGCATGAGGGAAGGTGGAGAGAGCTACTTTGCTAGTATTTGTACACTCTTCCTTAAGCTTTGAATCCTCTCCCTTGACCTCACACACCCAAGGAGATGGAGATCAATCATCTTGGCCTAGACACATCATATGGAAGCTAATTATACTCTTAGAGTAAAGTCTAAGACCACATAACTTGCTTAAACTCTAGCTTGACCTATAAACCCTTTTACAGTTCCATAATGCACCTAATGAAGCAATACCTATCAAATTAATTTTAGGCTTCATTCTTTTCTTTCAAATATGATTCTTGACTCCTTTTAAGCTTCTTGGAGTCATAACACAATTAAAATAAAGAGTCTAACTACATGTTGCTTCTTTAGGTCATATTATGGAACATAAGACACTAACTCACATTTTATGGTTTCTAAATTTTTTCTAAGGCCTCCTCTCATCTTCATTCATCATATATGACTCAAAAATGGGCTTAGAAAAATTTAAAACTATCCCTAGCTATATAAACCCCTTTAGGTTGAGGTTATGGAAGCCTTTAGCTTCCATGGAGTTTGCTTTGTTTTCTTGATGGAGGAAGCACATGGGGAGACTTCTAGGGATCTTAAAAACTCATTCAAACACTTATTTAGGCGTAAGAATTAAAAGATCAAATGAGATTTTGTAAAGAACACTTGAAACCCTAGAAATTGCATCTTGAAATTCCATAGTTTTTTGTTAATTCTCTTTGCATATTCTTAATCTCCACACCCTTTTTCATAAGAATCCCTCTTGGTTTTATGTAAAAACTAAGTTCTCTTAGGGTTTTTTAAGTGGGGCAAAATGGTGGAGGAAGAGGAGCAGGGGATAGTAACCATGGAAAAAGAAATTACCTTATTTTTTTATTTTTTTCTCACTTGAATCTTGTCTTTGTCAAGTTCCTCTCTTCAAATCCAAAAATTTCCCTTAATTTCTCCCTTAAAACAGATTTATAAACTTCATTATAGTCATAAGAAACAAAGGAGAATGGAGGAGAAGAGGTTTGGAAGGAAGAGAGCATGAAAAACTACTAAATTTCCTTACCTTTTAGCTTGAATTTCTTCTCCTTTTCTTCTTCCTCTTGTGTGCCTGATAAGCATGATATTTTATATATTTTATTCTCCTTAAATTAGACATTTTAGTTCCAAATATGGTTTTAGGAGTCTAATTAAATGGAATTTGGTTTTAATAGCCATTTTCTACATTTTAGGAATTAATTTACAAATTATTGGATTTTAATGCATAAATTTATCTTAAATAATTTTGTGAAAATTCCTATTTGATTTTTCCCACTCTTTCCATGCAAAATTTTAATATATAATTGGAGCTAAGAATTAAATGAAGCAACACACTCTCTTAGCTAGAGGAGTTGCTGGGAAGAAATATGTAGCTCGAGATTTATGTGGCATGGAAGCAAAACACGAAGAGGGAGCTGCAAGAAGGAGCAAGCATGCTACACTTATACACATGCAGAGCCACGAGAGCATAGGAGGATTCTTACGTGGCAAAGGAGAAGAGAACCATCCACGAGCTGCAGCTGAAACAGAGGTTCAAAAACAAGATATATGAGCTGAATAAGGAGCTAAAAGAACACGTGGTTAATGAAGCTTGGTGAGCTTGATTGCCATGAGCTGAATGATGAAGAAGAACAGGAGTTAGCCACTGGGTCTGGTGTAGAAAGAGGTTGCCACATGCACACACTCATTTGAACTCAAAGGAGAAGGAAGAAGTGCCACGGACAGCAGCTCACAAACTCGAGCAAATAAGTGGGAAGGAAGACGTTGGAGTTGACGTGATGGCTACAGCAGAAAAGAAAAGCAAGCAACTTAGCTGAAACACAAAGCCATGACCACGTGAAAAATGGGAGAAGACGCATGAAGTATGCAGCTTGAGATTTACGTGGAATGGGAGCTGAGAATGAAGATAAAGCCATGAGCTTGAGTTAAAGCAAGAAACATGTAACACTTTGCAGAAACATGCATGAAGAGAAGAGCAGTTCACATTGAGGAATTACATAGAGAAATCACGTGGGAGAACAACGCGAGCTAAGGTCTAAATAGTGTGAGCAGAATAATAAAAACGCTGAAGCAAGAGCTGGAGATTAATGAGCTGCAACGTGGAAGAATATGCTTCTGATGGAGGAGCAAAGCGAGCTGAACGAGGAAGCTGCGAGCTGGAAGCAGAATGCGTAGAAGCAGCAAGAGAAAAGGAATTTATATGGAATATAATAGAATAAAATGAAGTGGAGCCCACCTTATATATACATGAAGAGATTCCATGTGAAGCTGACATGAAGATGCATTAGAAGAACACGTGAGTTGATAAGTGAAGCACAGCAGTTAACACGTGAAGGAGAAGAAGAGAAGCACATGAATTCTAAAGGAGATAGAGGCTTCATTCTGCATGCTTCCTTCATTCATTGGATGACCTCCATTCAAACCCACAATCCAATTCATTCACGCCTCTTTTTTTGGAAACCATCATCTATATATTCATTCATCCCATTCACGAAGCGATCATCAAGCCATTCATTCATTCATTCGGCCATATTCATTCTACATCCATCCACCACATCCACGCCTTCTCCTCCACTCCATTCCATCTTCCATCCATCTCCACCATATAATGAAGTTCTAATCCATCTTAAGGCTAGCTAGGAGGAAGCTCTTGGAGAAGCTTGAATCCATGGATGAACATAGAATTTTGGCTAAGAATTTCTTTATTTTCTTATACTTTTTCTCTTTCATATATTATCTTGGTTAAGTTGTATTTGATAGGGAATTTGTGTAATTGTAATTAGTGGCTGGTTCGACACTAATTAAGAAACCTTTTTGTTGATTAATTGATCTGATTAGACATTGATTAATTTCAATATTATCTAATTCCCCATATGTGCTTCGAAGGTGTTCGTTGAAATACATGAATGAAATTATGTACTTAAATATTTAATGTGAGGATTCCTTAATGTTTAGTTGGTTAATTAAACATTTTAGGATGATGATTCAGAGGCTAATCAATTAGTTAATCAATCAAATTGGGTGTTCATTGATCCTAAAACAAGAATTGACAATTTAATATGGATGTGAGGTTTCAATTTAACATTAGATCGTTAATCTCTTGAATCTTGAGTGGTATCCCAAGATAATTTGTTATGAACACAACTAAGAACTCTTAGACCAGAATTAATCACAATTAGATTAGGATAAGGATAGTGGATACCAAGGGACAATTCCAAAGCTAGTCACAAGCCCATTTTTCACCCATAATTCATATAATTAGGTAGCAATTAGGAATTTTAATTCAATTTAGTCTTAGGTTAGTTTAATTCAATCAAAACCCTCTTAGTTTATGAATTTTTAGAATCTTTTAACATTTGAAAAACTCAATTAGGCATTGAACTCCAATTCCAAGGGAGATGACCTAAGTTGTGCCACTAGCTACATATTTTATCAACCTAGTTTTATTTTGAGAGTTGCGCGACGAGCCACTCAGTGCCTCACCCCTTAGGTTTTTCTCTAGTTTTTAGGCAAAGCTTGGTTGAACAAAATGGAGGGGGAAAAAGGGCACATCATATATATAGGTGGGAGGAAGAAACACTTTTCAAAAATTTCCATTTTACCTTTTGTTCTTGGCATTTTCGTTTCTAATTCGTTTTAGTTCCTTTTTGAGAACTGTCTTTTCCATTATGAAATTTAGGTTCCCAATTTAGTAAAATACCTTTGAAATCACTCTAATTAGAGCTAAAACCTTCTCGAATGAATCTGTCAAAGTTCAAGTACACCGATGTTGGAAAACATCGATCGGAGGAGATTTAACTATCCTGGGACTTCCCATAGTTTTCAGGGCCCCTGAGAACCTTGGAGAACTCAAAATTTTTATTTAAAAAGCTCTCCTATATGAATTCCAGAATTTGCTCAAAATTACAAAAATACCATTACGTTTCGTAAGTTTTTTGTAAGAAATTGTTTCTTTATTCTAGCTCCGTTTTTCTTTTCGTCTGAGCCTGGGATTCTCATTTGTAGGAGTCTAAAATGCTCCCCAAATTTTTTGGGACCTTAACTAAGTCATTTCAGGGGACTTCCTTTTATATCCAGTTAATTTCATTCATTGACGGATAAACTGTATGTTACGTTTCTCACTTTTTTCTCATTTTCAGAGAACCTAATGTTACATTTCTCCCCCCTTAAATAAATTTTGTCCTCAAAATTTAGGGCATGCTTTCTTCTTACTCTTTTCTTTTATGGCTAATTGCTCTTGTCTTTCCCTTCTTCTTGGCTCTATACGCTTTCCTCGTTGATTTCGCTCGTTTGAGTTTTTCTTGGCCAAGGAATTTTCATACTAGCTCTTAATGAGAGCTCTATTATTATAGGGTACATGCTTGTTTTTCTTATAAGGGAAATAAATTTCTAACTTTGAAGGCCTATCCTGGGAGAGTTTACTAATCATATCGGGTAAGTCTTAATCTGTTTGTAAGGGTTAACATTTCTTTTCAGTGGACTTATTTACACATCTCGAGAGGTAACTTATTTTGTATTTCAGCTTCTATATCTTCTTCCAATAGCTCCTCATAGAGTCTCATTTTCTTTTCTGATCATTACAGCCAGCGGAGGTTTCTGTCTGTCTATTTACTTATTTACATGTACCGTCCATTGTTCATCTCTGTGTTCTTCCCTACTAGCTCAACTCATGATTACAATTCACATTTCTTTCTGTCATAAGCCTCACATCTCAATTACTTACTGGGATTACAGCTCCTTTGAGGAGTTGACAATTGTGTTGCATAATCTCAAATAAAACTAGGTAGACAGATAAAACATGCAGGTAATGGTGCAACCTAGGTCATTTTCCAAGGAGTTTGTGCCTTAACTTATTTATGAAAGAGTGTTCCAAGTATTACAAATAGAAATTGTTTAAGGGGTTTTGGATTACTAAAATTTAATTGAACTAATTTTTAAATGACAAGAATCAAAAACTTAAAACTAAATGAAGTGAACAAATAAGAAAATGTGGTAGCTAGCCTTTAGATGGACTCCCTAGAATTCAATTATCCTTGCTCCCTTTTTAGTGTACCAAATTTGGATTTAAATTCTTGCTCATTAGTGTATTCTCTATAACAACTCTTGAATGACCATCCAAGATTCAATTCATCAATTATTTAAGGAATTTGCAACCACAAGAAACCTTGAAAAATTAATTAATTGAATTAAGAACAAGAACACACTATAACCAATCCTAATTGATCAATAAAATTTGCTGCACAATCCACTTAAAACGCTAATTGACCAATTAGATTGATGAATTCCTCAAACAATTAATTGCACACAAATTTTAGCCACTTAATCCAACAACTATTGCATTAATTGGCCTATAATTAAGAAGAAATTAAGAGTAAATTGCACAGCCAATAAATCTGGACTTTTCATGAACATGTAATGATCACAATTAACATTCCAAATATCAAATTATACTCAATCCACAAATCAACTCAATCCAGTAATTTTCAGCAATTAAATTCCTAAATTAATAAGCTAAACCTAGTTAAATTAATAAAAGAATTAATGTTGGAATTAAAAGAGTAAGCAAAGGAATTTTTATCCAATTTGGTGAGAAAATGTGGAGCTCAAATCTAGTTCTGGGAGTCTTCAATCTTCAGCTAGCCACTAAGGATGATTCAAGCTACCACGGAGAATTTAAATGGAAGAAAATCGATGATGAGAGCTTCAACCATGGAGAAATCGATGAATGACCCTCTTTTTTTCACCTCTTGGAGCTCCAGCGTTTTTACGTCATTCCTCGCATCATTTCTTGTGTTAATCTCCAGCTCACCTTATTTTCCCTTAGCTCATTATTCCTCACGTTGTACGCGTTTTCCCCCAGCTCACGTTTCATTAATACACATCAGCCCGTAGCTTAATTCTTACTAAGAATCACGTGGCTCAATTTTTTAATTTAATTGCACCTCACGTGTTCTGATGTTGCTCATTCCTTTGACATGTTCCTTTGGTTTCCATGTGCTCAGCTCCACGTATTTTAATCATGTAGCTTCTCACATTTGCTTCCACATATTTTCCATGTCCTTTCCACATTCTTTTCTTCACGTTATGCCCCAGTCAGCACATAACTCTTTCTTTCCATTCCAACTTTGCTTCTTTAACTCATTCATCTCATTTCTTCTACATTAACCCAAGCTCTTCCACATGCTACTCCTTGTTGGAACCCTTAGTTGCATGTTTCTTGCTTCAATCAGCTCAAATTCCTCGTGTAGCTTACATAGGAACTGCCCATATTGTACAAACTCATGGCTTCCTTACAAGCTTCTTCAGCTGTTGTTCTGCCCACATTTAAGCTTCCTTCTCCTCACTTAAACCATGGCTGCAACCCGTATCTTCCAGCTTCTTCACTTGTGTAGCTTCTTCATCTAGCCATTGCGTGGTTCTTCCATTTGAAACTCTCCCACGTAGCTTCTCATCCTCTGTTTTAGCCATGTTCAGCTTGAGGAACTAGTGCTTCATGCTTTTTTCCCTGGACTCAAGGTTTGCTCCATGTTTAACTTAGCTCCAACTCACTCGTTTTACTCCTCCATGCTTCTTCTCATGTGTAACTCGAGACTGTAGCTTTTGTTCACTCGCTGCTTCTCTTTTGTTCTGCTCAGCATTATTTTCCAGCGTCAACACCCAAGCCATCCCTCGTGTAGCAGCTCTTCTTTCTATTCATTACCATGAACCTAATGTATGTGGGTGGTTGTGGCTTCATGCATGCGTACAAATGAACTGGACATGTGGTTCTTGTGGGACCTCGTGCATGTGTTACGTATGAAGTGTGGTGGATGTGGCTATGTGTATGAGAAGTAACCCTTCTCCTGGATTAGAAGCTTTAGCCTTGCCTTTTATTAAACCATGTGCCCATTCTTCCTTCAGCCCACATCATCTTCTATTGCTTCATCCACCCAAGCTCGAGCTTGCTTCTTCTCAAGTTTCTTTTTCATTTAAACTTCACTTTTTCACGTCAAAACCAGAAATGCTTGAAGCTTCTTCTCTTTTCTCATTGGAAGCCTCCTCTCACATGCACCTTCTATTCACAGCCTTATTCAATTCATCACAAGTCTGTTGCCTTCTTGAGTGTAAACCATGGCTATCTCATGCTTTTTTAATCATTCCTTTCTCTTCTTTAATTCAAATTCTCATTCAAGCTTCGATTGCCCATTAAAGTCTGCACAAAAGAATGAAAATTATTGAGTAGAATTATCCACAAAATTATTTAAAAGAAATTCATAATTAAAACTCAATAATTTTGCAAATTAATTCATAAAATACATAAATGGCTAATGAAATGAATTTCCACCTAATTAAACCTCTAACACCATATTCCATCATCAAAATGCCTAAGTTAAGAGGATTAAAATGAATAAAAATCATGCTTATCAAATTCTCCCACACTTAAACCTTTGCACTCTTGGGCAAAAGAAGACTAAAACTCTAAGAAAGAGATAATGGAAAGAAAATCAAGAAAAATGGAATTGTGTAGGTCACTTAGCACAAGGAAGCTCAAAGCAAATTAATAACTTAATTCTCTAAGTCATATCACGTATATCAATGCAACAAGTACCATGGCAATACACTTAACAAAAAATGAAATGTAATGAAAGTCCCTCACTTGGATTAGTGTTTATCACTCTACTCTTTAGTGTTTAGGATGAAGTGCTTACTCTCAAATTCCATCCTACCCAACCTTACTACTATAAGCTTGACAATTATCTACATCTCCACCACCAAAATCAAATGCCAATGAATGAATCAAAAGGTCTTTATTATGGTTGTGATGTAGGCTAAGTTATGAGACAAGTGGTAAACAAAAGAATGAAGGAAATTCAAAAAGCAAAGTGGATGCTAAAAATCATCAAGAGCATTAAACTAAGAATAAGGATGGAATACAAGTGCATTTCAAGGCCCTAATTACCATAAACAAATATATGCACTAAAAGGACAACTTGTTTTCCTTTTCCTTCTTTTTTTTATATATTTCAAATGCTTTTCTTTTGCTTTGCTTTTTTTTTCATTTTATTATTATTTTTTCTCTCTTTTTTTTCTTAGAATATTTCCAAAGAGGAACAAACAAACAGCCTATAAATGATGTGAAAAATGCACCTCCACCCACCTTAACAAGATACATTGCCCTTAATAATCAAAAGCATCCTAATCAAGGTAGGAAGAACATTTGTTTGGTTTTTCATGGCTAAAAGGCTAAAAAGGAAACATATGTGGCTAAAAAGGGGTAAAGCAAATGGATTAGACACATGAAGGATAGCTTTTTGGCTCTAGCTAAAATAAAACAATAATGAATGCCTTAATCCTTTTCATGCATGGCAAATGAATAAATGTGGCCTTGAATAAGATTCAAGCCAAGTTCTAGAGTAAATGCAAGATAGGGGATACACACTAGAAATGAATAAGCAAATGGTTCAAAAATCTCACAAGGTAAATTGACCATCATGAAATTTCATTAAAGCAAAGCTAATTGCCACTTAACTTGCATTCTCAACATAAGGTCAATTCCCTATATCAATGCTATGAACCCTTTAATACCAACAACTTCCACAAAAGCACAGTTGTTTTTTCTTTTTCTCTTTTTTTTTTCAAAAATTGGAAACTTCAACACTCCAAAAGTAAAACAAAAGACTAAAAACCTAGAAACTATAAAAATTTACTAACTAAAACAAAACAAAAATAAAAATTTTATTTGTATCCCCCCCCCACACTTAAACATCGCATTGTCCTCAATGCCAGCACACAATCCAGTAAACAGATAAAGATAACACAATATAAAAGGGGAAAGGGAAAGAGTACAATCAGAGATCAGGGTGGGTCATAAAGTTGGAGCTCTTCCTTGACATCCCTTAGAACACCTTCATGAAAGTGCTTGAGTCGATGTCCATTAACTTTGAATTTAGCTCCCATCTGCTCATCCAGAAGCTTAACTGCACTAAAAGGGAAAACATTAGAAACTATGTATGGACTTTCCCATTTAGAATGGAGTTTACTTGGCATAAGCTTCAAGCGGGATTTATAAAGTAGAAGTTTTTGGCCAACAATAGACTCCTTTCTTGCAATCCTCTTGTCATGGAACACCTTTGTCTTTTCTTTATAGATCCTTGCATTGTCATAGGCTTCCAATATGATCTCTTCAAGCTCTTGGAGTTAGAATTTTCTGTGAGATCCAGCTCTAGTCAAATCCAAATTGCATTTCTTCACAGCCTAGTAAGCCTTGTGCTACACTTCTACTGGTAAGTGACAAGCTTTTCCAAATACCAACCAATAGGGTGACATGCCAATAGGAGTCTTATAGGTAGTCTTATAGGCCCAAAGTGCATTATCTAGCCTCTGACTCCAATCTTTCCTATTTGACTGTACCATTTTCTCCAAAATTTGTTTCACTTCCCAGTTAGAAATCTTTGCCTAGCCATTTGTTTAAGGGTGGTACGGAGTAGCTACTTTGTGCACAACACCATACTTGCTAAGCAAGCTATGCATACTTCGGTTGCAAAAATGAGTGCCCTGGCCACTGATAATGGCTCTGGGAATACCAAACCTGTAGAAAATGTGAGAGCGAAAAACTCTACAACCACAGAAGAATCATCAGTCCTAGTGGGTTTTGCTTCCACCCACTTCGAAACATAATCAACAGCTAATAAAATGTAAGCAAAGCTAAAAGAAGTAGGAAAAGGTCCCATAAAATCAATGCCCCACACATCAAAGATTTCACAAAACAAAATAAGATGATGTGGCATTTCATTTCTCCCAGATATGCTACCTGTTTATTGACATTTGACACATCTTTTACAAAAATCAAAGGCATCACAAAACAAAGAAGGCTAATACAATCCACTATCTAGAACCTTTCTAGCTATGCGTTTTTGGACTAAAATGACCTCTGCATGCAAGTGTATGATAAAATTTTAAAACAGAATCAAATCCCATATCAGGTACACAACGTCTAATCACTTGGTCACTGCATAGTCTCCACAGAGATGGATCATCCCAAATATAATACCTAGCTTCACTCCTAAACTTATTCAACTGATGTTTATTCAAATCAACAAGTAATTTAGAAGTAGCTAGATAATTCACTAAGTCAACATACCAAGGATAGAAACTATGCACAGTACACAAATGCTCATAAGGGAAATCATCATCAATAGGTAAGTAATTTACCTTTGGAGCTTCAATTCTGCTCAAGTGGTCTACTACCAAGTTTTTAGCCCCCTTTTTATCCTAGATGTCAATATCAAATTCTTGAAGTAGAAGCATCCATATGATCAATCTTGGCTTTGCATCAAGCTTCTTCAGCAAGTACTTCAAGGCTACATGATTAGTAAAAACAATGACTTTAGTATCAAGCAAATAAGATCTAAATTTATCCAAAGTAAAAACAATAGCAAGAAACTCTTTCTGTCGTTGTATAATTTGCTTGGGCCCCATCCAGAGTCTTGGATGCATAAGCAATCACATGGGACCTCTTATTCACTCTATGGCTTAAAACTGCACCAATAGCAAAATTAGATGCATCACATAGAAGATCAAATGGGAAGTTCCAATCAGGGGGTTGAATAATGGGTGAGGAAGTTAATCTTTTCTTAAGATCATCAAAAGCTATTTTACATGCATCATCAAAATGGGAAATCAACATCTTTTTGTAACAGCTTAGACAATTGCAAAGCAATTTTACTAAAATCCTGAATGAATCTTTTATAGAAACCTGCATGACCTAAAAAAGACCAAACATCTTGAACACATGTCGGGTATGGTAGAGAAGTGATAACATCTATCTTAGCTTAATCAACCTTTATGCCCTGTTTAGATATAATATGACCTAATACAATGCCTTTTTGAACTATAAAATGACACTTTTCAAAATTAAGTACAAGGTTCTTCTCTATGCATCTTGCTAGGACTTTATCTAGATTACACAGGAAATCATCAAAAGAGTTCCCATATACAGTAAAATCATCCATAAAAATTTCTATACAGTGTTCCAGTAAATTACTAAAAATAGAAACCATGCACCGCTGGAAAGTTCTAGGGGCATTGCAAAGACCAAAAGGCCTTCGTCTGTAGGCAAATGGGCATATGAACGTTGTCTTCTCTTGATCCTCTGGGGCTATACATATCTGGAAATACCCTAAAAATCCATCCAAATAATAATAATGCGATTTTCTAGCTAAACGCTCAAGCATCTGATCAATAAAAGGGAGGGGGTAATGATCCTTTCAAGTGACTAAATTAAGCCTCCTATAGTCATTACAAACCCTCCAACTGTTCTGGACATGGGTGGGCACCAATTCATTATTCTCATTTCGGACGACTGTGATCCCTGATTTCTTTGGAACCACCTGCACAGGACTAACCCACTGACTATCAAAAATATGATATATAATATCAGCAGATAAAAGTTTAGAAACTTCCTTTTTAAGCACATATAGAATAAGTGGGTTCAGTCGCCTTTAAGGTTGCCTTACTAGCTTTGCCCCATCCTCTAACAAAATTCTGTGCATGCATGTATTAGGGCTAATGCCAGATATGTTAGCCAAGGTCCAACATATTGCTTGTCTTCTCCTCCTCAAGACCTCTAGAAGCTTCTCTTCCTCCTTTGGGATAATGTCACTGGCTACAATCGCCGGGAGCTTCTTATCTTTCTCCAAATAAGTATATTTGAGATTGTCTGATAGCGATTTGAGCTCTAAGGTAGGAGCTTACTCAACCGAAGGTATGAGTTATTTGATTTCAATCTCTTCCATGCCAAATACCTATTCAAACAACTCACAGACAAAAGAAATAACTTTCCCATCTTTGGGAACATTAGTAGTATAGGAAGAATCAAAAGAATCAGCAATCAAGTGAATATCAGCATCATGATTCCTTAAACTATCCATATCAACATACAAAGAATCATCAGTACCAGAAAGATCAACAAGACCAGTAAAATTAACAGAGGTTTTAGATAAAATAGAATCAATCTGATCAGTGATAGATTTCTTAGAGTTAATATCATCATACAAGCTCAAAAATTCATTAATTTCCCTACATATAGTACAAGAATGAGAGTCATCACAATTATATCTCAAAGAATCATCAAGATCAGCAATATCCTAGGAATCAGTCAACAAACTATCCCTAAAATCAGCACTGGCATTATCAACTAGCATATCAATCAGGCTAATACTAAAAATAGAGTTATCATCATAGGGGTGTTTCATGGCATCAAATATATTAAATTGTATCACATTGCCAGCAAATTCCATTTGAAGAGTACCCTCATACACATTTATAATTGTTTCTGCAATTTTTAAGAAAGGTCTACCTAGAATGAGTGGAGCATGTCCACTAGATCTATATCTATCATCTTCCATGTTAAGGATAGAACAATCAGCTGAAAAAATCAAATCCTTTACCTTAACCAAAATATCCTCCAACACTCTTGAAGGATAAGTGATGCTCCTATTTGCCAACTGCACAACCACTCCGATAGGTTTCAGCTCTCCAATCTGCAAAGATAAATACACTGATTTAGGCATAACATTTATAACAGTACTAAGATCAATCAAAGTATCAGAAAACTCAAAATTCCCAATAGTACATGGGATTGTAAAAGTGCCCGGATCTTAACACTTAGTGGGCATTGTTAACTGTATGAGTGCTGAAACATTCTTGCCAAAATTGACTTTTTCATTCCCTCTTAGCCGCCTCTTGTTGGTAAATATTTCCTTGAGAAACTTGGCATATTTGGGGATGGTCTTGATTGCATCCAATAAAGGTATATTGACTCAACCTTCTTAAAAGTCTCAAGAATTTCTTTCTCAATTTCTGCTTCAGTTTACCTCTTTCCCAAGGTAGGTCTATGTGGGAAAGGTAAGATCTTCTTTGGCTCTTCTTCTTTATTAGGCTCATCTAGTGCGATGTGTATTTTTCATGACACCTGCTTATCCATGGTAATGGTATCTGAGGATCCCTAAACCTCCTTTCCACTCCTAAGAGTGATGGCACTAACATTGCTACTATTCCTTAGATTAACAACTGTTTGCGATGGTAATTAGCTTGATCCTTAGCTTTTTACCTCATTGAGAGAGTTAGCCAATTGACTAATCATATTCTCTACATGCCTATTTTAAGTTTTCATTCTATTTTCCATGTTAGCCATTTCTTATATGTGTTTAGCGTCACTCTGTTCCATCTTTTCCATGAGTTGCTTCATTAATAGCTCCATGCTATTATCTTTTCTGGGTTCCTCTTGAATAGGAACTGATTGCCTAATAGGTTGGGAGAACTGTGCACTAGGTCCTGCAACATTGTATCTATTTTGCTGTTGCCCTCCCTCATATCTTAAGTTGGGGTAATCCTTCCATCTTAGATTGTATGTATTAGAATAGGGATCATATTTTTGTTGCCCTTGTTGCATTGGCCTAACTTGAAACATCCTAGCACAAGTCTCTAACCTATCCTCTAACATAGGGCACTGATTGGTAGCATGTGTGGCCAAACAACATATATCACACAAGAGTCCTACTAAGGTAGTAAAGGTAGATGTCTACCCAGGTGCATAACATTGTCGATAGGAATGTGTCTGAGTAGGATAGGCCTGTGGTGTAAAAGTTTAAGATGGAGTAGAAGATGACTGTGGTTGCTTCTGAGCTAAAGTAAGCTGACGAACCATAGTGGTTAGCTCATTCAACTGACTCTTAACTTCAGTATCATACTGTGGAGTACCCAACTCATTTACTCCTCTTGCCATCTGCATTAATCTAAAACCAAATTGCAGAGCATTTTGAGCCATCTTATGTAATCTCTGGTTTTTGTTAAATGACAAAAATAGATGCATTTTCAAAGTAAATCCCCTGAAATGAAGTAGTTAAGGTCCCAAAAAAATTGAACAACATTCTAAACTCCTAAAAATGAGAATTCTAGCCTCAGACAAAAGGACAAATGGAGCTAGAATGAAGAAACAAATTTTGACAAAAAATCTATGAAACATAATGGCAATTTTGTAATTTTGAACAAATTTTGGAATTCACACAAGAGGGCTTTTTAAATGAAAGTTTTAGGATCTCCAGGGTTCTCAGAGGCCTTGAAAAACTATAGGAAGCCCAGGACAGTTAAATCCCCTCCGGTGGACGTTTTCTAATGTCAGTGTGCCCAAACTTTAATGGGTTCGTTTGAGAAGGTTTTAGCTCTGAATTGAGTGATTCTAAAGGCATTTTACTTAATTGGAAACCTAAATTTTATAATAGAAAAGACGGTTCTAAAAAAGGAGAGCTAAAACGAAGGAGAAACAAAAATACAAAGTATGAAGGGCAAAATTGAAATTTTTGAAAAAGCCATTCACCTTCCCCTATATATAGGTGGTGCCCCACTTTCTCCCTCATTTGGAATCAGAATTTTCTGCATAATTTCAGAAGTGAGAGCTAGGGTTTGAGCGCACCAAGGGAAGGAGAGAAGGAAGAGAAAATCCAAGCTTAAGGTATGGAAATTTGCTTATTTTTCATGCTTTCTCTTAGCCAATCTCTTCTCCTCTTTTTCCCTCTTCTTCTTCATGAATTCTCTGAAGTTTTGAGGGCTATTTTGAAGGAAGAACAAAAGGGAAAGTTTGAAATTCAAGGGAGGAAGCCAAGGAAAGCAAACAACAAGCAAGAAAATTAAGGAAAACAAGGTATCATGCAATTCTTCCACTTGATCTTCTTCCTCCTTTCTCTCATGGGTATTTTGACCTAGGTAAGGGCAGCCTTAGGGAGTTAAGTTTTGAACCAAACCAAGGGTGAATCTTAGGTATTTGAGGGAGGAGAACAAGAATATGCAAAGAAAACAATAAACTAGCCATTAGAATTCAAGATGCAAAACTTAAGGTTTCAAGTGCACCTTCCAAAATCTGAGTTTGTATAATAATTCCTAGGCCTAAATAAGAGTTTAAATGAGCTCCTAAGATCCCTAGAAGTCTCCCCATATGCTTCTCCCCTTGAGAAAACAAAGCACACTCCAAAGAGCCCTAAACCATGCATAGGCTCCGCCAAAGAGAGTTCATATAGCTAGAGGGAGTTTTAAATTTTTCTAAGGCCATTCTTGAGTCATATTTGATGAATGAAAATGAGGGGAGGCCTTGGAAAAATTTAGAACTCATAGAGAGTGATTTGGTACCTTAGGTTCCATATTATGACCTAAAGAAGCAACATGATGATAGGCCATTTGTTTTAATTGTGTGATGACTCCAAGAGGCTTAAAAGGAGTCAAGAATTATATTTGAAAGGAAAGAATGAAGCCTAGAAATTATTTGAGGGGTGTTGTTTCATTAGGTGATTTATGAACCATAATGGAACTTATAGAGCAATCTAGTATCTAAGCAAGTTGTATGGCCTTAGAGATTGTTTCATGAACCTAATTAGCTTCCATAAATTGTATCTAGGCCAAGAGAAACCATCTCCACAAGTTTGTGGGTGTGTGGTTGAAATCCAAGGAAAAAGTGTGTGATTGTGTGCAAGGTAGCTCTCTCCACGTTCTCTCATGCATGGATGTGTGTTTAGTTTGTCTTAGAATGTGTGTATATGTATTTTCAAGCCATGAAAAGTATGCTAGCATGATTTTATATACCATGATTCATGATGACATAATATGTTTCAAATGAATGTATGATGCTTGTTTGAGTTTGCTTGAGTGTGGAGAGGCCAATAACTTTTAACTATGGTGAGGATGAGCCAAGAATCCTTGAGATTGGTTGAGACATAGCAAAGAGTCTCCCAAAAGTAAAGTGGGCTCCCAAGAGTATGGTTGAATCCAAAGCTCTTAAAGAATAGGTGAGGCAAGTCCAAAATCCATAAGGAAAAGTGTGAGGCCAATCCAAACACTTGGTGAGCTCTTGAATGACTTGTATGACTTGTTCACATGCCAAACTTGCTCCTTGAATGTTCATGACTTCCATTTTATTCATGTATACATTTTTAAGGCTTGCTTGCACATATTATGTATGATTGAATGGGAGATGAGCTATTGGAATTCTTTGAATCTCATTCCCTCCTCTCCAATGATCTAATATGCTAGGTGGACTAAGTGGATATGGTAATGGGAGCCAACAACATTGAAGAAAGGAGATTGACAACCAAATGCTTAAGTTTTGTCACTTTAAGACGATAATTGTGTCATATGATGTAATCCTTTTATGTATATAGTCTATGACCCCTTAGACATGTGTAATTATGATAATATGTGATGTATAAATGAATGGATATGATGTATGAACCCTAGAATAAAATTTAGGTATGTAATGCCAAGGTATGCATTTTGGATGTTTGATATAAGTGTGTATAAGTGTGGATGAAAAGGCCAAAATGAGATGCATGAGGCTTTGGACCATTTAGGCAGCTCACACAAGTCCCAAATGTACTTTTAAACTTGCCCAAAAGGTGCCAAGACTAAAGGAAAACCATTTGGTCACTTTGGTACCCTATATGGAGCCAAAAATGACCATAATGGAACTCTACATTACTTTTTAGCCAAATGAGCTCTTCTTGCTCTGAGATTTGGCATACAATTAGAGCTTGTTGAGAGCTTTTTGAGAAACTAAAGATCATAATTTTTGGAGGTCTACAAAATATTTGAAAATTTTTCAAAATTGGTAATTTTTTTGGTTTTGGTCTGCTGCACTATTCATTTGGTCCAAAAATAAATTCTATCACACAGGGCCCAAATGATGTCTAATTTCCATAACATTTTATACAGAGAAACTAGGCATTCACAACGACTCGTGCCAACTAGAATCACCTCATTTGGATATCTAGAGAGGAAGATATGAATTTTTGAATATTCTATCCAGTATCAGGACCCTTACCCGACCTGAGTTACTATTCTATTGAATTCTAAGGTTTGGGTTGCTTGAGCTAGTCTAGAAATATTTTTTCCCTCTAGCTAACATCCACAAATTTGTAGATTGGTATCATTTTCATGGATTGGATATTTGTCGAATTAATTAGACATTTTCAAAGTTTGTTGCAAAATCTATGAGAGCATTAAGAGGCAGTTTGACCTTTGGACTTTTTCGGATGTCAAACGTCCTATGTGATGAATTTTGTGGTCTGGGCATATTTTTAATGTGAAGTATACATCCATATCTTTCCAAAATGGAAAGATTTTATAATTTTGATTTTTCTAGAATTAGTTATAATTTTCCAAATTTAGTCAGAAAAAGGACAAAATCTGGCCGAAATTAAACAACCACATTTTATGCTTTATTTTGGTTTTTATGAGTTGTGGGCATGATTTTGTGATGCAAAAAAGTTGTATTGATGTAATTAAACATGAGAATTTATAGCATGAGCTCACACGGTCCATATGACACAGAATGAAAATTTTATATATGACGTAGCGCAATTAAATGCATTATTTTAATAGACTTTTCTACTTCCCTCATGAAATTTACTGATGTAAAGTACATGAGTATCATGAAATGAGCTATAATTTATGGTGTTACATCTTATCAATCAACTCCCAGGCCTTTATAGGTGTCAGATCACCTAAGGCTCCACCGGAGGTAGCATCAATCATATTCCTATCCATATTCAACAGAAATTTGATGGTGAGGACAACTAGCCAACAATCTCTTGAATCTTTCCCAGTACTCATACAAAGTCTCTCCACCATTCTATTTGATCCCACATATTTCTTCCCTTATTGATCAGTGCGAGAAGCAGGAAAGAATTTTTCCAATAAGAGCCTTTTCAGTTGGTCCCAAGAAGTGATGGCACCAGGAGGTAGATAGTACAACCAATCCTTGGCTAAACCATCCAAGGAAAAAAGGAATGCTTGGAGCTTAATTTGTTCTTCTGAGACTCCCTGTGGCTTCATTGTAGAGTAGAAAACATAGAATTCCTTCAAATGTTTATGAGGGTAATCTCCTACAAGTCTATGAAACTTAGGAAGTAAATGAATCAAACCAGATTTAAACTCAAAATTGGCATCTAATTTTGGATATTGTATACAAAGATTTTGATAATGCACATTAGGAGCTGTCAATTCTCTAATGGTTTTGGCATGCATGTTATCATTCAGATTTGCATTAATTCCTAAACATGTATATTCATGTTAACATTCATTTGATCTTGTTCAGCCATATTATCATCAGCAAATTGAAGTGCACAATTAATTCATTGCACACAATCAAAAGCAAAAGAAACAAAACGATTGATTCCTACACTATCTATATATTTCTTAAGCCTTACTTGTCTTCTAAATGTTCTTTCAATTTCCAGATCTAAATCAACTAATTTTTCACTAGAGCTCCTTGTCATAAACCAATTAGACAAGCAAAAACTAAGAAAGAACACAAAAAATCAATAAAGAAAAATTAAAACAATAAATCTAGAAAAATTAGAAAAATCCTATAAAATACTAAAAAATAAAAAAAGTGCCTGAAGTGTTGGAATTTGGCCAAAAAATGGTGCACCTAATAGCTTTACTATTTTTTTTGCTTAAAACACCCAAAAACCTTAGAAAACAAAGTTTGAGAATTTTTTGGGCACTTCAAACAAAAATTCTAGCAACCAGGACAATCGATATGTAACATCGAAATGATCCAAATCCAAGCTTAAAACAGGAGAAAAATAGAACAAAAAATAGAGCAAAAATAGGGCAAAAATACTAAGAAACTCTTTCAAACAATTAAGAAACTAAACTCCCTGGCAATGGTGCCAAATTTGACGATTATGTCGCACAATCTCAAATAAAACTAGGTAGACAGATAAAATTTACAGGTAATGGTGCAACCTATGTCATTTCCTAAAGAGTTTGTGCTTCAATTTGTTTATGAAAGAGTGTTCCAAGTATTATTAAATAGAAAGTGTTTAGGGGGTTTTGGATTACTAAAATTTAATTGAACCAAGCTTATGGTATGGAAATTTGCTTGTTTTTCATGCTTTCTCTTAGCCAATCTCTTCTCCTCTTTTTCCTTCTTCTTCTTCATGAATTCTCTAAAGTTTTGAGGACTGTTTTGAAGGAAGAACAGAAGGGAAAGTTCAAAATTCAAGGGAGGAAGCTAAGGAAGGCAAAGAACAAGCAAGAAAATCAAGGAAAATAAGGTATTATGCAATTCTTCCACTTGATCTTCTTCCTCCTTTCTCTTATGGGTATTTCGACCTAGGTAAGGACAGCCTAAGGGAGTTAAGTTTTCAACCAAACCAAGGGTGAATCTTATGTATTTGAGGGAGGAGAACAAGAATATCAAAGAAAACAACAAACTAGCCATTAAAATTTAAGATGCAAAACTTAGGGTTTCAAGTGCACCTTCAAAAATCTGAGTTTGTATGATAATTCCTAGGCCTAAATAAGAGTTTAAATAAGCTCCTAAGATCCCTAGAAGTCTTCCCATATGCTTCTCCCCTTGAGAAAACAAAGCATACTCTAAGGAGCCCTAAACCATGCATAGGCTCACCCAAAGGAAGTTCATATAGCTAGGGAGAGTTTTAAATTTTTCTAAGGCCATTCTTGAGTCATATTTACTGAATGAAAATGAGGGAAGGCCTTGGAAAAAAAATTTAAAACTCAGAAAGTAATTTAGTATCTTAGGTTCCATATTATGACCTAAAGAAGCAACATGATGTTAAGCTCTTTGTTTTAATTGTGTGATGACTCCAAGAGGCTTACAAGGAGTCAAGAATCATATTTGAAAGGAAAGAATGGAGCCTAGAAATTATTTGAGGGGTGTTGCTTCATTAGGTGCATTTATGGACCATAATGGAACTTATTAAGCAATCTAGCATCTAAGCAAGTTGTATGGCACTAGAGATTGTTTTATGAACCTAATTGGCTTCCATAAATTGTATCTAGGCCAAGAGAAACCATCTCCACAAGTTTGTGGGTGTGTGACCAAAAGAGGAGGCTTGAGTCCAAAGAGAAAAGTGTGTAATTATGTGCAAGGTAGCTCTCTCCACCTTTTCTCATGCATGGATGTGTATTTAGCTTGTCTTAGAATGTGTGTATGTGTATTTCAAAGCCATGAAAAGTATGCTACCATGATTTTATATGCCATGATTCATGATGACATAATATGTTTTCAAATGAGTACATGATATTTGTTTGAGTTTTCTTGAGTGTGGTGAGGCCAAGAACTCTTAACCATGTGAGGATGAGCCAAGAACTCTTAGAATTGGTTGAGACAAAGTAAAGAGTCTCTCAAAAGCAAAGTGGGCTCCCAAGAGTATAGTTGAGTCTAAAACTCTTAAAGAATGGGTGAGGCAAATCCAAAATCCATGAGGAAAAGTGTGAGGCCAATCCAAACACTTGGTGAGTTCTTGAATGAATTGTATGACTTGTTCACATGCTAAGTTTGCTTCTTGAATGCTAATAACTTCCATGATATCCATGCATGCATTTTTAAGACTTGATTTGCATATATTATATGTGATTAAATGGGAGATGAGATATTGGGATTCTTTGAATTTCATCCTCTCCTCTCCAATGATCTAATATGCTAGGTGGACCAAGTGGATATGGTAATGGGAGCCAACAACATTGAACAAAGAAGATTAACAACCGATATGCCTAGTCTTTGCCTTTTTGGAATCCTAATGATGCTTCATGGTGTATATTGTTGTTGTAAATGGTCCATGACCCTTGAGACATGTGTAATTATGATATTATATGATGTATAAATGTATGGATATGATGTATGAACCCTATCATAGAATTTGGGTATGTAATGCCAAGGCATGCAATTGGGAAGTTTGATGTAAATGTGTATAAGTGTGGATGAAAAGGCCAAAATGAGATGCATGAGGTTTGGGACCATTTGGACAACTCACACAAGTCCCAAATGTGCTTTTAGACTTGCCCAAAAGATGTTAAGACTAAGGAAAAATCATTTGGCAAATTTTGGTACCCAATATGGAGCCAAAAATGACCATAATGGAACCTTACATCACTTTTTAGCCAAATGAGCTCTTCTTTCTCTGAGATTTTGCATGCAATTAGAGCTTGTTGAAATATTTTTGGGAAGCTAAAGATCATAATTTTTGAAGGTCTACAAAATATTTGAAAATTTTTCAAAGTTGGCAATTTTTCTGGTTTTGGTCTGCTGCACTATTCATTTGGTCCAAAAATGAATTCTATCACACAAGACTCAAATAATGTCTAGTTGCTACAAAATTTTATACAAAAAAAATAGATATTCACAGAGACTCATGCCAACTAGAAGTACCTCATTTGGCTTACTAGAGAGGGAAATATGAATTTTTGAATATTCTGCCTAGTATCAAGACACTTACCCTACCTGAGTTACTATTCTATTGAATTTTGAGGTTTGGATTGCCTGAACTGGTATGAAAATATTTTTTCCCTCTAGTTAATATCCACATATTTCTAGTTTAGTATTATTTACATGGATTAGATTTTTTTGGAATTAATTGGACATTTTCAAAGTTTGCTGCAGAATCTGTGACAGCATCAGGTGGCAGCTTGACCTTTGGACCTTTTCGGATGTCAAACGCCCTCTATGATGGATGTTATGGTCTGGGCATATTTGTACTGTGAAGTAGACATCCTTATCTTTCCAAAATGACCAAGAGCATATGATTTCAATTTTTTTAAAATTAGTTATGATTTTTCAAAGTTTGGTCAGAAAGGGGCCAAATCTGTCTGAAAATACACTTGGTTATTTTGAGCTTCATTTCAATTTCCATGAGTTGTGGGCATGATTTTGTGATGCAAAAGAGTTTTATTGATGTAATTAAATATGAGAATGTATAACATGAGCTCACAAGGTCCACGTGACACCAATGGAAATTTTTATACATGACGCAGTGTAAAAATATTCATTATTTTATTACCTTTTTCATTATTAGCTTGTTTTCCCCTAACTCCTTCCTTCCTCCAACATACTAGCCATAAAGATGGTCCTTCTAAAGAACTAGAACCATAAAAAAAATGCTCTTAAGGAGAGGAATCAGATTTGTGAGGGGAAGAATATGAAAAAAATGTAATTTCCTACTTTTGTTGCTTGTTCTTCCTTTCTCTCTCCTCTATCTCTCTTGAATGCCATGGCTTGTCTATTTTTGAGCTAAAGTGTCATTTTGGATGGTGGAGAAGCTTACTTGACTTTATTAACATGTGGAGGACAATGTTTATAATAATTCTCAAATACTGATTGCGTCCCTACACTTTCATTCCTTCATTTGAGCTCCTTTTTTAGAACTGTCTTTTTCATATGAAAATTTAGGTCCTCTAGTTTATTAAAAGTGCAACACCCCAAAATTAGTAAAGGTGTTAATCATAGATTTAGATTAATTAAGAATAATTAATATGAAATAATTGGGCATGTTAAGTGAATGAAAATTTTAAAGAGATAAATTATTAATATAAGTTTAAGATTTAATTGAGTTATAAACCCCATCTAGGTCCAAATTAAATTAAGTAGACCAAGGTTAGGGACTAATGGAGGCCCAATAATTTTAGGTGCAAACGTAACCTTTTAATGTGAAACTTGGCCCAAGAGAGAGAGTACTTAGTAAGGGCCCAATCTGGTTTAGTGAGATACGGGCCCAAGATTCAACCTACATAAGCCCTTATAATTGGCCCAATACCCCTTGTGTAGACCTCAACTAAGTGGGCTTTTGAAAACTTGACCCAACCAAACTAAAAGCCTGAATTGTTGAAATTAGACCAATAAATTAAAACTCAGCCCAATTTTACTTAAAGTTTGAACCCATATGGACTTGGGCCATTGGGTCAGCCCAAACCCATCCAAAACCTTAAACATATTCAGCCTTTCCCCTCCCTTATGTAGAAACACAAAACACACAACTCATTTTCAGAGGTTTGAAGGGAGGTTAGGATTCTTAGCAAGGAAACCATGATTTTCTACTTCTAGAGCAAGATTCAATTAAGGTAATAGTTATATAACTTAATTCTCTCCTCTTCCTCTTCAATATGACCCGATTGGCTACTCATTTGGAGCATTTTCACCATACCCAAATTTTGAAATGTGGTTATTTGATATTTTCTTAGAGGATTTTCGTAGATAGAGGTTAGGAGGGATATTGGGTAAATGTAAACTCTCCATTGTAATGTATTTTCTACTGGTTTAAGACTCCCATGGTTAATTTGTAGTATAGGTATTAATTATGTACAAATTTCTTAGGAATTAGGGTGAAATATTAAAGTTTCTAGTAGAAGACATATGTAAGCTGAATTTGGGGATTTGAAGTGGCTGGGTAAGTGTCCTCTGGGTAATTTTTGGGTACTTGTTGCTGCTGTACATGATGATTTAAGGTAGTAATCTCCTGATGTTATGGTTATAGGGAGATTTTGGCACTGCTGTTGGCTCTTCAATTATCTGCAAAGTGAGGTAACTGGGGTTCATGCTACTTTCATGCATATGTCTGTTTAATTTTGTATCTGCTGCGTGATTATGATTTTGAATGCTAAATGAATTGGTTGGCTATCTGTTATATATGATTGGACCTTGTGAGTCCATGGTGGAGTTATGGTGCAGCTGCCACCTGTGCATGTGCTTCGATCGGGCACTGGGTTATGATTAGACCCCAAATGCACTGAGCCCTGGTTATGCTCATTAGGGAGTGGGTGTCGTAGACGGGCCTCTCCCAGTGTTATTGGCCTTTAACACGTGGAATTGTGATTGCTAGTATGGGATAGTAATCATAGATAGCCTAATTGTTTCATTTACTGATATGACTGGTATGTTTTCTGATACTTATATGAAATCATGCATATATGTTGATTAAATTGGAACATATGAATGGAATTTGCCTTGGTTACTAAGATTTGCATCTCACCCCGTTTTATGGGATCATACTTTCAAGTGAAGGCCCTTCGGGTAAGAATAAGGGGAAGCAGGTTGATGAAAATCCATGAGCTCCAACTATGTGTGGAGGAGGCTACACTTGGGCTAATTCAAATGGAATAAATGCAATTTTATTATTTGTTTATAGAGCATCATCATGTAATCATGTTGCCAAGTGTAGGCATTTATATTTTGATTAGTTGGAATGTATCTATTAAGGAGTTAAGTCTCATTATAGCTTAGTATTAGATGTATGAACTTATAGTATTTGATGTATGAACTTTGTTGAATTCATGATATGGTTTACTATTGAAAATGTCATAATGGGATATATTAGATTGTTGATTTGAATCAGTGATGTATAGAATCTCTAATTAAATATGTATTGAATGATAATGGTTGATAATTCACGAACTCTTACTATTATTACTCTATGGACTTGCTGATATAAGGTAGTTGGTGGAGTAGAAAGTTACATTTAAGTCTTAAACTAGTAATGATGGATAAGCTATGTAAATTAGACTAGTGAAAGCTATGGGAGCCCCAAAAATTAAAGTAGAGTGGCCCTAGGGTGTCATTGGAGGGAAAGTGGAGAGTATGAGATAAGGTTTTAGAAGTTGTAGGATCAGAAGGCATTTCACCACAGCTAATAGAGGTAAAGTTTCCTAGGGAGAATACCAGAGAGCAATTCGTCGTGGCAAGAAGTGGAATTAGCCGCGGTGAAATATGAGAGGCCAAACTGGAAGTCGTCTAGAGGGTAATTCGTAGCAGCTAAATGGGAATTGGTGGCGGTGAACTTTTGTGAGAATTGTTTAGGCATTCCAAAGAGGAATTAGCCACGGCAAAAGGGGGAATTGGCTGCGGCCAATAGCAAGAGGCGAGCGAGGTAGGTTTCAAGAAGTTTTCTCGTCGCGGTGCCATGTAGGTTAGCCACGGTGAAGCTCCATCTGTAAAGATATAAGGGTGAACCCAAGAGCAACTAGCTGTGGCGCAAGGGCATTTAGCCACAACTAACAGACCTAAACTTTCATTCTAACCTAAAAACCTTGGTTTTTCCCATGATAACCTTAAGGGATGAATTAGAAACATTGGTAGAAGATTCTTGTGAGTTGAAATTAATGGATAATGGAATCAAAGGTTTATAAATAAGTGTTTATTTCCCTTGTGTACATGAATGCTTGTAATTATTTGGTGGATGACTCTAATAACATTAAGGTTCAAATTCTTCTGTATTTTTTGAATGTAATTAGTCGTAATGTCTTGTAACCCTGATTCAAGGTTATTAATCATGTATTTAACCTTAATTATAATTATTAGAAGTTAAGGTTGTCACAAAAAGTATTTTCTTCCAATTTTATGGAGTTCAAAACCATCTTAAATTATCTAGTTAAAGTTTCGATCAACTCTTTGTCGAAAAATGTAAACTGGGAAGGTTTTAACTATTCTGATGGCTCATATGGTTTTTAGGGCTTCTGAGAACCCTAGTGAGCTCAATTTTATCATTTAAAAATTCTTTCTTTAAATTTTCAAAAAGTTACCCAAAATTATAGTTTCTGCCACTGCATGAGATTTCTTACTGTTTAGCCACTTCGGCTCCAATTTCGGGCTACCTCTAGATCCTTACCCTTATTTCAAGATACTCTGTTTATTAATCTAACCTTCTTTTACCTTATTTCAATTCATTTTGGGGGTTCTCTTTTGAAATCTCTTCGATTTTGGTCTAGTTCTAGGAAAACTGGATATTACACACTGCGACGAAATAAAACCCCTACCTGTAGAGGATGTCGTAAAGGGCACAACATTGGTGGGAGGAGTTGGCTTATATGATGTAAGAAAAATCATAATAAATTTTGCAAGGCTCCAAAAATTATGTTTTGTAACTCTGTGAAAAGCTCTAAATGAGGTCCAAATGCATGCTGATAAATATATATTTCTATCTATTTTATTCTCCTAAACATAGGCATTTTAATAATAAAATATGGCTTTAAGACCTTAATTAGATAAGATTTTGTTTTAGAAGCCATTTCGATATTTTAGGAATTTATTTACAAAATTGTGGAATTTTAATGCATAAATATTTTTAAATGAATTTTGTAAATATTTCTATTTCATTCTTTCCATTCCTTGTGTGCAGATTTTTAATGCAAATATGAAGCTTGAATGAGAATTTGACTTAAAGAAGAGAAGGAGAAGAGGTGGAAGCTTTCCAAGTTCAATGAAGCAACAACCATGTGGAGAACACACACAAGCAGAAATGAGGAAGAGCCACGAGTTGAATGGAGTGAAGGTACAGCTCGAATTCTACATGCAACGAAGTTGGAAAAAGAAGCAAGGAGAAAACAAAGGAAAAGAATATATGCAGAACCACATGAACAGTAAACAAGAAAAAGAAGAGCTATAGATGCATGAAAGGAGCTTGCCACGGGTAGAAGGGATCTGCATGAAGCATGAAGAGTTGCTAAATACACTCAACCATGAAGCAACATCCAGTGTACATAGAAGCAGCAACACAAACTAACGAAGCGGGTAGCACGTGATTAACATGGAAGCTGCATGAGACACAATAAGCACGTGGTAAATGAGTTGAACAAGCATGAGCTGCACATGGTAAGCTGTAGGTTTTGGGAGCTGCAAGCTAACACAAACAGGGAGCATGTTATCCAGAACCATGTTAACAAGAAGAAGCTACTGTTTTGAGAAGGAGAAGACTCGCATGGCTGGAACAGACGTTGAGTAAGTTAAGAGAAGCTTGCATGAGCTAGAAGTAGAGCTGGAGCAAAGCTGGAATGACACTGAACTGGGCAGAGAAAACTGGAAAGAATGAATGCCATTTGAAAAGCTTTTCTCTTCGGTCTGAACAGCAAAATAGAGCACGAATAAATGCAGCAACATCCAGCAGAAAACTTGAGCAACTAAAGAAGCTGCATGAAGCTAAGGTACAGAGAATGTTCACGTAGAGAACGTGCAGGAGCTGGAGTTAAGTTAATGGAAGAAAAAGCCACAAACAAAAGCTACGTGAATGAGCTGAAAACAGAGCATGAAGCAACCAACTCGAGCTACTGGCTGGAAAACGCTGAAGCTAGACGATGCAAACGCTGGAGGCCAAATGAAGAAGACGCTGGAATGTTTGGAAGCTCCAGAACATGCAGAAACTTGAGCTGAACGAGCTAAACTCGAGCCGAACAAAGGAACACGTGGATAACATACAAAAGCTGCATGAGAGCAGAACAGAAGAAGAAGTTCATGTGAAAGAGCTGGAGAACATGCAACAGAAGCTTCGAGTTGGCTGAATCAAAATACGAAGAAGGAGGCTTCAGGGAACTGCAGAGCTGAGAGGTTGATTCATATATGTTTCTTCGTACTGGACTTCAGCAAGGACGCCGAGAAAAAGCTGCTATCCATTCTCTCGAACAAATCCTTGCAGCGAGAAAACTGGAAGAAGACGTGGGAAGCTTGCATGAATCTTAATATTATATTTAATATGGAATGAAGTGGGGCCCATCTTATATATATAGAAGAAAGAAGCATGAATGAGAAGGCTGGATAAGTGGGGCTGACGTTAAGAAAAACATGAGAAAATTAAGAGGCTTGGGCACATGATTTTTTTAATAGATGGAGGCTTCATTATATCACGTTTCCTTCATTCATTCATGCCTCTGATCCATTCGCACAGTCCAACTCATTCACGCCTCAAACTCTCAGCAAATTTTTGCCTATATATAGAGGCAACCACACCACCATTCATCCATCGAACGCCATATACCTCTCCATCCATCCATTCATTCTTCCATTCACTCATTCTATTCTCCATTCCATCCATCCATCCATCTCCACATCCCATGATTTTCTAATCCACCTTGAGGCTAGCTAGGAGGAAGCTCTTGGAGAAGCTTGAATCCATGGAGAAAATTCAGAATTTTGGCTAAGAATTTCCTTATTTTTCCTACACTTTTTCTCTCTCATTTATTGTCTTGGTTAAGTTGTATTTGATGGGGAATTTTTGTAATTGTAATTAGTGGCTGGTTAGACACTAATTAGGGAACTTTTTTTTTGTTGATTAATTGATCTGATTAATTTCAATATTATCTGAATTCCCATGTATGCTTCGAAGGTGTTCGATAAAATACATGAGTGAGATTATTTGTTTGAATTGAGGATTCCTTAATGTTTAGTTGGTTAATTAAATATTTAGGATGATTCAGAGGCTAATCAATTAGTTAATCAATCAATTTGAGTGTTCAAGATCTTAAAGACAAGAATTAATAGTTTAATGCGGGATTGAGGTCTCAATTCAACGTTAGATCATCAATCTCTTGATTCTTGTGTGGTAACTCAAGATAAATTGTTATGAACACGATTAGGGACTCTTAGACCAGAATTAATCATAATTGGATTAGGATAAGGATAGTGGATACCAAGGAATGAATCCAAAGCTAGTCACAAGACCATAATTCACCAAATTAGATAGCAATTAGGAATTTTAATTCAATTTAGTTTTTGCTTAGTTTAATTAAATCAAAACCCCCTTAGTTTATGAATTTTTAGAGTCTTTTAACATTTGGAAAACTCAATTAAACATTGAACGCCAATTCCAAGGGAGATGACCTAGGTTGTGCCACTAATTATATATCTTATCAACCTAGTATTATTTTGAGGGTTGTACGACGAGCCACTCACATGCTAAATTTCATCTAAAAATTCGTTCATTTGGTCAGATTTTGGTTCATGAGCAATAAGTGGCTGAAAATTGCATAATTTTTTAGGTATTATTCATATAGTCAGATCTAGTCTTTCATGTATTTGAAGGGGCAATGGACTTCAATGCTTATAAAATTTTTCAGGCATATATTTGGTATTATAAACTTTCCATAGCCACTAAATTTACATAAAACAGAGTTGTGCAGCCAAAGATATGAATACTTAAAGTTTCAAGTCTGGTTATGTCTAAAAATCTGATGTAGTTATTGTTGCATTAGTTTTTTGTGGCCTAAATCAATTTTTTTTATCCAAAATTTTTCAAGCATGTATTTTATGTCCTAAGCTTTCTATAGAATTTTAATTTGTACAAATCAGAGTTTTCTAACCCAAGATATAAATTTTTCAAGTTAATGGCTGAAATGAGAAACTATGTAGAATGGTGCCATTGTGCTAGTTTGAAATGCATGGCTTGAGATCTGAAATTTATGCATCTTTTTATGTTGTTTCATGTTGAACAAACTTATTTAGCATGGATCTTGAGATTTGTAAGTTGAAATCTCATATTTATGCTAAATTGGAAAATTTAAACCTTTAATGTCGATTTATTCCGCTACTAAAAGTATAAAGGATAAGGAAATTAATGTTGTAGCACAATATAATGTAAAATAGGTGCTATATTCTTTATGGTATGACATTAACGAATGTCATACCATAAAGGAATAGCACATATGTTACATTAAAGCATACTTACAACATCAATTTTTTATCCTATACATTTTTAGCAATGGAATAAGCCAATATTGAAGGCCCACATTCTTTATTTTAGCATATATATATAATTGCAACTTACCAATCTCAAGAACCATATTAAACAATTTTGATCAACATGAAACATCATAAAAGGAATCATGAATCTTGGGTTCCAAGCCATATGCTTTAAACTTGCACAATTGCATAATTTCACATAGTCCCTCATTTCAGCCACTAACTTCAAAAATTCATATCCTGAGCTAGAAAACTCCGATCAGCACAAATTAGGACTCTATGAAAAGCTCAGGACATGAACTATAGGCTATAATAATTTTAGATTAAAAAAATTCATTTGGTCTATGAAAAGATAATGGAATAGTAACCATATCAATTTTTAAATCCATGACAGAACCTAAAATTTGAGCATGCATATCTCTAACTACACAGCTCCGTTTTATGCAAATTCGATGGCTATGAAAATCTTATAATGCCAAATAAATGTATTTAAAATTTCACCAGCATTGAGATCCATTTACCCCCTTAAATACATGAAAAATCAGATCTGACCATATGAACAATGCCCTGACAATTCTGTAAATTTTAGACAATTTTAAAAAATCATAATAAATTCTATAGAGTTCCAAAAATTGTATTCTTTAGCTCTATGAAAAGCTCTAAATGAGATCTAAATACCTACCAAGGTTCATTGAAAAGTTCACTCATTTGGTTAGATTCTAGTTCATGAGCAATAAGTGGCTCAGAATGATGCACATATGGGTTCAAATGGTTCAAAATGGGCTTCTTCATTGCATGCGACCATTTGAGCACATCTTAAACATGAAATACAGCACATATGACGATTTCATTAGGTCCTAAACATCATGCCACTCAAAACAACTCCTCCACTTGTCATTATACGTACACTTTCCATAGCTCACAAATACTCAAATTGCACATTCTTGCACATTTATATTCAAAAGTGACATTTACATCATAATCCCATACCTTTACAATTGTGGGAATGCTTACATTATAAAAATAACACATACAACCTTTCTTGCGCAATATTTTACATAAAATCACAAACTATTGTCAAAGTATGGCTATTCATGCTTATTTGCCTCCATCTTTGCTTTCTTGTGAGTTCCCTAAACATGGTTAGAAGTAATATATGGAAGAATGAGATTCTATGAATTCTAATGGCTCATTCACCCTTCAAGCACACTTATAAGGCATGTTATTATGTCAAAGAAAGTAAGCATGCATAATAGGCATTTAAATATCAAATATTTGAAGTCATATGGATCCATCAAAGTAAAATCAAGCTCTGGAGACTTTTAATTTAACCTCACCCAATTATTTAAGACTTTTGGATTAGTCTCACCCATTTTTAAGGACTTTTAATTTAACCTCACTTATTCTTGAGACTTTTAGCATTGTCTAACCCATACTTAGGGACTTTTGGCTTTACTTCACCCAAATTCGGGAACTTTTAGCACAACCTCACCCATCAAGAGCCATTTCACAATCCAATTGCATTTCAAGTTAGATAATTACATCAAATCATCAACTTAATAGCAATAGACATGATTTACAATCCATACACATATACAAGAAATCAGTGATAATCAAATGACCAAGATAAGCATACAAGAATAGATAAAGAGCTACCTTACTCAAGAAGCACAAATTCCTCTCCTTGGTTTCTTACTTTCTCTTCTTGACCTCACACCCACACTTAGGAGAAATGTAATACTTGGTTTTCTAAAATGACTTGAAACTAATGAGTTACAAAGGGAAGTCCCCAGATGTCAATGATTAGAAGCCCAATAAAATTAAAGTAATAACTTAAAATCTAAAAATGAGAATACAAAGCTAAAGATGCCCTAAAATCGGAGTTAAGATAATAAATAAAATTAAATAAAAAGGTAGTGTCATTTTTATAATTTTAGATAACTTTGAGAAAACTCAAAGGAAGAATCTTTAAATGGAAAATTTAAGTTTCTTGTGTAACATCCGGTTTTCTAAAAATCCAAGAAAACGTAAGGAAATGCGAGAAACGTAACATATGGTTTCTCCATCAACGTATGAAATTCACTGGATATGAAAGGAAGACCCTCAAATAGAATAAATTGAGGTCGAATAAAATTAAAATAATATTCTAAATTGTAAATAATGATGAGTCAAGGCCAGAGGTTCCTTAAAATTGGGGCTAAAATAGATGAAAAAAAAAGAAAATCAGAAAAAGGTCTTGAAGAGCCTCCAAAGTCAAGTATAAAGGAGCCAGGGACTAAAATGCAAAGAAAAGTTATATGTCGGGCAAAATGTATAAATTGCCTTAAAGTTCAGGAAACCCTAGTTTCACCCTCCATTCGTGGCTTTAAGCACGAATATCAAAAAATCAGGCAAGAATCTCAGAAATTCGTGACCCACGGTTAAACTCAGTTTGATGAGATGGGTCCAATGATACCAAGTTGTCAGGATGGCCGGCCGGGATCCGGTCCGAGATCTAGTTGTCCCGATCAGTAGTCATGAACAAAATGGAAAAAAGAAGTTGTAAGAACTATAGAAATAAAAATAGCTAAAGGGCTAAGAAACCCTGCAGGAGTTTTAGGGACAGAATTGCAGTAAATGAAAAGTTTATAGCACAATCATAATACAGAATGGTGAAAATTATACCTATAGACCCGGGTGTCCGATTGACACTGAAATTTATAAGGATTGAGGTTAAGGGCCCCTGACCCATGTTTGAAGCTTAATATGGCCAGAAAGTAGAGGAAATAATGTTCATAAATTTTAGAAGGTCTAAAGGTATATATTGTACCGTAAAACCTTAATTGGGCTCAGACACTGATTTTTAGACTGCTGTAAGGTCCAATAGTTGATTCTAAAGGCCCGATAAGAGAAGAGAAGAGAAGATATGATTAGGGTTTTAGAGAAGATGAAACCCAAATATAAATATAGAATGAAAGGAAAAGAAGAAAGAGATTTTAGTTATTTTAAAGAATTAACCATGGTCAAGTTAGAAACTAACTATGGTTGAGTTAAAAGTTGACCATGGTTAAGTTAAGAAATTAACCATGGTTACTCACCATAACTTAAGGGCTAAGGCAAGGCTTCCAAGTGTGTGACTAAGAATTTTTGGAAGAAGATATTTAGTTATGAAATTAGAAAATGAAAAGAAAAAAAGGAATGGAAGGTTAAGATTTGATCTTAAAAAGGTTGATCCAAGGGTCTAAATTTAATATGACCATTTAACTTCATTAGATTCATCTTCTTCACCTCCCTTACACTATTTTCACGCCATACACAAGGAAGAAAGAAAGAAAAACGTGAAGAGAGAGAGAGAAAGGGAGAAAAAGTGGAAGATGAAGTGAAACCAAGCGAAACTACCACCATTCTTCACCAAATTTCTTCATCTTCTCCATCCTCCAACCATTTCCTCCAAAGGGCAGCTGCATATTCATATTTTCCTCAAGGTGAAATGTTGCTCTAAGTGGGAAGAGAAGGGATTTTAGTGTGAGAAAAGCAAAAGAAGCAAGGCTTAAGCTTAAAGAGTAAGTTTTCTCCATCTGATACTTGTAAATCACATGCTTTAAGCTAGTTTTGTTAAACCCTAGGTATGAGTTATTTTTGGATAGCATATGAATAATTAGGAATGTATTTTATATGTTGAATATGAAGGCCTTGAAATGAAGTTTATATGTTGAACATGAAGGCCATATGAGCTTAGTTATTGTTGTTATGTGCTGAGACTTTGGAAAACACAAAGATTGTAATTTTTGGGAAAATAGAAAGGATGGGGAGATGCTGTCCGAATTTTCCCAAAATTTTTATAGTGTTTCCTTAATGTCTTAAAGTCATGTATACCAAATTTCAAGTCCTAAAACATAAAGAAAAAGGTTATAAAATTTTTAGAACCAAAGAAACACACTTTGAGCCTAAAACGGAGCTAGATTATGTGATGACCACAACGTGATGTTGGGGCTAGAATTTGATGATTTTATCCATTCCAATAGATTTAAAAGGGTGTTTTTAGCTAGGAATACCTATGGGAAATCCCCCAAAGCTCATGGGATAAAGTTCCTAAATTTTAGCTAAGAAATGTATACTATTCGGCCATAGTGAATGGGAAGGGAAGGAGTTGGATTTTTCCAATTCGAATGGTCCCATTAAGTTTAAAAGGGGTCATCCTATTTTAGAAATCAAGGTTTATATGTTGATTGTAATGAATTATCATTATGATTATAGGGTTTAATGTTGTTTTGGGAACTCCAAAAGCAAGTAAACTGAGTCCCAAGGATTGAAGAGCAAAGTTTGCTAAGGTAGTAGCTTTCCTCTCTCTTTCCTTAAGCTTGTATGTTTGTATAATGATGAGTGTTATGCTATATCAAGTTGTCATTTATGCTATAAGATGAGACATGTATGCTTAGATTGTGCTTGGCCTTGTATGAAATTCCTTGTATTGCTATACGATATGTGGCATCTTGACTGGCATCATGTTATATACTTACATGCTTGCTTGTGAATGAGATTGGTTTACTACTACTGAGATTTCATAATCTCACCCCAAATATAACCTATGCTAGGTTCAAGTTCAAGCAAAGAAAGGGAAAAGGGTGTAGAGGCATAAATCGAGGACCTTACTTTTATGCACCACATTTTGTTATGTAATTAAATATTTTAGATTACTATATGTATGAGTTATGTTATGATATTGTAAGGTACTCAGGTATGGAATGGAAAGTCATGAATATAATTAGCCCTTGAGTAAATAAAATATGACTGGTGAGCCTAAAATGTAAAAATGCATCTGCTTATATAAAGACAAAATAATAATAACAATATGTCAAGTGAAGGGTAAAACTGTCCAATTTGTTGTAGGGGGAACTTTATATGAATTCATATGTGCTCCGCTAAGTAAGCATTTTCCCCATGTAAAGGCCTTAAAGAGCTTGAAGTAGAGCCTTGAATTAACCTCATATGATTTTTCTATAATTAAGTATGTATTTCAAAGTTAGATAAGAATTTGGAAATGACCAAATGAATAGTGAAATTGTATGAAGAAGTTTTAAAATGGAAAAAATTTTATCAATTCAGGTTTCTGTTAACTCCTCTAAGTTTTATATGAGGTAATTGTAGTAGGAAAAGTGTTATAAAATAAGGTATGACATCTTGAGATTCTTAGGGACCTTTAAATTTATAGGAACCCCTAGAATGGCCAAAACTCATTTGGTATGCATTTTAGAGTGTCTATTGACCAAAACTTTAACTAAACTGTTCGATAAGATTTTAAATCAAATTTGGGTAAAACCAAAAGCATGTTATGAATTAGAGGACCCAAATTTTATGATGAAAAAGATGGTTCTAAAAAAAAAGTTAAAATGAGCCCAAATGGAAGGAACCAAGATGAGGGAGTAAATTAGAATTTTGAAAAAGTGTTTTAATTTGGACTTTACTTCTTAAAACCATAACCCTCTCTTCTCTACTCTTCTAACTGACTTTCATCTGGTCCCAAATAAAACCCAAGCAAGCTTGAAAAGGCACACCAAGTGAGGGAAAGAAGGAGGAGAAAAACCAAGTAAAAAGGAGTAAGAATTCAAGGCTTTTTCATGCTTTCTCTTTCATTACACTTTTTCTCCTCTTTCTCCTCTCTTTTCTCATTATTTTGATGACTTATTTGGGGTTGTTTCATGGCTGGTTTAGTAGAAGGAAGAGAGAAATTGAAGGAAAGCTTGCAAGCTTTAGAAAGTTCCTTTGAAAAGCTTAAAAATAAGGTAAGATACCATGGCCTAAATTGCTTCTTCTTGACTTTACTCCATGCTCATGTTTTAGCCTGACCTAGGCCCATCTAAGAGAGGATGAATTCAAGTCATAAAAAGGTAGGAACAAGGGTTTTAGAGTATGAGGAGTAATAATATGCAATTGGAACCAAAAGAAAAGCCTTAGAAATTAAGTTATGGTAAATAGGATTTTAGTTGCACCTAGGAAATTTTGAAGCTTTTTAATGATAATCTAGCTTATATAAGAGTATGTATGAGTTCATAAGAGGTCTAAGAAGATTCATGGATGCTAAATTCCCTAGGAAATTGAGTGAAACTCCATGGGCTCTTACCTTATGCTATGTCTTGGCTAAGGGAGAGAACAAGTACCTAGGGAGAGTTTTCTTTTATTCCAACAATAGAAATAGTCTATATATGAATAATAAAAACCAAAAGAACCATTGGTTTGAATTTAGAAACCATATTTTATAAGATGGAAGTTTAGGTTCCTTTTAGGCATAAGGAAGTAACTTGGTGTTTGACTCCTTGAGATGAGTTTATGATGACTTTAATGAGTTTAAATGGAATCATGAGACTTAGATTGAGTGAGAAATATGGGTTGCTTCATTATACCCTTGTATGGAACCATAAGCATGCCATAAGCTAGAATAGGCTTGTATAGAGATTATTTAAGGTTAAAATGGGTTCCAATGATGTGTTTATGTCTTATTTGATGTATCTAGGCCAAGTAAATCAAGCTCCTCTTAGGTGTGAATGTGAGGGCAAGAAGGGGAAGGAAAGCTCAAGAAGGAAAGTTTATGATTTTTAACTCAAGGTAGCTCTCCATCCTTTCTTGTATGCATTGCTTAGTTGTTTGATTGTCATTGAATGCTTGTATGTATGTTTGAATCATGAGATATGCTTATAGCTATTAGTTTAATACTTTGGTACCATTATGTTTCTTAAATGAAAATTTAAATGTGTATAGCTCTTAATAGGTGAGGTTGTGCTAAATGTCCCTTATTGTGACAACCCTCCCTTCTAATCATTGTAATTATGGTTAAATATACGATTAATAATTAATTATCAAGGTTTGAGTGGTTACAATTTATCACATTGTGAAAATATGGAAAAATTTGAACCTTGATGTTAGGGTCATCACCATACCACCTCAACAAAACAACATTTGCATAAAAGAAATCCTACTACCATATGAGGTTTATGATTCAACCGTCCATCCGTTTCAATACCCAATAACCTCTCACACGTGTTCCTATATCATCTCTTACCATTACTGTTGAAGAAATTAGGGTTTCTATGCTAAAAGGAGTAGGTTGGGGACTTGTGCCGTGGCCTATACCTTCCCAGCCGCGGCCAAGTTACTCTCTGGAATCACTAGATGAATTTCACAAATCTCGTCGCGGCCAACCTATGTGGTGCCGCGGCGGAAACGCCTCTTGGAACTACTATTCTCAACTCCCACGATTCTCGCCTCGACGCAATATATTTGCGCTGCGGCGAGTTTTGCTTCTGTCTAACCCTTATTTTATTTCCTCGACTCGCATCGCGGCAGGACATAATGCGTCGCGGTGAGTTTTGGTTCCGTTACCCTCCTAGGAGATTTTTTTTGCTCTGTGATGGCGAAATTTCTCAAGCCGCGACACTCCTCGCCACTGTCACTCCCTGGGCCAATTTTCTTCCCTTGCGTCGTGGCGGGATTGGTTATGCCACAGTACCCTTCGGCTCTGTCTCTCATTTGGCTGTGGCGAAGCCTTCTTAGCTGTGGCGAGACTCCCTCCTGTGAGTACATTACCCTAATTTCACCCCCTACACTTCAATTCTTATCTTAGAAACACTCCAGGTCCACCTACCTTTATTTTATATGAATCTAATGGTGTTTATCTACCCTATTTACCCATCAATCCGTCCATTACCATTACAAAACTTAAATACTACTTCCTACTTGCCCAACTTGCTCATATCAGCAAATTCATGAATATATGACAGCAAGAACACATGCATTAGCAGCAATTTACATCCCATGCACATTCCATAGAGATTCCATTCAACAATAGCTTATGTCCACATCCGAAGCATCATATGACTACAATTCCCATATGGTAATCCATATCCCAATTTCAACAAAACTACATATATAATGCTATAAGTTCATACATTAATATTCAACTATAGTGAGACTTAAATCCTTAACGGTTACATTTCAATCAAACAAAATATAAACGCTTACACTTGGCAACATGAATACATGATGATGCTATGTAAACTAATAACAAAATTGCATCTCTACTAAATAAGCCAGCTTAAGTGTAGCCTTCTCCCATATGTTGTAGCTCATGGATTTTTATCCACTTGCTTCCCTTTATCCTTACTCGAAGAACCTTCACCTGAAATGTTAATCCCATGAAATGGGGTGAGATATAAATCTCAGTAACTAAGGTAATTCCATCATATATCCAGTTTAATTAGCATATAAGCATGAATCAACATCAACATCAGAATCATGTTAATCATATCAGTAAATGAAACAATTAGGCTATCATGATTACTATCCCATACTAGCAATTATATTATCACATGTTAAAGGCCATTAACACCGGAAGAGGCCCGTCCACGGCACTTACTCCCTATTGAGCACAACCGAAGCTCTGTGCATCTGGGGTTTGATCATAACCTAGTGCTCGATCGAAGCACATGCATGGGTGGCAGCCGCACCACAGCTCCACCATGGACTCACAAGGTCCAATCACAACTCAATAGATAGCCAACCAATTCATTCAACATTTCAAATCATTCATATACAGCAACATATGAAATTAAATCAAATATATACATGGAATTAATATAAACCCTAGTCGCCTCACTTGTAGACAAATTTGTAACAGCCATTACAATTCCCAAATTCGGATTAGAGTGTCCTTCACCAGAAAACTCAATATTCCACCTAAAATCCTAAGCAAATTCGTACAGAATTAATGATCATTTTATAACTCAGCTATGGGGGTCTCAAATTAACAAATGAAGCATCAAAATGGAGGGTTTAAACTCACCCAAGGTCAGCCTTAACCTCAACCTACGAATTTCACCAAGAAAATCCCCAAACACCCACATTTCAGATTTTGGGTAGGATGAAAATGCTCTAAATGAAAAACTAATCAGGCCAAATTAAAGAGAAATATGAGGGGATTAAGTTGTATAACTATTACCTTGGCTAAATCTTGTTCTAAATGTGAGAAAATGCAGAATTCTTGCCCCCAACCCTAGCCTCCTTCTCAACCTTCGAATTTTGCTTCTTGAGTTTCAGCAAATGAGAAAGTGGCTGAAACATTAGGGTTTTAGGTGGGTTTAAGTTAGGTCAAAGATTGGTTATGGGTTACTCCAAGGTCCAATTTCATTTGGGCTTCAGATTTTAGCTTATTGGGCCAGTTTTAAAGTGTTGGGCTGCAGAATTTTGTTGGGCCAGTTCTTATGCATTGGGTTACTAAAGTTTAATTAAGTTTGGGCCAAGTTTGAAGAGCTCAAGAATTTGGGTCTGCACAAGGGTTATTGGGCTAATTATAAGAGCCTATATAAGGTGGGTATTGGGCCTCCATCACACTAAATTGGGTTAGATCTGCACCTAGCTTATTAGGCCTCCATTAGCCTTTTATCATGGCCTCCTACATTAATTTGGGCTTAGATGAAATTTCTCTCCCAATTAAATCTCAAACCCATATTAATAAATTTACCTTTCTAAAATCTCCATTTACTTAACTTGCCTAATTATCCCATATTAATTATTCCTAATTAATCTAATCCATGATTAACACCTTAATTAATTATGGGGTGTTACACTTATAGTGGGTGAGGAGAAGCCAAAAGTCTCTAAAAATAGGTGAGACAAAGCCAAAAGTCTCAAAAGGGGGTGAAACTAAGTTAAAAGTCCTTAAAAGTAGATGAAGCTAATCCAAAATTTTGAAAAAATTGGATGAAGTTAGACCAAAAGCCCCTAGAGCTCATATTTGAATTGGAATGACTTCATGTGACTTGAAAATGTGATTATGTATGTCTACTAGAAGCATGTGTAGCATGCTTGCATTCTTTGACATGCAAATATGCCATATATGTATGCTTGAAAGGGTAAGTGAACTATTAGAATTCTTTGAATCTCACTCTTCCCCACTTTATGTCTAATCATGTCTATGTGAGCCTTAAGGAGCAAGGAATGGAAGCCAAGGAGTATAAATGATTATACTTTGACAATAAGATAGTTTTTTGTGTAATTTAATGCCAAAGTATGTATGTATATAATGTTTATGAGATGTAAACATTTGATCATATGTAAAAGCATATGAATATGTTGTATGTAATGGATATAAAGCCAAATGTATAAGAATGCAAATTTTTGACACCCTTGAGCCTTGATATGCTTGTGTATATGAACAAGTGGAATAATGGTTTTGAATTCCATGGTGATATGAGCTTATTATGATGCTTCTATATGTTGTACTTGAGCTTTTGTGTAACACCACATTCATTTAGTCTATCTCATATCATTTATAGGCTTTCTTCCATGAATAACACAAGATTTCCAAGGAAAAGCTATTAAAAAAATTCAATTAAATTGTGTTACATCATGGATGAATTTTTCATTTCGTGTCCTGTGGACCATATGAATCCATCCATCTCATTCTCATATTTAAATACACAAATAAAACTTATAACCATCTCAAGAAGTGGCCAAGAACTCGAGCTAATGGAGTATATACACAAAGTTCACAAGTTCAGCCTTGGATTCATGGTTTAACTTTCTATTATGAATTTTGAAAAATCATAACTAATTCTAAAAAAATATAAATCAATCACAATATACCATTATGAAATGTTACAGATGTCTACTTTATGTTAAAAATAAATCTATGCCATAACAAAGACGTCTAGCTACTAGAAATCAATGAAATAGTAACCAAGGTTGCCTATCACTACTGGTACTATCACTAAATTTTAAAAATTCATATATCTCTACTCATACATCCAATTGGGGTGATCTTGATGGCCATAGAAATTTTATCATGTCTAGTTTATTGATATAAAATTTCATGAGCATTAGACATCATTTGGCCCTCAAATGACATAGCACAAGAAACTGACCATATGAACAGTGCTTATACCAGAACAGTAGAAAAATAGAAATTTTGAAAAAATCATAATTAATTCTAAAAAGCTCCAAATAATTTGGTCTTTAAATTCTCAAAAATATCTGGATAAAATCTATATGCATGCCAAATTTTATAGGCAAATTCATTCATTTGACCAAATCTTGACATTAGGTTGCAAAAATACTCTTTTGGTGTCTTCTAAGGGTCTCAAATGGTCCACATTGGCTTCTCAGACAACCATGGCCACTTGAGCACATGGGAAAGCACTAAAATGGTCTACTAAACATGTTTCAAAGATGTATAAAACCAGATTGTACAAACTCACACTCTCACCCTAAGGTATACACAAGATTACATAAGCTAGTTCTTGCCATTCAATATCCAAATCATGCAATATCATCCATATGGCATCAAATCTCATTCATACATCATTCACTCATGTAATTACATATGTTCATAAACTCATACATCATATACAATATTGTTTTACATCATATGCCATTCAAATGTCTACAAAATGACAAAATAACACTTTATTGTCAAACTCTCTTCTTCAAGATTGGTGGCTCCCATTTCTTAGCTCACTTGGTCCACCAAGTCATGTTAGACAATGGGGAGGAAGAGATGAGATTTTAGGAATCCCAATAGCTCTTCTCCCTTTCAACCATATATAAAGAATGCAAATCCATGCCTAAAAATGCATGCATGGCTATCATGAAATACGTGATCATTCACTAGCATTCAAGAAGTCATACAAAACATGTATAAGCTTGCCAAGTAAGTGGTTTAGCCTCACCCATTCTCTTTAGGGATTTTGGACTTGCCTTATCCATTTTCTTAAAGGCTTTTTAACTAAGCCTTGCTATTGGAAAAATTTTGGCTTTATGTCAACCATTCTTGGGGACTTTTAGCTCATCCTCACCCTTGCTAGAAGGTTTTTGGCTTTACCACACTTAAGCAATCCAAAGCAAAGTCACAAAGTATAATTTGAATGCATAACATAACATCATGGTACCATGGCATATGAACACATGCTAAACCATTTTTCATGGCTCAAAATATGCATACATACATTCAAAGACAAGACAAACATCTACTCATGCATGAAAAAAAGAAGAGAGAGCTACCTTTGTTACAAATGCACACTTTCTTCCTTGAATTTGGTACCTTTTCCTTGGCCACACACACACAAGAAGGTGGGACTTGGTTTCTTTGGCCTAGACACAGCATATGGAAGCTAATTACACTCTTGGAACAATTTATAAAGCCACACAATCATTAGAAAAACTAGCTATGTTCTAAGGTTCATTTATGGTTCCATAATGTACCTAATGAAACAACCTTAGAAAGACATCATCTTGGCTACATTCTTTCCATCTATTTATAATTCTTGACTCCTTTTAAGCCTCTTAGAGCCATCATACAATTATTTCATGGAGCCTATCTAAGTGTTGCTTCTTTAAGGCATAATATGGTACCTATGATACCATCACACTATCCATGGCTTCTAAAATCTTTCCAAGGCTTCCTCTCACCCTCTCCCATCATATATGACTCAAAATCAAGCTTGGAACAAATTAAAACTATCCCTTGGTGCTTCATCTAGTCTAGGCCATGGCTATGAACCAATTGAATGCCAAGTGAGTTTGCTTTGTTTTCTTGATGGGAGATGCATGTGAGGAGCTTCTTGGGGATCTTTAGAGCTCACATAAACATTCATTTTAGCTTAGGAATCCTTTTATCAATACAGAATTTCAAGGGAACACTTGAAACCCTAACTTTTCTATCTTGAAATCTAATGGTTAATTTGTTATTTTATTTGCATATTCTTGTTCTTCTCCCTCATTTTCCTACGATTCACTCTTGGTTTGGCTATAAATTCAACCCCTCTTGGCTGGTCTTATATAGGGCAAAACACACATAGGAGAAGGAACAAGAAGGATCAAGCATAAAGATGGCAAAATACCTAGTTCCTCGATTTCCTTTGCTTGTTTATCACCTTGCTTGGCTTCTTCCCCTTGATTTCAAAAATTCCCTCTCTATTTTAGACTTAAAATAGAACCAAACATCTCACAAAATCCATAGGAAGAGAGGAAGAAAGGAGAAGAAGAACTTATCTAAAGGAAGAACAATAATTTCCATGAATTTCTCACATTTTTCTTGGCTTTTCTCCTCCTCTTTCCCCATTGTTCTTGTGCGCCTCCTTCTCTTGAGTCTTCTATGGTTTAGGGCAGAAATAAAATGAGCTAATGAGGAAAAGAATGGGGTGTGGGGCTATGTATAGCTAGGGTTCAAGACTTACTTTCAAAAATTCCAATTTTATCCCTTAATCTTGGCAATTTTGTTTCCAATTCGTTTTAGCTCCTTTTTTAGAACCATCTTTTCTATCATAAAATTTAGTCCTCAATCTTATAAAATGCCTGTGAAATCACTCAAATCAGAGTTAAAACCTTCCTGAACGAAAGGGTCAAAGTTTAGGTCAACTAACGTTATAAACGTACAATGGAGGGATTTTAATTGTCCTGGAGCTTCCCATAGTTTTTAAGGCCTCAAAAAATGCCAAAATACTCAAAATTTTCATTTAAAAAGCCCTCCTATGAGAATTCCAAAATTTACTCAAAATTACGAAAATGCCATTACGTTACGTAACTATTTCGTTAATTTTCGTCTGGTTATTTTAGCCTCTATTTCAAGGTACCTTTGGCCTCCTAAATTCATTATTTAATGTCTAGATCATCATTCTAATTTTTCTAAGCTTTAACCGATTCATTTCAAAGGACTTATTTTGAAAACGTATTTGTTTCTGTTGTTTTAATGAAAATCGGACATTACATTTTGGACGTGCTCAAAATGTCATAGTTTATGTGGGAAGCCATTTTGAACTATTTGATGATAAAATATGACCATTTTGAGTCATAATCTTGCCTTGAAATAAAACTAGACCAAATGGATGAGTTTTGGCTTAAATTTTGGCAAGAATTTAGGTCTCATTTAGAGCTTTTCACAAAGCCAAAGGACAAAAATTTTAAAGCTATAGAGAATTTATTATGATTTTTTAAAGTTGGCCAAATTATGTAGAAACTGTCAGTGGTATTGTTCATTTGGTCAATCTAATTTTTGGTGTCTTATGAGGGGTCAAATGAAGTCCAATGCTCATGAAATTTTATAGACATATAGTTAGTATTATAATATTTTCATAACCACTAAGAGCACTTAATTTGGATTTATGTAGAGAGAGATATGCATTTTTGAAGTTCTAGGTCTGTTGTTGTATGAAATCTCTACCCAGTTACTGTTCCATTGATTTTTGTGAATCAAACGATATTGTTTTAATCTAAACATTTTACAGCAGCAAGATGACATCCTAAGCTTTCCAGAAAGTCCTAATTTATATGATTTTGAATTTTTAAAATTAGTTATGAATTTTCGAAGTTTCCATCAGAATATGAAACATGTGGAAAATGCAAGTGTGATGTTCAATTTGAGATGTATGCCTCCAACCCAAAATTTAAACCTTAAATCATGATGTTTCTGATTGAACAAGTGTTATGGATGGAAGATAACTTTGGCAAGCCTAAATGGTTCATTTAACCAAAGATGAATTATTTTAGCTTTTAATAACGGTAATTGTCGCTGCTAAAGGTAACCTTAAACTTCCATTTTTCAAAATAAGGCTTCTAAATTCAAACCAATAGTTCCTTTGGCATTTATAATTCATATCTAGACTATTTCTATCCTTAAAATCAAAGAAACTCTCCTTAGGTACCTCAAACCCTCTTAGGTCGAGACATGCACAAGGAAAAGCACCCATGGAGTATTGTTCAATTCTTTTAGGGAAATGGCACCTATGAAGCTTCCTTAATCTCTTTTTGACTCAATTATGCTCTTATATAAGTTAAATTATTATTCTAATGTTTCATATTTCTTGATGTGCAAGTGAAACTCTAGGTTATATAACTTGCAACCAATAGTTTTCTATTTGCTTCTTTTGGTTCCATATTAATTCCCATGCTTTAAAACCCCATTTTCTATCAAGTTTCAACCAAAACCAAGCTTCTTCTATACTACTCTTGGCCTAGACAAAATAAAGAACCCATGGGAAAATCAAGAAAAGTAAGCTTTTTCATGGAGGACATACCTTATTCAATTCCTTGCCAAGAGAGGTTTCTTATGTTGCTAAGGTTTCCTCCTAACTCCTTCTTCCTTCTACTAAATTAGCCACAAAATATCACCATTCAAAATTCCAAAACCATGGAAAGAAAGAGGCGAGAGAGGATAATAACATTTGTAAAGGCAATAGTAGCAAATTCTATAAGTTTACATACCTGAGAGCCTTGGTTTTCCTTCCTTTTTCTCCTTCTTTCATAGCATGTTTTAGTGCTGGTTTTTTGTTTCAAAGAAAAAAGGTCAGTTGTGGGAGATTAGGGACATGCTGATGCATATATATATGAAAAAGGGGAGTTTTAAAACAATTACAAAAATTCTTATCACATCCCATAACTTCATTTCCTCCATTTGAGCTCATTTTAACTCTTTTTTTAAAATCATCTTTTCCATCATAAAATTTAAGTCCTCTAATCTATTAAAAGCCTTTGATTTCAAATCAATTGGATTTAAAACCTTACCAAACTATTTGGCCAAAGTTTTAGTCAACCAATGACTTAAACCACATATCGGAAGGATTTTAACTATTCTGATAATTTTTATGGTTTTCTATGCCTCTAAGAACTCTAGTGAGCTCAATTTTATCATTTAAAGTTCTCTCCTTTATGTTTTCAAAAAGTTACCTAAAATTATGATTTTACCATTGTATTTTGATTCATTCCATTTAGCTATTTCGACTTCAATTTGGGGTCATCCTTGATTTCCTGACCTCATTTCTAATTGCTCTATTTAGCATTCTAGGCTTAATTTTCCTCAATTCACTTTACTCCAAGATCCTCATTCATTAATCAAATGGTTCTAATTTCGGTTTCTCGTAATTTATACTAGCCTTCTCTAGGCTCGTGACCCATCGTAAATAATTCATTCCACTTTTATGAATTATTTTGAATTTATAAATCATAGGATATTACAAATAATGGTTTCCAGTTCAAGTGGTAAAACATAATAAAAAGCATGGAATTACTAAAAGCTTTCTCTTTTAAAGTCATTATTGATTAGTAAACATAGATGCAAAATGTAATTCCTTGACCTCCTAGCCTTTAGACAATTGCTACATAGGTTATCTTAACATATACTAGGCATGTGGCTATACATTTGCAAGGGAGCATGCACTTTTATCCATACTTATTTGCATAGTTGGAAAGCCCTATATAAGATTCATGGCTTTGGGGATCATGTAAACTCATCAATATCATTTTTCATCCAGAACATATCTATTCAAGTTATAAACATTCCAATTCATCTTATATATCTGGGGTTTTGAACCATATATCAAAAAAATAAAGTTTTGCTCTCAGGTCCCTTGTTTAGGCCTTACATAGAATTTGTGAGAAGCTAGAGCTTGTTCCAATGATTGAAATATGTCTCATTTGATGTATCTAGGCCAAGAGAATCAAGTGCCACCTAGTTGCATGTGCTTGGCTGGAAAGGGGAAGAAGAATTAAAGGAAAAAGTGTGTGAATCTTGCTTCAAGGTAGCTCTTTAACCTTTCTCACATGCATTATTTGGATGTTTACTTGTCTTTGAGTGCTTGTGTATATGTTTGTACTATGAGAAATGTTTCTAGCCATTGCTTACATGTTATGGTACCATTATGTTTCTTCTAATGTATTTATGAATGCAAAGTGGCTTGAATGTGTTTAGTTATGTAACATCCAATTCCTCCGTAAATGCGAGAAACATAATGTATAGTTTCTCCATAAATGTACGAAACTCACCAAATAAAAAAGGAAGTCCCCTAGATAGAATGTGTAACACCATAAATTTCCTAGCTTCTCTCATGTTATTCTCATGCTTTACATCATGTGTTTCATGAAGGAGCAAGGAAAAAGGTAGTAAGAAAATGAATTTCTTACCGTTGCGCTATGCATCAATTTTTCATTCGGAGTCTTGTAGGCCATATGGATTCATGTATCACATTCTCATATTTAATTACATGGACATAACTCATTTCCATCACTAAAAGTGGCCTACAACTTGTGGAAATCAAAGGGAAGCATAAAACTCATGCTTGTATTTTTGGCCAGAATTTTACCATTTTTGTCACAAACTTTGAAAAATCATAACTAATTCTAGAAATATCAAAATCATGCATTCTTGGCCATTCTGGAAAGTTACACATGTCTACTTTATGCTAAAAATATGTATAGACCATAACATTTAACACATAAGACATTTGACATTTGAAAATATCCAAAGGTCAGGCTATCCACTGATACTATCATAGGCTTCCGCATCAAATTTCAAAAATGTCCAATTAACTCCAAAAAAAATCTAATTTATACAAATGATACCAATTTATAAATCTGTGAATGTTAGTTAGAGGGAAAAAATAACTCCAGACTAGTTCAGGTAGACCTCGAAACTCAATCAAACAATATCTAAGGTTAGTTGGGGCGCCTGATACTAGACAGGAACTTCAAAAATTCATATATATCTCTCTCTAGGCCTCCAAATGAGGTTCTTCTAGTTGTCACAAATCACTGGGAATGTTTAGTTTTGCCATATAAAATTTTGTGGCAATTGGACATCATTTGAGCCCTGTGTGATAGATTTCATTTTCGGACCAAGTGAACAGTGCATCAGACCAAAACCAAAATTTTTGCCAACTTTGAAAATTCATCAAATATTCTCTAGACCTCTGAAAATTCTGTTCTTTAGCTTTCCATAAATCTTTCAACAAGCTCTAATTTTATACCAAATCTCAAATCAAGAAGAGCTCATTTGGGCAAAAAGTGACATAGGGTTCTATTATGGTCAATTTTGGCTCCATATAGGATACCAAAGTGCCCAATTGACTCTCCTTGATGTTGGCACCTCTTGGGCAAGTCTAAAAGCATGATTATAACTTGTGTGAGCTGCCCAAGTGATCCCAAACCTTATGCATTTCATTTTGGCTATTCCACTTCCATTCATACATGAAATTCCACAATGCAAAATTGCCATTACATGACCAAAATGAGTATTTCCATACTTAAAACCCTAGTTTTCATTTATACACTATACATTAACATAATTATACATGCTCATAACATCATAGGTCATATAAAACTAGGGACTTCATCAATTGCTATCCATAATGTAATATCCATTTCTTCGAAAACTAGAGAAAATGTGAGAAACGCAATATATGATTTCTTCGTAGACGAACGAAATTCACCGAATACAAAAGGAAGTCCCCCGAGATGACTTAGTTAAGGTCCCAAAAAATTTAAGAAGCATTCTAGACTCCTAAAAATGATAATCCCAAGCTCAGATGGAAAGAAAAATGGAGTTAGAATGAAGAAACAATTTCTTACAGAAAACTTACGAAACATAATGGCATTTTCGTAATTTTAAACAAATTTTGGAATTTACGCAGGAGGGCTTTTTAAATGAAATTTTGAGTTCCACAGGGTTCTCAGAGGCCCTGAAAACCATGGAAAGCCTCGGGACAGTTAAATCTCCTTTGGTGGAGGTTTTTCAACGTCGGTGCACCCGAACTTTGACGGATTCATTCAGGAAGGTTTTAGCTCTGATTTGAGTGATTCCAAAGGAATTTTACTAAATTGAGAACCTAAATTTTATCATGAAAAAGATGGTTATTAAAAAGGCACTAAAATAAAAGAGAAATGAAAATGCCAAGAACAAAGGAAAAAATAAAAATTTTTAAAAAAGTCATTCTCTTCCACCTATATATACAAGGCTCCCGACTCTCTCATTCATTTAGTGTCATATTTTTTTGCCAAAAATAAGAAGAAAACCCCTAGGAGAGTGGTGCACCAAGGGAAGAAGAAGAAGAGAAGAAATTCAAGCAAAACGGTATGGAATTTTGGTAGTTTTTCATATTTTCTTCCACCCAAACCTCCTCTCCTTCATTCTCCTTTGTTTCCTTTGATTAAAATAAAGTTTACAAATCTGATTTAAGGAAGAAACTTAGGGGAAATTTTGGATTTAAAGAGAGGAGCTTGAAGAAAAGCAAGATTCAAGTGAGAAAAAGCAAGAAAATAAAGTAAATCTTGCATCCCATGGTAGTTACTCCTCCCCCCTTCTTCTCCATATTTCGCCCCATGTATGAAGATGCTAGAGGGCTAGAATTTTGAGGGGAACCAAGGGTGAATTCTATGAATTTAAGGGAGGAGAGTAAGAATATGCAAAGAAATTCAAGAAAAGGCCATGGATTTTCAAGGTAGCAAATCTAGGGTTTCATGGGTTCCCTTGAAAATATAATTTGATATAATTATTCCTAGGCCCAAATGAACATTTAAATGAGTTCCTAAGATCCCGAGGAGTCTCCCCATATGCATCTTCCATGTAGAAAGCAAAGCAAACTCCATGGAGGCCAAAAGGAGACATAGGCTCAGCCTAAAGGGGATGAGACACCTAGGGAGAGTTTTGAAATTTTCTAAACCCATTTTTGAGTCATATATGATGAATAAAAATGAGGGGAGGCCTTGGAAAAAATTTAGAACTCGTAGAAAGTGAGTTGATGCTTTATATTCCATATTATGACCTATAAAAGCAACATGTAACTAGACTCTTAGTTTTGATTGTGTGATGACTCTAAGAGGCTTAAAAGGAGTCAAGAATCATATTTAAAAGGAAATAATGGAGCTTAGAATTTATTTGAGTAGTGTTGCTTCATTAGGTGTATTTATAGAACCATAATGAGGTCTATAGGTTACTGTAGTATCTAAGCAAATTGTATGGCCTTAGAATTGAATTCATAAATCTAATTAGCTTCCATAAATTGTGTCTAGGCCAAGAGAAATCATCCCCACACTTTTGTGTGTGTGTGACTGAAAGAGGGAGCTTGGATTCAAGATAAAAAGTGTGTAATTGTTTCCAAGGTAGCTCTCTCCAACTTTTCTCATGCATGGATGTGTGCTTAGCTTGTCTAAGAATGTGTGTATGTGTATTTTCAAGCAATGAAAAGTATGCTAGCATGATTTTATATGCCATGATTTCATGATGATATATTATGTTTTTAAATAATTTATTATATTTGTTTAGGTTTGCTTGTGTGTGGTGAGGCCAAGAACCCTTAGCCATAGTGAGGATGAGTCAAAAACCTTTAAGATTGGTTGAGACAAAGTAAAGAGTCTCCCAAAAGTGAGATGGACTCCCAAGAGCATGGTTGAGTCTAGGAATCTCTTAAAGAATTGGTGAGGCAAATCCAACATCTACAAGAAATTGGGTGAAGCCAATCCACTTGCTTTGCAAGCCTTTGTATGTTATGTATGACTTTTTCAAATGCTAAGAATGCTCCTTGAATGATTGCACATGTTCACATGCCATGCATGTATTTATGAGACTTGTTTTGTATCCATTATGTATGATTGAATGGGAGATGAGCTATTGAGATTCTTTGAATCTCATCCCCTCCTCTCCAATGATCTAATATGCTAGGTGGACCAAGTAGACAAGATAATGGAAGCCGGTACCTTGAAGAAGAGAGCTTGACAACATAATGCATAGTTTTTAGTTCTTTAAGGTCATGCTTATGTCAAATGATATATCCCATTATTGTATATGGTCTATGACCTTGAACACAAGTATTTATGATAAAATATCATGTATGAATTGGAGGATATGTTATGTGACCATTAGAATATGATTTGAATGTATAATGGCAAATTAGCTTCCTTAATGGTATTATGGAAATGTGTATAAGTGTGGATGAGGTGGCCAAAATGAGATGCATGGAGTTTGGAACCATTTGGAAAGCTCACACAAGTCCTAATTATGATTTTAGACTTGCCCAAGAGGTGTCAAACCCCAAAGAAATCCATTTAGATATTTTGGTATTCTATATGAAGCCAAAATTGACCATAATGGAATCCTATGTCATTTTTTATCTAAATGAGCTCTTCTTGATCTAAAATTTGGCATGAAATTAGAACTTGTTGATAGATTTTTGGGAAGCTAAAGAACATGATTTTTGGAGGTCTACATAATATTTGATGAATTTTTAAAGTTAGAAAATTTTCTGATTTTGGTCAGGTTACTGTTCACTTAGGTTTGAAAATGAAATCTATTACACAGGCCCCAAATGATGTCCAATTGCTATGAAATTTTATACAGAGAAACTAGACATTCTCAATGACTTGTACTAACTAGAACCACCTTATTTGGATGTCTAAAATCGGAGATATGAATTTTCAAAAAATCTATCTAGTATTAGGAACTCTAGCCGACCTCTATTACTGTTTAATTGGATTACGAGGACTGGGCATGCTTGAATTGGTTTGGAGTTATTTTTCCCTCTAGCTAACATCCACATCTTTCCATATTGGTATCATTTGTATAGATTGGATTTTTTTGGAATTAAGTGGATATTTTTGAAATTTGCTATAGAATTCTGTAATAGTACCAGTGGACAACCTGACCTCTGGACCATTTTGAATGTCAAACATCCTCTGTGATGGATGTTATGGTTGGATATATTTTTAGCATGAAGTAGACATGTGTATCTTTTCAAAATGGCCAAGAATGTATGATTTTGATTTTTCTAGAATTAGTTATGATTTTCCAAATTTTGTGACAGAAATGAGCAAATTCTGGCCGAAAATGAATATGTATATTTTGAGCTTCCCTTCAACTTCCATGAGTTGTATTCATATAATTAAATATGAGAATGTGATATATGAGCTCACATGGTCCATGTGACATCAAATGGAATTTTTATACATGACGCAACGCAAAGAAATGTATTATTTTTAATCCCTTTTCCTTAATCCTTCATGGGAATAATGATGTGAAGTATGGAAATGTTTTGAAATAAGCTAGAAATATATGGTGTTACACATAAGTCCTTAAAGTAACAATTCCAAGACACTTTGATGTCATGGTCTCATCTTCAAGATGGTTTGCTTCCATTACCTTGCTCTCTTAGTCCATCTAGCATGTTAGAACATTGGAGAGGAGGGGATGAGATTCAAAGAATTCCAATAGCTCATCTCCCATTCAATTATGTATAAAGCATGCTAAACAAGTCTCACAAATGCATGTATGACATATGGACATGTGCAATCACTCAAGAAGCATTCTTAGTATCTGAAAAAGTCATGCATAGCATTTATGGCTTGCCAAGCAAGTGGATTGGCCTTACCCATTTACTTATAGATTTTAGACTTTCCTCACTCAATCTTTAAGAGGTTCTTGGACTCAACAATGCTCTTGGGAGTCAACCTCACTTTTGGGAGACTCTTTACTTTGTCTTAACCAATTTTGAAGGTTCTTGGCTCATCCTCACCATGGCTAAAGGTTCTTGGCCTCATCACACTCAAGCATACCAAGGCAAACATCATGAAAAATATAATGTATCATCATGGTACCATGGAATAAGAGCTCATGCTAGAACATTTTTCATGGCTTGAAATACATATACACACATTCAAAGACAAGTAAAGCAAGCAATCATGCATGAGAGAAGGTGGAGAGAGCTACCTTGCTAACATTTGTACACTTTTTCTTTAAGCCTTCAATCCTCTCCCTTGATCTTATGTAACATCTGGTTCTCTGAAAATGAAAGAAAATGAGAGAAACATAACGTGTAGATTCTCCGTTAACGAACAAAACTCACCGAATATAAAAGGAAGTCCCTTGAAATGATGTAGTTAAGGTCCTAAAAAAATTTGGGAAGCATTCTAGACTCCAAAAAAATGAGAATCCCAGGCTTAGATGGAAAGAAAAAAGGAGCTAGAATGAAGAAACAATTTCTTACGAAAAGCTTACGAAACGTAATGACATTTTTGTAATTTTGAGCACATTTTGGAAATCACATAAGAAGGATTTTTAAATGAAAGTTTTAAGTTCTCTGGGGTTCTCAGAGGCCCTAAAAACTATGGAAAGCCCCAAGACAATTAAATCCCCTCCGGTGGACATTTTCCAATGTCGGCGTGCTTGAACTTTAATGAGTTCGTCTGAGAAGGTTTTAGCTCTGAATTGAGTGATTCCAAAGGCATTTTACTTAATTGGGAAAATAAATTTTATAATGGAAAAGATAGTTCTTAAAAAGGAGCTAAAACGAAGGAGAAACGAAAATGCAAAGTATGAAGGGCAAATTTGGAATTTTTGAAAAAATCCACTTTCCTATTTCTATATATAGGTGGTGCCCCACTTTCTCCCCCATTTGGAATCAGAAAATTTTGCACAATTTCAGAAGAGAGGGCTAGGGTTTTGGGCGCACCAAGAGAAGAGGAGAAGGAGAAGAAATTCCATGCTAAAGGTATATTTTTATGGTTGTTTTTCATGCTTGTCTCCATCCACACCACCTCTCCTTCATCCTCCTTGATTTCCTTTGATTAAAATGAAGTTTATAAATCTGATTCAAGGGAGAAATTCAAGGGAAATTTCGGATTTGAAGAGAGGAGCTTGGAGAAAGCAAGATTCAAGCTAAACTAAGCAAGGAAACAAGGTAAAATTGCATCCTATGGTTGATATCTTCCATCACCCTTCTTCTCCATTTCGCCTAACCCTAGGAGCTATAGGAGGATCTGATTCTTAAGCCCAACCAAGCATGCTTAGGCATTTGATGGAGAAGAACAAGAATATGCAAAGAAAATAACAAAATAACCATTAGAATTCAAGATGCAAAACTTAGGGTTTCAAGTGTTCCTTCTAAATTTTGATTTTGTATGATGATTCCTAGGTTTAATTAAGAGTTTAAATGAGTTCTTGAGACCCCTAAGATGCTTCCCACAAGCTTCCTTCTTCAAGAAAACAAAGCACACTCCAAGGAACCTTAAACCATGCATAGTCTCGGCCAAACCATGTTCTTATAGCTAGGGAGAGTTTTAAATTTTTCTATGGCCATTCTTGAGTCATATTTGATGAATGAAAATGAGAGGAGGCCTTGGAAAAAATTTAGAACTCATAGAAGGTGATTTGGTGCCTTAGGTTCCATATTATGACCCAGAGAGCAACATGATGTTAGGCTCTTTGTTTTAATTATGTGATGACTCCAAGAGGCTTAAAAGGAGTCAAGAATCATATTTAAATGGAAAGAATGGAGCCAAGAATTTATTTGAGGGGTGTTGCTTCATTAGGTGCATTTATGGACCATAATGGAACTTATAGAGCAATCAGTATCTAAGCAAGTTGTATGACCTTAGAGATTGTTTCATGAACGTAATTGGCTTCCATAAATTGTATCGAGGCTAAGAGAAACTATCTCCACAAGTTTATGGGTGTGTGGCCGAAAGAGGGGGCTTGAAATCCAAGGAAAAAGTGTGTAATTGTGTGCAAGGTAGCTCTCTCCACCTTCTCTCATGCATAGATGTGTGTTTAGCTTGTTTTAGAATGTGTGTATGTGTATTTTCATATGCTAGCATGATGTTATATGCCATGATTTCATGATGACATAATATGTTTTAAATGAATGTATGATGTTTGTTTAAGTCTGCTTAAGTGTGGAGAGGCCAAGAACTCTTAACCATGGTGAGGATGAGCCAACAACCCTTAGAATTGGTTGAGACAAAGTAAAGAGTCTCCCAAAAGTAAAGTGGGCTCCCAAGAGTATGGTAAAGTCCAAAGCTCTCAAAGAGTGGGTGAGATAAGTCCAAAATCTATGAGGTAAAGTGTGAGACCATTCTAAACACTTGGTGAGCTCTTGAATGATTTTTATGACTTGTTCACATGCTAAACTTGCTTCTTGAATGTTCATGACTTCCATGATATCCATGCATGCATTTTTAAGGCTTGCTTTGCATATATTATGTATGATTGAATGGGAGATGAGCTATTGGGATTCTTTGAATCTCATCCCCTCCTCTCCAATGATCTAATATGCTAGGTGGACCAAGTGGATATAGTAATGGGAGCCAACAACATTGAAGAAAGGAGATTAACAACCAAATGCTTAAGTTTTGTCACTTTAAGACCATAATTATGTCATATGATGTAATCCTTTGATGTATATGGTCTGTGACCCCTTGGACATGTGTAATTATGATATTATGGGGTGTATGAATGTATGGATATGATGTATGAACTTTAAATAGAATTTGGGTATGTAATGCCAAGATATGCAAATGTGTATAAGTGTGGATGAAATGACCAAAATAAGATGCATGAGATTTAGGACCATTTGGGCAGCTCACATAAGTCCTAAATGTTCTTTTAGACTTGCCCAAAAGGTGCCAAGACCAAGGGAAATCCATTTGGCAACTTTGGTACCCTATATGGAGCTAAAAATGACCATAATAATACCATATATCACTTTTTGGACAAATGAGCTCTTGTTAATCTGAGATTTGGCAGACATTTAGAGCTTGTTAAGAGATTTTTGGAAAGTTAAAGATCATAATTTTTAAAGGTCTACAGAATATTTGATGATTTTTCAAAGTTGGCAATTTTTTTTATTTTGGTCTGTTGCACTATTCATTTAGTTCGAAAATGAATTCTATCACACAGGGCTCAAATGATGTTCAATTGCCACAAAATTTTATACAAAGAAACTAAACATTCACAGTGACTCATGCCATCTAGAAGCACCTCATTTTGAGGTCTAGAGAGGGAATATGAATTTTTGAACATTCTATCCAGTATCAAGACCCTTACCCGACTTGAGTTACTGGTCTATAGAATTTTGATGTTTGGGCTGCCTGAACTGGTCTGGAAGTATTTTTCCCCTCTAGCTAACATCCGCATCTTTCTATATTGGTATCATTTATGTGGATTAGATTTTTGTGAGATTAATTGGATATTTTTAAAGTTTGCTGCAGAATCTGTGACAGCATCAGAAGGCAGCTTGACCTCTTTACATTTTCAGATGTCAAACACCCTCTGTGACAGATTTTATGATTTGGGAGTATTTTTAGTGTGAAGTAGACATCTGTAGATTTCCATAATGGCCAAGAATGTATGATTTCAATTTTTCTAGAATTAGTTATGATATTCCAAAATATGGTCAGAAAAAGGGGCAAATCTGGTCGAAATTTAAACTCCATATTCTATGCTTTCGGTTTCCAAGAGTTGTGGGCATGATTTTATACTGCAAATGAGTTGTATTGATGTAATTAAATATTAGAATATATCGTATGAGCTCACACGGTCCACGTGACACCGAATGAAAATTTTAAACATGACGCAATGCGAAAATACTCATTATTTTAGTCTACCTTTCTTTACATTCTCATGGAATTAATGATGTGAAGCTCATGAATGTCATAAAATGAGCTAGAATTTATGGTGTTACATTTATTGGTATCAGAGTAGAATTCCAGGCTCTCTCAGATTGGATTTGGCTTGAGGATGTAGCAATTGGGCTTTGTAAAAGGCTTGTATGGTTATAAAAAGTCCTATATGAGACATATTAGGTGTAGGAGAATAGTTTGTAGCTTTGTTCATGATGAGTAAGTTGTGGGATGGTCTTAGAGTAGCTTGAGCAGAGTTAAGGGATCTAAGGACTAAAACTCTATGTGATATGATAGCTCGTCGGGATCAGTGGCAAGCCCTAAATATGAATGATGAAAAATGATCTCATTAATAGGAAGATGCATGTTAGAGAGAGTATGTGAGGCCTAATTCTCCTCGGTAGTCATACTCAGACCATTCCGAGATATCCTGCTTAATGCAGAGACAAGTAGTGATGCAACACAGTATGAAATGAGACTGCAGCTACACAGGACCAGTTTTGAGGGGAATGAGAAAAAGAGTCACCCCCTAGCCACAACACCCAAATGTCTAAGTGAGTTTTGGAGCCTAAAAGATTAATTCCCTTAGGCCAGGAGTTTGAGTTACAAGCTACACCTTTTAGAGCCCTGACAGCCCAGAGGTAACAGCTAGCTATGTATGAATGAAGCAAAAGGTGGAATCCTCTAGCTTGATGATGGGCTAGATATAGAGGTAATAAGGCTTGGGTCAGTAGCTAAAGATGAGAATTCAATCTATGAAAAAGCAAGCCAATCAGAGGCCGTTAGTCGTGGCCAATACTCAGATAAGAAAAATTAGGGTGAACCCGAGGCTAATTAGCCATGGCGAAAGGCACCATGAATGCCTTGTTGGTCATATTCAGGCTAACTTAAGAAAGGAGTTGATAAGGGGTCAGACAACCCATAGAGAGTGGAACCCTTAACATAAATAGAGAAAAGGAGTAGTAAATAGTCACGGAAGGAAGTCTGTGGGCCTAGCAGTTGAGACTGAAAAATAACTCAACACAGAGGAAGTTAGACACAGGGATGATGAGATTGTTGAGATCTGCCTTTAAGGCATTGACTCCAACCTAGAGTGCTATCCAGTGAGACACTGAATAATAAAATGTTAGTGTAGCATCGAAATAATGTAAGATAAGACAACCAACAGTAAGGCACATAACAAGTGGCCTAGAAAGGTGTACCTCATAGGTAACACCTAGAAGTAAGTATGAGTAGCTAGTAATAGAGACCTAAAAAAGAACGAGGATAGCTAGTAAGCTACAAGTGTGATGAGATGACTAGCCTAGGCTGAGCATAAGCTAAAGCCTGGGGAGATGACCAATAGTATCGTTCCAGGTGAGATATGTGAATGAAAGGTTCAGTAAGAGTTCTCCTTGGATCAAAAAAGAAAAGATGAGACATCCTTATGTCAGGGAAACTACCTAGTAGTGGTTAGTAATTTTCCCTAGGTAGACCCCCCTGAGTCGTAAAGTATAGTAATAAAGGATGTGAGGAAGAGCTGAGAAACTAGCTACAAAAAGGATGCCCTCACTTTAGCCACAACTAGATAAGTAAACTGAGTTAGAAAGGTAAAAGGATAGGGGTCCAATAGTTAGTTAAATGAGCTCCCTAATATGAGAATGATATATGGTTAAGGTATTTGAATGATTAGAGCACCCAGTAGAGCATAAGCTTTTAGTAAGGTAAAATCGAGATATTGAGAGTACATGTTTTGGATTGGGTTAGCAGAACCCTAAAAGTAATATATGATACTCCTAGAAATAAAACTAAAGAGGCTAGACAGAGAGAAAGCCCAACTCTGATCCAAACATAGAAATAAGCTGAGACAGACAGTTAATGCCTTAGTACCCTCAGGGAATCTCGAGGGGGGCTAGAGATTGCCTAAAAAGGTAAGCCTCGTTTTATGTAGAGAAAGAGTATAAGCCGAGAGTGCTATAGAATGAAATTCCTAGGATTATATGAAATAGAATCCTTCTTACCAAGGGATAGTCTAGCTAAGAGCAGAGTAAGAGTATAGGCGAAAAGTGGATAAGTGGAGGGACCCTAGGAAAATGCAGGTGCTCTTGAGCGTAGAGGAACTTGAACTGGCAATAGAAATAGCCAGTAGTAAAACATCCTTTTACCTAAGTAAGAGGATAAGAAAGGTAGAAAGAGAAGGTATGATAGTGTACAAGCTGAGGACATATTAGATTGAGAATAAATATTCAGTGAATGTGCTTGAGTACTTAAGAAAGCACACTTGTCCTTGCATAGATGCCCTTCTAGCATGATAGTGCCCGAAGTAAGAAAATAGTCAAGCAATGTAAAGAGATCTCGGGATGTAGTAGAGGAAGAATCCTACTTTCCCTGAGCACTCTATGAGAATAGGGTTGATAGAGAAAAGTAAGAGAAAGGTACTTTAGATTATTGGAAAACTTGTAATATACAGGCAATAGTGGCCTTGAGCTCAGTCATGAGATGCTCGTATATTAGTGTTTGATGTTACGGTTTGCTTGCAACAATGGTTACATGATATTAGGCCTTATAAACCTAATAGTAATGTAACTTAAGTGCATAGCAAATGACAACATCAATCACTAAAGTGTTCCGATAATCAAAAGGTATCCTAATTAGTTAAAGATCAAAATGAGTTAGAAAAGAAAAGTAAATGGATTCTAATAATATCAGAATGATGAGAAAAGCATGCAGAGAGGAATCCCTAATAGAAACTGTTCAGATTTAGTACGCATAGCCCAAGTCCTTTATAACATATATAAATGAAATAAATAGGGACCAGTGTATAGCCTCTTTCCTACCAGAGATGTTTACCACACTCAATATGTGAGATACCCTAGTGTTAAGACACTTAAAAGCAAAATGTGGGCATGGTTAGAAACTGCAGGATATGAGAGGAAGGCTATAATGAGTACACGTAAAGTAAGTAAGTCAATAGAGTAAGAAAGGAAAGCCCAAGCAAAAAGGGGCTGAAGTGGGAATCTGAAGATCCTATGAGAAGTGATGAACAAAAATTAAGATGCTCTTAAGTATTAGTATGATGGGATTCTAGAGAATCAGATGACACAGAACCCACTTCGCACGACGAGCACGATGTACCTCTGAGTTTAGCCTTAGCTATTATTGGCGATAGTTATCGGACTTGGTGGGCATGTATTTTACTGTTAGATATAGTGATCTTAGGCTTTGACGTCTCCCAGAGATGGATCATAGTAGATCCCAGCATAGCACAGTGGGTTATAGTAGACCCTAGTAGGGCTCTGAGAGGTCGTAATAGACCCAGGGATCATAGTAGATCCCACAGAGTTACAGAGAGCCTTAGCCACAGCATAATAGTTCTCTGGTGAGACGACAACCTGAGATAGTTTTATAGAGCAGTTAGACTTAGAGACCAGTACAGTTTTAGCTAGCTTTTGTCTCAAAGACTAGAGATCTCCTAAGTCTGGTAGACCATTGCCACAGAGATATGAAGGCTTTACTCAGACAGTTAGACTACTGACTAGCTTTCTCTATAGATGAGTATAGTGTATGGGATGAGGAAAGCAAGAAATAAGCTTTTCAGAGTTAGAGCCAGATGAACCACTACGTAGCAGATAGTAGCCCTGACCGAGGGATAAAGAAATCTCCGTATTCTAGCTTATATATTCAGAAAGGGGTCAAGTGCAGTTTTTATATGAGTAAGTGGTACAATATATCTCCAGTGAGCAAAACTGTGAGAATAGCTAGCATCCCATAAGAGCCCAATAGTAGTCAGTAGTAATAGCTCTTCAGTGCCAATATGAAATATATGTTAAGCCAATCAGTATTGAAATAAAGGACTATAAAATGCCACTATAAGTGAGTAAAGAAAGGGAGAAAAAGTCCCCACCTATAGAGATAGATGTAATAGTAAACAAAGAAACTGTGATCATTAAAAGCAGAAACTCCTCAAAAGAGCTATAATCCTAGTAAGTAATTGAGATGTGAGGCCTATGACAAAAAGAATGTGAATTGTAATCATAGGATGAGCTAGTAAGAAAGAACGCAGAGATAAACAGTGGACGGAACATGTGAATAAGCAGACAGATAGAAACCTCTGATGGCTCTAATAATTAGAAAAGATGATGAGATGTTATGAGAAGCCATTCAGGAAGGATACGAGAGACGTGATATGAAATAAGTTACCTCCCGAGATGTGTAAATGAGTCCACTAAAAGAAACATTAATCCTGCGAATAGGTTAACATCAACCCTACATAATTAGTAAGCTCTCCTAGGATAGGCCTCTAGAGTAAAAAAAAAAATTCTTTCCCTTATGAGAAAGAACTAGCTAGTATTTTATAGTAATAGAGCCCTTATTAAGAACTAGCAATGAAAAATCCCCTGGCTAAAAGAAAATTCAAAAGAATGAAATTGCTGAGAAAGTGTATAAGCCAGAAAGAAGGGAAAGGAAAGAGCAATTAGTCAGAAAAGAAAAGAGTCAGAGAAAGTGTACCCTAAATTTCAAGGACACAATTTATTTAAAGGGGAAGAAATGTAACATTTGGTTCTCTAAAAATGAGAGAAACGTAATGTACAGTTTCTTCGTAAATGAACGAAACTCACCGGATATAAAAGGAAGTCCCCCGAAATGCTGTAGTTAAGATCCCAAAAAAATTTAAGAAGCATTCTAGACTCCTAAAAATGAGAATCTCAAGCTCAAACGAAAAGAAAAATGGAGCTAGAATGAAGAAACAATTTCTTACGAAAAGCTTACAAAACGTAATAGCATTTTTGTGATTTTCAACAAATTTTGGAATTCACATAGGAGGGATTTTTAAATGAAATTTTTGAGTTTTCAAGGGTTCTCAAAGGCCCTAAAAAACATGGGAAGCCCCAGGACAGTTAAATCCCCTCTGGTGGACTTTTTTCAACGTCAGTGTGTCTAAATTTTGACGAGTTCGTTCGAGAAGGTTTTAGCTCCGAATTGAGTGATTTCAAAGGCATTTTGCTTAATTGGGAACCCAAATTTTATAATGGAAAAGATGGTTCTAAGAAAGGAGCTCAAACAAAGGAGAAACAAAAATGCAAAATATGAAGGGCAAAATTAGAATTTTTGAAAAATTCACTTTCCTACTCCTATATATAGGTGGCGCCCCACTTTCTCCCCCATTTGGAATCAGAAAATTTTGCACAATTTCAGAAGAGAAAGCTAGGGTTTTGGGTGCACCAAGAGAAGAGGAGAAGGAGAAGAAATTCTAAACTAAAGGTATGTTTTTATGGTTGTTTTTCATGCTTTTCTCCATCCACACCACCTCTCCTTCATCCTCCTTGATTTCCTTTGATTAAAATGAAGTTTATAAATCTGATTCAAGGGAGAAATTCAAGGGAAATTTCGGTTTTGAAGAGAGGAGCTTGGAGAAAGCAAGATTCAAGCTAAACTAAGCAAGGAAACAAGGTAAAATTGCATCCTATGGTTGATATCTTCCATCACCCTTCTTCTCCATTTTGCCTAACCCTAGGAGCTATAGGAGGATCTGATTTTCAAGCCCAACCAAGCATGAATCTTAGATATTTGATGGAGAAGAACAAGAATATGCAAAGAAAATAACAAGATAACTATTAGAATTCAAGATGCAAAACTTAGGGTTTCAAGTCTTCCTTCAAAATTTTAATTTTGTATGATGATTCCTAGGTTTAATTAAGAGTTTAAATGAGTTCTTGAGACCCTAAAATGCTCCCCACAAGCTTCCTTTTTCAATAAAACAAAGCATACTCTAAGGAACCTTAAACCATGCATAGTCTCGGCTAAACCATGTTCTTATAGTTAGGGAGAGTTTTAAATTTTCTATGGCCATTATTGAGTCATATTTGATGAATGAAAATGAGAGAAGGCCTTGGAAAAAATTTAGAACTCATAGAAAGTGATTTGTTGCCTTAGGTTCCATATTATGACCTAAAGAAGCAACATGATGTTAAGCTCTTTGTTTTAATTATGTGATGACTCCAAGAGGCTTAAAAGGAGTCAAGAATCATATTTAAGTGGAAAGAATGGAGCCAAGAATTTATTTGAGGGGTGTTGCTTCATTAGGTGCATTTATGGACCATAATGGAACTTATAGAGCAATCAGTATCTAAGCAAGTTGTATGACCTTAGAGATTGTTTCATGAACGTAATTGGCTTCCATAAATTGTATCGAGGCTAAGAGAAACTATCTCCACAAGTTTATGGGTGTGTGGCCGAAAGAGGGGGCTTGAAATCCAAGGAAAAAGTGTGTAATTGTGTGCAAGGTAGCTCTCTCCACCTTCTCTCATGCATAGATGTGTGTTTAGCTTGTTTTAGAATGTGTGTATGTGTATTTTCATATGCTAGCATGATGTTATATGCCATGATTTCATGATGACATAATATGTTTTAAATGAATGTATGATGTTTGTTTAAGTCTGCTTAAGTGTGGAGAGGCCAAGAACTCTTAACCATGGTGAGGATGAGCCAACAACCCTTAGAATTGGTTGAGACAAAGTAAAGAGTCTCCCAAAAGTAAAGTGGGCTCCCAAGAGTATGGTAAAGTCCAAAGCTCTCAAAGAGTGGGTGAGATAAGTCCAAAATCTATGAGGTAAAGTGTGAGACCATTCTAAACACTTGGTGAGCTCTTGAATGATTTTTATGACTTGTTCACATGCTAAACTTGCTTCTTGAATGTTCATGACTTCCATGATATCCATGCATGCATTTTTAAGGCTTGCTTTGCATATATTATGTATGATTGAATGGGAGATGAGCTATTGGGATTCTTTGAATCTCATCCCCTCCTCTCCAATGATCTAATATGCTAGGTGGACCAAGTGGATATAGTAATGGGAGCCAACAACATTGAAGAAAGGAGATTAACAACCAAATGCTTAAGTTTTGTCACTTTAAGACCATAATTATGTCATATGATGTAATCCTTTGATGTATATGGTCTGTGACCCCTTGGACATGTGTAATTATGATATTATGGGATGTATGAATGTATGGATATGATGTATGAACTTTAGAATAGAATTTGGGTATGTAATGCCAAGATATGCAATTTGGAAGTTTGATGTAAATGTGTATAAGTGGTGGATGAAATGGCCAAAATGAGATGCATGAGATTTAGGACCATTTGGGCAGCTCACATAAGTCCTAAATGTGCTTTTAGACTTGCCCAAAAGGTGCCAAGACCAAGAGAAATCCATTTGGCAACTTTGGTACCCTATATGGAGCTAAAAATGACTATAATAGTACCCTACATCACTTTTTGGCCAAATGAGCTCTTGTTAATATGAGATTTGGAAGACATTTAGAGCTTGTTGAGAGGTGTTTGGAAAGCTATAATTTTCTAAGGTCTACAGAATATTTGATGATTTTTCAAAGTTGGCAATTTTTTTGATTTTGGTCTGCTGCACTATTCATTTGGTCCGAAAATAAATTTTGTCCCACAGGGCCCAAATGATGTTCAATTTCCACAAAAATTTATACAAAGAAACTAGACATTCACAGTGAACCATTCAATTAGAAACACCTCATTTGAAGTTCTAGAGAGGGAGATATGAATTTTTGAACATTATGTCCAGTATCAGCACCCTTACCCTACCTGAGTCACTGTTCTATGGAATTCCGATGTTTGGGCTGCCTGAACTGGTCTGGAAGTATTTTTTCCCTCTAGCTAACATCCGTAGCTTTCTATATTGGTATATTTACATGGATTTAATTTTTGTAGAATTAATTGGACATTTTAAAGTTTACTACAAAATCTGTGACAGCATCAAGAGGTAGCTTGACCTCTGGACCTTTTGAGATGTTAAACGCCCTCTATGATGCCTTTTATGATCTGGACATATTTTTAGTGTGATGTAGACATCTAGAGCTTTCCATAATGGCCAAGAATGTATGATTTCAATTTTTCTAGAATTAGTTGTGATTTCTTAAATTTTGGTCAGAAAAAGGGGAAAACTGGCTGAAATTTAACCTCCATATTCTATGCTTCTTTTTGGTTTCCATGAGTTGTGGGCATGATTTTATGATACAAATGAGTTGTATTAATGCAATTAAATATAAGAATGTATAGTATGAGCTCACATAGTCCACGTGACACTAAATGAAAATTTTAAACATGACGCAATGTGAAAATACTCATTTTTTTAGTCTACCTTTCTTTACATTCTCATAGAATTAATGATGTGAAGCTCATGAATGTCATGAAATGAGCTAGAATTTATGGTGTTACACCTCACATACCCAAGAAGGTGGAGATCATTCCTTTTATCCTAGACACATCATATGGAAGCTAATTAAGTTCATAGAATTAATTCTAAGGCCATACGACTTGCTTAAACTCTAGCTTGACTCATTGGCCCCTTTATGTTTCCAAGAATGCACTTAATGAAGCAACACTCATCAAATACATTTTAGGCTCGATTCTTTCCATCTAGTTATTATTCTTGACTCCATTTAAACCTCTTAGAGTCATCACACAATCAATTCTAGGAGCTAACTAGGTGTTGTTTCTTTAAGCTATATTATGGAACATATAAGGCCATCTCACTTTCTATAGTTTCTAAAATTTTTCCGAGGCTTCCTCTCATACTCTACCATCATACATGACTCAAAAATAGGCTTAGAACAAATTAAAACTACCCTTAGGTGCCATTTCTACTCTAGGCTGAAGCATATACTCTTCTTGGCATCCTTGGAGTTTCTTTGCTTCCTTTGATGGGAGAATCATGTAGGAAGCTCTCTTGGTGTCTTAGGAACTCATATGAACACTTAAACATCATAAAATATGGCTAGGGTTTATGATAGAGTTCAAGGTTCAATCAAAACTCTAAATTCTATAACTTGCATTCTAAAGCTCCCTTTTCAATTCTAGTTGTATATTCTTAATCTTCACACTCCATAACCTTTGGTTCCATCAAGAACACATAAAGAAAAACCCTCCTCCTCACTTGCTCTCTCTAGATCTAAGCTTACATGGCTTGGAAACACAAGATTTTACAAGTGTTTCAAGTGAAGTCTTACCTTAAAATGGAGCTCTCTTCACGTAGATTATTTTCCACCGATTGATTTTTTGAAAGGAGTTCCTTTTTGGCTTAGGTTAGACCTAAATTTTTAAGTTTTCAAGAAAAGAAAACCGCCATTAGAGAGCTCTTAAAGAGAGGAATAACTTTCCTAACTAGCGCGAGATGAAACTAGGCCATTTATTTACCTAAACGAAAGCTTAAACTTCTTCTCTCTCTCTCTCCTCTTGATATCACACCATTGCTGCCCATTTTTCTACAAATGGAAGCTTTGGAGAAGGTGATGAGGTGTAATCTTACTTAAAAAGCCTCTTTTACAATTTTTAAAAATGACCATTTTGTCCCTACCCACCTGTTTGCTCCATTTAGGCTCATTTTAACTCCTTTTTTAGAACTATCTTTTCCATCAAAAAATTTAGGTCATTTAATTCATAAAATGCCTTTGGTTTCATCCAAATCAGATTTAAAACCTTCCCGAATGAATTGGTCAAAGTTCGGATCAATCAACGTTAAAAAACATCCACCGGATGGACTTTAGCTGTCCCGGGGCTTCTCATGGTTTTCAGGGCCTTTGAAAACCTTGGAGAACTTAAAAATTTTATTTAAAAAGCCCTCCTATGTGAATTCTAAAATTTTCTCAAAATGACGAAAATGCCCTTACGTTTCGTCAACCTTTTGTTACATTTCGTTTCTTCATTTTAGCTCTATTTTTCTTTCCGTTTGAGCTTGGGATTCTCATTTTTAGGACTCTAGAATACTTCTCAAATTTTTTAGAACCTTAACTAAGTCATTTCGGGGGACTTCCTTTTATATCCTGTGAATTTTGTTCGTTGACGGAAAAACCATACGTTACGTTTCTCGCATTTTCTTTCATTTTTCAAAGAACCGAATATTACAGAATGATTTAAAATTTAATAAAATTTGAGTAATAATCTAGACCTTAAATAATGAGATCTAAGGCTAGAGGTGCCCTATAATAAAGCCAAAATAACCAGATGAAATGTAACAATGATGCAATGGCATTTTTTGTAATTTTGGGCACTTTTTAGAAAACTCAAAGGAAAGATTTTTAAATGAAAAAATTGAGTTACCTGAGGTTTTCAGAGGCCTTAAAAACCATAGGAACCTCTAAAATAGTTCAAACCCCTCCGGTTTACAATTTAGAATGTTGGTTGACCTGAACTTTGACTAGTTCATTCGAAAAGGTTTTAAATCTAATTTGGATGAAACCAAAGGCATTTTATGAATTAGAGGACCTAAATTTTATGATGGAAAAGACGGTTCTCAAAAAGAAGTTGAAATGGGCCTAAATGGAGCAAATAGGCGCATAAAGGCAAAATGGTCATTTTAAAAAATTATAAAAAAGGCTTCTTAAGTAAGATTACATCTCATCATCTTCTCCAAGCTTCCATTTTCAAAATTTTAGAGTGTTATGGCATGACATTAAGAAGCAAGAGAGAAGAAGTTTAAACTTCCATTTAGGTAAGTAAACGGCCTTATTTCATCTTGCGCAGTTAGGAAAGTTATTCCTCTCTCTAAGAGCTCTCTAATGGTGTTTTTTTTTTCTTGAAAACTTAAAAATTCAAGTCTAACCTAAGCCAAAAAGGAACTCTTTTGAAGAAACCAATCAATGGAAAATAATCTACGAGAAGACAGCTCCATTTTAAGGTAAGACTTTACTTGAAACATTTGCAAAATCTTGTGTTTCCAAGCCATTTAAGCTTTGGTCTGGAGAGAGAAAGTGAGGAGGAAAGTTGTTCTTCATGTGTTTCTAATGGAACCAAGGGTTATGGAGTGTGAGGATTAAGAATATATAACTAGAATTGAAAAGGAAGCTTTAGAATGCAAGTTACAGAATTTAGGGATTTGGTTGCACCTTGGCAAATATGAAGCTTCCTAATGATAATTTAAGCTATATAAGAGTGTGAATGAGTTCTCAAGATACCTAGGAAGCCTCACATATACCATTTCCCTAAATGAAACGAAGCAAACTCCATGAATGCTCCAAGCCTCCATAATCCTAGCCAAGCAAGATAAAGGCACTTAGAGAGTGTTTTAATTTGTTCCAAGCTTAAAATGGGACTAGATATGATGGAAGGACCTCAAATGAACAACTTAGAAAAACTTTAAAAGCCTTAGAATGTGAAATAAAGGTGTAGGCTCCATAATGAGACATTAGGAAACAACTTATAGCTAGGCTCCTTAAAATGAATGTGTGATGACTCCAAGGAGTTTAAATGCAGTCAAGAGACCTAGATGGAAGGAGAAAATGGAGCTAAGGTTATGAATTCTATAAGTTTCTTCATTAAGTCTTGTATGGAACAATAAAGAAACTATATGAGAAAGTAAGCCTTTATAATAATTTCATAAGGCTAGAGTTTGTTCCCATGAGTGATGCATGTCTCTTTTAACATGTCTATTGGAGATTGTGCCTTAAGCCAATTATTGTATTGCAAACATTGTACTTTATTAAGAAATAAGAGTTTTCTTTTATTAGTTATTATATTTTTTTGCATATTTCATATAATAATATCCTTGGATAAATCATATTAATTATCCTAAATATCCCTAGTGGATTATCATTGTGGGAACGATGATGAACTAAGACTAGTATAATTTTGATTGATGATTATGTGTTAATCATGTATATAGATACGAATCAAAATCATAGGCACTCGTTAGGGAACAAGATGTTAGGTCGACCCATTATGAGATAGCTACATGGATTAAGTCATAAGCGTATCTCATATATAACCGTATCACTGAGCCCTTAGACTTGAGATCACCATAGTTTTCAACATGAAGAACACTATCTTTTGGCATAGTCAAAAGTCATCTTTAACTAGGTGATCATAAAGGCTATGATTGGGCATAGTAGAATTCATGTAGAAGAAGATGAGTGGTCAAGATAAGATTTGTCCCTTTGATTAATAGAGAGATATCTCTAGGCCTCTCAATGAGTGAGACTAAGAAATGCATGGCCATGCCCGAATGGAAGGATTTCCATTTGTACTGTCAGTCTGCACTTAGATCGAGAAAGCGACAATCAAGTAAGATGAGGATGATGTAACAACCAGAAAAAAGAAAAGAAAAGAAAAGAGAAAAGAAAAGGAAAAGAAAAGAAAAACTGAAAATTTTCAAAGGCTGAAAATTTTCTAAGTCTGCTAGCTACAGCCTAGCTATAGCGAATGTACCTGTTCGCTATAGCAAGAAATGGGCTAGCTATAGCGAGAAAGCCTTCTCGCTATAGCGAAAATGCTTCTAGCTATTGCGAGTGCGGGCATCCCATACAAAAACCAGGGAGTTGCTCGCCATAGCGTACGCTATAGCGAAGGCAGAGGTCTGGGACAGATATGAGCTCGCCGTAGCGAGGGTTATGGCTCGCTATAGCGAGGGTTAGTCCGAAAAAGCATGAAAAGCGAGATTTTGACTTTTTAAAGAGTCTAAACTCTTCCTTTCTCTGAGAACCGACTTAAGCTTCGACTAAGAGAGAGGAAAGGGCTGTAGAGAGAGAGAGAGACCTAGAGAAGGAAGGAGAACAAGCAGAGGTAAGCAATCTTGAGATTTTTATAGCTTTTCTCCTTAGTATGTTATTCTTCTCCCCTTTGCCCTCTCTTTCTATGGTTTTAGCAGTTGATTTGGGTTTGGTTCAGAAGAGAGAAAGTGGAAAACCACTCTTGAGGAAAGGTAGAGCTCATATAGCTTCATTTCTTCTTCTTTGCTTTTCTTTTTGAGAGTTTGAGAGAGGAAGGACAGTGAGTGGCATTCTAGAGAGAGAATCCCTAGTTTCTTACATGAGTAGTAAGGGTTTGCTTCGGTAAAGAGCCCTTTTAGCTTTGTGAGTACTTATTTGAGTTATGAGAGAATAATCCCATGCTCTTTGTTGTGCTTAGACTCAAAGGAAGCAACTCCATCTAGTTGTGAGTGTGAAATCAAGAAGGGAGAAGAGAAATTGAAAGGGAAGACTTGTATTAGCCAATAAGGTAGCTCTCTACTCTTTCTTGTTGCATTCTTGGGTGTGTAATAGTCATTGTATGCTTGTGTATGTGCTTGTATAGTGAGATATGCCATTTGATGTTGCCTTGATGCATCGGTACCAATATGTTTATGATATGAATTGTGGAAATTGCTCGGGTGAGGTGGTGCTAAAAGTCCCTTGAGATGGGTGAGGTGGAGCCAAAAGTCCCTAAACTAAGGGTGAGGCCAATCCAAAAGTCCCAAAGCTCGGGTGAGGCTAGACCGAAAGTCCCTAGAGCCTATTCTTGGCATTGATATGATATCCATGGCATGAAACACATATGTTGTGTCATTGTGACTTGGTTGCATCCTTTGACTGGTTTATATATCTTGATTGCTTCTTGAATGAGTATGAGCTATTGATATTCCCCGAATCTCACCCCCTTCCCTCTCCCATCTTAACATCTTAGGTGGAGCTCAAGGAGAATCAAGTGCATATCAAGGAGTCTAATTGAGAATGCTTAGAGAATGGCGTAGTTCTTTTAGTTCTTTTGATGTAAAAAGGTGCCAAAATGAATATGCACCTATCATTTTTGAGTTGTAAATATGTGAACACATGTAAACACATGTATAGATGATGTATAAACGATGTAAAGAGCCAAAGTAATGAGAATGTGAAATTTGGCCTTTTTGTGGCTTATATGAAATGGTGCAAATTGTCCCGTAGCATAGTGAGTTTGAGTTGTGTATTGACTTGGATCACTTGAGTAATTCATATATGCTATGTTTGTACTTTCAAACTTACCCACGAGATGCTAACACATGTGGGAGGCCATTTGGACCCACTTTGAACCATGTTGGGTGCCAAAATCGCCAATTGTGTGAGCTCTGTCAAAGTATGACCAGATGAGCTCTTCTTAATCTGAAATTTGGCATACCTCTAGAGTCTATTGAGAGCTTCTTAAGAAGACAAAGTGGGTAATATTTGGAGGTCTAGGTAATATTTGGTGAATTGTTGAAGTTTGGAAATTTTGATGGTTTGGTCATGGTACTGTGCAACAAGTCCGAAAATGAAATCATGTCATTCATAGACCAAATGGTGTCCAATTGTCATGAACTTTTATGAGCATAAACTAGATGTCCACAGTGATCTACAAAAACTGGAAGCACCTCAATTGGAGGTCTGTAGAGAGAGAAACGACTTGCTGAAGTTCTGTATCAACATCAGGGAAGCTTTCTGACCTTGGTTACTGTTCCATCAGTTTTCGAGGTCCAAGAACTCCTGCACTGATCTGGACTTATTTTTATCCTCTATTTAACGTCTGTAGCTTTCCAAATTGGTATATTTTGCCCAGATTGGATTTTTGTGGAATTAATTACGAGTTTTCAAAGTTCATGACAGTAAACTACACCAGTATCAGGGACAGCCGGACCACTGTGTCTTTTTCGATGTCAATGATAGTCCAAACGTGGAGATTGTGGCTGGAAGTTATTTTTAGTGTGAGTTTAACATCCCAAGCTTTTCAGAGAGCTATGATTAGCTTGATTCCCATTTTTCTAGAATTATTTATGATTTTCCAAAATTGGAGCCAAAAATCTGACTTATGGGCTCATTTAATAAATTGCATTTTCTTGGTTTTTGGCTTCATACCCGTGGTTTATGAGTTGCTTGAGGTTATGTACAAGTGGTATAAATGATGTTTGAGTAGAGAATATGAATGATGGGTTCACGGGACCCACGGGGCAAAATATGACCAGTTTAACCCCGACTTGAATTAGTAAAATACCACGGTTTTGGTCCTTTTCCTGGGAAATCATATGGAATTAAGCCTAGAGGGAGATGAATTGGAGTTAAGATATTATGGTGTTACAGATGACATTTCCATGCCTCATACTTGATCTAAATAGCGTGTGACAAAAAGGATATGATAGGGTTATATGACAAATTACATTAGATCACTGATCCCTATATGATTTAGGTAGTCACAATGCCTTACTAGAGACTACTTGTGACTTATGGGTCAAATAGTATCATCAACCTACTGCCAACATCATATGGGCCTACAGGATTGCACACAAGAATGAGTTAACTTGAGTTCTAAAATTACGTTTAGATTCAATGAATGTCACGTTCAATCTAGGAAGAAAGAATTTTATAAATAAATATATATTTGATATATATATATTAATTTATAAAATTCAAAACATATATATATTTATATGTTCGAAATATATATATCCTTTAATTAATTTAAATCAATTAGTTTTAAATTCAAGTCTATATGATAGATTTAAATTTAAATTAATATGATAATTTAAATTTAATTTATGAGATAATTAAATTTGAATTTAGTTCTAGATTTAGATTAAATAACTGGTTGAATTTAATCTATTAGATAAATTTAAATTTAAACTAATATATTTAATTATGATTTGATTTGATTTGATTTAAAATAATATATTTTAAATTAATTAAATATATCTGAAACCATAATGAGATACCTCTAGAATTAAAAAGAAGAGGCTAGATTTCCTAAAACAATAAAAAGGAAGAAAAAACCTAGAGAGAGAAAGCATACAAACAGTGTACGGTCATTGTATGACAGCCTAGAAAGAGAAAGATGAGAGTGTCTTCTCTACCAAAAACATGTACGAACATTGGTCAGAGGCACTAGCATGCTGTTCGAGTTGAGCAACCGTTCGTGTGGATACCGGTAGAAGGAGCAGATTTGAAAATCAGTTCTTGAGATTTGATAGTGAAAGAAATATACACAACAAAGATAAATATTTCTAAATCTACTCGATTTAAATAACATTGATGAATCCATGAGAAGGGATTTGGGGTTTTAATTTCTCGCTGCGTGTCCTAAAATTCCCAATAGTGTTTAAGCCAAAAGAACCAAGGGCCACCTAATTGCAAGGCTTGGTTAAGAAAAGGGAAAAGAGTTCAAAAAGAAAGTGTTATGTTTTTACTTTAAGGTAGCTCTCTAACCTTTCTCACATACATAGCTTGGTTGTTTCCTTATCATTGAGTGCTTATGCATATGTTTGAGCCATGAGAAATGTTTCTAGCCTATATTTACATGTTATGGTACTATTATGTGTCTTGAAATGAGTTTATGATTACATTATGGCTTACATGGGTTTGGTGATGCTAAAAGTCCCTTAGCAAAGGTGAGGATGAGCCAAAAGCCCTTAGAATTGGGTGAGACAAAGCCAAAAGTCTCAAGAAGAGTGAGGCTTAGTCAAAAGTCCCTTGAAAGTGGGTGAAGCAAATCCAAAAGTCTCAAGAAAGATGAGTGAGGCTAAACCAATGCCCTTGAGAGCTTATGTTTGTGATGTATGAGTTGATGTGCCAAGGAAAATAATTTATATATGCTCATTAGTTGCTTGAATGTCATGTATGCATTCTTTGACTTGTATATGCATCCATTATGTATGTTTAAAAGGGTTAAGAGCTATTGGGATTCTTTGAATCTCACTCTTCCCCATTTTCCATCTAACCATGTCTAGGTGAAGTTCAAGAAAGCAAGAATGGAGTTCAAGAAACATGAGTTGCTACACTTTAATAATAGAATAGCTTTTAATGTAATATAATGTCAAAGTATGTATGTATGAGTAGTTTATGGCTTGTAAACTATGGAGCATGTATAAAAGTATGTGGATATCATGTATGAATGGAATTTAGAACCTAATGCATGTTTATGTGAAATTTTGCCACTCATGTGCTAGTGTATACATGTATGATTACAAGTGGCAAGGTGAGATTGAGCCCCATGATGATTTAAACCATTTAAGAGGCCTCCTTAGGCTATATTTGTGCTATGGGATGTGCTCAAGTGACTATGGAACAAGAGGAAGGTCAAATGGTGCCTTATGAACCCACTTTGATTATCAAAAGTGACCAAAGCATAAGCTTAACCAAATTTTAATTAAATGGATGATTTTTTGTATGAAATTTAGCCAAGAACTAGGGCTCATCAAGAGCTTTTCAAATCGCTAAAGAGTACCCAATTTAGAGCTCTATAGAATTTATTATAATTTTTCAAAATTGGCCTAATTATGTAAAATAGTAATGTGGACCGTTCATATGGTCAGATTTTGTCTCTATATGTTACATGGATCAAATGAAGTCCAATACTCATAAGATGTTATATGCATAAACTAGACATCATAAGCTCTCTACAGCCACCGAGATCACCTCATTTAGAGCTTGGTAGAGGGAGAAATGAATTTTTTCATAATAGTACTAGTAATGCAACTTGACCTGAGTGACTATTCCATCAATTTCCATGGGTTAAAGGCCATAATTTTTCTAAAATTAGTTATGAATTTTTGAAGTTCATATCTATAACCTATGAAAGTAAATTTGAGTAGCTAAACCTTTAGTGTTATTCTATTATCAATCATGGTTCAATTGATGTTGTATGGTCTGGAATAATTTTTATCCTATGGTTGATATTTATGGCTTTCCAAAAAGCTATCACTTGCTTAATTTTGATTTTTCTAGAATTAATTATGATTTTCTAAAGTTGATGTCAAAAAGCTAGAACATGGAACTCGAGACAAAATTCTGGTTTTGTATGATATGGTTCCAAATTTGAAATAAATGAGACCAAATGTAATGTTTATGACTTATATGAATGTGTTATGAATAGAAAATAATGTTGATGAGTTCACATGGTTCTTAAAGCCATAAATCATGAATATGGTCTTCCAATCATGCAACTTTTCATGAAGAAAACATTGACTTCCTTGTATATGTTGCCTAATATGTTATGAATGGATTAGGATAAACCATGGGACCATTGTATATGTGCTAAAAGGTTGAGGTATTGCAGGTTATGCCAAAAGCCCCTAAAAATGGGTAAGACAAAGCTAAAAGCTTTAAGAAGAGTGAGGCTAAGTCAAAAGTCTCTTGAAAGTAGGTGAAGAAAATCCAAAAGTCCCTAAGAAATTGGATGAGGCTAAACCAATGTCCTTTAGAACCTATGTTTGATATGTATGAGTTCATATGACAAGGAAAATGCTTTATGTATGTTCATTAGCAGTTTAAATGTCATACATGCATTATTGACATGAATTTGTATCCATTATGTATGTTTGAAAGGGTTAAGAGCCATTAGAATTCTTTAAATCTCACTCCTCTCCCACATATGTCTAACCATATCTAGGTGAGCCAAGTGGACCAAGAAATGGAGGCTAACAACATTGAAAAACAAGCCTTTGATAATGAAGTAGAGAAATAAACCTTTTAATGGCATTTTGATGTCAAGAATTGTAACCATATGACATATATATGATGTAAACCTTTGAATATGTTCAATGGTATGTAAACATGATATATGTATCCATTTTGGAACTAAATGAATGAATACATGAGTTTTTGCCACCCATGAGCCTTTATGTGCATAAGTATAAATGCAAGTGGTAAGGTGAGAATGAGCTCCATGATTATTGGAATCATTTAGCATGCTCATATATGTGGTAATTGTGCTTTTGGATATACCCACATGGTTATGGAGTGTTAAGAAATCATTTGGTATCTTATGATATCATTATGGACTTTAAAATTGACCAATTCTTAAGCTAAACCAAAGTTTAACCAAATGGATGATTTTTTACATAAAATTTGGCCAACAAATATGTCTCATCTAAAGCCTTTCATAGAGCTAAAGAGCATTCAATTTAGAGCTCTATAGAATTTATTATAGTTTTTCAAAGTTGGGCAAACTATGCAAAATTGATATGGGTACTGTTCATATAGTCAATTTTCTTCTCTGTGTCACTTGTGGGACAAACGAAGTCCAATATTCATAAAATTTTACAAGAATAAACTAGACATCATAAGCTTTCCATAGCTAGCAAGAGAACCTCATTTAGAGCTCTGTAGAAGGAGAACCAAATTTTTAAAGCTTTAGGTCCTTGAGCTATCTGATAATAGACCTAAAGTTCTGTTCTATTGCTTTTTGTAGGTTAAATGCTTCTGTCTTGGTCTAAAACTATTTTTATCATTAGTTAACATCTAGAGAATTCCAAAAAGCTATCATATAAATGATTTTGATTTTTCTAAAATTAGTTATGAGTTTCTAAAGTTCATATTAGAAATTTGGCCAGCAAACCCAAGAGTAAATTTTGGTTTTTGTAAATTTTGGTTCCAAGTTCGAGATTCTTGAGATGAATGGCAATGTTTTTGATTTGATTGGATATGTTATGGATGGAAAATGACATTTATAAGTCCACATGGTCCCTAAGGCCATGAATGATGCATATGGCTTTCCAACTATGCAAATAACCATGGATAAAAGTGCATGCTTTCTTGCAAAGGTGTATCCATATGCCAAGAGTGTGTTAAGATATCCTATTTGATATTTTTTTAAGAGCTAAGAAGTTAAGGTGCTACAAGATTAATAAATGATAACTATAATAATAGTTATGAAACACTGATCTTTGATGCAACTAATCTTGAATTTAATGTTGGTAGCTATGATGAAATAGATTATGACAATAATATTAATCAAGTCAAGTAATCTCAAAACATAAAATCCTAGAAATTTTTTGATTCATTAAATGCATATAAACAATTACTATGGCCAAGATGCATTAAAGAGTATGAGCTATCTATTGCTATATAAATGTTCAATATTAAATTCAATAGCAATATGTCACAATATAGTTTCAATCGACTTACAATTCATATAAAAAATAGTTGCCCTTCTAATAATGTACCTAATAATTGGTACAAAACAAAGTTAGTATTAAAACTTGATCTATCTACTCAAAAAATTAATGTTTGCTTTAATGTGTGTATGTTATATTACAAATACAATATAAATAAAACGTGTAAATTTTATGGAGTATCTCAATAAAAAATTTGTTGATCTAGTAGAAGATGAAATTCCAAGTAGATTCTAATTTAAAAAATGTATTATTTACCAATTACTTCTAGATTGCAAAAGCTTTATGCTTCAACAAGTTCTCCTGAGCAAATGTAATGGCATTGGAATAATAAAAAATGTGAAGGTATACTTTGTTATCCATCAAATAGAAAAGCATGTAAATATTTTGATAGAGTATATTCAAAAATTTGCCATGGAATCATGAAATGTTAGAATGGGCTTGTATATAGATGGTCTCACTCCTTATAGCCATTTTGCCTCACCATATTCATGTTGGCCTATAATAATAACTCCTTAAAATCTCTCTCCTGAATTATGCATAACTACTCCTTATTTATTTTTAACTGCAATCATTCTTGGATCATAAAATCCTAAGACCAAGATTGATGTATTTTGTAGCCATTAATTGATGAGTTGAAAGTATTATAAGAAGGTGGAGTACCAATATATAACATCCCAAGAAAGCAAAAATTTTAGATGAGAGCAACAATAATGTAGATGATAAATGATTTTCCAATATATGGAATGTTGTTAGGGTGGAATACTACTAAAAAATTAGCTTATCCTTATGGGAGAATTATAGTTAAGGACCTAAAGTTTAAAAAAATTAATCTGAACGACCTGTTACCATTGTTTTAAGATAGATTACCACTTACTTTAAGTAAAACTCTCTAAACCTAATGGTAATAGGTCCTTTAAAGTAAATTTTTTTAACCTTGGGTTCTTAACTCTAATTCTCCCAACCCTTATTATATGTACAACTTAAAAGCTTTTATCCTAAAAAATAGGGAAAGGAACTCCTTATTCAATTGTCATCAACAATTTCTTCTCATGAATCATGTTCTTAAAAGAAATAAAGATGCTTTTAAAAAAAATAGAGTTAAAAATGATCCCCTTCTCCCAAGATTATATGAAAAAGAATTGTGGTAATACGTGAGTACCTTTTCTAAAATAGTAGATTAAAGGATTTCTAGATTACTTGGCTATGGGCAACAACAAATCTGGATAAAGCAGAGTATATATTTTGGGAGCTTTTGTATTATAAAAATCTATTAGTTTGACATAATCTAGATGTTAAGCTTATAGAGAAAATATGTTTGACAATATATTTAATACTATTATGGATGTTAAGACAAAGACAAAAAATAACATGAAAGCGAGGATGGATTTGAAGGAATATTATAGGCGAAGAGACTTGGGGCTATAAGAATTAGCTAATGAAAAAGTGGTTAACCTAAAAACTAAGTTCACTTTCACGATTGATCAAAGGAGGACTATTTGTGAGTGGATAAAAGAATTGAAAATGCCTTATAGATATCCCTCAAATTTATCAAGATATGTGGACTAAAAGGAAGGAAAGTCATTTGGACTTAAAAGATTGTCACATCTTTATGGAATGTTTACTGCTGATCACATTTAGTGCACTTTCTAAGCAAATCTAGAAACTTATAACTGAGTTGAGTCAATTTTTCAGTGAACTATGTTTAGCGACATTAAAGGTGGATGATTTAATGCAAATAGAATGCAACATTTCTATCACTTGATGCAAGTTAAAAAGAATATTTCCACATGGATTCTTTAATTCTATGAAATTACTAGTTCATTTGCCATTTGAAGCTAGGGTTAGTGGCCCAATTCAATACCAGTGGATTTATCCATTTGAAAGATAATTGATACTTAAGTGATATTTTACCCATCTCTAATTAGTTTAGCTATCACCAATTTGTTATTGTTGTCTTTAACTACTTCTTGTCTACTTGAGTAAGTTTTTAAATATATTAAAATGAACAGTTAAAAATAAAACTTACGCAGAAGGTTCTATTTACAAGGATATTTGTCATGGGAGGTATCGCACTTTTGTTTATAGTACTTTGAGTCATATATACCTTCTTTACAAGTAAAAGTCAATCAAAATGATTGTATGGGAAAAGCAAAGGAAAGTGAGCCAACCTTGTCAATTTCTACTAAAGTTGGATGTTCAATTGGAAAGTGCTCTACTCTTGTGGTTTAACTTTTATGTATATGGTGATGTCATTATTTAATTTTGTATGTATATATATTTTTAATTATTCATACTTTTCTTACATAATTATAACATAATTTTATTGTTAAATATGTTCTTAATCAACCAATATTTAGTAATAATATATATTTGAAAGATTTAGTTTGGGGACCTATAAATGGATATAAGTTCTACACTGAATCTTGGAGCCTTGGGAAGAAGATGATAAATAATGGAGTTTACATTAAAGGAATGGGGGAAGATGGATAAAATGACTATTTTGGTATTTTTAAAGAGATGGTACAATTACAATATACAAAAGAACCTATAAAGAAATTGTTATTATTTTATTGTGATTGGTTTGATCTAGTTATGAATCATGTGACAAAGATATATATAAAGAATATGGAATTATTGAAATTAAGCATACCAAAAGATATGGAAAATTTGATCTATTAATATTGTAGAGCAAACTGTTCAAGTCTATTATGTACCATATCTTATGAGAAATAGAAATAAAGTTGATTGATGGGTTATCATTAAAACTAAAGTAAGGAGTGTAATGGATGATAGTAATACATTAAAATTACTTACCAAGATGATGAAACTCATGTTTGTATAAGAGATCACATAAAAATGTGTATCTTCAGATAAATATGCAAGATGAAAATAAAGATAAAGATAAAGATATAAATGTGTTTAATGAAGATGAAAATAAAGAATAAGACAAAAATGAAGACAAAGATGTGGATTTTCAAGTGGTGCAAGATACTAAAGATGCAGAAAATGATGATGATGAAGATTAATTATTAATGGTAATTTAAATATTTATTTTTTAATTATTAATATTAATTATGTAAATTATTTATATTATTATAAATTATAAATTATTTTTAAAAAATTATTTATTATTTATTATTTATATTAAATTATTTGATATGATCGATTATAAATTATTGTATTAAAAATATAAATGATTATATATTATTTTATAAATAATTATTAAAATATTTAATATTATTAACATAAATAAATATAATTAATTAAAAAAACGAAAAGCTTTCACATGAAAGTTGAATTCGACTTTCATGTCAAAGCTTTTTTGTTTTATACATAACATCATTATATTTATGTATATGTTTGGCCATTATTCATCTGTTTTGTTATGTATTCCTCTAATATATCTTTTATCTTCTTGCATTCTTCTTCCTCCTATAGTATATAAGTATCTGTTTATATTTTAAGTTATTTAATCAGATTTTTTTTCTTCTTATGTCATATCATATTCTAATATATGCTAATATATGCCAAAATATTTTTGGATCTTGGAGATGTCTAGAAAAAACACATGCTTTAGTTGTTTATTCTCAAGTTTGCTAAGGAACTCAATATAAAAAAGTATTTATCATACCATTGCAAACAAAGGATAATTTTTCTATTTAATTACATTATTTATTTACTGTATAAATTTTATTTATTTGTACATTAAATTAATATAAAATTACTTTATTTATAAATCAAATTTTGTAATATCCTGTTCTCCGAAAACATGAGAAAATGTGAGAAACGTAACATTTAATTTCTCTGTAAATGTATGTAATTCACAGGATACAAAAGGAATTCCCCCAGATAGAATGATTTGAGATCTAATAAAATTAGAGTGATAATTTAGACCTCCAATAATGAAGATCCAAGGTCAGAGGTGCCCTGAAAATGAAGCCATAATAACTAGACGAAATTCAACGAAGATGCAGTGGCATTTTTGTAATTTTGGGCACTTTTTGGAAAACTCATAGGAGGGATTTTTAAATGAAAAAATTGAGTTTCCCAGGGTTCTCAGAGGCCCTAAAAACTATAGGAACCCCCAGAATAGTAAAAACCCCTCTTGTTTACGATTTAGAATGTCGGTGGACCCAAACTTTGACTCTTTCATTTAGGAAGATTTTAGATCCAATTTGAGTGATTCCAAAGGCATTTTATAACTTAGAGAACCTAAGTTTCATGATAGAAAAGATGGTTCTTAAAAAGGAATTGAAATGAGCCTAAAAAGAAAAAGCCAAGGATAAAGGGTAAAATTGAAAATTTGAAATGTCTTAAATGGGTCCCTAGACTATATATACCACGTCTGATTTCTTCCTATCACCTTGGTTGACTTTCCTCTGAACCAAAATCGAACCCTAAGCTCCTTGAAGTGGCGCACCAAGTGGAAGGAAGAAGGGAAGAGAAAACCAAGCAAAAAGGTAAGAAAATCCATGACTTTTCATGTTTTTTCCTACACCAATCTTGCTCTCTTCCTTCTCCTCTTTCCTTATATGGATTTAGTGATGTATTTGGGTCTGTTTTAAGGTTATACCAAGTGGGGAAATTTTGAATTTCAAGAGGCAAATCCAAGCAAAGGAAGAAGCATCCAAGAGAGGCTAGGAAAATAAGGTATTTTGCTACTTTCACGCTTGATCCTCCTTGTTCCTCTTCTTGAATTTTCGTCCCACATATGGACAGCCAAGAGGATTTGAAATTTTAACCAAATGAAGCATGAATCTTAGGAATTAGAGTATGGGGAATAAGATTATGAAAAGGAAACAAAGAAAGAATCATGATTTTCCAAGATGCACAACCTAGGGTTTTAGTTGCACCTTGGTTTGTAAGATGAGTTCTAGCTATAAATTAATGTGTTTAAGAGTTCATATGAGTTTCTAAGACACCAATAGAGCCTTCCACATACCTCTCCCATCAAAGAAATCAAAACAACTCCATTGGTGCCATATGATGTCATAGCCTTGCCCTAGCTTGGAAGGAGCATCAAGGGAGTGTTTTAATTTCTTCCAAGCTTGGTTTTGCATCATATATGATGGGAGAGGATGAGAGGAAGCCTTGGAAAAATTTTAGAAATCATAGATAGTGAGATGCAACTATAGATTCCATATTGTGACTTAAAGAAGCAACACCTAGCTAAGCTTCTTGAATTGAATGTGTGATGGCTCCAAGGAGTTTAAATGGAGTCAAGAGTCATAAATTAAGGGAGAGAATGGAGCCAAGACTATATTTTCCCAAGGTTGCTTCATTAAGTGCATTATGGATCCATAAATGAGCCACAGGAACAATTTAGCTTTTAAAATGAATGTGTGCCTTTAGAAATTGTTCCAAAAGTGTAATTGGCTTTTATATTATGTGTCTAGGCTAAAGAAACCAAGTCTCACATTCTTGTGAGTGTGAGGCCAAGGGAGAGGAAAAGTTTTCAAGGAAGAAAGTGTGCATTTGTAACCAATGTAGCTCTCTTTTCTTTCTCTCATGCATGATTGGGTGTTGTTCTTATCTTTGAATATGTGTATGTGTGTTTTAAGCCATGAAAGATGTTTTAGCATGTATCTATATGCCATGATACCATGATGCTTTGTTATGAACTTGATTGATGTTTTATGAACATGTTTTGGTTTGCTTAAGTGTAGTGAAGCTAAAAGTCCCTTAGCTAGGGTGAGGATGAGCCAAAAGTCTCTAAAAAAGTGAGGTTTAGTCAAAAGTCCCTTAAGAAAACTGAGAGGGGAAGTCCAAAATTTCAAAGAGAATAGGTGAGGCTAAACCATTTGCTTGACAAGCCTATGTATGTTTTATGTGACTTCTTGAGTGCAAGAATGCTCCATGTATGATTATGCACTCCATGATATCCATGCATGCACTTTTAGGCTTGAATTTGCATCCTTTATGTATGGTTGAAAAGGAGAAGAACTATTGGGATTCCTAGAATCTCATTCCTTCCTCCCCATTGCCTAACTTGTCTAGGTGGGTTAAGTGAACCAAGAAATGGGAGCCACCAAACTTGAAAAAGAGAGATTGACAACAAAGTGTGATTTTGCCTACTTTGTAACCATTTTGATGGCATGTAATGTAACCTTATGATGAATATATTGTATAATCATTTGAACATGTATAATTACATGAATAATTGAAATATATATATTGATATATATATATATATATATGAGATTTGATGCCATATGAATATTGCAGCAAGTTTTTAACATTGAATGGAAAGATGAAGCTTGTATGATCTTGTGTATACCTTGGGGTGAGAGTATGAGTTTATAATATCTAGGTTTTTTTACCTTTAAGATGTATTTAATAGACCATTTTAGTGTTTTCCCCTATGCTCAAGTGACCATGAAAGCCTTGAAAGCAAATTTGACCCTTTTATGACCCTTTAAGAAGCATAAAAGAGCCATTTTGCAACCCTATAATACAATCTAACCAAATGAATGAATTTCCTTATGATATTTAGTATGAATATAGATCTCATCTAGATATTTTTGGAAAACTAAAGATTAGATTATTTGGAGCTCTATAGAATTAATTATGAATTTTCAAAGTTGACAAATTTTAGCTATTATGATATGGCTACTGTTCATATGATCAGTTTCTTCTCTTGTGTCATTCGAGGGCCAAATGGTGTCCAATGCACATAAAATTTTATAGTCCTAAACTAGACATGGTAAGATTTCTACGGCCACCAACATCACCCAATTGGATGTCTGAGCAGGGAGATATCAATTTTTGAAGTTCTATGATAGTACTAGTAGCGCCAAATGAGTTTAAGTATTGTTCCATCAATTTTCAATCGCTAGATGTCCCTATTTTTGTCTAGACTTATTTTTAGCATAAATTAGACATCTGTGGCTTTTTAGAATAGTATAGTGTGATTAATTTCAATTTTTCTAAAATTAGTTATGATTTTCGAAATTTCATAACAAAAAGTTGGCACACCAATCTGAGGTTGAACATGTGATTTTTATGTATATACTTCATGAGCTCAAGTTTTTTGTCACATTTTGAGATGGTTTTGAGTTTTATATGTGTATTTAAATAGGAGAATGAGATGGATGAGTTCATATGGTCTATAGGTGTAATATTCGATTTTCATTAAATGACAGAAACATGTGCATTTTCAAAGCAAGTCCCCTAAAATGAATTAGTTAAGGTCCTAAAAAATTTAAGTAGCATTATAAACACCTAAAAATGAGAATCCTAAGCTCAGATAGAAAGAAAAACAGAGTTAGAATAAAGAAATAAAATTAAACAAAAGACTTACAAAACATAATAGCATTTTCGTAATTTTGAGCAAATTTTAGAATTCACACAGGAGAGTTTTTTAAATAAAATTTTTGAGTTCTCTGAGGTTCTTAAAGGCCTTAAAAACTATAGAAAGCCCCAAGATAGCTAAAACCCCTCCGGTGGATGTTTTCCAATATCGGTGGATCCAAACTTTGATAGATTCATTCAAAAAGATTTTAACTTTAATTTGAGTGATTCCAAAGGAATTTGATTAAATTGGAAACCTAAATTTTATAATGGAAAAGACAATTCTAAAAAAGAAGCTAAAATGAATTGGAAACGAAAATGCCAAGACGAAATGGCAAAATTGAGATTTTTGAAAAGTCTTTCTTAAACCCCACTTATATATATAGGGCGCCCTACCTCGTCACTCACTTAGCTCATTTTGGTTTTGCCCTAAACTAGAGGAAAAACCCTAAGAGTGAGGCACCCCAAGAGGAGAAGAAGAGAAGGAGAAAAACAAGGTGAAAGGCATGAAAATTCTTGGTTTTTCATGCTTTCTCTTTAGCCAATCTCTTCTCCTCCTTTCTCCCTTCTTTCCTATAGTTTTATTGAAGTTTTGGATCTATTTTGAGGGAAGAACAAAGGAAAAATTTCGAAATTAAGGTGAGAAAGCCAAGGAAGGTGAAGAACAAGCAAGAAGAACCAAGGAAATCAAGGTATTTTGCCATCTCTTCACTTGATATTCCTCCTCCCTTCACTTATGGGTGTGTTGACCTGCATATGGCTAGCCCTAAGGAGTTAAGTTTTTAACTAAACCAAGGGTGAATCTTAAGAATTTGAGGGAGAAGAACAAGGATATGCAAAGAAAAGAACAGACTAGCTATTAGATTTCAAGATAGCAAATCTAGGGTTTCAAGTGTTCCTTGTAAAATCTGATTTGATACCTTAATTCCTAGGCCTACATAAGTATTTGAATGAGCTCCTAAGATCCCTAGAAGTCTCCCCATGTGCATCCTCCATCAAGGAAACAAAGCAAACTTCCATGAAGGCCAAATGGTACATAGTCTCGGCCAAAAGGGGATGAAGCACCTAGGGAGAGTTTTAAATTTTTTCAAGCCCATTTTTGAGTCATATATGATGAATGAAAATGAGAGGAAACCTTAAAAAAAATTAAGGGGCCTAGAGAATGAATTGGTGTCTTAGGTTCTATAAAATAACCTAAGGAAGTAACATGTAGTTAGACTCTTTATTTTAATTGTGTGGTGACTCCAAGAGGCTTAAAAGGAGTTAAGAATCATATATGAAAGGAAAGAATGGACCCTAGAACTCATTTGATGGGTGTTGCTTTATTATGTGCATTTTTGGAACCATAAAGAGGTTATTAGACCAAGTTAGTGCTTAAGGAAGATGTATAGCTTTAGAAATGATTCCATGTACCTAGTTGGCTTCCATAAATTGTGTTTAGGCTAAGAGAAACCAATTCCACACCCTTGTGTGTGTGAGGCCGAGGAAGGGAGTATTGTTCCAAGAAGAAAAGTGTGTGGTTGCATCAAAGGTAGCTCATTCCTCCTTCTCTCATACATGAATGTATGCTTGACTTGTCTTTGAATGTATCTATATGTGTTTTAAGCTATGAAAAGTATTCTAGTATGAGATTTTATTCCATGGTGCCATGATGTTACATTATGTTTTCAAATGATGTTTAACATGTTTGCTTGGACTTACTTAAGTGTGGAGAAACCAAGAACCCTTAGCCATGGTAAGGATGAGCCAAGAACCCTTAAAATTGGTTGAGACAAAGTAAAGAATCTCCCAAGAGTGAGGTGAGTAAGGTTGAGTCAAAAACCTCTTAAAGAAAATAGGTGAGGCAAGTCTAAAATCCATAAGTGAATGGGTGAGGCTAATCCACTCACTTGACAAGCCTATGTATGCTATGTATGACTTGTTCAAATGCCAATGATGTTTCTTGAATGTTCATACATTTCAATATGTCCATGCATGTATTTTCAAGACTTGTTTTGCATTTTTTTGTGTAATTGAAAGGGAGATGAGCTTTTGGGATTCTTTGAATCTCATTCCCTTCTCTCAAATGTTCTAACATGCTAAGTGGACCAAGTGAACAAGGTAATGGGAGCCAACAACTTGAAAGATGAGAGTATGACAAGAAAGTGTCTTGATTTTGCTTCTTTATGGCCATATGAGTGGTAAAGTTGTAATCTATTATTTTACATGACCTCAGGAACATGTGTAATTATGCTAATGTATTATTACAAATGAGATTTAATGGTATATGCATGATGTAGTGCATTTTGGGTATGGAATGGCAAAAACTAGCCTTGTGAAATCTTGTGTATGGCATTAGGTGAGAGAGTGAGTTTTCAAATTCTGGGTTTGTGCACCTTTGAGACAAGTTTAGAATGTCATTTTGGTGCATTCCCACGTGCTCAAGTGGTCATGGTGGCCTTGGAACTCAATATGAACCATTTGGACCCCTTATATGGTACAAAAGTGACCAATTTGCAACCTAATGTTAAGATCTAACCAAATGAACGAATTTTCCAATGAAATTTGGCACGCATGTAGATATTATCTATATATTTTTGGAAAACTAAAGATCAGATTATTTGGAGCTCTGTAAAATTAATTATAATTTTTCAAAGTTGGCATTTTTTTGCTAAACTGATATAGGTACTGTTCATATAGTCAAAAACATGGGTTGTGTCATTTATAGGACAAATGATGTTCAATACTCATCAAATCTTACAGATATAAATTAGACATGATAATATTTTCATGGCCACTGAGATCACCCCAATTGGACCTCTGATCAGGGAGATATGAATTTTTGAAGTTGGAGGTCAGTACTAGGGATGATAGTCGACCTCTAGTACTATTCCATTGATTTCTGGTAGCTAGCAGCCCCTGTTGAGGTTTGGACATATTTTTATCATAAAGTAGACATCTGTATCTTTCCTTAATGATAAATAATGAATCATATTTATTTTTTTAGAATTAGTTATGATTTTTCAAAATTTGTGACAAAAGTCTGGAAATTTTGGTCGAGGCTGCACTCTTGAATTTTATGTAATCCCTTCACTTGCACGAGTTCTAGGCCACTTTGTGAGATGGTTTTGAGTTGTATTTGTGTAATTAAATATGAGAATGAGTTGATTAAGTTCATATAGTCCATAGGACACCAAATGAAAAATCTATACGCTACGCAATGCAAAGAAATACAATATTTTAATGTCATTTTTCTTGCCTCCTTGTGTAATGCATGGCATGAGACTTAGAAATTGCATGAGAAATGATATGAGATGAGTTATAGTATTATGGTGTTACAACAGGACATGAAATGAAGATTTTATCCCTGATGTAACGCAAAAATAATCTATTATTTTAATGGTATTTTCTTAAGAAATTATGCTTGACCAAGGTAATGAGCTTGGAATGAAATGAGATAGGCTAGATAAATATGGTGTTACACTTTATTGGTATCAGAGCAAAGTTCCAGGCCTTCTAAGATTGTATATAGCTTGAGGAAGCAATGTTACAAGTATATATGAACTTGTTTTTGAGATTTTAGGTGTGTAAATGTGGCATATGTCTGTGTTTATGTTGAATAAACTGTTAGAATGGTCTTTGAGCAGGTACTAAACATTAAGAGAGGTAGGCCTTTAGGGTTGAGCCAATAAGGCTAGAATAGAGCAAATGGATCCTATGGCTAGAGCTCTATAGACTATGGTAGCTCGCCAAGATCTGTGGCAAGCTATGTGCATTTTCAGCAAGAGGTTATTATCATGTAGCTGCAAAAGAGGCTTGCTCAGAGAGACCATGAGAGGCCTAATTCTCCCCAGTTGTCTCCTTTGACCATTTTGAGATGTTTTTCCTAAGGCAAAGATAGACAGTGATATAGCGCAGTATGAGATGAAATTGTTGTTGCCCAAAAATCAGTCAGAAGGGAAATGAGAGAGAGTTACTCCCCCCAACCATGACACCCAAATGTCTAGATGAATTAGAAAGTCTAGAAAGTTATTCCTCAAGCCAGAGGCTAGAGCTTATAGGCAACACTCCACCGAGCCTGACAGCCCAGATGTACCAGTTGGCTATACATAAATAATGCAAGGGGCAAAACCCTTTAGCCTTAAGGAAGGGGCTGAACACATAGCTAGTCAAAAGTACTAGTGATGATGTAGTGCATTGCCATATGGAAGACCTTGTTGGTCATATTCAGATTAATATAAGAAATGACCTGTTAAGGGGTCGAACAAAGCACAGAGTAAGACCCCTAATGTGAGTGAGATAAAAAGAGATAAATGACCTACTAGTAGATGCTGAAATTAATTAAGCCATAGATGAGTAGTGGGCCTAGTAATTAAGATTGAGAAAATACCCAATATAAGTGGGGGTTAACCCAAGAATGTTGTAGATGGGTAGCAATTAAAGTTAGAGAATATCAAACACTAGAATAGTAAGGTTATTAAGACCTACCTACAAGGTGTTGACTCCAACCTAGGATGCTACCCTATGTAGTCGCAAACGACGGGCTAATATGATGAGGTTAAGACTCTACTGATAAAATGTTAATATAACTTGAGGTTAATAATAGTAAGGTACGCAATGGATATACAAGCAAGGTGTACCTTATAGGTGACACCTAAAGATGAGTATGATTAGTCCAGTATCAAAAGTCCAGATAAGAGAATGAGAATAGTTTAAAAGCATTAAGTTCATTGCAAGCCTATATAAGTTAATGGGGCTTATTGTAAGCTATAGCTCTAATGAGATAGGTAGCCTAGGCTAAGTATGAGCTGAAGCTTAAGAAAAGCAATTAGTAGAGGAAAAAGAGAATACAATGTAAAAAAAGAGAAAATGATTCGACAAAAAACTTAATAAAGGTGCTCCCTGGGATGATGAAAAGAAGATAAGATATGTTAAGTGGGGAGACCACCCAGTAGTGGTTAGTAAAAATCCTTATAGATAGACCTATGAACTGTAAAGTATAGTGAAAATGGGAAGCAAGGAAGAACTAAGAAGTTAGTTCATAAAAAGTATGCATTGCTTTGGTAATGACTAAAAGGATAGATTGAGCATAAAAAAAGCAAACAGATAGAGGTCTAATAGTTAGCTTAACAAGCCTCCCTAATGTGAGACTAAGGTAAGGTTAAGACACGAGTAATTAGAGCACCCAGTGGAGCATACATCTTCAGTAATGTAGAATTTGAACGTTGAAAGTATATGTCCTGGAGTGGGTCAGTAAAACCCTGAAATCAGTAGACTATGCTACTAGAGATAAGAGTAAAGAGATTAAATAGAGAGAAAGTCTAGCTCTAGTTCGAATGTGGAAATAAGTTGAGGTAAACAGTAGTGCCTTAGTACTTTCAGGGAAGCTCGAAGGGGCCAAAGACCACTTAAGAAGGTAAGTCCTTACATTATACAGAGAAGGAGTGTAAGCCAAGAGCACTACGGAATACAATTCCTGAGATTATATGAAATAAAATTTTCCTTATAGAGGGACAATCTAGTTAAGAGTAAAGCAAGAGAATAAGAAGAATCATACCTCCCCTAATGTTATAGAAAGTGAGAAAGTTGATGAACCTAGAAAAGATGCAAATGCTCTTGAGCATAAAGAAGCAAGAAACAACAAAAGAATAAATAAGTAAGAGAGTATCCTTTTACCTGAGTAAAAGGATAGTAAGAGTAAAAAGAGAGAAAATATGTAATGATGCTTAAGTCAAGGACATAATAGATTAAGAATAGATATTGAGTTAATGTAATTAAATGCTTAAGAAAGCACGATTGTCCTCAGCATAGATGTCCATTTAGTATGATAATGCCCAAAATAGAGACAATTGAAAAGTAACAAATTTTGTAAAGAATCAGAGGGAGAGTCCTCTTTTCCCTTAATGTCCTATGGAATAAAGGCAGATAAAGAAAAGTAAAAGAGGAATACTTTAGATTATTGGGAAACTCGTAATACACTGACGATAGTGGCTTTGAGCTCAGTCATGATGCGCTTATGTATTAGTGTTTGATGCTACAGTTTGCTTGCAACAACAGTTACATAATATTGCGTCTGGCCAACCCAGTAGTAATGAGACTTGAGTGCGTAGCAAACAATAGCATCAATTATAAAAAGTATCTTAATAATCGAAGAGTATCCTAATTAGTTAAATGATGAGATAAGTTAAGAAAGAAAAGTGAAGGGATTCCAGTAATATTAGAATGGTAAGAAAAGCATGTAGAAAGGAATCCCCAGTAAAGAATAATAATGTAGAAGAGAACATGCTAATAGTATAGAACGTTTAGATTCAGATGGCATGAGTTCAATATGCATAGTATGAGTCCCTTATGGTATACGTAAACAAATGAAAAGGGACCAATGTATAACCTTTATCTTGCAAGAGATGTTAGGCACACTTAGTGCGTGAGATGCCCTAGTGATAAAGACACTCAAGAGCAGAATGTGGACATAGTTAGAAATTACAAGATATGAGGGGGAAGACAGAATGAGTATAAATAAAGTAAGGTAAGTTAATAAAGTAAGAAAAGAAAGAAAGCCTGTGTGAAAGAAGATTGAAGTGGGAGCTTAAGGATCCCATAAGGAGTAGTAGGAAAAGTCAGAATGCTCCTAAATAGCATTATGATGGGATCACAGAGAAATAGATGACATAGAACCCACTTCACATGAAGAGCATGATAGATATCTGAGTTGAGCCTTAGACATTATGAGTGATAGTTACCTAACTTAGTGAGCATATATTTTATGTTCAGATATAGCGATCTTAGGCGTTGACATCTCCTAGAGATAGATCGTAATAGATCCTAGTATAGTATAGTGGGTTACAATAGAACTTAGCAGGGCTCTGAGAGGTCACAATAGACTTAGGGATCGCAGTAGATCCCACAAAGTTATAGAGAGCCCATAGTTACAGCATAGCAGTTCTTTAGGAAGATGATAGCCTGAGATAGTTTTTATAGAGCAGTTAATCTCAAAGATCAATACAATTTTAATTAGTTTTATCTTTGAGATTAGAGATCTCTTAAGTCTGGTAGACCATTGCCACAGAGATACTCAGGCTAGACTCAGACTGTAAGACCACTTACTAGACCTATTAATAGATAAACATAATATGTGGGATGAAGAAAGCAAGGAAGTAGCTTTCCAGAGTTAGAGACAAATGAACCATTGCCCATCAAATATTAAACATGACCAAGGGATAGAAAGATCCCTATATATCAGAGCCATATATTCAGAAAGGTCAAGTACAACCTTTTATAATAGGGCAAGTGGTAGGGCGTGCCTTCAATGGTTGAAATTATGAGTACAGTTACCATCCCACTGGAATTCAACTAGTGTCAGTGGTAGTTACTCTTGAATGTTAGTGTAAAAGTTAAAAAGGATGCCAGTTCATTTAAGATGAGGGACTATAAATTGCCTACTCTTAAGAGAGTAAAGAGAGTAAGGAAAAAGTCCTGGGCTAAAGAGGAAAATATCTTAATAAACAGAAAAATTGGGATAATTAAAAGTGGAGACTCCTTGAAGGAGCTGTAATCCTAGTAAGTGATTGAGATGTTAGGCCTATAATGGAAAGAAATATGAATTGTGATTATGGGATGAGCTAATAAGAAAGAGCACAAAGATGAACAATGGATGGTATATTGAAATAAATAAGTAAACAGATAGAAAACTCCAATGGCTTTGATGAACAGAGAAAGGTAATGAGACCTTATGGGAAGCCGTTAGGAGATGATACGAGAGACTTGATACTAAATGAATTACCTCCCGAGGTCATAAATGGGTCCACAGAGAAGAACATTAACCCCTACGAATGAGTTAAGACTAATCAAATATGATTAGTAAGATCTCCCAAGATAAGGTCAAAATCATAAGAGCATGATTTAGAGTCAAAATTTCTTTCTCTTATGAGAAGAACTAGCATATATTCCATAATAATAGTACAGGAAAAGAAGAGCTCTCATTAAGGGCTCATAATGAAAGTTCCCTGGTAGAAAGAAACTCGAAGGAGCCAAGAAAAAAGGAAAGAAAGGGCCAATTAGAGAGAATATCAGAGAGACTAGATAAGGTTGCACTTTTATATTTTGAGGACAAAATTTATTTAAGGGGGAAATAAATATAATATTTGGTTCTCCAAAAACATGAGAAAACGCAAGAAACATAATGTTTAGTTTCTCTGTAAATGTACGTAATTCACCAAATACAAAAGAAAGTCCCCCAAATAGAATGATTTAAGGTATAATAAAATTAAAATGATAATGTAAACCTCAAATAATGAAGACCCAAGGTTAGAGGTGCCCTGAACACGGAGCTAGAATAACCAAACGAAATTCAACAAAGATGCAGTGGCATTTTCATAATTTTTGGTACTTTTTGGAAAATGCATAGGAGGGATTTTTAAATGGAAAAAATGAGTTTTCTAGAGTTTTTAGAGGCCCTAAAAACTATAGGGAACCCCAGAATAATTAAAACACTTCCTATTTACGATTTAGAATGTCGATGGACCCGAACTTTGACCCTTTTGTTCAAGAAGGTTTTAGATCTAAGTTGAGTGGTTCCAAAGGCATTTTATAAATTAGAGAACTTAAATTTTATGATGAAGAAGACTACTCCTGAAAAGGAGTTAAAATGGACTTAAAACAAAAAAGCCAGGAACGAAGGGCAAAATTGAAAATTTGAAATGTCTTAAATGGGTCCCTAGCCTATATATATCATGCCTCATTTCTTCCCATCACCTTGTCTGACTTTCCTTTTTACAAAATTAGAACCCTAAGCTCCTTGAAGTGGCACACCAAGTGAGAGGAAGAAAGGAAGAGAAAACTAAGCAAAAAGGTAAGAAAATCTATGGTTTTTCATACTTCTTCCTTCACCAATCTTGTGTCAGAAATTTTCGGGATGCGTAGCGAAAAATTAAAACACCAAATCCCTTCCTATGGATCCATCAATGTTTGTTTAAATTAAGTAGATCTAGAAATATTTACCTTTTCTGTCAGATCTTAGGAACTGATCTACAGATCTGCTCTCTCTACTGGTATCCACACAAACAAATGTTCAACTCGAACAGCATGCTAGCGCCTTTTACCAACGTCAGTACACGTTCTTGGTAAAGAAGACACTCTCTTCTTCCTCTCTCTCTCTCTCTCTCTCTAAGGATCCATACAATGTTTGTACACTTTCTCTCTAAACATCTGTACAGCGTCCGTACAGTATTCGTACGTCGTTCGTCTGGTGTCTCTCTCTAGGGTTTTTCTTTAGTTCTGTTGTTCTAGGAAATTCAAGCCTCCTACCTTTTTATAGAGGTATCTTATTAAGGTTTTAGATATATTTGATTAATTTAAAATACATTATTTTAAATCAAATCAAATTTGAATTAAATATATTAGTTTAAATTTAAGTCTATCTAATAGATTTAAATTTTAACTAACTATTTAATATAAATCATGAGCTTAATTCAAATTTAATTTATCTCATAAATTAAATTTAAATTATCATATTAGTTTAAATTTAAATCTATCATATAGATTTTGAATTTAAAACTAATTGATTTAAATTAATTGAAGGATATATATATTTCAAATATATAAATATATATATTTCAAATTTTATAAATTAGATAAATATATATCAAATATATATTTATTTATTTATAAAATTCTTCCATCCTAGATTGAATGTGACATTCATTGAATCTAGACGCAATTTTAGATTCAATGAATTTGGACATAACATTCATTCAATCTAGACACAATTTCAGATTCAATGAATTTGGACATTTTAACTCGAGTTGACTCGTTCTTATGTGCAACCCTGTAGGCCCATACGATGTTGGTAGTGGGCTAACAATACTATTTGACCCACAAGTCACAAGCGGCCTTTAACAAGACATTATGACTACCCAAATCATATTAGGATCAGTGATCCGATGCAACCTCCCATATAACTTTATCACATCCCTTTTGTCACATGATATCTAGATCAAGTATGAGGCATGGAAATATCATCCTTATCTTACTTGATCATCACTTTCTCAATCTACGTGCAGACTGACAATATAAATAGAAACCCTTCTATTCGAGCATGGCCATGCATTTCTCAATCTTACTTATCGAAGAGCGTAGAGATATCTCTCTATTAATCAAAGGGATAAATCCTATCTTGACTACTCATCTTCTTCTACATAAATTCCACTATACTCGATCATAACCTTTATGATCACCCGGTTAAAAATGACTTTTAACTATGCAAAAAATAGTATTCCTCATGTTGGAAACTATAGTGATCTTAAGTCTAAAGGCTCGGTGATACGGTTATATATAAGATATGCTTATGACTTAATCCATGTAGCTATCTTATAGCAGTCGATCTAGCATCTTGTTCCTTAACAAATGCCTATGATTTTGATTCGTATCTTTATGCATGATTAACACATAATCATCAATCAAAATCATACTAGTCTTAGTTAATCACCGTTCCCATAATGATGATCAACTAGGGATATTTAGGATAATCAATATGATTTATCCAAGGATATTATTATATAAAAAATGCAAACAAAAAATATAATAATAATGTAATAAAAGAAAACTCTTATTTTTTTAATAAAGTACAATATTTGTAATACAATGATTGGTCTAAGGCATAATCTCCAACAACTTCTACTTGCACTAGGCCTAATCATTGATGTGTCTAATACCCATTGACCTAACATGATGCTCATACTTTGCCTATGCAAGCGGTTTAATAAGTGGTCAGCAACATTGTCATCAGTTGGTACTTTGCATATCTTTATATCACCCATATCAATGATTTCTCTGATAAGGTGATATCGCCTGAGTATGTGTTTGGTTCTTTGATGTGACCTCAGCTCTTTAGTCTTTGCTATAGCACCATTGTTATCACAAAATAGATCTATTGGATTTGAGATAGTTGGCACCACTTCTAGTTCAGTGATGAACTTCTTAATCTAAACGGCTTCCTTAACTGCATCTAATGCTGTTAGGTACTCAGCTTCTATTATAGAATCAGCTATTGTGCTTTACTTAGAGCTCTTCTAGCTATTGCTCCACCATTCAAACAAAATACAGATCCTGATTGCGATCTATAATCATCCTTGTCGAACTAAAAACTTGCATCTGTGTAACCATTTATAACAAGCTCATCTTCCAATCCTCTATAGACCAAGAATACATCCTTAGTTCTTTTTAAGTATTTCAGGATATTCTTGACAGCAATCCAGGGAGTCTCACTTGGATCTAACTGATATCTACTAGTTATACTTAAGGCATATGAGACATCCAGTCGAGTGCATAACATAGCATACATGATAGATCCAATAGCCGAGGCATATAGAATCTTGCTCATGCGATCTCGCTCATCATGTGTACTATGACACTAAGTCTTGCTAAGATTGATGCCATGAGACATGGGTATATAACCCCTTTTTGAATCTTGCATATTAAACCTATGCAATACTTTGTCTACGTAAGTGCTTAGACTTAGGCCGATTAGCCTATTGGATCTATCTCTATAGATCCTTATCCTTAGGATGTAAGTGGTTTTGCCTAAGTCTTTCATTGAAAAATACTTTTCAAACCAAGTCTTGACATTTTACAAGGTAGAAATGTCATTTCCAGTGAATAGGATGTCATCAACATAAAGCACTAGAAATACAACTGTGCTCCCACTAACCTTCTTGTAAACACAAGGTTCATCGATATTTTGGATAAATCCAAATCTTTGACTACTTCGTTAAAGCAATGATTTTAGCTCCAAAATGCTTGTTTCAACCCATAAATGGATTTTTGAAGCTTACAAACCTTCCCAAAATCCTCTGGATGACAAAACCTTCAAGCTGTGTCATATACACATCATCAAATAGCTTCCCATTAAGGAATGCTGTTTTGACGTCTATCTGCTAGATCTTGTAATCATAGTACATTGCAATGGTAAGAAGGATCCTAATTGATTTAATCTTGCCTGATTGATTTAATCATGGCGACTAGTGAAAAGGTTCCATCATAGTTTATACCATGGCTTTGTTTAAATCCTTTTGCAACCAATCGTGCTTTGAAGGTATGCACTTGGCCATCTATGTCAATTTTCTTCTTAAAAACCCATTTGCACCCAATGATTTTTATACCTTCAAGTAGGTCAATCAAGGTCCATACATGATTATCATACATGGATTACATCTTAGACTTTATGGCTTCTACCTATATCTCAGAGTCTGATCCCATTACAGCTTATTGATAGGTAGTTAGCTCATCTTGATCAACGAGCAAAACATCACGACTTTCAGTTTAAAAAAATCCATATCTTTGAGGATGATGTCTTATCCTATCAGACCTTCGTGGGCCTTGTGTTATTTGAGTAAGCTCAACAACTTGTTATGAGTCTTCTCATTTTTCCATCTCTTGCTCAATGTGATTTTGTGGCTCTTGAATTTCTTCGAGATGTATCTTACTCCCACTGGTTCTTTTAGAGATAAATTCTCTTTCTAGAAAGATACCATTTCAAGCAATAAACAATTTATTCTCATTGGGATTATAGAAGTAGTATCTTTTAGTTTCCTTAGGATACCCATAAAAAGGCATTTTATAGATTTGGGTGTTAACTTATCTGAGGCTCATTGCTTAACATATATCTCGCATCCCCAAATCTTGAAAAAAGTTAAACTAGGCTTCTTCCTAGTCCATATCTCATATGGGGTCTTTTCAACCACCTTAGATGGTACACGGTTTAGTGTAAACATAGCTGTTTCTAATGCATAGCCCCAAAAGGACAATGGAAGATCTGTTCAACTCATCATAAATCGAACCATATCTAATAGGGTTTAATTCCTTCATTCAGAAACACTGTTCCATTGTGGTGTTCCTGGTAGGTTAAATTGTGAGACAATTCCACAATTTTTAAGATGGTCAATAAATTCTTGCCTCAAATATTCACCACTTCGATCAAATTGAAATGCTTTAATAGATTTGCCAAGCTGATTTTGTACCTCATTTTGGAAGGTTTTGAACATTTCAAAAGATTCAAATTTATGTCACATTAAATAGATGTATCCATATATATTATAGTCATCTACAAAAGTAATGAAGTACAAGTGACCACTTTTGGCAGCAGTACTTAGTGGATCATATACATTGGTATGTATTAAGCCTAATAGGTCAGTGGCCCTCTCACTATGCCCAGTAAAAGGTGCCTTAGTCATCTTTCCTAATAAACAAGATTCGCAGGTGTCAAATGATTCAAAATCAAATGAGTTGAGTAGTCCATCTTGATAGAGCTTTAAAATACGTTTCTCATTTATATGGCCTAGATGACAATGCTATATGTAGGTTAGATTCAAATCGTTTGACTTAATCCTCTTGGTAGTTACGTTATAGATATTTTCATTATTGGGAATTTCAAAGTTCAAGTAATAATGACCACCATGCAAATCACCATCCGCATAAAAGATGTCATTAAAATAAATATAAATTTATTATTCCCAATAACTGAAGTAAAACCTTCTTTATCTAAATAAGAAAGTGAAACAATATTTCTACTCAAAGCAGGAACATAATAGCAATTGTTCAAAATAAACAAAAGCCTACTAGGCAAAACTAATTCATAAGTGCCTACAGCTAAAGCAGCAACTCTTGCTCTGTTTCTAACTTGTAGGTTTATTTCGCCCTTTTTTAGCTTTCTACTCCTTTTAAGACCCTGCACATTTGTACAACTGTGAGTTCCACATGCAGTATCTAATGCCCATGTAGAAGAAGTAGAAAGATTAATTTCTATAACATAAATACCTGAAGTAATAGCCCCGTTATTCTTCTTGTTCTTTAGATCTTTCAAGGAGAGCTTGCAGTTTCTCTTCTAATGATCAAGCTCATTGCAAAATAAACAAAGTCCTTCCTTGGGAGGCTTTGCCTTCTTGGCTTTAAGCTTGGGTTTGGGCTTGGGCTTGTTTTGGTCCTTAAACTTATTGTCAGAGCCCTTTCCCTTTCCTTTGCTTTTGCCTTTCTTTTTCATTCCTTTTCCTTTCTGAACCATTAAAACAGTGCTTGGCTTTTTCTTGATATTTTGCTCAACAAATTTAAGCATAGAATGTAGTTTAGAAATTGATTTCTCCATATTGTTCATATTATAGTTTATGATGAACTGGTCATAACTTTCTGAGAGTGAGTTTAATATCAAATCTGTAGCTAACTCCTGGCTCATAGGAAATCCGAGCCTTTCAAGGTGATCAATATAGCCTTTCATTTTTAAGACATGAGTGTTAACTGATGCACTTTTTACCATTTGGCAAGAATGTAAGGCCTTGATAGTTTCATACCTTTCTTACCTTGCCTGTTGCTGGAACATTTCCTTGAGATGATTAAGATACACAATCATCTCATATGCCTCCAAGTGTTCTAAATCTCTTTGAAGTTTTGGGATCATGGTGGCTAGCATCAAGCATGCTACATCCACAGAGTCATTAAGATGCTTAGTGTAGGCATCCTTTTAGGCTCTTAGAGCATTGGCTATAGGCTCCTCAGGAATGGGTTGATTTAGGACATATGACTTTCTCTCATGCTTGAGAACAATTCTCAAGTTCCTAAACCAGTCAAGAAAGTTAGTCCCATTTAGTTTGTCCTTCTCAAGGACAAATCGCAATGATAGTAAAGCAGGATTATTTGTCAACATTTTTCTACGACAAAATATACAAAGTCAAGTTAATAATCTCCCACTAAAAATTAACCCTCAATTTAATTTAGCAGGCTGAGACCCATATTTCACTCAATTGTAAGTCCACTTTGGCAAGACGCTTAAAATTAAGTTATTTAGGTAGGTAACTTGTTTACCAATTACATCACATGCAACTCTTAGATCTTTATGGGATTCCATCATCATATGATCTGGCATGTTTAATCCCATCTAATGCCTTGAGACCCAAAACTGTTTTGATAGTCTCAATTAAGTCAAACCATTATGAACCTTATGAGTATCACCATTACCCAAGCTGCCTCATTAAGATAACCTAAGTATATCCACTTTGATGGAACATACACTTAGGTGATCAAAGTTTTGACAAGTGTTCATAAATGGGTGGCATATAAACTTAAAATTTGATTCGAGGGATTTTATTGTTATTATTTCATTGTGATTCAAATATTTAACCACCACATGATAATATACTATGATAACATATCATATATACATATGATCTCATCATAAAGTATAAAATAAATGTGTCACAATATGGCCCATCTAGCCTACTCCTCCCAAGCCAATGAGAGGATTCTTCTAAGATAAAAGTTACAAAAGAAATCTCAATTGAACATTTGAAGGGACTGAGATGAGAAGAGAATGTAAATCCAGAATAAATAGAGAGAGGCACGACACGCAGGCTGTATTTCAAATATTGCAAACCATAAAAACCTAGGGCCATATTATGCACCATACCCATCCAATTCAAACAAACATAATTCATATATAAAGTTACAAACATCTTATCTCATAAAAAAGGTTGTAAGCATTATGATCTTAATGTTAAATCAGATTAGATTGCACTAAACACATTTCATATACGAAAACATGAAGAGACTTGTTAAACAAATTTGTAAACATCCGAATTGAACAATTTAGAATCAGATTCCAAATCAAATTCGAACCTCTTTGTAATTTGCACACATATGTCGCACATAATATTGAATTGTAGAGTTCAAATATCACTTATATGAAATCAAATTTAAAATTTGATTTGAACATATAATACATATATGAATGCCAGATTCAAACACTAATCATGTGAGCCCTTAGTTCACGTACTTATATCACATTGCAACATATTGCATTACATATAGGCCATGCAAAATCACAACAAAGGCAAAATTCATGAAACTTCACATGAAAACTCAATTTAAACAACCATTCATGTGGCTCTAATACCACTGTTGAGAATTTTTAGGATGCGCAGTGGAAAATTAAAACTCCAAATCCCTTCCCATGGATCCATCAATGCTGTTTAAATCGAGTAGATCTAGAAATATTTACCTTTTTTGTCGGATCTTAGGAACTGATCTACAGATCTGCTCCCTCTATCGGTATCCACACAAACGGATGTTCAACTCGAACGGTGTGCTAACACCTTTTACCAACATCAGTACATGTTCTTGGTAGAGAAGACGCTCTCTTCTTCCTCTCTCTATCTCTTTCTAGGCGTCTGTACAATGTTCGTACACTTTCTCTCTCTAGATGTCTGCACGACATTCGTATAGTGTTTCGTATGCCATCTGTATGGTGTCTCTCTCTAGGGTTTTTCTTTAGTTCTTTAGTTCTAAGAAACCTAAGCTTCCTATCTTTTTATAAAGGTATCTTATTAGAGTTTCAGATATATTTGATTAATTTAAAATACATTATTTTAAATCAAATCAAATTTGAATTAAATATATTAGTTTAAATTTAAGTCTATCTAATAGATTTAAATTTTAACTAACTATTTAATATAAATTTAGAACTTAATTCAAATTTAATTTATCTCATAAATTAAATTTAAATTATTATATTAGTTTAAATTTAAATCTATCATATAGATTTTGAATTTAAAACTAATTGATTTAAATTAATTGAAGGATATATATATTTCAAATATATAAATATATATATTTCAAATTTTATAAATTATATATATATATCAAATATATATTTATTTATTTATAAAATTCTTCCATCTTAGATTGGACTTGACATTCATTGAATCTAGACGCAATTTTAGATTCAATGAATTTGAACATGACATTCATTGAATCTAGACGTAATTTCATATTCAATGAATTTGGACATTTTAGCTCGAGTTGACTCGTTCTTGTGTGCGACCCTGTAGGCTCATATGATGTTAGCAGTGGGCTAATAACACTATTTAACCCACAAGTCACAAGTGGCCTTTAACAAGACATTGTGACTACCCAAATCATATAGGAATTGGTGTTCCAATGCAACCGGTCATATAACCTTATCACATCCCTTTTGTCACATGATATCTAGATCAAGTGTGAGGCATGGAAATGTCATCCTCATTTTACTTGATCGTCACTTTTGCAGACAATACAAATGAAAACCCTTCCATTCAAGTATGGCCATGCATTTCTCAGTCTTACTTATTGAGGGGTCCAGAGATATCTCTCTATTAATCAGAGAGACAAATCTTATCTTGATCACTCATCTTCTTCTACCTAAATTTTACTATACCCGATCATAGCCTTTATGATCACCCGGTTAAAAATGACTTTTGACTATACCAAAAATAGTGTTTCTTATGTTGAAAAATATGGTGATCTCAAGTCTAAGGGCTCGGTGATACAGTTATACATAAGATACGCTTATAACTTAATCCATGTAGCTATCTTATGGTAGTCAATCCAGTATCTTGTTCCCTGACAAATGCCTATGATTTTGATTCGTATCTTTATGCATGATTAACACATAATCATTAATCAAAATCATACTAGTCTTAGTTCATCATCATTCCCATAATGATGATCGACTAGGGATATTTAGGATAATCAATATAATTTGTCCAAAGATATTATTATATAAAACATGCACAAAAAATATAATAATAATGTAATAAAAGAAAATTCTTATTTCATAATAAAGTACAATGTTTGCAATATAATGATTAGCCTAGGGCACAATCTCCAACATCTTGCTCTCCTCTTTCTCCTCTTTCTTTCTATAAATTAAGTGATAAATTTGGGTCTATTTTGAGGCCAGACCAAGGGGGAAATTTCAAATTTCAAGAGGAGAATCCAAGCAAAGGAAGAAGCATCCAAGAAAGGCTAGGAAAACAAGGTATTTTGCCACTTTCATACTTGATCCTCCTTGTTCCTCTTCTTGAGTTTTTCATCCCACATATGGATAGCCAAGAGGAGTTGAAATTTTAACCAAACCAAGGGTGAATCTTAGGAATTAGAGTATGGGGAATAAACATATGCAAAGGAAACAAAGAAAGAACCATGATTTTCCAAGATGTACAATCTAGGGTTTTAGTTGCACCTTGGTTTGTAAGATGAGTTCTAGTCATAAATTAACATGTTTAAGAGTTTATATGAGTTTCTAAGATACCAAGAGAGCCTCCCATATACTTCTCCCATCAAAGAAATCAAAATAACTCCATTGGTGCCATATGATGTCATAGCCTCGCCCTAGCATGGAAGGAGCATCAAGGGAGTGTTTTAATTTCTTCCAAGCTTGGTTTTGTATCATATATGATGGGAGAGGATGAAAGGAAGCCTTGGAAAAATTTTAGAAGTCATGGATAGTGAGATGTAACTATAGGTTCCATATTGTGACTTAAAGAAGCAACACCTAGCTAGGCTCCTTGAAATAAATGTGTGATGGCTCTAAGGAGTTTAAATGGAGTCAAGAGTCATAGATTAAGGGAGAGAATAGAGCCAAGATTATATTTTCCCAAGGTTGCTTCATTAGGTGCGTTATAGAACCATAAATGAGCCATAGGAACAATCTAACTTTTAAAGCCATAAATGTATGGCTTTAGAAATTATTCCAAGAATGTAATTGGCTTCCATATTATATGTCTAGGCCAAAGAAACCAAGTCTCACATTGTTGTGAGTGTGTGGTCGAGGGAGAGGAAAAGTTTTCAAGAAAGAAAGTGTGCATTTGTAACTTAGGTAGCTTTCTCTTCTTTCTCTCATGTATGATAAGGTGTTGTTCTTGTCTTTGAATATGTGTGTATGTTTTAAGCCATGATAGATGTTTTATCATGTATCTATAAGCCATGGTACCATGATGCTTTGTTATACACTTGATTGATGTTTTATGAACATGTTTTAGTTTGCTTGAGTGTGGTGAAGCCAAAAGTCCCTTAGTTAGGGTAAGGATGAGCCAAAAGTCCCCAAAAATGAGTGAGACAAAGCCAAAAGTCTCTAATGAGTGAGGCCTAGTCAAAAGTCCCTTAAGAAAAATGGGGGAGGCAAGTCCAAAATCCCAAAGAGAATGGGTGAGGCCAAACCAGTTGCTTGGCAAGCCTATGTATATTTTATGTGACTTTTTGAGTGCAAGAAATCCTCTATGTATGATTATGTGTGACAACCCTATCTTCTTCACTTGGTAATTATGGTCAAATATGCGATTAATAATTAATGATCAAGGTTTGGAGTTATTACAATTTATTACATTAAGAAAATATAGGAAAAATTTGAACCTTGATGTAAGGGTTATCACTAAACAGCCACAACGTGTAAATGCATAAAAGAGATCATATTATCATAAAGGGTTTATGATTCATCCATCCATCAATTTCAACACACAAAAACCTCCTATAAGTGTTCCTATATCATTTCTTAGCATTACCATTGAAGAAAATTAGGGTTTCTAGGCTAAAGGTAGGAGCTTGGACCATCGTCGCGGTCGGCCTACATGGCCCCACGGCAGATATGCCTTCTGGAGCTACTATTCTAAGTCCCATGATCCTTGCCTCAGCGGAATACACTTGCACTACGGTGAGACGTGCTACTGGACATGCCTCACTTTGTTTCCTCGACAAGCGCAACAGTGGTACAAGTTGGCCGCAGCGAGGTTTCATTCTGCTACCCTCTTAGGGGATTTTTTTCACACTAAGCCGCGGCGAGATTCCTCAAGCCGCAGCGTTCCTCACCACTGTTACTCCCTAAAAAAATTTTCTTCTCTTGTGCCACAGCGAGATGTCTCATGCCGCAGCGCCCCTCGCCTCTATCACTCATTTGGCCACAGCGTGGCCTTCTTAGCCGCGGCGTGACTCCCTCCTATAACTACATCTTCCATATTTTATCCCATACACTCTAATTCTCATCTTAGGAACACCCTAGGACTCCTTCCTATCATTTTATGTGACTCTAATGGTATATATCTACTCTATTCACCCAGCTATTCTACCATTACCAATTCAAAACTTAAATGTAAATTTCCACTCCTCAAACTACCCAATATCAGCAAGTCCATAAAGTAATAACAACAAGAATTCATGCACTATTGATAATTTACATTCGTTACACATTCCACTAGAGATTTCATACATCCATGGTTCATATCAATATCTAATACATCACATAATTATATTTCTAACAATATACCATACCATAAATTCAATAACATTCATACATCAGGTGTTATGGGTTCATACATCCAATATCAAATTAAGATGAGGCCTAACTCCTCAATAAATACATCCTAAGTAAGCAATATATATAAGAGCCTACACTTGGCAACATGATTACATGATGATGCTATACAAAAAGGAATACAAAATTTGGCATCTATCCTAAATAAATCAGCCTAAGTGTAGCCTTCTCCCAACATGGTTGGAGCTCATGGATTTTCATCAACTTGCTTTTCCTTATCCTTACCCAAAGAACTTTCACCTGAAATATTAATCCTATAAAACAGGGTGAGATGTGAATCTCAGTAACCAAGGCATTCCATCATATATTCTAGTTTAATTAATATATATGCATAATTTTACATAAGCATCAGAAAGCATACCAATCATATCAGTAAATGAAACAATTAGACTATCATGATTACTATCTCATGCTAGCAATCATATTTCCCACATGTTAAAGGCCAATGACACTGGGGAGAGGCCCGTCCACGGCACCTACTCCCCATTGAGCACAACTAGGGCTAAGTGCATCTAGGGTTTGATCATAACCCGGTGCTATATCAAAGCATATACACAGGTGGCAGCCGCACCACAGCTCTACCATGGACTCACAAGGTCCAAACACAATACAATAGATAACCAACTAATTCATTTAGCATTTCAAATCATTCATGTACAACAAATATGAAATTAAAGCAAATATATGCATAGAATTAATATAATCCCGGTTACCTCACTTGTAGACAATTTGCAATAGCCACCAATGGTACAAAAATCTCCCTATAACCATAGCATCAGAGAATTACTACTTTAATTCATCATTTACAATAGCAACAAGTACTCAAGGAATTTAAATGCTAATGACTACCTAGGGAACACTTACCTAGCCACTACAGGTCCCCAAATTCGGATTAAAATGTCCTCTACCAAAAACTTCAATATTTCACCCAAAATCCTAAGTAAATTCGTACAAAATTAATACCCATACTATAATCCAATCATTGGGGTCTCAAACTAACAGAAATACCTCAAAAAGAAGAGTTTATACTTACCTAATGTTAGCTTTAACCTCAACCTATGAATTTTCACCATGGAAACATCAAATTGCAAGTTTCAGATTTTTGGGTGTGGGTGAAAATACTCCAAATGAAAAACTAATTAGGCCAAATTAAAGAGAAAGATGAGGGGATTAAGTTATATAACTATTACATTGGCTGAATCTTACTCTAAATATGAGAAATGATGGATTTTTTGCCCCAAACCTTAGCCTCCATTCAAAACTCCGAATTTCTCTCTTGTGTTTTAGCAAATATGGGGAAGAGGCTGAAGTGTTTAGGGTTTTAGTTGGGTTTAAGTTGGGTCTAAAGTAGGTCATGGGCTGCTCCAAGGTCCAACTCCAAATGGGCTTTAGATTTTAGCTTTGTTGGGCCAGTTTTAAAGTATTGGGCTGCAGAATTTTATTGGGCCAAACCTAGTTTTAAGAACTCCATTGTTTTAAGTATGCACAAAGTTTATTGGGCCATTCCTAAGAGGTTATACAAGGTAGATCTTGAGCCCCTATCATATTAAATTAGATTGGGCTTGCACCTAGCTTATTTGGCCTCCATTAGCCTCTTATCATGATCTCCTACATTAATTTGGGCCTAGATAAAGTTTCTATCCCAATTAATTCTCAACTCATATTAATAATTTATCTCTCTAAAATTTCCATTCACTTAACTTACTTGATTATTCTATATTAATTATTCTTACTTAACCTAAATCTATGATTAACACCTTAATTAATTTTGGGGTGTTACATTATTCATTCCATGATATCCATGCATGCACTTTTAGGTTTAAATTTACATCCTTTATGTATGGTTGAAAGGGAGAAAAGCTATTGGGAATTCTAGAATCTCATTCCTTCCTCTCCATTGCCTAACTTGTCTAGGTGGACTAAGTGAACTAAGAAATGGGAGCCACCAAACTTGAAGAAGAGAGATTGACAACAAAGTGTGTGATTTTGTCTACTTTGTAACTATTTTGATGGAATATGATGTACCCTTATGATGAATATGGCATATAATCATTTAAACATATATAATTACATGGATACTTGATGTATATATGAGATTTGATGCCAAATGAATGTTGTAGCAAGTTTTTGACATTGAATGGCAAGATAAAACTTGCATGATCATGTGTATACCTTGGGGTGAGAGTATGATTTTGTGATATCTGGATTTGTGCACCTTTGAGACATGTTTAATAGACTATTTTGGTGCTTTTCTATGTGCTCAAGTGGCCATGAAAGCCTTAGAAGCAAATTTGACCCTTTTATGACCCTTTAAAAAGCATAAAAAAGTCATTTTGCAACCTTATAACACAATCTGACCAAATGAATGAATTTCCTCATGAGATTTGGCATGCATATAGATCTCATCTAGATCTCTTTAGGAAGCTAAAGACCATATTACTTGGAGCTCTATGGAATTAATTATGAATTTCCAAAGTTGCCAAATTTTAGCTGCTCTGATCTGGTTACTATTCAAATGGTCAGTTTCTTCTCTTGTGCCATTTGAGAGTCAAATGGTGTCTAATGCTCATGAACCTTTACAGACATAAACTAGACATGATAAGCTTTCTATGTCTACTAAGTTCACCCCAATTGGATGTCTGAACAGGGAGATATGAATTTTTGAAGTTTTGTGATAGTACCAGTAGCGCCAGATGAGTTTAGGTACTGTTCCATCAATTTCTAATAGCTACATGTCCCTGTTTTAGTCTAGACTTATTTTTAGCATAAAGTAGATATCTATAGCTTTCCAGAATATATAGTGTGCTTGATTTCAATATTTCTAGAATTAGTTATGATTTTTCAAAGTTAATAACAGAAAGTTGGCACACCAATCCAAGGCTGAACATGTGATTTTTATGTATATGCTTCATGAGCTCGAGTTTTTAGACACAGTTTGAGATGGTTTTGAGTTGTATGTCTATATTTAATTAAGAGAATGAGATGGATGAGTTCATATGATCCACGAGACACAAAATAAAGATTTTTTCCACAACATAATGCAAAAGTAATCTATTATTTTAATGATATTTTCTTGAGAAATTATGCTTGACCAAGGTAATAAGCTTGGAATGAAATGAGATAGGCTCGCTAAATATGGTGTTACAGATTCAATCAAAATGGTGATATTATTAATGAATATATTATTGCCATCATTAAGCATAATTATTATACTCCATATAATTGCTTCATGGAAATTTCTCAAGTAATTAAATTATAATGGTTTCTTTAGTAATTCTTTGATAATTGAAAAAATATTTTTTCAAAGATATTATTATTGGTACCCATAATAACACAATAAAGTTTATAAGAACTTTCTCGATCAAGTTAGGATAAAACTAAAGGATTTGATTGAATATATATGAAACAAAGGAAAAAGACTAGAGTGGATTAAAGAACATATTTGAAATGAACTATGTATTGGTTGGAATAAGCTATAATACTAACAAAAAAGTGAGAAGAATAAAAGAAATAAAACATCTATCTCTAGCTCAAACCCATCTCTTCACACGAGCGAGTTTATTCCATCATAGCTACATTGGGAGAAGTTAGGATTAAGTATGTAACACCATAAATCCTAGCTCATTTTATCATATACACATGCTTTAGATCACCCCATTCATGAGAGGGTAAGGAAAAAGGGGGTAAAATCATACATTTTTTTCACGTTGTGTCGTATATAAAAATTTTATTCAGTGTCATGTGGACTGTGTAAGCTCATACTACACTTTCCCATATTTAATTACATCAATACAACCTTTTTACATCAGAAAATCATGCCCACAACTCATGGAAACTGAAATAAAGCATAAAAATGGGACTGTTTAACTTCGGCCAGATTTGCCCCTTTTTCTAACCAAACTTTGAAAAATCATAACTAATTCTAGAGAAATCAAAATCATGCAATCTTGGTCATTCTAGAAAGCTACGGATGTCTACTTCACATAAAAATATGCCAGACCATAACATCCATCACAAAGAATGTTTGACATCTAAAATGGTCCAAAGGTCAAACTGCACTCTGGAACTATCATAGAATTCTGTAGAAAACTTTGAAAATATCCAATTAATTTCAAAAAAATCCAATCCATGCAAGTGATACCAATCTAGAAATCTGTAGATGTTAGCTAGAGAAAAAAAATATCTCCAGACCAGTTCATCAAGCCCAGACCTCAGAATTTAATGGAACCGTAACTCAGGTCGGGCAAAATTTCTGATACTAGACTGAATGTTCAAAAATTCATATCTCCCTATCTAGACTTCAAATGAGGTGCTTCTAGTTGCTATGAGTCACTGTGAATGTCTAGTTTCTCTGTATAAAATTTTATAGTAATTGGACATCATTTGAGTCTCGTGTGACAGAATTCAATTTCAGACCAATTGAATAGTGCAGCATACCAAAACCAGAAAAATTGCCAACTTTGAAAAATTCTCAAATATTCTATAGACCTTCAAAAATTATGATCTTTAGCTTCTCAAAAGGCTCTTAATGAGACTTAATTGCATGCCAAATCGCATATCAAGAATAACCCATCTGGCTAAAAAGTGATATGGGGTTCCATTATGGTAATTTTTGGCTCCACATGGGATACCAAAATTACCAAATGGCTTTCCTTTAGTTTTGACACCTTTTGGGCAAGTCTAAAAGTGCATTTAGGACTTGTGTGAGCTGCTCAAATGGTCCCAAACCCCATGCATCTCATTTTGGCCTTTCCATGCACACATATGCATATTTCCATAAACTCATTCATAAAGCTATATTTGCCATACATACTCAATTCACATTCCATCATTCACATAACACATACTTTCATTTCTACTTCATATAATAGCATAATTACATATGTCTCAAGGGTCATAAACCATTTACATCATTATGGTTCATTATGGCTTTAAAAGAAAAATGCTAGACATATGGATGTCAATCTTCCTCCTTCAATGTTGTTGACTCCTATTAACATATCCACTTAGTTCACTAGCATGTGAGATCATTGGAGAGGAGGGAATAAGATTCAAAGAATCCCAATAGCTCATCTCCCATTCAATCACACATAATATATGTAAAGCAAGCCTTAAAAATGCATTCATGGATATTATGGAAGTTATGAACATTCAAAAAGCAAGTTTGACATGTAAACAAGTCATACAAGACATTCAAGAGCTCACCAAGTGTTTGGATTAGCCTCACACTTTTCCTCATAGATTTTGGACTCACCCATTCTTTAAGAGCTTTGGACTCAACCATACTCTTGGGAGCCCACTTTGCTTTTGGGAGACTTTTTACTTTGTCTCAACCATCTCTAGGGTTCTTGGCTCATCCTTACCATGGTCAAGAGTTCTTGGTCTCTCCACACTCAAGCAAACTCAACAAATATCATACATTCATTTGAAAATATAACATGACATCATGAAATCATGGCATATAAGATCATATTAGCATGCTTTTCATGGCTTAAAAATACTCATACACACATTCTAAAACAAGTTAAACACACATCTATGCATGAAAGAAGGTGGAGAGAGCTACCTTGCACATAATCACACACTTTTTCCTTGGATTTCAAGCCTCCTCTTTCGGCCACGCACCTACAAATTTGTGAAGATAGTTTCTTTTAGCCTAGACACAATTTATGGAGCCAATTAGGTTTATGAAACACATTCTAAAGCCACACAACATGTTTAGACACTAGGTGGCTTTACAAGTTACAAGCAACACCCCTCAAACAATTTCTAGGCTCCATTCTTTCCTTTCAAATATGATTTTTAACTCCTTTTAAGCCTCTTGGAGTCATCACACAATTAAAACAAAGAGTCTAGCTACATGTTGCTTCTTTAGGTCATAATATGGAACTTAAAGCACCAACTCACTTTATATGAGTTCCAAATTTTTTCCAAGGCCTCCCCTCATATTCATTCATCATATATGACTCAAGAATGGCCTTAGAAAAATTTAAAACTCTCCCTAGCTACGCCAACCTTGCTTGGCCAAGACTATGGGCTTCCTTGGACTCCATGGAGATTTCTTTGTTTTCCTGAAAGAGGAAGCATGTGGGGAGCATCTTAAGGATCTTAGGAGCTCATTTAAACTCTTAATTAAGCCTAGGAATATCATATGAAATTAGATTTTGGAAGGTACACACAAAACCCTAAGTTTTGCATCTTGATTTCTAATGGCTATTTTATGATTTTCTTTGCATATTCTTATTCTCCTCCATCAAATACCTAAAATTCATGCTTGGTTAGGCTTGAAAATCAGATCCTCCTAGGGTTCTTAGTGTGTGTCGAAGTGGAGAAGAAAGGGAGATCAATATAGCTACCATAGGATGCATTTTTACCTTGTTTCCTTAGTTAGTTTAGCTTAAATCTTGTTTTCTCCAAGCTCTTCTCCTCAAATCCGAAATTTCCCCTCTATTCTTCCTTCAAAACAGCCCTCAAAACTTCAGAAAAATCATGGAGAAGAAGAGGAAAAAAGAGGAAAAGAGATTGGCTAAAAGAAAGCATGAAAAATAAGTAAATTTTTATACCTAAAGACTTGAATTTTTCCTCCTTCTTCTCTTCCCTTGGTGCTCCACTCTCCTAGGGCTTTGCTTCTAGTTTGGGGCTGGAAAATCTGATACTAAATGAGGGAGAGTGTGAAGCGCCACCTATATATAGGTAGGGCAAAAGGACTTTTTTCAAAAATTCTAATTTTGCCCTTGGTACTTTACATTTTCGCTTCTCTTTCGTTTTAGCTCCTTTTTTAGAACCATCTTTTCATTATAAAATTTAGGTTCCCAATTAAGAAAATTGCTTTAGAATCACTCAAATCGGAGTTAAAACCTTTCCAAACGAATAAGTCAAAGTTCAAGCACACCAACATTGGAAAACATCCATCGAAGGGGATTTAACTGTCCCGAGGCTTCCCATGGTTTTTCAGGACCTCTGAGAATCCCGGAGAACTCAAAACTTTGGTTAAAAAAGTCCTCCTGTGTAAATTCCAAAAATTACCCAAAATGACGAAAATGCCATTATGTTTCATAGGTTTTTCATCAAAATCGTTTATTCTTTCTAGCTCCGTTTTTCCTTTCATCTGAGGCTAGGATTCTCATTTTTAGGAGGTTAGAATGTTACTCAAATTTTTCAGGACCTTAACTAATTCATTTCAGAAAACTTGCTTTGAAAATGTGCCTGTTTCCCGTCGTTTAACGAAACTAGACATTACAAGGTAGATAAGTAACACCAGTTGAGCTTCACTACTTTATCCATTGGGTAAATAATAATTGGGTTGATAAAAAATCAGAAGTCACATTTATAAGTATAATTTTATATTTAATTTATATATATTATTATAATACAAATTCATGTATATAAAATGTTTATGTAGAACAATTGTATCAATCTTAAAAGTGGAAAAGGACAAATTTCAATTTCTCATAAACTATTATTACCGAAACAATTATTATAAGAAATAAATATTTGGATGAAAGCTACTAGAGGAAAAAAGGGCTAATGGAATGGTATATGCTCTTAGAAGTATGTCACATTTAATACAATGAGATCCAATTTTTGGATTTAGATATACTATACTAAGGTCAATACTAAAAATTATTCAAGTATTCAAGAAATTGGATCTCTAAGATGAACATTATATCTAAATGTTACAAATGCATTGCACTCTTTTAACTAGCAATCCCGAGGAAATTAAATAACTATTTCATCTTTGCAAGGCCAAATTGATACTTATAAAAAGTTATTTTGACCTTAATAGATATGGCCAAGATAACCAATATAATAATGATGATAATAATAATTTATTTCTTTTTAATAATTTATATTAAATTTATGTATTTAATTTTTATTAACAAGACCTTTCATTTTCACTGTTTGATAGACATGACCATAGTAGATGGAATCTATAATCTGAGCAAAGGTCTAATGTATGTCAAAAAAGTTTGAATTAATTAATTTTTAATATTATATTATATTATATTTATTTATTTTATATTATATCCCATCATGCTAACAATTACAACCATCTTCATCCATCGTCATCTCATCTTTATCTTGCTTCTCTTTTACATTCTCAATCTCTATTTCTCTCTCTTAGACTTGTATTTTTTTAATTTCTTAATTTCATTTATATTAATTTTATTTATTTATTTTGATTTTATATTTAAAATAATTTTTATTTGTTCAAAATTTTGTTAACTCTTAAATTATGCAATTTTTTTATTTATATGTCTCAACAAGAAACATTATCAAGAAGGGGTTTGATCACAACTTTAAAATAATCCTCATCCAATGCTCGAAGAGAATCAAGCTCCAATTCAAGGAACAATTCAAAAATAATTTATTGAATCAAATGGTGATGGGTTACTATTTAATTTTATATATTGTTTAAATTTGCTATAATTTTTAATTATTATAAATTTAATTGATATGTATTTATTTTATGTAGATTTAGACCATATAATGATCAAGTTTGTTCTATATAGTAAATATTTTTAAAAGTAAATATAAAGGGGTTTGGAATAGTTTAGAGAGATGTTTCTACAAAATACCAACATTTATAATTTTTAGAATTTCAGGTGATTCTTTTAATTATTTATTGAATTATTATAATATTGTATTTTTATTTTATTAATAATTGAAAATTATATTATAGAAATATCACTATTTTACTTCCCAAGATCATAATTGAACTTATTTAAATTGGAAGAAAAAAATAATTACTTGTTTAAGAGATCTAGTCGGTAATACTCAACATCAGGAAAGGAACTTAAATGGATCTGAGAATCTATTTAGGATCAACTAATTAAAAAGTGGGCCACTAAATAATTTCAATCAAGGAGTGCACAAATGAAAAAAAAATAAAGCGTCCATCTCTGAGTATGATTCATCTCATATACAGGAAGTTCTATTTAAATGTTTAAGCATGTAAGGAGATTGGTAACTAATTTTATTTTTCTAATTCTTACTTATTTTAAATATATATTTAACCAATAAAATTTTATTTTAAAGGTATGAGAATTAGGAAGAGACCTAACATATTCTGAGAGTTTTCTTAAGACTCATAAATCATCTAATATTTGAATGGATAAAAAATATGAAATCATATATATAAGTGTTTTTTTATATTCAATTTATTTATGTTATTATAATTTTATAATTTCAACTTCTTTTTTTCACTTCTAGAATAAGTATTAAGAAGAAAAAAAATGTGGTAGAAACTACAGGAGAAAATATATCAACATTGGAGTTATGAATGAAGACATTAAGAGGAGAAAAAAAAAGGGTTTTATTTATGGTTTAGGAAATATATCACATAATATATTGGATATTCTTAGCCTCAAACCCTAGCATATAATCACTTTGAATATATACAAGAAATGATAAGAAAAGAACATTTGGCTTTTACATCACATACTTGTAATGTTAAGCTTGACAAACAAAGAAGACAAATTGAATCCCTTACACAAGAATTAAATCCTTTTTCAAACAACACCAAAATTAAGATAAAGCTAATCCAAGTTCTATATATAAGCTAGATATATCTCATATTTACAAAGATAGTGATGAAGATGAGGATGAGGAAGAGGAATGGGTGAAAAAAAATAAAGATTGATTGTTAATTTTATTTTTATGTAATTTAATTTATGATAGTAAAAGATGAAAATTTTAAAATGGCTTAGTCAGAAATTAAAATTTAGTGAAAGAATAAAATTAAAAAAAAAGTGAAAGGGATAAAAGAATGAAAGGATGGGAGTGAAATGAAAATGAGATTATATTTATTTTACTTACCAAATCACTACATTTTTTTCATCCTTTTTTTATAAATTTCTTCTCTTCAATTTATCCCATCCTCTTTTCTGGTTATTTTTTATCCTTTTTTTTTCATTTCATTTGTTACATATTTTCTATTGCTTTTCTTTGCTTTAGGTTTCCTTCTTCATTCTCTTCTTTCTCATATATTATTTCTCTTACATTATTTTATGTTTTAGGTTTTCCTTCTTCATTTTCTTTATTATTGTTTTATTTAATTTTTCTTGTTACAAATTCGAATTAATTCTGATTACTATTGTATTTTGCTTTTTTTTTTGTAATCTTTGCTAATCTTTGTATGTAATATCTATTTTGTATCTGATATGCATAATTCTTTGAATCTATGGGTTTTTTTTTCATATGGTTTCATTCATTTTTTCTTATCCTTGTTTCAAATTTTTTATTATTAATTTTTTTATATGAAAAAATGAATGAAGAAGGAATTACTTTTTTTTATCTCGAAGAAGGAATCGGAACATGAAGAGAGAATATGAGGAGGAAGTAAACCAATGAACATTAGAATTATCACATACAAAGAAAACCTAGAAAGAAATAGGAAAAAGGAAGATGAAGAACAATGGAAACTAAAACAGAAGATAAAAAAAGATGAAGAGTACCAAACAAAGAAGGATAATAATAATAATAATAATAATAATAATAATAATAATAGGATAAATTTAAATAAATATTACATAAATTATTAATTATAAATAAATTTATTATATTTATTATTATATTAAGAAAAATAGTTTAAAAATGATTTTGCTCGATAAATTGTTGGTTGAACACAACAATCTATCAAAACCTTTTTTTAATTTAATTTTTTAAATAACAAAATAAATATTTAATTTAATTTTTTAAATAATTCAAGAAATATTTTTTACTTTTTTATTTATGTTTTAAAATTATTTACTTATCATTTATATTAATTTATATTAATATTATTTATTTATTTATATTACCATTTTAATTTTCTATTGACATTATTAGTTACTTATTTATTATATGTTAAATATAATTTTATTTTCAAAATAAAAAAGCTACCATTGGATGTGAGGGGAGAGAGAGAAAAAATTTACTTTGTTCTAATTAAATTTTGGTCAGAATAAAATACTAATTGTTAAAAAAATAAATAGATTGTTTGACTAAATTTTCATTAAAAAATAAAGTATTTTCAACTCAAATGTTACATTTATCAACTAAATGTTTAGTCAATAAAGTTAGTTTTTGTTCTAGCGGACCTAATTAAGGTTTGATTACAATTACATAAAAACTAAAATAAACTATTGATCCAACTGACAAAATAAGGAAACAAATAAAGTCATTAAAGCTTATGAATAATCACATGTTAAATGTAATTTATAGTAAATAATTACATATTAAATATAACTTCAAACACTCCACCTTAAGTTAGATGCAACTTGGAGCTAACATTATTGTCTTCTTCCCTAGTGCATTTAATTTGGTTTTTGACTTTTTATCTTCGTTCCCCTCATTTTGTAGTAAGGGTTTTGATTTTGGATATCCTCTCATTAGCCTTTTCATGAGGTAAATATTGGTTTTTACTAACCATTAACATACAGTTTTATGATTTTTTTACACTAGCCACCAACATATGGTGTTTTACTCTAATCAATAACATATTTTGTCATTCAAGCCTTGTAAACTTTGATACTATGAAGGAATTCAAAGATCAATGTTTCTTATTTTCTTATTATTCAAGTTTGAACAGAGTTATAATATATAAAGAGGGATAAACAATTTCACACCCTCTAAGTAATAACAACAATAATAACAAAGCTTTTTTTCCCACTAAATGGGGTTAGTTACATGGATCAATCGACACCCTCCAAGTAAGGAAAAATAAATAAATAAAGTATGATAAAAGATAAAATTAAGGTTTGATTACAGTCATATAAAAAAAAGGAAATAAAATGTTGACCTAACCAATAAAATAAGGAACCAAATAAAGGCATTAAAGTTTGAGAATAATCACATCTTAAACATGATTTGTAGAAATAATCACATATTAAACATGATTTCCCAACACAATTGGATATATATTTTTTGCTTTATATTATATTTTAACTATCATGCATAATGTAATTATAGATTTCAATAGTTATTTATTAATAGAGGTAACACTACAAGAAGCCATGGTTCTTCTCGTGGATTTGTGCAATGAGAACTTCTTATAGAATTTCTTGTAGACTTTGTCACAATTATAAGTTTCTTACAATTTTCATGGCAAATTCTTGTAGTTTTTTTTTCCTTTTATGAGAACTTTTCAAGAAAATTCCGATAGAGATATAACAAAAGTGCTATGATATGGTAGGAATAAAGCACCAACAATTCTCATAGAAATTTTTTGTAAGAAAAAAATCTTAAAAATAATTTTTTTTAATTACTATGAAAAAATACCACAAGAATTATGGAAAAATAAATCTTGAAATTCTTTTTACTATTCTCAAGGTAAATTACCATAAAAATTAAAAAAAATCTTTTTAAAAATTTTTTATTCTCACCATTGTTTACTATGAGAATAGTAAAAAATTGTTTTCACAAATTTTAAGAGGAAAAATGTGTTTTAATTTCATGGTAATATATTGTGAAGATAAAAAAATTGTAAATTTTTTTAATTTGCATGGGAAAAATTCAATGAGAATTAAAAAGTTACAAATTTTGTTTTATTCTAACAAAACAATCCATGAGAATGGTGAAAACAATATAAAAAATTTGAAAAGTGGAATGTTAAGTGAAATTTTTTAGGTTCTCACAAAAATTCCTTGTGAGAATTTCAAAAGTTTTTGTAAAAGTTAAAAGGGGAAATATATTTTAATTCTCACAGAATGTTTTCATGAGAATAAAAAAAATTGCAATTCCAGAAGAATGGAGATAAAAAAATTGAAAAGCAAAATGTCAAGTGAAATGTCACACTAAAATTGCAAATTCGCTTCCTCAACATTGACTACTTCACTCTTAATCATCCATCCTAGTCCAGTGAAACCCTAACATTCCTCCACCTCCCGTTCTCTCATCTTTCTTCTCCTCATCCTTCTTCTCTATCGTCAAATACAACCTCTACTTCAATTCTCCCTTTAGCCGATTGATTCTATTCTCTTTGAGTTCCTCTCCAATATACTCCCTCATAGCATTGATGTTCACTTTTAAGCTTTTTATTCTTCCCTTTTTCTCTTTCTCGCTATTTCTTCTTCTTGCTCTTTGATATGTGGATTGTGATATATGGTTTTACTTATGATCAATTATGGGAAGTGATAGAAAAATTGTTAAGGAGATGAAGTCTAATTCCCAAACCACCTTTTTTTTTCTTTTATCATTTGATTTCAAAAACCCTAAATCCCAAATCTCACTTCATTCATCTATTTCTGAGACATTTCTCTTCTTAAATCTTAGTGACCAAATTACTCGCATTATCCATTGGATTATTAAGTCACAAAGAACCTTTCAATTCTATCTTCTTCCTCTTTGTAACTAAGAATAAGAGAAAGAAAGAGAGAGTGAAATTCCTTCATGGTATGTGCTTCTTGGGAGCTTACATGGTGAGGATTTTTTCAACTTTTAGCTAGAGTTCTCTTATAAAGTGTAATATTCTCATCTTGCTATTCCTCTTGATCTCTTTGGCTAAGTATTTGGTGAAGGTTAATGATTGTGGGAGAGGGGGAAGAAACTTTTTCTTGTAAATTAGTCTTCAAGAGGTAAGAATTCCATCTATCTAGATTCTTCTAAACTCAATTAGTGAGGACTTCCATAGTTTGTGGTAATCCCTTTTGTTTGGCCAAAAATTGGTGTGTAGGAAAAAAGAAAAGTTGAGTTATTGAGCTAGTGAATCTAAGAGTTGCAAGAGAGGAATTCTATAAAGGTGAAAAATTTATAATTATAACTCTAAAAGTGGAATTCAATAAGGATTGTAGTTTAATTGGAAGTCTTGTGCTAATTGTGCAAGGAAATGCTTATAAGAAGGGAATTGCATTGGTTTTGCGAGTCCTAAATTGCTTATGGAAGCATTGAGGAATGAAGAAGTAAAGTAAGTAGGCAAATTCTTACCTTAGTGTCCTAATCTTGAAACTTAACATATAGGGGATTTCTTGGTTAAGTGAATATTTATTCTTTAAATGTGTATGAAGATTCATAATGTCATACCATAATGAGAATGCCTATATTTTGCTTTATAATATGCCTACAACATCAATTTCTTATTTTCAACACTTTTAGCAGCGAAAAATACTGATACTAAAGGCCCAAATTCTTAAATTTAGCTTAAATACATAAGTTCAACTTCCAAAATCTCAAAATCCATCCTAAATAGATTTGTTCAACTAGAAACATTATAAAAAGAGGCAATAAATTTGGATCTCAAGCAATACATATCAACTACCACAATTTGACAATTTCACATAGATGCATATTTCAGCTATTAACTTCAAAAATTCATATCCTGAACTAGAAAACTCCAATTTGTGTAAATTAGAACTTTATGGAAAGCTCAAGACATAAACTACATGTTGTAAAAATATCAAATGAAAAAAATTTCATTTGGACCATGAAAATCTAATGAAACAGTAACTATATCAGAATTGTAGGCACAATCAAACCTAAAACTTTGAGCATGCATATCTTGAACTGCACAATCTAATTTCAGTTATCTCAGTGGTCACAAAAAGCTTATAATGCCAACTATATGTCTGCAAAATTTCATGAGCATGGGAGTTCATTTGGCCCCCAAATAGACAAGAACAATAAGAACTGATAATATGAATAGTACCCACATAATTTTGCATTTTTCAACCAATGTTGAAAAATAATAATAAATTCTATAAAGCCCCAAAAATTATATTCTTTAACTCTATGAAAAAGCTATAAATGATATCTAAATTCCTCCTAAATTTCATCTAAAATTTTATTCATTTGGTCAAATTTTGGTTCAGGAGCAATAAGTGGCTCAAAATGATGCACATATGGGTCCAATTGGTTCAACATGGGCTTTTCATGGCATGTGACCATTTGAGTATGCCCCAAACATGAAATACAACATATATGACCCATTTCATCAAGTCCCAAATGTAACACCATAATTCTAACTCATCTCATAACAATCTTATGCATCACATCATCAAATCCATGAAGGAAGTAGAAAAAATTTAGTAAAATAATGCATTTAATTGCACTGCGTCGTGTATAAAAATTTCTTCAGTGTCATGTGTAACATCCGATCCCTCCGTAAATGTGAGGACACGCAATATTCGGTTTCTCCGTAAACGTCAAAAATGGGCCAAATATAAAAGGAAGTCCCCAAAATAGAAGGAATTGAGGCCAAATAAAATTATGATAAAATTCTAAATAATGGAAATGAGGATTTGAGTCTTGAGTTGGCCAGAAATCAGGGCTAGAGTGATTCAAAAAAATTGCCAAAAGGCCAGTGGCATTTTCGTAAATATGGGCACTTTTTGAAAAACTCACAGGAGGGCTTTTTAAATGAAAGTTTTAAGTTATCCAGGATTCTCAGAGGCCCTGAAAACCATGGGAAGCCACGAGACAGTTAAAGCCCCTCCGGTATATGTTTTCCAACGGCGGTAAGCCCGAACTTTGACCGAATCATTCTGGAAGGTTTTAGCTCCAAATTGAGTGATTCCATAGGCATTTTATAAGATTGAGGACCTAAATTTTATGATAGAAAAGACGGTTCTCAAAAGGAGCTAAAACATATTAGAAACAAAAATGCCAAAAATGAGGGACGAAATGGGAATTTTTGGAATTCTTTTGCTTTTAATACTCTCTCTTTCTCACGCCCTCCCTTGCCCTCATTTTTCACCGTCTTTCTTCTGCCCAAAACAGAGAGGAGAATCAGTTCTCTTAGGCACACAAGAAGGAGCACTCTTGGAGGGAGAAAAAGCCAAGAAAAAGTAGGAAATTCTATGGAAAATATAGCTTTCTCCTTAGCAAGTCACTTCTCCTCCTTCTCCTCCTTATTTCTATGGGTTTGATGGTGCTTTAAATCTGTTTTGAAGGCAGAGCAGAGGTGGAATTTTCGGATTTGGTGAGGGAAGGCTAGCCAAGTGAAAAGCAACCAAGAGAAAGTAAGAAAACAAGGTAAAACTTCCATTCTTTAGTAGTTCCTTCCTCCCCCTTCCTCTTGCACGAATTTGACCACCATGAGCCCAAGTCTTATGGGCTGATTTCTGTCCAATTTGTGGAGGGATTAGAGGTTTTAGATGGCAATGATTAAGAAGGAACCAATAGAATCAAGAAAGGAGCATTAGGAGACAAGATAGAACCATTAGGGATTCAAATGCTCCTTTGCAAATCTAATTTTATATGAATGTTCTTAGACTTAATTGAATGTTTAAACATGCTCCTAAGACCCCTAGAGAGCTTCCCACATGCACCTCCCATCCAAGAAAGCAAAGAAATTACAAGAAAAATTAATGAACTCTAAGTAGAAAAAGTGTAGTGCATTTCAAGGGATTGTAAAAATTGATTTGATTCATGCATTCCCTAGCATATATGAGTGTTTGATTGAGCTCTTAAGACCTCTAAGAAGCTTCCCAAGTGTGTCTCCCATCAAGGAAAAATCAAGAAGGCCATGAACTCTTCTTCCCCCCATAGTCTCATCCTAGGCAAGTTCCTAGAACTAGGGAGAGTTTTAAATTTTTCTAAGGCTATTCTTGAGTCATATGTGATGAGTGAAGATGAGTAGAGGCCTTAGAAAAAATTTAGAACTCAAAGAAAGTGAATTGGTGCTACAAGTTCCATATTATGACCTAAAGAAGCAACATGATGCTAGGCCCTTTGTTTTAATGATGTGATTACTCCAAGAGGTTTAAAAGGAGTCAAGAATCATAATTGAAAAGAAAGAATGAGGCCTTGAAGTCATTTGATGGGTGTTGCTTCATTCGGTGTGATTATGGACCATAATGGAGCCTATAGAGCAATCTAGTGTTTTATCAAGTGATGTAGCCTTAGAATACGTTTCATAGACCTAATTGGCCCCCCATAAATTGTATCTAGGCCAAGAGAAACTATCTCCACCAAATTGTGGGTGTATAGCAGAGGCAAAGGAGGGAAATCCAAGGAGAAAAGTGTGTGAAATTGTGCAAGGTAGCTCTCTCCACCTTCTCTCATGCATGGATGTGTGTTTAGCTTATTTTAGAATGTGTGTATGTGTATTTTCAACCTAAAAAAAAAGTATACTAGCATGCCTTTATATGCCATGATACTTGATGCTATGTTATGTTTTCAAATGATTACATGATGTTTGTGTGAGTTTGCTTGAATGTGGAAAGGCTAAGAACTCTTCCCTTTGGTGAGGATGAGCCAAGAACCCTTGAGTTTGGTTGAAACAAAGTAAAGAGTCTCCCAAAAGTAAAGTGGGCTCCCAAGAGTATGGTTGAGTCCAAAGTGCTTAAAGAATGGTGAGGCAAGTCAAAATCCATGAGGAAAAGTGTGAGGCCAATCCAAACACTTAGTGAGCTCTTGAATGTCTTGTATGATTGATTCACATGCCAAAGTTGCTTTTAAAATGCCTATGATTTCTACTTTCTCCATGCATGCATTTGTAAAACTTGCTTGCACATATTATGTGTGATGGAATGGGAGATGAGCTATTGAGATTCTTGAATCTCACTCCCTCCTCTTAAATGTCCTAACATGCTAGGTGGACCAAGCAATTATGGTGAAGGGAGCCAACCACCATGAAAAGGGACAATTGACAAGCTTATGCTTATTTTGTCTATTTTGGAACTATGATAATGGTCCAAGATGTATATGATGTTGTATATGTATTATGAACCATGAGATAGATGTAAACATACTATTATGTGATGTTTAGATGTATGGAAATGATATATGATCATTAGCACATGTTTTGAGTATGAAATGCCATGGTATGAGAAGGTAAAGTTTGATGAATATGTGTATAAGTGAGGGTTGAATAGCTAAATGAGATACATGAGGTTTGGGACCATTTGAGAAGCTCACACAAGTCTTAAATATGATTTTAAACTTGCCCAAAAGGTGCCAAGACCAAGGGAAATCCATTTGGCAATTTTGGTACCCAATATGGAGCCAAAATTGACCAAATGGAACCCTATGCCTTTTTTAGCCAAATGAGTTAGTCTTGCCCTGAAACTTTGCATGCAATTAGGTCTCATTAAGAGCTTTTTGGGAAGCTAAAGATCATAATTTTCAGAGACCTAGAGAATATTTGATAAATTTTCAAAGTTGGGATTTTTTATGGATTCTGGTATGGGTACTGTTCATACTGGTAGTTTTGAATTCTGTGTCACCCGATGACCAAATGGTGTCCAATGCTTATGAAATTTTACATAAATAAATTAGAGGTCATATATTTCTGTGGCCACCAAGATCACCTCATTGGAGGTCTGAGCAGTGAGTTATGCATGTTTAAAGTTAACTGTCAATATCAGTACCATCCCATGAGTCCGGTTACTATTCCATAGGGTCCAGCTGACTAAACGTATCTATTTCATTCTGGAATTATTTTTACTATCAAGTTAACATTTGTAGCTTTCTAGAATGACTAAATTTGTGTGATTTTGATTTTTATAGAATTAGTTATGAATTTCAGAAATTTGTATCAGTAAACTGAACAACAGCCTAGGCAGCCAGCGACTCTGTAGCTTTTTGGATGTCAAACGTCCTTTGTGATGAATTTTATGACCTGGGCATATTCTTAATGTGAAGTAGACATCCTAAAGTTTCCATAATTATGAAGATTGCATCATTTGAATTTTTTAGATTTAGTTATGATTTTCCAAAGTTGGGTCAGAAAATGGAGCAAATCTAACCGAAAATATGCTTGTTTATTTTGAGCTCCATTTCGGTTTCCATGGGTTGTAGGCATGTTTTTGTAATACAAATGAGTTGTAATAATGAAATTAAATATGAGAAAGTATAGTATGAGCTCACACAGTCCACATGACACCAAATTGAATTTTTTTGACATAGCGTAACGCGAAAAAAGTTTATTATTTTTATCCCCTTTTTATGTGATCTTGTGAGATCGATAATACAAAGCTTATAAATGGTATCAAATGAGCTAGAAGTATGGTGTTACATCACGTGGACCGTGTGAGCTCATACTATACATTCTCATATTTAATTATATTAATAAAACTCTTTTACATCATAAAATATGGCCTACAATTCAAGAATCATGAAGGGAGGCTTAAAATATACATAATGAAATTCGGCCAGAATTGGCCCCTTTTCTGATCAAAATTTGAAAATTCATAACTAATTCAAAAAAAAAATTGAAATCATACATTATTAGTCATTCTGGAAAGCTACAAATGTCTACTTCATATTAAAAATATGCCCAGACAATAACATTCATAATAGAGGACATTTGACATCCAAAAATATCTAGAGGTCAAACTGCCTTCTGGAATTGTCACAGATTTCTGCAGCAAATTTTGAAAATATCCAATTAATTCCAAAAAAATCTAATCCATGAAAATGATACTAATCTGAAAATCTGTAGATGTTAGCTAGATGAAAATATTTCTAGACCAGCTCAGGCAGCCCAGACCTCAGAATTCAATAGAATAGTAACTCAGGTCGGGTAAAAATCCTAATACTAGATAGAATGTTCAAAAATTCATATATTCCTCTCTAGGACCTCCAAATGAGGTGCTTCTAGTTGGCACAAGTCACTGTGAATGTCTAGTTTCTCTGTATAAAATTTCATAAAAATTGGACATCATTTGAGTCCTATGTGATAGAATTCATTTTTGGATCAAATGAATAGTGCAGCAGACCAAAATCAAAAAAAATTGCCGACTTTGAAATTTCATCAAATATTCTGTAGACATCCAAAAATTATGATCTTTAACTTCCAAAAAACTCTCAACAAGCTCTAATTGCATGCCAAATCTTAGATCAAGAAGAGCTCATTTGGCTAAAAAGTGATATAAGGTTCCATTATGATCATTTTTAGCTCCATATGGAGTACCAAAGTTGCCAAATGGTTTTCCCTTGGTCATGGCACCTTTTGGGCAAGTCTAAAAGCAAATTTAGGACTTGTGTGAGCTGCCTGAATGGTCTCAAACTTCATGTGTCTCATTTTGTCCTTTTCATCCACACTTATGCATATTTCCATAAAGCCATTCATGAAACTATAATGCCATAACATACTCAATTTACATTCCATCACTCATATGAAACATTTTTGCATTCCTACATCATATAATATCATAATTACATATGTCTCAAGGGTCATAGACCATTTTACAACAATAATATACATCATTAAATATCATTATGGCTTTCAAAGGCATAAGCTAGGTATATTGATGTTAATCTTCTTTCTTCAAGGTGGTTGCTCCCATTGCCATATCCACTTGGTCCACCTAGCATATTGGATCATTGGAGAGGAGGGAATGAGATTCAAAGAATCCCAATAGCTCATCTCCTATTCAATCATACATAATATATGCAAAGCAAGTCTTGAAAATGCATGCATGGATATCATGGAAGTCATGAACATTCAAGAAGCAAGCTTAGCATGTAAATAATTCATACAAGACATTTAAGAGCTCACCAAGTGTTTGGATTGGCCTCACACTTTTCCTCATAGATTTTGGACTTGCCTCACCCATTCTTTAAGGAATTCTGGACTCAACCATACTCTTGGGAGCCCACATTACTCTTAGGAGACTCTTTGCTTTGTCTCAATCAATCTCAAGGGTTCTTGGCTTCATCCTCACCATGGTTAAGAGTTCTTGGCCTCTCCCACACGCAAGAAAACTCAAACAAACATCATACATTTATTTGAAAACATAATATGTCATCATAAAATCATGCTAGCATACTTTTCATAGCTTGAAAATACACATACACATATTCTAAGATAAGCTAAACACACATCCATGCATGAGAGAAGGTGGAGAGAGCTACCTTGCACACAATATACACTTTTCTCTTTGGAATTCAAGCCTCCCCTTTCGGCCACACACCCACAAACTTGTGAAAATGGTTTCTCTTGACCTAGATACAACTTTATGGAAGCCAATTAGGTTTATGAAACAAATTATAAGGCCACACAACTTGCTTAGACACTAGGTTGTTCTATAAACCCCATTATGGTCCATAACTGCTCCTAATGAAGCAACACCCCTCAAATATTTTTAGGCTCCATTCTTTCCTTTCAAATATGATTCTTGACTCCTTTTAATCCTCTTGGAGTCATCACATAATTAAAACAAAGAGCTTAACATCATGTTGCTTCTTTAGATCATAATATGGAACCTAAAGCACTAAATCACTTTCTATGAGTTCTAAATTTTTTCCAAGGCCTCCCCTCATTTTCATTCATCAAATATGACTCAAGAATGGCCTTAGAAAAATTTAAAACTCTCCCTAGCTATAAGAACCCCCTTTGGCCGAGACATAGGGCAATTTTGGCCTTCATGGAGATTTCTTTGTTTTCTTGAAGGTGGAAGCATGTGGGGAGCATCTTAGGGATCTCAAGAACTCATTTAAAACTCTTAATTAGACCTAGGAATCATCACACAAAATCAGAATTTGGAAAGAATACTTGAAACCCTAGAATTTGCATCTTGAAATCTAATGGTTATTTTGTTATTTTCTTTGCATATTCTTGTTCTTCTCCCTCAAATACCTAAGATTCATCTTGGTTTGGCTTAAAAATTAGATCCTCCTAGGGTTCCTTATATGTGTCGAATTGGAGAAGAAGAGGAATCAAGAATAGCAACCATAGGATGAAATTTTACCTAGTTTCCTTACTTATTTTGGCTTGAATCTTGCTTTCTCCAAGCTCCTGTCTCCAAATCCGAAATTTCCCTTGAATTTCTCCCTTGAATCAGATTTATAAACTTCATTCTAATCAAAGGAAACAAAGGAGAAGGGAGAAGAGGAGGTGTGGATGAAGAAATGCATAAAAAACAACCATGGAAACATACCTTAAGCTTGGATTTTCTTCTCCTTCTTCTTCTTCTCTTGTGCGCCTCTCTCCTAGGGTTTTTCTTCTAGTTTGGGGCTGAATAATCTGAAGCTAAATGAGGGAGAGTGTGAGGCACCACCTATATATAGGTGTAGGAAGTGACTTTTTTAAAAATTCTAATTTTATCCTTCGTTCTTTGCATTTTTGTTTCTCCTTCGTTTGAGCTCCTTTTTTAGAACCATATTTTCCATTATAAATTTAGGTTCCCAATTAAATAAAATGCCTTTGAAATCACTCAAATTGAAGCTAAAACCTTCTTGAACGAATCCATCAAAGTTCGAGTGCACTGACGTTAAAAAACGTCCACCGGAGGAGATTTAATTGTTCCGGGCTTCCCATAGTTTTAGGGCCTTTGAGAACCCCGAAAAAATAAAAAATTTTATTTAAAAAGCCCTCCTGTGTGAATTCTAAAATTGCTCAAAATTACAAAAATGCCATTATATTTCGTAGGTTTTCCATCAAAATTTGTTTCTTCATTATAGCTCCATTTTTCCTTCCATTTGAGCCTAGAATTATCATTTTTAGAAGTATAGAATATTGTTCAAAATTTTCAAGACCTTAACTAATTCATTTCAAGGGACTTGCTTTGAAAACGTGCCCATTTCCATCGTTTAACGAAAACTGGACGTTACAACCAAATATCATGTAACATAAAATGTATAATGCCATAATTTATTAGATTTATACTTTTATATTCAAGCTTAAACTCACAAGATTCCCTTGAAGTTTCAAAAATATAATTTTTACCGCATTATGTAGGGCCCAAAAATTTCGTTTCATACCCCATAGGCCATATGAACCTAACCATATCTCTCTCATTTTATTTAGCACCAATACAATTCATATTCATCATCAAACAATTCAAGAACCATGGATTTGGAGACAAAAAGCAAAAAAAATGGCTTATTCATCTCGAGTTCAAGGTGGCAGATTCTTGGGACAATTTTGAAAAATCATAACTAAATCTAGAAAAATCAAAATATGATAAACCATAGCATTCTAGAAAGCTCTAAATGTTCTTTATGTTCAAAATAATTCCAAGCCATGAAAACCTCATATGGACCATGTTTGACAATAGAAAATTGGCAAAGGTCAGACTATCCAACGTTTCTGATATAGGTTACTAATATAAATTTCAAAAATTTATAATTAATTCCATAAAAACCCAATCTAAGAAAAATATACCAATTGGAAAGGTACATATGTTAACTAGAGGAAAAAAATAGTTCCAGATCAATTCAAAAGCATTCAAACCTCAAAAATTAATGGAACAATACCAGAGGTCTAACAGTGCACTAGGAACAGACCTGAAAATTCAAAAATATATATCTTCCCCTCTAGACCTCCAATTGAGGTACTTCTAGTTGATATAGGTCTGTGATTATCTAGTTTCTCCATGTAAAATTTTATAGCTATCAGACACCATTTGCCTTACAGATGACAAAGGTAAAATTTTTGTCCATAATGCACAGTGATAGTACCAAAATGGAAAATTTTACCAATTTTAGAAATTTACCAATTTTAGAAATTCACCAAATATTCTCTAGAGTTTGAAATATTATATACTTTAGCTCTTAAAAATCTCTAAACAAGATCTATATGCAGGTCGAATTTTAGACCAAGAAAAGCTCATTTGGATAAAATTTCCTGTAGCTCCTAACTATGCTTAATTTTGCATCTCATAAGATACCAATTTGGTCCAAATGGTCCCCAAATGCCTCTACCACATTTTGAGCAAATTTCAAAGCATAAAAACAGCTCAAATGGTCTAAACTACCATACATCATAATTTCACAATGCTACATGCAAGAATGCCTTATCCAAGTAAGCTACCAAATACCCAAAACACATTTTCTCATTGAATTAGTTCAAATTTTGATTCATAGATTACATACACATACTTTTACATTTTCCTAAACATTACATCTAAAAAATAGTATATACATATCCACTTTGATATCTCAGTACAAGAAAAGCTATATATTTTCCAAAGTAAGGTCTATCAAGCTCCTTGGCTTGCATTCTCTCCTTGGGCATCACCTAGACATATTAAGATAAATAAGGGAAGGGGATGAGATTCATAAAATCTCAATAGCTCATACACCCATTTAAGTACATATTCAAGGCATGCAACATGTCAAAGAGTACAAGTGTGTCTTCTAAAATAACCATAAAGTATTCGAATCATATTTCCATGCCACAAAGTCAAGAATGAGCTCTAGGGACTTTTGGTTTAGTCTCACCTCATTTTTAAGACTTTTGGATTAGTTTCACTCTGGGTCTAGGGACATTTGACTTGCCCTTACCCATCCATGAGACTTTTGGCCTTGTCTCACCTATGCCTAGAGACTTTTAGCATCTCCTCACCAATAATAAGGGACTTTTGGCATCACCTCACCCTTATGAGCAATTTTCACAAACTACTAACATTCAAGAAGGTATATTGGTACCAATGCATTAACACAATATCAAGTGGCATGTCTCAAGATACAAATACACACACAAGCATATAGTGACACATACATGACCAAGAATGCAAACAAGAATAGGGTGGAGAGCTACCTTGATAAAAATCTAAGCTTTACTTTGATTATTCCTTCCCTTTCTTAGTTCCACAACCACAACTAGATGGGGCTTGACTTCCTTGGCCTAAACACAATGAGCAACACTCTATTACACTCTTGAAACACGCTGAGAGGTTTGTCGCACAACCCTTAAATAAAACTAGGTTGAATTGAATTTTATAGTCAGTGGTACAACCTAGGTCATCTCCCTTGGAAATGGAATTCAATGTTTGATTAAGTTTTCTAAGTGCTAAAGGACTTTAAAAATTTCCTAATAAGAGGGGTTTGATTGACTTAAACTAATTAAAATGAAATTGAAATAAAGTTCTTAAATTCTTCCTAATTTGATGAATTATGGTTGATAATGGTGCTTGTGACTAGTTTTGGATTCGTCCCTTGGTATCCACTATCCTTATCCTAATTCAATTGCAATTAATTATGGTCTAGGAGTCCCTAATTATATTCATTGGTAAAGGATCTTGAATTACCACTCAAGATTCAAGAAACTAGCAACTTAATGTTAATTGAGACCTCAACTCCCATTAAATTACTAATTCTTTTCTTTAAGATCAATGAACACTCAATTTGATTGATTAATCGATTAATTAGCCTCTGAACCATCATCCTAAGATGTTTAATTAACCAACTAAAAACTAAGGAATTCTTAAATCAAACAATCAAGCACATAATCTTACTCATGTATTTCATCGAACACCTTTGTGGCATATGAAAGATAGACTTATGACTAGCTTTAGATTCGTCCCTTGTATCCACTATCCTTATCCTAATCTAATTGTGATTAATTCTGGTCTAAGAGTTCTTAGTTGTGTTCATAACAAATTATCTTGGGTTACCACTCAAGATTCAAGAGATTAACGATCTAATGTTGAATTGAGACCTCAATCCCGCATTAAACTATTAAATCTTGTCTTTAAGATCTTGAACACTCCATTTGATTGATTAACTAATTGATTAGCCTCTGAATCATCATCCTAAATATTTAATTAACCAACTAAACATTAAGGAATCCTCACATTAAATATTTAAGCACATAATTTCATTCATGTATTTCATCGAACACCTTCGAAGCACATATGGGAAATTAGATAATATTGAAATTAATCAGATTAATTAATCAACAAAAAGACTTCCTAATTAGTGTCTAACCAGCCACTAATTACAATTACACAAATTCCCTATCAAATACAACTTAACTAAGATAATATGTGAAAGAGAAAAAGTATAGGAAAATAAAGAAATCTTAGCCAAAATTCTATGTCTTCTCTATGGATTCAAGCTTCTCCAAGAGCTTCCTCCTAGCTAGCCTCAAGATGGATGAGAGCTTCATGGGATGGTGGAGATGGAAGATGGAATGGAGAATGGAATGGGTGAATGGATGATGAATGGAATGGATGGATTGGATGATGGCCGAATGAATGAATGAATGGCTCCTTGAATGGATTGATGATGGCTGAATAAATAGGCAAGGGTTCCGAAATTATAGAGAGGTGAATGACTTGTAGAGGCTTGAATGAAATGGACTCTAGGATCTGAACGATGGCATCGCGTTTCTGATGAATGGATTAGCGTGTGGAATAATGATTCTACCCGGGTCCTTTTTAATCCTTTCACGTGGCCCCCTTTTGCTTTGCTCACGTGTTCTGGATGGGGGAATGAATGAAGCACGAATGGATCAATGTGATATGTGCGTTTTGATCCAGCCTTTTGTCTATTACCCGAGTCCTCTGAATCATGAGATCACATGGCTTCACCTCTTCATTTAAGTGATCACGTACCCAACTCATTCTTTTTCTTTTACCCGTAGCTAAATCCTCCGAGCTCATTCCACGTGATATTCAAACTCATGTCCACGTGTTTCTCCTTCTTCGTGTCTTATTCTCCAGCCAAGTACCTAACTCTTGAGATCTTTAAGGTATTCTATTTGTTAGTTGTTTTCCCCTTGTTTTAGTCGTCCATTTATTTCACTTCCTTAGCCCCATTACAACCCTAAATAAAGTCCTCTTGATTTGTGCTTTGCATTTGGCATGGGTAGTGGAGACTTAGAAGCTTGACAAGCTTATGGTAGTGAGGTTTTGATAGGTGGAACTTGAGTGATACACATTCCTTGACCATTTGAGAGTTGAGAGTAAACATTAATCCATGTGAGAAGCTATGCATTTTGATTCATTCTTTTCAAATGAAATTGCCAAGGAACTTAATTCTTGATGCAAGTGAAGTTAGCTTAGACTGTTGAAGTGATGAAAAGATGTGATCATTCTCCAGCTTGTGATTTTTACACTTTCTTTTCCATTATAATTTTCTACTTGCCATTCTACTAGCTGAGTATTTCAATTCATTCTTTCATCTTGAATTTTGAGCTTTGCCCAGGAGTGCAAAGGTTTAAGTGTGGGGGAATTTGATAAGCATGAATTTTATATATTTTAATTCTCCTAACTTAAGCATTTTAATAGTTAAATGAGGCTTAATGGATTTACTTAGATGGAATTTAATTTTAGTAACCATCTTTTGCACTTTAGGAATTAAATCACAAAATCTTGGATTCTTAATGCATAAATTTCTATAGATAATTTTGTAGTCTTTCCTACTTAATTTCTCCTTCCATTCTTGGTGGGCAGATCATTGGACTTCCACTCGTGGCATCACACATTCATACATGGAGAAGAGGAATGAACAAAGAAAAGGCAAAGCAAGATGTAAACTCAAAACAGAGGAAAAGCCATGATGGAATAGAAGCAGCCAACGTGGAAAGAGCATCGAGTTGAAGGAGCTGGAGTTAAGTTAAGGGAAGAATGCAACTCCAGAACAGCAGCTCATGTGAACAATAGCTAACGTGACAAACTCGAGCTGGAGAATGCAAAAATGAAGCCACGAGGTTATGAAGCTGCAGGGAGGAACATGTGAGAAGTAGGACGTGAGGCTTGCATGAAGAGAACACTGTTGCCACTTCACTCTCATACACATGCAGAAACAAAGAACTAGCCACGGTCAACACACACTCAAGCTACACAAAGAAGGCAAAGCTATGGTTTTAACATATGAAGAAGCACAAAAGATACAGGTTTAATGAGCTGGGAGTCTGGGCAGAAACAACGTGGCAACAATGTGAAATGAAGCTACGTCACTTGAAAAGAAAGACGCTGGAGCTGAGGGTTGAACAGCCACATAAAGGAGAAGAATGAGCTAAAATGAAAGAAGCTACGGGTTAAGTGGGTTCTGGTTTGAATGGAAAATAAGGCCACGAGTTGAGAGGCTCGAATGCAGAAGAGAGTAAGTGAAGGAAGCTGCATGAAGGAGCTTGGAAGCAACACGAGGAAGTAGCTCAGGTTTAGAGGCTCGAGTTTCTTGGTTCTAACGTGAAGAAGTTGGAAGTAATGGTTTGCAAAGCAAAAAACACGAAAAGAAGCAGAAACTGAGAGAATAACACGTAAGTTAACGTGACAACCTTGCATGGAGAAATCCACATGAGAAGCTCGAGTTTAGGTGCTATGAACAGAAGCTGGAGCATGCAGAGTTGACATGGGGCAGCAGCGAAGATAGAAGGAGAAGTTAAGTGAGTAAAATAGAGCATGTAAGAGACTGAAGTTTGTGAGAAGATGCTACAGATTGGAAGGTCCAGAATGTGGAATAGAGCACGTTTTTCTTAGGAAGCTGATGTGAGAATAATCAAATAACTCGTGTGAGGCAAGAGCTAGGTACTTGGCTGGAGAATAAGACACGAAGAAGGAGAAACACGTGGACATGAGCTTGAATATCACGTGGAATGAGCTCGGAGGATTTAGCTACAGGTAAAAGAAAAAGAATGAGCTGGGCACGTGATCACTTAAATGAAGAGGTGAAGCCATGTGATCTCATGATTCAGAGGACTTGGGTAATAGACAAAAGGCTGGATCAAAATGCACATATCACATTGATCCATTCGTGCTTCATTCATTCCCCCATCCAGAACACGTGAGCAAAGCAAAAGGGGGCCACGTGAAAGGATTAAAAGGGACTCGGGCAGAATCATTATTCCACACGCCAATCCATTCATCAGAAACGCGATGCCATCGTCCAGATCCTAGAGTCCACTTCATTCAAGCCTCTACAAGTCATTCACATCTCTATAATTTCGGAACCCTTGCCTATTTATTCAGCCATCATCAATCCATTCAAGGAGCCATTCATTCATTCATTTGGCCATCATCCAATCCATCCATTCCATTCATCATCCATTCACCCATTCCATTCTCCATTCCATCTTCCATCTCCACCATCCCATGAAGCTCTAATCCATCTTGAGGCTAGCTAGGAGGAAGCTCTTGGAGAAGCTTGAATCCATAGAGAAGACATAGAATTTTGGCTAAGATTTCTCTATTTTCCTATACTTTTTCTCTTTCATATATTATCTTGGTTAAGTTGTATTTGATAGGAAATTTGTGTAATTGTAATTAGTGGCGGTTAGACACTAATTAGGAAGTCTTTTTGTTGATTAATTGACCTAATTAATTTCAATATTATCTAATTTCCCATGTATGAAATTTTGAGTGGCTTGTCGCGCAACCCTCAAAATAAAACTAGGGTGGTAAAATATGTAGTTAATGGCACAACCTAGGTCATCTCCCTTGGAATTGGAGTTCAATGCCTAATTGAGTTTTCCAAATATTAAAAGACTCTAAGAATTTGTAAACTAAGGGGGTTTTGATTTAATTAAACTAAGCAAAATGAAATTAAAATTAAATTCCTAAATTCTACCTAATTATATGGATTGTGGGTGAAAGATGGGCTTGTGACTAGCTTTGGATTCGTCCCTTGGTATCCACTATCCTTATCCTAATCTAATTGTGATTAATTCTGGTCTAAGAGTTCCTAATTGTGTTCATAACAATTTATCTTAAGTTACCACGCAAGATTCAAGAGATTAACGATCTAACGTTGAATTGAGACCTCAATCCCGCATTAAACTTTAAATCTTGTTTTTAAAATCTTGAACACTCAATTTGATTAATTAACTAATTGATTAGCCTCTAAATCATCATCCTAAATATTTAATTAACTAACTAAACATTAAGGAATCTTCACATTAAATATTTAAGTACATAATTTCATTCATGTATTTCATTGAACACCTTCGAAGCACACATGGGAAATTAGATAATATTGAAATTAATCAGATCAATTAATCAACAAAAAGACTTCCTAATTAGTGTCTAACCAGCCACTAATTACAATTACACAAATTCCCTATCAAATACAACTTAACCAAGATAATATGTGAAAGAGAAAAGGTGTAGGAAAATAGAAAAGTCTTAGCCAAAATTCTGAATTTTTCTCCATGGATTCAAACTTCTCCAAGAGCTTCCTCCTAGCTAGCCTCAAGATGGATTAGAGTTTCATTGGATGTTGGATGGATGGATGGATTGGGAATGGAGTGGAGGTAGGATGGATGAATGGATGATGAATGGAATGGATGGAATATGGCCGAATGAATGAATGAATGGTGCCTGGAGTCTTGCGTATGAATGAATAAATAAGCGAATGAATGGAGTTGCGTGAATGGACTAGGATATCCGAATGGAGGCTTGAGTGAAGTTACGTGAATGGAATGGATTGAATATATGGATAGGGTTTCCAAAAATAGGAGGCGTGAATGGAATGGATGTTTGCTCCCTCTCACGTGAATTTTTAATGATTCTACGTGCTGTTCATGTGCTTCATTTATTCTTTCTCCATGTGCTCAGCTTTTTCTTTTAATAGATAGATCACAAGCTTTGCATTGTATATAATGTGGGCCCCATTGAATATAATAATCCATATGTTCCTACTCCATGTAGCTTTAGCTCAAGCTCATGCAATTCAAATCTGCTCCTTTTCTTTACATCATCCAGATCCATCGTCTTCCTTCCCATTCCATCGTGTAGCTCGTGTTTGCTTCCTCTTGATGTTCTCCAGACCCATGGCTTTCTCCCTTCATTTCTGCTGCTGTCTCATTTGTTTTTCACGTCCCATGCAAGCTCGAGCTTCCTTCTTTCTCGCTTGAACTCCAGCCACGTACTGCTCAGCTTCTAACGTGTTTTCTGCATGCTTCTTACTCCACGTGCAGTTTTGCATTTGAGTGTGTCTTCCACTACAGCTACTCTCTTATTTTCTCTCAGCTCGTACAACAGCTTCTTCGTCTAGCCCAGTATCCAACTCTTCTCAAGCTTCTCCTTTCCACTCAACCATAAGCATATTCTTCCACGTTGCAGCTCATTAATCTCCAATTCTTGCTTCACTTCATTTGTGAACCAGTAGCTTAGTGTTGCTGAAGGAGAACATTGCTTACACTCTCCTAGCTTTCTTTGATGCTGCCTCCCACGTGTTCTGCATGCCTTTTACATATTGCTTCATTCCTTCTCCAGCTAGCTTGAGCTTGTTTGCTTCTTCACGTGAAGATTCTGCATGCATGTAGTTGACTTGAGCTGCCCCTTCCTTGAGTGTTACGTGAAGATGGAAGTCTTTGTGTGAATGTGCTGCATCGTGGAGTATAGACGCTTGTGTGAGCTTATGAGTGTCTCCCACGAGAGAAACAAGGGAGTTGAGCTGACTTCTTCTTTAAGACCCATTGCTCTTATTTAAATGCTATTTTATTCTTCCATTCCAATTCCATTGCCCATAAAAAAATCTGCAGAAATAATAGGAAAAATGTCCACAAAATTATTTGAAATAAAATTGAGCATTAAAAACCAATAATTTGTAACTTAATTCCTCAAATATAGAAAATGGCTACTAAAATCAAATTTCATCTAATTAGACCCCTAAAGCCATATTTGGATACTAAAATACTTAAGATAAGGAGAATAAAACATATAAAATATCATGCTTATCAGCATACATGGGAAATTTGAGGGAAATACAAAATTCAATGTTTAACCAACCAATTAATTAACAAAAAAGTTTTCTAATTAGTGTCTAACCAGCTACTAATTATAATTACACAAATTCCCTATTAAATACAACTTAACGAAGATAATATATGAAAGAGAAAAAGTGTAGGAAATTAAGAGAATCTTAGCCAAAATTCTGTGTTCTTCTCCATGGATTCAAACTTCTCCAAGGACTTCTTCCAAGCTAATCACAAAGGAGAGAATTAAACCTTCATTTTATGGTGGAGATGGAGGAAGATGGATGAAAATGGCGTGGTGTGTGGTCTCTGGATGAAGGATGGACGAAGGGCATGAATATGGTGATGGAATGACGAAGTGTGCGTATGGAATGTGTGATATGATGGATGACTTCTCACGTGATTTCTTTTAATGATTCCACGTGCTCAACCCTCTTATTCCTTCTCATTGTTCGTAGCTTCTTTCTCTTTTTATTATATATGAATCACATGCTTCCTCTTTTACTCATATGAGCGTGGACCCCACTTGTAATGCTGAAGTGTTGAATATAATAAATCAAAATCCATGCTTCGTGCTGTCCTTGAGTCCAGAACGCAGCTTCTTCTTTTCTACTTGCATGTTTGTTCTTTCTTTCTCTCCACGCTCTATCCAGCTCATCTTCCTTCATGCAAGAACATGTAGCTTCCTCTTCTTTCCAATGTTATCCATGTTCTGCTCTTTGTTCTACTATTCACTTATTTTGGCCATTGCTTTCTCTCACATAGAGTCTTCATTTCTCTTCTCCAGCTCGCAGCGTTATTCTTCTTTAATCCCTTGTATGCTCTGTTTTGCTCTTCTCATATCATTCACGTGTTACTCATGTGTGTTTTCTTCCTACAGCTGCCAGCCATGATTTCCACGTGGCTTCATTTTATTCTTGCTTTGTACCCGTAGCCAAATGCTTTTATTTATTCTTGTTTGTTTCACGTGATTGTTGTTCCCTGTTTCTCACCAACACAGCACGTTCTATCCAGCCTGTAGCAAACACGTTAGCCTTCTATGTGTTTGTTTATTTTAATTTCTCCTATATGTAGAGCCTTCCTTGTCCCATAAACCCATGGAAAGTTCGTGTTCCTTCTCCTCCTCTTCTGCATGTGGCTGGCTCTTTCTCAAATCCTTTATTCCACGTGACTTCTTCTCATCCCATATGCACTTCTTCTTTTTTTCTCATGCAGCTTCTGTACAAGTCTCACGCGAGGATCCTCACTAACTCGTAGCCTCTCTTCTTTGTTCTGCATGTGTATGTATTTGTATCCAAGCTCCTTTCCATGTGTAGCTTCTTCAACTCTATTCTGCTCGTGGAGTTTACATGGGAATTGTCTCTCTCTCATGCTTCTTCATTCCCACATCAACCCATAGCTTCTCTTGTAAATTTTCCTTTCAAATTGTACACATGAAGCCTTCATTTCTCCTTTAACTCAATTTCCATTGAAAATCTGCACAAAATAATAAACCAAATTAAGTGGGAAAGATTTTACAAAATTCATTACATAATTTATGCATTAAAATTCTAAAATCTTGTAAATAATTTCCTTGAGTGCACAAATGACTACTAACATCAAATTTTACCTAATTAAACTCCTTAAGTCATATTTGCTCATTAAAATACTTAAGTTAGGAGAATTAAAACATATAAAAATCATGCTTATCACAAGCCAAAGCATTAAACTCACTCTTAAGAAGGCACTTTGTTCCATTGGTCTCATATTGGTTCTATTAATAGCCTAATGAAGCAATTACCATAATTTAAGTTCTTAGCTCCAATTTCTTCTCATGTCTAGACCTCTTGGTTCCCTTTAGATTCCTTAAAGTCATCACAAATTTATTTCCAAGAGTTTAAATATAAGTTGCTTCTTAAGGCTACATTATGAAAACCATTGTCTCATCTCCCAATCTATGGATTCTAAATTTTTCAAGGGTTTCTCCTACCTTCTTCCATCATATGAAGTTCCAAACCAAAGCTAGAATAAATTAAAACACTCCCTAACCTATTGCTTTTGCCTTGGCCGAGATTATGGAGGGAGGAAGAGCCCATAGATTTTTTTATTTTTCCTTGATGGGAAACACACTTGGGAGGCTTCCTAGGAGTCTTAGGAACTTAAATAAAAATTCACACATGCAAGGAAATTCATGCATCAAATTAGTTTTTACATTGTATTTAAGAGTTTCACACTTTCCTAACTTGAAATTCAACGGATAAACTTCAAATTTCTTTTCATATTCTAAGTTTCGATAGCCTAAATCAATGAATTGCCTCTAATTCTTGGATAGAAACTCTCCCCCTCTAACTAGTCTTCATTTGGCTGAGACACTCAAGAAGAAGCAAGAGAAGAAGATGCAACAAAATGGAAGGAAGTTACCTTGAATCAAGCTCTTTCCAAGAGGTTTTTCCTTTGCTTAAACCTTCTTCTTGAATTCTTACACTTCCCCCTCTGAATCAAGCCCAAAATTGAATCATATGAGCACCCAAAACTATGGAAAGAGAGAGCAAAGAGAGAGGAACAAATTTTCTAAAAGAAGAAACCATGAATTCTTACAATTTTCTCACTTTTTTCTTTGATTTTCTCCCTCTTTCTTGGCCTTCTTGTACATTTCTCTTGGCAACCTCTCTCTCTTTATTTTGGACAAAGGAAGGCCAGTTAGAAGGGGCTGGAGAAGGGATGCCACTTTTAAAGAAATTTCAAGCATTTGTTCTAAAAATTGACATTTACATCTTACATATGTGACATTTTTATTTTAACTTTGTTTTAGCTCCTTTCTGAGAATTGTCTTTTCCATCATAAAATTTAGGTCCTTAATTTTATAAAATCTCTTTGGAAGCACTCAATTTGGATTAAAAACCTTCCCGAATGAACCAGTCAAAGTTCGAGTCAATCGACATTCAAAGCCATATATAGGAAGGGTTTTAACTGTTCTGAGGCATTCCATAGTATTCAAGGCCTCTGAGAACCCCAAAGAACTCAATTTTTCCATTTAAAAAGCCCTCCTGTGAGTTTTCTAAAAAATACCCATATTTATAAAAATGCCACTAGACTTTCGGCAAATTTTTTGAACTACTCTAGCTCTGGTTTCAGGGCATCTTAGACCTTGGATCCTCATTTTTTATTATCTAAAATTTTATCCTAATCTTATTTGACCTCAAATCATCCTCTTTGGGGGATTTCCTTTTGTATCTAGTAAACTTCATACATTGATGGAGAAACCGTACGTTATATTTCTCACGTTTTCTCTTATTTTTGAAGAACCAGATATTACAAAATGACTCCTCCACTTGTCATTATACATACACTTTCCATGGCTCATATATACCCAAATTACACAATCTTGCACATTTCCGTTCAAAATTGTCATTTACATTATAATCTCATACTTTTACAATTGTAGGAATGTTTACGTTATAAAAATAACATGTATAACCTTCCATGTGCAATATTTTACATAAAATGCTAAACCATTGTCAAGTATTGTCATTTATACTTGGTTTCTAGTTTTGGCTCTTTGAGAATTTCCTAGACACGATTAGAAATAATATGGGGGAGAGTAAGATTCTATAAATCCCAATAGCTCATTCACCCTTCAAGCACATTTATAAAGTATATTATCATGTCAAAGAAAATAAGCGTGCATGATAGGCATTCAAACATCAAACATATTCAAATATTTGAAATCATATGGATCCATTAAAGTAAAATCAAGGTTTAGGGACTTTTTGTTTAGTCTCACCCAATTATTTGAGACTTTTGGATTATGTTGACCCACTTTTAGAGACTTTTGACTTAGTCTCACTCATTTTTAAAACTTTTGGCCTTGTCTCACCCATACTTAGGGACTTTTAGCTTCACCTCAACCAAATCAAGGAACTTTTGTCACAACTTCATCCATTAAGAGCCATTTCACTTTCCTAGTGCATTTCAAGTTACATAATTGTATTAAATCATCAAATCAATAGCAATAAACATAATTCACAATCCAAACATAAGTACAAGCAATCAATGACAATCAAACAACTAATATAAACATACAAGAATAGATAAAGAACTACCTTTACTCAAGAAGCACAAATTCCCTCTTTGGTTCTCACTTTCCTTTCTCAGCCTCACAAACACACTTGGGAAAAACTTGACTTGCTTAGCCTAGACACATCAAACAAGACATAAGCATCAATGGAACCATCTCTAGCCACACATAAGCCTTACACAAGCTAACTCTAACTTTAGGCTTTCATATGGCTGTATTTAGTGGCATAATGAAGCAACTCATATAATTCATTATTTTTGCTCCAATTTCTTACTCAATATAAGTCATATGACTCTATTTAAATTCATTTGAGTTATGTCAAACTCAAATCAAGAAACCTAATACCAAGTTGCTTCTTTAAGCATAATAGAATCCTAAACTTTCATCTTTCAAAATAAGGCTTTTAAATTCAAACCAATAGTTCTTTTGGTATTTATAATTCATATCTAAATCATTTATATTCTTAAAATCAAAGAAAACTCTCCCTAGGTGTTTCATGGAAGTCTTGGCTGAGATATACACATACATGGCCATCCTTAGAGTTTTGTTCATTCTTCTAGGAAATTTAGCACCTATATGAATCCCTCAGCCTCTTCTTAACTCAATCATACTCTTACATGGTTTAAAATAGGGAGAATTATAATAAAGGACCAAAAAGTAAAATATTTATTCTTAAGGACCTGTTACCACTTGTTTTAGGATGATTACCATTTAGCAACAAATCGTTGAACCTAATGGTAATGGTCCTTAAAAGTAATTTTTTTTCTTGGTCCTTAAACATAATTTTCTCTTTAAAATATCATTTTAAAGTTTCATATTTCTCTAGGTACAAGTGAAACCATAGGTATGGAAACTTGCAACCTATATCCTTTTTATAGTTTCTATAGGTTCCATATTAATCTCTACACTCCATATGCAATCACCCTACCATGTTTCTTATGAATACTATTGCATGACGTACTTTACTATTTTGTAGCTTATGATTATGAGTTAATGTATTAGGACAAGTTAGCTAGTTATTAGGACAATATGTCTCACCTTTTCTTAAAGGCATTTTACTGTCCATTTTTTAGGAAAAGGTTTAAACAAGAGATAGGAGAAGCTCTTAGAGCCTTGAAGATAAGTGTGGTGTCTTTTCCAATCTCTTGTATATAGTTTTGGTTGGTTATGACACATGGATTGTATATGGTTTCAATTTTGTATGAAATACTTATAAATACTAAGTTTTGCTATGTAAGTTTCAACGAATGCCAAGTTAGGGATATTATACTACTTTTGGGATTATAAATCATCTTCAACTCTTTGTGGCATTTAGTGGATTGGTATTAGGGACATAAGAACTCTTTTGATGTACAAATGGAGATTTCTCATATTTTGATATAGGATAAAGAAAAAGAAAGTTTCCATTTGCTCTATATTGATAGAGGTGACTTGAAGTTCTAAATTGTTCTTAAGTATTAGTGGTAGAAGAAGAGTTTAAGCTTGAATTTTTATAATTTGCAAATGGCTAGTTAAAGTCTCGATTTTTTTTTTTAGTGATGAATATGAATTTTGGTTATAGGACTATCATGACCTTTCCTTGGTGTTTGGTTGCTATCCTAATGCTCATACTAAGTATAATTTGTGCATTGTGGATGGTTATGATAGGGGATTAAAGTTAATTCACATAGAAGCTTGTAGTGGTATCGTCAAAGCCCTTAGTGGCTTAAGGGACAAGTTTTTAAGCATACTTTCTTAGTGTAGAATTTTCCATACTAGTGATCTAATTTTTAGAGTTTTTTCTTGTTGTTATTGAAAGTTTATAGGATTCTTAGTTTTTGGTAAAACCTTTAGGTAGGAGATGGTTTGGCAAGATGGTTATAGTTTTTTTTTTAAGATTAGAAAATGAATTTGCTCTATATCTTTAGCCAAGTTCTTGGAGTATTCCATAGGTGTGAAAAATTGTGATTTTAATTATGAAACCATATGTTTTAAATTCTCCGAATGATATCCGTATGTATCCTAGGAATTTTTCCTAGGTAGTTAATTCCCTTATAGATATATCTTACAAATCTTTTTAGCTAGCTCACATCCCAAGGTAACTTAGAAACCTTTCTAGCTAGTTAGTATGCATAAATAACTTAAATGCTTTTCTAACTAGTTAGTATACCTTCAATCATTAATTAAGAATATTAAGTATAGGTTAATTAAATTGTTTCAAAAAGTTTAAATTTATCGTAAATTTGTAGGTCTTTGAGAGCTAAGTTAGCTATACTTCTGCAATGTCCTAATAAAATTAAGCAAGTAAAGGTTTCCCTTGCCCTTCTAGAGATAGGTTTCATAAATGGTTAGTCAATGCACATATCATTCACAAACAATGTAGTTTACTAAGGTGGGTTTGGTTTTGTAACCAAGGTAGTGAGATAGGTTCATTAGATTGAGGTTTCTTTTTTATTTCATCATTCTAAAATTTTCTTAAAGGAAAAAGGTCTAGATTTTTTGTGAAATAATATGTTTTTACCCTTTCATTAGCCCGATTCATTATAGTCTTTACCAATTCAATGAGGATGGGATATAGTTGTACAAGCAAATCAATTATTTGGGCATATGTTTGTTTTAATGTTCAACTATTTTCAAGTGTGAACTTTGGTGAAAATAAGGTACAACATATCTCATCAATAGATAAGTAATTTGTTACATAGTCAATCAAAGCTCATTTTCTCATTTACATATAGTTCCCTACTTTTTGCACCATTGAATGAATATCCTCAACAAATAAGTAATTTGTTACATATTCACAAAGCTCATTTTCTCATTTATGTATAGTTCCCTACTTTTTGAACCATTGAATGAATATCTGGAGAGTTAATCATCGCTAATATCTTAATCTATCTGCATCTAAAGTATAAATTGGACTATTATAAAATATCTATCCTCATCTAATATTTCATGAAGAGAGGGATATCTATCTTTTGGTTCTTCAACTTTATCTTCTTAATTGACATAAAAGTGACTAATCTTTCTGTTTTGTCTTTAATAGGGATAGCTTTTATATTGTTATGCTACACTTTTCTATGATTAATCTTAGGATTAAAATTTCATTTGAGTTTTAGCAACTTATTTTTTATTTAGTGTTGGTTTTATATATCAATTGACTCTTTAGGTTTGTGGTTTCCTTTATCTAGAGGGTGTTTAATGATGACTTTGTTTTTGTTTATTTATGACTTATTTTTTCAAAGTTTGCCTTTTGATGGTAGTTTGCATAAAGGCTTATTAAGCAACTAGTCAAGGTTTTTAAGTAAGTATTACATTTGTTGAAGTACCAACAAAAAATTGTAGTTATATGGGTGATGTTTAATTCAATTCATTTCATTCTTTTATATTCCATTGAAGAGGTTTTGATTAGATAGAAATTCTACCCTTTTGTTATTTTTTTCTTTTTCTGTTCTTTCTATTTTAATGTTTTGCATTTCTGTTGGACATTTTGTTGGACAATATGAGTTTTTTGATAATCTCATGATGCTTTAGTGGTTTATAAAGTATGGTTCAAATCATTGGAATGTACAATATGGACTAGAGTTTCAATATCTAATTTATTCTAAGTATGATTGGGCATCTTAATCATATATTTTAGGTTTTAGGCCATTGGAGCAAACTAGAGTGGTCTAGTTTGATTATGAGGTTGGCTTATGGTTTCTAATTTCTATATTCTCATTTTATTTTTCCTTTTAATATATTCATGTTATTAAATATAATTAGATGATGAGAGAATCATGTTGATATCTCCTCACTTCTATTCTTTTCATAAAAGTTTATTTTTTAGCATTATCTTGTAGTAGTTTATGCCAAAATCCTCATTAATGTATGTCATAAATGAAGGATTGTAGCAAGGCTATTTTGTTGTCTATTGTGCAATGGATTTACTTTGATACTCAGTTTTGATTTACCAAGTTTGGTAGTGTGATAATTAAGTTTGCATTGCACATATGTTGTATTGTTGATGATCAATTCTATGTGTAGGACTTATTTTAGTTAACTTTTTCCCTCTTCATGTTGAAGTAGGAGATGAGGTAACAATGTGATTTATAAAAGATATGAAATGATATATTGAATTTAACTATGTCTATGAATATGATATTTGTCTAATCATTTTGGTAAATGATTTGCAGATATGTGTATGAGCATATGTGGAACTATTTGGTTGAATTTGTTTGTTGGATGTAAATTCAATTCTTCTTATAATGTTGTATTATGCCTTTCACTGTGTATCTTAAGAATTTTCAAGCATAAAACTTTGGTTATTTGCAAAGCATGAACATTTGTATCTATTCAATATTAGTAGTTTCTTCAAGCTTATAACCTTTCAAATAGAGCATGTGCTTCTTCACTATCACCTTTTTCTTCTCCTCATATTAATTCAAAACAATATTGTCATTTGAATAATAAATCGATATTATTTATTATCATAAAACTTTCTATAGACATTTCCTTCTTAGCAAATCTTGCATGAGGTTTTCAATTTTGTTTGGAGACTCAACAATAAGAAAATATAAATGATCAATTTTAAGAGATTAGGCCAACAACTATAAAAGTTCTTTTTTGTAATACCAATTTTAGTTATTTAAAAAAATAGTTTTTTGGCCACATTCATCTTGTGTTTTTCTATTTTGTCGAGAATTTTGTAGTTCATGTGACATGCCTAGTATAGTTGCTTGCTCAGTTATAGAATCATTTTGTAGTCTGTGTTCTGTCCTAAAATAATATATTATGCATACAAGTTTTTATCAATAGGTGCACATGATTCCTTATTGGCCATGTTTTATATGTAACCTATTGAATAAGTATTGATTATGCATATAACTAAATCCATTAGGTGTTAAATTATTGTGAATTTAATGAATATGTGCTATTGCTATAAGCTTAAATTTTTATAAATTTTATTCACATTTATAAATCATATGTCAATAAAAACTTTATTGCAACATGGATATGAATTTGAGCATTTAAGAGAGGAACTAAGTGATAATGATTTTGGTGTATAGAAAAACTTTTGAGCACTCATGCTTTATATTTTTATTGTTTGAAAATATTTATGAGGAAAAGTGGGAAGGTATATGTTAGTATAATTGGTCTTTGTTTTGTGCTTCAGGATTCTAAAATAATTTTTTCTATGAAAAAAAATACTGTTTAGTGGTGCCTTTTGTTGTGACTAAATTTTTTTAATAAAAAGATTTTAGTTTCACCATTGAAAGTTTTTTTGTATTGTTGTGAGACTAGAAAATTTACATTTTTTTGTGTTGTCATAATAATTTACCGTGATAATTCGCAGATTTTTTTATTTAAGAACATAAAAAGTTTAGAATTTTCTTTTTGTTGTCACGGTAGATTATTATGAGAATGCCATGAGAAAATTAAAGATTTTTTCATAACTTTTAAGAAAATGCTCTCACAAAGTTTTTTTTTTTTTATGTTCTCCCAAAAAAGAATGTACTTCTCATAGAAAAATTTTACAAAAATTGTAAATTTTTATAGTTGTTTCTTCCACGAACAATAATTTGTGAGAATTTCTGTAAAACAATAGTTCTCATGGAATTTTGGGATTTTTCTCTTAAAAAATTTTCGTGAAAATTAAGCTATTTACTTATAATATGAACTCTTTCAAATTTACATTATTACATTATAGTCTGTTTGATAATTCTATCCTTCTATCTTCCTTTGTAAGCTTGCAAGTTTGATTACCTTGCGTGTCCACAATTATCGCTTTGGTCCTGTTCATGGAGAATGATGTAAAAAGTGACAAGCACAGGCCGCTGTAGTTGTGGCCTTTCGGTGCAAGTAATTGGAATTAGAGATCTAAATCTTCTTATAAATCCTCAAATTAGCCTTAATTCATACCAAAAGAATTATTTGTACTTACGAATTATACTTCTTATTTTTTATTTTGTAGCTTTCCTTTTGGCTTGTATAAATAAAAAAAAATTATAATTTTAATATATTTAGCTGCGAAAGTATAAAGAAGATGTGCATATGAAAATGTCCAAGCAAACGTATTTACGCCCATAATTAAGTTCAGACAAAAGGAAAGGGCCTTACAAATATACCAAAAAACACCTGCTCAAAGACCTTATATTTGCCAAGAGGCTAATTAGGCTATGGAAGGATAATATGTACTTCTAAAGAAAGCGTAAACAGTGATGTGATTAATCTATCGCGCACGTCATTTAAAATATAAGAAATTATCGTATGAAGGCTTCATGCAACCTAGGGAAATAGCCTATCTCCATTTTCTTTTCAGCAACCGCACAAGGCTGTGATTGTGGTCTTTTACACACACACACACACACACATATGTATATTCTGCCGTAAGAAGAGAAGCGAACTTGTGGCATTTCACCTAAATTCCTATCCCTCCATCTGAGTTGGAGATAACCTCTGGTGGAAAAATAAAGCATACTTTAGAGTCTAGACTACTAATTAAGCTGATTTTGAAAAGAGATATGCAACATTACATTTGTTCTTGTCAAGGAACCGACTGACCTAAAAGGTTACTTTAAACATGTCCCTTCAAGCCAAAAATCTTGAGCTTCAAAATCAAAATATGCATAAAGAACAATCCTGCCATCATCTTGTGCTTAGCTGAATTAAAAAGCGAGGTAGCACAGAAGCAAGTCAACTTAACTTGATCATTTGGTGAAATAGGTTCTAATAACATCATACTAAGGAACAATTTAAAGTGTTGATTGAATTTGTTAATTCTTATAATTTATTAATCAGGATAAAAAATCTTCAAAATATAATAAATGCCTTAAATACGCTTTTGGTTCCTTTAGAATTGTATAAGTTTCAATTTGGTTTCTCTAGCTTTAATTAAGTCAATATTATCCTTCAACGTTAAAAAAATAATGCGATTTAGTTTTCTTAATTCTTATATCAGTTTTGTCGTTGTGATGACAAAATACAATTTGATTCAAGCGAACGGTTGATAACAATCAAGTGAGGTTAAACTTCAGTCTCACAATCTCCCTTACCCAATAATTTTTCCTCCCAAATTTGGGTAAAATTTAGAATGACTTCACTTGATAATTTAAAATTTGGTGAGTCCATGTGACCTAAATTAAATCACATCTATGTATGCAAATCAACTCTAAATTTATCATTTTCTGCTATCACTAGCTCAATTGCGTTGTTTCACTAGAATACATTGATGTGATTAAAACCAAAAGACCAAAGTAAAACTTTTACCATACTAGAGGAATTAAAAATGTATTTAGGTCTGTAAGAAGTTTTCAAAAAAAAAAAATTTTTTGGCTGGGTTCAAGGGAGGCTTTAGTGTGAATTTGAGCTTAGGAAGGGTGAGTAGGAAATCTAATCCCCGCGCGTTTAAACCTCCTAAAACTTATATTCAAGAAAAATGTGCCACTTGAGCAAAGGCTTCATGAGGTTTCAAATATTATAATGTCATTCATGTTGGCATCATCAGTTTTTCAGAAAATCAAAGCTCCTTATGTTCACAGAACTAAAGGATCTGATGTGGGGTTTCATCAGAATCCTCTCCCATGCACAATTCTTAACATAAACCAACAGCTTTTAACACTAAGGATTACGAACACAACATCAATCCGTAAGAGTCCTAGTTCCATAACTTAGAACAAGAGTGATATATAGAAACCCTAACAATTAGCGCTTCTAAAATGGAGAGACTCCTACATTTGCAGGAGCAAAAAGCCCATCTTTCATAAGCACGTCCTCTCCTTCCTACACCCATAAATTGTAGAATTTGAGATTAGAAACCCTAGAAATAAGAGCTTTTTTTTTTTTTCTTCCTTTTTTGTCTTTTGTGTTAATTTGCTGTCAAAAGAAAAGAAAGAAATTAAAATAAGCTAGGGTTTTTAATAGTACCTGGCGGACATTAGCTTTCTTCACGGGCTGGTGATCAGGCATAAGTCCGAAATGGATGTGTGGGAAATGGGCCCACTGAAAGACACAAGTCAAACGGACCCATAAAACTTAAGCCGACAAGAACTCTCCATTAGCAAAAACTGAAAGAATGTTGTTCTGGAGAAATTTAAGCTTTTTTGTTGAAATTTATTTTATCTTGACATTTTATTTTTCAAATAAAAAATAAATATCTTTGAATATATATAAATAAATATATATATATATATATATATATATATAACCTCAACTTCGTAAAAAGTCTATAGTCGCACACAAACTGAAAACAATCCGTATAAAATAAATATTCCAATAAAGTAAGATTTAATTAAAATTTTCTCGGATCTCACATTCTTTGCAGCAGCACTGAAAGCCTCTCTGTGGCTTATATCAGGATTCCCTGCTTTGATACGTTGGATCTCGTCCCTGAAATTTGTATTATTAAAGTCATCCACAAATCCATATATCATCAGCAAAATATTATTAATTCCTTTTTTTTTTGGCAATCTGACCCAGAAATACACTTTCACAAATCTTTCAGCACAACCTTCTGATAAACTTATTTACCTAAAAAATGTAAAATATAATAAGTTAAAAAAAAAATACCTTTTCTTCAAACAACCCAACTTACTCAAAAATTGTGTCACTATTAAAATGTAATAATAAACATAAATTACAAATTCAAGTAATGAGTTTTTTTTCTTTAATTATTAAAGTGATGAGGATTTTGAGCTACTAATTTTTTATTTTTAGAAAATTAAAATGGTGGGGGAAAAGGAAAAGATTATAAATTACAGATATTTTTTATTTTAATACATGTTTCAAGTCTAAATTTATGTCAATTTTCATTTCGTTCATTTTTAATTTTTTCCCCTTCATTTTGCTCCTCATACAAGTAATCAATAAAAGTAATTAGTAATTTACTGATGAGAAATCTTAATCCAGATTTAAAATCAATGAAATTAATTAAAACTTACTTGATGAAGCGGTTGTAAGCAGATGGAACTCTCTGTCTCTTCTCTGGAGCTGGACATGCACAACACACGGACATTGCACACAGCCAACACAGACACACAAACATTAAAATCACTTCGCTGACCTTCTTGCCTAATGTCTCTCTCTCTCTCTCACTCACTTCATCATTACCTCATCATTATATCTCTAACAATCACTCTCTCCATGGATTCACCACTATATTTTCGGGACGCAAATTGTGCGTGTGTTTGTGTAGACACACACACACACTCTCTCTCTCTCTCTCTCTCTCTCTCTCTCTCTCTCTCTCTCTCTCTCAGTGTGTACACTGAAGAAAAGACATAAAAACATAGACAAAAATAAGATTTCATAAGAAAGAGCTTTAGTTTGTTGATTTCTTTCTTTAATTTTGGAAAAGACAGTACTTTTCCTGTTCTTACACAGAAATTGTACTGTAGAATAAATTAATGTCGGAAACTAAAACATTAATTCCATTCACTTTAAGTCTAATGTTTATAATCAATTTGAAGAACTAGGGTTGGCTTTCAGGAAGCACTAAGGGCTCGTTTGGTATGAGGGGTTAGGTTTTGATGGAATGGGAATGGGAAATGGAATGGGAATGGAAAGGAATCTTGTATCCCATAGTTATGTTTGGTATGATAGAAAAAGAAATAGGAATATTTTTATTTTTTTTTATATTTAGTTAGATAAAAATGACATAAAAATAAAATAAGAAGAGAATTAAAAAATTAAAATATTTTTAATAATTATAAAATATAATATTTTATTTTATTTTTAATTATCAATAATAATAAAAAATAATAAAATAACATGTTAATTTAAAATTTTATTTTTAATTTACTTTTAATAAAAAAAAAATATTTGGAGAAGAATAAAATAATTTTAACTTTTTTTCTCCTACTCAGTAAAGCTTTTCCCTACTCAATAAAGTTCTCTCCCACCGAAAAACAAAGGAATGAACTCTCCCATGTTAGTAGGAATGTTGTCTCCCAGGAAAGAGGTCTCCCGCCTACCAAACAAGCATTTTTTTCATTCCCACTCCCTTTCCCTTTCCATTACTCAACTCTCCCGCAAACCAAACGAGCCCTAAATAAATTATAAGACAGGAAAGAGGCGAGGGAAATAAAAAAGCAAGGAATGAGAAAAATGTGGTGAAGATTCTTCTTTCTTATGCCACTTGAAGCATATAAACCAAAAAACCTTTTAGCCAGTCCACTGTTTCAGATTGACAAGTGAGTTTGATAGGGATACAACTTTTGCTTACTTTTACTCTCTATTGTTTAATTGGCCACTATAAAGCTTAAAATTAAAGGGTATCAACGATCAGCAGATCGTTTCCTCACTTTTTCTAACTTTTCTTTGGTGGTATCAGAAGAATCTCTGATCACCCCGGGCGGTGTTAAATAGAAAAGGGAAACCAAAGAAAAACAAAAACAAAGACAAAAAAAAAAAGCTGTGATGGCTTATATTGTTTTCAGAAATTAAAAAAAATTCTCACGTCTATTAGCTGGTGGAGGCTTAGGCATTTCCCCAGGTCCTGCTCGCAGGGTACTCATAGTCATAACCGAATCATTTGGATTATTCTGCAACTGATTCATCACCATATTTGATGAAGGTGCACTTCGAATCTCCTCCTGAGAGTTAAACCGAATACTCATTAACAATTTACACTAGTTCTCACTTCTCATTTCTTAAGCATAGGTTATTATTTAGCTATATCTATATTCTCTAGTGCAAAACTAGACAAAATGGTACTAGGTCTTTTTAAATGTTTAAGATTTTCTAATAAAATTATACTAAGTGGAAAAACTTTCTCTCGAAAGAGTCAATTGTATAGACCTAAGAAATGTCTGCAAATTATGTATTAAATTATCAAAGAACTTCCCAGTAAATATTTAAAGAATTTTACTTAAAGCTAAAAAACCCTAGTTTTGAATATACCAGAAGATTTTGGGGAGTGAAGTAGGAGTGTCCAAGGTGAAGCTGACTGGCAGAAGGAAGAAGCAGGCCACGCATATTGACAGACAGAAGGTTGGTGCAATGACCACATCGTACAGTGACAGTCTTGAACAAACTGGTGCAAGGAACACTCACCTAAATCGGAAAAAAAAAAAGACAAGAAAAAGAAGAAGCTTAACCAGCTAGAGTCAACAAGTATTTAGGGCATATATAAAGAAGGGTAAAGAGGGAGAAGAAGTTATGTGTGTATGTATATATACCACGAGGACAGTGTCACAGAAGTTGCAATGGACATAACAGAGCTGGTCGGAGGGAGAGAGGAGGTGCTGGTCCGGTGCAAAGGAAGCAGCGGATGAGGCGGACATGTTTCTTTCTTTCTGTTTTTGTGTTTTGATTGATTGATTAGATCACTTTCTCTCTCAGATTCTTTGATTGATTTGATTGATGGTATTGACTTATCAGAGAGAAAGGTTGGGGTTTTGGTGATAGACAGATGAACTTGCTCCCTATAATCTGGTCTTCTTGATTGTTGAGTTACTGCTAAGGACGGAGAGAGAGAATGAATGAGAAAAGAGTGTGTGTGAGAGAGAAAGGCCTATATTCCCTAAAGTAAGAGAGGATTGAATAGGCCCGGAAAGTTGCTCCTCTCTCTCTCTCTCTCTCTCTCTCTCTCTCTCGCGTAGTCTTTTAATTGTATATTAAATTTTTGAAGTACTAAATGTAAGATTACATTTTTTTAAAGAGGAACAAATTATGTGATTCTTTCTTTTGTTTTAATAAATTATAATTTTTTATTAAAAACAATATTTTTATTTTTATTTTTTAAAAATAAAAATAAAGCATAATAATATTTATTGTGATTAACATATATTTATAATTTATTATTTATATAATATAATAACAATTATATATAATTTGACTAATATAAAACAGTCAATTTTTTAAATTTAACAAAATTTAAAATCAGTTGATGATAAAATAAATAATTAGTGACAATACAGAAAATATTTCTAAAATAAGTTTTTAAGATTAATCAAGTAATTTAATTTCAGCAATAATATTTGTATTAAATATATATTAATAAATATTAGCATTGTCATAAATCTAATACATTTTTAAAAATTGCAGTTCATATTATATTAAATTTTTAATACAAGAAGTCAATTTTAGTGTTGAGAGTACTTAGATTATCTTTTGATTTAAAAAAAAAGTTTGTGTATATGTTCAAAACATAACAAGGGAGTATGTAGTTTAAAAATCTCTTAAAGAAAAGTAATTTACCCTAAAATTAATTATGAGTAAATCTTTATTTTAAGTGGTATTTATATAGTACTAGAACAATTAATAAGCCTAGAGTTTGATTCTTATGGTTCTCATATTCTTTATAACTAAATGAAATTTTAACAGAAAAATTATAGATATATGCTTTATTAGCACTTGAAATTTACAAGACTTTTGTCTACACAAAGTTAACGGAGATATTAATATAATTAATCATGTATCTTTACTGAATGACCTAAGTTTGTTTTAGTTAAAGTGGTCCTTCACTTCGAGATATCACAACTCAAAACTGGTTGTTATAGACTGGAATTACAATTAATAGGGTTATACTTACAAAACTATAAACTTCGTAGTGATCACATCTAAGTGAAAAAAAAAATTAATATATATACAGTAATTATTATATAATGAGTCAATAAAAATTTATTAAAATAAGTTTTTGAAGTGATAAAGTCTATTGTTAGATTCATTTTGATAAATTTTCATAAGTTTGTGTTAAAAATGCACATAAATTTTTCTCACAAACTGATTTTACACATTCTAAATAATTACTTGAAAAATATTTTTCCCTATAATGTCAGCAATATTTAGGGTCGTGTTAGGACAGCCTTACAGCGAAAAAAAATGAATGGTTGGCATTTCCAATGGATGTGCGTGCAACTGTATATGTGTGTGTGTTGAGAGAGAGAGAGAGAGAGATGGGCAGAGAGGGTGCAGAGGTGGGGGAAGGAAGAGAGAAAGGGACGTGTGCATGGGAGTGATTAGCTTTGGGTCATTCACCTGTTGTTTTCACAGTTAATAAGAGAGCGGCTTAAAAGACAGTCCTCGGTTCTCTACAATTCCATTTCTTGATGGCCCTTTTGTGTCTATCAAATCAAATGTTCGTTCTTTGTAATAAACTTCCGTGTTTAAAATCATGAATAATCCCCAAGAAGGCGGGCCACTGCAATCGAGATGTTATGTTATAAGAGCCCTCCCTTCTATTCTAACCTTTTGGGAGTTCAATGCTACTCTGTCATTCATTTTCCTCTTATTTGTTGCAATCAATTCAATCATGCATTTCGTACACCAGATATAGAAAACGTATACAAAGCAGGAGTTGTTTTGGTTGGATCAATTGTGTCTATATTTACATTGATGGCTATCTTTTATTATCATAAGATTTTGAGAATTATAAGAGAATCTTACCTTCTGTCCTATTTATATGTGAACTCTCTTGTTCTCATTCATTCTAGGATTTCCTTCATGTAGACCCTTGAATTATATAAATACCCACCTATATGTAATAAAAAAACTATAGAAAATTTTCCTAAGTCTTCGAGCGCTATGGCTTTGGTCTTCGAGGACCATAGCATTCCTTCCAGCGCCATGGCTCTTGTTCCAGTGCCATGGTCTTGGTCACTGAGCACCATGGCACTCTGTTGCCTGATCTTTGTACCAAGAAAGAACCTTATGTCAGCGCTGCGGTGCTAAATACCTTGTTTTGTTAGGTTTTCCTTTTTGCTGTCCTTTAAGTATTTTAAGCCAAATGGTGCAATATATATATTCAACGGAGATCATCAATACTTTCATTTTGATCTGTATGTATTATCATTACCTATATGTACATGATGATTGATTTGTAGTTTTTCACATGTTGATCATAGAATTAAGTATATCCCGCCATAGTCTCCTAAACAAATGCATATTAATTTTATATTTTATTTGTGTTTTGCAATTGCCACCAAATCACCAATAATTCTGAAAAAGAAAATAAAAATTTTGTCGGAACTCTTAAGTCCCATGAACAATATTGTTATGTATTGTTAAGAAAAGCGCGGCACGAGTTAGCTTTAGCACATATTGTTTGAAGTTTCGTTTTGAAGTGATGTGATTTTTGGTTATAATACTCTGGAAGAAGACTCGCAAATTATGTGTGATTGGAATATATTAAAGATGCTTTTTTTATCAGGGTCTGTATGGATTTGAAAATTTGATAAATAAAGAAAAAAAAGAAAAGGAATCTTTAATGCAAATAAAGGAAATAAATGAAATATTTAAGTTAAATCCAAATAAAATGAAATGTCGACTTTCTGATCTCCTTTTTGTCTCTCTCTACTCTCTTCAATCCAAAATATCATTAAGTATCTTTTTAAACGTGGTGTATTTCTAAAAATAACTTTTGAGTACTACTCAATTTTAAAATTAATGTGCCTACGGTTTGAAATATAAATTATATAAAAAGTTTCAATTTTTTTTGCTCTGACTAATATTTGTTCTCTACATTACCTACGGCAATAAATTCTTTTTAGGAAAAAAAGAAGGAAATTTATGATTTAATTCTTCAAAAATCATTTTCCCCTCAATTTGGTCCTCTAAAATAAAGCATTTCAATTTTGTTAATCAAAAAAAATTTTCCTAATAAAAAAATGGTCCTTTTGTTATGAAAATTTTCCCAATTAATAAACAAGAACTCATGTTGCTATTAACGTATAATTTAAACTTAAGTAGTATTTTCTCCCAAAATGATGTTGTTTAAGAAATTTTTTTCGCCCAAAATGGCATTTTGACAGTCATCTAACATTGTGAAATTTGCCTAAACAATGTCATTTTTGAAAAGAAATGAAATTTAGATAAGTTTAAGTTATGAGTTACAGTCATGTCTTCTCTTATTTATTAACTAGAAGAAACTTGTCTAATGAAAAGACCATTTTAATTGAGATTAATTTTTTTAGGAACAAAATTGAAAGGTTTCATTTTTGAATGACCAAATTGAAAAGAAAGCGATCACTTATAAACTAAAAAAATAACACCATAGCATTAATTTACTAAAAAATAAAACCATAGCATTTCCTAACAAGATTTAAATCAATTTTATACCATTTCATTTGAGAAATGTTGTAAACAAAACTCATCTATTAGACTCAAATTCTTATCGCATATTAATTATACTTAAGTGTATATGTTTGTATTTGGATATACAAATTGTATCACTTAAAATTTAATTCTATCCGAGAATATACTTCTAAAGTAGATAGATATTTTGCTAAGCTTTTATGATTATTTTCTCTCAGCATCTTGAAATTGCTTTTCTAAAAGAAGCATTAAGAACCTGTATTACAAGGTTTCACCATTTAGTCCAAAAAAAATAAAATAAAATAAAAGGTTTCACCATTGAACTAGAAAATGAATTCTAAGATCTTGTAAGAGAACTCGTTGAAATATATGAAATTAAACAATGAAAGAGATTAACAGTAGTAGTATTGGAAGACGTTCCGCTAATCTTTCCATCCATTTGCAAGGGTTCGAATTGCTCATTCAACTTTTAATCTTACGTACCTAGTGGACAATCCTTCCCATTAGAGATCTTCTGTGCCTAGTGCTCGTTGAATAACTCTTCTTTAGAGATCAAAGGTCCTGGAAATAATATTTTGAGTTGGACTTATGCATGCCCTTGATTTCAAAACATGTTATTGGCACCTTAACTAATAGTTTTAAAATAATTTATCTTTATTAATGTTTTGTTAAAAAAGAGTAAACTACTCTTCCCTCTTCTAAAAAATGCTTAAAATATGCAACTTTGACCTTTATTATAAAAATACATACAAATCCCTTGAAATTAAAATATGACCCAAATATTCTGAAAAATAATATTGATTTCATTTATTAAAAATGTAACTTATAAATTATATTTTAAACTTTTATTTTAATGTTATTTATTTTTTGTTTAAAACTATAAATTTATCTTATTTTAAATGAAAAAATTGACTATTTTTATATTAATTAAATATATATTTAATAATTATAATTATTATATAAATAATATATATAAAGATATTTTAATAAAATAGATCTAATATTAAATTTAACGCATCTTATGAACATCTCTTAAAAAAATACATAGTTCAACAAAAGAAAAAAAAACTCATTCTTTGATCTGGATCCTTGTGCCTCAATTGAGATAGTAGATAATTTAGATTGTTTATATTTCAAATTTTTATATTAATTACTTTTTAAAAATTTATAGTGAAAAGATTTTTTATTTTTATATCCTATTTTATTAAAAAGAAATACAAAATATAAAGCCTCAAGAGGATCTATTTTCCTCATTCCAAATTGTGGTATTTAACAAAATGTTCCGAATAGAAATAGAGGTTGTTTAATTTTCCCCGTAATGTCACACCGCTGGCGCTAAATCTTAATTCTCCCAATTGACCATAAATGACGAATTCATAGACAGAAATCTGGAGAATGCGCAGCTGATTTGACTGCTCAGACATTTCTCTCTCTCTCTCATACATATATTTATATGTATACGTACTTGTCAGTGTTAACCGCAGACAGCGATATTTTAATCTCGTTCGCTTTCCTTTGTCGTTTGCACAAATACATGTTTCTTTTGGTTTACTGTTTTCCCAAATCAGTTAGGCCCTCTGCTTAAGTTGTAGCCCTTGGACATAGGGTTTACTGTTGTCTCACACAGATAATTTCCAAAGTAACCCTAACTTTGTTGAAAAAGATGGCTGTCGCTTCTACCTTGCTTAAAAGTATTCATAAAGCTATTACCCTCCGTGCCACTTGTCCATTTAGGCTTAAATGCTTCATCGCCCCAAATGTGTCCCTTAAAGGGCGGTACTTCGGCCACTAACTTAAAGAGTGCATCGTGGGGTCTTTCCAAATGGTGCTGTAGTTTCAGTGTCCTCAACTAGGGCTTGGCTGGCATGTTGTTCTCATGTGGGGTGTTTGGACAATTAACTCCCCCATGGAAATGGAATCATCTAAGCTAGGCTTGGTGCGCCGTACATACAAAGCTGGATATGGTGATACAGTCGCTTTTGGATCCCCGTAGTTGAAAATCCTGAGTAGTAAAATGTTTAATGCCTTTTCAATTCTTTTTTTATTTTGGTAGAGATTGAAAATTTTAATAAAAATAAAAATTTTAATTATAAATAAAAAATTTTAATTATAAAAAAATTATACTAAAATTTTTAACAATATTGTATAGTTAAAATTTTAAAAATATAATTCTTTTTACAATTAAAATTTTTATTTTTACAATTATTATTCTTTTCATTAAATCTTAAACTCCAAAAAAATGAAAAAAACCTTATTGCACGGTGTAGTAGGATCCTTTACTAGGGGGATCCAAATGCAATAAAACTAAGTTAATATAATTTAATTATACACCATATATGTTTTGTATGCAAAATTGTAAAAATGTATACCTTTAGGCTTTTTTTATGCACCCCTTAATAAAAAATTTGTAAAATTCTTTATTAAAATACTTACTTATTTTTATTCTTGTTTACTACTATATTATATCAAACCATCACCTGCCATTATATATTATTTTATAAAATTACATGTTTGTGTGACTAATTAAGAGCCAGATGGCCATTATAAAAAAATATGAAGGTGGGCATCACTAGTTATGCAGGATTTTGCGAAAGACAGGTGCATAAAAATTGCATCTAAAGCGAGAAACTTGATCCGTGGCAATTTCATAACAACCTTGGCTCCATGAATCCTTCAATCAACAAGTTACCACATGCAACATTTATCCTAAGTTACTGTTATCATCATTGGAACAATTCTTTATATTTACGTAGTTTAACCAGAATCCAAATCTCAAAAGAACGATGGAGAAGGTTGATAGCGAGTTCGATGGAATAAACTCCACTAAGTAGCTACGCAGAATGCTAAATCGAGAATCATTTCTCTGTTAAGACTGAACACTAATTAACCAGATGACTTTATATATGCTTTAACAATAACGTATGACAAAATTATAACCATTGCAAAACTTTTAGCAACAAATTCTGACCCATTTTATACATTAATTGGAACTATAGGGGATCAAAATTTGAATTCCTTTCACATCCTAAGTCTTGTATACTAATTACCAACTAGGGTCATAGTTTCTCTAATGAGTTTATATTCTCAAATATCCCAGTTTATTTATCTATTAGTGTACTTGCCTTCCTTAGGTGTTCTAGGTCAGAAGCTTCTTTTTACTCCTTTTGTCTATTTAAGAGTATTTACCATTCTAATTCCCAACTTCATTATTGACTACTATGATTCTTAACTTCTTTATGCTAGCATTGGAGAGCCATTATCACTAACTAACAATATATTCATGTAGGATATTATGTAGGGGTATAAACTGCCACTTACCTTAAAGAACGACACTTGACCTCTTTTTGAATGCCCTACTTTAATGTAAAGGAATTTTCTCTTTCACTTGGTAAAGTTTAATAACTACTAGTGTAGTGGTTCATCTAACTTTAACTTGGGAAAGCTACTCTCTTGCTTTCCTTATCTAACATACCATACTCATCTATCAAGGAATTTTAATGAGTAGTTTAGCTATCTAAATAAAGCCTTAATAACTCCATTGTAACAGTCTGCCAGACTTATGAGATCTTTCATTTCTAAAACTAAACTAATATGTAATTGTGCTAGTCTCTAAGACTAATCTAGTTTGGAGAAACTATCCTAGGCCATCATCTCTCAAGAAAACTACTTTAACTATAACTGTGGGCTCTTTGTACTCTGTGGGATCTACTATGACCCTTAAATCTATTGCGACCTCTTAAAGCCCTATTGGGGTCTACTATGACCGACATCACTGTGCTAGAATCTATTACAATTCATCTCTAAAAGATATCAAAGTCTAATATCATTGTCTCTATGAGTAAAACTCATACTCAATAAGTCTAGCAACTATCATGCATAAACTTTAAGGTTAAACTAAGATACCTACTATGCTTTTCTAAATGCTTCTTATATGAAGTGAGTTCTATACAACTTTTCATCTCTTTAACATTGTAACACCTTAACCTCTAGCTCATACCCAAGATGCCCTCTTACGCATATGCATGTGCGGAACTCACAAGGGAGATAATTTACTCAACCTTATGCTTCTTTCTCTATGGCACTATGTGTGGGTAGAGATCCACTTAGAAGTAACATGGACCGGTTGACCTCTCTCTATGCTTCCTCATGCTCAATTACACTATTGAGACTTATTTCAATCCCAACTATATGCTTCAAACTTATGGAAAGCAAAAAGGGATTGGAGACATGCATTTTCGCTATGGGCAGATTTTGCTTCATTTCTGGGCTAACTTTGAAAATCCATAACTAAATGCAGAAAAATCGTATCTGCATGATCTGGTCATTCTAGAAAGCTTGAGACGTCTACTTCATGCTAAAAATACTTAGAAGTCTCAATCTCTCACTCATTCTGCGTTTGACATCGAAAAGGTTCACTGGTCAGAGGGGGCTTCTTTGCTGTCACAGTTTACTGATATGGACTTTGAAATTGTCTAACTAATTCCACAAAAATCCAATGCTTATAAACTATATCTCTATGGAAAGCTGTGGATGTTAGCTAGAGGAGAAAAATATCTTCAGATCAGTTCACCCAGCCAAATTCCCGGAAACCGATGAAACAGTACCTCGGGTCTGGTTGGGTGTCTGATTCTGGGCAGGAACTTCGAAATTGCATAACTTCCTCTCTGGACCTCTAAATGAGGTGCTTCCAGTTCCTACAAGTCACTGTGACCATCTAGTTTCTGTGTATAAAATTTCGTAGCCATTGGACTACATTTGCCCCTCGGATGACATGATTTCTAAACTGACCAAATGAACAGTGATTTTCTGAAATCCGAATTTCTGATGTCAACTTTGATAAATCATAGAAAATGCTATAGACCTCTAAATGACATGAACTCTAGCTTCCCAGAAATCTCTAAACATAATCTAGCTACATGTCAAATCTCTAAACATAATCTCTAAACATAACTAGAAGAGGTCATATGGCTATTCTATGACATCATGTGCAAAAGGCCCTTTCTTGGCCAAAAGTGTGGCTAATGGGGTCCAATCTTAAGTTTTCTACTTCCATGACTCCTTGAGCACATGAGAAAGCATCTTTAGGAGCTATCAATCATGCCTCAAGTGTCTAATAACTTAGATTGGGGAAACTCACTATCCCATGCCCACTTATGCACCCATATATTCTAGGCTATCATGGATTCTTTCTCATTCAACCATGCTCTTTCATTCATCATAAACCTCATTCTCATACCATTCATCGTTAATACATACATTGTCTTACAATATTTATCATTGCTACATCATATACAACATTTACATCTTACATCTCATATACAATGTATTACAAAACTTTACACTTTTCTTCATTTCTATCCCTAGCTTCATGCTTGTTGGTGGTTGCTCCCATCCCTAATCTCACTTGGGCCACCTGACATGGTTGGATGGTGGAGAGGGAGGGTGAGATTCATGGAATCTCAGTAGTTCAACTCTCATTCCAACATACATATATTGCATGCAACAAGTCTCATTATGTATGTATGGCATGTTAGCATATAAAACATGATAAAAACATTTAAAACATGTGAAATGGCCATAAATAACATTCAAGAGCTCGCTGAGTACTTGGATCGGCCTCACCCCTTCCCTTATGGCTTTTGGATTTGCCTTCTCATACTTTAGAGGTACTTAGACTCACCCTTATTCTTTGGGAGTCAACCTCACTTTTGGGAGACCTGACTCAACCAACTTAGGGCTTCGGCTCATCCTCACCTTGGCTATAGGGTTATTGGCTTTTCCATTTCCTCAAGCAAACCAACAATCATTTAAAACATCATCTCAATCATAACACATAATCATGCTAACACACTTCTCATAGCTCATATCATTCATACACACAAGCAAGTTGAGAATAGCCAACAAAGGTAGTTCTCTCCACTTTCTCTCATGCATAATTGTATGTTTACATTGTCTTGCTTGTGTGTATGAATGATATGAGCTATGAGAAGTGTGTTTATCCATACTTAAGAGCATTCTCACATTTTTGTGTTTATCCATACTTAAGAGCATTCTCACATTTTTTTGGGTTTACCTTAACTCACTCACTTCTATAAATTTGGAGAATTTGGTCCATCTCAATTTCATGCCCTGACTTTTAAGTGAATTGTTCCTCTTTATATTGAGTGAACCCTAATGTTCCTCTTAGAAGAAACTTTATCCTGAGTGAACCTTGACCTATCTTTCTTTAAAACTCTTGAGTTTACATAGCTACTTTTCTATATTTGGAAACTCGTCAACCTAGTTAGTTCTTAACTTCCTGTAGCTTCCCTGGAAGTACTAAGGTACTAATTACTTGCCTCAAGTCACTTCTTCATTCTTGAGAAAGACTAGAATCATTTCTTTCTTAGACTTTACTTTCATCTTTAGGAGTATAATTTACTGATTTTAGGGTTTTAATGACTCAACTTAGATAACATATCCTCAAATGTCTTAAATATATTTTACTGGCAACTTTAAGCTCCATATACTAACTTTGTTACTCATGTGCTTTTACATTGCACCTATCTTATATTGTGGAAGCTTATCTAACTTAATGGTGAATTCCTATCTTCCTCATCTTACTAGGCTCTAATTTTCATTCTACGTCTGCTTTTATTATATTTGATTTACTAACCCTCCTTTAGTCACTATTAAAGCGATAGTATTTTTGTTCTATATACTAATTTCTCAACTCTTTCTCACTTCTCCAATGTCCCAGTAATTACTAAATTAGGGATCTTATTCTCTTAGAGAATTGCTTAACACAACTAGGGTTTTTCAACCTTATTGCATTTTTCCTTCCTTCTTTTTTGACTAGAAAGAACCTTCCTTTGGTTAATTTTCTAAGGCATTTTCTTTTTAGATGGAGGTCCTCTCATTTGGCTATTTCATCTTGTATATGAGTCTCTACTCATTATCACTCTTGGGCTTCAACTTATAACTCAACCTAAAACACTTCCTTTGTTAAGGGTTCTTTGAAACTTTCTAGATAATAGCTTACCATGGATCCAACAAACTCATTCTATCATGCAGCATGGCTGCCATTGGATCCCTTAGGTTTCCTTTTTGATCTTAACCTCTTTTTTAAACTAACAATGAATCTTAGTAACTTTATTGTCATATCAGACATTTGGATTCCCTAAATATCTGACATTAAACTAATCATATTTCTTTTGGGGTACATTACCTCTAGGGTACACCCTTCTTGTGTACTTATGACATTCTTTATCCTTATCTCATTCATTTATGCATACTTATAACACTTCTCGCACGTCTTAGGCCCATACTGTTGGCTCATCCATTACTATCACATTGGGTACCAATTTATGTTGGAGTCAATGCCTCAATGGCGGTCTCTACAACCTTCACTACTATGTACATTGACAACATTGCTCTAGACTACTTTTCAGTCTTATACCTTTAGGCTCAGTTATAAGACATCACAGTCTCTTTCTTAGGCTCATATATGTAACACCACAGTCATTAAGCACATCTCACATCATTACTAGACTTATTTCCTTGGATTACACAAAGTTCACAAAGAAAGGCCATTAAAATATTCCATTAAATTGCTTTATGTCGTGAATAAATTCTTTATTTCACGTCCCATAGATCATATGAAGTCATTTATCTCATTATCATATTTAAATACACAAATATAACTCAAAACCATCTCAAGAAGTGGCTAGAAACTCGAGCTCATAAAGCATATACAGAAAATTTACATATGCAACCTCAGGTTCATGGTCCAACTTTTTGTCATGAACTTTGAAAAATCATAACTAATTTTAGAAAAATCAAAATTAAGCAACTATATCATTCTAGAAAGCTACATATGTCTAATTTATGCTAAAAATAAGTCCATACTAAAATAGGGATGTATAGCTACTGGAAATTGATGAAATAATAACCAAGGTTACCTATCACTATTAGTACTATTATTAAATTTCAAAAATTCATATCTCCCTACTCAGACATCTGATTGGGGTGATCTCAGTGGCCATAGAAAGCTTATTATATCTAGTTTATGCTATGAAATTTCATAATCACTAGAAACCATTTGACCCTCAAATGACACAACACAATAGACTGACTATATGAACAGTACTTATACTAGAATAATAGAAAAATGGCAACTTAAAAAAATCCTAATTAATTCCACAGAGCTCCAAATAATCTAGTCTTTAACTTTCCAAAAATTTCTAGATGAAATCTAAATGCATATCAAATTTCATGGGCAAATTTGTTCATTTGGTTAGATTGTGCCATAGGGTTGCAAAATGGCACTTTTTGTGTCTTATAAGGGTCTTAAATGGTCCAAATTCACTTCTAAAACATCCATGGCCACTTGAGCATGTGGGAAAGCACCAAATGACCTACTAAACATGTCTCAAAAGTGCACAAACCCATATTTCACAAGCTCACACTCTCACCCCAAGGTATACATATGAACACATATGCTTCATCTTACCATTTCCTAAAAATTGCTATGCCATACATATGACATCAAATCTCATACATACATAATATATTCACATATTTACATGTGTTCATGAGGCCATACATCATATAAAACAAAGGAGTACATCATATGCCATTCATATAGCTACAAAATAGGCATTTCCACATACTTGTTGTCAATCTCCTTCTTTTAGGCTTGATGGCTTCCATTCCTTTGCTCACTTGGACCACCTCGTCATGTTAAGCAAATGGAGAGGAAGAGATAAGATTCTAGGAATCCCAATAGCTCTTCTCCCTTTCAACCATACATAAAGAATACAAATCCATGTCTAAAAATGCATCCATAACCATCATGAAATATGTAATCATTCATGAAACATTTCTAGTATTCAAGAAGTCATACAAAACATACATAGACTTGCTAAGCAAGTGGTTTAGCCTCACCCATTTTCTTAAAAGCTTTTAGCTAAACTTTAGTCTTGAGAGACTCTTGGCTTTGTCTCAACCATTCTTAGGGAGGCTCATCCTCACCATGGCTAGGGGGGCTTTTGGCTTCACCATACTCAAGCAAACCAAAGCAAGTTCACAAGACATCCTTTAAATGCATAACATATCATCATGGTACCATAGCTTTTAGATACTTGCTAAAACATTTTTCATGGCTTAAAATATATATACACACATTTAAAGACAAGATAAACATCCACTCATGTATGAGAGAAAGAAGAGAGAGATACCTTTGTTACAACAACACACTTTCTTCCTTGAACTTGGATCCTCTCCCACGGCCACACACTCACAAGAAGGTGGGACTTGTTTCCTTTGGGCTAAAGACACAATATGGAAGCCACTTACACTCTTAGAACAAATTCTAAAGCTATACATTCATTAGAAAAGCTAGGTGGTTCATATGACTCTTTTATGGTTCCATAATATACCTAATGAAGAAACCTTAGGAAAATATCATCTTGGCTCTATTCTTTCCATCCATTTATGATTCTTGACTCCTTTTAAACCTCTTAGAGTCATCACACAATTAATTTAAGGAGTCTAGCTAGGTGTTGCTTCTTTAAGCCATAATATGGAACCTATGATACCATCTCACTATCTATGGTTTCTAAAATTTTTTTAAAGCTTCCTCTCATCCTCTCCCATCATATATGACTTAAAACCAAGCTTGGAAGAAATTAAAACACTTCCTAGGTGCATGAACCCCTTTAGGTCGAGGCTATGCTTCTTAAGGACACCAAAGGAGTTGTTTTAATTTTTTTGATGGGAGAAGTATGTGGGAGGCTCTTTTGGTGTCTTAGGAACTCACACAAACTCTTAGACACCTTAAATTATGACTAGAAAGTTTCCTACAAACCCAGGTGCAAGTGAAACTCTAGGCTAGACATCTTGCAAATAAATGATTCTTTCTTGGATTTCTTTGCATATACTTGTTCCTTACACTCCATAACCCTTGGTTCCATTAAGAACACATGAAGAAAAACTCTCCTCCTCACTTTCTCTCTCTTGGCCGAAGGTTAAATGGCTTGGAAACACAAGATTTTGCATGTTTTTCAAGTAAAGTCTTACTTTAAAACAGAGCTCTTTTCACGTAGATTATTTTTCACTGATTGATTTTTGAAAAGAGTTCCTTTTTGGCTTGGGTCAGACCTGAATCATCAAGTTTTTAACAAAAGAAAACTACTATTAAAGAGCTCTTAGAGAGAGAAACAACTTTCCTAACTGGCGCGGGATGAAACAGGGTCGTTTACTTATCTCTCTCCCTCCTTAATGTCATACAATGGCTACTCAAATTTCTGCAAATGGGAGCTTGAAGAAGGCGATGAGGTGTAATCTTACTTAAGAAGCCTCTTTTACAATTTTTCAAAATGACTATTTTGCCCCTACGCACCTGTTTGCTTTGTTTAGGCTCATTTCAACTCCTTTTTTAGAACCATGTCTTTTATCATAAAATTTAGGTCCTCTAATTCATAAAATGCCTTTGATTTATTAAAAACCTTCTCAAATGAACTGATTAAAGTTTGGGTCAACTGACGCTTTAAAACATAAACTAGAAGGGTTTAAACTATTCGGGGTTCCTATGGTTTTTAAGACCCCTGAGAATCCCGAGAAACTCATTTTTTCCATTTAAAAATTCCTCCTTTGAGTTTTCTAAAAAGTGTCCCAAATTACAAAAATGCCATTTTATTCTATTGCATTTTCATTAAATTTTGTCTGGTAACTTTGATTTCAGGCCACCTCTGACCTTGGATCATCATTATTTGAAGTTTAGAATATTATTCTAATTTTATTGGACCTCCAATCATTCTATCTGGGGGACTTCCCTTTGTATCTTGTGAATTATGTGCTTTTACAGAGAAACCAAGTATTACATTTCTCATGTTTACGAAAGTACTAGATGTTACAATATACTAAACTTATTTCTATTCTATCACTTACCTATCCTTTGTAAGCATTAGATGGGTCTCTAACTTTGTCTCCTGTACATCACCCACAATACTTTGCTTCTTTTTTCTCACTTGAATATGGTCAACAAGGCTTTTTGTCTTGAGATACACTCCATTACCCCTGAGTATCCTCTGACTACAAGATCTAAGCCTCAGCTTTCTTTGCATTTAGCTCACCATCAAAGGCTCAAGAACCCTACTTTCTAAATTGATCATTCATTAGCTAAATGGTGAGACAAGGCCAAGCAGGGTTTATCTAGAGTGGTGTCTATAGGTTCTAGCTTGAGGGATTAGTTTCTAAATTTTCTAGGTCGTCTAGATGTTGTGGCTGGGGGAGTAACTCTCTTAGATTTCCCTTGAACTAATTTGTCTTGCAATTGCATTCTTACTCACAGCTGCTGCTCTACCATTGCCTATTACCACTCCAAGTGGAACATTATACCCTACAAAGTTACTAGCTTAAAGTTTATAAGCTCTACTCTAGATGGCCTTCTATTTCTAATACTTATCATTCTGCTTAAGCCAACTAGAAGTTTCAATACATAACTTACTTGTATGCCACCAACATACACACCTAAAATTCCACAAAAAGGCCAACATCTAACATATTTTCCCTTATTCTTAAATCTTAACCACGGCTAACATGCTTGAACATTTGCTCCGATACCAAAAAGTGACAAAATTATAACCATTGCAAAACTTTTGGTAGCAGATTCTAGCCTATTTTACACATTAATTAGAACTAGATGGGTCAAAATTTAAATTCCTTTTCCTTTTCATTTATGGCTGCCATACACAAGTTTGTTTTGACTCATAAGACCAAGATATAAGCCTTATTTGCATATTGAAGTCATATAGTCCATTTTGGCCACTTTGGACATAAAAGGGCTTTAAACTTAAAAAATTCATAATTTTTGTTATATAACTTTGATTTATGTAAATTAGGTATCTCCAAAAAGCTTATAATCTAAACTTTATGCTATAAAATTAACCCCTAAAAAGACACAAAATCCATGATAATGATAATATGGATAGTATTGCACAATTATATAATTCTACACCAATTTCAAAAAATCACCAAATATTTTATAAAGTTTTGAAGAATACTATTTTTGGCCTTTTAGAAAACTCTATAAATTCTCTCTAGATGCCTATAAAATTTTAGCCTAAAACTAAGTCATTTGGGCTGTCAAGGGTAGATGTATAATTTATGACTCATTCGAACCAAAATTTAGTTTCAAAGTGATCTATTTGACCTCTAAATTGCAATCTTTTGCTTTAAGCAAATTTTAATCTATCTAAACTTCATTTCCATAGGAACTATCGCATGAAATAAAGTTAGCTATTAAAAATCACTATCTCACATCCATCTATGCATATACATCAAATAGACTCTTATATATGGATTATGTACCAATGGCCAATCATGCATCAAAATAACATATATTCATGTGGTTAAGCTTATACAAAAGTTACCATTGCATGTTCTTGTCATATACAAAATATTTCACTACTAATGTGTCTCATACGTCATTAATTACATTGTTACAACAAAAGCTTTTGATACATGATTTCTAAACTCTAATTTTTCTCAATTTCCTTCTTCTTGCTTGATGAATCATAGGTAGTGGGAGATGAATAGGTGAGATTCTTAGAACAATCTCAGTAACAAAGTTCAATCCATATCAATGCATACAATGAATGTAAGTGAGCAAATGCAAGCATGTGGTCATATGCATCCAAATAGCTTAAACATAGAATTTAACATAAAACTTCAATTCTCATCAATCCATGGTATCAAAACATACTAGCTAAGCTTAACTGGACTCAACTCTAGGCCAAGGAAGAGCTACTACCAGTGTGTAACAACCAAAAAAAAGAAAAGAAAAGAAAAGAGAAAAGAGAAGAGAAAAGAAAAGGGAAAGAAAAGAAAAGCTGAAAATTTTCGAAGGCTGAAAATTTTCTAAGTCTGCTAGCTACAACCTAGCTATAGCGAATGTACCTGTTCGCTATAGCGAGAAATAGGCTAGCTATAGCGAGAGAGCCTTCTCGCTATAGCGAAAATGCTTCTAGCTATAGCGAGTGCGGGCATCCCATACAAAATCCAGGGAGTAGCTCGCCGTAGCGAGAGCTATAGCGAAGGCCAAGGTTTGGGACTTACACGAGCTCGCCGTAGCGAGGGTTATGGCTCGCTATAGCGAGGGTGAGTCCGAAAAAGCGTAAAAAGAGAGATTTTGCCTTTTTAAAAGCTTCCAAACTTTCCTTTCTCTTAGAACCGACCTAAGCTTCGACCAAGGAGAGAGAAAAGAGCTTTGGAGAGAGAGAGAGACCTAGAGAAGCAAGGAGATCAAGCAAAGAGGTGAGTAATCTTTAGATTTCCATAGCTTTTCTCCTTAGCATGCTATTCTTCTCTCTTTGCCCTCTCTTCCTCTGGTTTTAGAAGTTGATTTGGGTTTGGTTCAGAAGAGGGAAGTGGAAAACTACTCTAGAAGAAGGGTAGAACTCATATATCTTCATTTCTTCTTCCTTGCTTTCTTCTTTGAGAGCTTGAGAGAGGAATGAGAGTGAGTAAAGTTCTAGAGAGAGAATTCCTAGATCTTACAAGGGTAGTGGGGGTTTTGTTTTGGTAAAGAGCCCCTTTAGCTTTGTGAGTACTTAATCGAGATAAGAGAGTAATTTGATGCTCTTTGTTATGCCTAGGCTCAAAGGAAGCAACTCCATCTAGTTGTGAGTGTGAAATCAAGAAGGGAGAAGATAAATCGAAAGGGAAGACTTGTATTATCCGATAAGGTAGCTCTCTACTCTTTTCTTGTTGCATTCTTGGATGTGTAATAGTCATTGTATATTGGTGTATGTGCTTGTATGATGAGATATGCCATTTGATATTGCCTTGATGCATTAGTACCAATGTGCTTATGATATGAATTGTGAAAATTGCTCGGGTGAGGTGGTGCCGAAAGTCCCTTGAGACGGGTGAGGTGGAGCCAAAAGTCCCTGAACCAACGATAAGGCCGATCCAAAAGTCCCAAAGCTCGAGTGAGGCTAGACCAAAAGTCCCTAGAGCCTATCATTGGCATTGACATGTTATCATGGCATGAAACACATATGTTGTGTTATTGTGACTTGTGTGCATGCTTGACTAGTTATATGCCTTGATTGCATCTTGAATGAGTATGAGCTATTGAGATTCCCTCAAATCTCACCCCCTTCCCCTCCCATCTTAATATTCAGGTGGAGCTCAAGGAGAGTCAAGCATACCTCATGGAGCCTAGTAGAGTATAGTTAAAGAAATGTATAGTTCTTTTGATGTATAAGGTGCCAAAATGAATATGCACCTATTATTTTTGAGTTATAAATGTGGGAGCACATGTAAATATATGTATAGATGATGTATGGATTGTTTAAAGAGCCAAAGTAATGAGAATGTAGAAATTGGCCCTTTTGTGGCTTACATGTGCTAGTGTATTATGTTCCGTAGCATAGTGGTTTTGAAACGTATGATGTTTTGGATCACTTAGACATTTCATATATGCTATGTTTGTACTATCAAACTTGCCCAAAAGAGATTAGAGCATGTGGGAGGTCATTTAGACCCATTTTGAACCACATGGGGTGCCAAAACTGCCCATTGGGTGAGCTCCGTCAAAGTATGACCGGATGAGCTCTTCTTGGTATGGAATTTGGCATGCCTCTAGAGTCCATTGAGAGCTTCTTGAGAAGCTAAAGTGGGTAATATTTGGAGGTCTAGAGAATATTTGCCGAATTGTTGAAGTTGGGAAATTTCAATGGTTTGGTCATGGTACTGTGCATTAAGTCCGAAAATGAAACCATGTCATCCATAGACCAAACGGTGTCCAATTGTCATGAAATTTTGTGAGCATAAACTAGATATCCACAGTGACCTATACCAACTAGAAGCACCTTAATTGGATGTCTGTAGAGAGAGAAACGATTTGCTGAAGTTCTATATCAGCATCAGGGAAGTTTTTGACCTTCGTTACTGTTCTATCGGTTTTCGAGGTCCGAGAGCTCCTGAACTGATCTAGACTTATTTTTCTCCTCTAGTTAACATCTGTAGATTTCTAAATTGGTATATTTTTCCCAGATTGGATTTTTTTAGAATTAACTACGAATTGTCAAAGTTCATGATAGTAAACTGCACTAGTATCAGGGACAGCCGGACATCTGTGTCTTTTTCGATGTCAATGATAGTCCAACCGTGGAGATCGTGGTTGAGAGTTATTTTTAGTGTAAATTTAACACCCAAATATTTCCATAGAGCTATAATTTGCTTGATTTCCATTTTTTTAGAATTAGTTATGATTTTCCAAAGTTAGAGCCAAAAATCTGACTTATGGGCTCATTTGAGAAATTGCATTTTTCTGGTTTTTGGCCCCATATCCGTGGTTTGTGAGTTGTTTGAGGCTATGTACAAGTTGTATAAATGGTGTTTGAGTAGAGAGGGTGAATGATGGGTTCACAGGACCCACGGAGCAAAATGTGACCGGTTAAACCCCGACTTCAAATAGTAAAATACCATGGTTTCGGTCATTTTTCTGGGAAATCATATGGAATCAAGCCTAGAGGGAGATGAATTGGAGTCATATTAATATGGTGTTACACAGTGTCTCAGGAGTCATAAATCTACCTTGAAAAACACACTGATAGTTGAGCCATAGATGCTTCCTAAATAGGTAGAGCCAGACTTCTATAAACCAATACTCACAACCTAGGATCTATCCATATTAGGACAAAGGAGGGTGCTTTCAATTGTTTATACATCACATCTATGCATTCAATGATATCTATAGGAAAAGTAACACATCGCCACTATTTACTGGAGTAGCTAATGGGCCATTATGGCACAGTCAAATGTGCATTGACTAGGATGAAAAGTATGCATTAGCTAAACCGACCCTTGCCTAATGGGTTTCTGACCCCGAAAAGGCCATAACCACATTTCTCATAATCCCACAAAAAGGGAACTCATTCAGCATACATTCATTTTCTTCACATATTCATAACATACAATAAAAAGGTGGTAAGATAAGCTAATAAACAACGCCTAATATATTTTTATTAAAACAAATCTCCACGAAACAACGAATTTCCAATAGAAAATAGGTACTTTCAAAGTTTTGGATGATTATAAAACCCATAGGTTTTGCATCACCAACGTGCGGATGTGGTGTCTCGACTAGGGATTTGAATCTTTTTAAGGCATCGAATCATGTAGAAAGGCATATTTCTCTCGATTTAATTGCTGCCTCTTTTCTTTCATGGAGCAATAAGTTCCTCAAGAAAGAGTGCAATGTTTTCTATTATTTCTCACGTCGAGATATTACATCCAAAATCATAGTATGAATGTTAATGGATCATTATATTAACTTGTTGAACATCTCAGTGTCAATTACGTAGGGAGTTATTCCTTCTTAAATTGATCCTCACACCTTATTCTCTATGGGATAATAAATTTCTTGAAAATTGGGCAAGCTGTCCAGTTAACAGTAATGATACACCAACTAATGAGTTTTGAACATCTTTGAAACAGTGAATGATTATCTGGGTTGACTGGCATAATAGTGGTAATGAAACCTTTGGCCAATGGGCGATATCTTGATCTGAGGCAAACTGGCTTAGTTGCAATAGGAATAAAGCTTAAAATCAAGGCAGAAGCTGAATCAGTCAAGAGTTTAATTGTCTTAAGTGGGAAATTGAATGGAAGGCATATCCGAGATTTTCGAAGGGATTATGGCGATATTCTAGACTTGTTGCGAATATTGGTCCAGCTAGAAGCGCTTTTCGCCTTGGCCCAGTATTGGGATAGCTCACTAAGGTGTTTTACGTTCTTTACGTTCCAGATTGTACCCACTCTAAAAGAATATGGGAGGTTCATGAATGCACCTATGGGAAAGGATGCTTCAGTTTACTACTATCATGGGCATTTACCATCAAAGCATATAGTGGCTCAAATCTTAGGGGAAGATCCTAGTAAAATTCAATTTCATCAGAGAGGATAGACTGAAGGCCTTTCAAGGAAATATGTAGAAAGGCATTTGGAGATCTTAGCTGAAAAGGAAGATTGGGTGACTTTTAAGAGGGTCCTTGCTTTAGCCATATATGGGGTAGTGTTGTTTCCATCGGCCGTAGGGATAATCGATTTAGCGGCCGTGAGTGTTCTATGGATGGTGGAAAATCACCGCGTAAACCTTGTGCCCGCAGTTTTAGCAGAAATGCTATTGACGTTGAGCTTTTGTCAACTAGAAAATGGAGGAAAATTGAAGTGTTGCACACAACTCCTCACAGTTTGGATGTTCAATCATATTTATGGGAGGAAGTATCAGTTAGGTCGACGACACGACACCATACACCACCCAATTAAGGATTTCCTTAATCGTGAAGGTTCTATCCTGTCATTTTCAAAAATGACTTGTAATGATTGGGCTCAATCCCTCGGCCAATTAGACGAAAACACAATCTGGTGGAAGCTGGCTTGGTGGGAAAGCGAAGAAATCATATACTGTTGTGGAGAATTCCTGAATGTACTTCTCATAAGCCCTCGGGGATGCATTAATTACAACCCATCAGTTGTTCATCAATAGTTTGCATATAAACAAGATATTCCATCTGAGGAGGCAACATGGTTGGTTCATTTCTATCATAATGATCCGGAAGCTAAGATGCTTTGTCAAAAAATAAGAAATGCATGGAGCCAAGTGATATGCAAAAGGAAATGGGAACTGGGCAAGCGAATTGTAGCTACAACTAAGAAATATCAAGAGTGGTTGAAGGAGAGGACAAAAGGGGCTAACCCTTCTTTTGGACCAACTGATCCCATGCTCGGCAACAACCTGCAAGTGATTGATGAACAATTAGCAAGGCAAGTCAAAGAAAAAAAGGAAAAATTGAAAGGTTTAGAAGAAAAAAGATAAGAACGCCTGAGGAGTTTGAACTAGATGAGAAGTGAATGTGTAGCATTACGAGCAGAGGCGGATAGGGCAAAGAGATATAAGGGAAGTATGGGGACTGTTGAGATGAAAAGGTTGAAAGAAGAAAATACAAGATTGAAAAATAGGATCGAGGAAGCTCAACAACGGATAGCCGAAAATGAAAAGAAGATGTGTATCGGTAAGGCCCAATTGATGAAAGTCCTTAAAGAAAAAGATGTACTAGAGAGACAAATGCAGAAGCTTGAATCTAGTGGGACTAGACATGAACTTGATATGCTAGCTAGGAAATTAGAACAGAAAATGAATGAAATATCTGTCATCAGAAGTAATAACGCTGCAGTAGTGTAAAACTTGGTAGAACAACTTAATCAGCAAGCTGAGACGATTGAGACCTGGAAGATAGTCCATGCAGAGCGAGCCACAGAAAAGGAAAGGTTCCAGTCTTGGTTCAGAAAATTGATTCTCTTGGCTGATAAGATCCTCCCTAGTTTCACAAGCACACTGAAAGCAGCTGAAGGTTTAACTAATCCATTAGGTACATCAAAGGAAATGACAGAGTTCTTTATGTTGTGTAATGACATTGTAAATGAGTTGAAATACCTTAATAGTTATTAAGTTCCAAAGAATGCTAATGTAATGTATCACTTGATACTTTGGTCTGAAAAACAAGAATTGTATTTTCCTTATGATTTAGACATGGCTCAGATGAATACAAAGACCTGATCATGTAGGGGTTTTTAATTCCCTCTTGCGTCAAGTGTCAACTTTAATATTCTTATTTGGGTTAATAAAATCCTTTAAGAATCAAAGGGCCCGATGTTCCTTTGCCAATTATGTCAAAACAGTTAATCTAAATTAAATATACATATATATATATATATATTAATGATGATAATAATAAAATAAGAGAAATACTTTTCAATATCACTAAATTTGTTTTCTCTTTCCAGAGAAAAGAATAGGAAGGGTCAAATAAAGGAAGACAATATTACGCCTCAGAAACGCGTCCCATCTAACCAGACCCGTCCCACTAGGATATACGACACGCGTTCAAGAGCCATGCTTATGGAGGAACATCAAGGGGAAGGTAGTTAGAGAGTTGAGAAGGACACAATCGCACTGAATAATTGCATCACAACCATGGAGACCTAGATGGCTCAAATGAGCGAGATGATGAAGATGTTGTTAGAAACCTTCAAAGGAAAAGGCACTGATAACTCCCCCAATGCATCTAGTCATCTACCCGTCACTGCACAAGTGGGAGTGAGCTCACCCAGAGTGGTTATAACTGAGGCCTATTCTAATCGAGTGCCTGGCCCTATGTTACAACAAAAGAGTACATAAGATACTCCTATGGTGGTGGCTAACAAGCAGGTTCCCCATGATGAAGCAAAAGATATACAAGACTTCCCCAGATATGATGATACGTATACCTTCCAGATCCCAACTGTGGATGACAAAGGGAAGAATATTAACGCCAAGGAGGACTGGGAAAGAGAATTAGGGGAGGTTAAGGACCAACTGCGTAATCTACAAGGTCCAACCACATAGGGGTCATTGGACATAGAAGAGTTGTGCTTAACTCCCGGAGTGTCCATTCCAAAGAAGTTTAAAGTTCCGGATTTCGATAAGTATGATGACTCCGGTAATCCAATTTACCACCTTAAATCATACTGCACAAAGATGACTGTTTGGTCAAGGGATGAAAAGTTCCTGATAAATTTCTTCCTAGAGAGTTTGACCGGGTCTACCTTACTATAGTTTATACAATTAGACCATTCTAAGATTCACAAGTGGAGAGATCTCACAAATGCTTTTATGAAGCAATACAAATTCAATCTCGACACTGCCCCAAATAGGGAGCAGCTGAAAAGAATGAGTAAGAAGCTAACTGAGTCGTTCAAAGAGTATGCCCAAAGGTGGAGATTAATGGCTTCCCAAGTTCAGCCTCTGATGATTGGGTCTAAATTCTGTTCATACTTTATTCGGACGTTGTCTGATCCCTTTTACGAAATCATGTTAGGAACTCACGTTACTAACTTCGATAATTTAATCGAGGTTGGGGAGAGAATTGACGCAGACATTCGAGATGGAAAGCTTACATCTCCTTTAATGGAAGGTGGATTTAAGAAAGGGCAAGGTATGAAGAAGAGAGAAAGAGAGGTGAGCTATATTCAACCCTTAAGACCATTCCTGCGACAACCTATGTCTTATCAGATTGGTAGGGGAAACAAAGGCCAAAATCAGTACAGACTAGCAATGAATGGACAGGGACACTAGGAGAGGGGAGCCAATGTACGGTCGAAGGACAACTGTCCGTGGCCCAATTTCAATTCTACCAATGCAGAGTTGTACCAAAAATTGTTGGAGGCAAAACTCATAAGGCCACGGTACGTGAAAGGGATGCAACCACCGTACCCAACCTGGTACTACCCCAACGTCTCCTGTGAGTATCATATGGGAGCCCCAAGGTATTTAATTGAGAATTACATCACATTCAAAAGGAATGTGCTAAATCTGATAGAATCTAACCATATCCAACTTAAGCCCAGGAAGGATTCAACAATTGCCACCAATCCTCTTCCTAGTCACGGGTGACAGGTGAATGCCATTGATAATGAGTTAGGTTTTTCTAAAAACCCCGATATTATTGGGTTGTCCATGAAGATTCTGTTAGCTAATCTTTGATTAGCAGGGTATATGTTAGGATTATCACTGGAAGAGTCTGTCAAAACCGTCACTGGGCCGCAGTCCACATTTTGTGATTACCATCAACAAGATATAGATCATGATGTTGAGGGTTGTATACAATTCTAAGAAGCACTGAAGGAATTAATGACATTAGGGATTGTGGTTGTAGGGAAGTCTAAAGAAGAAGTTTGTGTAACAGATTGGAAGTATGTGGATCTTGTTATCCCTATTAGGCAGTTGAAAACAGTTACTTTAACTGTCAATGAGCCTTTTCCAATGTCAATTCCTCTTACCCCAAAATCATCTCCAGTGATAATTAACATGCCAGCTCCTTTTCCATATGAAAGTGATCGTGCTGTACCTTGGAGATATGAGGAAATCATTGAAGATCCCCTGAATCATGTAGTAATCGCCAAGGTAGAAGGATAACCCATCATAAATATAGCCGAGGCAAGGGGAGTCACTCGAAGTGGTAGGGTTTATCTCCCTGCCAATATTAATAAAGACACGAAAGGAAAATGGGTTAATATTAGTAAAGAAAAAGAGGAAGGGGAGACAGTGCTTATGAGGAATTCCTACGGATTATGAAGCAAAGCAAGTATGACGTGGCTGAACAATTAAAGAAAACCCCAGCTCATATTTCAATGTTGATATGAACCAGACTCATGTGGGGAAGGATGCTCGTGTGGAGAAGGACTTGATGATAGATGGCCCAATGACAAGAGGAAGAGTTAAGCGTCTACAAAGAGTAATTGGGCTTCAATTTGCTAAATTAGAAGCCCATAATGTTAGTGCATGTATTGAGGAAGCAAATGGAGCCTTAATCATACTTATTCAAGCCCAGGTTGATGCTTAAAGAGCCCATTGAAGATAGAGGACGTGAATAGTACTTCAAATGCAAGATGTCCAGCCCATTAGTATTAATTAGTTTCTATTAGGCTGATTATCTATCCTTTTCTATTTTTAAAAGGATTTGATTTTGTATCCCTATTTTTTAGATCTTTCAGTTAGGATTATGTAGTTAGTTTCCTATTTTTCCTCCAGTAGATAGGTTTGAGCTACACTATAAATATATGTATTCTGCCTTCATTTGAATCAGATTGGAAGTAGTAGAATTATTGAGTGTTTCTCTAATTGTGAGAATCTTATCTTTTCTTTGCTCTTGTGAAACCTTTGTCTTGTCAACCTATCTTTAGGTTGGTGATTCAAGTTCGCAAAAGCCCCCAATTCGTGCTTCGATCCAAGTGCGTCGTTGTGTGGATTGGTTTACTGTGTTCGTGGTTAGGCGCATTGTCTAAGTAGCAGGTCAACGTTCTTATAACGTTGGTTGGCTATTTGCTTCCGTCGGGTCTTGAACTATCATCTATCCATCAACCTACGTCGTGAAGATTGGGCCACCCCTTGATTTCGCATCATTTGGTATCAGAGCTTCGGTTTACACGGTAGGTTGTCTATCATACATTCATCATCCACCATTCTACTTCCTTTCTAGCCTCCATATTTTTTTCCTTTTCCATATCCATTCATTGCTACCTTTTATTATAAAAAAAATACTAAACTTTCTACCTTCCCTTGTTTCCAGATTTGATCCTTAGTGTGCAAGATTTGGTTTTTTATGCTACAAGAGCCATTCATTTTGTAATCTGGAAAATTTTTGTTCTGGACGTGTTATTTTTCCCTTATCTGTTCAACCCCTTTCTTTTTGAGATTTTGGATGATTAATAGGTCAATCCTAAGTTTCAGAATCTCAACTTTCATTTTGTTTTAGAATCATCAAATTCGGAGTTCTCTAAAGGAAGTTATTGTTATTTTTAGTGGTAATGTTTTCTGATCTGTTTCTTATTGTGTGATCTTGTGATTCTCTTTCATCTGATCCAAAAAAAAAAGATGCAAAAAAAAAAAGGAAAAGGAAAAGGAATAGAAAAGAAAGGCAAAAAAAAAAGGTTAGCCAAAAAAAAAAGTGAAAAAAAAATGAAAAAAAAAACTTGTGATCAGATTTCTTTCATTTGTGATCAGCATTGTTTCCTCTTCCATTTGTTTCCTAATTTTTGTGATCCACTTTCCTATTCCTATATTGTTTCCTTTTATCTTGTGATTGTGGACTTTCCTATTGTGACTTCAACTTGTTTCCTATTCCTTTGATTTGAACTTTCCTAATCTAACCCTCTATTGATTTCTCATATCTTGGGTTTTTAGAATCATTGTAATTGGCTCTTTGGTATTTTAAACTTGATTTTGCATTGCTAAGTGGTTAAATCTTCCCTTTTTCATATTGGAACCCTAGCCTAACCAAACCCTAACCTTACTTGTAACTTGTATGCACCAATCACAACTTTTCATACCATCCACCAGCACATACTTTGGTGAACCGAGAATTTCCAGTCCTTGATCACTTGACAAGGTCTTAGGTAACATAAGAGCTTGGGATTTGATATTGAGAGGTAAAAGGCAAGAGTGGATAGATCATTGTAGAAAAAGCCAATAAGAGAGAGTAAACACGAGTGAGAGTGTTATATCTCAATTGAGTGAAACACGTGAGGAAATATTTGTGAGGTCCTATATACTTTTGTTTCTTTTTCACTAACATGGCAGATAATCGAGAAAAAGGAGTTGCACATGAAAGTGATAATGATGATCACAATTCATTTAGAGTAGCGCCTTTGCAAATGAAAGCGCTAGTGAGTCATTTTGAAAGGATGCTTGATAAGAAGTTGGAAGGACTCCATGAACGCTTAGATCGAGTGGAGAGTAGAAACTCTAGCCAAAGGACTACTCAAACTAACTAAAGACAAGCTCATGCTGCACGCCCACAACACCGTGAATATGCGGAAGACATGGAAAGCCATGATAAAGATTACGAAGAAGAGGAGACTTAGCCAAGAAGAAGGCCACTCAACATACAAAGAAGACCATTGAGGAGGCCTAGAGATGAAGAAGAAGGCCTTGGAGGAGTCAAAGTCAAAATTCCTTCCTTTCAAGGCAAGAGTGATCTGGAAGCATACCTAGAGTGGGAGATGCGTGTAGAGCAAATCTTTTCATGCCATAACTACTCTGAGGGTAAGAAGGTCAAAATTGTTGCTCTTGAGTTTACTGATTATGCTCTTATTTGGTGGGATCAGATGCAAAAGGAGCGGATTATATATGGAGAGCACCTCATCTCAACATGGGAAGAGATGAAGGCTATCATGAGGAGGTGATTCATTCCATCCTATTTTCGAAGGGAACTTCACAATAAGCTTCAACGCCTCACTCAAGCATCCAAGAGTGTGGATGAGTACTACAAGGAAATGCAAATAGCCATGATTAGAGCTAATGTAGAGGAGGATCCAGAAGCAACAATGGCTCGTTTCTTAGATGGGCTTAATCGTGACATAGCCGATGTTGTGGAGATGTACCACTATGTTGAGATTCATGACTTAGTCCACCAAGCTGCCAAGGTGGAAAAACAACTCAAAAGGAAGAATATTGCAAGGAAGAACTCCAGTTCAACTTCTTTCAACTCATGGAGGAACAACCCAAAGAAAGATATTCCCTCTACTTCAAATTCAAAGGGAAATGAAATAAAGAAAGAAGAAAAGCTGGCTGCACCACCTAAGAAGGTTCAAAGTGGGCCTAATCCTTCAAGAAATCGAGACATAATATGCTTCAAGTGCCAAGGGAGAGGACACATCTCTAGTGAATGTCCTAACAAGCGAACCATGAATATCAACAACCTTGGTGAGTGGGAAACTGAAGGAGAAACAACAGAGGAAGAAGAAGAGCTATTCATGGAAAATGAAGATGGAGAGTATGCAGAAGAAGGAGAACTCCTTGTAACTAGGAGAGCCCTTAGTGCCCAGATGATGGCAGACGAAGATAAACAAAGAGAGAACTTATTCCATACTCGTTGCCAAATCCAAGGAAAGATATGTGGTGTGATTATAGACGAAGGAAGTTGCTGCAATGTGGCAAGCACTGAGCTAGTGGAGAAGTTGAATTTGTCTACTTTCAAGCATCAACGGCCTTACAAACTCCAATGGCTCGATGAATGTGGAGAATTGAGAGTAACCAAGCAAGTTAAGGTAATGTTTTCAATTGGCAAGTATAAGGATGAAGTGCTTTGTGATGTTGTACTAATGAAAGCATGTCATATTTTGTTAGGTAGGCCTTAGCAGTATGATAGACGTGTTACACATGATGGTTTTCTAAATCATTATTCTTTTGTACTTAGAGGGGAACCTATAACCCTCCTTCCTATGTCACCAAAGCAAGTGTTAGAAGATCAAATCAAGAGAGAGAAGAAAAGAGAAAGTGAGTGTGTAAAAGTGTCTGAAAAAGAGGAGAGTAAAATTGAGAAAAGAAAAGAGGGCAAGCCAAGAGAAGAGAGAGGAAAAGGAGAGAGAGCTAAATGTAAAAGAGAGAAAGAGGGAGAAAAAGAGAAAAGTTTGTTAGTAGCAAGAAAGAATGAGATCAAACAAGCTTTGTTTTCTCAACAAAACCTCCTAGTAGTTATCTATAAAGAGGCTATGTTGAATACTAACAACTTAACCTCTACTTTGCCTAGTCTTGTTTTGTCTCTTTTGCAGGAATATGGAGATGTCTTTCCTGAAGAGGTACCACTTGGGTTGCCACCAATTAGAGGGATAGAACATCAAATTGACTTTATACCTGGAGCACCTTTGCCTAATCGTCCAACTTACCGAGCTAATCCTGAAGAGACCAAGGAGATTCAAAGACAAGTGCAAGAGCTATTGGAAAAGGGATATGTGAGGGAGAGCCTTAGCCCATGTGCAATACCAGTATTGCTCGTGCCTAAAAAGGATGGCACATGGAGAATGTGCATTGATTGTCGAGCCATCAATAATATAACGGTAAGATATCGTCATCCTATCCCTAGGTTAGATGATATGCTTGATGAATTAAATGGCTCCACTATCTTCTCTAAAATTGATTTAAAAAGTGGCTACCATCAAATTAGGATGAAAGAAGGAGATGAATGGAAAACTGCATTTAAGACTAAACATGGACTTTATGAATGGTTAGTTATGCCTTTTGGTCTCACTAATGCACCTAGCACATTTATGAGGTTGATGAATCATGTCTTGCGTGCATTCATAGGTAAATTTGTGGTAGTTTACTTTGATGATATCCTTGTGTACAGTAGGACTTTGCATGAGCATGTAGATCACTTGAGACAAGTCCTAGAGGTTTTAAGAAAAGAAAGATTGTTTGGCAATTTGAATAAGTGTGATTTTTGCACTAATAAAGTTATTTTTCTTGGTTTTGTTGTGAGTGCTGAGGGGGTTGAGGTTGATGAAAAGAAAATCAAAGCCATTCAAGATTGGCCAACCCTTACCACCATTGGACAAGTGAGGAGCTTCCATGGACTTGCAAGCTTTTATAGGAGATTTGTAAGGGGCTTTAGCTCACTAGCAGCTCCTTTGAATGAGTTGACAAAGAAGAATGTTCCATTCAAGTGGGGAGAAGCTCAAGAGAAAGCCTTCCAAACCATCAAGGAGAGGCTCATACATGCACCTTTATTAGTCCTTCCAGATTTTGGTAAGATTTTTGAGGTTGAATGTGATGCTAGTGGAATTGGCATAGGAGGTGTACTCATGCAAGAAGGTAAGCCCATTGCATATTTTAGCGAAAAGCTAAGTGGTCCTACTCTTAACTATCCTACATATGATAAGGAGTTATATGCTTTAGTTAGAGTGTTGGAAACTTGGCAACATTATTTGTGGCCTAAAGAATTTGTCATACATTCTGACCATGAGGCTCTAAAACATATTAAGAGCCAAAACAAATTGAATCGAAGACACGCTAGTTGGGTTGAATTCATTGAATCTTTCCCATATGTGATTAAGCATAAGAAAGGTAAGGAGAATATTGTTGCTGATGCACTTTCACGTAGGTATATTCTTCTTTCCATGTTAGACTCTGAGGTTCTTGGTTTTGAGTTCATCAAGGAATTATATACAAATGATGTTGATTTTGGTGAAGCTTTTAACTATTGCAAGCCTGGAGTTGGTTGGGACAAATTTTACTTGCATCAAGGATTCTTGTTTCGTGTTGATAAGCTTTGCATTCCTAATTGTTCTCTGCGTATGTTATTGATGAAGGAAGCACATTCAGGAGGTTTAATGGGACACTTTGGCATTGTTAAAACATTTGATATCTTGAATGAGCATTTTTATTGGCCTAAGATGCGTAGGGATGTTCAAAAGCTTGTGGGGAGATGCGTTGTATGTCATAAAGCAAAATCTAAATTAAATCCCCATGGATTGTATACTCCCCTCCCTATTCTTAGTGTACCTTGGGAAGATGTTTCCATGGATTTTATTGTGGGATTACCTAGGTCTAAGAGGGGGAGGGACTCTATTTTTGTTGTTGTGGACAGGTTTTCTAAAATGGCACACTTCATTGCATGTCATAAGGTTGATGATGCTTCTAATATTGCTAATTTGTTCTTTCAGGAAGTTGTGAGGTTTTATGGGATTCCGAGGACTATAGTATCAAATCGTGATGCTAAGTTTCTAAGCTATTTTTGGAAGACTTTGTGGAGCAATTTTGGAACTAAATTGTTATTCTCTACTACTTGTCATCTGCAAACTGATGGACAAACTGAAGTTGTTAATAGGACACTATCTTCTTTGTTACGAACTGTGGTTAAAAAGAACCTGAAAAATTGGGAGGAGTGTCTCCCACATGTCGAGTTTGCATACAATAGGGCTGTTCACTCCACTACTAAATATTCACCATTTGAGATTGTATATGGTTTTAATCCTCTTGCACCCATTGACTTAGCTCCTTTGCCTTTGCAGGAAAGAATCAATATGGATGGACAGAAACGTGCTGAGTTTGTTAAGCAAATCCATGAGAAAGCAAAACAAAACATTGAGAGGATGACTCAACAATATGTAGAACGTGCTAATAAGGGACGAAAGAGGGTTATCTTTGAACCAGGAGATTTGGTTTGGTTGCACCTTAGAAAAGAGAGGTTTCCTGACAAAAGAAAGTCTAAACTTATGCCTCGCGAAGATGGGCCTTTCCGCGTGCTAGAGAGAATTAATGATAATGCCTACAAGATAGATTTACCAGGTGAGTATGGTGTAAGTGCTACTTTTAATGTTTCTGACCTTTCCCCTTATTTTAGTGCAGACTTTGAAGAGTCGAGGACGACTCCTTTTCAAGAGGGGGAGGATGATATGAACCAGACTCATGTGGGGAAGGATGCTCGTGTGGAGAAGGACTTGATGATAGATGGCCCAATGATAAGAGGAAGAGTTAAGAGTCTACAAAGAGCAATTGAGCTTCAATTTGCTGAATTAGAAGCCCATAATGTTAGTGCATGCATTGAGGAAGCAAATGGAGCCTTAATCATGCTTATTCAAGCCCAGGTTGATGCTTAAAGAGCCCATTGAAGATAGAGGACGTGAATAGTACTTCAAATGCAAGATGTCCAGCCCATTAGTATTAATTAGTTTCTATTAGGCTGATTATCTATCCTTTTCTGTTTTTAAAAGGATTTGATTTTGTATCCCTATTTTTTAGATCTTTCAGTTAGGATTATGTAGTTAGTTTCCTATTTTTCCTCCAGTAGATAGGTTTGAGCTACACTATAAATATATGTATTCTGCCTTCATTTGAATCAGATTGGAAGTAGTAGAATTATTGAGTGTTTCTCTAATTGTGAGAATCTTATCTTTTCTTTGCTCTTGTGAAACCTTTGTCTTGTCAACCTATCTTTAGGTTGGTGATTCAAGTTCGCAAAAGCCCCCAATTCGTGCTTCGATCCAAGTGCGTCGTTGTGTGGATTGGTTTACTGTGTTCGTGGTTAGGCGCATTGTCTAAGTAGCAGGTCAACATTCTTATAACGTTGGTTGGCTATTTGCTTCCGTCGGGTCTCGAACCATCATCTATCCATCAACCTACGTCGTGAAGATTAGGCCACCCCTTGATTTCGCATCAAATGTAGTCTTTAATTATGAGTTCGGAGGTACATCAGCAAGCTCTGCAAAAAGTATTGGAGGAAGCATATGTGCGGCCTGACGCTACGCCAGAAAGGGTTACCAATGTGATGAATATCGTCAAGTCTACATCTACCATTTCATTCTCTGAAGAGGAGATTGTAGGGACGTCTACCAATCAGCTTAAGGCCTTGCATATTACTTTGAAATGCAATGGCTTTATAATTGCAAAGGTCTTGATTGATGGAGGGTCAGCACTTAATGTGCTATCCCTAACCACATTTGAGCAATTAGCAATTGAGGAAGCGCACATTGAAAAAAATGACATGGTGGTTAGAGCGTTTGATGGCTCTAAAAGGGCAGTGATTGGCAATACTTGTTTGTCCTTGGAGATCGGGCCAAAAACATTTGTGGTGGACTTTCAAGTCATAGATATTGATCCGTCCTATACAATGTTGTTAGGTAGACCTTGGATCCATTCTACCGGTGTTGTACCTTCCACCTTTCATCAGAGGGTTAAGTTCATTGACATAGGGAGGATAATCACAGTCAAAGGAGAAGAGGAGATAATGCTAAGTAAACCCAGTTCTCTGCCCTACATTGAAGCTGCTAAACAAGAGATAGAAATACTGCTTCAAAGTCTAGAGATGGATGGACCCAGGCATGTCGTTGGGACTGTTAATCAGACTATGGTAAAAATGTTAGAGAAAAATGGATTCAAACCTGGAAAAGGACTGGGAATAAAGCTTCAAGGAATTGAACAGCCTATTAGTCTCCCTGAAAATCCCAAGCGTCAAGGGCTGGGGTATGAACCTCTGCTGTCAAGTCAGCTAAGGGCACAACCAAGCGCAAAGGGAAGTAAAGAGCAAGAGAAACAGAAAATCCCTCACATCAGAGAAACTTTTTTGACTTCTTCAGGGGTTTTGGACCGGTTGAGCATTTCAATAGTTGATGATGGAGCCATGCGAGGAGTTAAAGCTTAGATCATGGTCGACGATTCCGGGGAAAGATTAGATAACTGGGAGATTGAGGATATCACTGATATCGTGACTTTAGAGTAATTGTTATGATTGCGTTGTTCCTTTGTTTTAATTTGTTTAAAGATGTTTTTCTTTACAACTTCAGTCAATACTTTATGAATGATAGTGGTATTTTGTAAATGAAAGTCATTGGATATCATATCTTTTCTTTCTATACGTTTTTCCTACTCGTTCATTTTCCTTTTATTTCTTCCTTCAGGAAATCATTTTCCTCGGGACTCCTGTCCAACGCAAAAGTCCTCGAGCCCTCGTTGACTGATTTATGCGTTACTACAAATATACATGATTCCGAATCTGATAATGAAGAATTAAGATAAAGGAATATGTCCACACGAAGAAATAGTTGAAAATGTTAACTTAGGGACAGAGGGAGATAAAAGGGAGATTAAAATGGTAGATAATCCAGAAAAGAAGGAAATGGTTCAGCTTTTTAGGGAATACATGGACATCTTTGCATGGTCTTATCAAGACATGCTTGGACTCGATCCAGAGATCGCCTCTCATGAGATTCCTTTATTCCCAAATATCGAGCCAAAGAAGCAAAAATTGAGGAGAATGAGCCCCGACATATCTTTAAAAATCAAAGAAGAGGTCATGAAACAATTAGAGGCAGGGTTCCTCTAAGTGTCCACATACCCTCAATGGGTGGCAAACATTGTACCAGTCTCGAAAAAAGATGGAAGAGTTCGCATGTATGTTGATTATAGGGATTTGAACAAGGCGAGCCTGAAGGATGATTTTCCGTTGCCTCACATTGATGCTTTAGTTGATAATACGGCACGCGCCCATCGGTATTCCTTCATGGATGGTTACTCAGGGTATAATCAGATCCCTATGCATAAAGACCATAAAGAGAAGACTACATTTATTACACCATGGGGGACATATTGTTATAGAGTAATGCCGTTTGGATTAAAGAATGCAGGAACAACTTATCAATGGGCCATGATGGCACTCTTTTATGATATGATGCACAAGGAGGTTGAAGTGTCTGTTGATGATATGGTGGCTAAATCTGGAGAAGGGGAAAGCCATGTGACAGTTTTGAGAAGACTATTTGAAAGGTTACGTGGATACAAACTTTGCTTAAACCCCAACAAATGTATCTTTAGGGCTTTAACTGGAAATTTGTTGGGTTTCATGGTGAGCCAGAGGGGAATAGAGGTGGATCTCGATAAAGTAAAAGCGATTCAAAAAATACCATCTCCCCAAACAGAAAAGGAGGTACGAAATTTTCTGGGTCGGCTAAATTACATAGCGAGATTCATTACCAACTTAACTGCAACCTATGAGCCGATTTTTAAATTGCTAAAAAAAAACTACACTGGAGGATGGGATAGTAACTGTCAACAAGCTTTTGATAAAATTAAAGAATATCTATTAAATCCCCCAATTCTGGTTCCACCCACACAAGGACAACCATTGATTCTTTATTTAACCATCTTGCCAAAATCGATGGAGGCAGTATTGGGACAACATGATGCCTCCAGAAGGAAGGAGCAAGCAATTTATTACTTGAGTAAGAAATTTAATGAATGTGAGGCTCGCTACCCATTGATTGAAAAGACCTGCTACGGGTTAGCGTGGACCACTAGGCGTTTGCGGTAGTACATGCTCTATTTTACCACTTGGCTAATCTCTCAAATGGATCCCATCAAATATATTTTTGAAAGCCCACACATTTCTAGGAGAGTCTCGAAGTAGCAAGTGATTCTATCTGAGTATGATGTCAAGTATATGGCATAAAAGTCAGTGAAAGGTAGTGTCATCGCGGATCACTTGGCCAAAAATCCTTTGCATGAGTACCAACCATTGGATTTCTATTTCCCTGACGAGGACATATTGGCTATTAAGGGTGATAAAGATGAAGGAGGTGATAATGATGGGCGGTGGAAGATGTATTTTGATAGGGCTGCAAACATGTATGGCTATGGTATTGGAGTAGTAATTATATCCCCTGAAGGAAAACAATTCCTAGTGGCCATTAAATTGGAGTTTGAATGCACTAATAACGTAGCTGAATATGAAGCTTGCATCAATGGGCTAAATGCTGCTGTAACTTTGGGTATAAAAAGTCTCAAGGTTTATGGTGACTTAGCTCTTTGATAAGTATGATTTTTATACATTTTAATCCTTTTAACTTAAACATTTTAGTACTCAAAATTGGCTTTAAGGGTCTAATTAGATGAAATTTGATTTTAGTATCCATTTTCTATATTTGAGGAATTAAGTTACAAATTATTGGATTTTAATGCATAAATTTATCTTAAATAATTTTGTGAAAATTCCTACTTGATTTTTCCCACTCTTTTGTGCAGAACTTTTATGGACAATTGGTATTTGAATAGGAGATTAGTTTGGAGAAGAAATGGAGGTTTGCCAAGTCCAAGGAAGCCATGCATTCCATCCTCTCATCCTCACATCTCTCACCCACTTGGTTTGCACATACATATCACGTATGGGTCTCTCTCTATGGAACATGAACATGTTGCAGCTGCTGAAACAAGAAGCATGGAGAGCATGCAGAAGCTATGAATAAATGAAGCTTGCATGAGCTAGAAGAAGAGCTAACATGCACAATTGACATGGAGAGGAAGAGCATGTGGCTGGAGCATACATTGAGTAAGTTGAGAGACAGAGCTATAGGCACTCTATGAAGGAAACAACCTTTGTTTTGGGGAGCAAAATGCGAGAGCTGCATGGAGAAAAGCACATGAGAAACTCGAGTTAAATGTGTTGTGAACAAAAGCTGGAATCTTGCTACAGCTCTCATTGCATGAAGCACTTACGGGTTGACGTGGAATTTATGTAAGGAGGTGCAGTTTCGACGTGAAGGAGCTGAGATGGGTATACATGCATGAAGCCATAGAATGAGGACCTAGCTCACAGGGCATCTCATGAATTGAACGAGCTGGGAGCTGGAAGTACAGCAGTTAAACGAAGAAGGCATGCAGAAGCTACGCCTTTAGCACGTTAAAAGCAAGCTGAACGAGCTGAACTCGAGCAGGAAGAGAACACGTGAAAAACGTATGAAGAAGCTAGAGATTAAAGAGAAGAAGTGACACTAGATCGAGGACTGAACGAGGAAGTAGAGAATGATGAAGCTGCATGATACGAAGAGCTACGCAGAAAACGCGAAGAAGAGCTGCATGGATAACGTGAAGAAGCAAGTGGATTATTATATTCAATGGGGCCCACACTATCTGCAATGCAAGCTTGTGATATATATATTAAAAGAGAAAGAAGCTAAGTCTTTAGCTCGAGAAAAGCAAGATGAATGCGAAAAAGAAGCAGCTGGGTTTAAGCGAAGTACAGAACGAAAAGAAGCCATGAGTTTCTGGTTTAAAGAAGAAGCTTGGAAGGAGCTTGGTTTTGACGTAAAAGAAGACTACATGAGGAAGCTCAACGCTGTGCAGAATACATGGAAGAAAGTGAGTTGAAAACGAAGCACGAGGGAACCTTGGCTGAATGAGGAAAACAAGCTGAAGCATGCATGAGCTGGAGAAATAGCTACGAGTAATAGGAGAAAGAAGGAGCTGAAATAACAAGCTGAAGTTCAAACGAGAAAAAAACTGGAAGCTGAACGTGGTTTTGCATGAATCTTGATATTATATTCAATATGGAATGAAGTGGGACCCATCGTATATATATAGAATAAACAAACATGAATAAAAAAAGGCTGGAGATGTGGGAGGTGCTGACGTTAAGAAAAATAACGAAAAGAAGAAGCTTGGGCACGTGATTTTTTTTAATAGAGAGAAGCTTCATTCTAACACGTCTCCTTCGTTCATTTACGCCTCTCACAGTCCAATTCAATCATGCCTTAAACTCTTAGCAAATCCTTGCCTATTTATTGAGGCCACCATTCGTCCATCCACCACGCCACATCCACGCCATAATCTCTCCATTCAACCATTCATTCATCCCTTCATTCATCCATCCATATTCCAACCATTCCATCAATCCATCTCCAATGATATTCTAATTCATCTTGAGGCTAGCTAGGAGGAAGTCCTTGGAGAAGCTTGAATCCATGGAAGAATAATTCAGAATTTTGGCTAATGATTTCTCTATTTTTTCCTACACTTTTTCTCTTTCATTTATTTTCTTGGTTAAGATGTATTTGATAGGGAATTTGTGTAATTATAATTAGTGGCTGGTTAGACACTAATTAGGAACATTTTTTGTTGATTAATTGATCTAATTAATTTCAATATTATCTGAATTCCCATGTATGCTTCGAAGGTGTTCGATAAAATACATGAGTGAGATTAATTGTTTAATTTGAAGATTCCTTAATGTTTAGTTGGTTAATTAAATATTTAGGATGATTTAAAGGTTAATCAATTAGTTAATCAATCAAATTGAGTGTTCAAGATCTTAAAGACAAGAATTGACAATTTAATTTGGATGTGAGGTTTCAATTCAATATTAGATCATCAATCTCTTGTATCTTGAGTGGTTACCTAAGATAATTTGTTATGAACACATTTAGGAACTCTTAGGCCAGAATTAACCATAATTGGATTAGGATAAGGATAGTGGATACCAAGGGACGAATCCAAAGCTAGTCACAAGACCATAATTCACCAAATTAGATAGCAATTAGGAATTTTAATTCAATTTAGTTTTAAGTAAATCAAAACCCCCTAATTTAGGAATTTTTAGAGGCTTTTAACATTTGGAAAATTCAATTATACATTGAACGCCAATTCCAAGGGAGATGACCTAGGTTGTGCCACTAATTACATATCTTATCAACCTAGTATTATTTTGAGGGTTGTACGACGAGCCACTCACTCTTATAATTCATCAAGTGGCCAGAGAATGGCAAACTAAGGATTCAAAACTGATTCCATATTAGAAATTTTTAGCTCAATTAATCAAGCAATTTGAAGAAATCAATTTTCATCATGTCACCCGAGACAAGAATCAATTTGCAGATGCTTTAACCACCTTAGCAGTGATGATCCGACTCGACTATGGAGTCCAAGTCTAGCCACTCCGAGTGGAAGCTAGAGATTTACCAGCGTATTGCTTAAACATAAAAGAAGAGCATGACAGGCGACCTTGGTATCATGACATTAAAACTTATATGACAAGCAGGGAATACCCAGTTGAGGCTACTGAAAGTGATAAAAAAGTTATCCGACATCTAGTTATAAATATCTTCATCAGCAATGGGATCCTATACAAGAAAAGCCATGATGGTACACTATTACAGTGTGTGGATGCGAGGGAAGCCCAGAAGATAGTCATGGAAGTGCATGAAGGAATATGCGGTACACATACAAACGGGCTCATGTTGGCCAAACAAATCTAGAGATGTGGATATTTTTTATTAACAATAGAGAAGGATTGCATTGATTATGTTCGAAAGTGTCACAAATGCCAAATATACTCGGACAAAATCAATGCACCACCAGTTCTATTACATAATCTAGTGGCACCTTGGCCATTCTCTATGCGGGCATTGATGTAATCAGCCCGATTAATCCCAAGGCTTCAAATGGATATCGTTTCATTTTGGTTGCTATTGATTATTTCACCAAGTGGATAGAAGCTAATTCCTTCGCCAGTGTTACTCAAAAAGCTTTCTGCAAGTTCCTTAAAAAAAACATCATTTGTCATTATGGAATACCTGAAAAGATTATTACAGATAATGCTGCTAGCCTAAATGGAATAGAAATCTCCAAACTCTGTGAACAGTTTAAGATCAAGCATCATAATTCAGCGCCGTATTGACCACAGATGAATGGAGCAGTGGAGGCGGCAAATAAGAACATCAAGAAGATCATTGCTAAAATGACAATCACTTATAAAGATTGGCATGATATGCTTCCATATGCATTGCACGGTTATCGCACAACTGTGCGTACATCAACTGGGGCAACCCCGTACTCTCTGGTTTATGGAATGGAAGTTGTCATGCCTGTTGAGGTGGAAATCCCAACTTTGTGGGTATTAAGTGAATCCAATTTAGATGAAAGTGATTGGGTGAAGGCTCGATATGAGTAGTTGAATATGATTGAGGAGCGAAGACTTACCACTATATGCCATGGGCAATTGTATCACAAGAGGATGGCACGAGCTTTTGACAAAAAGTTTCATCCTAGAGAGTTCAAGGCTGGTGAATTAGTTCTTAAGAGAATCTTTCCAAACGAGGATGACGCTCAAGGCAAATGGGCTTCTACTTATGAATGGCCTTACATTATGAAGCATGCTTTCTCAGGAGGGGCCTTAGTTTTGATGGATATGGACAGTCGTGAATTACCTAAACTTTTCAACTCAGATGCAATAAAAAAATATTTTGCATAAAAAGAAGAGAGGGGCTCGCTAGGCTGAAAACCCAAATGGGCAGCCTAGGCAAAAGTTAGAGCATAATAATAGCTCGCTAGGCTGAAAATCCGAAAGGACAGCCTAGGCAAAAATTAGAGCTAAAACAAAAAAGAGGAGAAAAGAGAAAAAGGAAAGAAAAAAGAAGAGAAAAGAAAAGAATAAGAGGAAAGGAAAGGAAAGCCCGCTAAGTAGTATGAGCAAATGCTTAGGTAAAAGGTAATGCAGAATCTGAAGTCCAAATTAGGTCAAAGTACGGGGGTAGTAGATTTCACATTAGATTCGGCAGAATGCATGTCTCGTATAACGTAAAAGATCACCTTGCAAGGGCAGACAGGGCTAATTGTAGAGGACATTCCTCGAAAGAAATTCTCAGCTCTAGTTCTTTTGTCTTTTTTTTATGTTGTCTTAACTCTTATGTACTTAATAAACTTCTAATTGGAGATTATTCTTCTAATAATTTCTATTGTAGCTACAATTCATTGTTCATTCATATTGCAACCACTACATTCATGTTTTCTTTCTGTAAATAAATTAATAACTTAGGAATGACATTTGTCAAAGCAACTACTTGGCATGTCAGGATTAAGGCCCTCTTTGGACCAATTACCTCAATCATTACTGGAAGGGTAGACTAGAACCAAATATCAAATGACTTTCATTGAAGTGTCATCTCCATCTGGAACTCAATCATTAAGACATTCATGAGTTAAGTGACGACTTTTCTTTTCAAGAAGACAATTGAAAATGACAACTATGGTTTCCAAGATAAAGTACAAACTACTATATTGATAGAGCATCAAGAATTCCTGATTGGAAAGCTAAAGTACCAAGGGTCTGGTTAAATGGGTAGCGTTCTGAGAGGACAATATACCTTGTCTCTATAGTTGGTTAATTAAAAGTTCAACACTTGGTAATAATCCAAACTAGCATTTTCTAGAAAAAATCAACAAATAAAACACAAAAAAATAAAAAACAAAATAAAAAACAAAAAAACAAAAAACAAATAAAATAAAAAACAAATAAAACAAAACAAAAAAAAATAAAAATAATAGTAATGATTTTTTTGTATATAATAAAAATAATAAATAAACGAAAAAGAGAAGAGAATGGTACAACCAATGAAACCAACAAATAATAGTTCATAGCTATCATGCACGCATTCATATTGGGGCAAATCAAATATTGAATAGAACATCCCATATTTCCTTCATCCTTCGCATAGGAAACAGAAATCTTATTACGGTAACATCCACATGTCTCATGTTTCTAGCTCGCAAGATTACATTCATCCATCAAATCCATTGGTGACATTCCTTACGAGGCTCTATCCATACATCATGCATTTACCATGCACTTCGCATATACACATGCATTATCTAAAATCCTACCAGAACAGGCACCTAAAGTCCTACCAGAACAGGCCCCCAAAGTCCTGCCAGAACAGGCCCCCAAAGTCTTGCCAGAACAGGCACCTAAAGTCCTGCTAGAACAAGCACCCAAAGTCCTACCAGAATGGGCACCAAGGTCTTGCCAGAACAAGTACCTAAAGTCCTATTAGAATAGGCACCCAACGTCCTACCAGAATAGGCCGTAAAGTCCTACCAGAATAGGCACCAAAGTCCTACCAGAACAGGCACCAAAAGTCCTACCAGAATAGGCACCAAAGTTATGCCAGAACATGTATCCAAAGTCTTACTAGAATAGGCACAAAAGTCCTGCCAGAACAGGCACCCAAAGTCCTACCAGAATAGGCACCAAAGTCCTGTTAGAACAGGAACCTAAAGTCCTACCAGAATAGGCACCAATAAAGGTCCTGCCAGAACATGCATCAAAGTCCTACCGGAATAGGCACCTTTAAGTCCTGCCAAAACAGGCATCAATCAAAGTCCTGCTAGAACAAGCGTCCCAAAGTCCTGTCAGAATAGACACCCAAAAAGTCTTTCATACACAGGCACCCAAAATCTTATATAGATTGAGTATACCTTTAAAAATATTATACTTGCAAGTATCTTTTATCAAGTTCCAACACCTCCAGGTAAGTTAACCCTCCTTGACCTATTAACTCTCCAAAAAAAATATATGTTTCCATCTTTACTTATTCTTAAGCTAAGGATATCAAAAAATCGCATCTTCGATCTCCTTGCTTAAAGAATAAGTAAAGAAGGGCAGCCTGTAAACACCATATTTTGTTTGGTTCGCTCCTTCCTCTTGCATAGTGTCAGAAAGCAATCAAATCGCCCCAGACAAAATACGTGTTCTTATCTTTACTTATTTCTTATGTAAATATATATATATATATATATAATTACATTTTAATTTCTTTGCTTAAGAAACAAGTAAAGAGGGGCAACTGTGAATACCATATTTTATCCGGGCATACTCTAGAAATAATAATAAAATTAAACTAATAAAAAGAAGAAAAAATCAATAGGTCATTTTAGCTTAATAAGCTCAAAAATTAAAGGAGAAAGAACAAAAAAACAAGAGGCCATTACTCCAAAATTAAAACTGAAAAAAAATCAAAAAGAGACTAGAAAAAGAAAGAGAAAAAAGTAAAATCTCACAAAGAAAAAAAGGCTAAAAGCAAATAAAAAAATACCAAAATTAATAATAATTAAACCAAAACAAAAAAAACAAAAAAAAAAGATTTCTTCAAAAGACTACAAAAGAAAAATACAAAAAACAATAAATCTAAAACACAAAAAAAAAGAGATTAAGATTTTGGGGCTTAATCTAGGAGAGTCCAAACTAAACCAAACAAAAAGAGAAAGAAGGAGTCCAACCCAAAAGCCCAATATCAAAAAATAAAAAAGGAGAATAAAAATTAAGTGGACAGAAAAGAGCTTCAGTCCAATACCTCCAAACCCAAAGGCCCAAGTAGTGAAAAGCAAAATAGGCTGAAGAATAAAGTCCAAAAAAAGAAAGTAGAGCCCATTCCTTCGGCCCAGTGACTTTTTAGACTCTTCCAAGCCCAATAACCCGTCAATAACCCGTCAACCCTCTCATTTGATCTAGAAACCCACCTTTAGCAAAAACCTACCCGAACACCCTGTGGTCTCGCTGGTCCCCCCCCTCTGGCCTTCTCGCTCCCGTATTCTCCAGCCTGTACCCTCCAGTAGCAGACAAGACAGCAAATGGAGAGGTATAGACAAAGCATGCACGTTGTTGGCAGGAGAGGGAGAGGAGTATCAGCACTAGGGTGAGTGGAGCAGAGAGGGATGGAGAAAAGGGGGGACCACGCAAGGAGAAAGGGAGACGCCTATAAAAACTGAGAGGAATTTGAGAGAGGGAGGAGGGGAGTTTTGGGAGAGAAAAATTGAGTGAGGAAGTTGAGAAGAGAAGGGGTTTTCTTTTCGGAAGGAGATTGAGGGCAGCCGAGGGAAGGCAAGCCAGAAAATCGAGGGTTTTCGAAGGGGTAAGGGAGAAAGACAACAATCGGAAGGTTAAACCGAATCGAGAGCAAGTAACAGCAGCATTTTGACTTAAGAAGAAATTCATTTGATTCCCTAAACTCCGAAGGTATATTTCCTCTGCCTCTTTCTTTTTCATTATCCTGGGATTCAGGGGATGTGGGTGTGCTTTGATTCTGGGTGTTGAATTTTGAGATCTTCGTGTCTTGAATGCGATTTGAGTTGATGCCTATTGGTTGTTGATCATTCGGGTTTCCTAGACAATCAGTTTTACTTTTCTTGTTCATTCCTTTTTTTTCTTTCTTGCTGTATGATCCTGTTTCTTTATGCTGTAAACGTGTTGATGTGTTCTGCGTTGGGATATTGAAGGGCGAGTTCATTGTGTGGCTTCTGAATATGAGGTTAGAGTTAGAATCCTCGAGAATCATGTATGGCCATGTTGTAACACCCCATAATTAATTAAGGTGTTAATCACGGATTAGATTAATTAGGAATAATTAATATGGGTTGAGATTTAATTGAGATAGAAATTCTATCTATGCTTAAATTAATAGATCATGATAAGAGGCTAATGGAGGCCCAATGGGTTAGGTGCAGACCCAACCCAATTTAGTGTGATGGAGGCCCAAAATCCACCTTGTATAAACTCTTCTAAGTGGGCCCAATAACCCTTGTGCAAACCCACATTCTTGAGCTCTTCAAACTTAGCCCAAACTTAATTAAACTTCAGCAACCCAATGTATAAGAGCTGGCCCAACAAAATTTTGCAGCCCAACACTCTAAAAACTGGCCCAACAAGTAAAAATCTAAAGCCCAAGTGAAGATGGACCTTGGAGCAACCCATGACCCATATTTAACCTAACTAAAACCCAACTAAAACCCTAATACACCAGCCTCTCCCTCACACTTGCTGAAACACAAAACACAAAGAGAAAATTCGGAGCTTGGAGAGGAGGCTAGGGTTGGGGGCACCAATTCTGCATTTTCTCACATTTAAAGCAAGATTCAGCCAAGGTAATAGTTATACAACTTAATCCCCTCATCTTTCTCTTTAATTTGGTCTGATTAGTTTTTCATTTGGAGCATTTTCACTCTACCTAAAATCTGAAATGTGGGAATTTGGGAATTTTCTTGGTAAAATTCATAGGTTGAGGTTATTGCTGACCTTGGGTGAGTTTAAACCCTCCATTATGATGCTTCAATTGTTAATTTGAGACCCCCATAGCTGATTTATAAAATGGGTATTAATTATGTACGAATTTGCTTAGGATTTTGGGTGGAATATTGAGTTTTTTAGTGGAGGACAATTTAATCCGAATTTGGGACTTATAGTGGCTGAGTAAGTGTTTCTTAGGTAGTCATTAGCATATTAAATTCTTTGGGTATTGATTGTAACTGTTAATGACGAATTAGAGTAGTAATTCTATGATACTATAGTTATAGGAGGATTTCTGCACCATTGGTGACTGTTGCAAGTGTCTACAAGTAAGGTAACCGGGTTTATATCAATTCCATGTATATATTTGATTTAATTTCATATGTTGCTGTATATGAATGATTTGAAATATTGAATGAATTGGTTGGCTATTTGTTGAATTATTGGACCTTGTGAGTCCATGGTGGAGCTGTGTGCGGCTGCCACCCGTGCATGTGCTACGATCGAGCACCAGGTTATGATCAAACCCAGATGCACTGAGCCCCGATTATGCTCAATAGGGAGTAGGTGCCGTGGACGGGCCTATCCCGGTGTTAACGGCCTTTAACATGTGATAATATGATTGCTAGTATGGGATAGTAATCATGATAGCCTAATTGTTTCATTTGCTGTTATGATGAATATAATTCTGATGTTGATTTTGATTTATGCATATATGCTAATTAAACTGGATATATGATGAAATTACCTTGATTACTGAGATTTATATCTCACCCCATTTATGGGATTAATATTTCAGGTGAAGGTTCCTCGGGGAAGGATAAGGGTAAGCAAGTGGATGAGCATCCATGAGCTGAGGCTGGGTGTGGGGAGCTACACTTGGTCTGAGTAGAATAGAGTAGATGCAAATTTGTTATTAGTTTACATAGCATCATCATGTAATCATGTTGCCAAGTGTAGGCATTTATATTTTGTTTAATTGAAATGTAACCGTTAAGGATTCAAGTCTCATTATAGTTGAATATTAATGTATGAACTTATAGCATTATATATATGTAGTTTTGCGAAAATTGTGATATGGATCACCATATGGGAATCGTAGTCATATGATACCTTGGATGTAAGCTATTGTTGAATGGAATCTCTATGGAATTTGCATGGGATGTAAATTGCTGCTAATGCATGTGATCTTGCTGTCATATATTCTTGAATTTGCTGATATGAGCTAGTGGAACCAGTAGGAAGTAGCATTTAAGTTTTGCAATGGTAATAGAGGGATTGATGGGTAAATAGGGTAGATAAACACCATTAGGATCACGTAAAACAAGGGAAGGTGGACCTAGAGTGCTTCTAAGATGAGATTTGGAGTGTAGGGGGCAAAATTTGGGTAATGTGGTTATAGGAGGGAGTCCCGCCGCGGCTAAGAAGGCTTTGCCACGGCCAAATGAGAGACAGAGCTGAAGGGCGCCGCGGCATAACCAATCCCGCCATGGTGCAAGGGAAGAAAATTGGCCCAGGGAGTGATAGTGGCGAGGAGTGTCGCGGCTTAATAAATCTCGCCGCAACACAGAGCGAAAAAAATTGCCCAAGAGGGTAACATAACCAAAAGTCACCGTGGCACATTATGCCTTGCCGCGGCACGAGTCAAAGAAATAAAATAAGGGTTGGATAGAAGCAAAACTCGTTGTAGCACGAACATATTACGCCGAGGCGCGAATTGTGGGAGTTGAAACAGTAGTTCCAAGAAGGCTTTTTGCCGCGGCGCCACATAGATTGGCCGGGATGAAGGTCCAACTCGCCGCAGCGATATTTGTGAAATTTTGAGATAATATAGGAACACTTGTGGGAGGTTATTGGATATTAAAACTGATGAACGGTTGAATCATGAACCCCTTATGGTAGTAGGATTTCTTTTATGCAAATTTTGTTTTGTTGTGGTGGTATGGTGATGACCCTAACATCAAGGTTCAAATTTTCTCATATTTTCGTAATGTGGAAAAATAAAATGACCTCAAACCTTGATCATTAATTATTAATTGTACATTTAACCATAATTACAATGATAACAAGGTAGGGTCGTCACACATGTGCATATGAATTAGCCTCTGTATGGAAATAAAGATAACTTCGATTGATGGCTGCTGCTTGTCATACTGCTATGTGAGTTGAACATGACTTGATTTCTGTTCTATTTTCTTGCACAAGATATGCAATTAAGATGTTGTCATTTGTGTGCATAGAATCCCATGTTGAACCATCCATAACAAACACAGATAGTCTGATTGATTGGCTGCTGTTTATTTTCCTGTTGTGTGGCATTGCTAGGCATATCATTATGATAACTGGACGTGAGTTTGTTTCTTATTCTGTCTCCTGTATGAAATTTGGGATTTAGATGCCTTAGCCAGTCTAGAATATGGGACCTTCTCCCTTTTGTTCATTTGGTTTCATACAAAAAAAAGAGTCTTGTTGCCACTCCTTTATTTGTTCACTTAATGCTTGAACTTGATGGATTCCCCCTTTTGAGAGGGACTTAAACTTCCAATACATGTGGATTGGTTATCCCTTAATACCAAGGGAAGAGAGAAGCCGTCATTTCATGATGCCGAGGGAAGGAAGGAGCGAGGAGCAATTGGGTTATACCTTGTATGATTAGATTATTATTATTATTTTTTGTTTGTTTTTTTTGTTTTTTGTTTTTCCACTCTTGTAAATTTGTTCAAGAATGATGTAGTAAGTATGGTTAAACACTTAGCACACACTTGCAAATTACCTTTTTTTTTCTTTTGGTTTGTAAGTTTTTTTTTTGTCTCTTTTTAATTATTTCATCAATTTACACGTTAGAATAGCCCTGTGAGATTTCATATCCCCTCAGGCACATAGATACCAAAAGGCCATATGTGGCAATAAAGCCTCTTTGGTGCCTTTTGGGCTTCGAATTTACATTTTGACATTTTGGGCTCCAATGGCCCCATGCAAAAGAATACAAAAGAAATTCCAAAAAAAAAAGAAAAAAGCAAAGAGTTGAAAAAAAGAGAATTTTCAGTAAAAATTATTTCGAACCTCAAAGATTTATCCTTTCTTAAAAGGCCTTTTTGCAAAAACTAAAAAATGGTAATTTGTTTTTTTTAAGAGTTAATCTAAAAAAAAACAACAAACAAACAAACAAATTAAAAAAATTAAGGAAAATAAAATCCCAAAAAAGGAGGGGTTGAATCAACCAAAATTACACCAAGTAAAAACAAAGATCAATAAGACAAAAACAAAAGCACTGAAAATAATAATAATAATAAAAATAATAAAAAACAAAAACAAAAACAAAAACAAAACATAGAAATACAAACGAAGCTAAGAATTATAAAAAGGGAGGGGATAAAACACAAACAAACAAAAACTCATAAAGAATAAGCAAGAAAAAAAATAAAATAAAAATTCACCAAAAGAAAAAATGTAAAAAAAATGATGGCAACAAAAACAAATAAAAAAAACAGAAACAACAAAATAAAAATAAAAAAAATAGACAACAAAAAGAATAATAACAATGAAAAAAAAGAAAAAGAAAAGAAAATAATAGGAATAAAATAGAAAAGAAAAAAATCAAAATACAAGAAAAATTAAGAAAGTTGAAAATTAAAATCGAATTAAACAAAAAGTTTTTGAAAATACAAAAAGGAAAAAGAAAAACATTTTTTTAACTCAATCATTAAACGAAAAAAAACAAAACAAAACAAAAATAAAACAAACAAAAAATAAGAAAAACAAAATAATAAGAAAACAAAAAAAAGAAGATAAAAGGGAGAAAAACAAAAAATAATAAAAAATAATAATAAAAAATAAAAACAAAAAGCACAAAAAAAACAAAGATAAACAAAAAATAAATAAAACAAAACACAAAATAAAAATTAACCAAGAAAAAGGGAAGAAACAAAGGTAAGCACAAAATAATAATAATAATAATAATAATAATAATAATAATAATAATAATAATAAAATAAAACACATACTAAAAACAAAACAAAAAAGACCTAGCAAGAGAAGATAAAAAATAAAGGATGATAAAAAGGAAAGAATTGTTAGCAAATTAAAACACATCAATCAATTTCAAAACCGTTTATTTGTTAAAAGAAAAAGTAGTTTTTATTTTCTTGTCTTTTAAAAAAAAAACAAAAACAAAAAAAACCAAAAGTAAAAAAAGAAAAAAAAAACAAAATCAATCAAAAATTAAAAACCAAACAAAAATAACCAAAAAAAAAAAGAAACAAAACATCAATCAAATTCAATCTCCATTCGAACTACGTGGACTTTGATCCCTTTTAGAGAGTATGTAGGCCCTAGGCTTTTATCCTAGGTCAAGTCTGCCTTTGTAAATAAATATTTTTCTTTTAATTTCATTCCTTTCCTTCTTATTTTAATTCTTGAGTTTCTTTATGTTTTATTGTAATATTGATTTCCTTTCTTTTTCTACTTTTAACTTTATTTCCTTTAATTTCTTTATTCTTATTTTATGTGTGATTTGTTAGAGAGAATTAAAATATAATTAAGGCCATTTTATTTTTGCACAACTAAGTTAGGGTAACCATTCTTAAGAATGGGTGTAGTGGGGTGCCTAATACCTTCCCTACTCACAATCGACTCCCGAATCTGAATCTGGTTCATAGACCATTTTTCAAATAAAAAGGCTTTTCTAAAGTTTTGTCTTTCAAAAATTAAAATTTTGGTGGCGACTTCTGAATCCTTACACTTATTTCAATTTTGAATTTCGGTTTTCGATTTCATTGAGAAACTTGAATTTTTCCTTTTATTTGATAAAGGCGCTACGCGGTCGCATTTTCGGGTGTGACAGTATTCACTCTATTGTCTTATTCACAGAACACACTCCACACCACGCTGTAGCCTCTCATCCTCTATTGCAATTCCATCTCCACTCAAATGAAGCTCTAATTCCCCTTGTGGCTAGCTAGGAGGAAGATCCTTGGTTAAAACTTGAATCCATGGAGAAGAACACAAAATTTTGGCTAAGATTTTCTTAATTTCCTACACTTTTTCTCTTTCATGTATTTTCCTGGTTAAGTTGTATTTGATGGGGAATTTGTGTAATTTTAATTAGTGGCTAGTTAGACACTAATTAGAAAACCTTTTTGTTGTTTAATTGGTTGGATTAAATACTAAATTTTACATTTTTCTTTAATTTCCCATATATACTATAAAGGTGTTCGATAAAATACATAAGTGAAATTATGAGCTTTATTGTTTGATTTAAGGATTTCTTGGAGTTTGGTTGGTTAATTAAACATCCTAGAGTATTAATTTAGAGGCTAATTGATCAATTAATCATTCAATTCAAATGTTTATAGATCTTAATCACAAGAATTAGTAATTTAATGATAGTTGAGGTCTCAATTAACATTAAATTGCTAGGTTCTTGAATCTTGAGTGGTAATTCAAGATCATTTGCCAATGGACATAATTAGGGATCCTTAGACTAGAATTAATCACAATTGAATTATGATAAGTATAGTGAATACCAAAGGACGAATCCAAAGCTAGTCACAAGCCCATTATCAACCATAATTCATACAATTAGGTAGCAATTAGGAATTTTAATTCAATTTCATTTCAATTAGTTTAAGTCAATCAAACCCCCCATAGTTAGAAAATTTTTAGAGTTTTTTAACACTTAAAAAACCTAATTAAACATTGAACTCCATTTCCAAGGGAGATGGCCTAGGTTGCACCACTAGTTATATAATTTCTTAACCTAATTTTATTTTGAGGGTTGCACGACATGACCCGTCAAAATTTAATGCCGTTGCTGGGGAATTGGATTCTTAATTGTTTGAAAAGGATTTCTAGGTGTTTAACCTCTATTTTTGTTCTATTTTGGTTTAATTTTTTTCCTTGGTTTAAGCTTGGATTTGGACATTTCGGTGTTGCATGACAAGAGTATGCTTGCTGGAATTTTTGTTTAAAGTGCCTAAAAAATTCTAAAACTTTGTTTTCGAACATTTAAGGTACTTTTTCCAATTTTTTTGGCCAAATTCCAACATTTGAGGTACTTTTTTCTAATTTTTTATTTTGATTTTTTTAGAAAATTTTCAATTTTTCAAGGTTTATTTTCTTTAATTTTTGTGAGTCCATTTTGTGTGATTAATCTTTGTTTTGGAGTGTTTATGATTGTTAGAAAGTTCTTATCTTCATTTGAATTTTATTTTCTTAATTTAGAGTTAATTTTAATATAATGTGCTAGTGATTTGTTTTATGCTAAAATCAATTAAACTTCTCATTTTCTTGCTTTAAATGGATCCATATTATTATTTTAATCAAGGTGCCTATGATTTTTCTCCAAATGATAGGATCTCCAGGCAGTTGGATGAACTTAAATCAATGCTTTAAGGCCTTCTTGAATGACAAAGAGAAGTACAACAAAGCCAACATACCAACAAGTCCAACAACCATGCTACCAACCACACCATCATCCCTATGAAGTTCATTCTAGTTACATTGAACCATACTACCATCCATATGAAGTTCACCCAAATTATTACCATCATTATGATTCATACCACAATTACAATATGCAAGAGCCAGAATATCATCCTTACAACTACCATGAGGGGTACATGCAACAAGAGGTCCAGAGGGAATCGACTTTGGAAGAGAGAAGGTTGTAACAAATGAAAGCTCATAATCTTCAACTCCAATAAGAAGTTGATCAGTTGGATGCTCAAAATCAACAAATGATTGGCAACATTATAAAGGATTTAGGAAATCAAACAAATCAACCTACTTCAAGTGCTACTGAATTGACTGAAAAGCAAATTAGAAGGGAATGTATAAAGGAGGAAGAGTCCTATTCACTGGGTAATATCATTTCATCTTCTAATACTTTGTAATTTGTTGGAACCGATTCTAGTATGCTTGATAGCACTATGATTAATTATGCACATAATGTTGTTGACTCTGAATTGCATGATGATAATGTAGACGAGAAATTATTGTTGAATCTCCTGATTTGGTTGATTGTAGTAATTCATTGAGCAAAATTAATACAATTGTTGATGTTCATGAACCCTTATGTACTGATGCACTTGGTAATTCTACACCTAGCTATGACCATAGTGATAATTTCACTTTTGAGCCTGTTAATGATGAATCTTTTGAGTCTAGGGTAGTAGATAAGTTTGGGGGTGACCTAGAATGTGACGATCATGCTACTCCTAGTGTAAGTTTGGTTGATAAGCCTGTTGATGATGCATCTTCTGAGTTTAAGGACAGTCTACCATCTGAACTATGTGACATAGCTGATTTGGATGCATTTCTTGATTGTTTTTATGCTGGAACCACTATATGTGATAGATGGCCCCAGATTAATTCTTTCATTGAGACTAGTGAGTTCCTCACATATACTGGTCAACATGATTCCTCACTGACATGTAATGATGTGACTGATGAAACAGTGAATGTGGCATGTGACAAGAATATAGATAGTGAAATTCTTAAGTAGCTTATTGTTAATGACTCAGACTTTAATTTGAAATGCTTATGTGATAACATGCATACAGGTCTCGTATGTGCTGAGATAAATGAGTTTCTAGAGTCTAATAAGTCTATTGAATCCATGAATTCCTTTGTTTATATTGAAATTATTGATAAGATTGATTGTACTGATCATACTAGTATTGATGAGAGTATGCATAGTGATAGTGCTGATATTGAACACCCTATTGATGCTTGTGCTGTTATTGATACTAGTGAGAGACTGGATTTCGTTGTTGATCATTGTGTAGAATATTGTGAGCCTACTGATGTCTCTTTGGTCAGGGAAGATACTGTTTCTCTTGTTGAGAGTCTTGAATAGATTCTTGAAGTTAGTGAAGTAGTTCACAACAATCCACAGGCTCTCTCAATTGAAAAAAAGCAACTATCAGATACCTTGAAGGACTCCAACTAAAGGATTGTGAGAAGTTGCAATTTAATTTTTTTGTTGATGCAGTGACTCTTACTAATGAGAGTCCAATAGATTTTATTGGATTTGATAAATATTTAGAGAGTTTTGATTTTAAATTTTCTTTCTTTAGCTTTGAATTTCCTAAATTTGATTTTTCTTCTTTTATTGCTTCTAAACATTCTGAATTTGACTTTCCAAGACTACTGATGGTTGAAGAAGTCCATGAAGCATCTCTGAATGATCAATCCAAATGCTTTAAAGTAGTGAGACTTAAATTTGTTGAACTAAAAAGGAATAAAGTTGTTTTGATTTTTGTTTTTGATATTTATGATTAGTTGGTCTCTAATAGAGTTCTTTGTAGTTTAGGATTTAGTTTTTCTTTTTCTTTTCTGCATTACTGTTTGTTTTATTTTGTTTTGTAGGTAATAAAAGGTCGCTAAATAGCTACAGAGGAAATTTAAGCCCACCCTTGAGATCTTCGATTCAAGTTCATCCGGTTGTATACTTTCCTTCCACACTCTTTATATTGTGTTGTTTATCTATTGATTAGATTGTTTGCTGACATTGAGGACAATGCAACATTTAAGTGTGTGGGGGGGGGGGGAGAGTCATTTCATTCCATTTCATCTTCTCTTTGATTCCTTTGTAAAAAAAAACTGAAAATTTTGAAATTTTTGAGAAAAATAGCCTGATTTTTTTTTTTTTTTTTTTTTTTTTCAGTTTTTTTGTGAAATTTGCAAGTTGAGATAATTATAGTCTGGATTCACTTTAACAAGATAAGCAATGAATTTTATGTTTTGATTTGAGTGAAATGACAATAAATTTGATTTCAATTAATTATTTGATAGCCATTAGCTGGTGAGGAATTGAGCCTTAATTGTTCATTTTTAGTGTGTAGTCACCTATTACTGCTTTCACTCTAGAACTTATCTTGATTCTTTGTTGAGGCCACATTTGCATTTACATGCATGAAAATGATAAGGCATTCCTTTCTTTTATAGCTAGTGAACCAAAAAGCCAACCTTGACATGCATTCTTTCCATTGTTTAGCCACTTTGGACTTGGATTTATTTTCTTGTTGAACCCATAACCAATAAAAATATATTCCCATCTTGTTTTAAGATGCCTTAGGAATTTCAAGGAGCATTACATCTAAGTAAGATAGATGAATGTATATCTTACATCAAGTTAGGCCATTGTTATTCAAAGTTGAAGAATTTGTTCTTAAAAAAAATGCAAAGATATATATATAAAAATAAAAGAAAAGCCAAAAAAAAAGTGGAAAAGTAATTGAAAATCAAAAGAAAGAAGTCTTTTGAATTGAGTTTATAGTTGCCTATACTTGTTGGAAATAAGGCCTTGAATACACATTCTTCTCTATCCTAAATCTCTATTGATTGCTCTTGAGGTTCTAAGGTATCTATTTGTTTGTCTTTTCTTGTATGTCCATTCATTTCTTCCCTTAACCTCACTACAACCCTGAATAAAGTCCTATTGATTTATGCATTGCATTTGGCATGGGTGGTAGAGACTTAGAAGCTTGACAAGCTTATGGTAGTGAGGTTTTGATAGGTGGAACCTGAGTGATCTACATTCCTTTAAACATTGAAAAGTTGAGAGTAAACACTATTTTTATTGAAATTTTCATGGAACTTATTTCTTGATGTAAGTGAAGTTAGCTTGGATTGTTGAAGTGTTGAAGAGATGTGATCACTCTCTATCTTGTGATTTTTACTTTCCTTTTTCATTTTCATTTTTCACTTGCCATTCTACTAGCCGGGTGTTTCAATTCATTCTTTTATCTTGGATTTTGAGCTTTGCTCAGGAGTGCAAATGTTTAGTGTGGGGAAATTTGATAAATACATTTTTCTATATATTTTATTCTCCTAAACTTGGGCATTTTAATAAGGAATTATGGCTTTAAGACTTTAATTAGATAAGATTTTATTTTAGTAGCCATTTCTATATTTTAGGAGTTAATTTGCAAAATTTTGGAATTTTAATGCACAAATCTTTTTAAATGAATTTTGTGAATATTCTTATTTCATCTTTTCCATTCTTTTTGTGCAAATTTTAATGAGCAAATGATGCTTGAATGAGAATTTGATTTAAAGAAGAGAAGAACCTTCCACATCCAGCACATGACACGTGGATTTTGTTTGAGGGAAATGAAAAACAGAGCAAGCCACAGACTCTTGAAGCAGACTTGTGGTGAAGAGAAGAAACATGAGAGGAAAATTTACAAGAGAAGCTATGGGTTGACGTAGAGAAGGAGAGCACATGAAGCCACGGGTTTAGCTCTAAAGTTACACGCATTAGCTGAAGAACGTGGAGTGGAAGAAGCATGCAACAACCACGAGGAGCTGACGTGGGTTATAGGAGAGTTAAATGAAGAAACAAATGAGGTAGGGGTTTACATAAACACGAGATCATGAAGCTAAGCTTGAATAGAGAAGAACACTGCTGCCACTTCACTCACAAACACACACATGATGTGATTTATGTGAGAAGCTTGAAGCAACTATATCTCATGTGGCAGAATAGTGCATAAAGTAAGAAGAAAAAGCAACATGGTAGGCTAGATGAAAAAGCATACTCAAGCAACCCTTCACTCAACATTAACACACATGCATAACTCAAGAAGGAAGCCACACGTCCAGCTTACAGCCAACTCTCACACCAGCCACAGGCATGTGAAGAAAGTGAGGAAAAAACACATGAAAGGCAGAACGTGCATGTGAGAGGAGGTTCCTAATGAGAAAAGAGAAGGAAGAAGCCATGGGTTTTAAAGGGAACTACAACACCAAAAACAAAGCGATGCTAAGGATGTTACATGAAGGAAGAAGCTAGATCAGAGCTGTGAAAAGTCACATGATTTACGTGAAAATCCAGCGAGGAGCAGAACGAGTTGAGAACGTACGAGCAATCATGTGGAAGAGTTTCTCATGGGAATGAAGGAGCTAAAGCAACGAGCAAATGATGTACGTGAATGGCATGGTCTGAACAAGGAAGATTCCAGGTGAGCAAAAACCATATGAACAATGCAACATAAGGTTACAGGTAGCAGCAAAAGCAAAGACTCAAGCATAGGTTTGTGGAAGCTTGAGGATAAAACACGTGAAGGACGTGAAAAAAATTGAGTTGGAAAGAATAAGCTTTTGTGGGATAAAGGAATAGGCTAACACATGATTCATTAAAGCAAAACAAGCCTCGGCCAATCCATGATCTAACCATCCAGATCATCCATCCACGATCCAGTTGAACACGTGGAATTGCATGTAAGAAGAACACTTGAGATATCGACATGGATTGTTACGAGGATACAAAAAGAAGAAGCAACCACGTGAGGGGAATATAGAATACATTCGTGGCAGCATCAAGAGACACACATCATCTAAAAATTCATCCATCGAATAAAACACATCCATGCCATTCCATTCATTCATATCCTTTCATCCAAAGGCTAAGGAATTAAAAGTGACCTATAAGCACGTGAAGATGATTAATGAAGCACGTGATAAGGCTGGGGGCTAGGAGCAGAATCATACACACAATCCATCGTCATTCGAGGAGATCATCACATTCCACACCAACCATCGTATTCACTCCATTGTCTTATTCGCAGAACACACTCCACACCACACCATAGCCACTCATCCTCTATTACAATTCCATCTCCACTCAAATGAAGCTCTAATTCCCCTTGTAGCTAGCTAGGAGGAAGATCCTTGGTTAAAACTTGAATCCATTGAGAAGAACACAGAATTTTGGCTAAGATTTTCTTAATTTCCTACACTTTTTCTCTTTCATGTATTTTCTTGGTTAAGCTGTATTTGATAGGGAATTTGTGTAATTTTAATTAGTGGCTGGTTAGACACTAATTAGAAAACCTTTTGTTGTTTAATTGGTTGGATTAAATACTAAATTTTGCATTTTTCTTTAATTTCCCATATATGCTATAAAGGTGTTCGATAAAATGCATAAGTGAAATTATGAACTTTATTGTTTGATTTAAGGATTTCTTGGAGTTTGGTTGGTTAATTAAACATCCTAGAGTGTTAATTTAGAGGCTAATTGATCAATTAATCATTCAATTCAAATGTTCATTGATCTTAATCACAAGAATTAGTAATTTAATGGTAGTTGATGTCTTAATTAATATCAAATTGCTAGGTTCTTAAATCTTGAGTGGTAATTTAAGATCATTTGCCAATGGATATATTTAGGGATCCTTAGACCAGAATTAATCACAATTGAATTAGGGTATGGATAGTGGATACCTAAGGACGAATCTAAAGCTAATCACAAGCCCATTATTAACAATAATTCATACAATTAGGTAGCAATTAGGAATTTTAATTCGGTTTTATTTCAATTTGTTTAAGTCAATCAAACCCCCTGTAGTTTGGAAATTTTTAAAGTCTTTTAACACTTAGAAAACCCAATTGAACATTGAACTCCATTTCCAAGGGAGATGACCTAGGTTGCACTACTAGTTATATAATTTCTCAACTTAATTTTATTTTGAAGGTTGCACGACACAACCCATCAGTAAGTCCAAAATCCACAAGTGAATGGGTGAGGCTAATCCACTTACTTAGCAAGCCTATGGATGTCTTGTATGACTTATTCACATGTTAAGATTACTTCTTGAATGTTTATATTATGTAATATGCCAATGCATGCATTTGTAAGACATGTTTTGCATACTTTATGTATAGTTGAAATGGGAGATGAGCTATTGGGATTTTTTGAATCTCATCCCCTCCTCTCCAATGTCTTAACATGCTAGATGGAGCAATTGAGCAAGGTAATGGAATCCACCAAGCCTAGAAGATGGAGATTGACATCAAAATGTATGAAAATGCCTAGTTTTGCCTCTTTTGTAGCCAAACACATGGCATATGATGTAATCCCATGATGAAATTGTTATAAAATCACATGAGCATATATAATTACACAAATGTATGATGTATGAATAAGAATTGATGCCAAATGTATGATATGATATTGCATGGTTTGGGTATACAATGGCAAGACTAGACATTTGCATTCTTATGTATATCATGGGGTGGATGAGTGAGTTTGAGAAATATGGGTTTATGTACCTTTGAGACAAGTTTAGAATTTCATTTGGTGCATTCCTACGTGCTCAAGTGGTCATGGTTGCCTTGGAGCTCAATTGGACCATTTGGACCCTTTGTAAAGCTTAAAAATGACTATTTTACAACTCAATGTCAAGATCTGAACAAATAGATGAATTTGCATATGAAATTTGGCACACATGTAGATCATATCTAGAGAATTTTGAAGAAATAAAGACTAGATTATTTGGAGCTCTATAGAATTAATTATGAATTTCCAAAGTTGTCATTTTTTTGCTAAATTCATATAGGTAATATTTATATGGTTAGAAACTTAGGCTGTGATATTTGTGGGACAAATGATGTCCAATACTCATGAAATGTTACAAGCATAAACTAGACATGATAATATTTCCATGGCCACTAAGATCACCCCAATTGGACCTCTGAGCAGGGAGATATGAATTTTTGAAGTTGGAGATCAGTACTAAGGATGACAGTTGACCTCTAGTACTATTCGATCAGTTTTCGGTGCCTAGCAGCCTCTGTTGTGGTCTGGATTTATTTGTAGCATAAAGTAGACATCTTTAAATTTCTAGAATGGTATAGTGGGACTGATTTCAATTTTTCTAGAATTAGTTATGATTTTTCAAATTTTAGGCACATAATTTGGAAAACTAATATGAGATTGCACTAGGGTATTTTGTGTATTTGCTCCTTTTGCTCAAGGTATGGACCATCTCTTGAGCTTGTTATGAGTGGTATTTAGGAATTTAAGTGTGAGAATGAGAAGGATGAGTCCATATGACCTATGGGACTCCAAGAGAAAATTTTTACTTGTGGAGAAAGGCATTTTGATTTATGATTCTCTATGCCATTATGTTGCTTCTCACATAATTTACATGAGATGAGGCATGAGATTTGCATGAGTTGAGCGTTAAAGTTATAGTGTTATATTTATTGGTATCAGAACAAAGTTTTAGGCTCTCTCAAGTTGGATTTGGCTTGAAGATGTGGTAACAAGCCTATGTAAACGTTTGTATAGTTATGTAAAGCCTTATATAAGACATTTTGGCTGTGTGAAGATAGTTTGTGGCTATGTTTATGATAAATGAGTTGTAAAATGGTCTTGGAGTAGTTAGTGGACATTAGGGAAGGCTGGCCTCTAGAGTAGCTTGAGCAAAGCTAAGTGATCCGACGACTGGAGCTCTATGAGATATGATAACTCACCAAGATTAGTGGCAAGCCCTAGGTATGAACGAAGATATCGTTGATACGAAGAGGCTTGCCAGAGAGAGAGTATGTGAAGCCTAATTCTCCCTGCTAGTCATACTCAGACCATTCTAGGATGTCTTGTGTAATGTAGAGACGAGTAAAGATGCAGTGTGATATGAGATGAGATTGCGGCTGTATGGGACTAGTTTAGAGGGGAAATGAAAAAAAGAGTTACCCCCTAGCCACAACACTCAAATGTCTAGATAAGTTTTAGAGCCCAAAATGCTAATTCCCTCAAGCCAGAGGTTTAAGTTACGAGGTACACCCCTTAGAACTTGATGGCCCAGAGGTGACAGCTAGTTATGCATGAATAAAGCAAGAGGTGAAACCCTCTAGCTTGATGATGGGCTATATATAGAGGCAATGAGACTCAGGTTGATAGTTAAAGATGAAATTCTAATTCATGAAAAAGCAAGCCAATCAATAGCCATTAGCGATAGTCAATTAATTGTTTAGCCATGGCCAATTATTCTGGGAAGTAGTAAGGTAATCTAGAGAATTCCTCATAGCGACCAATTAAGAAGTTAGCCGCGACCAATACTTAAACAGGAAAACTAAGGTGAACTCAAGGCTAATTAGCCGCGATGAATGGTAGTATGAATGCCTTGTTGGTCATATTTAGGCTAACTTGAGGAATGAATTGATAAGGGATCAGTCGATCCATAGAGAGCAAGAACCCCTAGTATTTATAGAGAAAAAGAATAGTGAATAGTCACGAAAGATTAGTAAGAAATTAGTGTGCCTAGCAGTTAAGACTGAGAAAAGAGCTCAGTATAGAGAAAGTTAGACACAGGGATGATAAGGTTGTTAAGACCCGCCTTTAAGGCGTTGACTCCAACCTAGGGTGCTACCTTATGAGACACTAAATAATGGAATGTTAATGTAGCCTTAAAATTTATGTAAGGTAAAGTTACCAGCAATGAGGCATATAGTGAGTGGCCTAGAAAGGTGTACCTCATAGGTAACACCTAGAGATGAGTATGAGTAGCCCAGTAACAAAAGCTCAGAAGAGAATGAGGATAGCTTGGAAAGTACTAAGTTATTGCTAGCTACAGGTCTAATAAGATAGGCAGCTTAGACTAAGTATGAATTGAAGCTTATAGGAAGTGGCTAGTAGTATCGTCTAGGTGAAATGAGTAAAAAGAGAAATTAATTTAATAAGAAGCTTAGTGAAAGTTCTCCCTGGATTGAGAAAGAAAAGATGAGACATCCTAAATTGGGGAGGACCACTTAGTGGTGGTTAGCAAATTCCCTTAGATAGACCCCCTAAGTCGTAAAATATCATGATAAAGGAAGTGAAAAAGAACTGAGAAACTAGTCATAGAGGACATGCCCTTGTTTTAGTAATGACTAAATGAGTAGATTAAGCATAGAAAAGTAAACAAACAAGGATCTGATAGTTAGTCAAATGAGCTCCCTAATATGAGAATGATATAGGATTAAAACACATGAATGATTAGAGCACCCAATAGAGCATAAGCTTTCAGTAAGGTAGAATCTGGACATTGAGAGTGTGTGTCCTAGATTGGGTTTATAGAACCCTAAAATCAGTGTGCTCCTAGGGATGAGGCTAAAGAGGTTGAATAGAGAGAGAAAGCCTAACTCTGATCTGAACAAAAAAATGAGCTGAGATAAACGGTTAGTACCTTAATACTCTCACAGAAACTCAAGGGAGCTAGGGACCTCATTAAAAGGTGAGTCTTGCATTATGCAGAGAAAAAGTATAAGCCAAGAGTGCCACAGAATAAAATTCTTGGGATTTTATGAAATAGAACTCTTCCTATCTAGAGATGGTCTAGTTAAGAGCAAAGTAAGAGTATAAGAGAAATTAGACCCCCTTGATGTTATAGATAGTAAACAAGTAGAGCAACCTTGGAAAAATGCAGCTGCTCTTAAGCGTAAAGAAACCCAAACTGGCAATAGAGCCAGACAGTAGTAGAGCATCCTTTTATTGAAGTAAAAGGATAAGAAAGGTAAAAAGAGAGAGAATACATGACAGTGTTCAAGTCGAGGACATAACAGATTGAGAATAAGTATTGAGTTAATGCGCTTGAGTATTCAAGAAGGCACACTTGTCCTTGGCATAGATGCCCTTTTAGCATAATAGTGCCCGAAATAAAAATAGTTGAGAAATGTAAAGTGATCTCGAGATGAAGTAGAGGAAGAATCCTATTTTCCTCGAGTATTTTACGAGAATAGGGCATATAAAGAAAAGTGTTAGAGGAATACTTTAGATTATTGGGAAACTTGTAATATACTGGCGACAGTGGCTTTGAGCTCAGTCATAAGGCACCCATGTATTAGTGTTTGACATTATGGCTTGCTTGCAACGAGAGTTACATGACATTGGGTTTGGCCAACCTAGTAGTAATGTAACTTGAGTGCATAGCAAATGATGTCATCAATCATCAAAGTGTTCCGATAATCAAAAGGTATTCTAGTTAGTTAAATAATGACATAAGTCAGAAAAGAAAGGTAAAGAGGTTCTAGTAATATCAAAATAATGAGAAAGGCATGTAGAAAGGAATCCACAATAAAGAATAGTAACATAGAAGAGAACGTGCTAATAGTAAGGAATGTTCAGATTCAGATAGCACGAGGTCAATATGTATGATTTGAGCCCCTTATAGTGTAAGTAAATGGAATGAAAAGAGACCAGTGTATAGCCTCTCTCCTGCCATAGATGTTAACCACACTCAATGTGTGAGATGCCCGAGTGCTAAGGCACTCAAAAGTAGAACGTGGGCATAATCAGAAATTATAGGATATAAGAGGAAAAGATAGTTGAATACAATTAAAGTAAGAAAAGAAAACCCAAGTAAAATGGGGCTAAAGTGGGGACCTGAGGATCCCATAAGGAGTAGTAAAGGAAAGTTAAAATGCTCCTAAGTATCAGTATGAAGGGATCCTAAAGAATTAGGTGACACATAACCCACTTCACACAAAGAGCATGACATACTTCTAAGTTTAGCCTTAGTTATTATGAGTGATGGTCACTTGACTTAGTGAGTATGTGTTCTACTATCAGATATAGTGATTTTAGGCTTTGACGTTTCCCAGAGATAGATCGCAATAGATCCTAGCATAACACAGTGGGTTACAGTAGACCCTAGCAAGGCTCTAAGAGGTCGTAGTAGACCTAGGGGTCACAATATATCCCACAGAGCCCCAGTCATAGCATGATAGCCTTCTAGTGAGATGACAGCCTGAGATAGCTTTTACAAAGTAGTTAGTCTCAAAGACTAGTACAGTTTCAGTTAGCTTTTATCTCAAAGACTAGAGACCTCCTGAGTCTAGTAGACCATTGCCACTGAGATATGAAGGCTTTACTCAGACAGTCAAACCACTGACTAGATCTCTTGAGAGATGAGTATAAGATGGGATGAGGAAAGTAAGAAAGTAACTTTTCAGAGTTAGAGCTAGATGAACCATTATCCAGTAGATATTGGCCCTGACCAAGGGATAGAGAGATCCTTACATACTAGACTATGTATTCAGAAAAGGGTCGGGTGTAGTTTATATGAGGTAAGTGGTACAGTATGTTTCCAGTGATCGAAACTATGAGTATAGTTAACATCCCACCAAAGCCCAACAGTAGTCAATGGTAGTCGCTCTTCGATGTAAGTATGAAACACATATGTTAGACCTATCAATGTTGAGATGAGGGACTATAAAATGCCACTATAAGTGAGCAAAGAGAGTAAGGAAAAATTCTGACCTACAGAGATAGATGTAGTAGTAAACAGAGAAACTAGGATCATTAAAAGTAGAAACTCCTCAAAGGAGTTGTAATCCCAGTAAGTAATTGAGATGTAAGGCTTATGATAGAAAGAAATGTGAATTGTAATCATGGAATGAGCTAGTAAGAAAGAACGCAGAGATGGACAGTAAACAGTATATTTTAAATAAGTAAGCAGACAGACAGAAATCTCCAATGGCTATAATGATTAGAAAAAGATGATGAAATGCTATGAGAAGCCATTGGGAGAAGATATAAGAGATTTGATATGAAATAAGATACCTCTCAAAATGTGTAAATGAGTCCATTGAAAAAATGTAACCTCTACGAATAGGTTAAGACTAACCCGATGTGATTAGTAAGCTCTCCTAAGATGGGCCTCTAGAGTTAAAAACTTCTTTCCCTTATGAGAAAAAATAGCTAGTATCTTATAATAATAGAGCCCTCATTAAGAGCTAGCAATGAAAATTCCCTGGTTGAGAGAAAATTCAAACGAGTGAAATTGCTGAGACAAGCGTATAGAGCCACGAAGTAGGGAAAGAAAAGAGCAATTAGCTAGAAAAGAAAAAAGTAAGAGGAAAGCATACCTTAAATTTTGAGGACAAAATTTATTTAAGGGGGGGAGAAATGCAATATCCGATTCTTTGAAAATGAGAGAAAACGTGAAAAACTTAAAGTACGGTTTCTTTGTTAATGTACGAAATTCACTGGATACAAAAGCAAGTCCCTCGAAATGAATTAGTTAAGATTCTAAAAAATTTGGGAAGCATTCTAGACTCCTAAAAATAAGAAATTTAGGCTCAAACAGAAAGAAAAACGGAGCTAGAATGAAGAAACAAAATGTAACGAAAGGTTGACGAAACGTAAGGGCATTTTTGACATTTTAAGCAAATTTTAGAATTCTCACAGAAGGAATTTTTAAATGAAAGTTTTAAGTTCTCCAAGATTTTTAGAGGCCTTGAAAACCATGGGAATCCCCGAGATAGCTAAAGCCCTTTCGGTTGATGTTTTCCAACGTCAGTTGACCTGAACTTTGACTAGTTTGTTTGGGAAGGTTTTAAATCCAATTTGGATGAAACCAAAGTCATTTGATGAATTAGAGGATCTAAATTTTATGATGGAAAAGATAATTTTTAAAAAGGAGTTAAAATGAGTCTAAACAGAGCAAACAGCGCGTAGGGGCAAAATGGTCATTTTGAAAAATTGTAAAAGAGGCTTCTTAAGTAAGATTACACCTCATCACCTTCTCCAAGCTTCCATTTATAGAAAAATGGGCAGTAATGGCGTGACATTAAGAGGGGAGAGAGAGAAGTTTAAGCTTCTATTTAGGTAAGTAAACAGTCCCGTTTCATCCCGTGCCAGTTAGGAAAGTTGTTCCTCTCTCTAAGAGCTCTCTAATGGTAGTTTTTTTTCTTGAAAACTTGAAAATTCAGGTCTAACCCAAGCTAAAAAGGAACTCTCTTCAATAAATTAATTAGTGAAAAATAATCTACGCGAAGAAAGCTTCGTTTTAAGGTAAGACTTCACTTGAAACACTTGTAAAATCTTGTGTTTCCAAGCTATTTAAATTTAGGTCTAGAAAGAGAAAGTGAGGAGGAGAGTTTTTCTTTATGTATTCTTAATGGAACCAAAGGTTATGGAGTATGAAGATTAAAATACAACTAGAATTGAAAAGGGAGCTTTAGAATGCAAGTTATGGAATTTAGGGTTTTGATTGCACCTTGAACTCTACCATGAACCCTAGCCATATTTTATGATGTTTAAGTGTTCATATGAGTTCTTAAGATACCAAGAGAGCTTCCTACATGATTCTCCCATCAAAGGAAGCAAAAAAACTCTAAAGATGCCAAGGAGAGCATATGCTTCAGCCTATAGTAGAAATGGCACCTAGGGGTAGTTTTAATTTGTTCTAAACTCATTTTTGGGTCATGTATGATGGAAGAGTATAAGAGGAAGCCTTAGAAAAATTTTAGAAACTATAGAAAGTGAGATGGCCTTATATATTCCATATTATGGCTTAAAGAAGCAACACCTAGCTAGACTCCTTGGTTTAATTGTGTGATGACTCCAAGGGGGTTAAATGGAGTCAAGAATCATATAAATGAATAGATAGATGGAGCCAAGATGATGTTTTCTTAAGGTTGCTTCATTAAGTGTATTATGAAACTATAAAAGAGCCTTATGAGTCACCTAACTTTTCTAGTAAATGTGTGGCCTTAGAATATGATTCAAGAGTATAATTGGCTTCCATATGATGTGTCTAGGCCAAGAGAAATAATCTCTACCTCCCTAACTGGGTGAGGTCAAGGGAGAGGACTCAAGGCTCAAGGAAAAAGTGTGTAAATGTAAGTAAGGTAGCTCTCTCCACCTTCTCTCATGCATGAATATGTGCTTACATTGTCTTTGAATGTGTATATGTAACATCCAATTCTCTGAAAATAAAAGAAAACGTGAGAAATATAACCTACAGTTTCTCCGTTAATGAACGAAACTCACAGGATACAAAAGGAAGTCCCCCAAAATGATGTAGTTAAGGTCCCAAAAAATTTAGGAAGCATTTTAGACTCCTAAAAATGAAAATCCCAAGCTTAGATGGAAAGAAAAATGAAGCTAGAATGAAGAAATAATTTCTTACAAAAAGCTTACAAAACGTAATGGCATTTTTGTAATTTTGGGTAAATTTTTGAATTCACACAAGAGGGATTTTTAAATGAAAGTTTTGAGTTTCCCAGGATTCTCAGAGGTCCTAAAAACCATAGGAAGCCCCAGGACAGTTAAATCCCCTCTGGTGGATGTTTTCTAACGTCGGTGCACCTAAACTTTGACTGATTCATTCGGGAAGGTTTTAGCTCCGATTTGAGTGATTATAAAGGCATTTTTATTTAATTGGGAACCTAAATTTTATAATGGAAAAGATGATTCTAAAAAAGGAGCTAAAACAAAGGAGAAACAAAAATGCCAAGAATGAAGGGCAAAATGGAAATTTTTGAAAAAGTGCTTCTTCCTCCCTTATAAATAGGTGGTGCCTCACACTTTCCCCCATTTAGCTTCAGATTTTTCTGCCCTAAGTCAAAAGAAGAACCCTAGGAGAGTGGCACACCAAGGGAAGAAGAAAAGGGAGAGAAAATTCAAGCTTAAGGTATGTTTCCATGGTAGTTTTTCATGCTTTTCTTCATCCACACCTCCTCTCCTCCCTTCTCCTTTGTTTCCTTTGATTAAAATGGAGTTTATAAAACTGACTCAAGGGAGAAATTCAAGAAAAAAATTCGGATTTGAAGAGAGGAGCTCAAAGAACACAAGATTCAAGTGAGAGAAAGCAAGAAAACAGGGTAATTTCTCTTCCTCTAGTTGTCATCTTTGGTTCCCTTCTCCACCATTTTTCCCCACTTGAGAAAACCATAGGAGAAGATGATTTTTAGGCAGGACCAAGCATGAATCTAAGGAAAAAGGGTATGAAGATTAAGAATATGCAAAGAGAATTATCAAAAAACCATTAGATTTCAAGATGTAAATTCTAGGGTTTTGTGTGCACCTTCCAAAATCTAATTTTATATGATGATTTCTAGGTCTAATTAAGAGTATAAATGAGCTCCTAAGATCCCTAAGATGCTCCCCACATGCTTCCTCCTTCAAGAAAATCAAGCAAATTCCAAGGAAGCCATTAAGCTCTATAGTCTTGGCCAAAGTGAGATTCCATAGCTAAGGAGAGTTTTAAATTTTTCTAAATCCATATTTGAGTCATATATGATGAATGAAAATGAGGGGAGGCCTTGGAAAAAATTTAGAACTCATAGGAACTAATTTGGTGCTTTAGGTTCCATATTATGACCTAAAGAAGTAATATATAGTTAGGCTCTTTGTTTTGATTGTGTGATGACTCCAAGAGGCTTAAAAGGAGTCAAGAATCATAATTGAAAGGAAAGAATGGAGCTTAGAAATTATTTAAGGGGTGTTGCTTCATTAAGTGTAATTATGGAACATAATGAGGTTTATAGAACATCTTAGTGTCTAAGCAAGTTGTGTGACCTTAGAATTTGTTTCATGAACCTAATTGGCTTCCATAATTTGTGTTTAGGCCAAGAGAAACCTTCTCCACACTTTTGTGGGTGTGTGGCTGAAGCAAGGGAGGGATTTTGAAGAGAAAAAGTATGTGATTGTGTGCAAGGTAGCTCTTTCCACCTTCTCTCATGCATGGATGTGTGTGTAGCTTGTCTTAGAATGTGTGTATATGTATTTTCAAGCCATGAAAAATATGCTAGCATGATTTTATATGTCATTATTTCATGATGACATATTATGTTTTTAAATGAATGTATGATGTTTGTTTGAGTTTGCTCGAGTGTGGAGAGGCCAAGAACTCTTAACCATGGTGAGCATGAGCCAAGAACCCTTGAGATTGGTTAAGACAAAGCAAAGAGTCTCCCAAAAGTAAAGTGGGCTCCTAAGAGTATGGTTGAGTCCAAGAATCTCTTAAAGAATAGGTGAGGCATGTCTAAAATCCATGAGGAAAAGTGTGAGGCCAATCCATTCACTTGGTAAGCTCTTGAATGTCTTGTATGATTGATTCACATGCCACGCTTGCTTCTTGAATGTTCATGACTTCCATAGTATCCATGCATGCATTTTCAAGACTTGCTTTGCATCCATTATGTATGATTGAATGGGAGATGAGTTATTAGGATTCTTTGAATCTCATTCCCTCCTCTCCAATGATCTAATATGCTAGGTGGACCAAGTGGACATGGTAATGGAAGCCAATCCCCTTGAAGGAAAGAGTTTGGCAACAAAGTATTAGAGTTTTCTCACTTTAAGGCCATATTTGTGTCCAATATTGTAATCCAATGATGTATATGGTCTATGACTTCTTAGACATGTGTAATTATGATATTATGTGATATATAAATATATGGATATGATGTATAAACCCTAGAATAGAATTTGGGTATATAATGTCAAGGTATGCATTTTGGAAAGTTTGATGTAATGCGTATATGTGTGGATGAAAAGGCCAAAATGAGATGCATGAGGTTTGGGACCATTTGGGCAGCTCACATAAGTCCTAAGTGTGCTTTTAGACTTGCCCAAAAGGTGCCAAGACCAAGGGAAAATCATTTGGTCACCTTGGTACCCCATATAGAGCCAAAAATGACCATAATGGAACCCCGTATCACTTTTTAGCCAAATGAGCTCTTATTGCTTTAAGATTTGGCATGCAATTAAAGCTTGTTGAGAGATTTTTGGAAAGATAACTACCATAAATTTTAGAGCTCTACAAAATATTTGATGAATTTTTAAAGTTGGTAATTTTTCTGATTTTGGTCTGCTATACTATTCATTTGGTCCGAAAATAAAATTTGACACACATGGCTCAAATGATGTCCAATTGATAGGAAATTTTATACAGAGAAACTAGCCATTTACAGTGACTCGTGCCAACTAGAAACACCTCATTTGGAGTTCTAGAGAGGGAGATATGAATTTTTGAACATTTTACCCAGTATCAGGAGTTTTACCTGACCTGAGTTATTGTTCTATTAAATTTTAAGGTTTGGGCTCCCTAAACTGGTCTAGAAATATTTTTTCCCTTTATCTAATGTCCACATATTTCTAGATTGGTATCATTTGTATGAATTAGATTTTTTGGAATTAATTGAACATTTTCAAAGTTTGCTGCAGAAATCTATGACATCATCAAAAGGCAATTTGACCTCTAGACCTTTTTAGATGTACATCCTCTGTGATACATGTTATGGTCTAAAAATATTTTTAGTGTAAATTAGACATTTGTAGCTTTCTAAAATGACTAAGAATACATATTTTTGATTTTTCTAGAATTAGTTATGATTTTCCAAAGTTTGGACAGAAAAGAAACAAAATCTGTCCGAAAATAAACATCCATATTTTATGCTTCATTTTGGTTTTCTTGAGTTGTGAGCCTCATTTTATGATGAAAATGAGTTATATCCATGTAATTAAATATAAGAATGTATGGTATGAGCTCGCATGGTCCACGTGACACCAAGCTTAGAAGAAATTATACATAATGCAACGCAAGAAATTATATTATTTTAACTCATTTTTCTTGCTCCTTCATGAAATTATGAATGTGAGACATGTACATATAGTGATATGAGCTAGAAATATATGGTGTTACTATGTATATGTATTTTAAGCTATAGTTCTAGGATGAACTCTTATTCCATAATACTATGATGATACATTATGCTTCTAAATGTTGTTTATGATATTTGCTTGGGTTTGCTTGAGTATGGTGAAGCCAAGAATCCTTAGCCATAGTGAGGATGAACCAAATATTAGTTGAGATAAAGTAAAGAGTCTTCCAAGAGTGAGGTTGAGTCAAAAACTTCTTAAAGAATGGGTGAGCTAAGTCCAAAATCCACAAGTGAATGGGTAAAGCTAATCCACTTACTTAGCAAGCCTATGGATGACTTGTATGACTTATTCACATGCTAAGATTGCTTCTTAAATGTGTATATTATGTAATATGCCCATGCATGTATTTGTAAGACATGTTTTGCATACTTTATATATGGTTGAAATAGGAGATGAGCTATTGGGATTCTTTGAATCTTATCCCATCCTTTCCAATATCTTAACATGCTAGGTGGAGCAATTGAGGTAGGTAATGGAAGCCACCAAGCTTAGAAGAAGGTGATTGATATCAAAGTGTATGAAAATGCCTAGTTTTATCTCTTTTGTAGCCATACACATGGCATATGATGTAATATCATGATGAAATTGTTATGTAATCATATGAGCATATGTAATTACCCAAATTTATGATGTATTCATGAGAATTGATGTCAAATGTATGATATAGCATGGTTTAAGTATGGAATGGCAAAACTAGACATATGCATTCTTGTGTATATCACAGGGTGGATGAGTGAGTTTGAGAAATATAGGTTTGTGCACCTTTGAGACAAGTTTAGAATGTCATTTTGGTGCATTCCCACGTGCTCAAGTGGTCATGGTTGCCTTGGAGCTCAATTTGGATCCTTTATAAAGCTTAAAAATGACCATTTCACAACCTAATGTCAAGATCTGACTAAATGGACGAATTTGCTTATGAAATTTAGTACACATGTAGATCTTATCCATAGCTTTTTGGGAAGCTAAAGACCAGATTATTTGGAACTCTATAGAATTAATTATGAATTTCCAAAGTTGTCATTTTTCTGTTGAATTGATACAGGTATTGTTCATATGGTCAGAAATTTGGACTATGATATTCATGGGCCAAATGATGTCTAATACTCATGAAATTTTTCATGAATAAACTAGACATGATAAAATTTTCATGGCCATTGAGATCACCCCAATTGGACCTTTGAGTAAGGAGATATGAATTTTTGAAGTTGGAGATCGGTACTAGGGAAGATAGCTAACCTTTGGTATTGTTCCATCAGTTTTCGGTGCCTAGCTGCCTTTGTTGTGGTCTGGATTTATTTTTATCATAAAGTAGACATCTGTAACTTTCCAGAATGGTATAGTGAGCTTGATTTTGATTTTTCTAAAATTAGTTATGATTTTTCAAATTTTAGGCATAGAATCTGGAAAATTGATCCGAGGCTGCACTAGTGTATTTTGTGTATTTACTCCCTCTGCTCGAGGTATAGACCATCTCTTGAGCTTGTTAAGAGTGTTATTTAGCTATTTAAATGTGAGAATGAGAAGGATGAGTCCATATGAACCATGAGACTCTAAGAGAAAATTTTTACCTGTGGAGAAAGGCATTTTGATTTATGATTCCCTATGCCATTTTGTTGCTTCCCATAGAATTTACATGAGATGAGGCATGGGATTTACATGAGTTGAACGTTAAAGTTATGGTGTTACATAAATACTCATATAGTTTGAATGAGAATTAATGCCATATGCATGATAACTATGATTTGGGTATGGAATGACAAGACTAGACATATGCATTCTTATGTATATTATGGGGTGGATGAGTTAGTTTGAGAAATCTGGATTTGTGCACCTTTGAGACAAGTTTAGAATGTCATTTTGGTGCATTCCCACGTGCTCAAGTGGTCATGGTTGCCTTGGAGCTCAAAATGAACCATTTGGACTTTTTGTAAGACTTAAAAACGACCATTTCACAACTCAATGTCAAGATCTAACCAAATGAATGAATTTGCCTATGAAATTTGGCACACATATAGATCTTATCTAGAGCTTTTTGGAAAGACAAAGACCAAATTATTTGGAGCTCTATGGAATTAATTATGAATTTCCAAAGTTAGCATTTTTCTATTGAACTAATGCAGACACTGTATTAGTGAGTCAAATGATGTCCAATGCTCATATATTCTTCTTGATTTTAATTTTTTTAAAATTAGTTATGATTTTTCAAAATTTAGGTATAGAATCTAGAAATCTTACTCGAGGCTGCACACTATGTTTTTTAGTATACCATCCATTTATACAAGTTCTAGGCCATTTCTTGAACATATTATGAGTTGTATTTGTATATTTAAATGTGAGAATGAAATGGATGAGTCCATATGGCCCACGAAACACCGAATGAAAAATTTACCGTGACGTAATGTAATTTAATTGTATTTTTCTATGACTTTTTCTTGAGGAATTCATGTGCTTCATGGAAATAAGCCTACATATGACATGAGATGAGTCAAAGAACCATGGTGTTACATTTATTAGTATCAGAGCAAAGTTCCAGGCTTTCTAAGGTTGGATTTGGCTTGAGGATGTGGCAACAAGGCTATGTTAAGGTTTGTATAGCTATGTAAAGCTTTGTATGAGACATGTTAGGGTGTGAAGGTAGTTTATGGCTATATTTATGATAAGTAAGTTACACAATGGTCTTGGAGTAGATAGTGAACATCGAGAAAGGTTGGCCTCTAAAATAGCTAGAGCAAAGCTAAGTGATCCGACGACTAAAGCTTTATAAAATATGATAGCTCACCAGGATCAATAGCAAGCCCTAGGTATGAACAATGAGAAATGATCTTGTTGATATGAAGAAGCTTGCTAGAGAGGGTAAGTGAGGCCTAATTTTCCCCGGTGGTCATACTCATATCATTCCCAGATGTCTTGCTTAATGTAGAGACAAGTAGTGATGCGGTGCAGTATGAGATGAGACTGCAGCTGCACAGGACCAGTTTAGAGGGGAAATGAGAAAAAGAGTTACCCCCTAGCCACAACACCCAAATGTCTTAGTGAATTTTAGAACCTGAAAGGTTTTTTCCTCAAGCCAAAAGTTAAGTTACAAGCTACACTCCATAGAGCCCCAGCAACCCAGAAGTGATAACTAGTTATGCATGAATGAAGTAAGAGGTAAAACCCTCTAGCTTTGAGGATGGGCTACTTACAAAGGTAGTAGGGCTCGAGTTTCATAGCTAAAGATAAAACTCTCAGTTATAGTGGAGTGTATTGCAGTATGAATGGCCTTGTTGGTCATATTTAGGCTAACCTGAGGAATGAGCTACTATAGGGTCAATTAATGCACAGAGAGTGGGAACCCCTAGTATGAGTTAAGAAAAAGAATAGTAAATGGTCACAAAAGATTAGTGAGTAAAATGTGATTAGTGGGCCTAGCAGTTAAGACTGAGAAAGAACTCAACATTAGATAATGTCAAACATAGGAATAATAAGGTTGTTGAAACCCGCTTGTAAGGCATTAACTCCAACCAATGGTGCTACCCTGTAAAACACTGAATGATAGGCTAATATGATGAGTTTAAGACCATGTAGATACTGTCAGGAAAACCTTGTTGACAAGGTCTTGAATTTTGCCTTGCAATATATGAGATCTTGTTGACGAGATCCTACACCTTGTCGACAGAATGTTAATATGGCCTTTATATTAATATAAGGTAAGGCTACCAGTAGTGAGGGATATAGTGAGTGCCCTAGAAAGGTGTGTACCTCATAGGTAACACCTAAAGATGAGTATGGGTAGCCAAGTGACAAAGATTCAAAAGAAAATGAGAATAGTTGAAAAGTACTAAGTTTATCATAAGCCTATATGAGTTAATGGGACTTATTGTAAGCTCCCAATTTGATGAGATAGATAGCCCAGGCTAAGTATAAGCTAAATCCTAAAGGAAGTGAGCAGTAGCACTGTCCAGGTGAGATGTGTACAAAAAATTAATTTGACTAAAAGCTTAGTGAAAGTTCTCTATAGATTGAGAAAGGGAAGATAAGACATCTTGAGTCGAGGAGGCCATTCAGTAGTGGGTAGCAAATCCGCCTAGACAGACCCCCCTGAATTGTAGAGTACAGTAATAAAGGAAGTGAAGAAAAGCTAAGGAAACTAGCCACAGAAGAGATACCCTCACTTTAGTAATGACTAAATGAATAAACTGAGCATAGAAAAGTAAATAGATATGGGTCCAATAGTTAGTTAGACAAGCTCCCTAATATGAGAATAATATAGGGTTAAGGCACGTGAATAATTAGAGCACCCAGTGGAGCATAAGTTTTCAATAAGGTAGAATTCAGACATTAAGGCCATGTGTCTTGGATTGGGTTAGTAAAACCCTAAAATCAGTATATTGTGCTCTTGGGGATGAGAGTAAGAGATTAAACAAAGAGAAATCCTAGCTTTGATTCAAACATAGAAAATGAGCAGAGACAAACAGTTAGTGCCTTAACACCATCAAGGAAGCTCGAGGGAGCTGGAGACTGCCTAAAAAAGGCAAGTCTTTACATTATGCAAAGAAAGAGTGTAAGCTAAGAGTGCCATAGAATGTAATTCTTGGGATTACATAAAATAGAATTTTTTTTATAGAGGGACAGTATAGTTAAGAGCAAAGTGAGAGTATAAGGAAAAGTAGACCCCTTTAATGTTATAGAGAGTGAACAATTAGAGGAACCTAGGAAAAATGCAGGTGCTCTTAAGCGTAAAGAAACATGAATTAGCAAGAGGGACAGTTAGTTGTAGAACATCCTTTTACCTAAGTAAAAGGATAACAAAGGTAAAAAGAGAGAGAATATATGACAGTGTTCAAGCTGAGGACATAATAGATTAAGAATAAATATCGAGTTGATGTTCTTGAGTACTTAAGAAAGCACTCTTATCCTTTGCATAAATGCCTTTTTAGCATGATAGTGCCTTAAATAAAAGCAGTCAGGCAATGTAAAGTGATCTCAAGATTAAGCAGAGGAAGAGTCCTATTTTCCTCGAGTATCTTATGAGAATAGGGCAGATAAAGAAAAGTAAGAGAGGAATACTTTAAATTATTAGAAAACTTGTAATATACAGGCGATAGTGGCTTTGAGCTTAGTTATGAGGTGCCCGTGTATTAGTGTTTGATGTTATAGTTTGCTTGCAATAATAGTTACATGATATTGGGTCTAGCGAACCTAGTAGTAATGTGACTTGAGTGCATAGCAAATAATGGAATCAATCATTAAAATATCCTAATAATCAAAAGGTATTCTAGTTAGTTAAATAACGAGATGAGTAAAAAAAGAGAGGTAAAGGGATTCTAGGAATATTAGAATAGTAAGAAAAGCATACAGAAAAGGAATCCCCAGTAAAGAATGATAATATAGAAAAGAGTGTGCTAATAGTAAAGAACATTTAGATTTAGACGAGTTCAGTATATATGGTCTGAGTCCCTAATAATATAATTAAACAAAATAAGAAGGGACCAGTATATAGCCTCTCTCCTACCAGAGATGTTAGGCACACTCAGTGTGTGAGATGCCCTAGTACTAAGGCATTCAAAAGCAAAACATGGGCATAGTAAAAAATTATAGGATATGAGAGGAATGATAGAATGAGTACAAATAAAGGAAGGAAAGAAGCCCAAGTAAAAAAAAGCTGAAGTGGGAACTTGAGGATCCTATAAGGAGTAGCAAAGGAAAGTTCAAATAAAAAGGTTGAAGTGGGAACTTGAGGATCTTATAAGGAGTAGCAAAGGAAAGTTCAAATACTCCTGAGTACTAATATGATGGGATTGTTGGAGATTGTGCCCTAGGCCAATCATTGTATTGCGAACATTGTTTTTATTACGAAATAAGAGTTTTCTTTTTTATTACATTATTATATTATTTGCATGTTTATATATAATAATATCCATGGATAAATCATTTTTTTGAATTATCCAAAATATCCCTAATCAATCATCCTTGTGGGAACAACGATGAATTAAGATTAGTATGATTTTGATTAATTAAGTGTTAATCATGTATGATGATATGAATCAAAATCATAGGCGTGTGTTAGAGAACAGAACGTTGGATAGACCCATTATGAGATGAACTACATGGATTAGGTCATAAGTTTATCTCATATATAACCATGTCATTGATCCCTTGGACCTGAGATCACCATAAATTCCTACATGAAGGACACTGTACTTTGACATAGTCTAATGTCACCTTTGATCAGGTGATTATAAAGACTGTGATCAGGTATAATGGAATCCATGCAGAGGAAGATGAGTGGTCAAGATGGAATTTGTCCCTTTAATTAATAGAGAGATATCTCTGGGCCCCTCGATGAGTGTGATTGAGAAATACATGGCCATGCTCAGATGGAAAGGGTTCCATCTTATATCAGTCTGCTCGAAGATCGAGAAAGTTATGATCGAGCAAGTTGAGGATGACATTTCTATGCCTCATACTTGATCTAGATATCATATGACAAAAGGGATATGATAGGGTTATAAGATAGGTTACATCGGATCACCGATTCCATATAATTTAGGTAGTCACAATGTCTTGCTAGAGGCCGCTTGTGATTTGTGGGTCAAACAGTGCAGTTGACCCACTGCCAACATCATATGGCCCTGCAGGGTCGCACACAAGAACGGACCAACTCGGGCTAAAATGTCCACATTCATTGAATCAAAAATGTGTCTAAATTCAATGAATATCTAGGATGGAGGAATTATTTATATATATAGATAAATAATTAAATGTGAAATATATTATATATATATGTATATTATATTTGATATTATATATATATATATGTATATATATATATATGAATTAATTTAAATTTGATTCTATTAGATAGATTTAAATTTAAACTAATCAGATAATTTAAATTTAATTATATCAGATAGATTTAAATTTAAACTAATCAGATAATTTAAATTTAATTATATCAGATAGATTTAAATTTAAACTAATCAGATAATTTAAATTTAATTCTATCAGATAGATTTAAATTTAAACTAATCAGATAATTTAAATTTGATTCTATCAGATAGATTTAAATTTAAACTAATCAGATAATTTAAATTAAGCTCTAGATATTGTTAGTTTAAATTTAAACTATAAGATAGATATGAATTTAAACTAATAGATATATTTAATTAATTTTGATTAATTAAATATATTTGAAACTCTATAAATAGGGGTTTCCATATCAGAAGCTAGAGCTAGAGTTGCCTCCAAAATCCTTAGAGAGAGAGAATTGTACGGACTGTACGGACACTCTAAAATCCTTAGAGAGTGACACCGTACGGAAATTGTACGAACAAGCTGCTAGCACACCGTTTGAGTTGCTGAACTCCATTCGTGTGGATACCAGTAGAGGGAGCTGATCTGTGGTCAGTTCCTGTGATCCAAACAGAAGAAAATAACAAACTCAATCAACAGAAAAGGTAATTCTCTGAACCTATTCAGTTTAAGTGACTTTGACGGAACCTTGGTGGGAATTGGAATAAAATTTTTAAACGTTTCCACTGTGTGCCTCTCATAATTCCCAACAGGGATCATAGAGAATCAGATGATATAGAACCCACTTCGCATGAAGAGCATGAGAGATATTTGAGTTGAGCCTTAAAGATTATGAGTGATAGTTATCGAACTTAGTAAACACGTGTTTTATTTTCAGATACAGTGATCTTAGACTTTGACGTCTCCCAGAGATGGATCGCAATAGATCATAGCATAGTACAGCAGGTTGCAATAAACTCTAACAAGGCTTTGAGAGGTCGCAGTAAACCTAGGGGTCGCAATAGACCTAGGGGTCACAGTAGATCTCACAGAGTTACAGAAAGCCCTAGTTATAGTATGATAGTTCTCTGGTGAGATGACAATATGAGATAGTTTTTAAAGAGCAATTAGTCTCAGAGACCAGTACAGTTTTAGTTAGCTTTTGTCTGAGAGACTAGAGATTTTCTAAGTCTGGTAGACTACTGCCACTAGAGACAGCGAGGCTATACTCTTGCTAGATGAGCATAGTGTGTGAGATGAAAAAAGCTAGAAAGTAGCTTTCGAGAGCTAAAGCCAGATGAACCATTACCCAACAGATATTAGCCCTGACCGAGGGATAGAAAAATCCCTATATGCTAGACTATGTATTTAGAAAGGAGTCAGGTGCAGTTTTAAATGAGATAAGTGGCACAGTATGTCTTCAGTGAGTGAGATTGTGAGTATAGTTAGCATCCCACTAGAATTTAGCATTAATCAATGGTAGTTTCTCTTCAATGCTAGTATGAAGAATATAAATTAGGCCTACCAGTATTGAGAGAGGGACTACAAAATGCCCACTCCTCAATGAGCAAAAAGAGTAAGAAAAAGTCTTGGCCTAAAGAGATAAATACATTAGTAAATTGAGAAACTGAGATCATTAAAAGTGAAAACTCCCTAAAGGAGTTGTAATCCTAGTAAGCAATTGAGATATGAGGCCTATGATAGAAAGAAATGTGAATTGTAATTATGGGATGAGTTAGTAAGAAAGAACATAGAGATAAATAGTGGATGGTATATTTAAATAAGTGAATAGACAAACAGAAATCTCCAATGGCTATAATAATCAGAAAATGATGATGAGACCTTATAAGAAGCCATTGGGAGAGAATACAGGAGATTTGATACTAAATAAATTACCTCTTGAGATATGCAAATGAGTCCACTGAGAAGAATGTTAACCCTTACAAATGGGTTGAAACTAATCTGATATGATTAGTAAGCTCTCCTAGGATAGGCTTCCAAAGTCAGAAACTTCTTTCCTTTATGAAAAGAACTAGCATGTATTATATAATAATCAAGCTCTCATTGAGAGCTAGTAATGAAAATTCCTTGGCTAAGAAAAACTCAAAAAAGTGAAATCACTAAGAGAAGTATATCGAGTAAGGAAGAAGGTAAAGAAAGAAATAGTTAGCCAGTATATAAGAGATAGAGGAAAGAGTATCCCCAAATTTTGAGGACAAAATTTATTTAAGGGGGGAGAAATGTAATATCAGGTCCCTTAAAAATAAGAGAAAATGCGAGAAACATAACATACGATTTCTTAAAAAACGTATGAAATTCACCGGATACAAAAGGAAGTCTCTTAAAATGAATTAGTTAAGGCCCCCAAAAAATTATATAGCATTCTAGACTCCTAAAAATGAGAATCCCAGGCTCAGACAAAAACGTAATGACATTTCCATAATATCATTTTCATAATTTTGCGCAAATTTTGGAATTATCATAGGAGGGCTTTTTAAATAAAATTTTTGAGTTTTTCGAGGTTCTTAGAGGCCCTGAAAATCATGGGAAGCCCCGAGACAATTAAAACCCCTTTTAGTGGATGTTTTTCAACGTTGATTGACCTGAATTTTGACATATTTATTTGGGAAGGTTTTAACTCTGATTTGAGTGATTCCAATGGTGTTTTATTGAATTGAGGATCTAAATTTTATGATGGAAAATACGGTTCTCAAAAAGGAGTTAAAATGAACTAAAAACAAAAATGCCAAGATGAAAGGGCAAAATTAGAATTTTTGAAAAGTGTTTCTTAAGCCTACCTATATATGAGGCGCCCCATCTCCTCCTTCATCTAGCCACATTTTTTTTTGCCCTAAATTAGAGAAAGAACCTTAAGGGTGAGGCACACAAGAAGGATGAGAAAAACAAGGAAGAGGTATGGATTTTTTTAGCTTTTTTCATGCTTTTTCTTTAGCAAACCTCTTCTTTTCTATTGCCCCTTCTTTCTTATGGCTTTATTGAAGTTTTTATATCTATTTTGAGGGAAGAATAGAGGGAAAAATTCGGATTTGAAGAGAGAAGGCCAAGGAAAAGAAGAAACAAGTAAGAAATCAAGGAAAAATAAAATAAAATCTCCATCCCATGGTGGCTACTTCTTCTCCCCTTTCTTCCTTGGTTCATCCAACATATGGAGGTCTAAGAAGGTATGGATTTTGGGTAGAACCAAGGGTGAATCCTAAGAAATTAGGATTGGAAAATGAGAATATGCAAAGAAAATTACCAAAGAACCATTAGTTTTCAAGATAGCAAAGTTAAGGTTTCAAGTGCTCCACCAAAAATCTAATTTGATGCAATTGTTTCTAGGCCTAAATGAGTGTTTGGATGAGCTCTTGAGATCCCTAAAAGGCTCCTCATATGCATCCTCCATCAAGAAAACAAAGCAAATCCAATTAGTGCCTCCTTGAAGTATAACCTCGGCCTAAGCTAGATAGAGCACCTAGGGATAGTTTTAACATGTTCTAAGCTTATTTTTGAGTCATATTGATAAATGCTAATTTTCATATGTTTTTATCCACATTTATTATTGATTTTAATGATTAATTTGAGCTTAATTGAATTTGTTATGCACTATTTGAATTTGTGGTTAATTTTGGAAAATAATACAATTTTGAATTAATTAGGAGAATTTTTGGATTTAAATTTCTAATATTCTATTCTCCAAAATTCTTTGATGATTAAATATTTTCAATCCTTAAAACACTTATTAATCTTGTGCAGAATTTTTTGGGTAATTAAAGTGGGTTAAAGGAAAAGATTGGAGCATAATTTTATTCCCATTAATTTCTGAATGGCATGTTTGTAATTAGTTAATTAGGGCTCCATTTTTTATTTGCTGGCAGTAAAGTCACGTGGAAAGCTGGAGGAAAAATCGAAAAAGGGAGCTTGGGAACAGATTATACACACACACATCCTCCATGCAGTTTCAATGAGGTACGAAGAGAAGCAGAAACAAAGGAGAAGGAAGCTCAACGTGGTTACAAAACATGTAGAAGCAAAATGAAGGGAAAAGTGCAGCGTAGGAGCTGAAGTAGGGCTGTAACACGTAAAGAAACACATGAGAAAGAAGAGCTGGGCAGAACGTGCATGGAGAAAAGAAATCCTGGAGGTTGCTTCTTCATCATCTATCTCGGATAAAACTCACAGGAGGTGCTGAAAAGAGACACAGAGGAGCTGCTGCATTCTTCTTGATCTGGACTTCACACGGGAGAAGAAGAAACCAGACCTGGAAACGCAGTGAGTGCAGAGAGACACTAGATTGTCCGAAAAAAGAAAAGCTATGCAAGGACGCCGAGAAAAGCTGCTGGAGGTGACTGGCTGTTGGATTCATTCTATTCGGACACACACAGAAGAGTCGAAGGAGCTGAACAACGAAGCAAGCCAAAAGCATTATAAAGCTACAGTTGCACGATGCATGAGTTGGAAACAGAGCATGAAGAGAAGCAACGCATTGTAGCAACAAAACAAGGCTCACAGCTCCATATGACACATGGCTTATAGGTTCATACGTGATTAAAAAGAGAAAAAGCAAGCTAGCCACAAGCTGAATGATGGAGAAGAACAGAAGCGATGAATCAAAGAGAAGAAGCACAGAACAGAGAATGAAGCAACGAGCTGAGCACGTGAGATTTTAATGAATAATAAGCTAGAATTTGGCTACGGAATGACATGGAAAAAGGAAGCATAAGCTGTGAAAAAGCTCGTATGAAGTAAGAGCTGGAGCAGAAGCTGGAAGACGCAGAAGCTGGGAGCTAACATGAAGAAAACAACGTCAGAAAAGACTTGGGCAGACGAAGAATAAGCATGTATGATGGAAGTCACGTGAAAAAGCTATGAATGGAGCAACATACGTCAACTGATAATATTAAACACGTGAGCAGAATAATAAAAAGGCTGAAGCATGAAAGAGACGAGCTGGGGGTGGTTTCCGAATAGAAGGAGGAGATTCAGCGTGAGACAGCACATGAAACAAAGCTGAGGGGCACGAGATTCATTATTTTTAAAAAGAGGAGCTATGGTTTCCGAATGAAGAGGAGACGTAGAACAAAATAGGGTTGAAGGAAGAGGCGCCTGGGACGTGCAGAACGCGAGAACATCCAGGGAGCATTCTTTCGTCAATCCATCCATCCATGACTGCTGCTAAATTCATCAATTCTCCTCTGATTAAAATCTCCATGGCAGCCTGAATTACCCATGGTGGCTGGCTGAAGTTTGGAAACTCCCAGATGCAGATTTGAGCCCCATATTTTCTCATCAAATTGGATAAATACTCCTTGCTATATCTTTTAATTCCAGCATTAAATCTTTTATTAATTCGACTAGGTTTAGTTGATTGATTTAGGAACTTAATTGCTGAAAATTATTGGATTGGTTTATTTAATGAATTGAATATAATTTAATTTTGGAATTTTAATTGTGATCATCACATGTTTGTAAAAATTCCAGAATTAGTGTTGTGGAAATCACTTTTAAATTCCTCTTGATCTTTGGTTAATTGATGCAATGGTTGTTGGATTAATTAGCTAGAATTTTTGTGCAATTAATTGTTTGAGGAATTAATTAATCTAATTGGTTAATTAGTATCTTAATTGAATTGTGCAGTAAATTCTATTAATCAATTAAAATTGGTTAAAGTGTGTTCTTACTCTTAATTCGATTAGTTAGTTATTCAAGGTTCCTTGTGGTTGCAAATTCCTTGAATAATTAATGAATTGAACCTTAGATGGTTATTCAAGAATTTTTATAGGGAATACACTAAAGAGCAAGGAATTAAACCCAAATTTGGTAAACTAAAAAGGGCAAGGATAATTGAATTCTAGGGAGTCCAATGCAAGCTAGCTACCATATTTTCTTAATTGTTCACCTCATTTAGGTTTAAGTTTTTTTTTTGTCAATTAAATTTAGTTCAATTAAATTTAGTACTTCAAATCCCCAAAACAAGTTTCAATTAGCAATACTTAGAATACCCTTTTTATAAATAAATTGAGGCATAAACTCCAAGGGAGATGACCTAGGTTGCTCCATTAACTACAAAATTTATTTTGCTTCCTAGTTTTATTTGAGATTGCGCGACACAATCGTCAAATTTGGCGCCGTTGCCGGGGAGTTTAGTTTCTTATTTGTTTGGAAGGCTTTCTTAGTATTTTTTTTTTGCCCTGTTTTTGCTTTGTTTTTATCCTATTTTCCCTTGTTTTGAATTTGGAATTGGATCATTCGGTTGCTTAATCTGATTTTGTTGCTTGCTGAAATTTTTGTTTGAAGTATCCAGAAAATTCTTAAACTTTGTTTTCCAAGGTTTTTGGGTATTTTAAGCAAAAGTAAGAACTCAGCTATTAGGTACACCATTTTTTGGCCAAATTCCAACGTTTTAAGCACTTTTTTAATTTTTTAGTATTTTCTCAATTTTTCTAGGATTTTTCTAATTTTTCTAGATTTATTGTTTTAATTTTTCTTTGTTGATTTCTTGTGTTCCTTCTTAGTTTTTGCTTGTCTAATTGGTTTATGACAAGGAGCTCTGGTGAAAAATTAATTGATTTGGATCCGGAAATCGAAAAGACCTTTAGAAGACAAGTAAGGAATAAGAAGAACAAAGAAAGTGTAGGTATTAGTAGTTCTGTTTCTTCTGTTTTTGATTGTGTGCAAGGAGTTGATTATGTACTTCAATTTGTTGGTGATAATATGGCTGAACAAGATCATATGAATGCTAACATGAATATGCATGTTCAGGCTAATTTGAATGCGAATGCCAATGTAAATGATAACATGCATGCCAGAACCATTAGAGAATTAACAGCCCCTAATGTGCATTATCAAAATCTCTGTATACAATATCCAAAATTAGATGCAAATTTTGAGCTTAAATCTAGTTTGATTCACTTACTTCCTAAATTTCATGGACTTGCAGGAGACGACCCTCACAAACATCTGAAGGAATTTCACGTTGTTTGCTCTACAATGAAGCCACAGGGAGTCTCAAAGGAACAAATTAAGCTTAGAGCGTTTCCTTTTTCCCTGGATGGTTTAGCTAAAGACTGGTTGTACTATTTACCTCCTAGTGCCATTACTTCTTGGGACCAATTGAAGAGGCTATTTTTGGAGAAATTCTTTCCTGCATCTCGTACTGCATCAATAAGGAAGGAAATATGTGGGATCAGACAGAATAATGGAAAAACTTTATATGAGTATTGGGAAAGATTTAAGAGGTTGTTGGCTAGTTGTCCTCACCATTAAATCTCTGATCAGTTACTTATTCAATACTTCTATGAAGGGCTTTTGAACATGGATAGAAATATGATTGATGCTGCCTCTGGTGGAGCTTTAGGTGATCTGACACCTACAAGGGCTTGGCAGTTGATTGATAAGATGGCTCAGAATGCTCAGCAGTTTGGATCCAGATCAATGCAAATAGTAAGAGGAGTCAGTGAATTATATGCTCCAGATTATGGTCAGAGACTTGAGAGCAAGATTGATGTAATGTCTTCTGTGCTCCAACGGCTTGCTTTAGATCGGCAACAGCCGCAATCATCCTCTACACCCTCTCAAACTTGTGCACCACAGTCCTACCCTACGCAGAGACATTCTTATCCACAGTGCTATGCACCTGGGCAGACATCTACCTCTACTACCTTGGTGGGACCCCTATGTGATATATGCTGTTTGGCCTCACATGCCACTGATCAGTGCCCTATGTTAGAGGACAAAGTAGAGGCTTGTGTTGGGATGTTTCCAGTTAGGCCAATGCAACAAGGGCAGCAAAAATATGATCCCTATTCTAATACGTACAATCCGAGATGGAGGGATCACCCCAACCTGAGATATGGGGGAGGACAACAGTAAAATAGATATAATATTGCGGGATCCAGTGCACAGTCTTCCCAACCTATTAGGCAATTAGTTCCTATACAGGAGGAACCAAAGAAAGGGGATTATATGGGGGACTTGATGAAGCATCTTATGGAGAGTAATGCAAAACTCACACAAGTGGTGCAAAATTTAGAAAGGAGGGTTGATACCCAGTTAGGCCAATTTGCCACTTCTTTCAATGAGATAAAAAGCCAAGGGTCAGGCCAATTACCTTCTTAGACAATTGTCAATCCAAGGAATAGTAGCAATGTTAGTGCTATCACTCTTAAGAGTGGGAGAGAGGTTCAAGGATCCTCAGATATCATTACCATGGATAAGCCGGTGTCATCAAAAACACACGTCGCACCAAATGTACCTAACAAATAAGAGGAGCCAAAGAAGATCTTACCTTTCCCACATAGACCTACCTTGGGAAAGAGGCAAACTGAAGCAGATATGGAAAAAGAAATTCTTGAGACTTTCAAGAAGGATGAGGTTAACATACCATTGTTGGAGGCAATTAAGACTATTCCTAAATACACCAAGTTTCTCAAGGAAATATGTACCAACAAGAGGCGTCTAAGAGGGAATGAAAAGGTAAATTTTGGCAAGAATATTTTAGCACTCATACAACTAACAATGCCCACTAAGTGTCAAGATCTGGGAACTTTTACAATCCCATGCACTATTGGGAATTTTGAGTTTTCTAATGCTTTGATTGATCTTGGTGCTTCTATAAATGTTATGCCTAAATTTGTTTATTTATCTTTGCAGATGGGAGAGCTGAAACCTACCGGAGTGGTTGTGCAGCTGGCAAATAGGAGCATTGCCTATCCTTCAGGAGTGTTGAAGGATGTTCTGGTTAAGGTAAAGGACTTGATTTTTCGAACTAATTTTTATGTCCTTAATATGGAGGATGATAGATATAGACCTAGTGGACATGCCCCACTCATCTTAGGTAGACCTTTCCTAAAAACTGCAAAGACAATTATAAATGTTCATGAGGGTACTCTTCAAATGGAGTTTGCTAGAAATGTGATACAATTTAATATATTTGATGCAATGAAACATCCCTATGATGATAACTTTGTTTGTAGTATCAGTCTGATTGATATGCTAATTGATAATGCTAGTGCTAATTTTAGGGATAGTTTGTTGATTGACTCCTGTGATATTGCTGATCTTGATGATTCTCTGAGACATAATTGTGATGACTCTTATTCTTGTACTATATGTAGAGAAATCGATGAATTTTTGAGCTTACATGATGATATTAACTCTAAGGAATTTATTGCTTATCAAAATGATTCCATTTCATCTAGAACCTCTGTCAATTTCACTAGTCTTGTTAATCCTTCTGATACTAATGATTCTTTGCATGATGATATGGATAGCTTAGGGAATCGTGATGCTGATATTCACTTGACTGCTGATTCTTTTGACTTGTCCCATACTACTAACATTCCCAAAGCTGGGAAAGTTGTTTCTTTTGTCTGTGAGTTGTCTGAACAGGTATTTGGCATGGAAGAGATTGAAATCAAACAACTCATACCATCAGTTGAGCAAGCTCCTACCTTAGAACTCAAACCTCTACCAGACAATCTCAAGTATGCCTATTTAGAGAAAGATGAGAAGCTTCCAGTGATAGTAGCTAATGACATCACTCCAGAGGAGGAAGAGAAGCTTCTAGCAGTCTTAAAGAGGAGAAGACAAGCAATAGGGTGGACCTTGGTTGACATACCTGGCATTAACCCTGATACATGCATGCATAGGATTCTGTTGGAAGATAGGGCAAAGCCAGTACAACAACCTCAAAGGCGACTAACCCCACTTATTTTGGATGTGGTTAAAAAGGAAGTTTCTAAACTTTTATCCGCTAGTATTATATATCCTATTTCTGACAGTCAGTGGGTGAGTCCTGTGCAGGTGGTTCCAAAGAAATCAGGGGTCACAGTTGTCCAGAATGAGCATAATGAATTAGTACCCACCCGTGTACAAAATAGTTGGAGGGTTTGCATTGCTTATAAAAGGCTTAATTTAGTCACTACAAAAGATCATTATCCCCTCCTTTTTATTAATCAGATGCTTGAGCATTTAGCTGGAAAATCTCACTACTGTTTTCTGGATGGATTTTTAGGGTATTTCCAGATATGCATAACCCCGGAGGATCAAGAAAAGACGACATTCATATGCCCATTTGGAACATATGCCTACAGACGCATGCCTTTTGGTCTTTGCAATGCCCCTGGAACCTTCCAGCGGTGCATGGTTTCTATTTTTAGTGATTTCCTGGAACACTGTATAGAAATTTTTATGGATGACTTCATTGTATATGGGAACTCTTTTGATGATTGGTTGTGTAGTCTGGATAGAGTCCTAGCTAGATGCATAGAGAAGAACCTTGTACTTAATTTTGAAAAGTGTCATTTTATGGTTCGAAAAGGCATTGTATTAGGTCATATTATATCTGAGCAGGGCATAGAGGTTGATAAAGCTAAGATAGATGTTATTACTTCTCTACCATACCCAACATGTGTTCGGGAGGTCCGATCTTTTCTAGGTCATGCAGGTTTCTATAGAAGATTCATTCAGAATTTTAGTAAAATTACTTTGCCATTGTCTAAGCTGTTACAAAAGGATGTTAATTTCCATTTTGACGATGCATGTAAAACAGCTTTTGACGATCTTAAGAAATGCTTGACTTCCCCACCCATTATTCAACCCCCTGACTGGAATCTTCCATTTGAACTTTTATGTGACGCATCTAATTTTGTTGTAGGTGCAGTTTTGAGCCAGAGAGTGAATAAAAGGTCCCATGTGATTGCTTATGCATCCAAGACTCTGGATGGGGCCCAAGCAAATTATACAACCACAGAAAAGGAGTTTCTTGCTATTTTTTTTGCTTTGGATAAATTTAGATCTTATTTGCTTGATACTAAAGTCATTGTTTTTACTGATCATACAGCCTTGAAGTACTTGCTGAAGAAGCCTGATGCAAAGCCACGATTGATCAGATGGATGCTTCTACTTCAAGAATTTGATATTGACATCCGGGATAAAAGTGGAGCTAAAAACTTGGTGGCCGATCACTTGAGCAAAATTGAGGCTCCAAAGGTAAATTCCTTACCCATTGACGATGATTTCCCTGACGAGCATTTGTGTGTTGTGCGTAGTTCCTACCCATGGTACGCAGATTTGAATAATCATTAGTTGAATAAGTTTAGGAGTAAAGCTAGGTATTATATTTGGGATGATCCATATTTGTGGAGACTATGCAGTGACCAAGTGATTAGACGTTGTGTGCCTGATATAGAATTTGATTCTATTTTGAATTTTTGTCACACACTTGCATGTGGAGGTCATTTTAGTTCAAAACGTATAGCTAGGAAGGTTCTAGATAGTGGATTGTATTGGCCTACTTTGTTTCGAGATGCCTTTGCTTTTTGTAAAAGATGTGCCAGGTGTCAACAAACAGGTAGCATATCTATGAGAAATGAAATGCCACAGCACCCCATTTTGTTTTGTGAAGTCTTTGATGTGTGGGGCATTGATTTTATGGGACCTTTTCCAACTTCTTTTGGATTTTCATACATCTTATTGGCTATTGATTATGTTTCGAAGTGGGTGGAAGCAAAACGCATTAGGATTGATGATTCTTCTGTGGTTGTAGAGTTTGTTCGCTCTCACATTTTTTGTAGGTTTGGCATCCCCAGAGCTATAATCAGTGACCAGGGCACTCATTTTTGCAACCGGAGTATGCATAGCTTGCTTAGCAAGTATGGTGTTGTGCATAAAGTAGCTACTCCGTACCACCCTCAAACAAATGGCCAGGCAGAAATTTCTGACCAAGAGGTCAAGCAAATTTTGGAGAAAACAGTACAGCCAAATAGGAAAGATTGGAGCAAAAGGCTCGATGATGCACTTTGGGCCTATAGGACTGCCTACAAGACTCCTATTGGCATGTCACCTTATCGGCTGGTATTTGGAAAAGCGTGTCACTTACCAGTAAAAGTAGAGCACAAAGCCTACTGGGCTGTAAAGAAATGTAATTTGGATTTGAATGGAGCGGGATCTCACAGGAAATTCCAACTCCAAGAGCTTGAAGAAATCAGATTGGAAGCCTATGATAATGCAAGAATCTACAAAGAAAAGACAAAGGCATTCCATGACAAGATGATTGTAAGGAAAGAGTTTGCTGTCGGCCAAAAAGTTCTACTTTATAAATCTCGCTTAAAGCTTATGCCAGGTAAACTTCGTTCTAAATGGGAAGGTCCTTATATAGTTTCTGATGTATTCCTTTTTGGTGCAGTTGAGCTTCAGAATGAGCAGACATGAGCTAAATTTAAAATTAATGGACATCGGCTTAAGCACTTTCACGAAGGAGTTCCAAGCGATTACAAGGAGGAGCTCCAGCTTCATAATCCACCCTAATACCCGATTGTACTCTTTCCCTTTCCCCTTTTCTATTGTGTTGTCTCTATCTGTTTATTGGATTGTGCGCTGGCATTGAGGACAATGCAATGTTTAAGTGTGGGGGGGAATACAAATAATTTTTTTTGTTTTGTTTTGTTTTGTTTTGTTTCATTTTGGTTAGTTGATTTTTCTAGTTTCTAGGCTTTTAGTCTCGCTTTTAGAATGTTGAAGTTTTGTGTTATTTTTTCAGTTTTTGAAGAAAAAAATAATAATGCTTTTTGTGGAGGTTGCTGGTATTAAAGGGATCATAACTTTAATATATCTTGTTTTGATAGGGAATTGACCTTGTGTTGAGAATGCAAGTTAAGTGGCAATTAGCTTGTTTTAATGAAATTTGATGATGGTCAATTTACCCTGTGAGATGTTTGAACCTATTATTTATTCATTTCTAGTGTGTATCCCCTATCTTGCTTTTACTCTAGAACTTGGCTTGAATCTTATTCAAGGCCACATTTATTCATTTGCCATGCATGAAAATGATTAAGGCATTCATTGCTATTTTGTTTTAGCTAGAGCCAAAAAGCTATCCTACATGTGTTCAATCCATTTGTTCTTCCCCTTTTGAGCCATATATATGTTTCCCTTTTACCCTTTTAGCCATAAAAACCAAACAAATGGATATTCTTCCTACCTTGATCTGGATGCTTTCAATTATTAAGAGCATTATATCTTGTTAAGGTGGATGGAGGTGCATTTTCCACATCATTTATAGGCTGGCCGTTTGTTATCTTTTGAAAAAAAGAAAAGAAAAGAAAAGTATTTGAAATACAAAAAAGAAAAAAAAGATCCAAAAAAAAAAAGAAGAAAAAGGAAAGAAAAGTTGTGCTTTTAGTGCATATCTTTTGGTTTGTCATAATTAGGGCCTTCAGATACACTTACATTCCATCCTTATTCTTATTTTAAATGCTCTTGATGATTTTTGGCATCCAAATTTGCTTCTTAAATTTCCTTCATTTTTTTTTGTTTTCCACTTGTTTCATACCTTAGCCCACATTACAATCATAATAAAGACCTTTTGATTCATTCATTGGCATTTGATTTTGGTGGTGGAGATGTAGATGATTGCCAAGCTTATGGTAGTAAGGTTGGGTAGGATGGAATTTGAGAGTAAACACTTCACCCTAAACACTAAAGAGTAAAGTGATAAATACTGATCCAAGTGAGGGACTTTCATTGCATTTCATTTTTGATTAAGTGTATTGCCACGGTATTTGCTGCATTGATGCAAGTGATATGACTTGGAGAATTAACCTATTGATTTGCTTTGAGCTTCCTTGTGCTAAGTAACCTATACAACTCCATCTTCCTTAATTTCCTTTCCATGATTTCTTTGTTTTTTTTGGAGCTTTAGTCTTTTTTTGCCCAGGAGTGCAAAGAGATAAGTGTGGGGGAATTGATAAATGCTAATTTTCATATGTTTTTATCCACATTTATTATTGATTTTAATGATTAATTTGAGCTTAATTGGATTTGTTATGCAATATTTGAATTTGTGGTTAATTTTGGAAAATAATACAATTTTGAATTAATTAGGAGAATTTTTGGATTTAAATTTCTAATATTCTATTCTCCAAAATTCTTTGATGATTAAGTATTTTCAATCCTTAAAACATTTATTAATCTTGTGCAGAATTTCTTGGGCAATTAAATTGAGAAATTAAAGTGGGTTAAAGGAAAAGATTGGAGCATAATTTTATTCCCATTAATTTCTGAATGGCATGTTTGTAATTAGTTAATTAGGTCTCCATTTTTTATTTGCTAGCAACAAAGTCACGTGGAGAGCTGGAGGAAAAATCAAAAAAGGGAGCTTGGGAACAGATTATACACACACACATCCTCCATGCAGTTTCAATGAGGTACGAAGAGAAGCAGAAATAAAGGAGAAGGAAGCTCAACGTGGTTACAGAACATGCAGAAGCAAAATGAAGGGAAAAGTACAACGTAGGAGCTGAAGTGGGCTGTAACACGTAAAGAAACACATGAGAAAGAAGAGCTGGGCAGAACATGTATGGAGAAAAGAAATCTTAGAGGTTGCTTCTTCATCATCTCTCTCGGATAAAACTCACAAGAGGCGCTGAAAAGAGACACAGAGGAGCTGCTGTATTCTTCTTGATCTGGACTTCACGCTGAAGAAGAAGAAACCAGACCTGGAAACGCAGTGAGTGTAGAGAGACGATGGATTGTTCGAAAAAAAGAAAAGCTATGCAAGGACGCCGAGAAAAGCTGCTGGAGGTGACTGGCTGCTAGATTCATTCTATTCGGACACACACAGAAGAGTCGAAGGAGCTAAACAACGAAGCAAGCGAAAAGCATTATAAAGCTACAGTTGCACGATGCATGAGCTGAAAACAGAGCATGAAGAGAAGCAATGCATTGTAGCAACAAAACAAGGCTCACAGCTCCATATGACACATGGCTTACATGTTCATACATGATTAAGAAGAGAAAAAGCAAGCAAGCCACGAGCTGAACGATGGAGAAGAACAGAAGCGATGAATCAAAGATAAGAAGCACAGAACAGAGCATGAAGCAGCGAGCTGAGCACGTGAGATTTTAATGAATAATAAGCTGGAATTTGGCTACGGAATGACATGAAAAAAGGAGGCATAAGCTATGAAGAAGCTCATATGAAGTAAGAGCTGGAGCAGAAGTTGGGAGCCAACATGAAGAAAACAACGTCAGAAAAGACTTGGGCAGACGAAGAATAAGCATGCATGATGGAAGTCACATGAGAAAGCTATGAATGGAGCAACATAGTGAACTGATAATATTAAACACGTGAGCAGAATAATAAAAAGGCTGAAGCATGAAAGAGACGGGCTGGGGGTGGTTTCCGAATAGAAGGAGGAGATTCAACGTGAGACAGAACATGAAACAAAGCTGAAGGGCACGTGATTCATTATTTTTAAAAAGAGGAGCTGTGGTTTTCGAATGAAGAGGAGACGTAGAACAGAATAGGGTTGAAGGAAGAGGCGCCTGGGACGTGCAGAACGCGAGAACATCCAGGGAGCATTCTTTCATCGATCCATCCATCCATGACTGCTGCTAAATTCATCAATTCTCCTCCGATTAAAATCTCCATGGCAGCCTGAATTACCCATGGTGGTTGGCTGAAGTTTGGAAACTCCCAGATGTAGATTTGAGCCCTATATTTTCTCACCAAATTGGATAAATACTCCTTGCTATATCTTTTAATTCCAGCATTAAATCTTTTATTAATTCGACTAGGTTTAGTTGTTTGATTTAGGAACTTAATTGCTGAAAATTATTGGATTGGTTTGTTTAATGAATTGAATATAATTTAATTTTGGAATTTTAATTGTGATCATCACATGTTTGTAAAAATTCCAGAATTAGTGCTGTGCAAATCACTTTTAAATTCCTCTTGATCTTTGGTTAATTGATGCAATGGTTGTTGGATTAATTAGCTGGAATTTTTGTGCAATTAATTGTTTGAGGAATTAATTAATCTAATTGGCTAATTAGTATCTTAAGTGAATTGTGCAGTAAATTCTATTAATCAATTAAAATTGGTTAAAGTGTGTTCTTACTCTTAATTTGATTAATTAGTTATTCAAGGTTCCTTGTGGTTGCAAATTCCTTGAATAATTAATGAATTGAACCTTGGATGGTTATTCAAGAATTTTTATAGGGAATACACTAAAGAGCAAGGAGTTAAACCCAAATTTGGTAAACAAAAAGGGCAAGGATAATTGAGTTTTAGGGAGTCCAATGCAAGGCTAGCTACCATATTTTCTTAATTGTTCACCTCATTTAGCTTTAAGTTTTTTTTATTTTTGTCAATTAAATTTAGTTCAATTAAATTCTAGTACTTCAAATCCCCAAAACAAGTTTCAATTAGCAATACTTAGAATACCCCTTTTATAAATAAATTGAGGCATAAACTCCAAGGGAGATGACCTAGGTTGCACCATTAACTACAAAATTTATTTTGCTTCCTAGTTTTATTTGAGATTGTGCAACACAATCGTCACATATATAATGGAAGAGGATGAGATGAAGCCTTGGAAAAATTTTAGAAGCTATGGATAGTGAGATGGTATCATAGGTTCCATATTATGACTTAAAGAAGCAACACCTAACTAGGCTCCTTAATTTGATTGTGTGATGACTCTAAGAGGTTTAAATGGAGTCAAGAATCATAAATGAATGGAGAGAATGGAGCCAAGATAATGTTTTCTTAAGGTTGTTTCATTAAGTGCATTATGGAACCATAAAAGAGCTATATGAGTTACCTAACTTTTGTAGTGAATGTATGGCTTTAGAATTTGATTCAAGAGTATAATTGGCTTCCATATGATATGTTTAGGCCAAGAGAAACAAGCCTAACATCATTGTGAGTGTGTGGCTGAGAGAGGGAGCATAATTCCAAGGGAAAAAGTGTAGCTCTCTCTACTTTCTCTCATGCATGAATGTGTGTTTACCTTGTTTATGAATGTATGTGTGTTTGTGTGTTCTAAACCATAAAAAGTATTCTAGCATATGCCTATCTTCCATGGTACCATGATATTGTATTATATTTTCAATTGATGCCTAGTACATGTGCTTGGGTTTGCTTGAGTGTGGTGAACCCAAGAACCCTTAGCCATGGTAATGATCAGCCAAGAACCCTTAAAATTGATTAAGACAAAGTAAAGAGTCTCCCAAGAGTGAAGTTGAGTCAAAACCTCTTAGCGAAAATGGGTGAGGCAAGTCTAAAATCCATAAGAGAATGGGTAAGGCTAATCCACTTACTTGGCAAGCCTATGTATGCTTTGTATGACTTGTTCAAATGCCAAGGATGCTTCTTGAATGATCATACATGTCATTATACTCATGCATGCATTTCCAAGGCTTGTATTGCATGCTTTATATATGATTGAAAGGGGAATGAGCTATTAAGATTTTTTGAATCTCATTCCCTCCCCTCCAATGTCTTAACATGCTAGGTGGACCAAATGAGTAAGGTAATGGGAGCCACCAAGTTGGGAGATGAGAAATTGACATCAAAGTGCTTAGTTTTGTCTCTTTTGTAACCATACCAATGGCATATGATGTAATTATATGATAGATTTGTTATGTAATCATTTGAACATGTGTTACTCATATATATGATGTATGAATAAGAATTAATGCCATACGCATGATATAGCATGATTTGGGTATGGAATGACAAGACTAGACATATGCATTCTTGTGTATATTATAGGGTGGATAAGTGAGTTTGAGAAATCTGGATTTTTGCACCTTTGATACAATTTTAGAATGTCATTTTGGTGCATTTTCACATGCTCAAGTGGTCGTAGTTGCCCTGGAGCTCAAAATGGACCATTTGGACCCTTTGCAAGACTTAAAAATGACTATTTCACAATCCAATGTCAAGATCTGACCAAATGAATGAATTTTTCCATGAAATTTGGTACAAATATAGATCTTATCTAGAGCTTTTTGGCAAGCTAAAGAAAAAATTATTTGGAGCTTTGTGGAATTAATTATGAATTTCCAAAGTTGGCATTTTTCCATTGAACTGATGTAGACGCTATTCATATGGTCAGAAATTTGGGCTATGTCATTCGTGAGCCAAGTGATGTCCAATGCTCATGAAAATTTATAAACATAAATTAGACATGATAAGCTTTCCATGGCCACTAGGATCACTCCAATTAAGCCTTTGAGCAGGGAGATATGAATTTTTAAAGTTGGAAGACAGTACTAGTAATGACAGTCGACCTCTGGTACTATTTCATTAATTCTGGTGGCTAGCATCCTCTGTGGTGGTTTGGATTTATTTTTATCATAAATTAACCATCTGTAGCTTTCCAGAATGATAGAGTCTGCTTGATTTCTATTTTTCTATAATTAGTTATGATTTTTCAAAATTCAGGCACAAAATTTGGAAATCCTACCTAAGGCTACACACTATGTTTTTGAGTATACCATCCATTTGCACGAGTAGTAGGCCATTTCTTGAGTTTGTTATAAGTTTTATTTGTGTATTTAAATGTGGGAATGAAATGGATGAGTCCATATGGTTCACGAAACACTGAATACAAAATTTACCTGTAACGTAATGCAATTTAATTGTATTTTTCTATGACTTTTTCTTGAGGAATTCATGTGCTTCATGGAAATAAGTCTACATAGATATGAGGTGAGTCAGAGAATCATGGTGTTACAAAATACTTCTAAACTTAAATTGCTTCAACTTATTTTTTTATGAAGAAACCTAAAAATCTAAAAATTTTGAGAAAAACAAGAAAATAACAAAATTACCAAAAAATAAAGACCAAACCAAAAAGAAAACAGAATGATTCCTCCTCCCCACACTTAATATTTACATTGTCCTCAATGCAACAACAATCTAATTCACCAATTAAAGAGAAGACAAGAAAGGGAAAGAAATACAACCAAGTAGTTCATGTAACATCCAAGTTTTTGTAGAAGCGAGGACTCAAGGTTTCAGAATTTTTTTAAGTCTCCTTGCTATAACTAGGATACCTGTTCACTATACCTAGGATGACGCTTCGCTATAGCAAGGATGCTACTTCACTATAGCGAGTTCATGGCCATACAAAATCTAGGGAATTTCTAGTGATAGCGCAAGCTGTGGCAAGAACAGCTGGAAAGCTCTTGCAATAGTGAAACCTATTTAAGAAAACACCAAGGAAGGATTTTTAAATGGAAAGATTGAGTTGCCCGAGATTCTCAAAGGGCCTAAAAACTATAAGAACTCATATAATGGTTTAAACCCCCTCCAATGTATATTTTCTAACGTTGGTTGACACGAACTTTGACTGAATAGTTCGGGAAGGTTTTATATCCAAATTGAGTGGTTCCAAAACCATTTTCTAGGTTAGAGAAGCTAGATTTCATGTTGGAAAGGATGGTTTTTGAAAAGAAGTTGAGATGAGCCCAATTAGACAAAATCGAGAAATAGGGACTAAAGTGCAAAATGAAAAGTGGCAAAAAGTGGAACCTCAGATTCTTAAAATGTCCAGAATTTGCTCCTCCTTCTAGCTGACCTTGTTCTACCGAAATAGAGAGAGAAAGACTAGGGAGAGAGAAAAGGAGGAGAAGAAAAGGAAGAGAAATAAGGCAAAAAGGTATGAAAATGGATGGAATTCCATGGTCTTTCCTCTAGCAACTTGAATCTCCTCTTTCCTACCTCTCTTTCTATAGTTTTATTGATGGGTTTGGTTCTATTTTGAGCTTTTTCCAGAGGAGAAAAGTTCAAAATTCAAGGGAGGGACCAAAGCAAAGGAAATTGCACTTGAGAAAAGCTAAAATTCAAGGTAAGCTTGTTGCTTTTTATGCTTCTTCTCTTTTGCTCCCATATGTGTGAGTTTTAGACACTTGTTGGACAGCCAAAAGGAGATTGTTTTGAATGAAACCAAGAGTGAAACTTATGTTTTAGTGGGTGGAAAATAAGATGGTGCAAAGGAATCCAATAAAGAACCATTGAAATTCATGATAAAATCTCTAGGGATTTAATGCACCCTAACCAATAGGAAGCTTTTTAGCCATAGTTTAAGATGTCTAAGAGTTTATATGGGTTCCTAAGACATCAAGGAATCCTCCCATATGCATCTCTCATCGAAGAAGCAAAGAAAAGTCCATGGGTACTCTTAGGCTTCTTATGTCTCGGCCTAAGAGGGTTCTCACACCTAGGGAGTGCTTTGATTTCTTCCAAGTCTAGATTGGCATCATATATGATGGCAGTATATGAGAGGAAGCCTTGGAAAAATTTTAGAAAGCCTAAGATGTGAAATGGAGGTGTAGGTTCCGTAATGTAGCATAATGAAGCATTTCCTAACTAGACTCCTCCAAATAAGTATGTGATGGCTCCAAGGAGTTTAAATGGAGTCAAGAGACTTAGAATGAAAAAGAAAATGGAGCCAAGATCTTGAATTTCAATAGTTGCTTCATTATGTCTTATATGGAAGCATTATGGAAATAAGTGAGATAGTGAGCATGCATAGGAGTTGTATAAGACTAGAGCTCATTCTAATAACTTAAGCATGTCTTATTTGATGTGTTTGGGCCAAGAAAACTTAGTACCTTTAAATGTCAAGCCTTGGTCGAGAAGAGGGAGGAAGGTTTCAAAGAAAAAGTATGGAACATTGGCTCCAAGGTAGCTCTCTCTCCTTTCTCTCATGCATTCTTAAGTGGTTTCTTATCTTTGGATGTTTTATGCATGTTTATGCTATGTACAATGTTTCTAGCAATTTTTCATATGCCATGGCACCATGTTGCTTTGTTTATGCTCTTGAAAGATGTCTTATAAATGTGTTTTGGCTTACATGAGCTTAGTGAAGCCAAACATCCCTTAACTAGGGTGAGGATGGGCCAAAAGTCCCTAAGAATGGGTGAGACAAAGCCAAAAGTCTCTAGAAGAGTGAGGCTTAGTCAAAAGCCCCTTGAAAGTGGGTGAAGCAAGTTCAAAAGTCCTAAAGAGAATGGGAGAGATTAAACTATTGCCTTTGCAAGCCTATGTATGATGAGTATGCTTTCTTGAATGAGAAGAATGTTTTATGTATGTTCATGAATTGCTAGATTTCCATGCATTCATCTTTAGGCATGAAATTGCATTCATTATGTATGATTAAAAAGGGTGAAGAGCTATTGGGATTCCTAGAATCTCACTCTTCCCTCCCCATTGCCTAACATGCCTAAGTGAACCAAGGGAGTCAAGAGATGGAAGTTACCAAACTTAAAGGCTAGAAGATTAACAAAGAAATGGCTAAATACTTGTATTGAACCCATATTGTTGTCAAATGGTATAATCACATGATGCATATGATGCAAAAACACTCAAACATATGTAAATGTAGGGATATATGATGTATGTATGAGAACTGGTAGTCTATGAGCGAGATTTAATGTTTTGACATTGAAACGCAAAGATGTGCTTGTAAGATCTCTTATATGTAGGCAAGTGGGAGAGTGAATTTGTGATGTATAAGTATTTAGACCCTTTGAAAATTTTTAGAAGGCTGTCTTTATGCTTTCTCATATGCTCAAGTGGCTTTGGTTAGAGTAGAAGAGCAAATGGTCCATATTTGACCTTTTCAGAGGCATAAGAGTGATATTTTGGTACCCTATATCACAAACTGACCAAATGGAGGGATTTTACCATGAAATTAGGCATGAATCTAAGTCTCATCTAGAGCTTTTTTACAGCAAAGAACCCTATTATTTAGAGCTCTAGAGAATAAATTATGAATTTCTAAAGTTGGAAAAAATTTTTAGATTTGGTATATGCACTGTTCATATGTTCAATTTTTTCTCTTCTATTATTTATGAGGAAAATGAAGTCTAATTGCCCTGAACTTTTACAAGCATAAACTAGACCATATAAGATTTATGTAGCCATAAAGATCACCCCATTTGGATTTATATTGAGGGAGATATGAATTTTTTAAGTTAGAACTTACTGTCAGTAACATAATAGGACTCTAAGTATTTTTCCATCAATTTTTGTTTGCTTAGTGTCACTTTCTTGATCTAGAGTTATTTTTCCCCTAAAGTAAACATCTGTAGCTCTCTATATTGGTAAAGTTTACTTGATTTGGATTTATGTGGAATTAGTTATGAATTTTTGAAGTCTAAATCAGTAAATTATATTAGAGTGCTTGGGTAGCTAGACCTATGATGCTTTTTTGTTATCAATCATGGTCCAAATGATGTTTTCATGGCCTGGAAGTATTTTTATTATAAAGTTACATTCAAGAATTTCTAGAAAACTATGGTTTATTGGATTTTGATTTTTCTAGATTTAATCATGAATTTTCAAAGTCTGCGACAGAAAACTAGAATTTAAGCTTGAAAACAAACATGCATTTTTTGCTGTGTGGGGCTCCAAATCCGAATTGCATGATATGTTTTATGATGTTTATGACTTGTATAGATGAGAGTATGATATTTGAGAATTCACAGGGTCCACGGAGTATAAAAAAATTTGAATCCCACATAATGTGAAATATTGTATTACTTAATGCTTTTCCTTCGAAAATTGTTATGCTAAGGGTTTGGAATCCTTGCAAAGGCATATGGAAGGCTAAAGTTAGATCGTGTTACATTTTTTGTATCAGAGCAAAGTTCCAAGCCTTCTAGGGATGCTTAGGGCTTAAGGATGTGGTGATAAGGCTATGTAAAGGCTTGTATGGGTATAGAAAGCCTTATATAAGACATTTAAGGTGTCTAAAGTTGACATATGACTATGTTTATGTTAAGTAAGATATGGAATGGTCTTGAGTAGGTGGTAAGCCTTAGGTGAGGTTGACCTCAAGAGTTTCAACAGCAGAGTTAAGTGATCCAATAGCTAGAACTCCATAAGTTATAGTAGCTCATTGGGATCAGTGGCAAACTTGTGTATTTGCAGCAAGAGATGACGGTGTAGCTGCTAGAAAGGCTTGCTTAGAGAGATTATGAGAGGCCTAATGTCCTTGATTACCACACTTAGGCCGTCCGGGGGATATCTTGACCGATGTAGAGTAAGTAATGAGGTAGTGCAGTATGAGATGAAACTACTACTGCACAGAACAAGTGTTAAGGGAGCTATTCCCCCTAGTCATCACACCCAAGTATTAAGATGAATTGAAGAGCCAAGAAAGCCATTCCCTCAAGCCAAATGATAAAGTTTATAAACTACACTCCATAAATCCCTAACTACTCAGAGGTGCTATTGGTTACGAGTCATTAAAGTAAGGGCAGAGTCCTCTAGTTTAGATGATGGGCGATGCACAGTGACAACGAGGCTCAGATCAAGTAGCTAAAGAAGAAGTATCTAGTCATGATAGAGTGTATTGCTGGATGGAAGGCCTTATTGGTCATATTTAGGCTAACTTGAGCAATGAACTGTTATAGGGTCGATCATAGCACTAAAAGTTAAGACCTTCAATATGAATAAAGTAGGAAAGAAGAAAATGATCCATTGGCAGACATGGAGGATCATTAAGCACCAGACGAGCAGTGGGCCTAGTAAATGAGACTGAGAAAAAAACTCACATAGTTCTAGCGTAGCCTAAGAATTTTTGTGATTGATGTAATGAACAGTAAATTCTGTAAAACGATGAAATAAGTCATATAAAGGCAAGTTCTTTGAAATGAGCTAGAAAATGTCCCAAAAAAATTGGGTGATATCTTAGGCTCCTAAAAATGATAAATCTAGATTCAGATGGAAAGAAAAATATAGTTGAGACGGAGAAATAAAATTTTTACAAAAATTGACCAAACTTAATGGTATTTTTGTAATTATATGCAACTTTTGGAAAAGCAAACAAAAAGGCTTTTCAAATAGAAAATTTGAGTTGCCCAAGGTTCTTAGAGGCCTTGAAAATCATAGGAAGCCTCAGGACTGGTAAAGCCCCTCTGATGTACATTTTCCAACGACATTGAACCTGAATTTTGATGGATTCATTTAGGAAGGTTTTAGCTCTAATTTGAGTGATTCCAAGGGAATTTTATTAAATCAAGAACCTTAATTTTATGGTAAAAAAGAAGGTTCTCAAAATGGAGCTAAAACAAAGCTAAACCAGAAATGCCATTATGGAAGGACGAAATTGAAATTTTTTAAAAAGTGAGCTTCTAGAATGTTTTAAGATCTTCACGCCACTTCTTCGTATTTCTTTAACCGAATTTCTTCCGCCCAAATTCAGAGAAAAGAAGCAGCTCCTTAGGCACACCAAGAGAAGGAGAAGAAGGAGGAAGAAAAGCCAAGAAAGGTGAGGAAATTCAAGAAAATTCATGCTTCTCCTTCTTCCAATTTTGTTTTCTCCCTTCCTCCGCTCTTTCCATGGTTTATTTGAGATAAATGGTTCTATTTTTGGTCTAGAACATGGGGGAAGAGTCTGAATTGCTTGAGAGGAAGCAAACCAAGGAGAAGAAGTCTTGAAATCAAGCTAGAATCTAAGGTAAATTAATGGTTTAATTGCTTCTTCCTCTTGTTCCTTCTTATGCACAATTCGGCCAACCTTGGGAGGAGTAGGAGGGGCTGGATTTTGGGTAGAACTAAAGGAGAATCTTAGGAAAAAGAGTGTAAGGATTAAGATTATCTAGAAAAATCAAAATAAAAACTAATGGAAATTAATTTAGAAAAGTGTTGGGTTCTTGAAGGAATTATGAAATCTGATTTTTTGTGAGAATTTCCTTGGCCATTTGAGTGTTCTATTGAGCTCCTTAGACCTTTAAGAAGTCTCCTAAGTGGCTCTCCCATCAGGGAAAAATCAAAATCTCCTTGAACCCTTTTCTTAAGCATGTCTCAGCCAAGCTAGGAAGAGAAGCCTAGGGAGTGTTTTAAATTGTTCTTGCCTTGGTTTGGGACTTCATATGATGTTAGAAGATGGGAGAAACCATTAAGAAAAATTTAAGAGCCATGGATTGAGAGATGGGATAATGGTGTCCATAATGGTGCCTTATAAAGCAACTTGGGTTTACACTTGTGTAAATGAATGTGTGATAGCTCCAAGGACATTAAATGAGGTCAAGAGGCCTAGAAATAAAAAGAGAATGGAGCCTGAGCTTGAATGATGAGAGTTGCTTTAATGGGTCATTTATAGAGGCATTATGCCACTTATAGAACCAAGTGTGTGTTTAAGAATAAGTTTGGTATCTTGGCTTGTTTCAAGTGCATAATTGTGTGCTATTTATGGTGTTTAGGCTAAGAGAACACCAACCCACCTAGGTGTGCTTGTAAGTTCAAAAAGGGGAAGGAGTAAAGTAAAGAAAAGCTTGCATAAAGTTCAAGGTAGCTCTCCACCTCATTCTCTTGTATTCTTGGTTGCATATATGTATCATTGTGTGCTTGTATGTGCTCTTGTGAATTGAGAATATACCACTTGATGCCTTGACATTGCATTAGTACCAATATGTTATCTTGAATGTCATTAATTATGGAAATGGCTCATAAGGGTGAGGTGACGCCAAAAGTCCTATAATGAAGGTGAGGAGATGCCAAAAGTCTCATGGCATGGGTGAGACTAGGCCAAACATCTCTTAGAAGGGTGAGGCCAAGTCAAAGGTCCCTAGGCTAAGAGTGAGGCAAATCCAAAAGTCCTAGAAATGGGGTGAGGCAAAACCAAAAGTCCTTCGAGCATGCCCTTGACTTGGTATGAATTGGTGGTATGGAAATTATGATCTTGCATGTTTTATGGTTATCTCACTTTCCATACTTGTGCCTTGATGTATATATGCCACGAATGTGTATGTGAATGTTTGTATGAGCTATTGAGATTCCATGAATTTCATTCCCTTTCCTTCTTCCTTCTTAAAATGTCTAGGTGGTGCTCAAGAACAAAGAAATGCAAGCCAATGACCCTAATATGTCATACTTTGATAGTTATGTAATTCTAATGGTAGTTGAATGTTAAAGTAAGCTTGTACATGTTATTTTTGAGATGCAAGACCTTGAGCAAATGTAACATGATGTATGAATATTGTATGAATCTTTGATGGCACCAAAGTAATGTAAATATGTAAATTGGCTCTTTGGTGGCTTATGTGTATTAGTGTATGAATGGATGTGAAATGGTCAAAATAAGATGCATGGTATTTAGGACCACTTGGGCAGTGCCTACAAGTTGTATTTGTGCTTTTAAACTTTCCCAAGAGGTGCCAAACCATTAGAGAAGCTATATAGACCAAGTTGACACCTTATGGGAACCAAAATTTGGTCATTTTGTGAAGCTCTGTCACTTTTTGTCAAAATGAACTCTTCTTAGTCTAAAACTTGACATGTATCTAGAGCTCATTGAGATCTTTTTGGAAAGCTAAAGTGTAGAATATTTGAAGGTCTATGGAATTTTTGGCGAATTTTTGAAGTTGATAATTTTTCTGGTTTTGGTCAGTGTTACTATTCATATAGCCAAAATGAAACTCTATTATTTGTGAGGCAAATGATATTCAATTGCTATAAAATTTTACAGGGGGGAACTAGACTCCCCAATGACATGTGTCAATTAGAAGTACCTCATTTGGATGTCTAGAGAGGGAGATATGAATTTTTGAAGTTGCTATTCTGTTCTAGCCATCTAGTTAGACCTCTAGCACTATTCCATTAATATTTCAAGTTTGAATGCTCTTGAATTGATCTAGGACTATTTTTCCCCTCTAGTTAACATTCACAACTTTCCAAATTGGTACATTTTGTATGGATTAGAGTTTTTTAGAATTAATTGTGAATTTCCAAAGTTTATATTAGTAATTTGTATCATAATTTTGGATAGCCTGACCTTTGTGTCTTTTCTATTGTCAAGCATGGTCCAAATGAGATTTTCATGGCTGTAAATTATTTGTAGTGTGAATTTAATATCTAGGGCTTTCTAATGAGCTATATTTTGCTTAATTTCTATTTTTGTAGATTTAGTTATAATTTTTTTAAAGTTTCCCCTAAAATTTACCACTTGCTGTCTGAGAAGAATAAGTGAAAAATTTGGGGTTTTGAGCTTGAAACTATGGATTGTGTGATGTTTCAAGCTATGCATGGTTTGTGTAAGTGATAAATAATTAGATAATGATATTGGGGAACTCATGAGGTCCATATGACATGAAATAAAAATTTAATCCTTAATGTAACGCAAATAAATTCATTATTTTCATATACTCTTATTGGATTTTCCTTGAGAATGCATATGAGTCATATGGAAAATGGAGAAATATGATACTAGAATATTATGGTATGACAATTAAAGGGTAGCCATAGGTAAAATATATGACACAAGAGTAGTAAGGTTGTAGAGACCTGCCTATAAGGCATTGACTTTAACCTGAGATGCTGTCTTGTATGATAGTGAATGACGGGCTAAGATGATAAGCTTATGACCTTATGCATACTGTTAAGAAACCTTATTAATAGGATCTTGAATTTTATATTACAGTACACATGATCTTATCAACATGACCCTGGATCCTGTTGACAGGATGTTTGTATGGCCTTAGAATTGATATAACATAAGGCCAGCAACAATGAAGAATATAGTGAATATATGAGAAGAGCGTACCTGAGAGCTAGTACCTAAAAGTGAATATGATTAGCTCAGTGTCAGACATCTAGAGAAGAGAATGAGAAAGGCCTAAAAGTATAGTTACTGTAAGCCTATATGAGTTAATTAGGCCTATTGTGAGCTATAGCCTCAATGAGATAGGTGTCTCAGGCTGAGCACAAACTAAAGCTTAAGAAAAGCGATTAGTAGAGTCTCCCAGGTATGACGAGACGAGTAGAAAAGAGAACCTAATCTAAAAAGTGGAAATAAGCCAAATGAAAGTTTAGTGAAGGTTCTCCCTAGGATGATGAAAGGAAAATAAGATGTAATAAGTTAGAAGACCACCCAGTAGTAGTTAGCAAAATCCCCAAGGGATAAGCCCCATTAATTAGTTATTATAGAGACCCAAGAAAGTGAGGAAAACCTGAGAAGCTAGCATATGAAAAGAGATATCCTCACTTTAGTAGTAACTAAATGAAAGCCAATAAGATGAGTATAGAAAAACAAATGGATAAGGGTTTAGTAACTAATTAGATGAGCATCCTTGATATGAAACTAATGTAATATAAAAGCACACGAGTTGTAAGAGCACTGAGTGGAGCATACAAGTTTTAGTAATACAGATTTAGGACATTAAGAGTGCATGTCTTAACTTGGGTTAGCAAAACCCTGGAATGAGTAGACTATGCTCCCTAAAGATGAAAATGAAAAGTTTAAGTATAAAGAGAGTACTCAACTCTTGATCAGAAGATAGCAATAAGCCGAGACAACAAGTAGTGCCTTAGTGCTCTCAGGAAAGCTAGAGAAAGTCAGAGGTTGCCTAAGAAGGTGAGTCTCTATATTATACAGGGAAGAGGTGTAAGCCAAGAGCATTACAGCATGCAAACTCTAGGGTCACCCAAACTAAAAATCTCATTATAGAGGGATGATCTAGTTAAAAGGCCAGAGTATAAAAGGAATTAAACTTCCCTCACTTTTTTTAAGAAGTGAGAAAGTAGAGCTAGAACCAGAATAGAATAAAAAGGCTCTTAAGCATAGAGAAAGCATGTAAAGATGCCAAAGCCAAAGACATATGAATTGGGAATAGAGATGGAAATGATATGTATTAGTGTGTGAGAGAGCATTATGGTCCTTGGCTTAGATGTCCATAAAGCATGGGATAATGCCCTAAACATAGATAACTGGGCAATTCAAAGTGAACTCAGGTTAGATCAGAGAATTTACTAAGAAGTTAAAGGAAGAGTCCTCTTTTCCCCGAGTGTCGTGAGATCAAGAAGTAAGTTAAAGAAAAAGATGTCAAGGGATTCAGTGATGTCAAAATTGCAAGAACAGTATTTAAAGAGTAATCCCAGTATAGAATGGTATGAAAGGAAACGTACTAACAACGTGTTAAGAGTCAGAAATCACAAGTCCAATATGCACAGAATGAGCCCCTTATGATGTAATTTCATGAAATGAAAAGAGGGACTAGTATATGATCTCTATCCTACGAAAGATGTTAAGCACACCTAAGGTGTGAGATGCCTTGATGCTAAAAGCAGTCGAAAGTAGAACATGGGCATAGTCAAAACTTGTAGGATATGAGAGGAAAAGAGAATGAATACAGATAAAGTATAGGAAGTTAGCATAAGTAAAGAAAGAATAAAGGCCTGAGTAAAAAGGCCAAAAGTGCAAAATCGAGGATCCCATAAGAAGTAACAAGTAAATGTTAGAGTACTCCTAGGTATTAGCATGATGGGATCATAAAGAGGTAGATGATACAGAACACATTTCACATGAAGAGCACAGCAAATATCTAAGTCTAGCCTAAGAGGTTACGAACTGTAGTTGCTAGACTTAGTGAGCACTTGTTTTATAATTAGATACAATGATCTTAGGCTTTAATGTCTCCCAAAGATGGATTGTAGTAGATCCTAGTACAATATAGTAGGTCACAGTATACCTTAAAAGGGCTTTGAGAAGTCGTAGTAAACCTAGGGGTTGCAGTAGATCCCTTAAAGTTACAGGAAGCCCATAGTTACAGTATAGTAGCTCTTTGGAGAGATGACAGCCTAAGATAATTTTCATAAAATAGATAGTCTCAGAGACTAGAAAGGTTTTAGACATTTTTTATCTCAGAGACTAGAAATTCTCCTAAGTTTGATAGACTATTGCCACTAGAGACAGTAAGGCTATACTCAGACAATTAGACCACTGACTATACTTCTTTGATAGATGAGCATAGTAAGTGAGATAAGGAAAGCAAGAAAGGAGCTTTTTTAGAGTTAAAAATAGATGAATCAATACTTATCAGATGTTATACCCGACCGAGGGATAAAGAGATCTTTGTATGCTAGAGTTAAGCATTTATAAAAGGGGTCAGGTGCAGTTCTTCATAAGAGAGTAAGTGGTGGACCATGTCTCCAGTAGCCAAGACTATGAGTACAGTTAGCATCCCACCAAAGTTAAGTATTTGTCAGTGGTAGTTGCTCTTCAATGCTAGTATGAAGAATTAAAAGTCATGTCAATCAGTTTTGGAGATGAGGGACTATAAAATGCCCTTACAAGTAAGCAAAGAGAGTAAGGAAAAGTCTCAGCCTAAATAGGCAAATATGATAGTAAATAAAGGAATTGGGACTGCTAAGAACAAGAGCTCCTTAAAGAAGTCATAATCCCAATAAGTGATTAAGATGCGAGGCCTACAATAGAAAGAAATATGAATTGTGACTATGAGATGAGCTAATGAGGAAATAGTAAGATTAAATAGTGGATTGTATGCTAAAGTAAGATAAGTAAGCAAATAGAAATTCCCCAATGGCTGTTAATGAAAGCTAATGAGACCTTATAGAAGCCATTAGGAGATAGTAAGAAAGATTTAATACTAAGCAAGTTATCTCCCCAGGCATGTAAGTATGTCCACTAAGTAAAGAAAATTTTAACCCTATGAACGGGTCAAGATTAATCAAATGTGAAGAATGTAAGTTCTCTTATAAGAATTGGCTAGAGATATAAGAGTATGATTTAGAGTCAGAAAATTCTTTCCCTCATGAGAAAGTTTAATAAGTGCTCTATAGCAATGGTACAAAGGAAAAAAAGCAGACACAGTAAGTAAGTAATGTAAGTTCCCTGGCAAAAAGAAACCCAAAAGAGCCCAATCTCTAAGAAAGTAAATCAAGCTAGAAAGAAGGGAAAGAAAAAGCCAGTTAATAAGAAAATGAGAAAAGTTAAAGGAGGTTATACCCTTAAATTTTGAAGATGAAATTTATTTAAGGGGATAGAAATGTAACATCTGAGTTTTCGTAGAAGCGATAACTCAAGGTTTCAAAATTTTGTTAAGTCATAGCTAGGATACCTATTTGCTATAACTAGGATGCCACTTGGCTATAGCGAGGATACCTAATAAACATGATTTTAATATATTTTATTCTCCTCAAGTTAGGCATTTTAATAATTAAATAAGGTTTAATGGATTTAATTAAAAGATATTTGATTTTCTTAACCATTCTTGCACTTTAGGAAATAATTTTCAAAATTATTAGTTTTCAATGCATAAATTCTTTTAATTAATTTGGTGAATTTTTCCTATTAAATATTTCCTATTGTTTTGTAGATTTCAATGGGTAAATGAAATTTAAATGGAGAGATTGATTTGAAGGAGAAATACAAGAGGTTGGAAGAATGGAAGAGAAGAAATGTGTTGTTTCCATGGAATCACACACATGGCATTTTCACAAGGCTCAATGTACTTATCTTTGCAGATGGGAGAGCTGAAACCTACTAGAATGGTTGTGCAGCTAGCAAATAGGAGCATCGCTTATCCTTCAAGAGTTTTGGAGGATGTCTTAGTTAAGGTAAAGGATTTGATATTCCTAGCTGATTTTTATGTCCTTAACATAGAGGATGATAGATATAGGTTTCGCAGTTATGCCCCACTCATCTTAGGTGGACCTTTCTTAAAAACTACAAAGACAATTATAAACGTGCATGAAGGTACTCTTAAAATGGAGTTTGCTGGCAATGTGATACAATTTAATATATTTGATGCCATGAAACACCCCTATGATGGTCACACTATTTTTAGTGTAAGCTTGATTGATATGCTAGTTGATAATGCCAATGATAAGTTTAGAGATAGTGTGTTGATTGATTCTTGTGATATTGTTGATCTTGACAATTCCCTGAGACACACTTGTGATGATTCTCATTCTTGTACTATATGTATAGAAATTAATGAATTTTTGAGCTTGTATGTTGGTATTGACTCTAGAGAATTTATTGCTGATCAGATTGATTTTGTTTCATCTAGAACCTCTGTTGATTTTTTTGGTTTTATTGCTTTCCTTGGTTCTGATGAGTCTTTGCATGCTGATATGGATAGTCTGGATAATCATGATACTGCATTCACTGGATAGTCTTCCCATGCTACTGATGTTCCCAAGGATGGGAAAGTAGTTTCTTTTATCTGTGAGTTGTTTGAACAGCTATTTGGCATGGAAGAGATTGAAATCAAACTACTTATACCTTCAGTTGAGCAAGCTCCTACCTTAGAGCTCATACCGCTGCCAGATAATCTCAAGTATACCTATTTAAAAAAAGATGAGAAGCTTCCAGTGATTGTAGCTAGTGACATTATTCCAGAGGAGGAAGAGATGCTTCTAGAGGTCTTGAGGAGGAGAAGACAAGCAGTAGGGTGGATTTTGGCAGATATACCTGGCATTAGCCTTGACACCTACATGCACTGAATTCTATTAGAGGATGGGGCAAAACCAGTGAGGCAACCTCAAAGGAGATTGAATCCACTTATTCTATATATGGTTAAAAAGGAAGTTTCTAAACTTTTGTCTACTGGTATTATATGTCCTATTTCTAATAGTCAGTGGGTTAGTCTTGTGCAGGTGGTTCTAAAAAAATCAGGGATCATAATGGTTTGGAATGAAAATAATGAATTGGTGCCCACCCATGTATAGAACAGCTAGAGGGTTTGCATTAATTATAGGAGGCTTAATTTAGTTACTAGAAAGGATCATTACCCCCTCCCTTTTATTGATCAGACACTTGAATGTTTAGCTGGTAAGTCTCACTACTATTTTCTTGATGGATTTTCAAGTTATTTCCAGATATGCATAGCCCTAGAGGATCAAGAGAAGACAACATTTACATGCCCATTTGGAACATTTACCAACAAGAGAATGCCTTTTGGTATTTGCAATGCCCCTAAAACTTTTCCAACGGTGCATGGTTTCTATTTTTAGTGATTTTCTGGAACATTGTATAGAAATTTTTATGGATGATTTCACTGTATATGGGACCTCTTTTGATGACTACCTGTGTAGTCTAGATAGAGTCTTAGCGAGATGTATAGAGAAGAACCTTGTACTTAATTTTGAAAAGTGTCATTTTATGGCTCAAAAAGGCAATGTACTAGGTCATGTTGTATCTAAACAGGACATAGAGGTTGTAACACCCTATAATTAATTAAGGTGTTAATCATGGATTAGGTTAATTAAGAATAATTAATATGGGATAATCGATCAAGTTAAGTGAATGGAGATTTTAGAGAGATAAATTATTAATATGGGTTTAGGATTTAATTAGGAGAAAGATTTCATCTAGGCCCAAATTAATGTAGAAGGTCATGATAAAAGGCTAATGGGAGCCCAATAAGTTAGGTGCAAGCCCAATATAATTCAATATGATAGAGGGCCAAGATCCACCTTGCATAGGCTCTTAGGAAGGCCCAATAAACCTTGTGCAGACCCAAAACAATGGAGATCCTAAAACTTGGTCTGGCCCAATTGAAATTTCAGCAACCCAACACCTTAAAACTGGCCCAACAAGGCTAAAAATTTGAAGCCTATTTGGAGTTGGACCTTGGAGCAACCCATGACCCAACTTAAATCTTAATGCTTCAGCCTTTTTCCCACTTGCTGAAACACAAAAACACAACTCAAATTCGGAGGTCCAAAGGGGAGGCTAGGGTTCTTGGCCTAAATCCACCATTTCTTACATCTAAGCTTAAAATCAGCTAAGGTAATAGTTATATAACTTAATCCTCTCATCTTTCTCTTTATTTTAGTCTAATTAGTTTTTCATTTGAAGTATTTTCACCATACCCAAAATCTGAAATGTAGGTGTTTGGGGATTTTCTTGATGAAATTCGTAGGTTGAGACTAGGGCTGCCATTAGATAAGTATAAACCCTCCATTTTGATGCTTTCTTTGCTAATTTGAGACCCCCATAGTTGATTTATAATATGGGTATTAATTTCCTACGAATTTGCTTAGGATTTTGGATTAAATATTGAAGTTTCTGGTGAGGGACATACTTAATCCGAATTTGAGACTTATAGTGGTTAGGTAAGTGATTCTTAGATAGTCATTAGCATTTTAAATTCTTTGGGTACTAATTGTAATTGTTAATGATGAATTAGAGTAGTAATTCTATGATGCTATGATTATAGGAGGATTTCTGCATCATTGGTGACTGTTGCAAGTGTCTACAAGTGAGGTAACTGGGTTTATATTAATTTCATGTATATATCTGATTTAATTTCATATGTTGCGGTATATGAATGATTTGAAATGTTGAATGAATTGGTTGGCTATCTGTTGAATTGTGATTAGACCTTGTGAGTCTATGGTGGAGCTGTGGTACTGCTGCCACCCGTGCATGTGCTTCGATTGGGCATCGGGTTATGATCAAACCCCAAATGCACTGAGCCCTGGTTGTGCTCAATGGGGAGTAGGTGCCGTGGACGGGCCTCTCCCAGTGTTAATGGCCTTTAACATGTGAAAATATGATTGCTAGTATGGGATAGTAATCATGATAGCCTAATTATTTCATTTATTGATATGATTGGTATTTTGCTGTTGCTTATGTGAAATTATGCATGTATGCTAATTAAACTGGAATATATGATGGAATTGCCTTGGTTACTGAGATTTATATCTCACCCTATTTTATGGGATTAATATTTCAGGTGAAGGTTCTTCGGATAAGGATAAGGGTAAGTAAGTGGATGAACATCCATGAGCTGAAGCCGGGTGTGGGGAGCTACACTTGGTCTGAGTAGAATAGAGTAGATGCTAATTTTTGTTAACCTTTGTATATCATCATCATGTATCTGCATTGCCAAGTGAAGGAGATTGTATTTTGTTAACATGGAATGTAACTAATGAGTAATAAGCTTTACATTAGCTGTTGATGGATGTATGAATCTTGACACTCATTTTGGCTAGTGAACCTATGATATATTGACTATTTGAGTAATGTAATTCTATGATATATTGATGCATGAAATGCTCAATGAAGGTATGATGGAATGACCATTGTGAGCAATTGTAAATCTGTTGACATAAGACCAATGAATGAGTAGGAGAATCCATCTTTAATGGTGGGATGGGTAATGATCTAATGGCTAGGGAATTTAGTAGATAAGTGCTAATAAAACCTTACAATAAGTGGGAGAGTGGCCCTAAAGAGTCCCTAGATAGAGAGTGGAGAGTATGAGGCAAAGTTTTAAGAGTAGTAGGATTAAAAGGCATTTGGCCGCGGCCAAAATATGGTTAGCCGCGGCCAATAGTGGCGAAGTTGCCCAGGGAGAGCACCAGAGAGCAATTTGCCACGGCGAATAGGGAATTGGCCATGGCGAAATGGGAGAGGCTAAATTGGGAGTCGTCCAGAGGAGAATTCGTCGTGGCAAATTGAGTAATTGGCCGCGGTGAACTTTTGTGAAAATGAGCCAGGCATTCTAGAGAGGAATTGGCCATGGAGAAAGGAGGTATTGGCCGCAGCCAATAGCGAGAGGCGAGTGAGGGAAGTTCCAGGAGGCTTTTTCGTCGCAGCACCATGTAGGTTGGCCATGGCGAAGGTCTAACTCGCCGCGGCAAATAGCAATGCAAGGGGTGAAGCCGAGGGGAATTGGCCGCGGCTAAAGGGAAATTGGCTGCGGTGAATGTCCTAAAATCCCTATATTGACTAGGAAATCTTGGTTTTCCATATTGTAACCCCAAGGGATGACTTGTAAACATTGATAGAAAATAAATGTGAGTTGAAATGATAGGTAATAGAATCAAGGCTCATAAATGAATGTTTGTTTCCCCTGAGGTACGTAAGTGTTCGTAATTATAGGGTTGATGACTCTGATGAAATTAAGGTTCAAATTTTCCTATATTTCCACAACATAATTAGTCTTAATGACATGAAACTATGGATTAGGGTTGTTAATCATGTATTTAACTTTAATTACAATGATTAGAAGTTAGGGTCATCACAGAGGTAGATAAGGCTAAGATAGATGTTGTCACTTCTCTACCATATCCGATATGTGTTCAAAAGGTCTAATCTTTTCGAGGTCATGCAAGTTTTTATAGAAGATTCATTAAAGATTTTAATAAAATTGCTTTGTCACTATCTAAACTGTTACAAAAAGATGTTAATTTCCATTTTGATGATGCATGTAAAACAACTTCTGATGATCTTAAGAAAAGATTAATTTCCCCACCCATTATTCAACCCCTTGATTGAAATCTCCTATTTGAGCTCTTATGTGATGCTTCTAGTTTTGCTGTAGGTGTAGTTTTGAGCCAGAGAGTGAATAAAAGGTCCCATGTGATAGCTTATGTGTCCAAGACTATGGATGGGGCCTAAGAAAATTATACAACACAGAAAATGAGTTTCTTGCTATTATTTTTACTTTAGATAAGTTTAGATCTTATTTATTTGATACTAAATTCATTGTTTTTACTAATCATGTAGCCTTGAAGTACTTGCTGAAGAAGCTTGATATGAAGCCAAGATTGATTAGATGGATGCTTTTACTTTAAAAGTTTGATATTGACATCTAGGATAAAAGCAAAGCTAAAAACTTGGTGGCAAACCACTTGAGCAGAATTGAGGCTCCAAAGGTAGATTCTTTATCTATTGATGATGATTTCCTAGATAAGTATTTGTGTGTTGTGCATAGTTTCTACCCATGGTATGCTGACTTAGTGAATTATTTAGCTACTTCTAAATTGCCTGTTGATTTGAATAAATATCAGTTGAATAAGTTTAGGAGTGAAACTCGATATTATATTTGAGATGATCCATACTTGTGGAGACTATGTAGTGACTAAGTGATTAGATATTGTGTACCTGATATAGAATTTGATTCTATTTTGAAATTTTGTCACACACTTGCATATGGAGGTCACTTCAGTCCAAAATACATAGTTAGGAAGGTTTTAAATAATGGATTGTATCGGCCTACTTTGCTTCATGATGCCTTTGATTTTTTTAAAAGTATGTTAGGTGTCAACAAACAGGTAGCATATTTAGGAGAAATCAAAAGCCACAACATCCCATTTTCTTTTGTAAAATCTTTGATGTGTGGGGCATTAATTTTATGGGACCTTTTCTTAATTCTTTTGGCTTTACATACATTTTATTGGCTGTTAATTATGTTTCGAAATGGGTGAAAGCAAAACCCACTAGGACTAATGACTCTTCTGTGGTTGTAGAGTTTATTTGCTCTCCTATTTTCTACAGGTTTGGTATCCTTAGAGCCATTATTAGTGACCAGAGCACTCATTTTTGCAACCAAAGTATGCAAAGCTTGCTTAGCAAGTATGGTGTTATGCATAAGGAAGCTACTCGTATCACCCTCAAACAAATGGCTAGGCAGAGATTTTTAACTAGGAGGTGAAGCAAATTTTGGAGAAAACGGTGTAGCTAAATAGGAAAGATTAGAGCAAGAGGCTAGATGATTCACTTTGGGCCTATAGGACTGCCTACAAGACTTCTATTGGTATGTCACCCTATCGGCTAGTATTTGGGAAAGCTTGTCACTTACCGATAGAAGTGGAACACAATGCTTATTGGGCTATGAAGAAATGCAATTTGGATTTCAATAGAGCGGTGTTTTATAAAAAATTCAAACCTTAAGGGCTTGAAGAGATCTGCTTGGAAGCCTATGATAATGCGAGGATCTATAAAGAGAAGACAAAGGCATTCCATGGTAAGATGACTACAAGAAAAGAGTTTGTAGTTGGACAAAAAGTTTTACTTTATAAATCCCGCTTAAAGCTCATGCCAGGTAAGCTTCATTCTAAATGGGAAGGTCCATATGTAGTCTCTGATATTTTCCCTTTTGGTGCAGTTAAGCTTTTGGATGAGTAGATGGGAGCTAAATTCAAAGTTAATGGATATAGGCTCAAGCACTTTCATGAAGGAGTTCCAAAGGATGACAAGGAGGAGCTCCAACTTTAAGACCCACCTTGATTTCCTATTGTACCCTTTCCCTTTCCCCTTTTATATTGTGTTGTCTTTCTATTGGTTGGATTGTATGTTGGCATTGAGGACAATGTAGTGTTTAAGTGTAGGGGGGATGCAAATAAAGCTTTTAGTTTTGCTTTGTTTTGGTTAGTTGATTTTTCTAGATTTTTAGTCTTTTGTGTTGCTTTTTAGTTTTAAACAAAATTGTTTTTATAGAAGTTGCAAGTTGAGATGATTATAGCTTGGATTCACTTTGATATGATAATTGATGGATCTTGTGTGTTGATTCAAGTGAAGTGGCAATGAATTTGATTTCAATGAATTATTTGATAGCCATTAGCTGGTGAGGATTTGAGTCGTATCTGTTAATTTCTAGTGTGTATTGGCCTATCTTTGTTTTCACTCTAAAACTTGTCTTGATTCTTTGTTAAGACCACAATTGCATTTGCATGCATGAAAATGATAAGGAATTCCTTTCTTTTGTAGCTAGTTAGCCAAAAAGCCAACCCTTACATACATTTTATCCATTGTTTAGCCACTTTGGACTTGGTTTTATTTTCTAGTTAGCCTATAGCCATGGAAAGTAAAAATGTTTCCCATCTTGTTTTAAGATACCTTATGGATTTCAAAGAGTATTATATCTAATTAGGATAGGTGAATGTGTGTCTTACATCAATTTAGCCCATTTATATTAAAAGTTAAGGAATATGTTCTAAAAAAATGCAAAGAAAAGAAGAGAAAAGAAAGCAAAAGAATGAAAATCAAAAGAAAGAAGAATTCTAAATTTTCTTTGTAGTTGCCTATACTTGTTGGAAATAAGGCCTTGAATGCACATTCTTCCTTATCATAAGTTCCATTGTTTGCTCTTGAGGTTCTAAGGTGTGTATCTATTCATTTCATTCCCTAGCCCCATTATAACCTTGAATAAAGTCCTATTGATTTACGTATTGCATTTGGCATGGGTGGTGGAAACTTAGAAGCTTGACAAGCCTATGGTAGTGAGGTTTTGATAGGTGAAATTTGAGTGATACACATTACTCCTAAACACTTGAGAGTTGAGAGTAAACACTAACCCATGTGAGAGGCTATGCATTTCAATTCATTCTTTTCAAATGAAATTGCCACAGAGCTTGCTTTCTTTATGCAAGTGAAGTTAGCTTTGACTGTTGAAGTGTTGATAAGTTGTGATTAGTCTTTAGCTTGTGATTTTTACACTTTTCTTTTTCATTTTCATTTTCCACTTACCATTCCACTAACCTTCCTTTGATCTTTTGTTTTACCCAAGAGTGCAAATGTTTAAGTGTAGGAGAATTTGATAAATATGATTTTTATATATTTTATTCTCCTTAACTTAGGTATTTTAATAATTAAATAAGGTTTAATGGATTTAATTAGAATATATTTGATTTTATTAACCATTCTTGCACTTTAGGAAATAATTTACAAAATTACTAGTAGATTTTTCCTATTAAATATTTCCAATTATTTTGTAGATTTCAATGGGCAAATGAAATTTAATTGGAGAGATTGATTTGAAGGAGGAATGCAAGAGGTTGGAAGAATGAAAGAGAAGAAATATGTTGTTTCTATGGAATGACACACATGGCATTTTCACAAGGCTCCATATATCATGCATCCACTTTCATGAACTCACGTCTTTCCTTCCCTTCACTTGAACAGTCTTACACTTAATCATTCATCCACTCCATATAGCTTCAAATACACACACTCTCATACATTGACAAATCATAACCACAAGTTCTTGTTCCAGGTAACAAACACTCCAGCTCATAACTCCTTTCCATGTAGCTATTCACAGCCATGTCACTCTCAAAGTTCCAACTCACATTAACATTCACAAACACTTGAGCTACTGCACACTCGTGAATTAGGTTAGGCAGAACAACATCTAGGGAGCACGCATTCACTCACACAAACACACACTTTACATGTACTAGTAGCCACCCACTTACATGAAGTCACGTTGCCATCCACCATCTGCACGTAGGAAGTCAAGTGACGAAGGAGGAATTAAGAAACACGAGCTGGAGAATGTGGAAGCTTAGGCAGAACATGTTAGAGATGAGAACACATGGGGAGCAGAGGGTAATGAAGAAGTTTATGAAGAGGCTCAAGTTTTATGTGCATGGAGAAGAGAAGAGCTCAAATGAGAGATTGGGACATGAAGCATCAGTGGAAGCTCTAAGAATTGAAGGAAAGAAGCACATGTAAGGGACTTTTATAAGGTTTTGGATAGAGAAGTAAGAAGCATGTAATCACAAGTATAGAGCATGGATAGAGAGAAGCACAAGGTTCTTCACATAAAAACAAGCTCAAACACGTAAGGCAGCTGGAGGAGATTCACGTGATGATAAAAGGAATGCACATGTAGAAGTTTTCATGGAAAACACATGAATAGGGCTATAAGTAGAAGCATGGGAAGCATGTGGTTAAGAAAGAGAGCATTGAGAAGGAGAACACGTGGGAAGGAATGAGACACCAAACCATGCAGATGCTTACATGGAAAATATATGGAGTAGCAGCAGAATTAGTGAGCTTGAGAAGAACACATAAGAGATTAGGACATGGAAGTAACATGTGAGAAGTCACGTGAACAAGAAGAAAGGGAGAGGGTAGTTGAGAATGAAGAGAGCTAATGTAACGAACATAATTTTCGTAAAATGACAAAATGAGCCATGTAAAAGTAAGTTCTCTAAAATGAGCTAGATAATGTCCCAAAAAAATTGGGTAGAGTCTTAGGCTCCTAAAAATGATAATTTCAGGCTTAGACGAAAAGAAAAATGGAGCTAGGATGATGAAACAAATTGTGATGAAAACTGACAAAATGTAATGGTATTTTCCAAAATAGGTGCAACTTTTGGAAAAACACATAGGAGGGTTTTTAAATGGGAAATTTGAGTTTCCTAAGGTTCTCAGAGGCCCCAAAAACTATGGGAAGCCCTCAAACTGGTGATGCCCCTCCAGTGTACATTTTCTAATGGCTATGAGCCTGAACTTTGACAAATTCATTTAGGAAGGTTTTAGCTCCAAATTGAGTAATTCCAAAGGCATTTTACTAAATTGGGGACCAAAATTATATAATGGAAAAGACAGTTCTGAAAAAGGAGCTAAAACAAAGCTGAAACAAAATTACCATTACAAAAAAATGAAATTAGAATTTTTGAAAAAGTGTGTTTCTTGAAGCTTCCACACACTTCTCCCTTTTTCTCCCCCTCATATAGCAGGACTTTCCTCTGCCCAAAATATAGAAAATGACTTGTTCTCTTAGGCGCACAAGAAGGGGAAGAAAAGGAGGAGAAAAATCAAGGAAAAGATAAGGAAATTTGTAGAATTTCATTCTCTTTCTTCCTCCAATCTTGCTCTCCTCTTTCTATGCTTTCTTTCTATGGTTTCTTGAAGGGATCAGTTCTGTTTTTGGTCTAAAACAAGGAGATAATTTTCAAAAATTAAGAAGGGAATTCAAGCAAGGGAAGAAGCATCAAAAGGGAGCTAGAAATCCAAGGTAATTCTCCATTCTTGTTGTTTTTCCTTGTTGCTCTTTTCTTGGTACTTATTTGGCCTAAACCAGAACCATATGGGAGAGGGAAGTTTTGTCCAAAACAAGAAAGGAGCAAGGGTTTTAGACCATGGAGAAGAGGAATATGGCAAGAAATTGCACAAAAAACTTATGGAAAACAAAATAGAAAAGTGTAGGCTTCTTTAGGGTTTTGTAAAATCTGATTTTGTATGAGTAATTCCTTGGCTATTTGAATGTTTCCTTAAGCTCCTAAAACCCTTAGAAACCTCCGCAACTGGCTCTCCCATCAAAGAAAAATCAAGAAGTCTAAGAACCCCATTTATAATGCTTATCTCGGCCTAGGCTAGTTCTATGGACTAGGGAGTGTTTTAAATTGTTCTAGCCTTGGTTTGAGACTTCCTATGATGCTAGAAGTTAGGAGAAACCCTTGGGAAAAATTTAGGAGCTATAGATTGTAAGATGGAAGAATAGTGTCCATAATGGTGTCTTATGAAGCAACTTAGTTTTCTAGTTGTGCAAATGAATGTGTGAGGGCTCTAAGAACCTTAAATGGGTCCAAGAAGTCTAAAAATAACAAGAGAATGGAGCCTAGAACTTGAAATATAAGAGTTGCTTTAATAGGCCAATTATATAACCATTATGCCACTTGTAGGATTAAGTATACTTTTAAGAATATCTTTGGTGTCTTGACTTGCTTCAAGTATGTAATTGTGTATTCTTTATGGTGTCTAGGACAAGAGAATATACATCTACCTAAGTGTGCTTGTGGGACCAAAAAAGGGAAGGAAAAGGATCAAAAAAAGCTTGCATAAATTCAAGATAGCTCTTCACCTCATTCTCTTGCATTCTTATGTGCATATGTATGTCATTGTGTGTTTGTATATGCTCTTGTGATTTGAGACTATGCCACTTGATGTTTTGAGATTGTATTGGTACCAATGTGTTTTCTTGAATGACTATGGTTGTGGAAAATGGGTCATAAGGGTAAGGTGATGCCAAAAGTCCCTTAATGAAGGTGAAAAGTTGCCAAAAGTCTCATGGCATGGATGAGACAAGGCCAAAAGTCTCTTTGAAGGGTGAGGCCAAGTCAAAAGTCCCTAGTCCAAGAGTGAGGCAAATCCAAAAGTCCTAGAAATGAGGTGAGGCAAAACCAAAAGTCCCTAGAGCATGTTTTTGGCTTGAATGTGAATAAGTGACATGGAAATCGTGACTTTGCACACTTTATAGTTGTTAAACCTTCCATACATATGCTTTGATATGTATATGCCATAAATATGTGTGTGAATGGGTGTGTGAACTATTGAGATTCTAGGAATCTCACCCCCTTTCCCTTTTCCTCTTGATATGACTAGGTGGAGCTCAAAAAACAAAGAATGCAAGCCAAGGGAGTTGAAAAGGCAAGTCTTGATAGTTATGTAGCTTGTTATATAATTGAATGTCAAAGTTGCTTTGTACTTATTATTTTTGTGGTTTAAGATCATGAAAAATTATAATATGATGTATGACTCTTGTATAGACCACATGTGGCATGAAATAAATAGAAATAAGAATTTTGGCTTCTTGATGACTTGATGTATTAGTGTATTAATGGAAATGGAATGACCAATATAAGATGCATGGGGTTTTGGACCACTTGGGCAGTTCATACAAGTCATATTCATACTTTTAAACTTACCCAAGAGGTGCCAAACATTAAAAGGGGCCATTTAGATAGATTTGGTAACTCATATAGAGAAAAATGGTCATTTTGGTGAGCTATGCCACTTTGTGCCCAAATGGGCTCTTCTTGGTCTGAAATTTGGCATGCATCTAGAGCTTGTTGAGAAGCTAAAGTGGGTATTATTTGGAGGTTTATGGAATATTTAGCGACTTTTTGAAGTTGGAAAATTTTTTGATTTGGCCATTAATACTGTGCAATTGGTCATAAAATAAATCTACATCAATCATAGGGCAAAAGGTGTTCAATTGCCATGAAATTTTACAAGAAGGAAACATACCTTCCCAGTGACTTGTGCCAATTGGAAGCACCTTATTTGAATATCTAGAGAGGGAGATATTAATTTTTGAAGTTACTATCTGGTACCATGCACAAAATCAGACCCGTAATACTATTTAATCAAATTTTGGGATCTGGATGCATCTGGATTGGTTTGGTATTATTTTTCTCCTCTAGTTAATATATGTAGCTTTCTAAATAGATTGTATGGATTGGACTTTTATAAAATTAATTTGACATTTTTGAAGTTTATAACAGTAAATTGTATCAGTATCAGATGGTAGTCAGACCTTTATGGCTATTTCATTATCAAACATGGTCCAGCTGGGATTTTCGTGGTTGATACTTATTTTTATATACATTTGATATCTAGAGCTTTCTAGAAAGCTATAGTTTGTATGATTTCAATTTTTCTACATTTAGTTATGATTTTTCAAAGTTGGCCCCAAATTCTGCTAAGTGATATCTGCGAGCTTAAGTATAAATTTCAAGGCTTTTGACTTGAAATCCGTGGATTGCTTGATAAAGTGAGTTGTTTGTGATTTTTTCCAATAATAAATGGCTAGAGAATGTTATTGAATAATCTAAGGGGCCCACGTAATGCAAATTGAAAAATTTAACCCCATCGTAATGCTATAAAAGTGTATTATTTTCATACTTTTCCTTACTTTTGTCTTGTGAATGTGTACCAATTGCCCGGAATGGAAAAGTATGATAATAGAAATATAAGGTGTTACAGTTGACATAGAAATAAAGAGAAATGAAAGCCACGCATGGGCTGAGCACATGAATAGTAGATTAAATGAAGCTTGAGCTACTAGTTGTAAAGCGCATGAGCACATTTTAACAGAGCACGTGACACACAAAAGGAGGAAGAAAAGCCACGTGAGAGGATTAACAAAAATGCACACAGGTAGAACGTGCTGACGAGGGAAAAACGTAGGAAAATATGGACTAAAAATAAAAAAGCAAAAAAAAGAAGGGAAAGGAAGGCTGGAGAAGAATGTGAAAAAAAGGACGAACAAAAACGCCGGGGGGCTAGGTGTAAAGAATGCTATTTTCATAAAATGACGAAATGAGCCATATAAGAGTAAGTCCTTTAAAATGACCTAGATAATCTCCCAAAAAATTTGGGTAGAGTCCTAGACTCTTAAAAATGATAATTTAAAACTCAAATAGAAAGAAAAACGGAGTTAGGACGGAGAAATAATTTGTGACAAAAACTGACGAAACATAATGACATTTTAATAATTAAGTGCAACTTTTGGAAAAACACATAAGAGGGCTTTTTAAATGAAAGTTTTGAGTTGTCCAGAGTTCTCAGAGGCCCTAAAAATCATGGGAAGCCCCGAGATTGATAAAGCCCATTCGGTGTATGTTTTTCAATGTCAGTTGACCCGAACTTTGACCAGTTCATTTGGTAAGGTTTTAGCTCCAATTTGAGTGATTCCAAAGGTATTTTATTAAATTGGGAACCAAAATTTTATAATGGAAAAAGACGGTTCTCAAAAAGGAGCTAAAATGAAGCTGAAACGAAATTGCTATTACGGAAGGACAAAATTGGAACTTTCGGAAAGGTATGCTTCTAGAAGCTCCCACACACTTCTCCTTTCTTCTCCCACCTTCTTAAGCACGAGATTTTCTGCCCAAAATATAGAATATGATCTGCTCTCTTAGGCACACAAGAAGGGGAAGAAAAGGAGGAGAAAAATCAAGATAAAGGTAAAGAAATTTGTAGAATTTCATACTCTTCCTTCTTCCAATTCTCTTCCTCTCCTTCTTGGCTTTCTTTCTATGGTTTTCTTAAGATGATTGGTTCTGTTTTTGGGCCAGAACACAAGGGGGAAATTCGAATTTCATAAGAGGAAGCAAACCAAGGAAAAAGAGTATTGAAAGGAAGCTTAAAACCAAGGTAATTACTTGTTGTTGTTGCTTCTCCTTGTTGCTTCTTTCTTGGTGGATTTTTGGCCTAAACCAGAACCATATGGGGGAGGGAATTTCTGTCCAAAAGCAAGAGAGAAACAAGGGTTTTAGGCTATGGGGAAATGGAATATGGCAAGAAATTCCAAGGAAAACCAATAGAAATAAGATAGAAAAGTGTGGAGTTTTCTAGGGTTTTGTAAAATCTAATTTTGTGTGAATGTTTCCTTGGTCATTTGAATGTTTCATTGAGCTCTTAAGACCCTTAGAAACCTCCCCAAATGGCTCTTCTATCAAGGAAAAATCAAGAAGCTCTTGAGCCCCCATTATTCTCACTAATCTCGACCAAGGCAACAACATGAGGTTGGAGAATATTTTAATTTGTTCTAGCCTTGGTTTGTGACTTTATATAATGTTAGAAGATGGGAGAAACCATTGGAAAAAAATTTAGAAGCCATGGAATGAGAGATGGAGCAATGGTGTCCATAATGGTGCTTTATGAAGCAACTTGGATTTCCAATTGTACAAATGAATGTGTGATAGCTCCAAGGATCTTAAATGAGTCCAAGAAGTCTAGAAATAACAAGAGAATGGAACTTAGAAATTGAATTCCAAGAGTTGCTTCATTAGCCTAATTATGGAACCACAATGCCAAGTATGAAACTAAATGTGTGTTTAAGCTTTAGTTTAATATAGGCTTGCTTCAATTATGTGATTGTGTATTTCTTGTGATGTCTAGGCCAAGAGAATAATCAACGACCTAAGTGTTCTTATGAAATCAAGGAGGGGAAGGAATTAGCAAAATAAGCTTGCATAAATTGAAAGGTAGCTCTCCATCTTATTCTTCAAACTTTCTTGTGTGCATATGTATGTCATTGTGTGCTTGTATGTGTTCTTATGATTTGGTAATATGCCACATGATCTCATGGAATTGCATTGGTACCAATGTGTGCTCTTGAATGCCTTTGAATGTGAGATTGCCTCATAAGGGTGAGGTGATGCCAAAAGTCCCTTAAAGTAGATGAGGATGTGCCAAAAGTCTCAAGGCATGGGTGAGACTAGACCAAAAGTCCCTTAGATGGGTGAGGCTAAGTCAAAAGTCCCTAAACCAAGAGTGAGGCAACTCCAAAAGTCCTAGAAATGGGTAAGGCAAAACCAAAAGTCCCAAGAGCATGAGAATGATCTTGATGTGCAGATGTGGCATGAAATTGTAACCTTGCACACCTTATGTTTCATAATTGTGTCATTGGTGTATGTATGCCTTGAATGTATGTGAATGAGTGTGTGTGAGCTATTGAGATTCTTGGAATCTCACTCCCCTTCCCCCCTTCCATCTTGAAATATCTAGGTGGCTCTCAAGATGCAAGAAAGGCAAGCCAAGAACTCTAAGTAGCTACACTTGGAAGATTTAGTAGTTTTCTTTGTATTTAAATATCAAAGTGGCCTTGTATATATTATTTTGGTAATGTAAGACCTTGAGTAATGGTAATATCATGTATGAATATTATGTAGCCCATGTGTGACATTAAATCAATGCAAATCATGGAAATTGTGTCTTGTGTGGTTATGGTTACATATGTATTATTAGATGTGGAGTGGCCAAATTAAGATGCATGGGGTTTGAGACCACTTGGACAACTCCTAAAATTCATAATTATGCTTTTAAACTTGCCCAAGATGTGTCAAATCCAAGAGGAGGCCATTTGGACCAAAGTCACTCTTGATAGGGAGCAAAAATGACTATTTCATGAGGCTATATCACTTTTTGTCCAAATGAGCTCTTCTTGGTCTAAAATTTGGCATGCATTTAGAGCTTATTGATAGTTTTTTGGGAAGCTAAAGTAAGTAATTTTTGGAGGTCTGTGGAATATTTGGCGAATTGTTGAAGTTGAAATTTTTTTTGGTTTTGGTCATTGGTACTATAGCACTCTTCCGAAATTGAATTCTATCACTCATTAGGCAAATGATGTCCAATTGCCACAAAATTTTATGTGGAGAAACTAGACATTCCTAGTAAATTGTGACAATTAGAAGCACTTTATTTGGATGTCTAGAGAAAGAGATATAAATTTTTGAAGTTCCTGCCCAGTATCAAGCACCCTAACTAACCTTAGGTAATGTTTAATTGGGTTTTGAGGTATGGACATGCCTGAACTGGTCTAGAGTTATTTTTTACCTCTAGATAACATCTTTATCTTTCTAATTAATATCATTTACATAGATTGGATTTTTTTAAAATTAATTGGACATTTTTAAAGTTTACTATAGAAACTTGTAACAGCACCAGTAGATAGCCAGACCTTTGGACCTTCGGATGTCAAACATCTTCTGTGTTATGTTTCATGGCTAGAACATATTTTTAGCATAAATTATACATGTGTAGCTTTCTAGAATGGAGAAGAATGCATGATTTTGATTTTTCTAGAATTAGTTACGAATTTCTAAAATTTATGACAGAAATGGTAAAATTCTGGCCAAAATTGCATTCATGAATATTATGTGTTCTCTTACTTTCCATGAGTTGTAGGCTACTTTTAGTGATGGAAATGAGTTGTATCCTTGTAATTAAATATGAGAATGTGATACATTAGCTCATATAGTCCACGTGACACCAAATAGAATTTTTACACGCGACGCAATGCTAAATAATGTATTATTTTAATGTCATTTTTCCTACCCTCTTGCACAATTCATGACCTGAGACATGAAAGTAACATGGATTGAGCTAGGAAACCGTGGTGTTACACTAGGTGAACTCCAGTACCTGAAAGAAGGGAAATTCTTCAATTATCCTCTCCACATGGCTCATCCTTCCATCAAAATTCCTCCATCCATCTCATCCATGATTGTTTGAAATTTCCTTCGTAGCTAGTTGAAGATTGGATCTCCCTTAATGTAGATTTGAGCTCCAAAATTGCCTCTCCAAATTGGATAAATTCTCCTTTCTTTTATCTTATAATTTCAACATTGATTCCTTTGTTAATTTGACTAAGTTTAGCTCATTAATTTAGAAATTTAATTACTGGAATTTACTGGATTACTTTGAATTGTGGATTAATTGTAATTTCATATTTGAATGTTAATTTTGATCCCTAAATATTTGTGGAAAGTCTAGACTTAGTGGCTGTCCAAGTTGCTATCAAATTCCTCTTGTTTCTATGCCAATTAATGTAATGGTTATTGAATTACGTGGCTGAAATTTTTGTGCAATTATTGTGCTTAAGGAATTTATTAATCTAATTGGTTGATTAGTATTTTAAGTGAATTGTTCAGCAGATTTTAGTGAGCATTTAGGATTTTTTTTTGTGTGTGTTCTTATTCCTAACTCAATTGATTAATTATTCAAAGTTTCTTATGATTGCAAAGTCCTAGAATTATTAGTGAATTGAGTCTTGGATGGTAATTCAAGAGTTTTTATGGAGAATACATTAAGAAGCAAGAGTTTAAATCCAATTTTTGTACACTAAAAAAGGGGCAAGGATAATTGAATTTTAGGGAGTCCATTTAAAGGCTAGCTACCATACTTTCCTAGTTGTTGACCACACTTATACTCAAAATCTCCTAAACAATTTTCATTTAGTGATACTTAGAATACTCTTTCAAAAATAATTAGAGAAAAAAAATTCCTTGGGAAATGACCTAGGTTGTACCATTAACTACAAGCCTTTTTCTAACCTAGTTTTATTTGAGGTTACGTGACACAACCGTCAATACCAGTTCACTATAGCGAGTTCATGGCCATATAAAATCTAAAAATTTCTAGCAATAACGCAAGCTATGGTGAGAACAGCTGGGAAGCTCTCATAATAGCGAGAGGTGTCTCTCGCTATAGCAAAACCTATTTAAGAAAACACAAAAAAGGGATTTTTAAATGGAAAGATTGAGTTGCCCATGATTCTTAGTGTAATGAACATAATTTCTATAAAATGCTAAAATAAGCCGTATAAAAGCAAGTCTTCTAAAACAACCTAGATAATGTCCCAAAAAAGTTAGGTAGAGTCCTAAACTCCTAAAAATGATAATTATAGGTTCAGATGGAAAGAAAAACAGAGTTAGGACGGAGAAACAATTTGTGACGAAAACTGACGAAACATAATGACATTTTCGTAAATAAATGAAAATTTTGGAAAAACACATAGGAGGGCTTTTTAAATGAAATTTTTGAGTTGGCCAAGGTTCTCAGAGGCTCCAACAACTATGGGAAGCCCCGGGACTGGTAAAGCCCCTCCGATGTATGTTTTCCAATGTCAGCGAGCCTGAACTTTGACAAAGTTGTTCGGTAAGGTTTTAGCTCCAAATTGAGTAATTCCAAAAGCATTTTATTAAATTGGGAACCTAAATTTTATAATGGAAAAGACGGTTCTCAAAAAGGAGCTAAAATAAAGCCAAAACGAAATTGCCATTACGAAAGGACAAAATTAGAATTTTTGGAAAAGTATGTTTCTAGAAACCCCCACACACTTCTCCTTTTTTCTTCTACCTTCTTAAGCACGAAATTTTATACCCAAAATACAGAAGTTGATATGCTCTCTTAGGTGCACCAAAAGGGGAAGAAAAGGAGGAGAAAAATCAAGGAAAAGGTAAGGAAATTTGTAGATTTTCATGCTCCATCTTCCTCCAATCTTGTTCCTCTTCTTTCCTCCTCTCTTTCCATGGTTTATTTGAGATGAATGGTTCTGTTTTTGATCCATAAAGAATGGGAAAAAATTGAATTTTCCAAGGAGAAGAGAACCAAGGAGAAAGACACTTGAAAGCTCACTTGAATCTTAGGTAATCTTTGCTTTTTGTTGCATCTTCTCTTCCCCCTCCCTTTGTGTGCATTTCGGCTAAGAATAGAACTAAAGGAAGGGAGGATGTTCTGTCCAAATACAAGGAAGGAACAAGGGTTTTAGGCCATGGGGAGATGGAATATGGCAAGAAATTCTAAGAAAAACAAATAGAAAACAAGTTAGAAAAGTGTAGTATTTTCTAGGGTTTTACAAAATCTGATTTTGTATGAATGTTTCCTTGGCTATTTGAATGTTTCCTTGAGCTCCTAAGACCCTTAGAAACCTCCCCAAGTGGCTCTCCCATCAAGGAAAAATTTAAAACTCTAAGAACCCCATTATTGCTCATAGGTTCGACCAAGCTATGATGGATGCGGTAGAGGGTGCTTGAATTTGTTCTAGCCTTGGTTTGGGACTTTATATGATGTTAGGATATGGAAGAAACCATTTGGAAAAATTTAGGAACCATGGATTAGGAGATCAGACAATGGTGTCCATAATGATGCTTTGTGAAGCAACTTAGTTTTCTAATTGTGCAATTGAAAGTGTGATGGCTCCAAGGACCTTAAGTGAGTCCAAGAAGTCTAGAAATAACAAGAGAATGGAGCCTAGAACTTAAAATGCAAGAGTTGCTTCATTAGGCCAATTATGGAACCATAATGCCAAGTATGAAACCAAGTGTGGGTTTAACCTTTAGTTTAGTGTCGTGACTTGCTTCAAGTGTGTAATTGTGTGTTGTTTATGGTGGCTAGGCCAAGAGAACATCCAACCACCTAGGTGCACTTGTGAGGCCAAAAAGAGAGAAGGAAAGGATCAAGAAAAGCTTGTGTAAATCTAAGGTAGCTTTCCACCTTATTCTCTTGCATTCTTATATGCATATGTATGTTTTTGTGTGCTTGTGTATACTCTTATGATTTGAGAACATGCCACTTGATGTCTTGAGTTTGTATTGGTACCAATGTGTTGTCTTGAATGCCATTGATTGTGAGAATGACTCTCAAGAATGAAGTGATGCCAAAAGTCCCTTAAAGTGGGTAAGGATATGCCAAAAGTCTTAAGGCATAAGTGAGACTAGACCAAAAGTACCTTGGATGGGTGAGGTTAGGTCAAAAGTCCCAAGGCCAAGAGTGAGGCAAATCTAAAAGTCCTAAAAATGGGGTGAGACAAAACTAAAAGTCCCTAGAACATGAAAATGGCTTGATGTGGAAATGTGGCATGGAAATGTAGTATAACACTTTATGCTTGCACACTTGTGATTTTGATGTATGTATGTTTTGAATGTATGTGTGAATGGGTGTATGAGCTATTGGGATTCTTGGAATCTCACTCCCTTTTCCCCCTCACTCTTGAAATGTCTAAGTGGCATTCAAAACCAAGGAAATGCAAGCCAAAAACATTAAATGGCTACACCTTATTCATTTTGTAGTCTAACTTGTGATGGAATGTTAAAGAAGCTTTGTACATATTATTTTTGGTAATGTAAGACCTTGAGCACATGTAATATGATGCATATACTCTATCTAAACTTTATGTAGCATTAAATCAATGAGATTATGTATTTGGACCCTTGAATGACATGTGTGTTTAGTGTATTAATGGATGTTGAATGGCCAAAATGACATGTGTGGGATTTGGGACCACTTGGGCAGCTCCCCCAAGTCATAATTATGCTTTTAAACTTGCCTAATAGGTGCCAAACTTAAAAGGAGGCCATTTGGACTAAAGTGACTCTTGATAGGGAGCAAAAATGACCATTTCATGAGGCTATGTCACTTTTTGTCCAAATAAACTCTTCTTGGTCTGAAATTTGTCATCCATCTAGAACATATTGACAAATATTTGGGAAGCTAAAGTTGGTAATTTTTGGAGGTTTGTGGAATATTTGGCAAATTGTTGAAGTTGGGAATTTTTTTGGTTTTGGTCATTGGTACTGTAGCACTAGTCTAAAATTAAATTCTATCACTCATAGGACAAATGATGTCCAATTATCACAAAATCTTATATGGAGAAACTAGAAATGTCCACTAACTTGTGGCAATTAGAAGAACCTCATTTGGATGTCTAGAGAGAAAGATATGAATTTTTGAAGTTCCTACCCAGTATCAAGCGCCCCAAATGACCTTAGGTATTGTTTGATTGGGTTTTGAGGTACAGGCGTGCCTGAACTGGTTTGGAGTTATTTTTTCCCTCTAGCTAACATCCATAAATTTCAAAATTGGTATCCTTTGAATAGATTCAATTTTTTTGAAATTAATTGGATATTTTTGAAATTTGCTGCAGAAACTTGTGATAGTACCAATGGACAGCCAGATCTCTGGACATTTTTGAATGTTAAACGTCCCCTTTGTTGTGTTTCATAGTCTATACATATTTTTAACATAAAGTATACATGTGTAGCTTTCCATAATGACCAAGAATGTAAGATTTTGATTTTTTTAGAATTAGTTATAATTTTTCAAAATTTGTGACAGAAATGGCAAAATTCTGACCGAAAATACAAGTATGAGTTTTATGCTCCCCTTTGCTTTCCATGAGTTATAGGCCACTTTTGATGATAAAAATGAGTTGTATCTATGTAAATAAATATGATAATGTAATACATGAGCTTACATGGTCCGCGGGACATCGAACGAAAAATTCAAACGCAACGTAACGCGAAAATAATCCATTATTTAATGTTATTTTTCTTACCTCTTGTGTAAGTAGTATGGTTTAAGGCATGAGATTAGTATGACATGAGTTAAAAATATATGGTGTTACACTTAGAGACCCTAAAAACTATAGGAATCCCTAAAATGATTTAAACCCCCTTTGATATACGTTTTCTAATATTGGTTAACCCAAACTTTGATCAAATAGTTCGGGAAGATTTCAAATCCAAATTGAGTGGTTCCAAAACCATTTTATAGGTTAGAGAACCTAAATTTCATATTGGAAAGGATGGTTTTAGAAAGGAGTTGAAATGAGCCCAATTATACAAAACCAAGAAATGGGGACTAAAGTGCAAAATGAAAAGTGGTAAAAAGTGGAACCCCAACTTCTTGAAACATTCAGAACTTGCTCCTCCTTCTAACTGACCTTGTTTTGCCTAAATAGAAAGAGAAAGACCAGGGAGAGTGATGCACCAAAGGAGGAGAAGAAGAGGATGACAAACAAGCAAAAAGGTATGAAAATGGATGGAATTCCATGGTCTGTCCTCTAGCAACTTGAATTTCCTCCTTCCTACCTTTCTTTCTATAGTTTCATTGATGGGTTTGGTTCTATTTTGAGCTCTGTCTAGAGGAAAAAAGTTCAAAATTCAAGGGAGGGACCAAAGCAAAGGAAAGAGCACTTGAGAAAAGCTAAAATTCAAGGTAAGTTTGTTGCTTTTCATGCTTTTTCTCTTTTGCTCCCAAATGTGTGAGTTTCAGACATTTTTTGGACAGCCAAGAGGGAATTTTTTTGAACCAAACCAAGAGTAAAACTTATGTTTTAGTGGGTGGAAAACAAGATGGTGTAAAGAAATCTAAAAAAGAACCATTGAAATTCAAGATAAAATCTCTAGGGATTCAATTGCACCTTAACTTGTAAAAAGCTTTCTAGCCATAGTTTAAGATGTCTAAGAGTTTATATGGGTTTCTAAGACATCAAGGAAGCCTCCCATATGCATCTCCCATCCAAGAAGCAAGGAAAAGTCCATGGGTACTCCTAAGCTTCCTATGTCTAGGCCTAAGAGGGTTCTCCCACCTAGGGAATGTTTTGATTTCTTCCAAGTCTAGATTGGCATAATATATGATAGGAGTATATGAGAGGAAGCCTTGGATAAATTTTAAAAAGCCTAGGATGTGAGATGGAGGTGTAGGTTCCGTAATGTAGTATAATAAAGCAATTCCTAACTAGGCTCCTCCAAATGAGTATATGATGACCCCAAGGAGTCTAAATAAAGTCAAGAGACCTAGAATGAAAGAGAAAATGGAGCCAAGATCTTGAATTTCAATAGTTGCTTCATTATGTCTTATATGGAAGCATTATTGAAATAAGTGAGAAAGTAGTATGCTTAGGAGTTGCATAAGACTAGAGCTTATTCCAATGACTTATGCATGTCTCATTTGATGTGTCTAGGCCAAGCAAACTTAGTACCTTCAAGTGTCAAGCCTTAGCTGAGAAGAGGGAGGAAGGTTTCAAAGGAAAAGTATGAAACATTGGCTCCAAGGTAGCTCTCTCTCCTTTCTCTCATGCATTCTTGAGTGGTTTCTTGTCTTTGGATGTTTGTATGCATGTTTATGCTATGTAAAATGTTTCTAGAAATTGTCCATATGCCATGGCACCATGTTTCTTTGTTTATGCTCTTGAAAGATGTTTTATGAATGTGTTTTGGCTTGCATGAGCTTGGTGAAGCGTCCTTTAGGTAGGGTGAGGATGAGCCAAAAGTCTCTAGAAGAGTAAGTTTAGTCAAAAGCCCCCTGAAAGTGGGTGAGGCAAGTCCAAAAGTCCCAAAGAGAATGGGTGAGACTAAACCATTGCCTTGGCAAGCCTATGCGTGAAGAGTATGCTTTCTTGAATGAGAAAAATATTTTATATATGTTCATGAATTGCTAGATTTCCATGCATTCATCTTTGGGTTTAAAATTGCATTCATTATGCATGATTAAAAAGGGTGAAGAGCTATTGGGATTCCTAGAATCTCAATCTTCCCTCCCCATTGCCTAACATGCCTAGGTGAACCAAGGGAGCCAAGAGATGGAAGTCACCAAGCTTGAAGGCTAGAAGATTGACAAAGAAATGGCTAAATACTTGTATTAAACCTATATTATTGTCAAATGGTATAATTTCATGATGTATATGATGTAAAAACACTTGAACATATGTAAATGTAGGCATATATGACGTATGTATGAGAATTGGTAGTATATGAACAAGATTTAATGTTTTTGACATTGAAACGCAAAGATGTACATGTAAGATCTCTTGTATGTGGGCAAGTGGGAGAGTGAATTTGTGATGTATGAGTATTTGGAACCTTTGATCACTTTTAGAGGGCTGTCTTTATGCTTTCCCACTTGCTCAAGTAGCCTTGGTTAGTGTAGAAGAGCAAATGGTCCATATTTGACCTTTTCATAGGCATAAAAGTGACATTTTGGTACCCTATATCACAAACTGGCCAAATGGAGGAATTTTCCCATAAAATTTGGCATGAATTTAAGTCTCATCTAGAGCTTTTTTTAGAGCTAAGAATCATATTATTTATAACTCTAGAGAATAAATTATGAATTTCCAAAGTTAGAAAAAATTTTAGATTTGGCATATGCACTGTTCATATGATCAGTTTCTTCTCTTCCATTATTTATGGGTCAAATGAAGTCCGATTGCTCTAAAATTTCACAAGCATAAACTTAACCTTATAATATTTCTATAGCCATAAAGAGCACCTCATTTGAATTTCTAGTGAGGGAGATATGAATTTTTGAAGTTAGAACTTACTGTTAGTAATGTAGCAAGACCCTAAGAATTGTTTCATTCATTTTCATTAGCTTAATATCACTTTCTTGATCTAAAGTTATTTTTCTTCCTAAAGTATACATCTGTAGCTCTCCATATTGGTATGGTTTACTCGATTTAGATTTATGTAGAATTAGTTATGAATTGTTGAAATCCATATTAGTAAATTGTATTCGAGTGCTTGGGCAGCCAGGCCTAGGATGCTTTTTGGTTGTCAATCATGGTCCAAATGATGTTTTCGTGGCCTAGAAGTATTTTTAGTATAATGCTAACATTTAGGGCTTTTCATAAAGCTATGGTTTGTTGGATTTCAATTTTTCTAAGTTTAATCATGAATTTTCAAATTCTATGATAGAAAATTAGAATTTAAGCCTGAAAACAAACATGCATTTAATGATGTGTGGGGCACCAAATCCAAATTGCATGAGATGTTTATTGATGTTTATGACTTGTATAGATAGATTATAAGTAGAATATGATGTTTGAGATTTCACGGGGTCCATGAAGTATAAAAGAAAAATTTTGAATCTCATATAACATGGAATATTGCATTGCTTGGTACTTTTCCTTCGAGAATTGTTATGCTAAGGGTGTGGAATCCTTGAAAAGGCATATGAAAGGCTAATGTTAGATGGTGTTATAGTTCAAGTGCATGAAGTGTTGTAAAGATATAGCTTTTCCACTATCTTCTCCTAAAATCTCTCATAAAAATGTTTAAGCTATTGCCCATTCACTGTGAAGCGCTTGTTGATTATGTAATGCCTTGTACATTGTGAAAACACCAAAATGGGCCAGTTTGAAAAGCAAGTCTCCTGAGATAAGCTATTCAAGTCCAAATAAAATTTTGATAAAATTCTAAATAATAGAAAATGAAGATTTGAGCCTTGAGTTGTCCAGAAATAAGGGCCAGAGTGATTCAAAAAATTTATCAAAAGGCCAGTGACATTTTCATAAATAAGTACAATTTTGGAAAAACACCTAGGGGGCTTTTTAAATGGAAATTTTGAGTTGCCCAAGGTTCTCAAAGGCCCTAAAAACTATAGGAATCCCTGAGACTGGTGAAGCCCCTCTGGTATACTCTTTCCGATGTCAGTAGACCCAAACTTTAACCGGTTCATTCGGGAAGGTTGTAGCTCCGATTTGACTGATTCCAAAAGTATTTTATTAAATTGAAAACCTAAATTTTATAATGAAAAATAAATTTCTCAAAAAGGAGCTAAAACAAAGCCAAACAGGATATACCATTACAGAAGGGCAAAAATGGAAATAACTTTTAAAAGGAAGCTTCTAAATTCCACTTTAAAGTCTACGTTCATCCTCTCCCTCCCTAAATCGGCTTTCTTTTGCTCAATTTCCGAGAAAACTCACAGCTCCTTAGGCGCACAAAAGAGAGGGATTTGTGGAGGAAGAAAGCAAGGCAAAAAGTGAGAAAGAGTAGGATTTTGATACTTCTTCCTCTTAAAACTTCATCCTCCTCTTCTTGCTTTATCTTTCCATAGTTTTAATGAAATTTTTGGTACTGGTTTGGGGTCATACCAGAGGAGAGAAATTCAAAATTCAAGGAGGAGGAAGAGGGAAGAGGAAGGACTCTTGAAGGAAGCTTCATTGCAAGGTAGTTTCTCTTCCTTTGTTGCTTCTTTTTCTCCTTCTCCTCTTCCATGGTGAGATGCCTAAAATAGAACCATGAAGAGGGAAGAGTTTCTATTTTATAATCCAAAAGAATTCATCAAACTAGGCCATGGGAAGATGGAATACACTAAAGAAATGCATGAAAAGCTAGTAAATTTCAAGTTGAAAAAGTGTAGGATTCTTGAACATAATCTAAAATCTAAGTTGATTCAAGAATTCCCCATCATATGTAAGCGTTTGTTTGAGTTTCTAAGACTCCTAGGGAGCCTCCCAAGTGCCCCATCCATTAAAGAAAAATTCCAACCTCTATGGATCCCTAATGGAATCATATTTTGGTCAAGACCCATAAAAATAACTAGGGGATGTTTTAAATGGTTCCAAAATTGATTTGGGACTTTATATGATAAAAGAAGATAGGAGAAACCCTTGGAAAAAATTTAGAAGCCTTAGGATGGGAGATAAGGCAATGGCTTATATAATGTAACCTTATGAAGTAACATGGACCTAGGTTTGTGAAAGTGAGTATGTGATGGCTTCAAGAACCTTAAATGAGGTCAAGAGGCCTAAATATGGTAAGAGAATGGAACCAAGAATGTTAATTATGGTAGTTGCTTCATTAAGTCATTAATAGAACCATATAGAACAAAGTGTGTCCTTAAGAGTGAGTTGGATATCATAGCTTATTCCAAGAGTATAATTGAGTGTTGTTTATTATGAATAGGACAAGGAAATCCAACCTCACCTCATTGTGTTTATGTAACCAAAAAGGAGAAAGAACAAACAAAGTAAAGCTTCAAATTACACCAAGGTAGCTCTCCACCTTTTCTTGTTGCATTTTCTTGTTGCATATATGTCATTGTATGCTTGTGTGTATATTTATATGTTTGAGACATGCCACTTGATGCTATGTTGCTATTTTGGTACCAATATGTTTTCTTAAATGTCTTTGAATTGTGGAAATAGCTCATAAGGGTGAGGTAGTGCCAAAAGCCCCTTAATGTGGGTGAGGAGATGCCAAAAGTCTTATGGCATGGGTTAGACAAAGCCAAGAGTTCCTTGGATGAGTGAGACTAAGTCAAAAGTCCCTAAAACCAAGAGTGAGGCAATCCAAAAGTCTTAAAAATGGGGTGAGGCCAAACTAAAAGTCCCTAGAGCTCATTCTTATGCTTGACATGTACTTGTGACATAAAAATGTGGAAATTGAATGCTTCATCGATTGAGTAGTTGCATACATGTACCTTTGACATGTTTTATACCTTAAAAATATGCTTGAATAGGTGTATGAACTATTGAAATTCAATGAATCTCACCCCCTCCTTTTTCTCATCTTATATGATCTAGGTAGAGTTCAAGATCCAAATGATGGAGGCCAAGAAGCTTAAATATCCATCTCTTAACAAATTTTGCTAGTTTTGATATACTAGAATGTCAAAGTATATATGTATAGGTTATTTTTTAGATATGACATTTTGAATAAGTGTAAAACTATGTAAAGTTAATGTATGAATCAATAATAGAGTTAAATTAATAGAAATGTGCAATTTGACCCTTTCGGAGCTCATGTGTGCATGTATGTTTATAGGAGTGGCATGATAAAATTGAGTTACATGATGGTTTAGACCTTATGAGAGACTTATTTATGTTATATTTATGCTTTCTAAGTTTCTTAAATATGTGTGGAGCAATGTAGAGCTCATTTGGACCAAATTTGCCCTCTTGTTGGAACCAAAAGTGCCATAATCTTAAGCTATAACAAAGTCTAACCAAATGACCTCTTTTTGACTTGAAATTTTGTATGCAATTAGATATTGTCTAGAGATTTTTGGAAAGCCAAAGAATAGGTCATTTAGAAGTTTTTATAATTTTCTATGATTTTTCAAAGTTGGTATCAGAAATTTAGATTCCCACCAGTACTGTTCATTTGGTCAATTGTGTAATTGTGTCATCCGAGTTGCAAATGTGGTCCAATGGTTACAAAATTTTATAAAAAGAAACTAGACATTCACAGTGACTTGGAACAACTAGAAGCACCTCATTTGGAGGTCTGACCTAAGAGATATGAAGTTTTGAATTTCTAAAATAGTAACAGTAGCGTAGCACGACCTGAGCCACTGTTCCAATGAATTCCAATAGCTAAACGTATTTGTTTTAGTCTGAATCTATTTTTACCATAATTCTAACATCCATATATTTCCAAATTGGTATCATTTACATGGATTAGATTTTTTTGGAATTAATTATATATTTTTGAAATTTTTAGTAGACACTTGCATCAGTACCAGTAGTTGTTCAAACCTTTGCAACTTTTCTCATGTAAAATTTCTTATGTATTATGTTTCATGGCCTAGAAATATTTTTTGCATCAATTAGACATCTGTAGCTTTCCATAATGCTATAGTTTGCTTGATTTCAATTTTTCTGGAATTACTTACAAATTTTCAAATTTGACGCTCAAAAGCTGCAAACTGAACTTGAGGCAGAACCATTAAAAGCCAAGTATGCTTGATGTCAGCTCGGGTTTTTGGCAATGTTTTGAGTTGTACTGGTGTAATTAAATTTGATAATGATATGAGAGAGTCCCCAAGGCCCACAAAGCCAAAACAAAAAAATTATGGACAACGTAACGCAATTAAATTGTATTATTTTCTTTGTTTTCTTGGAGAAATCCATGTATGAGACGTGTATATGTGAGGGGGTTAGCTAAGATAGCTATGGTATCACAGGCTGACTGATTCATAATCTCAACTGTACCATACAAAAAAGCATAAGTAACCATAAATGGACTAATTCATCTAGAACATAACTTACTGGGCCTCAGTTTTAGGCAAGAATTGTAGAGGAAGACTCTTTCACCATCTTGAAACTCTTTTCTTCAATCATCTTATCATGCACGACCTTGGTTTTCTCCTTGTAAATTTTAGAGTTTTCATAGGCTTCCAACTAAATTTGTTCAAGCTCTTAAAGTTGCAATTTTCTTTAAGAATTGGCTTAAGATAGATCCCTATTACACTTCTTTACTTCCCAGTAAGCTTTATGCTCAATCTCAACTGGTAGGTGGCATGCTTTACCAAAAACCAACCTATAAGGTGACATGCCTATAGGAGTTTTATAGGCAGTATGGTAAGCCCATAATGCATCCTCCAATCTTTTACTCCAATCCTTTCTGTTAGGTCACACTATTTTCTCTAGAATTTATTTTATCTCTCTATTTGAGACTTCTGCTTGACCATTAATTTGTGAATGGTAGGGGTTGGCTACTTTATGGAGCACATCATACTTTTGAAGGATAGCTTGCATATTTTTGTAACAAAAGTGGGAACCTTGGTATACTGAACTTGCAAAAAATGTAAGATCTAACAAAGTCCACAACCACAGAAGAGTTATCATTCTTTGTGGCTTTTGCTTCCAACCACTTTAAAACATAATCAATAGCTAAGAGAATTTATGTGAAACGAAAAGAACTAGGAAATGGTCCTATGAAGTCAATTCCCCAAACGTCAAATATCTCATAGAACAACAATAGTTGTTAAGGCATCTGATTCCTACGAGAAATATTACTTGTTTGTTGGCATCATGTACAGTTCTTACAGAAAGCATATGCATCCTTAAACAAGGTAGGCCAAAATAGTCAAGAATTGAGAACCTTCCTAACAGTACGCTGAGGACCAAAATGGTCATTACATGCAAGTGTGTGACAAAAATGCAAAACAAATGTGAACTCATGGTCAGAAATACCTCTTAATAATCTGGTTGCTACACATGTGCCAAAAGTAATAATCATCTCAAACATAATACTTTGTCTCACTCTTAAGTTTATTAATTTAGTGCTTTTTAAAATAAGTAGGTAATTCGAAAGCAACTAATAAATTTACCATATCTGCATACTAAGGATCTTTACCATAAAATTAGTATAACTGTTCATCTAGAAAACTATCCCTGATAGCAAACGAATTTGAATAGTGAGGTATTCTACTCAAATGATCAGCCACAAAATTTTTTGCTCCACTCTTTTCTCTAATTTCTATGTCAAATTCTTGTAGGAGTAGCATCCACCTAATGAGTCTCAATTTTTGCATCAGGCTTTTTGAGTAGAAACTTTAAAGCTGCATGATCAGAATAAACGATAACTTTAGAATCAAGCATATATGAACAAAACTTATCTAAAGCAAAAACAACAGCTAAAAGCTCCCTTTTAGTGGTTGTAGAATTAGCCTGAGCCTCATCTAAGGTCACAATGTATAAAAGATCACATGACTTCTTATCTATCCTTTAGGAAAGAATTGCACCCATAGCAAAGTTGGATGCATCACATATCAATTCAAATAGAAACTCCTAATTAAGAGGTTGGATGATAGATAGTGTGGTTAGACTTATCTTTAACTCATTAAATGCTAATTTGCATGACTAATCAAAATTAACATCTGCATCCTTTTAAAGAAGTCCAAACAATGGTATTGAAATCTTACTAAAGTCTTTGATGAATCGCCTATAAAAACTTGCATGGCTAAGAAAAGAACATGCTTCCCACACATAAGTAGGGTAAGGTAAAGAAGCAGTCACATCTACTTTAGCTCTATCAACTTCAATGCCAGTTTTAGAAATCACATGGCCTAAAACAATTCCTTGCTCTACCATACAATGACATTTTGCAAAATTTAAAACTAGATTTTTCTCAATGCATCTTTCTAAAACCATTCCTAAACTCATCCAAGTCATCAAAGGAGGTGTCATAAATAGTAAAGTCATCCATAAAAACTTCCATGCAATGATCAAGGAAATAAAAAAAGATGCTCACCATACATTGTTAGAATGTACCAGGAGCGTTACAAAGTCCAAATGGCATCCTTTTATATGCAAAAGGTTCCAAATGTGTAGGTGAATGTAGCCTTTTCTTAGTCCTTTAGTGCAATATGAATTTGAAGGTAACTAGAAAAGCCATCTAAGAAACAATAATGAGATTTGCTTACCAATCTTTCTAACATTTGATTAATGAAAGGAAAAGGAAAATGATCATTTCTAGTAACTTGATTCAACTTTCTGTAATCAATATAGACTTTTCAACTATTTTAAACTCTCACAGGGATAAGCTCATTCTTTTCATTAGGCACCACTATGATATCAGTCTTCTTGGGGACAACCTCTTTCTTCACAACATCTAGAATCATGGGGTTAAGTCTTCTCTGTGGTTGCCTCCTTGGTTTAGCTCCTTCTTCTAGTAAAATTCTATGCATATAAGTGGAAGGGCTAATCCTTGGAATATCTACCAATGCCCAACCTATTTCTTTTTTCTTTTCCCTTAGCAATTTTAACAACCTCATTTCATGATCAAATGGAAGGTTATTTGCTATTGTTATTGGTAATTTATTTTCTTCTTCCAAGAAAGCATATTTGAGATTATCAGGTAAAGGTTTGAGTTCAAGTGTGGGTGGTTGCTGTATGGAAGGTACTAATCTTTATGAATTTAAATGTACAGTAGCCTCCACTTATTTATTTTTCTCAAAAGAGGGAATAATATCAAGTAAATTGACAGAATCAGGATCAAAATCAAAAGTAGAATCAGAATCAAAATTCAAGAATGTATTAATCTCAGAACATGTAGTACATTTATTAAGTCCATTATAATGTTCTAAACAATGAATTGCATCTATAAATTCAACAATGTCAGGAAGTTTAGTATCCATGTCCACACAAGTATTAGCAACTAACAAGAGAATCATATTTACATGCAACATTGAGTTCTCTTCTGAAGGGTATCTCACGGCATCAAGAATATTAAAATGAATAACATTATCACCAAATTCCATTAATAAAGTACCATCATGCATATTAATTATTGTTTTAGCAGTTTTTAAAAATGGTCTACTTAGAATCAGTGGTGCATGTCCATGTATACTGTCATCCTCCATATTCAGAACATAAAAATCAATAGGAAAAATTAAATCTTTTACCTTTACTAGAATGTCTTCAAGTACTCCTACAGGGTAGACTGTGCTTCTATTTGCTAATTAAATCCCCACTCTCGTAGGTTTTAATTCTCCAATCTGCAGAGAGAAATACATAGACTTAGGCATTACATTAATGGAAGCTCCTAAATCTAACATAGCATTATTGCACTGTATATTTCCTATTGTGCAAGGAATGGTGAATGTACTAAGATCTTTGCATTTAGTGGGCATAGCTTGTTGAATCAAAGCTGATACATTTCTTCCAATGCTAACTTTCTCATTCCCTTTCAACTTCCTCATATGTGTACATAGCTCCTTAAGAAACTTCGCATATTTTGGAATCTGTTTAATTGCTTCTAAAAGATGGATATTTATTTCCACTTTTCTAAGTGTCTCCATAATTTCCGTATCTAATTCAACCTCTGCAACTTTCTTGGATTGTGTAATTTAGTTAGGGAATGGAAAGGGTTTGGTGTATGTGGAATTCTCTCCCTTTTCTATGATGTTCTTGCCTTGGACTAAAGGGGGTTGTTGTTCTCTGTCACCTTCTTTTTCTTGCAACGCCTCTATTAGAGGTGTGATGGGCCCATTTACTTACTTGCCACTCCTCAAGGTTATTGCATTGACATTGCCTCTCTCAAGTTAGTCACGGGTTGTAAAGGTAATGTTAGAAACGAACTGTACACGCAGCGGAATTTTAATTTGTTTCTTTCATGGATCCATCAACTTGATTAAACTGAGTATGAGATAAGTCATTACCTTTTGCGGCGTGCTTTCCTTTTTCAAATCTCTAGAACTAACGTCTATGCGTAACCTCCTTTACCGGTATCCACACGAATGATCTGGCAACTTGAAAGGCATGCTAGCACTTTTTGTTTCTCCATGTTCGTATGCAAATAGAAGAGAAGATGATCTTCTCTCTCTAGGCGTCCGTACACTTTCTCTCTCTAGGTGTACGACTGCTCTCTCTCTCTAGGGTGATGACTTAGGGTTTGTTTAGATATACGTATAATTATCTCACCCTAGTTAAGCGTAACATTCATCGAATCTAGACACAATTCTAGGTTCAATGAATTTGGACATTCTTGTTCAAGTTGACTCGTTCTTGTGTGCGACCTTGTAAGCCTATATGATATTGGCAGTGAGCCAACAAAGTTATTGCACCCACAAGTCACTAGCGGCCTCTAGCAAGACATAGTGACTACCCAAATCACATAGGGTTTGGTGATCCGATACAGCCTATCGTATAACCCTATCACATCACTTTTATCACATGATATCTTGATCGAGCATGAGGCATGGAATTGTCATCCTTATCTTACTCGATCATTAGTTTCTCGATTTATGTGCAGACTGACAAAACTAATGGAAAACCCTTCCATCCAAGCATGGCCATGCATTTCTCCGTCTCACTCATCGAGGGGCCCAGAGATATCTCTCCGTTAACCAGAGGGATAAATTCTATCTTGACCACTCATCATCCCCTACATAGAATCCACTATGCCCGACAATAGCCTTTATGATCACCCGGTCAAAGGTGACTTTTAACAATGCCAAAGCACAATATCCTTCATGTTGGAATCTATGATGATCTCAAGTCTGAAGGATTAGCGACACGGTTATATATGAGGTACGCTTATGACCTAATCCATGAAGCTACCTCATGACGGGTCGATCCAGCACCCAGTTCCCAATAGACGCCTATGATTTTGATTTATATCTCCATATATGATTAACATATAACCTTCAATTAAAATCATACTCATCTTAATTCATCATCGTTCTCACAATGATGATCGACTAGAGATATTTAGGATAACTAATATAATTTATCCAAGGACATAATTATTATAGAAACATGCAAATATAATAATTGTAAAAGAAAAACTTTTATTCTTAATGAAGCACAATGTTTACAAATGATTGGCCTAGGGCACAATCTCCAACAGATAATTGGCTAGAACCTTGACTTTTCAACTCATTGATATTTGTTGCAAGTTGGCCAATCTAGGTTTCCAAGTTATGGATTGTTGTCTCTATTCATTGTTGGAATTGGACTATATTTGTTGCCAATTGCTTCACTGTAACATCCAGTTTTATGAAAATGTGAGAAACGTAATGTACAATTTCTTCGTCAATGAACGAAATTCACTAGATACAAAAGGAAGTCCCCCAAAATGAGATAGTTAAGGTCTCAAAAACTTTGAGAAGCATTCTAGACTCCTAAAAATAAGAATCTCAGGCTCAGACAGAAAGAAAAATGGAGCTAAAATGAAGAAACAATTTCTTACGAAAAACATACGAAACATAATGACATTTTTGTAATTTTGAGCAAATTTTAGAATTTACACAAGAGAGCTTTTTAAATAATATTTTTGAGTTCTCCAGGGTTCTCAGAGGCTCTGAAAACCATGGGAAGCCCCAGGATAGTTAAATCCCCTTCGGTGGACATTTTTCAATGTCGGTGTACCCGAACTTTGACGAATTTGTTCGGGAAGGTTTTAGCTCCGATTTGAGTGATTCCAAAGGCATTTTAATTAATTGGGAACCTAAATTTCATAATGGAAAAGACGGTTCTAAAAAAGGAGCTAAAACAAAGAAGAAACGAAAATACCAAAAATGAAGGGCAAAATAGGAATTTTTGAAAAAGTGCTTCTTCCTCCCTTATAAATAGGTGGCACCTCACACTCTCCCTCACTTAGCTTCTGATTATTCTGCTCCAAATCAAAAGAAAAGCCCTAGGAGAGTGGTGTACCAGGGGAGAGGAAAAGGAGGAGAAAATCCATGCTTAAGGTATGTTTCCATGGTAGTTTTTCATGCTTTTCTTCATCCACACCTCCTCTCCTCCCTTCTCCTTTGTTTCCTTTGATTAAAATGGAGTTTATAAATCTAATTCAAGGGAAAATTCGGATTTGAAGAGAGGAACTCAAAGAACACAAGATTCAAGTGAGAAAAAGCAAGAAAACAAGGTAATTTCTCTTCCTATGGTTGTCATCTTTGGTTCCCTTCTCCACCATTTCGCCCCACTTGAGAAAATCCTAAGAGGAGATGCTTTTTTGGCAGAACCAAGCATGAATCTAAGGAAAAAGGGTGTGGAGATCAAGAAAATGCAAAAGAAATTATCAAAAAACCATTAGGTTTCAAGATGCAAATTCTAAGGTTTTGTGTGCACCTTCCAAAATCTGATTTCATATGATAATTCCTAGGCCTAATTAAGAGTTTAAATGAGCTCTTAAGATCTCTAAGATGCTCCCCACAATCTTCCTCCTTCAAGAAAACAAAGAAATCTCCATGAAGGCCAACAAAGCCCTATGTCTCGGCCAAAGGGGGTTCTTATAGCTAGGGAGAGTTTTAAATTTTTCTAAGGTCATCCTCAAGTTATATATGATGAATGAAAATGAGGGGAGGCCTTGGAAAAAATTTAGAACTCATAGGAAGTGATATGGTGCTTTAGGTTCTATATTATGACCTAAAGAAGTAACATATAGTTAGGCTCTTGGGTTTAAGTGTGTGATGACTCCAAGAGGCTTAAAAGGAGTCAAGAATCATATTTGAAAGGAAAGAATAGAGCCTAAAAATTATCTGAGGGGTGTTGCTTCATTAGGTGCATTTATGAGCTATAATAGGGTTTATAGAACAACTTAGTGTTTAAGTAAGTTGTGTGGCCTTAGAAATTATTTCATGAACCTAATTGGCTCCTATAAATTGTGTTTAGGCCAAGAGAAACCTTCCCCACACTTTTATGGAAGTGTGGCTGAAGCAACAGAGGGATTTTCAAGAGAAAAAGTGTATGGTTGTGTGCAAGGTAGCTCTCTCCACCTTCTCTCATGCATGGATGTATGTTTAGCTTGTCTTAGAATGTGTGTATGTGTATTTTCAAACCATAAAAAGTATGCTAGCATGATTTTATATGTCATGATTTCATAATGACATATTATGTTTCAAAATGATATTATGATGCTTGCTTGAGTTTGCTTGAGTGTGGAGAGGTCAAGAACTCTTAACCATGGTGAGGATGAGCCAAAAACTCTTAAAATTGGTTGAGACAAAGTAAAGAATCTCCCAAAAGCAAAGTGGGCTCCCAAGAGTATGGTTAATTCCAAAGCTCTTAAAGAATAGGTGAGGCAAGTCTAAATCCATGAGGAAAAGTGTGAGGCCAATCCATCCACTTGGCAAGCTCTTGGATGTCTTGTATGACTTATTCACATGTTAAGCTTGCTTCTTGAATGTTTATGACTTCCATGATATCCATGCATGCATTTCTAAGACTTGCTTTGCATATATTATGTGTGATTGAATGGGAGATGAGCTATTAGGATTCTTTGAATCTCATTCCCTCCTCTCCAATGATCTCCTATGCTAGGTGGACCAAGTGAACAAGGTAATGGAAGCCAACCACCTTGAAGGAAAGAGTTTGACAACAAAGTATTGGAGTTTTCTCACTTTAAGGCCATATTTGTGTCCAATATTGTAATCCAATGATGTATATGGTCCATGACTTCTTAGACATGTATAATTATGATATTATGTGATGTATAAATGTATGGATATGATGTATAAACCCTAGAATAGCATTTGGGTATATAATGTCAAGGTATGCATTTTGGAAAGTTTGATGTAATATGTATATGTGCGGATGAAAAGGCCAAAATGAGATAGATGAGGTTTGGGACCATTTGGGCGACTCACACAAGTCCTAAATGTGCTTTTAGACTTGCCCAAAAGGTGTCAAGACCAAGGGAAAATCATTTGGTCACTTTGGTACCCCATATGGAGCCAAAAATGACATAATGGAATCCTATGTCACTTTTTGGCTAAATGAGCTCTTCTTAATCTAAGATTTGGCATGCAATTAGGTCTCATTGAGAGCATTTTAGGAAGCTAAAGACCATTATTTTCGGAGGTCTACCAAATAAATAGTGCAGCAAACCAAAACCAGAAAAATTGTCAACTTTGAAAAATCATCAAGTATCCTGTAGACCTTCAAAAATTATGATCTTTAGATTCCCAAAAATCTCTTAATGAGACCTAATTGCATGCCAAATCTCAAACCAAGAATAACTCATTTGGCCAAAAAGTGATATAAGGTTCCATTATGCTCAATTTTGACTCCATATAGGGTACCAAAATTGCCAAATAGCTTTCCTTTAGTTTTGACACCTTTTGGGCAAGTCTAAAAGCACATTTAGGACTTGTGTGAGCTGCCCAAATGGTTCCAAACCCCATGCATCTCATTTTGACCTTTCCATCCACACATATGCACATTACATCAAGCTTTCCAAAATGCAGACTTTGGCATTACATATCCAAATTCTATTCTAGGGTTCATACATCATGTTCATACATTTATAAATCATATAATATCATAATTACATATGTTTAAGGGGTCATAGATCACATAAATCAAAGGGGTACATCATATGACACAATTATGGTCTTAAAGTGGCAAAACTTAAGCATTTGGTAGTCAATCTTCTTTCTTCAAAGAAATTGGATCCCATTACCATGTCTACTTAGTCCACCTAGTATGTGAGATCATTGAAAAGGAGGGAATGAGATTCAAAGAATCCCAATAACTCATCTCCCATTCAATCATACATAATATATGTAAAGCAAGCCTTAAAAATGCATGTATAGATATAATGGAAGTCATGAACATTCAAGAAGCAAGTTTGACATGTGAACAAGTCATACAAGACATTTAAGAGCTCATCAAGTGTTTGGATTGGCCTCACACTTTTCCTCATAGATTTTGGACTTGCCTCACCCATTCTTTAAGAGCTTTGGACTTAACCATACTCTTGGGAGCCCACTTTACTTTTGAGAGACTCTTTGCTTTATCTCAACTAATCTCAAGGGTTCTTGGCTCATCCTAACCATGGTCAATAGTTCTTGGCCTCTCCACACTCAAGCAAACTCAATAAAAATCATACATTCATTTGAAAACATAACATGACATCATGAAATCATGACTTATAAAATCATGCTAGTATACATTTCATGTCTTGAAAATACACATACACACATTCTAAGACAAGCTAAACACACATCCATGCATGAGAGAAGGTGGAGAGAACTATCTTGCACACAATTACACACTTTTTCCTTAGATTTCAAGCCTCCTCTTTCGGCCACACACCCACAAATTGGTGGAGATGGTTTCTTTGCCTAGATACAATTTATGGGAGCCAATTAGGTTCATAAAACATATTCTAAAGCCACACAACTTGGTTAAACTCTAGATTGCTCTATAACTTCTATTATGGTCCATAATTGCACCTAATGAAGCAACACCCCGCAAACCATTTCTAGGCCCCATTCTTTCCTTTCAAATATGATTGTTGACTCCTTTTAAGCCTCTTGGAGTCATCACACCATTAAAACAAAGGGCCTAATATTATGTTGCTTCTTTAGGTCATAATATGGAACCTAAGACACCAAATCACTTTCCATGAGTTCTAAATTTTTTTCAAGGCCTTCCTTCATTTTCATTCATCAAATATGACTCGAGAATGGCCTTATAAAAATTTAAAACTCTCCCTAACTACAAGAACCCCCTTTGGCCGAGACATAGGGCATCTTTGGCTGACATGGAGATTTCTTTGTTTTCTTGAAGGAGAAAGCTTATGGGGAGCATCTTAGGGGTCTCAAGAACTCATTTAAACTCTTAATTAAACCTAGGAATCATCATACAAAATCAGAATTTGAAAGGTGCACATAAAACCCTAGAATTTGCATCTTGATTTCTAATGGCTAGTTTGTTGTTTTATTTGCATATTCTTGTTCTTCTCCATCAAATACCTAAGATTCACCCTTGGTTGGGCTTGAAAATCAGATCCTCCTATGGCTCCTAGGGTTAGGTGAAATGAAGAAGAAGGGTGATGGAACATATCAACCATAAGATGCAATTTTACCTTGTTTCCTTGCTTAGTTTGGCTTAAATCTTACTTTCTCCAAGCTCCTCTCTTCAAATCCGAAATTTCCCTTGAATTTCTCCCTTGAATCAGATTTAGAAACTTCATTTTAATCAAAGGAAATCAAGGAGGATGAAGAAAAGGTGGTGTGGATGGAGAAGAGCATGAAAAACAACCATAAAACATACCTTTTTCTTGGATTTCTTCCTCCTTCTTCTTCCTCTCTTGGGCACCTCTCTCTTAGGGTTTTGCTTCTAGTATAGGGCTAAATTTTCTGAAGTTAAATGAGGGCAAGTGTGAGGCACCACCGATATATAGGTAGGGAAAAATGACGTTTTCAAAAAGTTCAATTTTTCCCTTCATACTTTGCATATTCATTTCTCCTTTGTTTTAGCTCCTTTTTTAGAACTGTATTTTCCATTATAAAATTTAGGTTCCCAATTAAGAAAAATTCCTTTGGAATCACTCAAATCGGAGCTAAAATCTTCCCGAATGAATCCATCAAAGTTCGGGTACATCAACTTTGGAAAACATCCACCGGAGGGGATTTAACTATCCCAGGGCTTCCCATGGTTTTTAGGGCCTTTGAGAACCCCAGAGAACTAAAAATTTTCATTTAAAAAGCCCTCCTGTGTGAATTCCAAAAATTACCTAAAATTACAAAAATGCCATTATGTTTCGTAGGTTTTCTGTCAAAATTTGTTTCTTCATTCTAGCTCCGTTTTTCCTTCTGTCTAAGGCTAAAATTCTCATTTTTTGGAGTTTAGAATGTTACTCAAATTTTTTAAGACCTTAACTAATTCATTTTAGAGGACTTGCTTTGAAAACACACATGTTTCCGTTGTTTAACGAAAACTAGACATTACATGGGTTGTCTCATAGTTTGTTGGTTGCTTAGGCTTGGAGCATTAAATTTTTGTTGCTACTATTGTTAGTTAGACCTACTACTATATCTCAAATTTAAATGATCTTTCCATTCGGGATTGTATGATGCTGCATAAGGGTCATATCTATTCTATTGCCACTGTAAAGGTCTATTAGGGAAGATGTCAGCACATGATTCTGTATTCTCTTGCAACTGGAGACATTGATCTGTGGCTTGTGTGGTTAACAAACAAATACCACATAGAGGTTTAGGAAGTTGTTGAGATTGTCTTTGTCCTAATGCCAGCTATCTAACTGTAACACCATCATTTCTAGCTCATCTCATGCCTTTAGATATCTCATTTTCAAGAATCATACAATTTTTCAATGAAAAAGGCAATAAAAATAATGAATATTTTTACGTTGCATCATGTATAAAAATCTCATTTTGTGTCATGTGGACTGTGTGAACTCATACAACACATTCCCATATTTAATTACATGGATACAACTCATTTGAATAATCAAAAGTGGCCTACACCTCAAGAAACTCGAAGGATTGCATGAAATAAACACATATATTTTCGGCCAACTTTTGCTCCTTTTCTGACCCAACTTTGGAAAATCATAACTAATTCTAGAAAAATTGAAATCATTCATTCTTGGCCATTTTGGAAAGTTAAAGATGTCTAATTTATACTAAAAATATGTTTAGACTATAACATCTATCACAGAGAATGTTTGACATTTGAAATAGTCCAGAGGTCAAACTGCCCACTGGTGCTATCATAAATTTCTACAGCAAACTTAAAAAATGTCTAATTAATTTCACAAAACTCCAATCCATGCAAATGATACTAATTTAAAAATCTGTGAATGTTTTTTAGAGGGAAAAAATAGCTCCAAACTATCTTAGGCATGCCCAGACCTCAAAATCCAATCAAACAGTAACTGAGGTCGGGTGAATTCCCTGATACTAGATCGATTCTTTAAAAATTCATATCTCTTTCTCTAGACCTCCAAATGAGTGCTTCTAGTTGGAACAAGTCACTGGAAATGTCTAATTTCCTTATATAAAATTTTGTGGAAATTGGACATCATTTGGGCCCTATGTGATAGATTTTATTTTCAGACCTGAGTGAACAATGATATTACCAAAACTAGAAAATTTGCCATATTCTGTAGACCTCCTAAAATTATGTTCTTTAGCTTCCCAAAAAGCTCTCAACAAGCTCTAATTGTATGCCAAATCTTAGATCAAGAAGAGCTCATTTGGACAAAAAGTGACATAAGGTTCGAAATTAACAAATTTTGGCTCCATATGAGATACCAAATTGTGCAAATGGCTTTCCTTGGGATTTGACACCTCTTGGGCAAGTTTAAAAGCATAATTAGGACTTGTGTAAGCTGCCCAAATGGTCCCAAACTCTATGCATCTCATTTTGGCCATTTCATCCACACATATACGTAATTCCATAATGCCATTCATGAAGCCACATTGCCCGTACATACTCAATTTACATTCTATCATTCACATAACACATTCTATCATTTCTACATCATGTATTATCATAATTACATATGTTCCAAAGGTCCTAGACCATATACAAGCATGGGTTATATCATTTGACATGAATATGGCTTTAAAAACTAAAAACCATGCATTATGTTATCAAGCTCTCTTCTTCAAGGTGGTTGGCTTCCATTACCTTATCCACTTGGTCCACTAGCATGTTAGATCATTAGAGAGGAGGAAATGAGATTCAAAGAATCCCAATAGCTCCTTTCCCATTCAATCATACATAATGAATGCAAAGCAAGTCTTGAAAATGCATACATGGGTATGATAGATGACATGAACATTCAAGAAGCAAGCTTAGCATGTAAACAAGTCATACAAGACATCCAAAGGCTTGCCAAGTGGATGGATTGGCTTCACCCTTTTCTTCATGGATTTTGGACTTGCCTCACCCATTCTTTAAGAGATTCTTCGACTCAACCATACTCTTGGGAGCCCATTATGCTTTTGGGAGACTCTTTGCTTTGTCTCAACTAATCTTAAGGGTTCTTGGCTCATCCTCATCATGGTTAAGAGTTCTTGGCCTCTCCACACTCAAGCAAACATCATAACATCATTTAGAAATATAATATGTTATCATGAAATCATGGCATATAAAATCATGCTAGCATACTTTTCATGGTTTGAAAATACACATACACACATTCTAATACAAGCTAAACACACATTCATGCATGAGAGAAGGTGGAGAGAGCTACCTTATACACAATTACACACTTTTTCCTTTGAATCCAAGCTTCCTTTTTCAACCACACATACACAAAAGTGTGGGGAAGGTTTCTCTTGGTCTAAACACAATTCATGGATGCCAATTAGATTCATGAACTCAATTCTAAGGCCATACAATTTGTTTAGACAGTAGGTAGGCTTATAACCTCATTATGGTTCCATAATTGCACCTAATGAAGCAACACCCCTTAAATAAATTATAGGCTTCATTCTTTCCTTTCAAATATGATTCTTGACTCCTTTTAAGCCTCTTGGAGTCATCACACAATCAAAACCAAGAGCATAACTACATGTTGCTTCTTTAGATCATAATATAGAACATAAAGCACTAACTCACTTTTATGGGTTCTAAATTTTTCCCAAGGCCTCCCCTCATTTTCATTCATCATATATGACTCAAGAATGGGCTTAGAAATATTTAAATCTCTCCCTAGCTATGCTTTCCTTACTTGGCCAAGACATAGAGCCTTAATGGCTTCCATAGAGCTTTCTTTGTTTTCTCAAGGGGAGATGCATGTGGGGAGCCTCTTAGGGATCTTAGGTATTCATTTAATCCTTATTTATTCCTAGGAATCATCAAACAAAATCAGATTTTACAAGGTCCACTTGAAACCCTATAAATTGCATCTTGAAATCTAATAGTTTTTTGTTAATTCTCTTTTCATAATCTTAATCTCCACACCCTTTTTCTTTAGATTCATCCTTGATTCTGCCTAAAAATCAAATCCTCCTAGAGTTCCTTAGCTTAGGCGAAATGGAGAAGAAGAGATAACCAAGATAGCAACCATAGGAAGAGAAATTACCTAGTTTTCTTGCTTGAATCTTGCTTTCTCCAAGCTTCTCTCTTCAAATCCAAAATTTCCCCTAAGTTTCTCCCTTAAATTAGATTTATAAACTCCATTTTAATCAAAGGAAACAAAGGAGAATGAAGGAAAGGAGGTTTGGATGGAAGAAAGCATGAAAAACTATCAAGAAAGCATACTTTAAAACCTGGATTTCTCCTCCTTCTTCTTCCTCTCTTGTGCGCCTAAAACCCTAGCTCCCTTCTCTGAAATTGGGTAGAAATTTCTGAGTCTAAATGAAGGAGAAAGTGGGGCGCCACCTATATATAGGGGGGAGAGAAAGCATTTTTCAAAAATTCCCATTTTGCCTTTCATTCTTTGCATTTTTGTTTCTCCTTCATTTTAGCTCCTTTTTGAGAACCGTCTTTTCCATTATGAAATTTAGGTTCCCAATTTAGTAAAATGCTTTTGGAATCACTCAAATTGAAGCTAAAACCTTTTGAAATGAATCCATCAAAGTTTGGGCACACTGACATTGAAAAATGTCCACCAGAGGGGATTTCACTATCCTTAATCTTCCCATAGTTTTCAGGGTCTTTGAGAACCCCAGAGAACTCAAAACTTTTATTTAAAAAGACTTCCTGTGTGAATTCTAAAATTTGCTCAAAATTATAAAAATGCCATTATGTTTCGTAAGATTTTCGTCAAAATTTGTTTCTTCATTCTAGCTCCATTTTTCCTTTTGTCTGAGGCTAGGATTCTCATTTTTAAGAGTCTAGAAATTTACTCAAATTTTTTGGGACCTTAACTAATTCATTTCAAGGGACTTTCTTTGAAATAGTGCCCATTTCTGTCGTTTAACGAAAACCATACATTACACTAACCATGGAAGCCAACTCTTCAAGTTTATTTTCTATTATTTGTTGATTCATATAAGTGGCATAGATTTCATTTACACCTCTGGTTGGTGTATTTATTCTGGTGCCAAATTGTTGTGTATTTTATGCCATATTCCCAATAAGGTTTCTGGTAGCAACTGGGTTTTTGTTAACCAATACTCCACCTGCAACTGCATTAACCATACTTCTATCCATGGGTAGCAAGCTTCATAAAAGTACTAAATTAGAAGTTGGTCACTAATCTGATGGTGAGGATAGCTTACACATAGTTTCTTAAACCTCTTAATACTTATACAATGTTTCTCTGTTCATTTATCTAATACCACTAATCTCTTTTTGAATGGCAGCAGTTCTTGAGGTATGGAAGAATTTCTCTAAAAATATCCTCTTTAATTCATTCCATGAAGTGATGGCTTAAGGTTGAAGATATTAAAGCCAATCTTTGGTTGCCTTACCTAGTGAGAAAGGAAACATTCTAAGCTTAATGTACTCTTTTGAAACTCCTTGTGACTTCATGGTAGAACAAACCACATAAAACTCCTTGAGATGCTTGTAAGGATCCTCACCTGCAAGGCCATGGAACTTTGGAAGCAAATGTATTAATCCATATTTAAGTTCAAAAGTAGCATCAAGTTCAGGATATTGAATACACAGTGATTGGTAGTTAACATCAAGTGCAACAAATTCCCTAAGAGTCCTATCATTATTACCAGTCATATCTACTACTTCAAAATCAAAATTCAAATCCAAATTCAATTCTCAATTACTTCCTATATTGTGTATTATCTCAAAAATCAACTCAGTAGTCACATCTTCTTTAATCTTATGATTTCTAAGTTGTGTATGAAAACTCTTATCAATTTCTGAATCAAACTCAATTAAATCTCTATTAGAAGATCTTGTCATACACAAAGAATAAAATAAAATAAAATAAAACACCTAAAAATTACCCAAAAATAAAAAAATAGAAAAAATAGCAAAATAGCAAAAAATCAAAAGAAAAAAAACTAAAAAAATTAAAAAAGTGGTCTAAACAATAGAATTTAGCTAAAAGTGGCCTAGCATGCAACTTAATTGCAACTTTGAATTCTCACAACACTTAGAACCTATATACCAAGTTTCATTTCAACTGGAGCTAGTCAGAACACCAAGTAAAGATGCTAAATGCAAAATTGAAACTAAGGAATTTCTTATTCTAATTGATTAAGATTAATTGGCGCCTTGGTAACAACGCCAAAATCTTGATAAAGAAAATACTGTTCACTCACAATTGTCGAACTGGCTAAGATTAGTGAATTTTTGCTGGTTTATAGTATAAAGTGTAAAACCCTGAGATTAACTAAAGATAATTATGATAAATTAGAAATTAATATGGGTTTAATTAGAAAAAGTAATTAAGAGAGGTGGACATTAATTTAGGCCATATGAAAAATTTAATTATATTTTAGGCTAAATGTAAAAGCCCAATCTTAGCCTATAGGAGATCTAATTCCATTTTTTAGAGGCTCAACATTGATTTTGTGCAAACCCAACTTAAATGGACCTATATAGGTTGGCCCAACAAGCCAAAATCTGAACCCACTAGGATTTGCGCCTTTAAGTCAATCTACAACCCAATTTAAACCTATCTAAATCATAAATACATTCAGCCTCCTCCCTATTCTGTAGAAAAAACACAATCCCATCATTTCCCATCCCTAAACTCAAAATTAGCCAAGGTAACCTTTATAAAACTTAATCTTCTCTTCTTTCTCTTCAATTTGACTAAATTGGTTTTTCATTTGTACCATTTTCATCCACACCTAAATCTAAAATGTATTACTTGGTGTTTCCATGGTGGATTTTCGAAGGTTGAGGTTGAAGTGTTGTTAGGCAAGTATTTCCTTTCCATTTTGAGGTATTTTCTACTGGTTTGACACCCTTATAGTTGATTTATAATATATACATGGATTTTGTGCAAATTTACCTAAAATTTAGAGTGCTATTCTAAAGTTTCTAGTGTGGCGACAACTAAATCCAAATTTGAAGTCTTGTAATGGTTGGGTAAATGTCCACTAGGTAATGTATGATGCTTGAGTTTTAGAGTATTTGATTTATGTTGCAATTACTGTCTGAGGATATGCTTGATTTGATTTAAGATCTCTAGAATATAGGGATTCATCTTTGGCTTCAGAATTGAACTCATTCAAGTGAGGTAACAGGGGTTAATTTCCTAATTCCAAGTATATGTTCAATTTAATCTTATATTTGCTACACATATGATTTTAAATGCTAAATGAATGGTTGGCTATATGATATGTTGTGATTGGACCTTGTGAATCCATAGTAGAATTGTGGTGCAGCTACCACCTGCGCATCGTGCTTCGATTGGGCACCAAGTTATGATCAAACTCTTGTATACACTGAGCCCAGGTTGTGCTTATTGGGAAGTTGGTACTGTGAACGAGTTCTCCTGGTGTTAATGCCCTTTAACATATTATATGTGATTTCTAATATGGAATAATGATCATTAGTAGCTCAACTATTGCATTTTACTTATATTATGTTGTTTCTGATACTTATCCAATTTAATGCATATATGTTAATTAATTTGAAGCATATAAATGGAATTTATCTCTGGTTACTGAGATTTGCATCTCACCCCATTTCATAGGCTAACTATTTCAAGTGAAGGCTCTTTGGGTAAGAATAAAGGGAAGCAAGTGGATGAACATCCATGAGTTGTGATCTTATGTGGGGAATGCTGCACTTAGGTTAATTTAATTTAGAATAGATATTAATTTTTGTTATTTTTTTGTATAGTATCATCATGTAATCATATTGCCAAGTATAGGAGTTTTATGTTTTAGTGATCTATGATGTATCTAATAAGGAGTTAGGCCTTATACAAATTTGAAACTTGATGTATATACTCATTTATATCTAATATAGAACCTTATTAGTATGGATACAAGACTTATCAATTGAAGTATGTTATTATATCATTATGAATGATCATGTTAGTGGTCTTGAATTTGCTGATGTTTGATTGTTAGAGAGATTTGAAATCAATACTTTATACTCTAAGTGGATGTGAAGGTATGTTGGGTAGTTTAGCTAGTTGGTTGCCATTAAAGCCTTACAACTTAAGGTAAAATGACCTTAGGATATTGCTTAAGGGAGATTTGGTATATGTGGGATGAAATTTAGAGAGTTTAGGTATAGAAGAGGGTTAAGCAGTGGCTAAAACTACTTAAGTTGTAGCCAAGGGAGATCCAGAAGCTAGGAGTGTTGCGGCACAACGTAAGAAATTTGCTTGAGGAGAGTAACAAAAAGCAAACTTAGTGTGGTGCAAGGGAAGCTCGCCGTAGCAGCATAGGGAAGCAAGCTTGGAGAGTTCCAGGAAATTCTTGCCATGGCGCCACATAGGCTCATTGTGGCAAGGCTTAAACTCATTGTGGTGCTAGCCTTGATGAGAATTGCAAAAATGTGAATAATAGGTTCCAAGACCACCTTCGTCGTGGTGTGAAGCCTAAATCATAGTGCAAGGTTTGAATTTTTTATTTTTAGCTCCAATAGCCACTTACGCCACGGTGAGAGTATGCCAAGTCATGGTGGGAGCCTTCAAACTTAGTTTTTAGGTTCCAGTAACCAACTTAGCCTCAGCGGGGAAGGTCCAAGTTGCAGCGAAGGTTTCCAAACTCTTATTTTTGACTTAGAAACCTTGAAGTTTATTATGATAGTGTTATGAAATGACTTGAGAATATTTATAAGAGGTTTTGTTAGTTAAATTCAATAGTAAAATGAAAGAAATGTCTTAATTGATATTTAGGATCACTTGTGGACTTGAATAGTTGTAATGGTTCGGCTAATAACCCTAATAATATCAAGGTTCAAATTTCTTCACCCTTTCCTATTTTAATTAATTGTAAGGACTTTAGGCCTTGATTTATAATCATTAACCACTCAATTAAGCCTAATCCCGAAATGAATTAGTTAAGGTCCCAACAAATTTAAGTAGCATTCTAGACTCCTAAAAATGAGAATCACAAGCTCAAACAGAAAAAAAATAGAGCTAGAATGAAGAAACAAAATTGAACGAAAGGTTGACGAAACGTAATGGCATTTTTTGTAATTTTGAGCAAATTTTGGAATTCACATAGGAAGGCTTTTTAAATTAAAGTTTTGAATTCTCTGGGATTCTCAAAGGCCTTGAAAACTATGGGAAGCCCCAAGACAGTTAAAACTCCTCCGGTGAATGTTTTTCAATGTTGGTTGACCTGAACTTTGACGGATTCATTCAGGAAGGTTTTGGCCATGATTTGAGTGATTCCAAAGGCATTTTAGTAAATAGGGAACCTAAATTTTATAATGGAAAAGACAATTCTCAAAAAGGAGCTAAAACAAAATCAGAAATGAAAATGCCAAGACGAAAGGGCAAAATTGAAATTTTTGAAAAGTCTTTCGTAACCTCCCTATATATAGGTGTCACGCCCCACCTCCTCACTCACGTAGGCATATTTGTCTCTACCCTAAATTAGACAAAGAACCTTAAGAGTGAGGTGCACCAAGAGGAGAAGAAGAGAAGGAGAAAAGCAAGGTAGAAAGGTATGGATTTCTTGGTATTTTTCATGTTTTTTCTTTAGCAAACCTCTCCTTCTCCATTTTCCCTTTTTCCTATGGTTTTATTGAAATTTATGGATCTGTTTTAAGGGAAGAACAAAGGGAAAAATTCATATTTGAAGAGTAGAGGCCAAAGAAAGGAAGAATCAAGCAAGAAAACAAGGAAAAACAAGGTAAAAGTTCCATCCCATAGTAACTACTTCTTCTCCTCTTTCTTCCTTGGTTCAACCTACATATGGCCAACCCTAGGAGTTGAATTTCTAGCTCAACCAAGGATAAATCTTAGTAATTTAAGGGAGAAGAATAAGAATATGCAAAGAAAATAACAAAAGAATCAAGGAAAATCAAAATAGCAAAGTTAGGGTTTTTAGTGTTCCTTGAAAAATTTGATTTAATACCATGATTCCTAGGCCTAAATGAATGTTTAAATGAACTCCTAAGATCCCTAGAAGGCTCCCCATATGCATTTTCCATTAAAAAAACAAAGCAAAACTCTATGGAAGCCAAAAGGAAGCATAGGCTTAGCCTAGCATGATTAGGACACCTAGGGATAGTTTTAAATTTTTTGAAGTCCATTTTTGAGTCATATATGATGAGTGAAAATGAGGGGAAGTCTTGGAAAAAATAGAAAGTGAGATGGCCTTATATGTTCTATAATATGACCTAAAGAAGCAACATGTAGTTAGACTCTTTGTTTTAATTGTGTGGTGACTCCAAGAAGCCTAAAAGGAATCAAGAATCATAAATGAAAGGAAGGAATGGAGCCTAGAACTCATTTGATGGGTGTTGCTTTATTAGGTGCATTTTTGGAACCATAAAGGGGTTATTAGACTAAGTTAGTGTTTAAGGAATATGTATGGCTTTAGAAATAATTCCATGAACCTAATTGGCTTCCATAAATTCTATTTAGGCCAAGAGAAACCAATTCCACACCCTTATGTGTATGAGGCCGAGGAAAGGAGCATTGTTTCAAGAAGAAAAGTGTGTGGCTGCACCAAAGGTAGCTCACTCCTCCTTATCTCATGCATGAATGTATGATTAACTTATCTTTAAATGTATGTATGTGTGTTTAAGCTATGAAAAGTATTCTAGCATGAGCTTTTATTCCACGATAGTATTATGTTTTCAAATAATGTTTAACATGCTTACTTTAGTTTTCTTGAGTGTGGAGAAGCCAAGAACTCTTAGCCATGATGAGGATGAGCTAAAACCCTTTAGAAATGGTTGAGACAAAGCAAAGTGTCTCCCAATAGTGAGTTGAGCCAAAACCTCCTAAAGAAAATAGGTGAGGCAAGTCCAAAATCTATAAGTGAAGGGGTAAGGCTAATCCACTTACTTTGCAAGCCTATGCATGCCATGTGTGACTTGTTCAAATGACAAGAATGTTTCTTGAATGATCATGTACCTCATGATGCTCATGCATGCATTTTCAAGACTTATTTTGCATACTTTATGTATGATTGAAAGGGAGATGAGCTATTGAGATTCTTTGAATCTTATCCCCTCTTCTCCAATGTCTTAACATGCTAGGTGGACTAAGTGAACAAGGCAATGGAAGCTAACAACTTGGAAGATGAGAGTATGACAACAAAGTATTTTGATTTTGCTTCTTTATGGCCATATGAGTGGAAAATATTGTAATCTATTGTTGTATATGTCCTATGACATTATGAACATGTGTAATTATGCCAATGTATCATGTACAAATGAGATTTAATGTTATATGAATGGTGTAGTGCAATTTGGGTATGAAATGGCAAGACTAGCCTTGTATGTTCTTGTGTACGGTATGGGGTGAGAGAGTAATTTTGACAAATATAGGTTTGTGCACCTTTGAGACAAGTTGAGAATGTCATTTTGGTATATTCTCACATGCTCAAGTGCTCATGGTTGCCTTGGAGCTCAAATTGGACCATTTGGACCCTTTGTAAGACACAAAATGAGCCATTTCGCAACTTAATGTCAAGATCTGACTAAATGAATGAATTTTCCATGAAATTTGGCACATATATAGATCTCATCCATAGCTTTTTGGGAAGCCCAAGACCATATTAATAGCATTTTAAGAGCGAGACTTTGAAGAGCCTTTAAAGAGCAAGAAATAAGCATTTTAATAGCATTTTGAAGAAATGGAGGCCAAACCCTTTGAAGAGCAAGACTTTGACAAAAAGGTAGAGAAATAAACATTTTAATAGCATTTTGATGTCAAGAATTGTACCTATATGATGTATATGTAATGTAGACCATTGAGCATGTTCAAAGGTGTGTAAACATGATGTATGTACCTATTTTGGAACCATATGAATGAATATGTAAGTTTTTGCCACCTATGAGCCTATGTATGCATGTGTATAAATGTGAGTTGCATAGTGAACAGAGCTCCATGATGATTTGAACCATTTGTCATGCTTCCCAAGGCTAGAATGGTGCTTTCGGATGTGCCCAAGTGGCTATAGAACTATAAGAAGGCCATTTGGTGTCTTAGCATCCCATTTTAGACTTCAAAATTGATCAATTCTTCAATTGATCCAAATTCTAATCAAATGGATGAGTTTTTGCATGAAATCTAGTCAGTAAGTAGGTCTCATCTAGAACTTCTCACAGAGCTAAAGAGCACCTAATTTGGAGCTCTAGAGAATTTATTATGATTTTTTAAAGTTGGCTAAATAATGTAGAATTGGTATGTACACTGTTCATATGGTCAGTTTGCTTCTCTGTGTCACACATGGGCCAAATGAAATTCAATACTCATAAAATTTTACAAGCATAAACTAGACACCATAAGCTTTCCATAGCCATTAAGATCACCTTATTTAGAGCTTTTGTAAAGGGAGAACCAAAGTTTTTAATTTACAAGTTCTAGAGCTATCTGAGAAATTATCTGAGCTACTGTTTAATTACTTTTCATGGGTTAAATGCTTCTTTTTTGGTCTAGAACTATTTTTAGCCACCATTCTAGAGCTTTCCAGAAAGTTATCATATACATGAGATATGTTGAGATACCTTATAAGACCATGGTGTAAGAGCTAGGAGGTTAAGGTAATACACATTGTGCTTCAATCGAGTATTGAGTTATGATGAGGTTCATGAATGCACTAAGCCTTGTTTGTACTCAATAGGGAGCTAGTGCTATGGATGGGTTTTTTCCTGTGTTATTGGCCATTAACTTGATGTATATGATTGCTAGTATGGTATAATAGTCACTGGTAGTCCAACTAGTTTTATTTATCGATTATGATGATATTTCTGGTAACTATGTTTGATATATTAAATTGTACATATGTATGAAATTTTTCTTCAGTTACTGAGATTCATATCTCATCCTATTTTATGGGCTAACGATTTCAGGTAAGATTCTTCAGTTAAGGAAAAAGGGAAAACAAGTAGATGAACATCCATAGCTTAAGGCCTTGTGTGGGATCGCTACACATGGATCATTTTGTTTTAGAGTAGATGCTATCATTTTTGTAATTTATTTTGTATAGCATCACAATGCACTCATATTGCTAAGTGTAGGATTTTTGATGTTTTGTAACTCAGATTGAATTCCTTAGGAAGTTGGGCCCTGTATTCATGAAATCTAATGTATATATTTGACTACGTTCTATTACGGATTCCAAAGTATTTACACTTAATTTAGTACTTTTAGAACTCAGTTACATTTATGAAGATGTTTTGTTAATCTAATGAACATAATGTAATGACATTTAAATGATTAGTTTGAGTTCCCTTCATTACGTGTGACTTGTGAATTATCCAATAGGTGTCAATATTTGGAATTTGGGAGAGCTATAATTAAATCTTGCATTTGAGGCTAGATGGAGGATTCAAGAGTAGGAACATAGTAGCCTAACCCATTAAAACTTGTATAAGGTGATTTGAGTTCAACTAATAAGGAATAACACCGTTTGTGGAAGACCCTTGAGGCTCTTCAATCCTTTTGTTGTTATAGAAGGGAATATACTTATATGAATTAAGTTGTAGTGACTCTAATTCAATCCTAAACCTTTAAGTTAGAAAGGTTAGTAAGTGAGGTGTTTAAGAGGGCAACTATACTGTGATGATGTGTTTTTGCCTTAGAAGGACCCTAAACATTGTTGGGAGAAGGATATAAATGAATAAGGACATGTATTAGAGAGTTTAGGACCAAAGGGGAAATAAAGTAGCGAGCAAAATTGTTCAAGTCAAGACCAAAATTTACCCAAAGGGTAATAGAGACCAAGGGCAGTATGATACAGAAATTGGAGTCATGGCATGAGGTGAGGAATTTAAGTCCAGATGGTACCCAAGAATCAGGGAGTGTTTGGAAAGCTGATCCAGTAGCTCATCTCACTACGGTGAGAATCGAGAAAATTGAAACAATGGTCCAAAGGCATGCCTCGTGTAACGTCTAATTTTTGTAAAAGCATTAGAAACAGACTAGTTATAAAAGGGAGTCCTAAAAGAAGAAAATTTAAGGCCAAATAAAATTAGGATAAAATTCTAAATAATGAAAAATAAGGATACAAGACTTAAAATGCCTAAAAATCGAAGTTAGAGTAGCTAAAAAAAATTCGACGAAACCCAGTAGCATTTTCGTAATTTTAGGTACTTTTTAAAGAACACAAAAGAGGGATCTATAAATGGAAAACTGAGTTTCCCAAGGTTTTCAAAAGCCCTAAAAATTATAGGAACCCCTAAAATGATTCAAACCCCTTCGGTTTATGTTTTTGAGTGTCAGTTGACCCAAATTTTGACTAATTCATTCAAAAAAAATTTTAATCCAATTTGGGTGAAACCAAGGACATTTTATGAATTAGAGGACCTAAATTTTATGATGGACAAGATGGTTCTAAAAAAAAGTTAAAATGAGCCTAAATAGAGTAAATAGGCACATAGGGCCAAAATGGTCATTTTGAAAAATTATAAAAGAGGCTTCTTAAGTAAGATTACACCTCATTACCTTCTTCAAGCTTCTATTTTTAAAATTTTGAGCAGCTATGGTGTGATATTAAAGGAAGGGAGAGAGAAGAAGTTTAAGCTCCTATTTAGATAAGTAAACTACCCTATTTCATCCCACACTAGTTAGGAAAGTTATTCCTCTTTTTAAGAGCTTTCTAATGGTGATTTTCTTTTCTTGAAAACTTGAAGATTCAGGTCTAACCCAAGTCATAAAGGAACTCTTTTCAAGAAACCAATCGGTGAAAAATAATCTACATGAAGAAAGCTTCATTTTAAGGTAAGACTTTACTTAAAACACTTGTAAAAGCTTGTGTTTCCAAGCCATTTAAGCTTCAACCAAGAAAGAGAAAGTGAGGAGGAGAGCTCTTCTTCATGTGTTCTTGATGGGACTAAGGGTTATAGAGTATGATGATTAAGAATATACAACTAGAATTGAAAAAGAAGCATTATGATGCAAGTTGTAGAATTTAGGGATTTGGTTGCTCCTTGACAAATATGAAGCTTCCTAATGATAATTTAAGTTGTCTAAGAGTATGAATAAGTTCTCAAGGCACCTATAAAGCCTCACATATGCCATTTCCCTAAAGGAAATAAAGCAAACTCCATAGATGCATGATGATTGCTAATTTTCATATACTTTTTCCCCTCTAATTAAGCATTTTATGATAAATTATGGCTTAAAGGATTTTAATTGGAGGATAATTGAGTTTATTGGCCATTTGTATATTCTAGGAATTAATTTACAAAATTTTAGAATTTTAGTGCACAAATCCTTTTTAAATGAATTTTGTGAATATTCCTACTTCATATTTTTTATTCTTTTTATGCAGAATTTAGGCAATTTGAATTTAAATGTAAGGGAGAAACGAAAGCTTAGGTGAAAAACATGGCAACAAGGTAGCTCATGTTTTGAGAGAGACATCCATCTTATTCATCTTCACTCACAAGCCACTTACATGACTCACTTGAATACACTTCACATAGCTTTCACACTCCATTCACTTGTAATCACTCACGGTTCTAGAACACATGGAAGCTCACGTTGCACTTTCACTCATTTGCATATTATCAGCATGTTTGAATCATATACTTCCATGTAGCTGTATAAATGCTGCACATTCAGCTCCCACATCCTAGCAAGTTCAGCCACATCTCCATAATCCATGCATACCTCCAGCAATTCATTCACGTGGCAACAAACACACAGTAGCAGTCCAACATGCATATACTTCCTATATAATACACAAGCTCTCTAACCATGTTGGCACTCAATTATGAAGCCACACTTTAGGTCACAACCATGGGTTTACACTCAAGAAGGTAGTAGCTCCACATAGCTTGTTTTGTTTGAGTCATCAGGTCTACTCTCCACACACACACATGCACACTCTTCACACACAAAAGCATAAACACGTGATGGAGAAGAGAATGAAGCTACACGAGTAGAACATGGAGGACATGATTAAAGCTGAGAATTAGAGGAAGCCATATGGAATGAGTAAGAAAGAGGTTGAGGAAGCAATATGCATACACTTATAGGGTTATGAGAAGCAAAACAAGCTTCGAGTAGCTATATAAGCTTCATAATGACATGTTCATGCATGGTCACATGCTCTCAACATACACGTCCAAAAAAACTATCATCCATCTACCTCATAAGGAAGCAGTCTTGGGTTTAAGAGGCAGAATGTGTAGAAGGAGCTATGGAGTAGTCACGTGTGAAGAAATAAATGAAGCTTAAACATACACATGCAAAACAAAGGAAAAGCCATGGTTTAATAGGAAGGGATCTAGCTAAAATAGAGAAGAACACATAGGATGAATGAGCTGAGGAGAAGGAATAAAGAGCCACAGGACAAAGAGATCCAGCAAAATAGAGAACGGGCAAAAGGTTAACATAGCTGGCTAAGATGAAGCACATGGGAAGTGACATGGAAAACTTCAAAAAAAACCATATGAATAGTGCAAATGAAGCTATAGATCATGACACCTTCATGCATGGTCACATGCTCTCAACATACACGTCCAAAAAAACTATCATCCATCTACTTCATAAGGAAGCAGTCTTGGGTTTAAGAGGCAGAATGTGTAGAGGGAGCTATGGAGTAGTCACGTGTGAAGAAATAAATGAAGCTCAAACATACACATGCAAAACAAAGGAAAAGCCACGGTTTAGTAGGAATGGATCTAGCTAAAATAGAGAAGAACACACAGGATGAATGAGCTGAGGAGAAGGAATAATGAGCCACAGGATAAAGAGATCCAGCAAAACAGAGAACAAGCAAAAGGTTAACATAGCTGGCTAAGATGAAGCACGTGGGAAGTGACATGGAAAACTTCAAAAAAAAAACCATGTGAATAGTGCAAATGAAACTATAGATTATGAGATTACCAAGTCAGCTCACGTGGAGGTGAATGAAGCAGCATCCAACATAGGACTGTGAGCAGATTTTAATAAGGCACGTGATCATTAAGTGGAGGAATAAACACACACGGGTAGAACATGCTAAAGAGGGGAGATTAATGTGATTAAGAATAAGCATGAGATTAACGTAAAAAGGGGGGAGCTCTCAACTTGAGGAGTCACTAGGAGAACAAGAGACCAACACAAAAGTGAATTAATAGAAAGGGCCTGGATTTTGACATAACTTAAGGAAGGGGAACAAATCAATGTACGTGATCAAGAATGGCTCATCCTTCCACCAAAATTCCTCAATTCTTCTTCTTCATGGTAGCTTGAATTTCTCTTAGTATCTAGCTAAAGATTGGATCTCCATTGATGCATATTTGAACTCTAAGATGACCTCTCCAAATTAGTTAAACTCTCTTCTCTTTATCATTTAATTTTAGCATTAATTCCTTTGTTAATTTGACTAGGTTTAGCGTGTTAATTAGAGAATTTAATGACTAGACTTTATTAGATTAAATTGATTCGTGCTTTAATTGTAATCTCATAATTGAATGTTAATCTTTATCCCTAAGTATTTGTAGAAAATCCAAAATTAATGACTGTACAATTTGCTATTAAATTCCTCTTGTTTTTAGCCTAATTAGTGCAATGGTTATTGAATTAAGTGGCTGAAATTTTTGTGCGATTATTGTGCTTAAGGAATTTATTAATCTAATTGGTTGATTAGCAATTTTAAGTGGATTGTTCAGCATACCTTAGTGAGCATTTAGGTTCTATTTTGTTGTGTTCTTATTCCTAACTCAATTGATTAATTGTTTAAGGTTTCTTATGGTTACAAAGTCTTTGAATAATTAGTAAATTGAATCTTATATGGTAATTCAAGAATCCTTATGAAGAATACACTAAGAAGCAAGAGTTTAAATCAAATTTTGGTACATTAAAATGAGAGCAAGGATAATTGAATTCTAGGAAGTCCATCTAAAGGCTAGTTACCACACTTTCTTAGTTGTTAACTACACTTATTCTTAAGCTTTTCATTCTTGTTACTTTTCTTTAATTCAATCAAAATTCAATAACTCAAAAACCCCTAAACAATTTTCATTTAATATTACTTGGAAAACTCTTTCACAAATAATTAGAGGCAAAAATTCCTTGAAAAATGACTTAGGTTGCACCATTAGCTACAAGCCCTTTTCTAATCTAGTGTTATTTGAGGTTGCACGACATAACCATCAGGGTACAAGATAGGGAGTGTCTTGGCCAAAATAAAATCATGTACCTAGGGAGTGTTTTAAATTGTTCTAAGGCTAGAAATGGACTAAATATGATAGATAAATATCAAAGGAAACCTTGGAATAAATTTAGAAAGTATGGGTTGTGAGATAAAGGTGTAGGCTCCATAATGAGACATAAAAAAGTAGTTTTATAGCTAAACTCCTTAAAATGAAAGTACAATGACTCCAAGGAGTCTAAATGGAGTAAAAAAACTTAGATTGAAGGAGAAAATGGAGCCAAGATCATGAATTCCTATAGTTGCTTCATTAGGTCTTATTGAGACTTAGAACAAAGTAAGCTTCCATAGAGTTGTCTAAGGCTTAAGCTTATGCCTATAAGTGATTCATGTCTCATTTGATGTGTTTAGGCCAAGAGAATCAAGTGCCACCTAATTGCATGAGCTTGGCCGAAAAGGAGAAGAAGAATTCAAGAGAAAAGTGTTATGATTTTACTTCAAGGTAGCTCTTTAACCTTTCTCACATGCATGGCTTGGATGTTTGTTTGTCTTTGAGTGCTTGTGTGTATGTTTGAACTATGAAATATGTCTCTAGCCATTGGCTACTTGCTATGATACCACTATGCATCTTGAATTGAGTTTATGTATGTATTTTGGCTTGAATGGGTATAGTAATGCCAAAAGTCCCTAAGATTGGGCGAGACAAAGCCAAAAGTCTTAATAAGAGTTAAGCTTAGTTAAAAGTCCCTTGAAAATAGGTGAGGCAAATTTAAAAGTCCCTAGAAAGTTGGGTGAAGCTAGACCAATGCCCTTGAAAGGTTATATTTGATATGTATAAGTTCGCATGACCAAGAAAATGTTTTATGTATGTTCATGAGAGGCTTGTATGACATGCATGCATTCTTTGACATATATATGCATCCATCATATATGTTTAAAAGGGTAAAGAGCTATTGAAATTCTTTGAATGTCAATCTTTCTTATTTTCCATCTAACCATGCCTAAGTGAAGCTAAAGGAAGCAAAAATGGAAGCCAAGGAATATAATGTGCAACACTTTGATAATAGAATAGTTTCTAATGTAATGTAATGTCAAAGTATGTATATATGAGTAGTTTATGGCATGTAAACCATTAAGCATGTGTAAAGGTATGTGAATATCATGTATGAATGGAAGTTGGAACCAAATGTATGCTTACATAAGTTTTTGCCACCTATGAGCCTTTATATGCATGTGTATAAATGTATGTGACATGGTGAGATTGAGCTCCATGATGATTTGAACCATTTGGAATGCTTCCCTAGGCTATGTTTATGCTTTTGGACATGCTTAAGTGGTTGTGGAAAAATGAGAAAAGCATTTGGTACATATGGAACCCATTATGGACTTCAAATTTGACCAAATCTTGAGCTAAATCAAAGTCTAACCAAATGGATGGATTTTTACATGAAATTTGGCCAGCAAGTAGGCCTCATCTGAATATTTTCATGGAGCTAAATAGCATTTAATTTAGAGCTTTATAAAATTTATTATGATTTTTCAAAGTTGGTCAAATTATATATAAATGGTATGTGTACTATTCATATGGCCACTTTGCTTCTCTATATCACATGTGGGACAAATGAAGTACAATCCTCATGAAATTTTACAATCATAAACTATACATCATAAAATTTCCATCGGCATTAAGAGCACCACATTTGGAGCTCTGTAGAAGGAGAACCGAATTTTTAAAGTTGCATAAGAGTACCAATAATGTAGCTCAACCTTTGGTATTATTCCATCAATTTTCGTGGGCTAACCACTATTTTATTGATCTAAAAGCATTCGTAATCATTAGTTAACATCTAGAACTTTCCAAAAATCTATCATATGCATGATTTCAATATTTGTAAAATTAGTTATGAATTTTCAAAGTTCATATCAGAAATCTATGATATCAACCCAAGGCTACAAATTTTGATATGTTGTGTATGGTTCCAAACCTATAAATGTTGAGATGTTTTATGATGTTTCTGACTTGAATGGATATGTGAAAGTTTTGTCATGCAACCTCTAAAATAAACTAGGTTGGAAAATATATGTCATATAGGGTGCAACCTACATCGTCTACCTAGGAAATGAAATTCAATGTTTGATTGGGTTTTCAGAGTGTGAAAGGATTCTTAAACTATCTAATTAAAGGGGGGTTTTGATTGAATTAAACTAATCAAAATGAAATTGAATTAAATTTCTTAATTACTACTTAAATATATGAGCTGAAAGGCAAATAATGGACTTAGGACTAGCTTTGGATCTATCCCTTGGTATCCACTATCCTTATCCTAATTCAATTGTCATTGGTTCTAGTCTAAGAATTTCTTTGTTTGTGTTCACAACAAGTTATCTTATGTTACCACTTAAGATTCAAGGAATTAACAATTTACTGTATAATTGAAACCTGAACCCCATATCAAATCATTAACTCTTGTTATTAGAAATAATGAACAATTAAATTTGATTGATTAATCAATCAATTAGCCTCTGAATTATCATCCTGAGATGTTTAATTAACCAATCAAACTCTAAGGAATCCCTCAATCAAACAATTAAGCACACCAATTCTAACATGCATTTCATCAAACACCTTGATTGTATACATGAAAAATTGTAGGAAAATAAAAATCCAGCACTTAATTCAATCCAATAATCATTCAAAAAGTCTCCTAATTAATGTCTAACTAGCCACTAATTATAACTATACCAATCTCAATCCAATATATCTCAACCAAGCATGTACAAAAAAAAGAAAAGTGTATAGAAAGAGAGGAAATCTTAACCAAAATCCCTTACTAATTCTAAAAGATTCAAGCTTCTCCAAGGTTGTCCTTTAAGCTAGCCATAAGATGGAGTTAAGCTCTCATGGAATGATGATTGATGGAGGAATAGAATGGAGGTATGGAGAAGAAGAAGCTATGACGAAATGAGGAATGGTGTGGTTCGAATGGAGGAAGGAAAATGCGTGGACGAAGAGTGTGAATATGCAAATCTTCCTTCTAAATGCATGCTCCAGTGTATTAATGACCCCCCGTGCTTCTCACATGCTCTCCCACGTGTTCTGGATTAATTGTGTATCATGGATGAATTGATGCTCAATGCTAGATGCTGCTCAAGCATATTATTGATGTCTACCCTTCATGAATCACATGCTCAGCCTATTTTATTTTTCTGCTCACGTATACTCTTCAATCATTTTTAATGGTCACTCATGTGCTGCCTCTTCTTTAATAACCATATGCTTACTCCAGCCTTTACCACATCAGCTTTTTCACTTTTGTTTACAAACAAGCTTCCTCTTAATGAATCACATGGCTTGTAGGTTTGCTTCTTCTTCTCACTTTTCCTTTCATGCATGTGTAACTTCCTTCATGCAGCTACTATGTTAGAAGCCATGGCTTCTTCATTCTTAGCTCGTGCTTCTTCATGCATTGTACTGTTCATGTGTTCTGCATTTTAAGTCTACTTCTTGCTTTATTCCCACGTGATTCTTATTCTCTTGCCCTCATATGTTCTTCTCAAGCTCATTAATTCTGCTACTGCTCCACATATTTTCCACATAAGCTTTTGCATGGCTTGGTGTCTTATGTTTACATGGAAGGAGAGCTAACCATGTGTAAAGTAATAGTAGCTACTTCTTCTCTTCCACATCAAAAATTGCATGTATGTCTCTTGCTTCATCACGTAGATATCCTCCCTATTTCTCCTCACAAAACCCGTAACCTTACTTCCATGTTGTCCAGCTTTCCATTTGCCCAAGTATGCTGTGTGTGTATTTACATGTATGAACTACTGCATTATGGTGAACCCGTGCCTTGTGTGTGTTTCTGGAAGTGTGCTATAATATGTTTATGAGCTGCTAGATGTATGAAAGTTACGTGGAAGTGTGTTGCCTACATGTTTGTTCTAGTGAGCAAGTGTGTTACGTGGAACTTGTGTTTTTCTATTGCTCACTGTGTGTGATTAGTTTGTGCATGAGAGTGTGAGCTAGAGAAATTAAATAAAGTTAAGAGAATATGTTGTTAATGAATCAATGCATGGTACTTCAATCATCCTTTGCCCTCTAAACCCATGGAGTCGATGAAGGTATGGTGAATGAGACTAGCCAATGCATGTGTCTCATGTATGTGGGAGCTTATGAAGTGAGCATGAAGCTGCATGTACATGTGTGACCTGGTGAGTGAGTGAAGGAATGTGTACAGTGGATAAATGTGTGTGCAGCCTAATAAATGAAGAAACTCATGACTCTCTTCCCCTAGACCTAGTAAACTTAAGAGTGAATGTGTGTAATGCACAGCTATATGGATGGATGTATGCTGTGCGACATGAATGGCCTGCTTCTTTAATCCATGCCTCTTCAATGAGTGGGTGGATGACCTGGACAGTAAACATGCTAGAGAGAGTGATGTGGTTATGTAAGTGAGAATTGAATGAAGCTAGCTAACTATGCATGTGAGTTGCTCGTGGAGTGAATGTGAATGAATTTGCATAAGCTCCTTCTCACTTTTAAAACCTCCATCATCTCTAAATTCTCCTCCAACATTTAAATTTAAATTTCCCAAAGCCTACACAAAAAGAATGGAAAAGAAAACAAAGTAGGAATATTTACAAAAATTATTTAAAAGAGATTTATGCATTAAAAATCCTAAATTTTGTAAATTAATTCCTAAAGTGCAAAGAATGGCTAATAAAATAAAATGTCACCTAATTAAAATCCAAAAGCCATATTTAATCATCAAAATATCCAAATTAAAGGGAAATAAGATGTAGAAAAATGGCCTTTATCAATATAATATGGATAGTAAATAATATTGATGAGCTCTTATGGTCCATGAAGCATAAAATAAATTAATTGGGCCCCATGTAACGCAATTTAATATGATGTTTTCCTTGTAAGTGTATGAGGTTAGACTATGTAATGTAATGGAAGGACTAAATGTAATGTCCAATTTTTGTCAAACGACAGAAACAGATGTATTTTCAAAGCAAGTCCCTCGAAATGAATTAGTTAAGGTCTCAAGAAATTTGAGTAGCATTCTAGACTCCTGAAAATGAGAATCCTAGACTCAAAAGGAAAGAAAAATGGAGCTGGAATGAAGAAACGAATTTGAACAAAAGGTTGACAAAAGTAATGGCATTTTCATAATTTTGAGTAAATTTTGGAATTCTCACAGGAAAGCTTTTTAAACGAAAGTTTGAGTTCTCCGGGATTCCCAAAGGCCCTGAAAACTATAGGAAGCCCCAGGATAGTTAAAACTCCTCTAGTGGATGTTACGTCGTTTGACCTAAACTTTGTTATTTGTTCAGAAAGGTTTTAGCTCTGATTTGAGTAATTCCAAAGGCATTTTATTAAATTAAGGACCTAAATTTCATGATGGACAAGACTATCCTCAAAAAGGAGCTAAAATGAACTAGAAACAAAAATGCCAAGACAAAAGGGCAAAATTAAAATTTTTAAAAAGTATTTTTTAAAACTACCAATATATATGAGGCACCCCACCTCCTCACTTATTTAGCCACATTTTTTTTCTACCTAAACTAGAGGAGAGAGCTAGGGTTTAAGGTGCACCAAGAGGAGGAGAAAGGAAGGAGAAAAACAAGGTAAAAGGTATGGTTTTTCTTGATTTTTCATGATTTCTCCTTAGCAAACCCCTTCTCCTCCACCTTCCCTTCTTTCCCATCATTTTATTGAAGTTCTTGGATATGTTTTGAGGGTAAAACAGAGGTGAAAAATTCAGATTTGAAGAGAGAAGGCCAAGGAAAGTGAGAAACAAGTAAGAAACTAAAGAAAAACAAGGTAGATCTTCATTTCGTGGTAGCTATCTCTTGCTTCCTCCTTCTCCATGGTTCATCCAACATAAGGAAGTCCAAGAGAGCTTGGATTTTGGACAGAACACAGGGTGAATCTTAGGGAATGGAGTATGGAGAATAAGAATATAGAAAGAGAATTAACAAACAACTATGGAAAATTAAGATAGCCAACCTAGGGTTTCAAGTGTCCCTTGTAAAATCTAATTTGATATAATAATTCCTAGACTTAAATGAGTGTTTGAATGAGCTCCTAAGATGCCTAGTAAGCGCCTCATATGCATCTTACATCAAAAAAACAAAAAAAGTTCCATGGATGCCAAGAAGATGTATAGGCTCAGCCAAGAGGGCTCTATGTACCTAGGGATAGTTTTAAATTTTTCCAATCCTATTTTTTAAGTCATATATGATGAATGAAGATAAGGGGAAACTATGAGAAAAATTTAAGAGGCCTAGGGAATGAATTGGTATCATAGGTTCCATAATATGACCTACAAAAGTAACACCTAGTTTGGCTCCTTGTTTTAATTGTGTGATAAGTCCAAGAGGCTTAAAAGGAGTCAAGAATCATAAATGAAAGGAAAGAATAGAGCTTAAAACTCAATTGATGGATGTTGCTTCATTAGGTGCATTTTGGAACCATAAAAGGGGTCATTAGACTAAGTTAATATTTAAGGAAGATGTATGGCTTTAGAAATGATTCCAAGAATATAATACCATATTATTCTTGTAATCATACTCTCCTATTTAGGGAAATTTATGCATATTCACAAGGCAAAAGTAAGGAAAAGTATGAAAGTAATACACCTTTCTTGCATTATGCAGGGGAAAAGTTTCTCATCTCATGTTATGTAGGCCTTGTGGATTATCCAACAACATTATATAGTCATTTACCATTTATATGAATCATACATAACTCAAAAAATCACATAATCCATGGTTTTCAAGCTCAAACCCCAAATTTTCACCAATTCTTCTTGGACAGCAAGTAGCAATTTTCAGGGGTTATTTTAAAAATTCATAACTAAATGTAGAAAAATTGAAATCATATAAACCATAGCTTTCTAGAAAGCTCGAGATGTTAACTTCACATAAAAATAATTTTAGGACATGAATATAGCCTTTGGACTACGTTTGACAACAAAATAGCCACAAAGGTCTGGTTATCCCTTATACTGATACAATTTACTATCATAAACTTCAAAAATATCCAATTAATTTCAAAAAAATTCATTCCATGCCAATGATACCAATCTAAAAAACTAAAAATGTTAGCTAGAGGGGAAAAATAGTTCTAAACCAAGCCAAGAGCATTCAGGCCCAAAAAACTAATCAAACAATAACATAAGTCTGACTAGTCAGTTGATACTGGATAGCAACTTCAAAAATTAATATCTCCCTCTCTAGACATTTAAAGGAGGTGCTTCCAATTTCCACAAGTCATTAGGAAGGTCTAGTTTCTTATTGCAAAATTTTATAGCAATTGGACATCATTTGCCCTATGATTGACAGATATTCATTTTCGGACTATGTGTACAATACCAATAGCCAAATCAGAAAAATTTGCCAACTTCAAAAATTTACCAAAAATTCTGTAGACCTCTAAATATTACCCACTTTAGCTTCCCAAAAATCTCTTAACAAGCTCTAGATGCATACCAAATCTTAGACTAAGAAGAGCTCATTTGGGCAAAAGTGACATGGCCTCACAAAATTATCACTTTTACTCCATATGAGGTACCAACTTAGTTCAATTAGCCTCCTTTAATGTTTGGCACCTCTTGGGTAAGTTTTAAAGCATGAATATGACTTGTATATATTACCCCAAGTGGTCCCAAATCCCATGCATCTCATTTTGGTTATTCCACATCCAAGAATGTATAGTTACATCAAGCCATCAAGAGCCAAATTTTACATTTTGCATTGATTTAGTGTCACACATAGGGCTATACAAGAGTCATACGTCATATTACATTTTTTCATGGTCTTATAACATAAAAAATAATATGTACAAGGTAATTTTGACATTTGACTACACTTAAAACCATATAATCGGCAAAATACAACATGTTAGGTTCCTTAGCCTGCATTCCTTGGGTCTTAAGCATCACTTAGACATGTCAAGAAGAAAGGGGAAAGGGAAGTGAGATTCTTAGAATCTCAATAGCTCACACACCTATTCACATGCACATTCAAGACATACATACATCAAGTGCACAAATAAAAAAGCTACCAAGATCATAAATGCTCATTTCCAAGATTCTCATGCCACACTTTCATAATTAAGCCATCAAGGAGCTCTAGGGATTTTTGGTTTTGCCTTACCCTATTTCTAGGACTTTTGGATATGCCTCACCCTTGGCCTAGGGACTTTTGACTTGGCCTCATCCATGCGGTTGAGACTTTTGGCACCTTTTCACCCATATTAAAGGACTTTTGGCATCACCTCACCCTTGGGAGCCATTCTCATGATCAATGGCATTCAAGACAATATATTGGTACCAATGCAACCTCAAGACATCAAGTAGCATATTCTCAAATTGTAAGAGCATACACAAGCACACAAAGACATACATATGCACATAAGAATGCAAGAGAATGAGGTGGAGAGCTACCTTGAATTTATACAAGTTTTTCTTAATCCTTTTTCTTCCCTTTTTCAGTCTCACAAGCACACCTAGGTGGATATATGTTCTCTTGTCCTAGAAACCATAAAGAACACATAATTACATACTTAAAGCTAGCCAAGATACTAAACTTACTCTTGAACACACAATGGTTCCATAAATGGCCTATTGAAGCAACGTTCACAATTCAAGCTCTAGGCTCCCATATCTTTCCATTTCTGGCCTCTTGGCCTCATTCAAAGTCCTTGGAGCCCTCACACATTCATTTGCACAATTGGAAAACTAAGTTGCTTCATAGGGTACCATTATGGACACCATTGCTCTATCTCTTAATCTATGGCTCCTAAATCTTTTCCAATGGTTTCTTCCATCTTCTAACATCATATAAAAGTCCCAAACCAAGGCTATAATAAATTAAAACATCTCCTAGCCCAATGAACCTAGCTTGGCTGAAATATACATCATAATGGAGGTTCATGGAGTTCTTGATTTTTCCTTGATGGGAGAGCCACTTGGGAGGGTTTCTAAAGGTCTTAGGAACTCAAGGAAACACTCAAATGGCCAAAGAATTACTCATACAAAATAAGATTTTTCAAAACCTTAAAGAAGCCTACACTTTTTTATCTTATTTTCCATAGGTTTTTCTTGCAATTTCTTGCCATATTCCTCTTCCTCATAGTTTAAAACCCTAGTTCCTCTCTTGTTTTTGGACAAAAAATCCCCTCCCCCATATGATTCTAGTTTAGGCCCAAATATACACAAGGAAGGAGCAAAAGAAAGAAGCAACTAAAACAAGAAATTAAATGAAAATTTTAAGTTCCCCGAGGTCCTCAGAGGTGCTGAAAACCATAGAAAGCCCCAGGACAGTTAAAACCCCTCCGGTGGATGTTTTTCAATGTCAGTATACCCAAACTTTAATGGATCCATTTAGGAAGGTTTTAACTCCAATTTAAGTGATTCCAAAGGCATTTTACTAAATTGGGAACCCAAATTTTATAATGGAAAAGATGGTTCTAAAAAGAAGCTAAAACAAAGGAGAAACAAAAATGCTAAGAATGAAGGGCAAAATGAGAATTTTTAAAAAAGTTATTTTTCCTAAACCTATAAATAGGTGGTACCACCCTTCCTCACTCATTTAGACACAAGTGTTTCTACAAAATTTTAGAGGAGAGAGCTAGGGTTTTGGCACACCAAGAGAAGAAGAAGACGAGAAGAAATTCAAGTTTTAAGGTATGGCTTCTTAGTAGTTTTTCATGCTTTCTTCCATCCAAACCTCCTCTCCTTCATTCTCCTTTGTTTCCCATGATTATAATGAAATTTATAAATCTGTTTTAAGGGTGAAATTGAGGGAAAAATTCGGATTTTGAAGAGAAGAGCTCAAAGAACACAAGATTCAAGTAAGAAAAAGTAAGAAAATAAGGTAAATCTTATATCCCATGGTAGCTACTCCTCCCCCTTCTCCTCCATATTTTGCCCCATGTGTGTAGATGCTAGAGGGCTAGAATTTTGAAAGGAACCAAGGGTGAATTCTATGAATTTGAGGGAGGAGAGCAAGAATATGCAAAGAAATTCAAGAAAAGGCCATGGATTTTTAAGGTAGCAAACCTAGGGTTTTATGGGTTCCCTTGAAAATATGATTTGATATAATTATTTCTAAGCCTAAATGAATGTTTAAATGAGTTTCTGAGATTCCTAGGAGTCTCCCCATATGCATCTTCCATGTAGAAAATAGAGCAAACTCCATGGAGGCCAAAAGGAGACATAGGCTCAGCCTAAAGGGGATGAGACACCTAGGGAAAGTTTTAAATTTTTCTATGCCCATTCATGAGTCATATATGATGAATGAAAATGAGGGGACGCCTTGGAAAAAATTTAGGAAGCTTAGAGAATGAGTTAGTGCCTTATGTTCCATATTATGACCTAAAAAAGCAATATATAGTTAGGCTCTTGGTTTTGATTGTGTGATGACTCTAAGAGGCTTAAAAGGAGTCAAGAATCATATTTGAAAGGAAATAATGGAGCCTAGAATTTCTTTGAAGGGTGTTGCTTTATTAGGTGCAATTATGGAACCATAATGAGGTTTATAAATCAAGTTAGAGTTCAAGCAAATGTGTGGCCTTAGAATTAATTTCATGAACCTAATTGGCTTCCATAAATTATGTTTAAGCCAAGAGAAATCATCCCCACACTTTTGTGTGTGTGTGGCCGAAAGAGGGAGCCTTGATTCAAGAAGAAAAATGTGTAATTGTATCCAAGGTAGCTCTCTCCACCTTCTCTCATGCATGGATGTGTGCTTAACTTGTCTTAGAATGTGTGTATGTGTATGTTCAAGCCATGAAAAGTATGCTAGCATGATTTTATATGCCATAGTTTCATGATGACATATTATGTTTCTAAATGATGTTATGATGTGTGCTTGGGTTTGCATGAGTGTGTTGAGGCCAAAAACCCTTAGCTATGATAAGGATGAGCCAAGAACCCTTAAGATTAGTTGAGATAAAGTTAAAAGTCTCCCAAAAGTGAGATGGACTCCCAAGAGCGTAGTTGAGTCTAAGAATCTCTTAAAGAATGGATGAGGCAAGTCCAACATCCACAAGAAATTAGGTGAGGCTAATCCACTTGCTTGGCAAGTCTTTGTATGCTATGTATGGCTTTCTTAAATGATGAAAATACCTCTTGAATGTTTGCACATGTCAACATGACCATACATGCATTTATGAGACTTCTTTACATCCATTATATATGATTGAATAGGAGATAAGTTATTGGGATTCTTTGAATCTCATCCCCTCCTCTCCAATGATCTAACATGTTAGGTGGATCAAGTAGACAAGTTAATGGAAGCCAACCACCTTGAAGAAGAGAGCTTGACAACATAATGCATGGTTTTAGTTCTTTAAGGCCATATTTATGTCAAATGATGTAACCCACTATTGTATATGGTCTATGACCTCTTGAGCATATGTAATTATGATAATATGTCATGTATGAATGAGAGAATATGTCATGTAGCTATTAGAATGTGATTTGAGCATATGATGGCAAACTAGCTTCATTGATGGTATTATGCAATGGTGCATATGTGTGGATGAAATGGCCAAAATGAGGTGCATCGAGTTTGGGACCATTTGGGCAGCTCACACAATTCCTAATTATGCTTTTACACTTGCCCAAGAGGTGCCAAACCCCAAGCAAAGCCATTTGGACATTTTAACATCCCATATGGAGCCAAAATTGACCAATTTAGAACCTTATATCACTTTTTGTCCAAATGAGCTCTTCTTGATCTGATATTTGGCATGCAATTATATCTTGTTGAGAAATTTTTGGGAAGCTAAAGAACATAATTTTCAAAACTTTATAGAATATTTGATAAATTTTTTTAAGTTGGCAAATTTTTTGGTTTTAGTCATGTCACTGTTCACTCAAGTCCGAAAATGGAATCTTTCACACAAGGCTCAAATGATGTCCAATTGCCATGAAATTTTATACAAAGAAACTAGGCATTTACAATGACTTGTGCCAACTAGAAGCACCCCATTTGGATGTCTAGAGAGGGAGATATGAATTTTTAAAGATTCTATCTAGTATCAAGAACTCCAGCCGACCTCTGTTATTGTGTGATTGAATTTCGAGGTCTGGGCATACTTGAACCAATTTGGAGTTATTTTTTCCCTCTATCTAACATCCACATATTTACACATTGGTATCATTTGCATAGATTAGATTTTTGTAAAATTAATTGGACATTTTTGAAATTTGCTATAGAATTCTGTGACAACACCAGTAGACAGCCTGACCTTTAGACCATTTCGAATGTCAAAGTCCTGTATTGGATGTTATGGTCTGAAAATATTTTTAGTGTGAATTAGACATGTATAGCTTTCCAAAATGGCTAAGAATGCATGATTTTGATTTTTCTAGAGTTAGTTATGATTTTCCAAATTTGTAACAGAAATGAGGGCAAATCTGGCCAAAATTATACATATGCATTTCATTCTTCCCTTTGAGTTCCACGAGATGTAGGCCACTTCTAATGATGAAAATGAGTTGTATTCATGTATTTAAATATGATAATGTGATACATGAGTCCATATGGCCCACGGAACTCTGAATGAAAAATTTATGCATAGCGCAACGCTAAGAAATTCATCATTTTATATCCTTTTTCTTGCTCCTTCATGAAATGCATGATGTGAAGCATGAGAATGGCATGAGAAAAGCTAGAAAATTATGGTGTTACAATGAACATATGTAATTATGCAAATGTATTATGTACAAATGAGATTTAATGTTATATGTATGATATAGTGCATTTTAGACATTGAGAAGCAAAAGTAGACTTGTATATTCTTGTGTATGCTTGGGGTGAGAGAGTGAGTTTTCAAATTTTGGGTTTATACACCTTTTAGACAAGTTTATAAGGTCATTTTGCACATTCTCACATTCTCAAGTGGTCATGGTTATCTTAGAACTCAAAATGGACCATTTGGACCCCTTATATGACACAAAATGAGCCATTTTGCAACCCAATGTCAAGATCTAACCATATGAACGAATTTGCTCATGAAATTTGGCACACATATAGATCTTATCTAGAGCTCTTTAGGAAGCTAAAAAATAGATTATTTTGAGCTCTGTGGAATTAATTATGAATTTTCAAAGTTGGCATTTTTCTACTGAACTAATGCAGACACTTTTCATATGGTCAATAACTTGGGTTGTGTCATTCAAGGGTTAAATGATGTCTAATTATCATGAAATTTTACAATAATCTAGACATGATAATATTTCCATGTCCATCAAGATCACCACAATTGGATCTCTGAATAGGGAGATATGAATTTTTGAAGTTGGAGGACAGTATCAGTAATGATAGTCAACCTCTAGTACTGTTCCATCAATTTTCAATGGCTAGCAGCCCTTGTTGTGGTCTAGATATATTTTTAACATAATTTAGACATATATAGATTTCCAGAATGGTAAATTATACATGATTTTGATTTTTCAAGAATTAGTTATGATTTTTCAAAATTTATGACAGTAAGCTAAAAATTCTAGCTAAGGCTGCACCTAGTGTTTTTATGTATTCCATTCACTTGCATGAGTTTTAGGCCACTTCCTTAGATGGTTATGAGTTGTACCTGTGTAATTAAATATAAGAATGAGAAGGATGAGTCCATACAATCCACAAGAGACCTAATGCAAAATTTATCCGCTACGCAACACAAATTTATTCATTATTTTTAATGCCTTTTTCCTTGAGAATTCATGTGCTTCATGAAATTGAACCTACAAATGGTAGGAAATGAGTCATAGAATCATGGTGTTACACTAAAAGGTTAAGGTATTACACCCAGCCATAGCACAAAGAGTTTAAGCTGTAGCGAGAATTATGAAATTTAGGAAATAGCTCCAAGATCATATTAAGCCACGGCGTGAAGTGCCTAAGTTACAGTGTAAGTGTGTTAAGTAGCTTTTAAAGGTTCCAAAACCAACTTAGCCATGGCAAGGTCATTCCAAGTCATGACTTGAGATTCCTTACTTTGATTTCAACTTTAAAACTTTGATTTCTATAAGGTTTTAACATATATTGACTTGCAAACTAGGGTAAATTAGTTTTATGTTTCCTCAAATCATCTAGGAGAGTAATGAATGTCTTATATGAGAGTTTAGATGCCCTTGGTTGTGAACATTCTTGTTCCTATGATTGTTAACTTAGAATAATTAATAAGGTTCAAATTTCACAGTATTTCCATTTCTAAAGAATTAATAACAATGTTTAACTCAAAGCAGAAAAGATTATGAGTTTAATTATGATCAATTAGTATGATTAGTAGTTAGGGTTGTTACATTGTCTATATTAAAGGCTATTAAGTGGCATAAGCATGAATGGATGTGGGATAGTAATTTTTAGTAGCTAGCCTTCTTTCATGCAATGATTCCTATGGAAATGAAGCTTGGATAGATTAAAATTTGCTTAAAATGAGAGATTGCAATTTAAAGGCCAAATAGACCATTTTATAACTAAAGTTTGGCTCAAATGAGCCATAAATTGCACCTCTACACTTAATAGGCCAAATGACCTAGTATAGAGTTGAAATTTGGTAAGCATCTAGACAATTTCTAATAAGCCAAAGATGGATTTTTTTTTAAGTTCTATAGAACATTTTATGAATTTTTTAAACTGGTCCAAATGTGTATATTTTTGCAATCACTATTCAAAATATCATGGCCTCAATTTTCATGAATTTTAAGGGGCCAAATAGATTCATTTTCACTTGAAATTTTTATCGTATAAAGTTTAGATTGTAAGCTTTACATGGACCCTTATTTTGCATGAATTGAAGTTATATAACCTAAATTATGAATTTTGAAAATGAAGGCCCTTTTTTGTCCAATGTGACCAAAATTGGTTATATGGCTCCTATATACAAATGATGCTCGTATCTTAGTCTTATGGATCAAAACAAACTTGTGTATGGTAGCCATGAATGAAAATGATAAGAAATTCAAATTTTGACTCCTATAGTTCCAATTAAAGTATCAAAAGAGCTAAGACCACTACAAAAAGTTTAATTATGATTATAAATTTGTTACCATAGAAATGAATTAATATGAGTATACCTATATAATGTATGTTATGACATTATGGGAGTAAATTTCAACACCTAAAACCAACCCCATAATGGTGTCACTAAGGCATAAACCTTTCCAAATCAAAATTTGACCCAATGACTTCTTTTAGCTACTCACTATCTAATTACCAACCATTTCATACACCATTCCAAAACACTATAAAACCACACTTAAGACATTCATACATAACCAATAGGTTAGAGACCAACATCAGTACAAGCTAATTAGTTATAATCACATATATCTGTCAACATTCATAAGATAGCTTTGAGATAAACTATAATTACATTTGAGATCCCTTTATAAAAGAACAAGGTATCATCTAGGGTCTTACTTGCTATCCTCACATGTACTAAACACAAGATATAAAAGTCCTAAACTTGGCATATCATATACAAGTTGTAAGTTAATTACAATCACTAAAATATAATCCCAAAATAGAGGCTATTACAAAATAAGTCTAACTTAAAAGATTAGCTCTCCCCTTGTTTCTCCTTGCCCAAACTTGATACTTCGCTTAGGAAATGTTACCTCACAACTAGGGTAAAATAAAAAATCCCAATAACTAGGTAAGTAATTCCATTCACGTTTAGATAGAAAAATCAAGGTCAATGGTATACACAAATAAAACACAAAACATGTCATATTCCATAAATCATACCTAATAAGCTTGACTACAATATCATTACTGCAGTAAATACACACAGCCATTGGCCAATAACTACATAAGCATAGCAAAGCCTATAAGACCCAAGGGTTATTGACTTGGAACATAGCAAGGTCCCTATGACCCATCCTAATTATCATAATAATCAAGTAGTCAAACTCAACTGGAATTGCAATTAAACACATATTCATGTACACACAGTCAACAAGATTACTTAATCACATATGAATGGAATAAACTTGTGGTTACCTTAAATAATGTCTATCAACTCCCACTTAGCTATCCACCCTTTCAAAGAAGCTATACAAGCTTAAAACAACTATGAACAACTATTATAAACTCATCAATCAAAAGAGTCTTATATTCATATCAAGTTAAAGCACTTTATAGTAATAAATTTTCACTTGCTAAAGCTTTCAAAAGTCCTAAAAAATTGATTTGACCTCACTTGACCAAACTAACATGATGGGTCACCTCTTCCTTTTGAATTTTTGCACATACAAGCAAAGCCACTAAAAACTCAAGCTTAGAGATAGGTTTTGTGAAGAAAAAGATTAGGAATGAAGGGAAACACTTACCCAATAAATACCCAAGCTTCCTAAAGCTCTAAATGCTTGTTCCAACAATCAAAATCCAAGATTCTACAATATGTCTCCAAAAATTCGCGTATGTAAATGACCTAATAAAAAAGTCAAGCATCAAGTTGCATTATTGGTAGAAAGACATCACAAATGAAGGGAAAACTTATACACATACCTCAGTTTAGCTTTTTCTTCAAGTTTTTGAGCCAAAACACTCTAAAAATCCCCAACCTACAAAATAATGATTTTGAAAATGTAATATTCCATGTATTAATAATTGAAAAGGTCTCTAGAGGGAAGAATCATAATTAGAGTATCTAAAATTGAAGATTTGAAACCATGGATGGCCTAGAATCAGAGCTAAAATGGCTAAACCAAATGAATGATAAATTGTAATTTCATGCAATATTTTGAAAACTCAAAGGAGAAAATTTTAAATAATAAAATTGAGCTTACTAGGGTTTTTAGAGGTGTAGAAAATCATAGAAATTGTTAAAGTGGTTAAAGCCATTCCGGTTTATAATTTAGGTTGTCAGTTGACCTAAACTTTGACGAAATCATTTGAAGTTGTTATAAATCCTACAAATTTGAGGTTAAAGGTTTTTAATAAACTAGAGAGCCTAAATTTCATAATGTAAAAGATGGTTCTCAAAAAGAAGTTGAAATGAGTTCAAACGAAGAAAGGAAAGTGTAAGGGTAAAATGGGAATATTGAAAAATCATAAAACCCTAGTCTTCCCTATATGAATCATGCCCCACTTCTTCTCCCTCACTTTTGGCCAAAAATTTCCAGCTCTAAACTAGAGCTAAGGATGTCCCATGAGAGCACCAAAGATCAAGGAAAGGCAAGCCACCCAAGGTAAGTAATTATGAGGATTTTGCCTATGATGTCCATATAACCTAGTTTCTACTCTTTCTTCTCTTCTTCTCCATGGTTTTGACATCTCAAAAGATGAAATGTTGGGTCTAAACTCATGGAGGAGAGATCTTTTAACAAGGAACCAAATACACTAAAATAATCGTCATTGAAAGCCTTTTCATTTGGTGTATGACACATGGTATGAAATGAGCTTCTCTTTGGTTCTCCTTGCCCTCATGAGTTGGGCTAGCCTAGGAGGAATATGAATAGAATTGGTTTTGATGAAATCATGATGGGAACAAGGGTTTTAGAGTGTGGAGATTAATATGGAACCAATAGAAACTATTAAAAAGCCATAGGTTGCAAGATTCTATACCTAGGGATTCAATTGCACCTTAAGGAGTACAAGGCCTCAAATTGAAATTTTAATCTATGTAAGAGTGTAATTGAGTCAAGAAGAGGTCAAGGAAGTTCTATAGATGCCATTCCCAGAGAGAAATAAATAAAACTCTAAGAAGGCCACCCTTGATGTATGTCTCAACCAAGTATGGTTTAAGGAACCTAGGAAGGGTTTTCTTTGATTCTAAGGTTAGAAGTGGTCTAGATATAAATTATAAATATCAAAGGAACTATTGGTTTGAATTTAGAGGCCTTATTTTAAAAAGTAAAAGTTTGGAGTTCTATTATGCATAAAGAAGTAATTTAATATCAGACTCCTTAAATTGAATTTATGATGACTCCAGTGAGTTTGAATGGAGTCATATGACTTATATTAGGTGAGAAATTAGAGCCAAGACCTTGAATTACATAGGTTGCTTTCTTATGTCACTAAATGGAACCATATGGAAACCTAAAGCTAGAGTTAGCTTATGTAAGGCTTATTTGAGTTCAAATATGGTTCTATTGATATATTTGTGCCTTGTTTGATGTGTCTAAGCCAAGCAAGTGAAGTTTCTCCCAAGTGTGGGTGTGAAGCCGAGAGGAAGAACTAGAATCCAAGGAGAATTTTGTGCATCTTTGAGTAAAGGTAGCTCTTCATCCATTCTTGTATGCTTATATTAGTTGTTTGACTATCATTGATTACTTGTATGTATATGGAATATGAATTATGCTTAATGCTATTGGTTTGATGATTCTATGCAACTATATGACATTTGAATACTTTTGAAATTTGAAATGGCTTTTGATAGGTGAGGTTATGCTAAAAGTTTCTTGATTTGGATAAGGTAAAGCCAAAAGTCCCTAAATATGGGTAAAGCAAGGCCAAAAGTCTCAAATATGAGTGAAATTAAGTCAAAAGTTCCTAAAAATGGATGAGACCAAACCAAAAGCCCAAATAATTGGATAAGGCTAGACCAAAAGTGTAACATCCGGTTCTCTAAAAACAAGAGAAAACGTAAGAAATGTAACATATAGTTTCTCCATCAACGAATGAAACTTACTAGATACAAAAGGAAGTCCCCCAAAATGAGATAGTTAAGGTCCTAAAAAAATTGGGAAGCATTCTAGACTCCTAAAAATGAGAATCCCAGGCTCAAAGGAAAAGAAAAATGGAGCTAGAATGAAGAAATAATTTCTTATAAAAAACTTACAAAACGTAATAGTATTTTCATAATTTTGAGCAATTTTTGGAATTTATATAGGAAGGCTTTTTAAATAAAAATTTTGAGTTCCCCAGAGTTCTCAGAAGCCCTAAAAACCATAAGAAGGCCCGGGAAAGCTAAAGCTCCTCCAGTGGACGTTTTCCAATGTCAGTGTGCCTAAATTTTGATGGATTCATTCGGCAAGGTTTTAGCTCTAATTTGAGTGATTCCAAAGGCATTTTACTAAATTGGGAATCCAAATTTCATAATGGAAAAGACGATTCTCAAAAAGGAGCTAAAATGAAAGAGAAACGAAAATGCCAAGAACAAAGGGCAAAATGGTAATTTTTGAAAAGTTTACCTTCCTCCCACCTATATATATGATGCACCCTTCTTCATTTTGCATGACCAACTTCTGCCCAAAACTAGAGGAAAACCCTAGGGAGAGTGGCACACAAGAGGAAGGCAAAGAGGAGGAGAAATCAAAGGCTTAAGGTATGGAAATTTAGTAGTTTTTCATGCTCTTTCTCTTCCAAACCTCCTCTCCTTCATTCTCCTTTATTTCCTATGATTATAATGAAGTATATGAATCTGTTTTAAAGGAGAAATTGAGGGCAAAATTCGGATTTGAAGAGAAGAGCTCAAAGAACACAAGATTCAAGTGAGAAAAAGCAAGAAAACAAAGTAAATCTTGCAGCCCATGGTAGCTACTCCCCCCTTCTTCTCCATATTTTGCCCTATGTATGTAGATGCTAGAAGGCTGGAATTTTGAAAGGAACCAAGGGTGAATTCTATGAATTTAAGGGAGGAGAGTAAGAATATACAAAGAAATTCAAGAAAAAGCCATGGATTTTCAAGGTAGCAAACCTAGGGTTTTATGGGTTCCCTTGAATATCTGATTTGATATAATTATTCGTAGTCCTAAATGAATATTTAAATGAGTTCCTAAGATCCCTAGGAATCTCCCCATATGCATCTTCCATGTAGAAAACAGAGCAAACTCCATAGAGGCTAAAAGGAGACATAGGCTCGGCCTAAAGGGGATGAGACACCTAGGAAGAGTTTTAAATTTTTCCAAGCCCATTTTTGAGTCATATATGATGAATGAAAATAAGGGGAGGCCTTGGAAAAAATTTAAAACCCATAGAAAGTGAGTTTGTGCTTTATATTCCATATTATGACCTAAAGAAGCAACATGTAGTTAGGCTCTTGATTTTAATTATATGATGACTCCAAGAGACTTAAAAGGAATCAAGAATCATATTTGAAAGGAAAGAATGGAGCCTAGAATTTATTTGAGGGGTGTTGCTTCATTAGGTGTAATTATGGAACCATAATGAGGTTTATAGATCAAGCTAGAGTTCAAGCAAGTTTATGGCCTTAGAATTAATTCCATGAACCTAATTGGCTTCCATAAATTGTGTTTAGGCTAAGAGAAATCAAAGAGAAATCATGCCTACACTTTTGTGTGTGTGTGATCGAAAGAGGGAGCCTTGATTCAAGAAAAAAAGTGTATAATTGTATCCAAGGTAGCTCTCTCTACCTTCTCTCATGCATGGATATGTGCTTAGCTTGTCTTAGAATGTGTGTATGTGTATTTTTAAGCCATGAAAAGTATGCTAGCATGATTTTATATGCCGTGGTTTCATGATGACATATTATGTTTCTAAATGATATTATGATGTGTGCTTAGGTTTGTATGAGTGTGGTGAGGCCAAGAACCCTTAGCTATGATAAGGATGAGGCAAGAACCCTTAAGATTAGTTGAGACAAAGTAAAGAGTCTCCCAAAAGTAAAGTGGGCTCCCAAGAGTATGGTTTAGTCTAAGAATTTCTTAAAGAATGGGTGAGGCAAGTCCAATATCCACAAGAAATTGGGGAAGGCCAATCCACTTGCTTGGCAAGCCTTTGTATGCTATATGTGACTTTTTCAAATGCTTAGAATGCTCCTTGAGACTTGTTTGCATCCATTATGTATGATTGAATGGGAGATGAGCAATTGGGATTCTTTGAATCTCATCCCCTCCTCTTCAATGCCCTAACATGCTAGGTAGACCAAGAGAGCAAGGTAATAGAAGCCAATCACCTTGAAGATGAGATTATGACATCCAAGAACATGAATTTTGCTACTTTAAGGCCATACAATTGGCACATGATGTGATTAATGAATGTATATGTATTATGATGTTATAAACATATGTAATTATGATAATATGTCATGAATGAATGAGAGAATATGTTATGTAGCCATTAGAATGTGATTTGGGCATATGATGGCAAACTAGCTTCATTAAGGGTATTATGCAATTATGTATAAGTGTGGATGAGATGGCCAAAAAGAGATGCATGAGGGTTAGGACCATTTGGGTAGTTTATACAAGTCCTAATTATGCTTTTAGACTTGCCCAAGAGGTGCCAAACCCCAAGGAAAGCCATTTGGACATTTTGGTATCCCTTATGGAGCCAAAATTGACCAATTTTGAATCCTATATCACTTTTTGTCCAAATGAGCTCTTCTTGATCTTAGATTTGGCATGAAATTAGAACTTGTCGAGATCTTTTTGGGAAGCTAAAGAACAGAATTTTTGGATGACTAGAGAATATTTGATGAATTTTCAAAGTTGAAAAATTTTCTGGTTTTGGTCATATTACTGTTCATACTGGTCCGAAAATGAAATTTGTCACACAAGGCTCAAATGATGTCCAATTACCACAAAATTTTATACAGAGAAACTAAACATTCATAGTGACTTTTTTCCAACTGGATGCACCTCATTTGGATGTTTAAAGGGGAAGATATGAATTTTTAAAGATTCTGTCCAGTATCAAGAACTCCAGTCGACCTCTATTACTGTTTGATTGGATTTCAAGGTCTGAGCATGCCTGAGCTAGTCTGGAGTTATTTTCCCCTAACATCCATAACTTTCCAGATTAGTATCATTTGCGTCGATTGGATTTTTGTGAAATTAATTGGACATTTTTGAACTTTGCTGTAGAATTCTATAACAACACCAGTGGACAGCCTAACCTCTGGACCAGTTTGAATGTCAAACGTCCTCTATGTTAGATGTTATGATCTAGACATATTTTTAGTATGAAGTAGACATCTATAGATTTCCAAAATGGCCAAGAATGCATGATTTCAATTTTTCTAGAATTAGTTATGATTTTCCTAAGTTGTGATAGAAAAGTGGAAAAATCTAGCCAAAAATATGTATGCATATTTTAAGCTTCCCTTCAAGTTTCTTGAGATGTAGGCCACTTTTGATGGTGTAAATGAGTTGTATTCATGTGATTAAATGTGAGAATGTAACGTATGAGTCCATATGGCCCACAGGACTCCGAGAAAAAAATTTCTATTTAGCGCAATGACAAAGAAATGTAATATTTTAATGCTATTTTTTCACTTTCTAGTGTAATTCATGGTATGAGACTTAAAGGTGACATGAGGCAAGGCTAGAAATGCATGGTATTACAAAAAGTCCCTAGAGCTTTTCTTACCTTGATGGATCCATATGATTTCATGTATATGGTTATGTTTGATATTTGGATGTTTATTATGCATACTTGCTCTCTTTAACATTAAAATATGCCCTTATAATTGTGCTTGAAAGATGAATGAGCTATTGGGATTCATAGAATCTCACTTTCCTCTATATTATTTCTAACCATATCCAAGGAACTCACAAGGAAGTAAAGATGGAGACTAAAGAGCATAAATAGCTACACTTTGATAATAATTTAGAATTGTGTGTTTTGTAGCACATGAGAGGACGTATATGATTATGTTGTGATGTAACCATTCCTACAAAAGTTAAAGTATGAGATTATAAAGTAAATGTTATTCTTGGATGTAAATGTGCAAGATTTTGCAACTTGACCATATGTGAGCCATGAAATGTGTATGTGTCATGGCAAGTGGACGAGTGAATTTGAATTGCATGAGATCTAGGACATGATAAATCAGTTATATATGCTGTATTTTACATTTGAAACATGCTAAAGTGGTCACTTGAGTTGAAGGAGCCCATTTTGAACCACTTAGATCCAGATTTGCACTATTTTGAGCTATCTTTTGCACCTGAACTAAAACTAGAGCAAATGAAAGAATTTATGGATGAAATTTGGTAGACATTTAGAGCTCATTTAAAGCTTCCATAGAATTAAAGAACACAATTTTTAGAGCTCTATATAATTTATTATGATATTTTGAAATTGGCTAAAAATTGTAAAAATTACTGGACACTATTCATATGGTCCATATCTAATGTTTCATGTATTTGAGGGGCCAAAGGAGCTCCAATACTCATGAAATCTCACAAAAATATAGTTGATGTTATAATCTTTCCATAGCCTCCAATTTTACTTGAATCAGAGCTGTGTAGCCAAAGATATACAAGTCTAAAGTTTAGGCTCTAGTTTGTGTCCAAAAACAATAGCAGTTACTGTTATATTAGATTTTCATAACCCAAATGAACTTCTTTTGGCTTGAAATTTTTATAGCATGTAGCTCATGTTCTAGGATTTCCATAAACACCTAATTTACATGAATTAGAATTTTGTAACCCAAGTTATGAATGTTTGAAATTGGTGTCTAATATGTGGACTTGTGTAAATGTGGTAGTTTAGACTATAAGGCTTGAGACCCAAAAATTATGCTTCTTTTTATGATGTTTTATGCTAAATAAACTTCCTTAGTATAAATCTTGGGATTTATATGATGAAGTTATGAAATTATGCCTCTTTGAAAGAATTGAGCCTTTAATGTTAGTATTTTCTGTTGCTAAAAGTATTAAATATAAGAAATTAAAACTATAAGCATGGGATGATATAAAATATGTGCTTATTCTTTGATGGCATGACATATGGTCACCAATCCACAAGATGTTTGTTTCAAAATATAGAGGAGAAGGAGTAGAACAAGTGTCCCTTTCACTCACTTAAGCCAAATCACATGTTTTCCTTGCAGTTCAAAGCTCTAAAGATGAAGAAACCACACTTTTACTTTGCTCCCGCATTTATGTTTGTCTAAGCATCCCATTTTTTGCTCCTATATGATTTCAAGCATGAATGAAGGAGAGAGTAAGCATTAGGGTTAATATGGTAAGTGATGCAGGCCATAAGTGGTTGATCCAAGTCATGAGCTATCTAATTCTTAATGGGCTTCAGCTTAATCTCAACTTTAGGGCCCTTTTATCTTGACTTAAATCACCTTAAAGGATTAATGGGATCTAATAAAATTTCCCTTAGGGTCATTACTAATTTACACTTAATTAATTTAAGCCCAAAATAATAAAAGTTTATTTTCTTATTAACTTCCTAAAAAATTATTTTTCATTGATAATTCCTCAATTATTTAATCTTCTCTAAGTAAATTCCTAGTTTAATTATTTTCTTCCAAAATCCCTTATTTAGATTATTTTTTCTCTAAAATCCATGTTAAATATTGTGAGATGTTACACCACTATCTCTTTTACACACAACACTTAAGCATTTGGTTCATTAGTCATCCCTCCACTTGCACCCACCCTCATTTTCTTACTATTGCTCTTTTGGTCAAGAAGAATCTAAGGGAGAAAGAGAGCCAAGCTTACTAAATTTTAGAGAGAGAATGAGGTAATTTTGGCCATTTTCAAAAAGAAGAAGGATGAAGCAAGTAAAGACAAATTTCCCTTACTTGGGTATTTCTCATTCTTAGTCAATTCACTCACTCAATACCATCTTCCCTTCTTGCTTCATGGCTTGTATAAAAAAGAGAAGAGTGAAAGAGGAAAGGAAGCCATTTTGAGTGGAGGAAGAAGAAAAGGAATTGAGGTAAAACTTCTTCTCTTATGATTCATACTTTTTGGCTAACCTATGAAACTCTTTCCTTTGTATGTATGGCTAAAATGAAAAGTAAGGTTGAGAGAGAGGAAAGTTGTTGCATGTACTTATTTTTGGGTTAGATAATTTAATCTTCTTTTATGGCAAATTCCTAAGTACTTTAGGTTGTTGGTTTTGTTGTAGAGCAAGAGCACACTTTAGCAACGCTAGGTAACTACTTTGATGAAGAGGTTGAGTTACATGGGAAGAGGAAGAAGGCATTTGGCAAACCATTAAGCTAGTTAGCAATTTGCAAAATATGTGAGTTGAATGTTTTATTTTCTATAAATGGCAAATCCAAAGTGTTTTATGATATATGTGTTGCTAGCTTAAATTGGTGGTGACTATGCTTCAAGTTAATTGATTTTATGAAATTTGTTGCCTTGTTATATATGATTGAACTTAGTTTTATTCTTGTTTCATTTGTTAAGTTATGAGAAAAGGATGTGATTTTAGATCTTGCCCTTTATGGATTTGTTAATTAGCTCTCAACAATCTAGCCATCAACTTAAGTAAAAGAGAGACCTTGTGTAGGTATAGGACTACATTTAAGAAGAAGCAATACAAGTTATGTGGGATGGCAACTAGAAGAACCAATTCAAGACCCAAAGATCAACTAATACATAGAATGTGTTATCTAATTTCAATGCTAGCTAAAAGCTTATAAACTATGTTTTGGTTTCCAATCATCAAAACATACTTTGAACTAGTTCAAATTATTTGAAAATGATTAAAATTGATTAAAAACTATAGACATACTTATACTTATATTTCTATGTTTTTATAAACCATATTAACTATCAAAATTTTGCAATCTTACTATGATATGCCATTTTTTTTTACAAGAACCCTCTAAGTGAAAGTGCTAAGGTAGAAACAAAGAAGTAGATAGTTGGCTAGTGTATGATAAAATGTAGTGACCTTTTATGTTGTAAATTTGTATATAGTGGTTATGATGTTTGTATATAGATATTTTAAGTATGCTTATATTTGTTTTTTTTTAATGTATGGGATGATTGTTGTGTGTATGTTCAAGGAAGTAGCTAGGTCTCAGTTGTTTGGAAGTGTATGAAAATTATAGGTAACCTAGAAGCAAATGTGTTAGTAAGAGCATGGACTATAATTCTATAGTATTTTTGGAAATTAGTGTTATTGATCTAGTAATCCTTCTAAGAATTGTATGATTTTTGGTAGGACCTTAGAGAACATGTTTAAGGATTGGTAAACCAAATTTCAAAGTTTTCTAAGGTGTGTAGGTAGTTCAGATTTGCCACAAATAGTGCTAGCTTATCCAATGAGACAAGATAAGGTAACTCTCGAAATTTAACAAGTTAAAGAATCAAATGGTAGAGCTTTCATATGAAAATTAAATTATTCTTAGTTAAAACCCTAAGATGAGATCTAGAGAGTTACATAATCGTTTAAGTTGATTTCCTAGCCTAAGTAAACTCAAAATAGTATTTAGTATAGAAATAGAACCAAACTAGGTAGCAATGAAAATAAGTTTAGTTAAAGGGCCAAATTATTGAGTTTTTACTTGAAATTTAATCAAAATGAAGTTAACATATACGTCTTCAATCCTAGAAGTTTAAGAATTTTTGGAACATAATAGCTATTTCTTTCCATTTTTCTAAAGTAGGCTAGAATTCGATGGTTGTAGTTAGCAATTCACATTATTCTTTGGAACTTCTAGTAAACTAGAAACAAAACTGGTTAAATAAAACCTAATAAATAACTTGGCCCTTAGAACCTAGATATTAGTCATTGTACTACCCACCATCCCTTAGGAACTTCTAGTTAATTGGAAACTAAACTAGTCTATTAAAACCTTAAAAAACAACTTATGAGTTAATTGAACCTTATAGGAAATTCTTATAGAAGTACTTTTCTAAAACTACCTTAAATATTTTTATTAGGACATTTGAAATTAGCATTTATAACTAGAGGTTAAAATTTCTCTCATTCTCTCTCTCATTAACACTTTACACTAAATTGGGGAGTGATTAGTTAATCAACCCTAGATACTACATTATCGATCAATCAAAAGCTTACAACTTATATAATCTTAACACCAAGATAGTGATCATCAATGTGGTTGATGAAGCAAAGTTTTAGCCATTAGGTGAAAAGCTTAATTAAAAATATTTTTTTTTTAATTTTGACAATGATGATGAGAAAAGGAAATAACTAGATAAACTACAAATTGTTGGAGTAGAAAGTATACCAGAAAGTGAAGTTTCATACTAGCAAATTGATGCACAAAGTAAATGCATTTGAAAAAGGCCAACACGGATGATAGATTATAAGGTCAATTATAATAAACCTAAAAAATTAAAAGGTAAGGGTGATAAGTCCCAATTTGTATTGATTTGTAGATTATTTTATAGGACTTATTAGTGTTTTCCAAGATGTTTTAAAGCTTTTTGCACTAATTTCAGCATTAATTTGCATTTATGGTTTCTTACATGCAACTAGGAGCTTACTTAGTAAAATCCTTAACTTTAAGACTAAATTTTAATATTTTTTATTAATTGCCTTTTATTTGAATTCTTAAGTAATTATGTTCACTTAGTAGTAATTTAGACATTCATGAAGCTAAGGTTGTATTCTATAAATAGCTAAAGTATATTAATTAGTTTAATTAAGTGTTTTAATTGTTTAATTTCTTGTTTTGGTTTATTTATGTTGTTTTGTAAGCACTAATTTGTAAATAAATAAGGAAATTTAGGTTAAGGAGCTATCACAAAGAGGCCAAGAACCAAAGTGAAAAGAAAGATTTTAAAGGCCAACACAGCATGTTCGTTATGATGGAGATCTTGTTAACCATGGCAAGCTTGCATTCGTTACAATGAAATCTAAGACACATTTGCTACAACGAAGATTGATTTGGTCACGACAAGCAACAAGTATGCAATTTTTATAAATAACTAGTTAAGTTTGAAATTGATAGTTCTTTTTGTCATTTTTCTAATTTTTTGAATAGTGTGAGATCAAAGAGCTCTGCTAGGGTTTAGAAGGGAAAAAGGATCATAAAGAATTAGAGCTTTAGAGCTTGATTGTTTCACAATTAATATGAGATTTCTAATGTAATTCCTCAATCCTATGTAAATATCAAACTAATTTCCTTCTACTTCTTCTAGTTTCATTTTCTATTTGTATCTTTCACTTTCTTCTATTAATTTCACGTTGTGATTACATCTTCAATTGCGTTATACTAGATTTTGATGGTGAATAGTTATTATTGATGGTTGAATTAGTGTAATTACATTAATCTTGATAGTTGCTCCTATCTAATGGTGGGTTTCAATTGTTATGGATTCCTAGGCTTCTAAACAAAGTAACAGGATGATTTAATCAGTAGAAAACACTCACCAAAAAGGAATAAGTAGGATAGCAAGTGATCTAGACCTTAATAGTCTAGAAAAGATGTTAATCAAATTAAATAATGTAATTACCAATTAATTGTAGTTTAGTTGCTTGATGAATTAGGCAAATGAAATTCTTATAGTAATGCACTTTGATGGAAAGCTAACTTATAAGAATATTATAGGGAAGTCATAAGGAGATACACATTAATTAGGCTAATCCTAAGAACTTACTTGGTGCTTAATTGTCTATCAAGCTTAGATTATAATTAATTAGGGTGATAAGAATAATTTGTGAGATACACTTTGTTATAAGGCTAACCACTAATGTTTCTTATGGCTAATGAACCTAATGCATCTAATGAGAAGTGTAAGGTAGGTAATTCCATAAGGAGTGTATTATCTTATGCTAGGAATTAAACAGGTTGGAGTTATCTACAAGGAACACCAATAGGTTAAAGCTACTAACTAATAGCAATAATAATTAGGAGTCAATTATCTTTCCAAGTCTAATTCATATTTAATTTTAGAGTTTAGGTGTCTTTGAGCTCTATGATTCTTTTCAAGTCTTTTTCTTTTTAGGTTAGTACAGGTTCATAGCTTCTCATCCTTGTTTGTTAGTGACTAGATTATCTAGGACACTAGTTTAGGTTAATTCATCTAAAATTAAAGCAAAAACTCATTTCTTCATGAATAATTCACCAATTGTTACCAAAAACACTTTTCTTGTAGGATTTGACAATCAAATATTTGATTTTTTATTACTTATAATGACTAATATAATTGCTATTAAGTGTTACATCCAAAACTAGTCTCATTAGTCAAAGAAATTAGTTTGACATGAATTAAATTGAACTAAGCTATAACTTAAGTATAATTACTAAAAAGGAATTAGAAATAAGATCTGCAATAACTCAAATGGATATCAAGTTGGTTTGATAATCATGGTATCTTAGGTTCAAATTAGGGTAATGCTACTCTCTTTGCCCTTTTTTTCCTTTTATTTCCATATTGCCCTTGATATTTTCACTCAAACATCAGTTATCGTACCAAACATCACAAGAGGCAACTCCATTCTTCAACTTCATCTTTGTCTGCCCTAATTTCGTTCCTATCTCTTGAAGCTTTTGCAAGATATTTAGAAGATTTAGCATATTCTCCCCCACCATTTTCTTATAAGGCCATCTCTCAATCTCCCTTTCTTGTACCCTATCTACGAAGCTCTCTACCTTCCCTTGTTCCTATTTCTTCCTTATCTTTTGTTTCCAACTCTCAGTTCTTGAAGATTAGCCCTACCTTCCTCTTCGTGGCTTTTTCGTATAATGTTTAGTGGTCCATTTGCCTCTATTATAGCAAATATGTTTGCCATCATCACTCTCACTACTATTTATGGTAATTACAAAAGTGCAACCTAACATCCTTGCCTTTACATCTTGAAATTTTGAACCAAGCTTTTCCCCTTTCCTAGAGATTTTAATGTAAAGGTATGGGTTTTCATTCAAGTCTTGGTGATAATCACAATTATTAAGCATTCCTATTTTTGTATTAATTTTAATCTATAAAGCCTATTTGATTTAGAATTTGATTTTCTTGCTACTCTTATATTCTACCATTAATAAAAAATTATGCTAATGCCTTTGAGTTTAATGTGTTGTTGGTTAACAGTTAGGTATTGGGTTTGCAATTGATGGCTATTATGTTCTTACATTTTTTGGATTAATATGCTTGCTTAAGCTTGTTATGGGATTTTGGAAATAATCTAGTTTAAAAATGAGTTCTATAGTTACAAACTAATTACTTACTATTTTCTTTTATGTTTGGGTATCACATGAATATTTTGGGTTTAGAAATCTTAGTCATTTTAATGAAAACATTAGGTAGAACTTAAGTTTTCCTCTTTTTTTTTTAAAACCATGATTGTCCCTTTTTGGATGAAATGTTGGATGAAAATTAAGTTTAATTGGACAGTGAAGATTTTTGTTTTTGTTGTGATGGACTTAAGTAAGTAATTCTTATACAATGACAATCTTTTTGTGATTAGTACATGCCTTTACCTCAATTTTTTGGGGGATAATATGAGATACTTAGCATGTGGTAATTCTAGATAATTTCAATCATATAGTTGTCTATGCTTCATTTCCATCATATAAGTCTAGGGCCTAAATAGTTAATACTAAGGCTAACATGTTCTTTAGTCTTATATGATAGCCTTGTTTAATCTTATTAATGTTGAAATTAGCTTTGGTAATGATACAAGGAGTGAGTCAGTCTAAGTTAAGTGAGTTAATCATCATGGACATGTTAAGAAGCTAGTTATTAGCTATAAGCAAAAGCTAACTTGAAAAGGTTACATGAAGTTCTTAGCTAGGTGATACTTAAATAACCACTTATGTAGAAGCGTGGAATTAACCTAAGCACGTGACACCTATTTAAGATTAATCAAGACCTATTATTCCATTATCACTAAGTCCTTGTAATGCAACATTTAGGAGCGATCATTGTTGCCTAAATTAAAGAATTTCTTTAACTATTTTGGATGTTTATGACATGGACAATCGACAACCAATGTAAAACTTTGTCGAATCTTTATGACATGGACAATCGATATATTAAACGTAATGCTAGGGCGTTGCCTAGAAGTAACGCACTGTATAGCTCGAGTACAGTTGCAAATGAGCAAGAGCCGCTACATCATCGCCTGAGTGTAGTGAAAAATAAGCAAGGGCTTCCACATTTTCGTGAACGAATGTGGGTAAAGAAGTTAGTTCATAAGAGTAGGATTCGTTTTGGGACTTGAAATATAGGTACACTTACGAGTAAGTCAATGGAAATAGTAGATACCATAATTAGGAGGAAAATTAATTTTATGTGTTTACAAGAAACTAAATGCGTAGGAGAAAAAGCAAAAGAATTAGACACTTCAGGTTTTAAACTTTGGTATACTGGAAAGGTTAAATCTAGAAATGGAGTAGGTATAATTGTAGATAAGTTTTGAAAAAATACTATAGTGGATGTAAAAAGGTTAGGAGATAGAATCATTGCATTAAAGTTAGTAATAGAAAAGGAAATTTTTAATGTCATTAGTGCCTATGCACCACAAGTAGGATTAAAAGAATACCACAAAGTAAAGTTCTGGGAGGATTTAGAATGTTTAGTTCAGGAAATACCATTAGGAGAAAAGATTTTTTTAGGAGGGGATCTAAATGATCATGTGGGAAGTGTATCTTCAAGTTACGAGGGTGTTCATGGAGGACATGGCATAGGGGAAGCAAATGCAGAGGGTAAAACTATTCTAGACTTTTCATTAACGTTTGATCTTATATTAGCTAACACTTGTTTTAAAAAGCGTGAGGAACATCTTATCACGTACAAAAGTGGAAAAGTATGTTCTCAAATCGATTTCTTTCTTATAAGAAAATCGGATAGAAAACTTTGCATGGATTGCAAAGTTATACCTAGAGAGAGTTTAACTACTTAACATAGAGTTCTGGTTATGGATGTACGAGTTAGGAGGGAAGTAAAAAATAAAGGCCAAAATAGGGTGTTAAGGACTAAGTGGTGGCAACTAAAGGGAGATAAAGAAAAGAATGTGCAGAAACGGATTGTGGAGGAAGGACCTTGGGAAATACAAGGAAGTGCTAACGATATGTGGAATGGAATGGCTAAAGAGATTAGGAAAGCAGCAAAGGAAATATTTGGTGAATCAAAAGGTTTTGGACCTAGAGATAAAGAATCTTGGTGGTGGGATGCAAGCATGCAAGATAAGGTTAAAGTTAAGAGGGAGTGTTATAAAGTGTGGTCATTATGTAGGAGTAATGAAAATTGGGAGAAATATAAAGTAGCTAACAAAGATACTAAGAAGGCAGTGAGCGAAGCAAGAATGAGGACATTCGATGGGTTATACCAATCTTTAGGTACTAAAGTTAGGGAAAGAAATATTTACAAGTTAGCTAAAAGTAGGGAAAGAAAGACAAGAGACGTTGACCAAGTAAAATGCATTAAAGATGAAGAAGGAAAAGTCTTAGTCACGGAACAAGATATCAGAGAACGGTGGAAGAATTATTTTCATAGGCTTTTTAATGAAGGCCATGAGATTGCATTGCAATGGAATATGTTAGACACTAGAGAAGAAGATCAAAATTATACTTTTTATCGTAGGATTTGTGAGGCAGAGGTAAAAGAAGCATTAAAGAGAATAGAGAGTGGCAGAGCAGTTGGACCAGATAATATACCTATTGAGGTATGGAAGGGTTTAGGAGGGAAAGGTATAAGTTGGCTCACAAAATTATTTAATGAAATTATGAGCTCTAAGAAAATGCCAGATGAGTGGAGGAGAAGTTCTTTAATTCCTATTTATAAGAATAAGGGGGACATTCAAAATTGTGCAAATTATAGAAGAATTAAGCTCATGAGCCACACTATGAAATTATGGGAAAGAGTAATTGAGCAACGATTAAGGAAAGAGACCCAAGTTAAGGAGAATCAATTTGGTTTTATACCGGGAAGGTCAACTATGGAACCAATATATTTGTTGCAAAGATTAATGGAGCGATATTGAGAGAATCAAAGAGATTTACACATGGTGTTTATCGATTTGGAAAAAGCATATGATAAAGTACCAAGAGAGGTTCTATGGAAGGCTTTGAAGAAAAAAGGAGTTCGTATAGCTTATATTCAAGCAATACAAGATATGTATGGTGAGGCTACAACTAGTGTAGTAACAAAAGGTGGACGTACAGAAAATTTTTCGATAACTATTGGTTTACATCAAGGGTCAACTCTGAGCCCTTATCTATTTACTTTAGTATTGGATGTGCTTACTGAACATATCCAAGAGCCGATACCACAGTGTATGCTATTTGCAGACGATATTATCTTAGTTGGGGAATCGAGAGTGGAAATGAATGAGAAGTTAGAGAGGTGGAGATTAGCTTTGGAAACTCATGGATTTCGTTTAAGTAGAAATAAAACAGAATATATGGAGTGTAAGTTTAGTAAGAGACACACCACTTCTAGCGTAGAAGTGAAAATTGGAGAACATATTATACCACAAGTCACACGATTTAAATATCTTGGATCCGTCATACAACATAATAGGGAAATAGAAGAAGACGTAAAACATAGGATTCAAGCAGGGTGGATGAAGTGGAGGAGTGCTTCGGGTGTTATTTGTGATAGAGGAGTACCACTCAAACTTAAGGGTAAATTCTATCATGCAGTTATAAGACCTACAATGTTGTATGGAACTGAGTGTTGGGCAATAAAAAGTCAACAAGAGAATAAGTTCAATGTTGCAGAGATGAGAATGTTGTGTTGGATGAGTGGACACATTAAACGAGATCGGATTAGAAATGAATACATTAGAGAGAAAGTGGAAGTCGCTCCTATTGTGGAAAAGATTATAGAATCAAGACTTAAATGGTTTGGTCATGTTGGGAGGAGACCTATAGAAGCCCCAGTTAGGAGAGTAGATGAGATGGAGAATAGTCCAATAATTAAAGGTAGAAGAAGACCAAGAAAAACTATAGGAGAAATTATTAAGAAAGATTTAGATTTAAATGGTTTGTCTAAAAATATGATTTACGATAGGTGCTTATGGCGTCGATTAATTCATGTAGCTGACCCCACTTAGTGGGAAAAGGCTTTGTTGTTGTTGTTGTTGTTGTTGTTGCAATCTCAATTTTAATATGTCTAATAGGTGTGTTCAGCCTTTGAATATTGATATCTAAGTTAATTATGCTTGAGAAGTGTTTGTGACTTTCATTCTCTCTTTAGTAATTGTTTAAGAACTAAAATGATTTGAAGTTAGAAACATAAGTGACAATGCTTGTGTATTGAGTTATAAGGAATCTGGGAGATGCCCTTACATCGAGGCTTTGTTTGAAGGATTGGTAAGAAGTACCAACACTATGCCTAATGCACTATAGGTAGATAATGTTCACAATGTGAACTTTTTTTTTGGGTCTCCTTTCCTTTATTTCGAATGAATTTAATTATTTTTTATCTTTGTACATTTAGGGGCAAGCCTTCCATTTTAAACTATCTTATAAATATGGAAGTTCAAATAGTGTTCCTTGATCACTTGCATTCAAGGGTGAAACAAAACTCTATTCTCAGTGATAAAATGCATCACTCTAATTTTCAATAATGGTTTAAAATTGTTATTTATCCTCATTGGGAATGGATACCCTATTTTGAAATTTTAATTAATGTAATATTTAAATATGATTTTTCAACTAATTAAGTATCAATGTCTAGATTTATTCAAGTATTATGATTTTGAGATGAACTTTATGCATTTCATGTTTAGGATATTTTTGTGGAACAAACTTGGATATACTACATTGGTTACTAATAGTAATTCTATTAGCCTTTAGTGCGCTTTAACTTGAACCCAAGCTAGCAAGGAAGATAGGAGATGCTAGCCTTATATGATAGCCAACACACATGGTATAGAGATATGTTACCTCATGTGAGTTGTGGACTCACAAATAAAATGGTTGCTTACCCACGTGAGTTGTGTGTCACAATAGATCTAGTGACTTACCCATATGAGCTATGTGCTCACAATAAATATATTATTCTAATTGAGGTCCTTCTAGCAGTGTAAGTTTTGAATGAATAAAATCAAAAAATTCCTATTATTCACTTGAAAATGTTTATTCTTTATTGTGGAATTTCTATTGATCTTTCATTACTTACTGCTTGAAGTTATGATGTTTATTTTCCAAGTCCATATGATACTTCACTTCTTATTATGACATTGTACTAATATTATTGTATTACTTATCTTCGTTAAAAGACTTACGTGTCTACTTAGCTTGTACCACACCTACCATAGTTTGTATTAGCTACTCACTAAGTGTTAAAACTCACCCCTTTAACATTTCATAGGTTGCAAATTGTAGAATTGGTCATAAGTCTACTTTATGTAAAGTCTAATAGCGTGAGAAAGTATAAGTCTAGTTGTTTTGTTTGTGTAACACCCTAAAATTAATTAAAGAGCTAATCATGGATTTAAATTAATTTAGAATAATTAATATGGAATAATCAGGTAAGTTAGGTGAATGAAAATTTTGGAGTGATAAATTATTAATATGGGTATGAGATTTAATTGGGATAGAAACTTCATCTAGGTCTAAATTAATGTGCGAGATCATGATAAGAGGCTAATGGAGGCCCAATAAGTTAGGTGCAGGCCCAATCTAATTCAATGTGATAGAGGCCCAAGATCCACCTTGTATAGGCTCTTAGGAATGTCCCAATAAACCTTGTACAGACCCAAAACCATGGAGTTCTTAAAACTAGGTCTAGCTCAATAAAATTTTGTAGCCTAACACCTTAAAACTGGCCCAACAAAGCTAAAATCTGAAACCCATTTGGAGTTGGACCTTAGAGCAACCCATAACCCATCTTAGACCCATCTTAAACCCAACTTAAACCCAAATAAAACCCTAAACACTTCAGCCTCTTCCCAATATTTGCTGAAACATAAGAGAGAAATTCAGAGGTTTGAAGGGAGGCTAGGGTTTGGGGCAAGAAATCCATCATTTCTCACATTTAAAGCAAGATTCAGCTAAGGTAATAGTTATATAACTTAATCCCCTTATCTTTCTCTTTAATTTGGCCTAATTAGTTTTTCATTTGGAGTATTTTCACCCACACCCAAAATCTGAAACTTGTCATTTGATGTTTCCATGGTGAAAATTCGTAGGTTGAGACTAAGGGTGACATTAGGTCAGTATAAAATCTTTTTTTTGAGGCATTTTTGTTGGTTTGAGACCTCAATGATTGGATTATAGTATGGGTATTAATTTTGTACGAAGTTGTTTAAGATTTTGGGTGAAATATTGAAGTTTTTGGTAAAGGACATTTCAATCCGAATTTGAAAACTTGTAATGGCTGGGTAAGTGTTCCCTAGATAGTCATTAGCATTTTAAATTCTTTGGGTACTTGTTGCTATTGTAAATGATGAATTAAAGTAGTAATTCTCTAATGCTATGGTTATAGGGAGATTTTTGTACCATCGATGGCTGTTACAAATTGTCTACAAGTGAAGTAACTGGGATTATATTAATTCCATGCATATATCTGATTTAATTTCATATTTGCTGTACATGAATGATTTAAAATGTTGAATGAATTGGTTGGTTATTTATTGTATTGTGTCTGGACCTTGTAAGTCTATAGTAGAGCTGTGGTGTGGCTACCACCCATGCATGTGCTTCGATTGGGCACCGGGTTGTGATCAAACCCCAGATGCACTGAGCCCTGGTTGTGTTCAAAGGGGGAGTAGGTGCCGTGGACAGGCCTCTCCCGGTGTTACTAGCCTTTAACATGTGAAAATATGATTGCTAGTATGGGATAGTAATCATGATAGCCTAATTATTTTATTTACTGATATGACTGATATGTTTTCTTATGCTTATGTGAAATCATGCATATATGTTAATTAAACTAGAATATATGATGGAATTTCCTTAGTTACTAAGATTCGCATCTAACCCCGTTTTATGGGATTATACTTTCAAGTGAAGGTTCTTCGGGTAAGGACAAGGGCAAGCAAGTGGATGAACATCCATGAGCTGAGGCCTGGTGTGGGGAGCTCCACTTGGTCCGAGTAGAATAGAGTATATGCTAATTTTGTTAACCTTATATAGCATCATCATGTATCTGTATTGCCAAGTGTAGGAGTTGTATTTTGATAACATCGAATGTAATCATTGAGAAGTAGGCTTCATGTTAGTTGTTGATGGATGTATGAGCTTGGACACTATATGTGGCTTGTGAACCTATGATATAACTGACTATTTGAGTAATGAAATCATATGCTATATATATTGATAGTAGACTTGAACTAGTGATGCATGAAACACCCAATGAAAATATGAGTGAATGACCATTGTGGGAAATTTATAAACTTGTTGTCATAAAACCAATGAATGAGTAGGAAAATCCACATTTAAATGTTAGATGGGTAACGATACAATGGCTGGGATAAATCAGCTAGATAAATATTATTAGGATCTCATAACAAGTGGGAGAGGGACCCTAGGGAATCCCTAGGTAGAGACTGGAGAGTAGGAGATAATATTTTAGGAATTATAGGGTCAGAAGGAATTTCGCGGTGGCCAATAGAGGCGAAATTGCCTAGGGGGAGTCCAGAGAGCAATTCGTGGCAGTGAAATGTGTAATTAGCCGCGGCGAAATGTGAGAGGCAAAATTGGAAGTCGTCTAGAGGGTAATTCGTCACGGCTAAATGAGAATTGGCTGTGGCGAACTTTTGTTAAAATGAGTCGGCCATTCTAGAGAGGAATTGGCCACGGTGAAATAAGGAATTAGTCGCGGCCAATAGTGAGAGGTGAGCGAGGTAGGTTCCAGGAGGCTTTTTCACCGCGGCACCATGTAGGTTAGCTGCGACAAAGGTCCAATGATAGTCGCAGCGAAATTAGTAACGATGCGAGTGGTGAAACTAAAAGGAATTGGTCATGACTAAGGGGAAATTGGCCATAGCGAACATCCTGAAACCCTTTTATTAATCAAGAAATCTTGGTTTTTCATATGGTAATCTCAAGGGATGACTTAGAAACATTGGTGGAAAATTCTTGTGAGTTGGAATTAGTAGCTAATAGAATCAAGACTCATAAATGAATGTTTGTTTCCCCGATATATGTAAGTGTTTGTAATTATGTGATTGATGACCCTAATAACATTAAGGTTCAAATTTCCCTGCATTTCCAGAATGTAACCCCAATTTATGATTATTAATCACGTATTTAACCTTAATTACAATGAATAGAAGTTACGGTTGTCACATTTGGTATTAGAGCAATGGTTCAGACAAATGTATTTGATTTACAACTTTGTGGTTAGAAAACTTGGCAATCATGATGCATGCATGATAGGGATAGGAGCATTATGACTTAGTGATAACTCTTATACATACATATACCTGCCATGGGTGGAGTTGTGTTTTGTTTGCCTTAGGTTATAGCTTAATAGGGGATGCTTGTGGTTGTGCTTGTAGCATTGCAGAGCTAGATGGCTACACATAGAGAAACAACTAAGATGCTAAGAGAGATGCAAGAGGCCATGGCTGCAATAGCTAACCAAATAAGAGAACAAGCTGAGGCCCATGAAACTACAGTTAGGGCAATGACTGACTGGCTTCAAGAGCAAGCCGAGGCTCATGCAGCGACTGTACAAGTGCTGCAGCATCTACATGAAAACATGAATAAGCAGAATCAGGAAGTGCCAATGGAAAACTGTGTAAGGGCTGGTCATAACCTTGGTGTGGGACACCAAGGGGAAGATAGTGACCTCTCTATTGCATTGGCCAAATTCAGAAAAGCTGATCCTCTATCGTTCTTGGGGGAGTTAAACATTAAGAAAGCTGAGAAATGGCTGATGCAACTAGAGAAAATCTTTGAGGTTATGACCTGCACCACCGAACAAAAGGAAAAGTTGGCCATCTACAAGTTGGAGGGTGAGGCTGAGCATTAGTAGAGGAATGCCTCCAGATTACTAATTGCAAGGGGGATACCCTTGACTTGGGGAAGCTTTCAAACTGCTTTTGAGAGCAAGTATTTCCCATCATTAGTGAGGGCTGACAAGGAAGCCGAGTTTAACTTCCTTGAGCAAGGAGACATGAATGTAGATCAATACGTAGCCAAATTCATTCAATTGTCTTGCTTCTCCTCCTACTTGAAGCAATTTTATGATAAGCCATGGAAGGTTGAGAAGTTTGAAAGAGGCCTGAAACTGTAGATTAATGATAAGATTGTATCTCTATAGATCTGCAATTTTGATGAATTGGTAGAGAAGTGTATAGTGACAAAAAGAGCTATGATGGAAAGTGAGGCCAAGAGGAAGAAGACCTTGGAGGGTAAACGTGATCGAGGCATAGAGCTCTTTAGGGGCAGAAGTAAGAAGGGAGCCAATAGTAGGAGTGGCTCTTGGGGTAGGAGACCACCCCCAAGGAATGTCCCTTAAAGAAGAAGCATGGGACCACTAAGAAGTACAATAAGTGCCCCGCCCACTTGTGCTAAGTGTGGGAAAAACTATGGGAATGGGCCATACCCAGTGTGCTATAACTGTAGAAAGCCTAGACACTATGCATGTACTTGCACGATGTCGCGAGAGTCAGCCTCATCGGTTAAACCACCTATCCAGGGAAGGGTGTTTGTACTGCAGCAAGAGGCTAATAGATCCCCTAGTCTAATCTGAGGTACTTTACTTGTCTATAATCATGTCCTAGATACATTGTTTGACTCAGGTGCAACCCACTCATTCATCTCATATGACTGTGTTAAGCGTCTGGGTCTTAAAATTAGCCTGTTGCCATTTGAGTTATCTATGTCCACCCCTACTGAATATTCTATGATTACATCTTATGTATGCTTAAATTGTACCGTACAATTGGATAGCCATTGTACTACCCTTGACTTGATTTGCATCCCTTTGTATGATTTTGATGTAATCATTGGTATGGACTAGTTGTTAACTAATAATGTGATACTTGATTGTAACTGTAAGACTATTTCCTTACCTACAAATATACTTGAAACTTGTCCTGTGATTGAGCTTACTTGTGTGTCTGCCACCCAAGCCGAGAGGTGCCTTAGGCATGGTTGCCAAGGGTTTCTAGTATTCTTTTCATTGCATGTTGAGGTTGATGATGGGTTAGAGAATATACCGGTGATTAAGGAGTTCCTTGAGGTTTTTCCTAAGGAGTTTAGTAAACTACCTCCGGAGAGAGAGCTAGAATTTTCTGTTGATTTAGTACCCAGTACAGGTTCGATCTCTAAGGCCCCGTATAGAATGGTGCCTACTGAGTTAGTTGAATTGAAGAGTCAATTAGAAGAGTTACTCGAGAAAGGGTTTATTAGGCCAAGTATGTCTCTATGGGGAGCACCAGTGTTATTTGTCAAGAAAAAGGATGGTAGCCTTAGGCTTTGCATTGACTATAGGCAATTGAACCAAGCGACGGTCAAGAATAAATACCGTTTGCCTAGAATTAATGACTTACTTGACCAATTAGCTAGAGCGTCAATCTTTTCAAAGATTGACCTTAGATGGGGATATCACCAACTTAGAGTCAAGGCTAAGGATGTACCTAAAACTGCCTTTAGGACTCGATATGGTCATTATGAATTCTTAGTCATGCCTTTTGGGTTAACCAATGCCCCTGCCATTTTTATGGACTACATGAATAAGATTTTTAGGCCTTATCTTGACCAATTTGTGGTAGAGTTCATTGATGACATTCTCATCTACTCTAAAAGTAGTGAAGAGCATGAAGAGCATCTTATGATAGTTCTTCAAACCTTGAGAGAGCATCAGTTGTATGCTAAGTTGAGCAAGTGTGAGTTTTGGTTGCGAGAGGTCAAATTCCTAGGTCATGTGATATCGGAACAAGGGGTAGCAGTAGATCCTAGCAAGGTAGAGGCAGTACTGAATTGGGAGAGACCCAAAACAGTGATCGAAATCTTAGCTTCTTAGGTCTAGCCGGCTACTATAGAAGATTCATTGAGGGATTTTCTCAGTTAGCCATGCCTTTGACAAAGTTGACTAGAAAGGACTAACCATTTGTGTGGGATGCCAAATGTGAGAATGCTTTTTAGGAGCTTAAGGATAGGCTTACCACCGCACTTGTGTTAGTAATACCTACCCTAAAGAAACATTCACAGTCTATAGTGATGCTTCTAAGAAGGGATTAAGGTGTGTCTTAATGCAACAAGGTAAGGTGATAGTTTATGCCTCTAGACAACTTAGACCCCATGAGGAGAATTACCCCACCCATGACTTAGAGCTAGCAGTTATAGTTTTTGCCCTTAAGATTTGGAGGCACTATCTCTATGGTGCCCAATTTGAGGTATATAGTGATCACAAGAGTTTGAAGTACTTGTTTGACTAGAAGGAGTTGAACATGAGGCAAAGCAAGTGGATGGAATTTCTTAAGGACTATGATTTCTCCTTAAAGTATCATCTGGGGAAAGCGAATGCAGTTGTCGATGCCTTGAGTAGGAAATCTATTCACATTGCAATGATGATGCTTAGAGAGCAAAGGTTGATTGAAGAGATGAGAGATTTGAATTTATCAATTTCAATGAACCCTAGTAGCCTTCTTTTGGGAGAATTGAGGATAGAAAATGACCTTAGGAAGAGGATTAAAGAGGCCCAAGAGCTAGATGCCTATTGGGGAGGAATTAGAGAACAACTGGGGAGTAGTGAGGTTAAAGATTTTGACCTATCAGAAGACGAGTTGGTGAGGTACCAGGGTAGGGTGTGCTTACCCAAAGATGAAGAGTTGAGGAATATAGTGTTGTCAGAAGCTCATAAGAGTAGGTACACCATTCATCCGGGAACCACTAAGATGTATAGGGATCTAAAGAAGAGCTTTTAGCGGCCTGGGATGAAGTCGGACATAGCAAAGTTTATTGCTAAATGTTTAATTTGTCAGAGGGTTAAGATTGAACACCAAAGACCCGCAGGTTTGTTACACCCTTTAGAAATTCCAAAATGGAAGTGGGATAATATATCCATGGATTTTGTGATGGGTTTTCCTAGAACATCCTCGGGTTATGATGCTATTTGGGTGATTGTGGATAGATTGATGAAGTCTGCCCATTTTCTACCCATTAGAGCCACTTATCCTCTAGATAGACTAGCTCAATTGTATGTTCATGAAATTGTAAGATTACATGGTGTTCCTAATAGCATTGTGTCAGATAGAGATCCAAGATTTACATTAAAATTTTGGTGGTCTTTACAAGAAGTTTTAGGTACTAGTCTTAACTTTAGCACTACCTATCATCCTCAGTCTGATGGACAGACTGAGAGGACCATTCAGACCCTTGAGGACATGCTTAGAGCTAGTGTACTGGAGTTAAAGGAGAGTTGGGATGTGTACTTGCCTTTAGCTGAGTTTGCTTATAATAATAGTTACCATTCTAGTATCCAGATGGCACCATTCGAGGCACTTTATGGGAGGAAGTGTCGGTCACCCTTGTGTTGGGTAGAACTTGGTGAGAGGAGTCTCTTAGGTCCAGACATAGTAGACCAAACCACCCATCAAATAGAACTCATCAGAAAGAAGTTATTGGCTGCCCAAAGTAGGTAAAAGAGTTATGCAGATAAGAGAATAAGACCCTTAGAATTTGAGATAGAAGACCATGTGTTCCTTAAGGCTACTCCAGTGACGGGTGTAGGATGGTCTATTAAGACAAGAAAGCTTAGTCCTCGTTATCCTGGTCGTTTCCAAATCCTTGAAAAGATAGGACCCGTAGCCTATAGAGTTGCTTTACCTTCAAACCTGGCTAGATTACATGATGTATTCCATGTGTCCTAACTGAAAAAGTACCACTCGGACCCTTTGCATGTCATTGAGCATGAGAATGTGCATCTACAAGATGATTTGTCTTATATGGTTGAGCCGAAAAGGATTGTAGACTTAAAAGTCAAATAGCTACGTAATAAGGACATCCTCCTAGTAAAAGTAGTATGGAAGGGACTCATTCCGAATGAAGCAACTTGGGAGACAGAGGAGACAATGAAGAAGGATTATCCTGTATTATTTGAGTAAGGTATATCTAATTTTGAGGATAAAATTTCTAAAAGGAGGGGAGAATGTAACACCCCAAAATTAATTAAGGTGCTAATCATGGATTTGGATTAATTAGAGATAATTAATATGGAATAATCAGGTAAGTTAGGTAAATGAAAATTTTGGAATGATAAATTATTAATATGGATATGAGATTTAATTAGGATAGAAACTACATCTAGGCCTAAATTAATGTGGGAGGTCATGATAAGAGGCTAATGGAGGCCCAATAAGCTAGGTGCAGGCCCAATCTATAATTCAATGTGATGGAGGTCCAAGATCCACCTTGTATAGGCTCTTAGGAATGGCCCAATAAACTTTGAACAGACCCAAAACCATAGAGTTCTTAAAATTAGGTTTGGCCCAATAAAATTTTACAGCCTAACACCTTAAAACTGGCCCAACAAAGCTAAAATCTGAAACTCATTTAGAGTTAGACCTTAGAGCAGCCCATGCCTTATCTTAGACCTAACTTAAACCCAACTAAAACCCTAAACACTTCAGCCTCTTCCCCATATTTGCTGAAACACAAGAGAGAAATTCAGAGGTTTGAAAGGAGGCTAGGGTTTAGGGCAAGAAATCCATCATTTCTCATATTTAGAGCAAGATTCAGCTAATAGTTATATAACTTAATCCCCTTATCTTTCTCTTTAATTTGGCCTAATTAGTTTTTCATTTGGAGTATTTTCACCCACACCCAAAATCTGAAACTTGCCATTTGATGTTTCCATGGTGAAAATTCGTAGGTTGAGACTAAGGGTGACATTAGGTCAGTATAAAATCTTTTTTTTGAGGCATTTTTGTTGGTTTGAGACCTCAATGATTGGATTATAGTATGGGTATTAATTTTGTACGAAGTTGTTTAAGATTTTGGGTGAAATATTGAAGTTTTTGGTAAAGGACATTTCAATCCGAATTTGGAAACTTGTAATGGTTGGGTAAGTGTTCCCTAGATAGTCATTAGCATTTTAAATTCTTTGGGTACTTGTTGCTATTGTAAATGATGAATTAAAGTAGTAATTCTCTAATACTATGGTTATAGGGAGATTTTTGTACCATTGGTGGCTGTTACAAATTATCTACAAGTGAGGTTACCGGGATTATATTAATTACATGCATATATTTGATTTAATTTTGTATTTGTTGTACATGAATGATTTGAAATGTTGAATGAATTGGTTGGTTATCTATTGTATTGTGTTTGGACCTTATGAGTCCATAGTAAAGTTGTGGTGCGGCTACCACCCGTGTATGTGCTTCGATCGGGCACCGAGTTGTGATCAAATCCCAGATGCACTGAGCCCTGGTTGTACTCAAAGGGGGAGTAGGTGCTGTGGATGGGCCTTTCCCGGTGTTACTGGCCTTTAACATGTGAAAATATGATTGCTAGTATGGGATAGTAATCATGATAGCCTAATTATTTCATTTACTGATATGACTGATATTTTTTTGATGCTTATGTGAAATCATGCATATATGTTAATTAAACTGGAATATATGATAGCATTGCCTTGGTTACTGAGATTTGCATCTAACCCTGTTTTATGGGATTATGCTTTCAGGTGAAGGTTCTTCGGGTAAGGACAAGGGCAAGTAAGTGGATGAACATCCATGAGCTGAGGCCCGGTGTGGGGAGCTCCACTTAGTCCGAGTGGAATGGAGTAGATGCTAATTTTGTTAACCTTGTATAGCATCATCATGTATCTGTATTGCCAAGTGTAGGAGTTGTATTTTGATAACATAGAATGTAATCATTGAGAAGTAGGCTTCATGTTAATTGTTGATGGATGTATGAGCTTTGACACTATATATGGCTTGTGAACCTATGATATAACTGACTATTTGAGTAATGAAATCATATGCTATATATATTGATAGTTGTAAACACCGTATTTTGTCCGGACCAGCTACACAAATAATAACAAAATCATATTAACAAAAATACAAAAAATAATAATAAAAGAAAGAAAATAGAAAAATTGGGGAAAATTAGAAATTAGAAGCTTTAGAAAACAAAGAAAAAGTTACAAGAAAAAATTAGAAAAAAATCAAAGACGTAAACAAAAAAAAAGGAAAAAAAAAACCAAAGCCGTAAACAGAAAAAAAAAATAAAAAAAAAAAAAGAGAAAAAGTAGAAAGAAAAAAAAATGAATGAAAATTTAAAGGAAACAAAAAGGGGAGATTTAAAAAAAAACAAAAAAAAAGTCCAAACCTTTTTCCAAACACAGGCTCATTTTTAGAATTTCCTAACCCAAGGGCAGAAATTTGCAACCCACTTCTTTTGACTCATTAACCAAAAAAAAAGTTTGTATCAAGCCCAAAGTAAAAAAAAATGACCAAGTCAACTCCCCAAGCCCATTTAACTAAACCCTGGCCCAAATCCAAAAAATTGCAGCCCAACTCTCCTAAGTCTGGTTTATTAAGTCTAAACAAAAAAAAATTAAAAAAAAAATTTATGTGCAAGGGCCAAAACGCAGGTAACCCTGCGTTTTGACCCAGATACCATCTTGACCACTTTTGGGCGTCTGCCTGGCGCCAGAGGAAGCAGGGTGGACAGAGAGGCAGCACAGATACAGAGGAAGCGAGGGGCGAGAAGAAAAAGGGAGAAGAAGAGGTTGTAGGGGGGTGATCAGAGAGGGATTCGAGAGTGAGAGAGAGAGTCTGAGATCAGGAGCGAGGAACAGAGAAGGAGCGCAAGGGGATCTAGGGATTCGGAGGAAGACCAGAAGGGGAGGGGAAACAGGGTGCGAGAGAGCGAGATCGAGGGGGGATTCGGGAGGCGGACCGAGCGAGACATGGAGGAAGGGGAGATTTTCGAATGGAAAATCTGAGGGTTCAGAGGAGAACAGAGAGCGTGAGCAAGAAGGAGGGACCGAAGGGAGAGTGAGAAGCGACGGGGAAGCGAATGAAAAATCGAAGGAGGAAGCAAGAAAATGAAAAAGGAAACGACAGAGGGGAAGCCTTCTGATGGGGGGCTTCTGATTCGGGTCCAGGGAGAGCGATTTGGGAGGATCTTTTCTGAATTAGTTTTGGGATTAGAGAAACCGATGATTCAGGGAGCAGGAGAAGCACGCTGGGGAGAAGAAAGCAACCAGAATATGGCCATTCTTCTTCCAGGATTCCCCGCAGGTAAGATACGAATTTCATTTACTTTTTCTGTTTTGTCAATGGAGTTATTGGTGACTGTTGCTGCTGTAAAATGAAATGGATGTTTGGTTAATTTTCTGGTATGGAGTGGGCATGGACAAAGCTTGAAAGAGCATGTGCTGCACACATCTGTGAGTATGCATGGCAAATGCTCGACGGAATGCTTGAGAGAAGTCTAAAACAGCTATAGGTGTTTGATTTTTACGTTTTCGTTCGTCAATCTGTGAATATCATGTTAATGTAGTTTTGATTACTCTTCTTGTTGTCATAGACATGCGTTTCGAGTTGTTTATTTTTCCATGAAAGCTTTGGTCTGGTTTGTTTTCTAAAGTTTGCTGCACGACTTGTGATTTTACATTGAATGATAAAATGCTGCATGTGACTAATTTCCTACATTTTTTTTTATCAAATCGCGTGGCCAAAATGTGATTGATTGAGCTAAGTAAAGACACAAATTTTGTATGAAATTTAGATTGATTTTCGATCTGAATGTTGGACTTGACATTTGAATTTAAATCTTGTTATTTAATTTTATTTCGCCTCATTTTTTTTATTGTCGTGTGGGATCTTGTATCCTCTCAGACGCGCACGAGTTTCCTAAGGATCACGTGAGGTAATAATCCTCCTTAGTATCCATTAAGCATCAAATTTGGGTTTTAATAAGTCTTGGGTTTCAACGGCCCATGTGAAATGTTGTTTTCAAAAAGGATTTCAAAAAAAAATAAATCAATCAAATTAGGCTTCGACAAAAAGGAATTAAATGCCTTTTGTTTGGTTTGCAAAAATAAGAGAATGGTCAAATATCATTCCAAGTCTTCAAATCAGGTAATCAACAAAATAAAGAAAACTAATCTATTTAGAAGGTAAGTTGAAACCTTTTATAACAAGAACAAAAATACAAAAAAAGTCTTGCCAATAAATGACATAAAGTTTCCAAAATAAAGATATAGTTTTTACGTAGTTTTTCATATCATTGGATCTTCTGTCTTACGTTCTTTTACATAACCCATCCTTTACTATTAACGATCGGTGTGTGATTTTTTTGTCCCCTCGAGTATAGGGAAACAAATTTAAGGTCATGTGAAGCAATAAGCTTCCTTGGCATTTGTTAGGATCAATTTATGCATTTGGGCTTCAAAGGCCCTTACCCAAATGTTTCTTTAAAGGGAAAATTGAAATTAAAATTGAAATCAAATTTAAATTTTAAAGAGACAAAAAGGATATTCAAATTGAAAGAAAAAAAATTATTAAATGAACCTTTTGAATTTAGAAGTGAAATTGTAAAGTGAACAATCCATCTTTTGAAGAATGAAAGGATCAAAGCAAAAGAATTAAAATTAAAACGAAAGAATCATCATTATTTAAATGAATAAGAAAATCAAGAAGAAATATAGTAATAAATGAGATAAAGAGATAAAATTCAATCTATCTTTTGCAAATTAAAATATACCAACCAATGCAAATTTTGTCTTATCGTTAAAAGCAAAAGTGATCATTATTTTTTTTACCAAAAAGAGATGAAGCAGCACGGAAATAATAATAAAAAAGGGGAAAGAACAGAAAATGATGAAAAAGAAAATTGAAAATGCAAGAAAAGTGAAATTAAAGTTGTCTTTAACAAATCAAAACATATTAATCAATGTTGAAGCCCGTTTTATTTGTTGAAGGAAATTAATTTTGGTTTCTTGTCTTTCACCAAAAAAAAAAGAAAAAAATGCAAAAAAAAATTAATTAAGTAAAAATAATAATAATAATAATAATAAAATAAACAAATGATAAACAAATAAACAAAAGATAAAATAAAATAAAACAAACAAACAAACAAAAACAAAAAAAAAACAACAACAAGAACAAAAAAAAAGACAACAAACAACAAAATAAAACAAAACTAAGAATAAAAGCTAAAAGTAAAAACAAAAACAAAACAAAACAAAATCAATCTCAAAATCAAAACAAAGACAAAAACAAAAACAAAATAAAAAAACAAAACATCAACCAAATTCAACCTCAGTCGAACTACGTGGACTTTTGATCCCCTTCTGAGGGTACGTAGGTCCTAGAGTCTTATTCTAGGTCAAGTCCGCCCTTGTAAATAAAATTTCTATTTTCTTAATTTCTCTTGTTTCGTTCTGTTCTTTAATTTCATTTCTTAATGTCGTTCTTTCCTCTTTAATTTCATTTCTTTTACTTCTATGCTTATTTTGCATGTGATTTGTTAAGGGAATTAAAATAGGATAGAGGCCATATTGATCTTGCACGACTAACTTTGGGTAACCGTTCTTGGTAACGGGTGTTGTGGGGTGCCTAACACCTTCCCCACTCACAATCGACTCCGAATCCGAATCTGGTTTGCAGACCACATTTTTTTGATATTCTAAATTAAAAGGTTTTTTCCAAAATTTTTCCTTTTCAAAAAATAAAAATTTAGTGGCGACTCTACTTTTTCCACTTTTTCTATACTTTATTTTTAAATTATGATTTCGATTTTGGCGCCGCGCGGTCGCATTTTTTGGGTGTGACAATAGTAGACTTGAACTAGTGATGTATGAAACATCCAATGAAAGTGTGAGTGAATGACCATTGTGGGAAATTTATAAACTTGTTGTCATAAGACCAATGGATGAGTAGGAAAATCCACATTTAAATGTTAGATGGGTAACAATACAATGGCTGGGATAAATCAGCTAGATCAATGTTATTAGGATCTCATAACAAGTGGGAGAGGGACCTTAGGGAATCTCTAAGTAAAGAGTGGAGAGTAAGAGACAAGATTTTAGGAGTTATAAAATCAGAAGGAATTTCGTCGCGGCCAAAATGGCTTAGCCGCAGTTAATAGAGGTGAAATTGCCCAGGGGGAGTCAGAGAGCAATTTGCCGTAGCAAAAATGTGTAATTAGCCATGGTGAAATGTAAGAGGCAAAAGTAGGAGTCGTTCAGAGAGTAATTCATTGTGGTTAAATGGGAATTGGCCACGGTGAACTTTTGTTAAAATAAGCAAGCATTTCGAAGAGGAATTAGCCAAGGCCAATAGTGAGAGGCGAGTGGGGTAGGTTCCAGGAGGCTTGTGACAACCCTACCTTCTTAACATGGTAATTATAGTTAAATATGTAATGAATGATTAATGATCAAGGTTTGGAGTCGTTTACAGTTTATTATGTTATAAGAATATAGGGAAATTTGAACCTTGATGTTAGGGTCATTACTAAACAACCACAAACAAAATAAAAATGCATAAGAGAAACCATACTACCATGAGGGGTTTACGATTCATCCATTCATCAGTTTCAACACCTAAAAACCTCTCACAAGTATTCCTATATTATTTCCTTAGCATCACCATTAAAGAAACTAGGGTTTCTAGGCTAAAGGAAGGAGTTTGGGGTTTTGCGTCGTGGCCTAAACCATTCGTGCCATGGCTAAGTTGCTCTTTGGAATTACTGGGCAAATTTCTTAAATTTATTGCCGCAGCGAGTTGGACTGTCATCGCAGCCAGACTACGGGGAGCCGCAGTGAAAATGCCTCTTGGGGCCACTATTCTAAGTCCTCCGACTCTCACCTCGGCACAATACACTCACGCCGCAGCGAGATTTGCTACTGGACACCCTCAGTTAGTGCCCTCGACTAGCGCTGCGGTAGTACATGTTGCGTCGCGATAAGGTTTCATTCTGTTACCCTCCTGGGCGATTTTTTTCATTCTGCGCCGCAACAAGATTAATCAAGCCATGACATTCTCGCCACTGTTACTCTCCAAGCAAATTTTATTCGCTTGCACCGCAGCGGGATTACTCATGCTGCAGCGCCCCTTGCTTCTGTCACTCATCTGGCCGCAGCAAAGCCTTCTTAGCTGCGGCGTGACTCCCTCTTGTAACTACATCTCCCAAATTTCATCCCCTACACTCCAATTCTCATCTTAAGACTACCCTAGGACCACTCCCACTTATTTTATATGTCTCTAATGGTATTTTCTGCCCTATACACCCAGCTATTCTACCATTTCCATTCAAAATTTAAGTGTAAGTTTTCACTCCTCCAACTATCCTATACTGACAAGTCCATAGTGTAATAGCAACAAGAACTCATACACTATTGGAAACTAAAATTCGATATACATTCCGTCGGAGGTTTCATACATCAATGGTTCATATTACATCTAATACATCACATAATTATATTTCCAACAGTATACCATACCATAAATTTCACAAAATACATATGTCAAGTGTTATGGGTTCATACATCCGATATCAAGCTAAAGTGAGGTCTAACTCCTCAATGAATACATCCAAGGTAATCAAAATATAAGAGCCTACACTTGGCAACATGAATACATGATGATGCTATACAATAAGGAATTCAAAATTTAGCATCTATACTAAATATACCTTCTCCTTACATGATGAAGCTCATGGATTTTCATCCACTTGCTTCCCCTTATTCTTACCCGAAGAACCTTCACCTGAAATATTAATTCCATAAACGGGGTGAGATATAAATCTCAGTAACAAAGGCAATTCTATCATATAATCTAGTTTAATTAGCATACATGTATAATTTCACATAAGCATCAGAAGAATACCAGTCATATCAATAAATGAAACAAGTAGGCTATCATGATTACCATCCCATACTAGCAATCATATTTACACATGTTAAAGGCCATTAACATCTGGAGAGGCCCGTCCACAGCACCATCTACTCTCATTGAGCACAACCAGGGCTCGCTGCATCTGGCATTTGATCATAACCCGGTGCTCGATCGAAGCACATGCACAGGTGGCAGCTGCACCACAACTCCACCATGGACTCACAAGGTCCAATCACAATACAATAGATAGCCAACCAATCCATTCAGTATTTCCAAATCATTAATGTATAGCAAATATGAAATTAAAACAGATATATGCATGAAATTAATGTAAACCCAGTTACCTCACTTGTAGACAATTTGTAACAGCTACCAATGGTACAAAAATATCCTATAACCATAGCATCAGAAAATTACTACTTTAATTCATCATCTACAGTAACAACAAGTACCCAAAGAATTTAAATGCTAATAACTACCTAAAGAATACTTACCCAACCACCACAAATCCCCAAATTCGGATTGAGTATATCCCCTCCAGAAACTTCAATATATCACCCAAATTCCTGAGAAATTCATACATAATTAACACCCACACTATAATCAAGTCATTAGGGTCTCAATCAGTAGAATTACCTTAAAAAGAAGAGTTCATACTTATCTAATGACAGTCATAGCCTCAACCTACGAATTTCATCAAGAAAATCCCAAACAACCACATTTTAGATTTTGGGTATGGTAAAAATACTCCAAATGAAAAACTTAATCGACTAAAATGAAGAGAAAGATGAGAGGATTAAGTTATATAACTATTACCTTAGCTGAATCTTGCTCTAAATGTGAGAAAATGTGGATTTATGCCAAGAACCCTAGCCTCCCCTTTGGACCTCTGATTTTCTCCTTGTGTTTCAGAAAAATGGGATAGTGGTTGAAGCATTTAGGGTTTTAGTTGGGTTTAAGTTGGGTCAAATATGGGTCATGGGTTGCTTCAAGGTCCAACTCCTAATGGGCTCAGATTTTTGCTTTGTTGGGCCAGTTTTTAAGTTGTTGGGCTGCAGAATTCTGTTGGGCTAGACCTAGTTTTAGAATCTCTATTGTTTTGTATCTGCACAAGGTTTATTGGGCTTTCCTAAGAGCCTATACAAGGTGGACCTTAGGCCTCTATCACATTGAATCATATTGGGCCTGCACCTAACTTATTGGGCCTCCATTAGCCTCTTATCTACTTAATTTAATTTAGGCCTAGATGAAGCTTCTATCCCAATTAAATCTCAAACCCATATTAATAATGTATTTCTCTAAAATCTTCATTCACTTAACTTTCCCAATTATCCCATATTATTTATTCCTAATTAACCTAATCCATGATTAACACCTTAATTAATTATGGGGTGTTACAAGGCTTCTTCGCCGCGGTGCAATGTAAATTGGCCGCAATGAAGGTCCAACGATAGCCGCAGCAAAATTAGTAACGATGCGAGGGGTAAAGCAGAGAGGAATTGGCCCGACTAAGGGGAAATTGGCATAGCAAACATTCTAAAACCCTTATATTAATCAAGAAATCTTAGTTTTTCATATGGTAATCTCAAGGGATGACTTAGAAATATTGGTAAAAAATTCTTGTGAGTTGGAATTGGTAGGTAATAGAATCAAGGCTTATAAATGAATGTTTGTTTCCCTGATGTATGTAAGTATTTGTAATTATGTGATTGATGACCCTAATAATATTAAGGTTCAAAATTTCCCCACATTTCCAGAATGTAACCCCAATTTATGATTATTAATCACATATTAACCTTAACTACAATGAATAGAAGTTAGGGTTGTCACAGTTTGACTTAAGGATACAAGATCATTCTTATATTCTATGCTGGTTACATCTTGGGTCTCTAGGGTGTGACATTAATGGTGTCTAATATGAAGATAATGATCCAGTCACATATTTTTCACTTTTTTCAAATTGTGAACCTATGGTTTTTAAGGAAGCTATTAAAGAATCTAACTAGTAAAAAGTAATGTATGATGAAACTACAATAATTGAGAAAAATAATACTTGGGAATTGACTAGACTTCTAAGAGGGCATAAGACAATTGGAGTCAAATAAGTGTACGACATGAAATTGAAGAAGAATAGTGATGATGATAAATACAAGGTGCGTTGGGTAGCTAAAGGCTATAAAAAAGAGTTTGGCATTGACTACAAATACATTTTCACTCATGTTGCATGGCTTAATACTATTAGATTGATATTACATTGGTAGCACAATATTCATGGCCTATCTTCCAATTAGATGTGAAGTTGGTGTTCTTACATGGAGACATGAAGAACATGTGTTTATTGATCAACCTCCTAGTTATGTGAAGCTAGGCAATGAGCGTAAAGTGTATAAATTTTTTTTTTTTAAAAGGAATTTATATGGACTAAAATAAGCTCCATAAGCTTGGTATAGTCAAATTGAAACTTATTTTTTTGAATATGAACATACTACTTTTTTGTAAAAATGGGGATGAGGAAAATTACTCACAACATGTTTATATGTTAACAATCTTATATTCACTAGAAATGATATTGTCATGTTCAAAAATTTTAAGGAGTCAATGATGGATGACTTTAAGATATCTAATTTAGGTATGATGCATTATTTCCCTGGAATTTAAGTTAATCAATTTGTTAATGGAATTTTATTTCACAAAAGAAATATATATTAGAAATTTTAGACATTTTTGAATGAAGAATTATAGTTCTACCATTAAACTTGCTTAGGTGGGGTTAAAGCTAAAGAACAATCCTAGAGGATAAATGATTAACAATATACTTTTTAAGCAAATTTTAGGGAGCATGATGTATTTAACACTACAAAGCTTAATATAATGTATGCTATAAGTATTATTAGGAGGTACATGAAGCACCTAAAGGAGATGCAATTTCTTACTGCCAAAAAAAATCTAAACTACTAAAGAGGTAACACTAATTTTGGAATCTTCTACAAAAAGGGAGAAAATTCGTATTTAATGAGGTTTACTGATAATGACTATATGAGGGACCCAAATGATAGGAAGTATACTTCAAGATTTATGTTTATGTTAAGTTCAAGAGTTTGTTTCACAGTTATCTAAGAAACAATCAATTGTCACACTTTTAACCACAAAACTAAAGTTTATAGCTGCAACTTCCTATTCTTGTCAAGTAATCTAGTTAAGAAAATTTAAAGGTACACATAGGTTGAGATGAGTTTCACCTTCACTTGTTGCCCAACCTAGTCTAAGCCAAATAGCAAAATGACAAGCTCAAGACCCAACTTGGCCTAGGTTTGGCCCTATTACAGGCTATAAACAAGCTATGCTTTTTTTTCAAAAAACTTAAAATGTAATACCTAATTTTCTAAAATAAGGTGAAACTAATGAGTTACAAAGGGAAGTCCCCATATGCCAATGATTAGAGGTCAAAAAAAAATTAGAGTAATAATCTAAATATCTAAAATGAGAATACAAAGCCAAGGATGTCAAAAATTAGAGCCATAATGGCCAAATAAAATTAAATGAAAAGACAATGGCATTTTTGTAAATCTGAACAACTTTTTGAAAACTTAAAGATGGGATTTTTAAATGAAAAGATTGAGTTTTCTAGAATTCTCAGAGGCCCTAAAAACCATACGAACCCCTAAAATAGTCAAAACCCCTCTAGTATGTCTTTTAGAGTGTCAGTTGATCAAAACTTTGACTGAACTATTCAATAAGATTTTAAATCTAATTTGGGTGAAACCCAAAACATTTTATGAATTAAAGGACCTTAAATTTTATTATGGAAAAGACAATTCTCAAAAAGGAGTTGAAATGAGCCCAAATAGAAATAACCAAGTTTAGGGATTAAATTAGAATTTTGGAAAATATTATAAATTAGCCCCCTAGCCTCTTAAAACCACATCCCACTCTTCTCCACTCTTCTAACCGACTTCCATTTGGTCCTAAACAAAACCCAAGCAAACTTGAAGAGGCGCACCTAGTGGAGGAAAAAGGATGAGAAAAACCAAGTAAAAAGTGTAAGAATTCAAGACTATTCATGCTTTCTCCTTTACCAAACTTTCTCTCCTCTTTCTCCTCTCTTTTCTCATGGTTTTAATGACTTATTTAGGACTGTTTCATGGCTGGTTCAGTAGGAGGAAGAGAGGAATTTAGAAGCTTTAGAAAGTTCCCTTGAAAAACTTGAAAACAAGGTAAGATTCATAGTGTAACTTTGCTTCATCTTGCTTTTTCTTCCCTTGTATTTTTCTACCAAACCTAGGCCCATCTAGGAGAGGATGAATTCAGGTCATAGCAAGGTAGGAACAAGGGTTTTAAGTATAAGAAGTAAGAATATGCAATTGGAACTAAAAGAAAAGCTTTAGAATTTAAGTTATATTACTTAAGGTTTTAGTTGCACCTAGGAAATTTTGAAACTTTTTAATGATAATCTAGCTTATATAAGAGTATGTATGAGTTTATAAGAGACTTTGGAAGCTTCATGGATGCAAACTCCCTAGAAAATTGAATGAAACTCTATGGGTTCCCACACTTTGCTATGTCTCATCCAAAGGAAGGATTAGGTACCTAGGGAGAATTTTATTTGATTCAAGGATAGGAATGGTCTATATATGAATAATAAACACCAAAGGAACTATTAGTTTGAATTTAGAAACTATAGTTTGAAAAATGAGAGTTTAGGTTTCTTTTTAGGCATAAATAAGAAACTTAGTATTTGGCCCCTTGAATTGAGTTTGTGATCACTCTAATAAGTTTAAATGGAGTCATATGAGTTAGATTGAGTGAGAAATTGGAACCAAGATCATGAATTATATGGGTTGCTTCATTATGCCCTTGTATGGAACTATAACTATACCATAAGCTAGAATATGCTTATTGTAGAGTTTATGTGAAGTTAGAATTGGTTCCAATAATGTGTTTGTGTCTTATTTGATGTATCTAAGCCAAGTAAATCAAGCTTCTCCTAGGTTTGTATAGATGAGGTTGAGAAGGAGAAGTAAAGTTGAAGGAAAAAGTTTGTGCTTCTTGACTTAAGATAGCTCTCCATCCTTTCTTGTATGCATTGCTTGGTTGTTTGATTGCCTTTAAATGATTGTATGTATCTTTGAATCATGAGATATGTTTATAGCTATTAGATTAATGCTTTGGTACCATGATATTTCTTAAATGACAATTTGAATGTGTATGGTTCTTAATGGGTGAAGTTGTGTCAAAAGTCCCTTAAAGTGGATGAGGAGAAGCCAAACATCCCTAAGAATTGGTGAAACAAAGCCAAAAGTCTCAAGGGTGAGTGAGGCTAAGTCAAAATTTTCTAAAAGTGGGTGAGACTAATCTAAAAGTCCCAAAGAATTGGGTGAGGCTAGACTCAAATCTCCAAAGCTCATATTTAAATTAGAATGACTTCATGTGACTTGAAAATGTGATTATGTATGTCTACTAGAAGCATTTGTAGCATGCTTGCATTCTTTGACATAAAAATATGTCATATATGTATGCTTGAAAGGGTGAATTGAATCTCACTCTTCCTCACTTTATGTCTAACCATGTCTAAGTAAGTTCCATGGAGCAAGGAATGGAAGCCAAGGAGCATGAATAATGATACTTTGATAATATGATAGTTTTTTATGTAGTCTAATGTCAAAGTATGTATATATATGATATTTATGAGATACAAACCTTTGATCATATGTAAAACTGTATGAATATGTTATATGCAATAGGTATGGAGCCAAATGTATGAGAATGTAAGTTCTTGACATTTTTTAGCCTTGATATACTTGTGTATATGAACAAGTGGAATGATGGTTTTGAGTTCCATGGTGATATGAGCCTATTATGATGCTTTTATATGTTGTACTTGAGCTTTTGAACATGCTCAAATGGTTATGGTTTATGTGGGAAGCCATTTTGAACCATTTGATGATATAATGAGATCATTTTGAGTCATAATCTTAACTTGAACCAAAACTAGAACCAAAGGATGAGTTTTGGCATGAAATTTGACAAGCATTTACATCTCATCTAGAGCTTTTTACAAAGCTGAAGAACAGAATTTTTAAAACTCTAGAGAATTTCTTATGAGCTTTCAAAGTTAGCCAAATTATGTAGAAACTGTCAGTGATACTATTCATTTGGTTAGTCTAGTTTTCTAGATTTTTGAGAGGACAAATGAGGTCCAATACTCATAAAATTTTACAAGAATATATTTGGCATTATAAGCTTTCTATAACCATTAAGAGCACCAAGTTTGGATCTATGTAGAGAGAGAGATGAATTTTTAAAATTTTAGGTATGTTGTTGTCCCAAATTTCAACTCAGTTACTATTCCATTAATTTTTGTAGGCCAAACGATATTGTTTTGATCTAAACTTTTTACAACGGTTAGATGATATCCTGAGATTTCCAAAAGTCTTAGTTTGTATGATTTAGAATTTTCTAAAATTAGTTATGAATTTTCAAAATTTGGGACAAATTATGAAACTTAAGGAAAATGCAAGTTTGATGTTGAAATTGCTATTATATGCCTCAAACCCGAAATTCATGTCCAAATTGTGATGTTTCTAGTTGAATAAGTGTGTTATGGGTGGAAGATGACTTTGATAAACCCAAATGGTCTATTTAAGCAAAGATGAGTTAATTTGCCATATAATGATGGTACTTTGCATGGCCAAAAGTGCTAATTTGATGGAAATACACACCCTAAGCTATTTATGCTACAAGTTAAGTGTTATATAGATATGATGTTACATTAAAACTTTGGATACTCATATTTTTGTAACTATTTAACCATTTTTGGCATATAACCACTCATTTTGGTACTTTTTTTATGAGATGTAAATAAAATACAAAGGTTCAAATAAGGATACAAGAAGAAAATGTATGCAGAAATGGTAAAATTTAAAAAGCAAGAACTCAGAGCATGATGATCCAATTGAGGTTTTTTTTTTGTTTTTATTTTAGGTAATTTTGAGAGATCTTAAAATTTGAAATTATTTTCAAGAATCATAGGATCAAAAATTTAAATTTCACGAACAAATTATAGTTTAGGATTCTAAGTTTAAAATTTTAGCTTTATAATCTTTTAAAATAATTTTAAAATTTAAAGTTCTTTAATATAAATATCTTTAATATTTGAGTCTTAAATTGTAACTTTTTCTATTCGTTTTGAAAAAAAAAATCCAATTTTAAAATAATAAGGAAAAGGGAAAATAACATCTAAAGACCCTAACTTTGTAAAATTAACATTGAAGGCCTTAAAAACTTAAATTTTCTGAAGGCCCAAAGGACCTAAAGTCTACATTGCAAAGATGAAAATACCACCAATGCTTTCCAAAGTTATCACTCATACTTCCTAAAGTTACAACACGGAAGCTTTCCTAGAATTACAATGGTACTTTTGGTTTGTTACAACCACTGGATGGAAAACGAAAGTTATCACCACTTAGTTACCATTCATGTTTTCCAAAGTTACCACTGCTACTTCCTAAAGTTACTACTCTTACTCCCTAAAGTTACAACATGTCCTTCCTAAAGTTACGAGGGTATTTTGAATTTATTACAACTAGTAAATAGAAATACAAAAATTACTACTACTTTGTTACTACTCATACTTTTCAAAGTTACTACTCATATTTTCTATAATTACATTAGGGATATTTTTGCCCTTACAAGATAAAGTTTAGATTCTTTGGGTAACATCCTCTACCTTCTTTTCTTATTTATTTCTTACATTAGCACATTTGTAAAATATTAAAGGACAATAAAAAAATTAAACAATAAAAGACATACAAAATGAGTTAGAAATCATGTTATCATTATCTAGAGTGAAAAGTTAGAAACATAACCCACAATATACATGCCAAAAAGAATATGCAAAAGTTTATATCTTTCAAAAGCTACCAAAAAGTTTCCCTCCCCTCCCTTTTTATGTTACTAATCTAGAGTTACATCATACTTCTCTATAACTTGCTAAGACATGAACTAAATCTCCTAAATCACAGGGTTTAGAATGATGTACGAAATGTTAACCCATATATATTATACTCTAAAGGTAACTTGAATTGTTGCCATCATAATCTATGATAATCTAGACATATCATCATGAGAATAATGAAAATTATAATTCCTAATAGATAACAACAACTAGAAATTCATGATGAGATGGTCATACTATATTTGCAGTAATTAAAACGTCATTTTATATCATAATAGCATCTCATACACACTCACAGCAGGATAATATAATGCATATATACTCATGGCAAAATAAGATTATACTCATGTTAGAAACAACATCTTTATCATTATGTTCTAAATATATCTACTTTTTTTTTATGTGAACTAGATTGCTAAACCTTTTTTAAAGTGCTCCCTAAAATTGATCCATAATGGAGAATCAAATAATTAAAGGTCACCTCCTTTACTTTTCTTTATAAGGATCATCCCTATAACTTCCCAAAATCACCTCCTTTATTTCTTTACTCTTTTAGGTATTGTTTAGTTGGAGGGTTTTGGAAGGGAGGGGAACTCTCCCCATTGTTTGGTATGAAAAAATTTATGGAAAAATTAGAGGGGAGGGGAGGCAACCTGCCTCCCCTCCCCTCCAAAAGTGGAAGTTTTTGGAGGGGAGAGAAATTTTGTAGTTTTGTTTGAGCAAATTGCCCCTACTTTGTTTTTACTTCAAATATAATATAGATCTTATTTTTTTTAATAGGGTTCAAGATAATTTTTTATAAAAATAAAAAATATTTTTGAATAAAAATAAAAAATATATTTTTTATAATAGAAAGTAGGAAAAAGTTTTTTTTATAAAAATATCTTAAAAACAAAAAAAATTAATTCTAATATCATAAGAGTATAATTGTCCATTAATCCCTCCCCTCCCCTCCCCTCCCCTCTCCTCTCCTCTCCTCCTCAACCAAACAACATATCATTAAAACCTCTTCCCTCCAAATCAACCAAACAACATATCATTAAAACCCTCCCCTCCCCACCCCTCCCCTCCATTGAACCAAACACTCCCTTAGGAATCATTTCTTATTTCACATCATCCTTACACGCGATATCCTTATTCATCTTTCATAATAACATCATAAATAGTCTAAATACAAACTTGCTCATAAAATAATTCTCATACATTAATTTGGCATAATTTATTCCCATCATCAAATATATAGTTACCAACATAAAATGAAAAATAACGCAACATTAATTAAAAATTCCTTTACATGTATTACCCATATAGATGTAATAAGAATTGTTTGGAACTTCATACGAATACCTGGCATATAATTTGAATCAATCTTTTAAGCACCAATATGTCAATCAATAGAATATTATATATTAATATAATTCCTCCAACTTAATCTCAGGGTGATATTCAGTAGAAATAGCAAAAAAGAACCAAAAACCATAATTAGTTCATCCAGTAAAACAAACAAAAATAAATAAACAAATTGATTAACAGTAAACTGAATAGGCAAAAGATAAATAAATAAATGATAGAAAAATAATCCAAAAAAATAAATAAACAATAAAATAGATAACATTAAAATAATGATACCATATAATGTAAATAAGCCATAACTAGTTCATCCAGTGAAACAAACAAAAATAAATAAACAAATAGATTAACAGTAAACTGAATAAGCAAAAAAATAAATAAATGAACAGAAAAATAATCCAAAAAACAAATAAACAGTAAAATAGATCACATTAAAATAAGTAAAGAAATAAAGAAATAGAAAATTAAACAAAAGTAAAATAAATGGGTACTAAAATAGTGGTAACATAGATAATAGTTTGGACATTATTATTCTCAATAAATAAAGTTTTAAATTATAAGAATTATTATAATTATATTATAACCATAAATTTTAAAAATATATTAGTACTAAAATACTAAACAAAATTGTTATTATTTGCCTTAAGCCAAGATCTTCTTTCCAAACTATTGTCTGTTTCCTCCCTCGTTTCCCACGCTCTCGTTACTGTCTCTTTCTACTTTCGCACTGATTCGTGCTTTAGGAGGGGAAGGGGAAGGGGGTGCCTATTCATACCAAAATGGACAGCCCAAAGTAATCATTAATTTATACCAATTGTAATCTTGCTAATCAAGTTAAAGCAAGGTTGAAAAAATTGGACCTAACCGGCCGGTTCAACCGGTTCAGTCGATGTTGAAAACCGGTCAAGAACCGGTCAAACTGGTCAAGAATCGGTGAAAATCAGTCAAAAGCCGATGAAAACCGGTCCAAAAAATTGGTTTGAATCGATCTGAAGCAATTTTTTTTTTGTTTTATAATAGAATAATTTATCTTAAATAAATTTGACAAATTAAAAATAGGAGGTAATAAAAAAGATGAAGGAGTTGAAATATGAAATTTTTTTTAAAAAAAAGAAAGAGAATATAAGAAAAATAAAATGTGCATAATTAATTATTCTTTATACTTTTTTCTATTATGTTCAATTTCCTTTCTCTCAAATATCAAGGTATTTACCTAAAATTATTATTTATTATTTTATTTTTTAATAATAAGTAGAATCTTAATATAATTTAGAAATTCTAAAAATTTAATATTAAATATTCTTAACTTTTAATCATAGATAATTTTTATTTTAAATTAAACATTAATTTTTGTAATATCTTAAGAAATATTGAATTAGTAATCAAATATTTAAAATTTACTAATATTTATTTGTTATATTAAAATTTTAATACATAAAATTTTTAAAATAATATATTTAATTATTATCGATTCGACCAATGAACCGTGAACCAGTACCTCTACCGGTTTCAATGACCGGTCCGATTTTAAAAACATTGAGTTAAAGTCACTCGGTAAAGAAGCATTCCAACGGCTATTTACACTTTGCTGAACGTGGCATTTCCATAATCATGTATGGTATTTGTTTATTATACTATATATATTGAATTAACACAAGTGTTAGGGGTTGATATATCATTTTTAATATTATATTTATTATACTATTTATTAAGTTTTTCTTTATTAATTCTTGTTTAATTAAATCCTTTGTTGTTCCTAAATTTTTTTAGTGATTTTACTTATTATATTTTTCAATACTTCTGAAAAAATCTTTCTTAGATTAATTTTATTAAAGCCTATTAATTATTTCAAATTAAGAAAATAATATGATTATTTCATTATTTAGTGTGATTATTTCATTATTTACTGTATTTTTTAATTCCTATACCTATAATAAAATATTGAAACCAAACAAATTTCACAAAACTTAATTAAATACATAGCTAATTCTATGCTTAATTAATTTATATATCTTAATTAGAGAAAGATGTTACAATTCTCTCCTCCTTTAAAAATTTTGTACTCAAAATTTGAATTATTTGTTAAAATAAATTTGAGCATTTTTCCTTGATCTTATAAGCCATCTCCCAAGTAGCCTCTTTTAAAGTTAATTCCTTCGAGGCCACTTTAACCAAAGAGATAGTTTTTTGAGAGAATTAGAATTCAGAATCCAAAGTAAAAAAAAAAATTACTCTAAAAAAATCCTATTATCATTGTTTTAAGATAGATTATCACTGACTTTAAGTAAAATTTCTTAAACCTAGTGATAACAGGTCTTTCATAATAAATTTTTTTAATTTTGGATTCTTAACTCTAATTCTCCCTAATTTTTTCAATTGCTTTAAGTTAGTATCTATAATTGTAGGTCTTGATTGATAAATCAAATATTTTCTTACTTCCATTGATTTATCAGCTATGATGTGTGAAAGATCCAACATGTATTTTCGAAACTGAAACAAATGAAAAACATTATAAAAGGTTGAACAATTTTGGCATGAGTGCAATTTGATAAGCAACTGACTTGACTCTTTTGAGAATTTGGAAAAATCCTAAATATCTGGACTCAACTTGTTCAACATTAGGGACCTACCAATCCCAATAGTAGGAGTAACATTTAGGAAAGGTTTTCTTCTTTTGTCACAATAGTTTTTTTGCCTACTCTAAGCAGTTTGTAACCTATCTCTATTCATTTTAACTTGTTCTAAAGTGTTTTGGACAAGATTAGGTCTCAACAAATTTTCTCTCTACCTCACGTAAGCATAAAAGTGATTTACATTTCCTACCATAGGGAGCTTCATAAGGTGCCATTCTAATGCTAAAATGAAAACTACTATTGTAAGCAAACTCTATTAAAAGAAGATATTTATCTTAGCTTTCTCCTTCTCATAACACACATGCCCTAAGCATATCTTTTAGGGTCTAAAACAATTCTTTCAAGTTGACCATCCATTTAAGGATGATATATTGTGTTAAAGCACAACCTAGTCCCAAAGGCCTTCTACAAGGCTTTCTAAAACCTAGAATATAGTGTCTTTATAAGAGATTATGCTAGAAGGTATGTAACACCTCAAAATTAATTAAGATATTAATCATGGATTTGAATTAATTAAGAATAATTAATATGGAATAATCGGGTAAGTTAAGTGAATAAAAATTTTGAGAGATAAATTATTAATATGAGTAATTGGGATAGAAACTTCATTTAAGCCCAAATTAATGTAAGAAATCATGATAAGAGGCTAATGGAGGCCCAATAAACCTTGTGCAGACCCAAAACAATGAAGTTCTTAAAACTAGGCCTAACCCAATTAAAACTCAGCCAACCCAACATATGAAGCTGGCCCAACAAAGCAAAAATCTGAAGCCCATTTGGAGTTGGATCTTTGGAGTAGCCCATAACCCATAGAAAACTTAACTTAAACCCTAAAAACTAACCTAGCCACCCCTCATTCTACAGAACCACAAGAGACACACACAAAATTCGGAGGTCCAAATGAGAGGCTAGGGTTCTTGGCATGTTTTCCACCATTTCCCACTTTTAGAACAGATTCAGCCAAGGTAATAGTTATATAACTATAATCCTCTCATCTTTCTCTTTAATTTGACCCAATTAATGTTCCAATTAGAGCACTTTCACCTACACCCAAAATCTGAAACTTGCCATTTGATATTTCTATGGTGAAATTTCGAGGTTGAGGCTAAGGTTGACATTAAGTAAGTATAAACTCTTCTTCTTGAGGTATTTCTACTGGTTTAAGACCCCAATGATTGGATTATAGTATGGATATTAATTTTTCACGAATTTACTTAGAATTAGGGTGATATATTGAAGTTTCTGGTAGAGGACGCCTCTATTCTGAATTTTGGGACTTTGTAGTATGGGGAGGATTTTGTACCACTGGTGGCTTTTGCAATTTGTCTACAAGTGAGGTAACCAGGACTATATTAATTCCATGCATATATCTATTTTAATTTCATATTTGCTATATATGAATGATTTGAAATGTTGAATGAATTAGTTGGTTATCTATTGTATTGTGATTAGACTTTGTGAGTCCATGGTGGAGTTGTGGTGCGGCTGCCACCAATGCATGTGCTTCGATCGAATACCGGGTTATGATCAAACCCCAGATGCACTGAGCCCTGGTTGAGCTTATTGGGGAGTGGGTGCCATGGACAGACCTCTCCCAGTGTTATTAGCTTTTAACATGTGTAATTATGATTGCTAATCTGGGATAGTAATCATAGTAGCCTAACCATTTTCTTTGCTGATATGGCTGTTATGATTCTGATGTGGATTTTGATTCATGCATATATATTAATTAAATTAGATATTATGAATGGAAATTTCCTTGGTTTTTAAGATTCGCATCTCACCCCGTTTTATGGGATCATACTTTCAGGTGAAGGCTCTTCGGATAAAGATAAGGAGAAGCAAGTGGATGAAAATCCATGAGCTCCAACCATGTGGAGAGAAGGCTACACTTAGACAGGTTTATTTAGAGTAGATGCTAAATTTTGTATTCCTTTTTTATATAGCATCAACATGTAATCATGTTGCCAAATGTAGGCTATTATATTTTGATTACTTAGGATGTATTTATTGAAGAGTTAGGCCTCATCTTAGCTTGATATTGGATGTAGAAACCCATAACACCTAAATGTATGGATTTTACTGAATTTATAGTATGGTATACTGTTGGAAATATAATTATGTGACATATTAGATATTGATATGAACCATTGATGTATGAAATCTCTAACGGAATGTATATCGAATATTAATTGTCAATAGTGCATGAATTCTTGTTGTCATTAATCCATGAATTTGCTGACATATGGTAATTGGACGAGTAGAAATTAGTACTTAAGTGTTGAATTGGTAATGGTAGAATAGCTGGGTAAATAAGGTAGATAAACACTATTAGAGTCATATAAAATAAGGGGAAGTGATCCTAGGGTGTTCTTAAGAAGAGAATTGGAGTGCATGAGATGAAATTTAGGAGATATAGTTACAAGAGGGAGTCACGCCGCAGCTTGAAGAGTGACAGTGGCGAGGAACATCGCGACTTGAGGAATCTCGTCGCAGCTCAGTGGGAAAAAAATTGCCCAGGAGCGTGGCAGAATAGAACCGCATCGCGGCGCTAGTCGAGGAAACTAAGTAAGGAGTGTTCAGTAGCGAGCCTCACTAAGGCACAAGAGTTTTTTGCCAAGGCGAGAATCGTGGGAATTTGAACAGTAGTCCCAGGAGGTATTTCCGCCACGGCACCACGTAGGCTAGCCACGGCAATGGTCCAATTTGCCGCGGCAAAATTCGTATAAATTGCCCAATAATTCCCGAGAGTAACTTAGTCGCGACGTGAAAGGTCGGGGCCGCGGTGCAAAGTAAAAAACATAGTTTTCGAGCGCCAAAACCTAACTTAGCCATGGCGGGAGGGTTCCAAGTCGTAGCGCAGGCTCCCAAACTCCTACCTTTAGCCTAGAAACTCCAGTTTCTTCAATGGTAATGTTAGGAAATGATATAGGAACACTTGTGGGAGATTTTTGTGTGTTGGAACTGATGGATGGATGAATCACAAACTCCTCATGATAGTATAATTTCTTTTATGCATTCTCATGTTTGTGGTTGTTTGGTGATGACCCTGACATCAAAGTTCAAATTTTCCTATTTTTCATAATGTAATAAATTGTAATGACTCCAAACCTTGACCATTAAATATTAAGCGTGTATTTAGCCATAATTACCATGATTAGAAGATAGGGTTGTCACAAGGTACACCATGCAATCTTACCACTTGTTGAATATACAATTGGGCTAGTTTATCCAATAAGTAATTCGTTTTAATAACTAAAAGGTGAGCAAACTTAGTTAACCTATCCACTATTACCCATTTAGCATCAATCCAGGTTGAGTTCCAAATAACTCTATCACAAAATCTATTAAAATACTATCTCATTTTTATTTAGGAATTTCTAAAGCCTATAACAATTGTAAGGGTTTTTGGTGTTCTATTTTGACTTTTTGGCAAACTAAGCATTTTGCCACATATTTACTAATTTCATTTTTCATCCCTAGCCACCAATACATCCTTTTTAGATCTTGGACATTTAGGTTATACCAGGATGATGGTGTAGTGGCTTTTATAAGCTTCTTCTAATATTCTATTCCTCAATTCCTAGTTAGTCTAGACACATAATCTTCCCTAAAAGAGAATAGTCCTTACCTCTATTCTAGAAAAATCCTTATGGTTTGGTTAGGATTGTAGAATTTGATTCATCCCTTGTGCTTCCTAAATTTGGGATTTTAAGTCACACTCAATGTTAATCTCACTCATATATAAATTGTAGGGTAACAAGGTCATGGAAAGATTTAAATTTATAAAATGTTCAATCAATTTCATTTCCTCAATCATCATTTAAGCCATATGCAAAGATTTCCTACAAAGAACATTAGCCACTATATTGGCTTTGCCTAAATAATATTTTAATTCAACATTATAATCCTTTGATAATTCCACCTTCCTTTTTTTTTTGCCTCATATTTGGCTCCTTTTAGTCAAAAGATACTTAAAACTTTTATAGTTGCTAAATACCCCAAATTTTGCCCATACAAGTAATGTCTCTAGATCTTTAAGGCAAACACTATTATTGCTAATTCTTGGTCATAAGTGAGGTAATCCTCTTCATATGATCTTAGTTGTCTAAAGGTGGAGACAACTGCTCTCTTGTTTTACATCAAAATACACCCTAGCCATTTTTTAGATGCATCACTAAAAACTTAAAAATTTCCTGAGGAATATGGGATTATTAGTGTAGGAGTAGTAGTCAATTTTTATTCAGTTTCTAGGAACTATTTTCACACTCTTAAGTCTAAGCAAATGGGTTTGCTTTCCTTGTTAGTTTAGTCAATGGTGAAGTTAACTGAGAAAATCTTTGAGTAAATTTTTGATAATACCCTACCAATATTAGAAAGCTCCTAATTTCAATAATGGTTTTAGGCCTTTCCCATTAAACTACTACCTCAATTGTGCTAGGATCTACCAAAACTCTTTCTTAAGAAATCACATGGCTTAGAAAGTTCACTTCTTTTAACCAAATTCACATTTCTTAATTTAGAAAACAATTGTTTTTCCTTACCTTACCTAACTCAAGGATTTTAAGACTAACCAAACTACTCAAACTCTAACTATGTCAGCATAAGAACTCTTCTATGACAACAAATGGTAGGGAATAGTTTCAAGTGACAACTTAAAATTCACAATACACCACCTAAATACATCAAACCACATTGAGCAAGTTTTAATTAACAAAGTAAACTTGTCCACATCCTCAAAGTTTAGACAAAAACCCACACTCAAAATATGACTATACCACACCTAGCATCACCCAAATAGGACTCATGATAGCAAAATATACTACAATAACACCCAAGAAATGGACTATTACACATTCTGTGACAACCTTACCTTCTAATCATTGTAATTATGATTGAGTATACGATTAATAATTAATTCTCAAGGTTTGAGTGGTTACAATTTATCACATTATGAAAATATGGGGAAAATTTGAACCTCGATGTTAGAGTCATCACCATACCACCTCAACAAAAATAAAATTCTCATAAAAGAAATCCTACTACCATAAGAGGCTTATGATTCAACCGTCCGTCAGTTTCAACACCCAATAACCTCCCACAGGTACTCCTATATCATCTCATACCATTACCATTGGGTTTCTAGGTTCAAAAGAGTAGGTTAGGGACTTACGCCGCGGCCTAAACCTTCCCCGCCACGCGGCGAGATTCGTTAATTTTGTCCAGTGATTCCAGAAAGTAACTTGGCCGTGGCGGGGAAGGTTTAGGCCGCGGCGTAAGTCCCCAACCTATTCTTTTGAATCTAGAAACCCTAATTTCTCCAACGGTAATGGTATGAGATGATATAGGAGTACTTGTGGGAGGTTATTGGGTGTTGAAACTGACGGGCGGTTGAATCATAAGCCTCTTATGGTAGTAGGATTTCTTTTATAAGAATTTTATTTTTGTTGAGGTGGTATAGTGATGACTCTAACATCAAGGTTCAAATTTTCTCCATATTTTCATAATGTGATAAATTGTAACCACTCAAACCTTGAGAATTAATTATTAATCGTATACTCAACCATAATTACAATGATTAGAAGGTAGGGTTGTCACACATTCTACATGAACAAAGCTCCAAAAGTACATTTCTAAGGCTTTTGTTGTGCAATCCAAAAAAAGAACCACATTAATACAAACATCAACATCGATATGTTACCACATATGACAGCAACTTACCTTTTGATAGCAACAAGGCTAAAAACATGAGTGAGTAACATGATCACATTCATCATTTGATAGGGTAATCCTTTATACACAAATTACTTCATTACAAGTAAAGTCATCAGGTTAAACATAATTTAAAGTCTAATCTTATAGGTTCACCCCAAATTACAAAATATCAAAATGCCTATAATTGACAATGTATGAATGCAAAATGATACTTTAGCTCACAAAAATTAGCATATACAATTAAACCAATTTATCCAAGTATAGAATCCCACACAAAGTCGCAAACTAAGGATTGTCATCCGATAGCTTTCTCTTATCCTTAGCAGAAGAACTTTCACTTGAAAATGTTAGCCCATAATCGGGATGAGATATAAATCTCAATAACTAAAAGAAATTCTATCTACATGTATAATCTAATCAATATAATGCTCAACATAAAGAAAAATGATAAGGTAAATTATGTAGATTCTTAAATGGACAAATTTGATTATAAGTAGTTACCATCCCATAGTAGCAATCATATGCAACATGTTATTAACCAAAAATAAAGGGAAGGGCATGACCATGGGACAAACTCCCAAATGAGCATGATCATGGCTTGGTACATTTCAAAAAGTACGATCATGACTCAGTGCATGATCACAACATAATGCACAGTGGAAGCTTGATCACAACTCTATTTAAGGACACGATCACAGTCTAAAAACAAGTAGCCAAACTAATCATTTAGCATAAAGGATAATATGTGTAGCAAACATATGATTATTATTTATTAACATATGGAATTTAAAACCCCAAGTCACTTCACTTAAAAGCCAACTCCTCAAAGGTTACCAACAAGTGCTAAAAGCACCCTAAGTGTCCTAAATATACGAAAAATAATTTTTAGTCATTATCCACCAAAAGGGCCATATACCCATTCATCCTAAATATCATAAATCACTTAGAGAACACTTACTTAAGTCTCTAATAGATTAAATGAACTAATTGGATCACCAAAAACTCAGAAATATCATGAGTCACCACCATCACTTGTATTTTTATACATAGAGACAGTCACCTACCAAAATCAGCTTACAAGATCAAATTTAAGCATGTAAACACTACAAAAAGAAGGGAAACACTTACCCAATAGTTCCTCTAACCCTAAGTTTTGAAAATCATGCAAGAAAATATCAAGAACACAAACTTTAAACCTAGGGTTTAGGCGAAAATCCTTTAAATGGAAAACTATTTAGACCAAAATGAAAAAGAAAATGAGAGGAACAATTTTTATATCACTTACATCGCCCCAAATCTTCCTCTAGATGAGTAAATCAAGGTCACAAAGCTAAAAAACCCTAATTCTTCCCCACTAGAGCTTTTTTTTTTCTTCTTGCCTTTAAATATCCAAAATGTTCCAGCTCTATTAATAAAGTGTGTAGCACCTCCCTTAGGATTTAACGAGTGTATGGGCAACCTAAGGGCATTTTGAGTCATGATCTGATAAATCCAAATAGGCTAGACCTTCACTATAACTTAATTAGGGCTCATAAAAATTATTTTTAGTATAGTCCAACTAATTATTGATATTTACTTTAATTTTCTAAACTTCACTAATTAATTTCTCCCAATTAAATTTAAATTCTATAATTAAATTTTTTTTGGGCAAAAATTACTAAATTATTATTATTTGCCTCAAAATACCTACAATAATCATTTTCCTTGAAAATTTTTTTTTCATAATTTTTTCCAAATTAAATTCTTAATTTCTATAATTCCATAATTTTTGGGATGTTACACAACAATATCCTAAAGCGTTCTTCATGTTCTTTCTTTGTTTTAAGGTAGATTAAGATATCATTTATAAAGACAACAACAAACTGGTCTAGGTATGGTCTAAATATTCAGTTTATGTAATCCATAAATACTGCAGGGGTATTAGTCAATTCAAAAGGCATGACTAAATATTTATAGTGTCCATATCTAATCTTGAAAGCAGTTTTGGGGATATCTTCAAAGCTAACCCTGATTTGGTAATATCTTAATCTCAAGTCTATTTTGAACAAAAGAGATGTCCCCCTAAGTTGATCTAAAAGGTCATCTATTATTAGGAAAGGATACTTATTCTTGATGGTTATCTTATTTAATTGTTTGTAATCTATGCACAATATAAAGCTTCCATCATTTTTCTACACGAAAAGCACAAGAGCTCCTTAACGTAACAGACTAGGCCAGATATATTATTTTGCTAGTAGGTCCTCTATTTATTTCTTAAGTTCACCTAATTCTAGTAAGGACATCTTATAGTGTGCTTTGGAAATCAAACCCATCCTGAGGACTAACTCAATCGAGAACTCCACTTATCTTTCAAAAGGTAAGCTAGTTATCTCAAAGGGAAAGACTTCATGATATTCATTAACTATAGGGATACTAGCTACATCCTATTTTATCTCTGACCCTGAAGAGCATAAGAGAATATATCCTTAAGCTCTCTTTATGAACTCTCTACTAACTTAGGTGGCAATAAGAATTACAAACTCTTGGACAAGGTTGATTTGAAACATAATGGAATTTTGATAGCAATTTAAAATCACATTATTGGCTCTTGTCTCCCAAAGGTAAAAAAATGAAATGAATATAAATGGTTTATCTTTTACCTAAATAGAACAATCTAAACAAACTTGTGAAGTTGAAAATTTTCCTTTGATAGGAGTAAAAAACACACAAATCAATAAAGTAATTTAGATACAAGCAAGTTTAATTTCTTCACACAATCCATATATATAAAGGAATGAGTTACTTCTAAGTCAAATAGTACAATTAAAAAATTATTTTTAATAATGCATATACCTTGTATCAAATTAGGAGACTGATTTCCTTCTTTCCCACTTAGAATGAGTACTCTCCAATTAGCCTATGGCCTCAGTTCACAATTCTTCCCTTTTCCTTGAGGACATTCCTTGAAGAGATGTCTTAGATTTCCACAACTGTTCCGCACTTACTATAGACTGTAGGGTGAGCATTTCCTTGTGGTTGTTTTTCATTTCCTTGATTGAATTTAGGCTTCACATTCTTCTTTGGTCTATTTTCTTCCCTCTTCCTCTACCAAAAATTTTGTTTTTTCTTTTCATGTTCCATATCTACCAAGTTCTTTTCAACTATATTGCACTTATTTACTAACTTTACAAAGTTCTTGATTAAAACACCGCTACTGTATTCCTTATTTCAAGCTTTAATCCTACCCCAAACTTCCTTACCTTATAGATTTGATCAAGATTATTTTTCAAATATGAAAAATATTTAGATAATTTTTAAAACTTGACTACATACTGGCCAATAAACATACTACCCTACTTCATACTAACAAGTAAATATTTATTCAAAAAAGTGTTTTAGAATATCTCCTAGGTGATTTGAGTCCTTTGACTTTCCAACAACCTCGTAGCACTTTTCCACTAGTGCCATGCCTCATTGGCTAACATATAGGTTGGAAAAGTTAGCTTTTATGCATAAATGCATTCTAGAGCCTCAAAAATCTTTTCTAACTCCAACAATCATTCTTCTACTACTGTAAGGTCATAGTCACCTCAGAATGTTAGACGAACCTTAAAAATTCAAGTTTATCATTGGATTTCCATTTGCTAGATTTTTGCCTCCATTATATCCAAAGCTTCTATTATCATTTCCATTTCCTTGGAGGTGTTATAAGACGTTATTAGTCATAGATGCTTGGTCCCTAATGGTAGTTACCATCTTTTAAATGGCACCTATCATTCCTTCCATGTTATAGGCAAAATTTCCTTCCTTTGATGCCATTGTGTACATTAGACAAATTACTATTAAGTTGATCAAGTTCAATATCGTATGGCTATTGTAGCGAGAAAGTTATGGCAACAATCATTAATATGCAAGTATATAATTATGGCACCCAAGTAATCATGTGTACCTGCATATTAGAAGTTCACCTGATAATCATAGCTATCTACCTACTCTTTCTAATTCCAGACATACCTAGATCTACCTACTCTGATACCATAACATAACATCATCTACCTTGTTTTCTTATTTATTTCTTACATTAGCATATTTGTAAAATATTAAAGGACAATTAAAAAAAATTAAATAATAAAGGACATATAATATGAGACCATGTTATCATTATTTGGAAGGAAAAGTTAGATACATAACCCACTATATGAATGCCAAAAAAATATGTAGGAGTTTACATCTTTCAAAAGCTACCAAAAATGTTACTAATTTGGAGTTGCAATATGCTACTCTATAATCTACCATCATACAATTTGAGTCCATTGAATCATAGGGGTTAAATCAATGTATGAAATGTCAACCCATATATATTGTACTACTTGAATTGTTGCTATCATAATCTGAACACATTATGAAAATGGTAAAAATTTATAATTCCCAACAAATAATAACAACATTAAAAATTTACAATGGTATCAACATAGTTATACCATATTTATATTAGTTAAACATCATTTTATATCATAATATCATCTCATACACACTCATGACAAAATAATATAATGCATATATACTCATGGCAGGATATTATTATACTTATAGTAGATTATGATTATACTCATGTTAGAGATAACATCTTTTATTATTATTTTTTGAATATATCTACCAATTTTTTTTAATGTAAACTAGAATCAAATTACTAAACCTTTTTTAGGGTGTCCCTTAAAATAGATTTATAACAAAAAATCAAATAATTAAAAGTCACCTCCTTTACTTTTCTTTGTGAGAATCACTCCTACAATTCTCTAAAATCACGTTCTTTATTTATTCATTTTTTCTCTTTTAAGGATCATTTCTCGTTTTATATTACCTTTATAGGCATTATCTTTCCTCATCTTTCATAACAACATCATAAAGAATCTAAATACAAACTTGCTCATAAAATAATTCTTCTACATTAATTTGACATAATTTATTCCCATCATCAAACATATTGCTATTATAACAGAATATTAATTAAAAATTTCCTTACATGTATTAGCCATACAGATGTAATAAGAATTGGTTGGAACTTCATGAGAATTCCATGCATATAATTTGAATCAATTCTTTTAAGCACCAATACGCACATATAGGAGGAACCAATAGAATACCATATATTAATATAATTCCTCTAATTTAATATGAGGGTGATATTCAAGAGAAATAAAAATAATAATTAAAAACTTAATGATATCATATAATGTAAATAAATTCTAACTATTTCATCTAGTAAAACACACAAAAATAAATAAATAATAAAATAGATAGCAGTAAAATAAGCAAAGAAATAAATAAATAAATAAAAAATAAAATCAATAGGTAGAAAATTGGTACTGTATTAAAACGGTAAAATAGATAATAGTTTAGGCATGGTTATTCTTGATTAATTGAAACATAAAAAGTAAAGTCCTAAATTATAAGAATTATTATAATTATATTATAATTATAAATTTTAAAAATATCTTAGTATTAAAATATTAAAAAAATTATTATTATCTAAATCTCCTTCCCAAACCATCCTCTGCTTCCTCCTTCCCACCGCCCTCGCTCACTCTCTTTCTACTTTCTTGCTGACTCGTGCTTCGGGGGGAGAGAGGGTGCCTATTCGTTCCAGAGTGGACAGCTCAAAGTAATCATTACTTTATGTTATACGTGAGTTAGAGATAAAATAAAAAATAAAAAATAATTTTTAAAAATAATTTTTATTTTTTTATTTTTATTTTAAAATAAATATTTATTAAAATAAAATATTATTAAATAATAATTATATAAATATAATAAGAATTGTGCAAAAGTTTCTTTCCTAAAAAACAGCCTTGGTAAAGGAACATTCCAAAGGGCTGGCTATTTACGCTTTTGCTAAACTGGGCATTTCCCTAATCATGTATGATATTTGTATATTATATTATATATTCACCAATTTGTAATCCTTTATTTCGGTATTATTTTAATATTATATTTCTTATATTATTTATTAAGTTTTTCTTTATTAATTCTTTAATTAAATTCTGTGTTGTTTCTAAAATTTTCCCGTTAATAATTTATTTATTATATTTTTCAATACTTGTAAAAGAAATCTCTCTTCGGTAAGTTTTATTAAAGCTTATTAATTATTTCAAACTAGCTAAATAATAAGATTATTTATTATTTAGTACATTTTTTAATTCCTATACGTATAATAAAATACCCAAATCAAACAAACTTCAGATAATTAATTTATATATTTTTCATAAATTTTAACTAAATCACTCCACTAATCCTATAATTTATTAATTTAAATTTTTTAATTTAAGAAAGATATTGTATTTTGGGTTTTAAAAATAAAAATTACATTTAAAGAGTTAAAGTTTTATAAAATTTAGAATAAATTATCTTTAAAAGAAAAATTATTTTTAAAAATTAAAATTATTATTAAATTTTTAAAAATATTACTTTTCCAAAATTTATTAATAATTTTTTTAAATTTTATAATAATTTTAATTTTAAAAGATAATTTTAATTTTAAAAAATTTTTATTATAAATTTTATAAACTTTAAGTCTTTAACATAATTTTTTTAAACAAAAATTATTTAAAGACCTAGGCATAATAAAATTTATAATAAAAAATTTTTAAAATTAAAATTATTTTTAAAAATCACAATTATTATTAATTTTTAAAGGATTTATTATTAATTTTAAAAAATTTATTACTAAATATATAAAAAATTAGTTCTTTTTTATATTTAATAATAATTTTTTTAATAATTTATAAATTTTTTAAAATTTGATAATAATTATAATTTTAAAAAAAACTTAAATTTTAAAATTTTTTATTATAAATTTTATAATATTTAAATTTTATATTATAATTTTTTTAATTTTCAATTCTCTTTTTCTCTCTTTCTGTTGGCTAGAAATCCAATAAAGATGACATTTATACAGCTATATCACTGTTGTGACATCTGAATGACTGCTAGGTTCTGGGTTATTCGTACGCTCTCTGCTTCGTTCAGCATGACTGTTCGGAAGGTACACATGCCATGCTGGGCCTCAACTAGTGACCCCAACAGCTACAAGGCTAGGCATTAGAGTGGTCTTTTCCTTTCAAACAAAAAGCTTCGTGGCTGCTATTGCAAGGCATTTTGCAGAAGAAATTAGTGAACGACACTGATGACATCACCCGTATCTGAAAGCGGCATTGTTTCGTCTTGACCAGATGCTCTCCAATTGAAAATCTCATTACAGCCATTCCAGAGCGTTGTGCGGAGAATTCAATCCTGGCTCTACTAGTTTATTACGTTTTTTCAAATACTTATTAAGGGCACTTTTTTTTCTAGTTCTTTTATAGATTCCCTCGTATATAATATTTTATTTTCATCCATCATCCATCAATATTCAACTGAATACGTCTAGATATATTGTATCTTTTAACAAAAGTAGAATATTTATTAGTCTAAAGAACAAGTTGCTAACCCCCAAAACTCAAGTGTGAATGTCAGCAATTCCCATCCGCGCACATACGACCTTACGTGAGGATGAGAGGAGAAATAATCATTTTAAATCAAAAATCAATAGTTGAAATAAATGAAAATTTACTAATGTGAACATTAAAAAATATATATTTATTATTAAATTAGATCTTTTACAGTTCTAAAATTTAAAAGGGAGTCATACAAAAATATAGGAATGTATATAAAACACATTTTTCTTTATTTGTAACTATTTTTTACTTTTTATTTTTTTGACTATATTATATGTAGTTAATTTTTTACTATAAAATATTTGGATTTATTTATTATATATTTATAATAATTTTATTATTTTTAACTATTGATTTATAATCTAAAAATAATTATTTTCTGTGATATATATATATCAAAAGTAAAATCTATTAAAATGTTAGTTATGAGCTTTTTATTAATTTACTTACAAATTTTTAAGTAAAATATACAGACTTTGTTTTACTTTTATTAAAATTACATAGATCTCGTTTTTATTTTTAAAATATATACTTTATTCTAATTTTAAATTTTTTGATTAAAATATTTTTTATGTAAAAAATATATTTAAGTTAAAAAAGAATATATTAAACAAAAAATTTTAAAATTGAAGTAAAATATAATATGACTTTTTATTTTAAATAAGATTAATATATATTTTAAAAGTAAAAAAAAGACGTATGTATAATTTTAACAAGACTGAAGACTAAATAATTTACTCAAAATCTCTCAATACCAAAAGGAACTTAAAATTAACTTTATGACTCGTTAATTTAATGTCAATTGACTCAGGTTTCAAAACCTAAGACAGTTTAAATGACATTCTATGATAAAAGGTACACTAAACAGTATACTTGAATGGAAAAAAAAAAACTAAAAAAATGAAAATTTTATTTTTATATTATTATTTAAATATAAAAAATTTCTTATTATTTATTCTTCTCAATCTATATATATATATATATATATATACACACACTCCTCCGTTCAAATATACCTTAAATTTTCTAAATTTAAGGCCACCAACGCCAATTGAACATAATGATACTTTGTTCCAAAATCGCTTTCCAGAGTTCTTAGCCAAATTATAATAATACCAATGAATGGTATCGACAGAGATATAAAGTTGGAGTGAGCCCCATTGTTGCGAAGCTCCAAGTTCACATGTAGGAGGTAAGTATTTTCTGTGTTCTTAGCCAAATTATAAGAAAAAACCAATAATCAATGGCATCGACATAGATAGAAAGTAGAAGTGACCCACATTGATGTGAAACTCCAAAGTTCACATGTAGGAGGTAAGTACTAGCAATGGTAGAGTACATTTTTAAGGAAGCAAAAGGAGACTACAGATGCTACAACAGATCTATCAGAAGACCATTACATCACCAAGCTGGGTTGAAATATTGTAGAACGAGGACCACAACAACATCAAGACATGAAGGGACCACTGATGAGCAGGGTACAAAATTGGGCACCACTGGCAACAACAACAGTTAATTGCTCCTCTGGATATTTAGATAAAAGAAGTGAATATTATTGAATAAGATTCAGGTATACTTTATTGAGTATTTGCTATTTGTAGAGTGTTTTTTTTAATAAAAACATGAAAATATAAGAAAAGATTAAAAAATTTAATCATGTAATGCTTAAAACATATTTTGTCATTTTTATTAAAAATTTAATAATAAAATCTAAAAATTATACTTAAATTTTGTCTTAAATAATTGGGAGCAGTGGAGATGGTCATTAAATGTGAGGATAGTTAAACACTTCATGATATGAGATCGTGTGCTGTATAACATGACAACATCCAAGTCAAGGCTTATTGTTATATATTTCTCTACAGTAATGGTTATTGCTGAGGTGACTGAATTCAAAATTCAAATCACGCCAGTATTAAAACATTTGAAAATATCAATACATAACTAGATTTACCATTTGGGTCACATTATTACATTGCTTTAATAATCGAAACCCTATTAAAAATAAGTTTGAATTTTCTATAATCACAAATTAACTATACATAATGCAATTAGAAAGGGATAAAGAGGAGATAAAAAAAAAACAAATGAGTGTATAAAGAAAAGGTGGATTCATATACATTCTTATCTCTTTGTATAATCTTCTTCGACTCTATGATTATATGATCACAGAAAATCTAATTTTATTTAAAAATTGGTAATCCAGAGTGCATCTTGACAACACTTTTGTTGTTTTAATTGTCTGAAGTCGGCTTCTTTGAGTTTAACTTTTCCACGGAGTGGGGAGTATAGTTTCCATACCCCTAGGGTAGGAGTATTGCTGAATTCACATTATAACCTGCCCAAGAGCATATACATGCATTCTTTGCAAAATATAACATTATAGGTACACTGCATATTAATAACCTAAATATATGTGACTTTTAAAATAACAAATACAATTTATAATTTATCTTTAGGGAATTTAAAATGGCTTGTTTACTTTTATAATGCTCATAATTATACACAATCACATAATTATCTCCGTATGAATGTAAAGGAGGGAAAAAAAAAAGGTATACTAGATTACTTAAAGTTAAATGGACTGAACTGTTTAACACCACATGAAAATACAAATGTTACATGTAAGAAGAATTGTTCTATGTCATGGAATGCTCCCTAACTAAATCTAGTCTAATGTTGGGTCTTCTGGGGAGTTACATGGGCACAGAAAGATCGGGAGGTGGCTCCCAAGAGACATGAGATAGTGAGCATTTTGATTAAGGAAAAATTACAATTTAAGATTTTAAATTAAACATATTTATACTAAAAAATTTTAAATTTTAAAATTATTTTAAAAGACGTTAAAATTAAAAATTTTAATTTGAAATATTAATTGTAATTTTTTTCATATAGTTTAAATTTTTTATTTTAAATTTTTTAAAATAATTTTAAAATTTAAAACCTTTCAATATAAATAATTTTAATTTAAAATTCTAAACTATAATTTTTCCTTTTGATCAAGATGCATGGCAATTTGTGTAAACGGATCAATTTTAAGTTGAGTCGTAGGAAAAAGAATATCATGGTATATAGCAGGCCCTGAAGCCAATCCATCTCGGCTTGGGGGGTTTCAGCAGGTGGATTATCTCCTAAATCTGCAAACCAAATCAACCCGCTAACAACTTTGCAGGTTGAGTTGGATTCTTAGAATGGGTCGGATTTAATATGACAAAAGTATTTTTTTCAGTCTCTTAAATTTAGATCCATTTTTTGTCTCAAAAAAGTTGTTTTTTTGTCAATCTTGTCTTATCTCTTTTTAAAAGTTTTCAATATTATCTTAATAACCGAGTGTTAAAAATATTAACAAAAGTTATTCATTTGGCTCCAGCATGGCAAATAAAAATTATTTAATGATCCACATGTCACATTTTTTAACCAACTAAAAAGAAGACAAGATTGTCCTCATCTTCTGCATTTGGTCATCTCCATCTGCCTTCCCTTTCTTCCACCTTGCACGGCCACCACAACCACCAAAGAGGTTATCAGAAGGAAATGACAAGGAAGAAGGTTATTAGAACATTATATGAGTAATTAAGATGGGTTAAATTGAAACATGTCCATGGGGCAAGAAATAGGGTTGCACACATGGTTTGAGGGCCTGGCCCGCCCAGTTATATTGGGCCAGGAAAAAAATGACTGTATTAGACCAAATGAGGCATAAAACCATGCTAAACAGTGTTGCCTGATTCAACCCAATGATATTTCTTTTAAAAAAATTTTTATATGAAATTTTTTTAGAGGCTATTTTTTAATTTTTACAAAATAAATTTCACCAAAGATAAAAAATTGACATTGCCAAATCGGCTTAACTCAACTCGGTGACATACCACGCTGACTCAAGCCAGGGAAATTGGTTAAACTGAACACCGAACTAGTTAAAAATCCAGCCCAGTTAACATGCACCCCTAACAAGAAATAATAACGGGCACGAACAGTAAGTTGCCTACTGCTAAACATTTAGATGTAAGAAATAAATAGGTAGCGGAAAAAAACTAAATAAATAATAAATAATTGAAACCAAGAATTAAAAAACAAAAACAGACAAACAAAAACAACAGTTACATTCAAAGCTTAATATCTGGCAAAACCATATTAGAAGTTAAGCAATTCTACCACCTAGGGCTACTTTATACGATGGGTAAGAGCTTAGGTAAACGGTCACAAGTTCAATCTCCTTTTACGAATAAGAAGAATTCAACAATTCTAACACATTTGCTAGAACTGCAAGACTGTTTTAATATCTGGTATACGATGAAGCTATCTCATAGCGTTGCAGAGTAATGGTTATCTTAGAGATCACTGAATTTTCTAAATACAAATTCCAATTGCACCAACATTGAACTTGTTGAACCCATACCTAACAAGATAACTACAATTGACAATTCAAGGAAATACTAATAACTTGGGGCCAGGTTCCCAAACAAATCATAATTAAATGTAAATTTTAACAATTTTGTATTCTCTATTTTTTTCAATTCTTTTAATTAATCTCAAAGAAATTCAATAATGTTTATGGTAGATGACCAGAACAACTCGAATTTGAGATTTGAACTAATTAAATTCGTATATTATACAAATCTCTTGCCACTAAACCATAGCTAGTGGCTTCGATTATAGAAATCAAATTTTACATAATCAGCATATGAATGATAAAAATTATGATTTACTCGAAGACCCATGAATTGAAACAAAACTGAATAATCCCTCAAATAAAAGCAGAAAAAGAAGCAGCTAAATTCAATATAGATTTAAACATCATAACCTATATAATCTTCCGTGTTTCAAAATGCATTTTTTTTTCTTTTTTTGTTACTTTGAGAGCCAATAAATAATGAGGAACAATGTACAAGCAGCAATTACTGCTGACAATATAAGAGTATCCCTCGAGCGTCTCCTTTTTATTGAACCTGCAGGATCAGACGTATTAGATTAACATAATAACACCAAAAAAGAGAAAGGAAGGCAAAATATCAAAGGCAAAGTCAAAGGATAAACACAGCTTTACAACACACCGAGCAGGCTACGAATCATGGGGAACTTGTCGCCGAGAAGCTTCACTTTTCCTTGAACATCACCAAACAAAGCCCTTTGAGACCCCAAAACAGTTCTTGTCGCTTGAGCTTGACTAATCACATCATCGATCTGTGAAGCAGCAAGAAAATTGAATTAGGTATCATCAAAGGCAAATAAAGAGATAAAAGAGTCATATTCCATAATAGCTGATACGAAATAAGTTTGTATAAAACCCATCCTGATCTAAGGGTGTAAGCAGACATATCTGAAAATTTTAGTCATTAACATATCCTTCAAGAATGCTCCAAATGCAGATATAAAAATTATAACAAAATAAAATTATGAAAGCAACATGAGCTTTAATAGTTAAATATATCATGCTAAACATCAGTGACAGCGACCAAACTGGTCATGCATGCATAAACACACAAGTGCAACTGCAAGTAAGCCATAAAAACAAGGCTTGCCAGATCTAATAGGTACTTACTAAAACAAACTAAACATATGGAGAAGAGGGCAATTGCCTAAAAGGAAATACTTCTAGTACTGATAGGGTACTAAAGATCTCAATATGAAAACTCTGACTTTGGCTTTACCTTAGATATATAATTTTAAACACACCAGATGACAAATCCTTAATAGAAATCTTCGGCTAGGTCCATTACATTAGTACTACTGAGAATGGCCCCCCGAGGGAGCCCCAAGTAAAGAGCAAGGTCCATCTGGTAAGACTTCCAAGAGATCAACACTTGTTGAGCATTCGTTACTGCTGCCTACATATATTCACGTATAAGCAATTTACCAATTTTCCATCCACTAAATCTAGAGAGAAGATTAGAAGTTGATATCTCGAACCAGTACAAACTCAATATGATATGTATTCCATTATCAGGAAAAAGTGAACCTAAATCATTTCCTGTGACCATTCTTATTGGTTTCCAACCTCTTTTTCCTTCATCCAAGACATCTTCAAGATTTGGTGTTCAAAGAAAGTCTCGTACTGTCACAAGTAGTGTAAATATAACAAGAGGCTGAATCATCTCCTATTCTGCTCTAATTATTTGATGAACAAAAGCAAGGGATTTAAGATCCATCTTTTTATCATTCGTTGTTACTGTTGCTATTGCTGATGTTGTTCTTGTTAGTTGTCTTAAAGAATTAAAGTGGTAAAAGTTTGACAGGAAAAGATCTGGAACATTCAAGGAGAAAGTACTCTGGCTGTATATAAGTATAGCCATTAATATCCAAGACCATCAAATTTTGATGGAAAGTAACAAATGTGAGTACAATAATGCAAAAATATAAATCCAAAAAGGTTGGGTTAGGCTAAAGGAATTCTTAACTAAAGCAACATGAAATCCTTTACACAGGCTTGTTGTCATTCAACCATAGCTAGAGTGACAATCTGAAATAACCATACAACTATATTTTTCCACACCACTTCTACCCCGTCATTTCTCTTCACTGCCTTAAAACTTCTATTCATCAGTTCATTTTGTAATTCTGCTTTATATATGACCCAAAAAAAAAGAGGATACTTTTCATCTTATCTTCAACTGAGACCCTAGTACCCCATTTTTGCTATGTTGATTTCCAGCGCAAAATATCTCTCAAGATCACCTAAATTTGCACACAGGGCTGTACAGAAAAGGATATATAACAAACCAATAACATTCAACCTTCTTTTAGAAGGGTGACGTCAATTTTTTTTGAAACTCAAGACATGCTTCTCCATATAGTTTATCCAGCCATACTCAACTTTTTGACACACGTTTCATCCAATTTCATATTCAACGCAGGATGTTCAAAAATTTTATTGATCATTAAAGAACTCTTCTCCTATTTTGCTAAATATACACCAACTTTCTCCTCTGTCATAATTCTACTTACAGCCCCCTCAGATTCTAAGCTTATCCTGAAGTTCCAATTTCCAGTTGAAATAAACCTCCAAGATTCATGATTTATCAAATATGTAAGATCATAAACTAAGATCCTGCATTGAGAGCCCTTGCTTGGACAGATCTTATCATGATTAAAAATTATTTACAAGCTCTCTCTACCAATCAGTTATTTTCTGTTTCATAATACCAACACATAGTAAATGCCTAACTGTTTTTCTGACAGTATTGGTGGTGTGTGGAGCATAAAATTGAGACTTTCTCTTTAAAAAGAAATGAAGTTATCCTCAGACTAATACTACTCTAAACATTCATCGCAGTGGTACAGAAAATGTACAAACTTTTGTAACCTATAGCACATAAGAGCAAGGTATGCTGATGAAAACAAAATTTAAACAAGAAGTGAATCAACCATTGTTTTCTTTAAAAACTATTGAGCCTGCAGTTGCAACACATGGTAGCCCTCCCTAACTCCAACCCCACCTCTCCAAAATAAACCTGAGATCTTCATCCAATTAAATGTGAATAAGATAAAGGAATGAAAGCAAGTACAAACATGTTAGACCTCCTATTCAAAAAGTATATCAAAGAAGGGGTAAGATGGGAAATAACAAGATGGTTGGTTATAACTGAATTTTTCTTTTTTTTTGGGGGGGGGGGGGGGGAGTGGGGAGTGTGTTGCTGAATCTGTGAGTGACAGTTGTCACAAGGAAGGGTGGTTAGTTACCAGACCCTTAGAGCATGATACGTGGCAGTTAACAGTTAGTTGCTTTTTTAGTTGTTAAATTTCAATTTTCTGTTGCAATTACAGCTGTTATTCTGTTATAAGTATTTTCCGGTTCATTAGTGTTCCTTTCTTTATATAAATAAGGAGAGGGAAATAATAAGATGTATGAGGAATTTTTTAATAAAAGAACAGACGATATTGAGTAACAGTCATTGAGCACCTCGGTTCTGTGTCAGAGCGTGAATAAAAGGAGTTGCCGGTTTGAATGGAGGTTAGGGGAGATTTAAGAGGAGTGCTGGCAGACTCAAATTGCCAGGCCTGGATTTCTTTGTTCTTGTTTCCTATTTTTTCTAGTTTCAGTGTGTGTATTTCTGGTTCTGTGTTGCCTATTTCTGAGTGTTTTGCTGGGGTATTTCTGGTTTCCTATCAAAATGATACACCAATGCTGGAGATTCTACACAAACAAATCCCATAGACCACATCATTTCAGCATTATACCATCAAATTGAGTTTTGAGTCTGCTAGAAGAACAGCTTTCCTCAATCATTAATTTACATCCTGTAAAACTGCAGCACTTAAATTTGGCTTCAAATAGGTGTACATTATAATCCATTTCCAATTTAAAGTATAAAGTTTACAGCATTCAACTGACAAAACAAATCTGACTGGGAAAAGGAGGTTAAAGAAGAATATGTATAATGCCAAAGTACATTTAACATTGCCATCTAGGAGTGGATGAGAGTGGTAAGCGTGGTGAGGTTGGTTTTCAGGGTTTGGAAGTACAAAAATGTGCTTATAAAAAATTAAAAAAAAAGTAGTCCATCAGTAAGGATTGTTTTGCATGTGACTGATTTACATTTCTATCATCCATTTTCTTTCTTCTTTCACAGTACTCATAATGTCAAAAAGGAAATTGCCATTAACAAAAGGTTGCAGCATCAACAGTGTTATAAAAGGAAAGGAGCAGGAGGTTATGGAACAGTGATCAACATGGATGAAGCAAAATGTGACGCCCTTGATGGAACTATTTATTCAATTAAGCCTTACATCCAAACAGAATTAGTCAAGTATCTCCATCAACGGCTGAATTCACTGATAGCTCAAAAGCCAACAAGCATCTTCTTTTCACTTTAACCATTCACCTTCAGTCAGACTTAAAACATAAAAAGAAGAATGGGTACACTCAGCATAATTAGAATGTTAAATGGATTTATTTTTCCAACTTTCCATCATTCCCACATTTAGCTTCAGACTAACAAAATCTTTTGCTTTACATTATATATTTCAGTTAATATGAACCACCAACTACAACAACCATTTCTTGCTTTATATATTAAAAACGATTCATGTATCTGTAGAATCAATGTGATATTTCATAATAGAATATATACTTACATGAGATATACTTCCATGGATTGCAGCTCTCTCCCGTAATAACTGCATCCTTGGTGACATACTTCCTGATGCCTGCCAGAAGAAGGAAAATCTAATACAGCTATGAAAAAATCAACCGTATAATTAAATTCAGATCATGCCCATTGCCCACCTTAAATTCACTAATATCATCCCTGACTGAACTCAAAAGCTCCGCATGTTCCTTCATTGAGTTTATGTTCCCCTTAATGCGCCTAAATTCCTGAAAAGAATAACAACATTCAACATGGAAAAGACATGTAAAGTCAGCTCACTAGTAAAAATGCGAAATATGAGATAAACCTACAACATTCAACATGTGCATGTTTGGCGGGACAAAAATGAAATAGAATAAAATAAGAGAATGTACCATTTTCATCTCACCATGAGCATATTTACTCTTATCAATAAGAGTAGTTCAAAGATGGTACCAAGAAATTTGTATTTATTTTTAGAGAAAATGGGAACTGAAAGGGAGAAGAGCTTATGTGGAGTTGTACATAAACTATAACAGAATGTTAAGAGGTCACTGATGGGCTTGCTGGCCCAAATGTGGCTGCTGGCCCAAAAGATAATTCAGTTTCAGCCCACAAGACTTAATTCAGAAGAAGCAAGATGAAGACAAAAGAAGGAACAGACAAAGGAGCAACTAACTCTAAAGCTAGTGGAGGTCACAGATGGTAGTGGAAAGGTGAAGGAGTGTTGCTGAGGGGTTTTGAAGGGAGTGTGCAGTGAGAAGAGGGGTGAATGATGTAGGAGAATTTCCTTTGGGAGAGACTCCGGCTTCTTGAAAGCTAGAGAACTATTTATCTTATTCTTTGTGTTTTTTTGGGTACAAGCGCTATAAGAGTTCTGGTATTTGATTGTTAATAAGGAGTGTTTTGTTTCTTGTTTGTCTTTGCTGTTCTGTGGTTCAAATCTCATCATTTGGTATGGGAGCAATGAGATTCTTGTGGCATGGTTAATACTAGAATGGAAAGCAAAGTAGAAATTTTGGAGCAGGACATGGCGAGTACCAAGCAGTGGATGGCTGAAACTAAGGAATCAGTAAACAAACTTACCAGGCATCTGTTAGCGGCTGAAAGAGAGAAAGTTGCAGTGGAGGTTCAACCCTCCAGACCAGCAGGAACAAGTGGTGGTGCTAATGATTTGGGGAGCACAGCAACAGTGGTGGAGAAGGAGGCCATGAGGTTGAGGAAGCTTGAACTACCAATATTTTCAGGGAAGGATCCTATCAGGTGAATTTTTCAAGTTGAATGCTATTTTTAAGTGAATGAGGAACCTGAAGAGGAGAAAATAGAAGTAGTAGCATTCTGCTTAGAAGGGAAGGCACTCAATTGGTTCCATTGCTTAGACACTGAGCTCCAATCACGTCATGGTCGGAGTTCAAAACTGAGGTCCTGGAGCATTTCCATCATTCACATAAAGACAATCAATATGAGATGATTATGGCATTGAAGCAAAAGGGAAGTATTGCAAAGTACTGTGAAATTTTTGAGATGTCGTCAGCACTGTTGAAGGAGGCTTCTGATGAGGTTCTATGTTCTTAAATGGGCTGAAGGGAGAAATTAGGGCTGAGTTAAAATTAATGAGATCCCAGTCTCTTAAAGATGTCATGAGTTTGACCCATAATATAGAAGAAAAGAATGAAGCATTGGAGAAAGCCCGTGGTGTAAAATGGGATAAGAATATTAAGCCCATTTCAAGCCCAAAATGGAGTGGGCTGAAGTCACCATTCTCTCAGGTTACGGGTTTTATTGACCCGACCCATTGTGCATTAGTAGCAGCGACAAAAGACATCAAATAGAAAGGGATGGAAGAATGCACTGATCATGGAAACCAAAAACACACAAGCAACACTGCTTCATCATTGCTCAAAGGGAGAAAATTTTTTGAAAATTTACAGAGGCTAAGATTGCAAAGAAAAGGGAACTGAGTCTGTGTTTCAAATGCAATGAGAAGTTTGGGCCCAACCATCATTGTAGGAATAGACAACTGAATGTCATTATATTGTCAGAGAAAATTGAAGAAGATGAAGAAGGTAGAGAGGAAACCATGGCCAAGGGAAAGGAGGAGCCATTTGTTTAAGGCAGTGGGAGTGTTCCTATGGCTCTATCTATGAATTTAATTGTAGGGATCACTAGAGACAAAACTATGAACTATTGGGGAAATTACAAGGTGAGACAATTTTGATTTTAATTGATAATAGTGTCTCTCATAATTTCATCTCAACTAGGTTGGTGAAGAAGTTATCGTTACCTGTCCAGAGGACCCTCGTCTATGAGTGGAGGATGGGTATACAGTCAAGGGCAATGTGTGTGCAAGGATTGACAATAGAATTACAAGAGGCCATTGTCCAACAAGTTTTTTATCCCCTTAAGCTCAGTGGAGCAGACATGGTGTTGGGTATAGAATGGCTCGAGTCATTCTATACAAGTTTTTTTATCCCTTTAAGCTCAATGGGGCAGATATGATGTTGGGTATAGAAGTTTGGGCCCAACCATCGTTGCAGCAATAGAAAATTGAATGTCATTATATTGTTAAAGAAAATTGAAGAAGATGAAGAAGGTAGAGAGGAAACCATGACCAAGGGAGAGAAGGAGCCATTTGTTGAAGGCAGTGGGAGTGCTCTTATGGATCTATCTATGAATTCAATTGTAGGGATCACTAGAGACAAAATATAACCATTAAACCATGCTATAACTATTAAACCAAGTCAATCACCCACCAAATATTCGCCCTTATCGCTACCCACACTCACCCAAAAGAAAATAATAATAATAATAATAATATTGAAGGGGTGATGAATGAGATATCAGTGGCAGAAATTATTCGACCAAACAGCAACCCATATTCAAGCCCAATTTTGCTAGTAAGAAAAAAGGATAGTAGTTGGCGACTTTGTGTGGATTACCAAGCACTAAACAAAATAACTGTGCTTGATAAGTTTCTGATCCCTACTATAGATAAGCTCTTGGATGAATTAAGGGGAACTTCAGTTTTTTCGAAACTTGATTTGAAATCCAAGTATCATCAAATTCGCATCAAACCTACTAACAAAGAGAAGACAGCTTTCTAGACACATGAAAGCCACTATGAGTTCATGATAATGGCCTTTGGCTTGACCAATGCTCCCCCCATCTTTTAGTTCTTAATGAACAACATTTTTAGGAAGCATCTCTAAAAATTTATATTAGTGTTTTTTGATAATATATTGGTATATAGTCCCAATTTTTCCATTCATCTTGACATTTACAAGTCACTTTGGAAATTCTTAAAAAGCATTAATTGGTTATTAATCCAAAAAAATATTGTGTTTTTGGAAAACCCAAACTCAAGTATTTGGAACACATTATTTCAGCTGACGGGGTCCAAGCAGATCTAAGAGAGGTAGAAAGTATGACAAAGTGGCCTATTCCCAAAGATATCAAGTCCTTGCAAGGTTTTTTAGGGTTAACCAATTACTACCGTAAATTGGTGAAAAATTATGGCCAGATTACAGCACTTCTCACTGATTTACTCAAGAAAGATGCCTTCAAATGGATGGAAGAGGCTCAAAGGGCATTTGACAGCCTAAAAATAGCCATGACCATAATATCCATCTCAGCCATTGTTGATTTTCCCAAATCATTTGAAATTGAAACCGATGCTTCCGGGGCTGGTGTAGGGGCTATAGTGATGCAAAATGGGCATCCTATTGCATGTTATAGTCAAGTTCTAAGCTCTAAAGCTCGACAAAGTTCAATTTATGAAAGGGAGTCGATGGCAATTGTGTTTGCAGTAAAAAAGTGGAGGCATTATTTGTTGGGGAACCATTTTATAATAAACACTGACCAAAAAGCCTTGAAATATCTCTTGGAACAGAAGGTTTTAGACACAGATTAGTAAAAATGGGTCTCAAAATTAATGGGAATTCAAGTATTGCACAGTGTATAAACCAGAGGCTGAAAATCACGCAGCAAATATGCTTTCTAGAAGAAGGGAAAATGGAATTTAAGGCTTTTTCGATAGTGCAAAATGCAGAATTGGAAGTTTGGGACAAAGAGGTGAAGCAAGATGAAAAGTTATCTGATATCCTTAACCAATTTAATCACAGTGCAGACCACTAATCTAGACTATAGCTTAAAGAGAGATTGTTTGATGTTTAAGGGCTGTTTAGCAATTCCAAAGGGGTCCGCTAGAATTCCTCTACTATTCAAGGAATTCCATTCTTGACCAATTGGAGGGCATATGGGTTACCTAAGAACCTACAAAAGATTGACTGAAGTTTTTCATAGAGGCAAGAAACGAGATGTGCAAGAATATATAGCAAGGTGCAAAATCTACCAAAGGAATAACTACCAAGCCATGAGTCTAGCCAGCTTACTACAGCCCCTACCAATCCCACAACAAGTTTAGGAGGACATTAGTATGGATTTCATCACCAGCCTCAATAAATCACATCGATTTGACACTACAATGGTGGTAGTAGATAGATTTACCCAGTATGCCCACTTTATGCCACTTTCTCATCCTTTTTTAGCTAAGGATGTAGCAGAACTCTTCATTCAAGAAGTGGTCAAGCACCATGGATTTCTGAAATCCATCGTTTCCAACTGCAATCAAGTGTTCGTGAGTCAATTCTGGAAGAAACTATTTAAGATGGTAGGTACTACTTTAAAGTATAGTTCTAGTTGCTATCTTGAAACAGATGGACAAACAAAGGTAGTCAATAGAAGCCTTGAAACTTATCTTCAATGTCGTGCAGAAGAAACCTAAATAATGGTCAAAATGGCTTGCTTGGGCAGAATATTAGTTTAACACAAGCTATAACAAATCAATAGAAATGACACCTTTTAGGGCCTTGTATGGACGCAACCCTCCCACCTTATTCAAGATGGATGATGCTTACTCTCTGGTGGAAGGGGTTAGTGAGCATATTAAGGAGAGGAATTTGATCTTGATAGAACTAGAGGAGCACTTGGAGAAGGCACAAGCAAGAATGAAGGCTCAAGCTGATAGACATAGAAGAGAGGTGAGCTTTAGAAGAGAGGTATGCTTTAGTGTTGGTGATTTGGTGTACTTAAAAAATTAAACCCTACAACCTGAAGGGATTAGCAAAGAAACTGAATGAGAAACTTACTCCTACATTCTATGGACCCTACAAAGTTATAGCTAAGCGTGGAGAGATGGCCTACTATTTGGAGATTCCAGCTACTACCAAAATCCACCCCATTTTCCATGTTTCACAACTTAAATGATCTCTGAACCTGCTATGTTTACTCCAGAAATTCCTTTGGCCTTGACTAAAGACTTAAGAGCTGTAGGTGCAACCAGAGGAAGTTAGACAAATCAAAACTTTATCTACTGGACAACTTCTAGTTCTCATTAAGTGGATTGAACTTCCTGGGTTTGAGAATACTTGGGAAGATTTTGAAACCATCAACCAACAATTTCCTCATTTTAACCTTGCGGACAAGGTTAAACTTGTTGGAGCAGGCATTGATGGGCTTGCTGGCCAAAATGTGCCTGCTGACCCAAATATGTCTGCTGGCCCAAAAGTTAATTCAGTTTCAGCCCACAAGACTTATTCCAGGAGAAGCAAGATGAAGACAAAAGAAGGAATAGACAAAGAAGCAACTAACTCTAATACTAGTGGAGGTCACAGAGAGTAGTGGAAGGGTGAAGGAGTGTTGCTGAGCGGTTTTGAAGGGAGTGTGTAGTGAGAAAAGGAGTGAATGATGTTGGAGAATTTTTTTTGCAAGAGACTCTAGCCTTTGGAAAGCTAGAAATCTATCTTATCCTTTGGTTTTTTTTTTTTTGGTACAAGTGCTATAAGAGTTCTGGTATTTTATTGTTAATAAGGAGTGTTCTGTTTCTTGTTTGTCTTTGCTGTTCTATGGTTCAAATCTTGTTAGTCTTTGTTGTGTTTGTGGTTCAAATCTCATCAATCACTTTTTTCCAGATCATAACACTCAGATGATATTTTTATACCCTATTTAGTTCTTTCCATGTTCATGTTTTTCCATATTTGTTATATCCTTTCCTCGTGCACTAATGCTACCAAGATAGCATAAATGACATCCAATGAAAAGTTATAAGAGGCACCAACCACAGATTCAGCACTTCACAAAAGAATACAGGCTGACATGACATAATACTGAGCGTGACATGGAATTGTTACAGGACATTTGGCTGGAACTTTAACATAGTACTATAGTGACTAGAGACAAGCGACATTTCATTGAGAGAGAGAGAAAAATCAGGCAGTGAGAGCTTCAGTGTTCATGTGCTCCAAACAATGAAGTGAAAGCTGGATAAATATTAAAATGAGCATTTCCTTTAGCTGCTTCAAAATTTGCTTTACCCTTTGGGCTTGGTCGGCCCAAAACTATTCAATTTAAAAAAGAAAAAGCTCACTATTTGAATCTAGAATGGAAAATAAAAGCTCAGATGCCGAGATCCACATTCACATATGACGTGACAATCTTAATTTAGTCCAAGCATCACTTATAAGAAGCCAGAAAGAGGTTCATATTCCTAGCAATCTGCAAATACTGCCAACTAAGACTTATGCAACTTTTATCAACGTAACCTAATAAACAAAGAACATAAAAGTAAAATGAACCATTTGGACTTCTGTAACAATTTACACTTTTATTTCCTTGTGCAAGTAATACCAGGGAATTATTCCTTTGAAAGTTGAACTTCTATCCTACCCACAAAAAAAAAAACCTGACACATATCATACCTGGGTAAATTCATGAAGAATGTCTCTGTGCCTAGCTAGCTTTTGAGTTACAGAAGTGGCCGGTGCTGCAGATGCAGCACATCTACTCATCGAATCATTTATGTCCAATAGTTTCTCAAGCAAGGACTGGATTTCCATTTCCATGGACTTCCATGATCTGCTGGACCCAAGAGGTGGTGACCCACTTTCCACATAACCTGATTGAAAAAGCTACATTATTATATATGTATAGGACTGTGGCAGAACTAGATAAGTAAACATCATAATCGAAGTGCCAGAAGACAGTTGTAATAGTCCTTACCTAAATGATGGAAACTGCTCAATCATAGATAGATAAAAAATAAGCACTGACTCCAGGCTATATGTAAGAAATACTGTACTAAAATTAATAAAAAATGAGATAAAAAGTACGACTTCAGGTTACTATTGTCTTCTGCAACTATATACAGAGCTACTAACCCAAAGAGCTATTTAAGCAGCCAACTTGTAAGATCTTAATACGCTGGAATTTGGCCAGGAATAATTAGTTTCTACTTTCTAGAAGAACTAGTTTATTGCAACTCCTTGGAGGAAGAAAGCAATACTAACAACCAAAAGCCATAATAAAGAGAAGGAAAAGAAAATGTATAGGAAGTTAGTAACTGATTAACAGGGGGAAAATAGCATCAAGAGGCAACAGCTTAAAACTATAAGACAGAAGAGAGGAGATATAAAATGTACAGAAAAGAAGAACGTATAACCACTCAAGTCTCAATACTGTAACTTGTAAAGTGTCTGTATAGCTCATAAAGATATAGGAAAAGGATAGCCCCCAGCCTCACCCGGGGCATAGCGGTGAAAAATATTGCTACTGTCTTTATCATGGATTTTCTTCTTAAGAGAGAAAAATCCATTTTTTAAGGCATCAACCTTCTCTGGAAGAAAATTGCCACATATTTCTCTGTCTGTTCTTCTTAGAATATACCATTTTCAACTTATAAACTGGAGTCACACCAAATCATAGAAACTTATCTTCATTTTATTTCTCCTATACCTTATTTCTGTCCATAATTTGCATTTGAACTCCAGTTTTCCCCCATACAGTGGCGATCATTAATCATAACACCTAAGATAAAATATAGCGAACAAAAACAAGTACGTTCAACAAATAATCCTAAAAAAATGAGAGATCAGACTAAACTCCTCCATAGAGTAAAACTTGTCTTACTTTTTAATTAAATCTGCTAAGCTGCTAAGCAACCACAAGAATCAGCAAACAAACTATTAAAAGGGAATGGAAATTTCATTCCCTTCGTACTGAAAAGAATCAAGAAAGGAGAATGAAACATATATATCCTCCCCCATTAAAATTGGGGTTACTTTGTCTACCCCCGTCTCCCCAATGCAGACAGATTCTAATCGCAATTCTCACAGACATTCAACAAACAAATCGTAATTCGGGAAATCTAACATAAACCCACCATATCATACTGCTATGGTCAACATTCATCAATATGTGAAGCAGCAGAGCGCGAGTGAAAGAATTCAGTGAACAATATCATGAAGAAAACAAACCTCCTTGGGTGAACCTAGCGCCTAGCTTAGCATAGGAAGAGAGCTTGACATCAAGATCGCCCTCGATCTTCCGCGCTTCCTTTCTCAGTTCCTCCCAACCAGATTCCTGCAACTCCATGATCGGATCCGCCATTCAGATCTTCTCAGAAATCAAATCCTCCTCCTCCTCCTCCTCCTCCTTCGTCTTTTCTTATCTTCTGATCACTCTTCGTCGATTCAGTTATTACAGTTAAAATTCTGGCTCACTTGCATCACTGCGTCTATTCAAATTCAACCCTTCGCTCTGGCTTCGCTTGCTCCCTCACAATTTACAAACAGTCACAGAAGGTGGGGAGGGGAGAATGATCGTCTGCAGCTAGTCCGCCCTAACCACCACTGCAACCTGATCTCTGTCAATCTAGATGTGGCTGATTGCTTGCTCTTGTAGGATGATCAATGCCCGGGACCCACATCCTGGTACGACAGTGACACGATTGGGCCCAGTATTCATATGTTGGCCCATACTGAAAAGTCAACGGCCACGCTTCTATATAATGGTTTAAATATTTGTTATCCTATTTTTTTAACAAAAAATATAATATATAAATGTTTGAGCAAATTACTGTTTTCGTCTATGAAAAGGATTAATTTTTCAATTAGGCCTTCTAAGTATTCCTCTCTCTATTTAATCTTGTAATATATTTTTTTCAATCATGTATCCTATTTATTTAAGTCCAAATTAAAAACTTAGACCCATAACTTTAATAGATGGAGGTACAATAATTATAAGAAAAATTATGAAAGAAATAAATTGAGAAGTAGACTTGAGATTGAATCAATATAGTCATTAGTTCCTAATTCATTAATTTGATTGTAGTTAAATCATAATCAAATTAATAATAATTAATTATATATTTTTTAAATTATATATATTAAAATTCTAATATAATGAATAAACACTAATAAATTTTAAATATTTAATTATTAATTTTATATTTCTTAAAATATTTAAGAAATCATTTTTTAATTGAAAATAAAAATTTTCCATAATTAAAATTTAATAGTATTTAATATTAAGCTTTTGAAATTCTTAAATTATATTAATATTTCACTTGTAATTAAAAAATAAAAAGCAAATGGCTTAGAAATAATAAATTGAAAAAAATTATTTATCAAATAAAAAATTTAACCAAATTAAATGTGTATATATATATAGCTTTTATTATATTATTTCATTTAGATGTTTATATATATATATATATATATATTTGTTTGTATTATATTTTTAAGAAAGCAATGTTGAAAGCACATAAGGTAGACAATGCTCTTCCTCCATGGTGTGTGTTCGAGATCTAGTAGAGCAATTCATAATCAATTTAAGTGAAAATTTGTTTGATTCAACTTGATTTTTGATTGAATTTGACCAATTCAATAATCCACTAGTTTTAAACCAATTTTGAATTGAACAACAAGATCTAGTTTGAATTACCATGGTCATAAGTCAAATTTATTTAAAAACAAGCTAAGCGTTTACATGCACATATGACTTAGGCTGACCAAACTTTAGTCTTGTTTTGTTAGCCTACTGTTACGCCCCACATCGGATGGACGAGAGAAGGGTCCTAGGCTTATAAAGTGGGGAGGTCCTTGCCACATCAGCTAGTTTTTGGGGTGAGATAACTGACCCCGTGACAATTGGTATCAGAGCCAGACCCACGTTCCATGGCTCAGAGGTGGGCCCCACTGAAGGAAAACTTGGATACCGTAAAGTAGTCCAGTGGGTCAGACGTGACGAGGGCGTCACGAATTGGCTGGGGGAGCTGTTACGCCCCACATCGGATGGACGAGGGGAGGGTCCTGAGCTTATAAAGTGGGGAGGTCCTTGCTACATCAACTAGCTTTTGAGATGAGATAATTGACCCCGTGACACTACGCTTGACCTAATAAAGAAATAGTAAAAGTTCCTTAGTCTAAATTTTAAGGAAAAAAAAAAAAGAAAGGAGGAAAAATGGAAGGCTTTAACAATGTATATCTATTCCATCATTGGTTCTAATATTAAAACAACGATGGTTCTATATGAAATGAGTAATTTTACATTTTTTTTCATAAAGCTTTCCTCCATTAATTTTGGAAAGCTTCTTTTTGTTCTTTTTTATCAATTTCTCATTTTTATTACAAGAGATAACCATTTTATATATAGATAGACATAGTGTTTACAAACATAAAAAACACTAATATCTATATTGATAAAACTTAAATTAGAAAATACATTACACTTGTTCATTCAATGAGAAGATTTACAAATTACAATCTTAAAATATGAGAAACTGATAATGCATCCCACTTATTTTGCCATAAAATCATAACTCATAACATGCATTACACAAGAATGACAAATATAATATGATATGTAGCAAGCAAAGTATCAAAAGCCCCTGATGTTTGAATCTTGAATTTCTTGCAAATTTTAGTACCTTCATCAAACAATACAAAGAAAGTATTACCAAATTCATCATTAACTTAAACAATAAATAAAACTTACAACATTTGTGAACATTATATTTTGTCTAGGTGAGCTTGGAAAAAATTTGAAAATGAAAACAAAAAATGAATGAATAATAAGTGAGTGAAAAAGCAATAATACAAAAATTAAGAAAAATACAAAAATGTTAAAAATGATATATTATTTTTAAAAATGTTAAAAAAAATAAATTAAGAAAAATACAAAAATAATATATAAATAAAAATGAAAAAAAAAATTATTTTTATTTCATTTTAACTTTAGGAGTCAGCCTATTATTATTATCATTATTATTATTATTATTATTATTATTATTATTATTATTATTATTTAGCTAGGGAAGGCCCTAGGCTTCATTTTAGGATTAGATATTGTTAAGAAAGATCCCTTGAGCACATAGTCACCTCTGCAAATAAAAATCATTAAATAGATAAGTAAATAAATAAAAAGAAAAAGAAAGAGATAAGGAGGCAAGAGAGTGCAAAACGTAGATTAGCTCTGCATTTTGAAAACCCCTTCCCTTCATGCATACGTGATAGAAGATAGAGCAAGACATATACGATGAAGCTAGCTCTTCCCATGCCCTAGTAGATACACCAAAGGCTCCCATACTACGAAATTAAGCACTTTACTGAAAGAAATGGCCTTCGACTTGAAAATTATCTAAACATTATGCATAGAATTTTCAAATTGAAGATTGATCAATGGTAACAAGAAAACTGGTGATTGTTGAACCAACCAAGATTAATAAAATTAACTGATTTGCAATATAGTGCTCATCAGGTCATCTCACAATGAGCCTTTAGTCAAATTAATCATATTAAGTAATTACAAGAAATCATTGATTTAGAATTAATTAGAATGGGAGTTTTATGAGAAATCAAAAGACTGATAAAAAAGGAATTAGTTACTGAAACAAATTAAGAAATAAATCAATTTACCAAAGCACAATCAATTTTAAGTTCCGTCCCCGATATCTCACCTTCCTCATCCTCTAAAGATGTCCCTAATTCAATTTTAATCTTCTAGTTATTACTATTTGATGTCCCTAAATTACCACCTAGAGTTATGATCGGCCTCAATTATTAATCTTAACACAATTGTACCAGATTAACAACACAAAACCAATCCTTATTGGAACGTACCAAGATTAACATGCAAAAACTTCTAACATGATAAACAGAACTAATCTAATTGGCTAATCAACCGATTAAATCAAAGATGACTCTTAAGTCATACAAACAAACTAATAATTATGCAATCTAAATTACTTGACTAGTATAATTAAGATTAATATAAAAACAAAGAGGAGAAGAAAAAGAAATTCATTTTGTTATTAAAATCAAACCAATATGTATAATTAAGCAAAAGACATGGGTATTGACATCAAATTCGATATCCTAAGGGAAAATATAAAGCACTAGATTGGCTAAGGTTACATCATATGACCCAGAACAATAAAAATACATTATTAATTGTTAAATAAAATAAGTCCATCGTTCAAAGCCCTTTACTAAATGTCCAAATCCATCTATGTGGCTTAGCTTACTTGCAAGAACAAAAATATAGATAATTGGGCCTTTGTTGACCAAAATATAATGATAATAATTAAAGTCCAAATTCACTAATTACACAATTAAAATACATTAATCCTAATTTATCCTAAATAATATCAAATAAATCTAAGGTCATCAAATTAGTCCTACTAAATTACTATAAAACTAAACATAAGGAATATAAAATATATAATTACTTGTATTATCAATCAACTCATGAGAGGTCTTAAAGAAAAGGAATTCTTTGGAACAACAATAGCAGGTTCATTCACAACAATCTAAAACTAACTTGATCATTAATTAAACAATATAATCACTAACTTCATATAATGTTTTTCAACATTGTCCATACATTTCTATTTTTTTAGATAAATACTTTTATTGTAAATTGATTGTACAATTATCTTTCTTTTTAAATTTCTTTTTCTTCTTTGATGTAGATATGTATACTATTGAGTTCCAAAAAAAAGGGCTCGCCCTATGGCCATATATATCTCTTCCTTGCTCTTAAAAGTAAGTGTCTTACACCAAAAGATAGTTATAACATAATCTATGCTAAGATACTAGATAAGAACATTGTTCTAATTTTGTATGACTTGATCAGATCTTACATGTTGCATGGACCTTGTAGAATGGCAAATCCAAAGTCTCCTTGTATGAAAGATCAAAAGTACACCAAATATTTTCCTAAAAGATTTGTTTATAGCACAAGCATAGATGATGACTGGTACACAATATAAAAAAAAGATGATAGTAGCACTGTTGAAAAAAAAATCCCATTGGACAAATATTTTGTGGTCCCTTTTAATCCATGTTTAATCAAGCTCTTCCAAGCTCTAACGTAGAAAGATGCAATCAGTTATTGTTCAATAAAGTATTTGTTTAAATACATTAGCACAAAGAATGACTACGTTATAGCAACCTTGTATAAAAATACTAATAATACCTTAAGGTAGTCCGAGATAGATGACATCAAGAATCATTATGACTACCAATATATTTCAGCTTATGAAGCATTATGGAGAATTTTTTTCATTCAATATCCATGATAGAAAGCTATTCATTGAGAGATAAAGTTTTCATTTGCTTAATGAGCAACCTAATATATATGTTTTCAAGATGGTGATGTAATCCAAGAAGGTGATGTAATCCAAGATGTCTTGGACAAACCTAGAATTCAAGAATCAATGTTCCTATCATGAATAACATCAAATAAAGAGAATCTAGAGACCAAAAATTTAACATATATTGAGTTCCCTGTACATTTTGTTCAAAATGCTAAACTAAGAAAGTGGACCTAAAGCAAGCAATGATTTAGCATTAGCATGTTACATTATCTACCTTCTACAGTGGTGAACTATATTATCAAAGAATTCTTTTCAATAAAGTACAAGGTGTCACATGTTTTGATGATATTAAGAAGGTTGTAAACAAAACTCATAACATTTCAAGCAGTAGTCCATGATTAAGCCTTCTTAATGATGATCAAGTGTTTATTGCAACAATTTATGAGGCCTCTATATAGGGTAGTAGTCATTCTTGAGAGCATATTTGTGAATATGTTATTCTTCCATAACTTACCAAAACCTAACATTGTTTTGAATAAAACATTATAACTTCTATCCCAAGACCTTTTTTACACTTAATAAAAGGATCTATAATCTTTAGATTTTTCTTTTAAACACATAAACTATTTTTTCTTCTTATTGAAAATGTTCATTATATAGTCATGTTTATGATATTAGATAGTTGTTCTCCTCCTGAATTTTAATTTGATTTGATGCACAATCTCTTTTACTAATAAAGTAAATTATGTGATATATCTATAGCTAAAATGATATAAAAAATTATACTTATTGATCTTGTTATATTCTTGTGTTCTATCTAATTATCATTAAGAATAAGGTGTGTAGTGTAACAACCAGAATTTTTAAAAATTTTCTAAGTCTGCTGATTATAGCTAGGACCTTTGCTGGCTATAGTGAATGTACCTGTTCACTATAGTGAGAAGCCAGCTAGCTATACTTCTCACTATAGTGAATGTACCTGTTTGTTATAGTGAGAATACAACTAGCTATAGCGAGTTCGGGCATTCTATACAAAAATAAGAGAGTTTCTCGTAATAGCGTGCGTCGTAATGAAAACAGGGACCTGAGACTGATACTACCCGTTGTAGCGAGGGTTATTTTTCGCTATAGTAAGGGTGGGTCCGGAAAAGCGTGAAAAAGTGTATTTTTACTTCTTAAAGACCATAGAAACTTCTCTTCCTCTCTAACTGACTTAAGTTTTGACCAAAACATAGAAATGAGGCTTGAAAGAGTAAGAGACAAGAGAAATTCAAGGAGAGAGAAGGAAGGAAACCAAAGAAGAAAGGTAAGAATCCGTAAATATTTTCATGCTTCTTCTTCTTAAGGTTTTATCCTTCTCCTTCTAAGCTCCTTTTTTCATGGGTTGCTGAGTAGTATGGCTTTATTCTAACTTAGAACAAGTATGAAACTCTTGAATTAGAGTGTGAGAAATTGAGCAATGCAAAGGAATTAGAAGAAGAGGTAATGAAATTCTAGGAGAAACTAGGGATTCTTAAATACTTTGTAGAGTTTGCCTTGATATAAGAATCCTCTAGCCTAGTGAGTGTTTATTTGAGTTATAAAAGAGTAATTACATACTATTTGTTGTGTCTAGGCCCAAGAGATCAAGCTCTATCTAGTTGTAATTGTGAGACCAAGAAGGGAGAAGAGAAGTTGAAAGAGAAGGTTTGTGTTGTCTTATAAGGTAGCTCTCCACTCTTTCTTGATGTATTCTTGGATGTGTGCTGGTTATTATATGCGTGTGTGTGCACATGTATTATGAGATATGCCATTTGATATTGCCTTAATGCATTGGTACCAATATGCTTATATTTTGGGTTATGAAAATTGCTCTTAAAGGGTGAGGTGCTACCAAAAGTTTCATGTGATTGGTGAGGTAGAGCCAAAAGTCCCTAAAAATGAGTGAGACAAGGCCAAAAGTCTTATGGATGAGTGAGGCCAAGTCAAAAGTCCTTAAATCAAGGGTGAGGCCAATCCAAAAGTCCCCACAGTAGGGTAAGGCTAGACCAAAAGTTACTAGAACTTATTCTTGGCATTAATATGATATTCATGGCATGTAAATCATGTATTGTATGATTTTGAATGGTTAGATGCCTACTTGTATGCTTTGACATGTTTATATGCCTTGATTGCTTTCTTGAATGAGTGTATGAGTTATTGAGATTCCATGAATCTCACCCCCTTCCCTCTCCCATCTTAACATGTTAGGTGGAGCTCAAGGAGACTAAAGTAGAAGTCAAGGAGTTTGAAAAGCTATTTCTTGCCACTTTGTATAGTTTTGTATGGCCTTTGATGTAAAGAGATGTAAATATTCATATGTATATGCTATTTTTTAGATGTCAATATTTGAGCAAGTGTAGAAATATGTATAAATGATGTGTGAACCATGTATAGAGCCAAAGCAATGGAAATATGAGATTTTGGTCCCTTGGTGGCTTATATGTAGTAGTATATTCTTGTGTATAGTATAGTGAGTTTGAGATGTATGATAGTTTAGACTGCTTGAGAAATTCACATATGTTGTGTTTATACTTTAAAACTTGCCCAAGAGCTATTAAAACATGTAGGAGGTCATTTGGACCCACTTTGAACTATATATGGTGTTAAATTTGCCAAATTCGTGAGTTATGTCAAAATATGACTAAATGAGCTTTTCTTGATCTAAAATTTAGCTTGCATCTAGATTTGTTAAGGGCTTTTTTGAAAAGCTAAAGGGCATAATATTCGGAGCTCTAGAGAATTTTTGGTGAATTTTCAAAGTTGGCCAATTTTGGTAGAAATGGCATAGTTACTGTGCTATTGGTTAATAGCTTCACCTCTATCACACATGGGTCAAATGATGTCCAATAGCTATGAAATTTTACAAAGAAAAACTAGACATTCATAGTGACCTATAACAACTAGAGGCACCTCAATTCAAGGTCTGTAGAAGGAGAAATAATTTTCTGAAGTTTTGTGTTAGCATCAGGGATACTAACCGACCTTCGTTACTATTTCATCAGCTTTTGAGGTCTAAAGACTATTGAAATGTTTAGACTTATTTTTTTCCTTTAGTTAACATCTGTACCTTTTCAAATTTGTATAATTTGCCCAGATTGGATTTTTATGGAATTAGTTATGAATTTTTGAAGTTTATGACAACAAATTGTATCAATACCAGGGACAGCTAGACCTTTGTGCCTTTTTCATTGCCAAACATGGTCTAAAGGCTATATTCATGTCTTGGAATTATTTTTAGTGTAACATCCAGAGCTTTTTATTTAGTGTAACATCTAGGGATTTTTAGAAAGCTATGGTTTGCATGATTCTCATTTTTCTAGAATTAGTTATAATGTTTCAAAGTTGGAGCCAAAATATGACTTTTGGACCCGTGAGAAAATTTGTATTTTTTTAGTTTTTGACTTTATATCCGTGACTCATGGATTGTTTTATACTATGTATGAGTTTTATGAATGGAGTTTGAGCAAAAAATATGATTGATAGGGTTCATGGGACCTACAGGGCGAAATGTAAGTGTCTGAACCCTCGACATATAGCATTAAAATACTACGGTTTTGCTCTTTTCTTTAGAATTTCATGGAATCAAGCATAAATATAGATTAGATGAGGTTAGTACATTATGGTGTTACATGTAGACATTGTATTTTGTTTGGGTAAGCTTGAGAAAGTTTTGAAAAAAAAAACAAAAATGAATGAATAATAAGTGAACAAATAATAATAATCAAAATAAAAATTAAAAAAAGAGAGAAATTAAGAGAAATATAAAATATGCTAATTGTATTTTAAATGCTTTTATTTTTTGGTAAGACCTTAGGTATTAAGTGTTGGGATCATATCTTGGTAAGCCTTTAAAAGAGCCCATTTTGCAATAATAAATGAAACCAAAACAACAAAAATAAAAACAAAAATAAGAAAGGAGAAAGGAAAAAAAGAAAAGAGAAAAACTTGGATCAAAACATAAGAGAGCTAGTGTTTTGACCTAAACCTTCATATGCTTCTTCAATAAAGCAATCCTTCTATACCTTGGCAGCAAGTGCCATGCCCTAAGATGGAAAGGAAGATATGGAAGCCCCATGCACTAGTAAAAGCTTAATGAAGTAGTGACAAGGCCAGGATTGACATGAAGCAATAGAGAAGATCTAGGTAAGGAGCAAGCCCAATGATTATAAATTGGTAGAACAGTGTGAAGTTGGAAAAAAAAAGAGTAAAGATGAAAAAGGAGGTAAGAGAATTTTTTTTTTCTTTTTGAACTTTAGCTTTGGGATAACATCTAAAAATAGGAGAAACAAAAGACATAAGTATCAAAGATTGATTCACCAAAGTAAGACCCATGACTTAATGAAGTAAAAATGCATGAAAAGCTTTGTATAAGAATTCTAACCCCTAAAATAGCTAATTAAGCACAATCATATGATTGATAATCCATACTTAATGTCTAAAGTAAATAACAGTTTACTAATGAATGAAAATATGAGAAAATTTGAACCTTTGAATCATTAAAAATCATTATTTAAGTAAGCAAGAAGTTTAAGCTTATAGAGGATTTAACTTCTCATATAAGACCTTCAACTTATGATTAATTTTAGATCTAGAAACACAAAACTCATATGTATTGGTCTACAAGTCATTAACTATCATTATCATAGGGGAAACTAAGTTTTAGAAGCTAAAATAGGGTTTTGGGAACTTTGGCCGTGACTCAAAGGGACATCCCCATGGCTAAGATGGCTATCAGAATCTCTAAAAGCATCAAGTCATACTCACACTGTGACTTAGACACTCTCTGCTATGATTTAATTCAATTCTATAACTTAGAAACTAAAATATCAAACTTATGCTGCAATTCAACTCATTATTGTATCTAAAATACAAATTCTCTGATCCTTACCATGACTTGAGATATTTATGCTAGGGCGAGATCCCACTAAGCCTCGCTATTCAAAACCTTTTGAGTCTCACCATGGCAAGACTGCCTAATGTCGCGGTGAGCTTACATGCTGTAACTCTCCCTAGGTAAAATTCATAACTCATGTCATAGCGGAACTTGTTGCATCATGGTATGACTCAATTTTGTAAGAAACTTAGGCTAGTTGTTTTGACTTGCGCTATGACAAAACACCTTATGCCACGGTGCTATTTGGTTCTATATGAGCTATAGCCACGACTCAAGATACTACTGATCCTAAACTCTTATGTTCATGCCCCAACTCTTTACTACCAGCATAATTTAAGCTCTAAAGGCCCTTTATGGCTGAATTGCATGGCTTTAATGACCTACTAGTTCTTACACACCTTAATTTACTAACTCTCATTATTTGGGGACTTAAGGATGGTTTATGTCAAATATAAAACTTCACTACATATCAGTAAGTTTATTGATTATGACAGCAAAGGGGTGCTTAGAGCCATAAGTGTTGATATCAAAATGTGCAATTCCTTATCATTTGACCTTAAACCACGTTGGATAAGTTTCAATGGTCTAACTAAACATGTTCCTACCTTTAAGACTCTAAAGGAACCTCATTTACAAATTCTGATTGTGGCACAAATCCATTCCTCCTATAAGGCATATATATATATATGCATACCTAATCCAACAAAAAGCTCTATACAACAATATTCAAAATAGTTGTAACACCATAATTATATAGCTTATCTCAGATCATTTCTAGATTCACTTCCTTGAATTATATAAGCTTGCCAAGGAAAATCATTAAAAATATTCAATTTAATTATGTTATGTCATGCATGTATTTTTCATTCCATGTCCTGTGGATCATATGAAGTCATTCATCTTATTCTCATATTTAAATACACAAATAAAAGTCAAAACTATCTCAAGAAGTGGCCTAGAACTCGAGCTAAAGGAGTACATGCATGAAAATAATGTGCGCAGCCTTGGATTGAAATTCTAACTTTCTATCATGAATTTTGAAAAATTATAACTAATTCTAAAAAAATCAAAATTAAGCACACTATACTATTTTGGAAAGATAAAAACGTCTAATTTATAATAAAAATAATTTCAGACCACAATAGGGATGTTTAGCCACCAGAAACTGATGGAATAATAACAAAGGTCGCCTATCCCTACTAGTACTATCCCTCAATTTCAAAAATTCATATCTCCCTATTCAAATATCCAATTAGAGTGATCTTAGTGATCATGGAAAGCTTCTTATGTCTAGTTTATTTTTGTAAAATTTCATAAGTATTAGACAACATTTGGCCCTTGAATAATAGAGCAAAAAAAATTGACCATATGAACTGTGTTTGCATTAGAACAACAAAAAAATGCCAACTTTAAAAAATCATAATTAATTTCACAGAGCTCCAAATAATCTGTTCTTTCACTTCCAAAAAGCTCTAGATGATATCTATATGCATGCCAAATTTCATGGACAAATTCATTCATTTGGTTAGATCTTGACATTAAGTTGTATAATGGTCACTTTTATGTCTCATAAAGGGTCCAAATGGTCCATTTTGGTTTCAAAGGCAGTCATGGCCACTTGAGCATGAGAGAAAGTACAAAAATGGTCTATTAAACTTGTCTCAAAAGTGCAAAAATCCAGATTTCTCAAACTCACTCATCTACCCCAAGTTATACATAAGAGCATACATGCCAAGTCTTGCCATTCAATATCCAAATCATGCTATTTCATACACATGATATTAAATCTCATTCATACATCATACATTTACATATTTACATATGTTCATAAGGTCATACAACATATACAATAAGGGATTACATCATGTACCACTCATATGGCTATAATTTGGCATGTTCACACACTTGTTTGTCAAACTTTCCTCTTCAAACTTGGTGGCTCCCATTGCTTGGCTTACTTGGTCCACCTAGACATGTTAGCCATGTAGGGAAGAAAGAATGAGATTCTAAGAATCCCAATAGCTCTTCTCCCTTTCAATCACACATAAAGAATGCAAATCTATGTCTAAAAACACATGCATGAATATTATGGAACATGTGATCATTCAAGAAGCAATTTCTATCATTCAAGAAGTCATACAACACATCTATAGGCTTGTTAAGTAAGTGGCTTAGCCTCACCCGTTCTCTTTTAGGATTTTGGACTTGCCTCGCCTTTTTTCTTAAAGGATTTAAATTAGGCCTTACTTTTGGAAGACTCTAAACTTTGTCTCAACCATTCTTAAGGGTTCTTGGTTTATCTTCACTATGACTAGAGGATTCTTGGCTTCACCACACTCAAGCAAACCAAAGCAAAGTCACAAGACATCGTTTGAAGATATAACGCAACATCATGGTATCATGGCATTTAGAATCATGCTTAAACACTTTTTCATGACTTAAAATATACACACACATATTCAAAGATAAGACAAACATTTATCCATACATGAGAGAAAGAAAAAAGAGCTACCTTTGTTACACAAGCACACTTTTCCTCTTGGATTTAGCTTCTATTTCTCAGCCACACACATACAATGAGGTAGGACTTATTTCTCTTGGCCAAGACACATTATATAGGAGCCAATTATACTCTTGAACCAAATTCTAAAGCTACATGTTCATTAGAAAAACTAGGTGGTTCATATAGCTCTTTTATGATTCCATAATGTACCTAATGAAGTAACCATATGAAAACATGATCTTTGCTCTATTCTCTTCATTCATTTATGATTCTTGACTCTTTTTAATCCTCTTGAAGTCATCACACAATCAAATTAAGGAGCCTAGTTAGGTGTTGCTTCTTTAAGCCATAATATGGAACCTATGATACCATCTCACTATCCATGGTTTCTAAAATTTTTTCAAGGCTTCCTCTCATCCTCTTCCATCATATATAACTCAAAAATAAGCTTGGAACAAATTAAAACATTCCCTTGGTACTCTTTCTTGCCTAGGCTGAAACCATGCTCCATGTGAGTACCAAGTAAGTTTGCTTTGTTTTCTTGATGGAGATGTATATGAGGAGTACAGATCTTAGGAGCTCATCCAAACACTCATTTAGGCCTAAGGATTATTGTATTAAATCAGGTTTTTGAAAGGACATTTGAAAACTCTAACTTTTCTATCTTAAAATCTAATGGTTATTTTATTATTTCTTTTACATATTCTTATTCTCATCCATCATTTTCCTAAGATTCATCCTTGGTTTAGCTAGAAATCTAACCCTTCTTAGCTAGTCTTACCTAGGATGAAACACACACAAGAGGAGGAAGAAGGAAGATCAAACATGGAGATGGTAAGATACCTTAGTTTCTTAGTTCCTTTTGCTTGTTTTTCACCTTGCTTGGCTTCTTCTCCTTGAATTTAAAATTTTCACTCTATTCTGCCTTCAAAATAGATCCAAAAACTTCAACAAAACCATAAGAAAAAATGGAAGATGGAGGAGGAGGAGTTTGTTCAAGAGAAAGCATGAAAATCAATGAAAACCATACCTTTCCTTAGCTTTTTCTCTTCCTTTCTTCTCTTTCTTGTGCACCACAATCCCTTGCTCCTTTCTATGGTTTAGGGCAAAAACAAAATGGGCTAAGTAAAGGAGGAGGTAGGGCGTGAGGCTATATATAGCTAGGTTTAAGAAGTAGCTTTCAAAAATTTAATTTTGTCCCTTCATCTTGGCATTTTTGTTCCTAGTTCATTTTAGCTCCTTTTTTAGAACCATATTTTCCATCATAAAATCTAGCTTCCTAATCTTATAAAATTCCTTTGGAATCACTCAAATCAGAGCTAAAATCTTTCTGAACGAAAAAGTCAAAATTTGGATCAACTAACATTAGAAAACATACACCAGAGGGGTTTTAACTGTCTCGAGACTTCCCATAGTTTTTAGGGTCTCTGAGAACCCCAAAGAACTCAAATTTATCATTTAAAAAGCCCTCTTATGAGAATTCTAAATTTTTCCCAAAAGTACGAAAATGTCATTTTGTTAAATTTCATCCAGCCATTTTAGCCTTCATTTCAGGGTACCTCTGGGCTCCTAAATTCATTATTTAGTGTCTAAATTATTATTTTAATTTTTTTGGCCTCAACTAATTCATTTCAGAGGATCAGCTTTAAAAACGTATTCGTTTTTATCGTTTTAACAAAAACCAGACATTACAATAGTCATTCATTTCATAACATAATTATACTCTTAAGTGGATAAGTCATGGTTCATCATTCGCAACAACCCATATTAGATCAAAATTAAATACATATATAAAATTTCATGTAATTTAAACTCTAACTTCCTAATGGTTGCATCTTTGGTTACAAAACATCAAAATACCTACACTTGGCAATATAAATGCATCATAATGCTATGCAAAATAAATTACAAAAAGGTTAGCATCTACTAAAAGGCAAAGTCGTCTAAGTGTAGAAATCCACACACAAGGCCTTAAATTAAGGATGTTCATCTACTTACTTTCCCTTTTTCCTTAACCAAAGAACCTTTACCTAATGAGGTGAGATATGAATCTCAGTAACTAAGTGAACATTCCATACATATGAACAAATTAATCAATATAAATGTATTTTATATTAATAAATATTAGAGTCATCAACTCAATTAGCAAATGAACTAATTGGGCTATTAGTGACTACTATCCCATACTAATAATCGCATACAACATGTTAATGGCCAAAAATAAAAGGAAAGGCCTATCCACGGCTCCAACTCCTCATCGAGCACACTTATGACTCGATGCATTCATGAGTCTGATCATAACTCGATGTTTGATCGTCGTACAATGCATGGGTGGCAGCATGATTATAGCTCCATAAAGGACATGCTTATGGTCCAAAATAATAATTAAGTAACCAACTAATCATTTAGTATAAAAATCATATAAGTGCAACAAATATTATATTAAAATGAACATATGTAAGGAATTAATCCCAGTTACCTCACTTAATTGTGTCAAATTTTGAAGCCAAAATAAATTTTCACACATTAGAGGTCATAAATTGCCAAAACAAATTTCCAAATCATTATCCATTACATAACTTAACTACCCATTCATTCCTAGCATCAATAATTACTCAAAAATCACTTACTAGCCTCCAATAAATCTCAAATTCAGACTTGGGTTTCCTTTTACTAGAAACCTCAGTGTCTTATTTCAAATTCTTGGCATTTTTGTACATTAACAAAACTTAAAACATAAATTAGTCCTTGGTGCCAATTTCTAATATGAAATATATCAAAATGAAGAGCAAATACTTACCTAATAGTTCCTCTAACTCCAAACTTTGAAAATTAAGCAAAAACTACCAAAACAACTAGTTTTAGATTTGGAAAAAAGATGAAAATCCTCTAAACGAAAAACCAATCAGTCCAAAAATAAAGAGGAGTATGAGAGGATCAAGTTTTACATAACTTACCTTGGCTAATTCTGATTTTAGAAGTGCAAAATAGTGGCAGGATGCTAAAGAAATCATAGCCTCCTTCCTAAGCATGATTTTCTCTATTGGTTCTGCTACCCACACTTTGTTCTAGCAGAAAAGTGATAAGTGGCTACCTCTTCTTAGGGTTTTTTAAGCAATATAGGCTGATTCAAGAGCCCTAGTTTCAGTTGGGCCCAAAATTCTGCATGTTAGGCCATGGGTATAAGTGTTCAAGTTGATCCAAATAAGTTGGGCCTTCATAAAAATTAAGGTTGGGCTTTCCTAGTTAGTTTTTAGCATCATTAAATTAACCTCAGAACCTAAATATTAAATGACCTCTTTCCCTTATTAATCTTTCTTAATCAAACCCCAAATCCATTATTAAAATTTGTTTTCATTCAATAATGCCCAATAATTAATATTTACCTCAAAATGCACTAGATGACAGCCTCATATAATTTATTTCAAAAATCCCCATAATAATTCTCTATCTTTTTCTACTTAATTACTTAATTCTCCATTATTTTTCTTAATAAATTTTTCAAATGTTACACTTTACGAAGAAATTAGAGAGATGGCTAGAAAAGATAGCTCACTAGTTTTTCCCCCACTTTCAATTACATGATGTGGTATTGAAGTAATATGTACATGGAATAATATGATGTTTGATAAAACACAAGCACATATGATACAAGATACTATATGCTAGTAAATATTAGAGTTGTTGTACATGACCTTTTGTCTCTTCAAGCGCATAAAATGTTTACTAATAAAGGCCATGTGAGATCCTTAATCTTTTCAAGTTTTACCCAACATCAGTTAGGTTGCACATACTAAATGACCTTGTTATACCCCCAAAAAGAAGAAGAAGAAGAATATTTCAAAGTTCAAAAGTTATTTTTTAAAATAAATTTCTTTTCTTTAAGAGTTTTCTTCTAAATTTTAAAAAAAAAAATATTTCAAGGTTCAAATTTTAGTTTTTTAAAATCTCTCTTTTTAGGAGTTTTCAAAAGTTATTTTTTGAAAATTAAATAAATTTTCTTTTCATACACTTCAAATTTTTATCTCAAATTTGACCTATGATAAAACTACAAAAAGTAAAAATCAATTTAAAAATTCAAAAAGATCATTTTTTATTAGAAGTTTTTCTTTAAAAAAATTTACCCTTTTTTTTTAAATTAAAAATTAAAAATATTATTTTAAAAAACCCCAAAAAATATAAGAGAAAAAATGAAGAAAATAAAAGATAAGATTAACTCGACTTTTGCAAATTAAAACACATTAACTAGCTTTAAAGCGTTTTGTTTACAAAGACAAATTAATTCCTATTTTCTTTCTCTTTTCACCAAAAAGTAAAAATCACCAACTAAATAACACATATTTCTATTGTTAAACTACATGAATTTTAATCCATTCCATAGGATACGTAAACCTTCAACTCTCATCTTAAGTCAAATCTACCATTGTAAATAAACCATATTTTCACTTTTTCTCTTTTATTTTCTACACATGATTGATCATGGTAATCTAAATAAATATTAAGGCTATATTAATTTTGTATGATTAATTTAGGGTAACTATTTCTAGGAACAAATATTGTGTGATACTTAACATCTTTCCTACAAACAACTGACTTTTAAACCTATCTATGGTTCACAAACCATCTTTTTTCTTCAAAAAAGTTTTTCTATAGTTTTTCTTTTTACAATTAAAATTTTGGTGACGACCCTATTTCAATTAGTTTTTATTATAAAACTCACATTTTCTTTTCAACAACTTGCAATCACATTTTAGATGCAACAATTTGGCAACTCCATTAAGGTTAGTTCAAAAGTCATGCCCATTTTAAAGTTGATTGTACAAAATAATTTAACCTTTTCTTTATTTTGATTACTCTTTCATATGTTGTTTACCTAATATGATTAGGCTAGCTAACATGTTTTATGCTTTCACCAATTCACATGTTTTTCTTTTATTTATGTATTATTTGAATAACATGTGGAATAAAACCCTACAATAGACAACTTTTACTTGTTAATATGTTCTTTTGTCTAATCTGCCTAGTAGATAAAGGTTAGGTATTCCTTAAGGCAACAAGTATAAAAGCTCTCTTCACACACATTAATGATACATGTTACCTCACACTTTTTAGGTGCTATACCTAGGTCTAAATGCTCCTAGGTTATAAGAGGTTTCTATTGATCTCCTTATGAGACTTTATGCTTCTTAAGGTTATTATGAAGACTTTACTCAAATTGTACCTTGTTATATGAATTTGGACTATGTAGGACCTTTTTCTTTCAAAGCTAGATTTATATAGCCAGATCTTCATCCTCGTATTGGAGGTCGTTTGGAGACAAATATTCTTTTATGATCATAGACCCATCTTGAGACTTGTGCATTAATAGACAAAAACTTGGATGCTATCCAAATAGTTAGGACCAAACCTCAATAAATCAATCATTCTAACCTAGTATTTACCCAAATTAGGACAAATGAGAGAATTTTTTTTCTTCCTTTATCAATACATATTTTTATACCTTACACCCAATTAAGCTCATAAAGAAAGTGACACATTGTTGCTATTTACTAGAGTAGATAATAGAATATCATTGCACAGTTAGACACGAAATAACCATGATGAAGGTATGCGTTAGCCAAGCTAACCCTTGTCAAATGGGTTTTCAACCTCAAAGGACCATAATCATGCATAGCATAATCATTTTTAGAAAAATCCCTCGAAAAGGAAACCTTCTATGATGCATTTTTCAACTAGTGCATTATAATTAAAAAATGAATAATTTTCTCTTATCACATTATTAGGCTAGACAATTTATTTTGACATTGACACATAGGGATTTCTTTCTCTCTTGAGGTAATGGTCAATGTCTTTTTTCCTAGAGGGCAATACACCTATTAAAAGGAAGAGAGTTTTTCGTAAATTTAGTTTAGCCTCATAGTGTAATAATCATATCGTTGCAATTGTTGGTATACCATCAAATGGATACCATGTCTTGGTAAGATATTTGAAATAGGATTTTAGGCATCAATTATGTAAACATGCATATTTCTCTCAAATTAATTGTCGATTTCTTTTCTTCCATGGAGAAATAGGCATCTTAAGGAAAAGTATGAAGTTTCTCATACCAAGACATTGTTCCCAATGGTGTACCAATGATGATCATGTCTATACTCAATATGTTAGTGGATCATAAGATTGGCACCTTTGTTCTCAAATAGCCAAACATTACTTAGGTTGAAGTTTTGAGCATCAATTGTGTAAGGATTCTTTCTCTCAAATTGATTGCTAAATCCTAGTTCCTTATGGATCAATAAGCTCTTTGAAGAATGTTGGGAAATAGCAAGCTAATGCTAATAATCTATTGACTAACTGAAAAAGACAATTTAGTTTTTTGCTATTAAAATTTTTTACTAATATATTCTTTTACAATGATCTATCTTGCTAGTTTTTTGGCATATTGAAAAGTGATGGAACAACTAGGTAGTATGTAGTCTTTGAAATCAAACCTAACAAGGTAGTTTTGAAAGAAAAAAATATCAAGATTAAAGTGGAATTTGAATTAGTTGAAAGCCTAGTCAACCTAAGTAAGAGGCTCAAAGACAAATATCTCCAAAATTTTCAAAGAGTATATAGTGATATCCTAAACTTGTTGTAAATTCCAATCCAATCATACGCCTTTACAATTTTGGTTCAATACTGGGATAATCTTTTAAGGTGTTTCACATTTTCAACTTTCCAAATCACTCGTACTTTAGAAAAATATGGAGGCTTACTAAATATGCCAATGACTAAAATACATTGGTCTATTTGTACTCTGGACATTTACCATCAAAGTTAGTGGTGACCTAAATCCTCAATGAAGAAGCTAAAAGAATACAGTTTTGCCAATGAAGATAGATTGAAGGACTCTTATGGAAATGTGTGGAAAAGTAATTGCAATACCTAGTTGAAAAAGGATATTGGGTTGCTTTTAAAAGAATTCTTGCTCTAGCAATATATATAGGTTAGTGTTGTTCCCTTTAATAGTTGGAATAATCAACCTAGCAACTATAACATATTTTGGATTGTAAAAAAATCATCATGTAAATCTAGTGCTTACAATCTTAGTTAAAACATTTCTGACCTTAAATTCTTATCATAAAAAAAGAGGAGGAAAATTGAAATATTGTCTTTAACTTTTGATCATGTGGATTATTAGTCACATATGTGGGAAAAGGTACCAAGTTGGTGTGAGGCATGAGATTGTATACCATCCCATTAAGGATTTCAATAGTTGTGAAGGTTTCATATTACAATTCTTATACAATGGCAAAAGGTTAACAAAAATGAATTATGATGATTGGGATCCTTTGCTTGGTCAATTAAATGATGATATAGTCCTATGGAAATTAGCTTAATTGGAAAGTGAAGAAGTTATTTATTACTATAGGAATTGCAAAACATACCTCTTATAAGTCCTTGCAGTTACATCAATTACAAACCTGCAATAGCTCATAGACAATTTGCCGACAAGCAAAATGTTCTATCTAAAGAAGTAATGTACTTGATTTATTTCTAGCACAATGATATGGAGAACAAAATGCTAAGCCAAAATATAAGGAATGCATCGGGTAAAGTTATATACAAAGGAAAATTTGAACAAAGTAAGCACATTGTTGCAGTAGCAAAAGGATATCAAGCTTTGTTTAATGAAATGACTCATGGAGGCAACCTCTCTTTTTGACCTCACAATCCTTTACAATGTAATAATCTCCTAGTAGTCATTGAGCAGATAACCAAATAGCTACAAAATAAAATGGTTAAGTTAAAGATCCTTAAAGATGGGAGTAAAAAATGTTTGGAAAGTTTGACTTAGGGACAAAGGGAATACACAATCTTGCAAAAAGAGATGGGAAAAGCAAAAAGGCAAAAAGAGTGCAATAGGATTGTTAAATCAAGTAAGCTAAAAAATCTAATTCGAGGCTAAAAGATGCTATGGAAGGTGCCTATGAATATGCAAAAGAAAATAGAGCTCAAGTGATGAAAGTTGTTAAAGAAAAGGATGCTTTTCAAAGACAAGTGCAAGAACTTAAATCCTTAAGTAAGTTTCAACGAGAGATTAAGGTATTAACTAAATAGCTAGAAAGTAAAATGAATGAGTTAGTTGTGGTTGGGGGCAATAATACAAGGGCAATCCAACACTTAATGGAGCAACTTAATCAACAAGTTAAAATTGCAAAAACTTAGGAAGTACTTCACTTTAAGCAAACAAAAGAAAATGACATAAGGATTAAGAAATTTAAAAGATTGGTTTTCTTACTCAATGCTACCATTCTTAAATTCATGTATTCATTTAAATGAGCTAAAAGGCTTGTTGACCCATTGAACACACCCAAAGAAATATTTAAGTTATTTTCATTATGTAAGAATATCATAGTAAAATTGAGAAAATTGATTTTTGCCTCATTTTGTAATATCTAACAAAAGAATTTTATGAAGTGCATATAAAGACATTAATCGTGTGAAATGCATATTTCATTGAGTAAATTATCAACTTTGTTTATCCTATGTAAAATAAATGTTTGAGATAAATGAAGGTTAGTGCTATAGATATGACATTGAACATGTAGGGATCTATACTTTCTCTTTTATTAGTTGTCAATTTTGATTCTCTAAGAGGATCAATAAACTCCCTTAATAAATCAAAGGACTTTATGTTCATGCAACCATTATGCCAAAACAATTCATTTAACAAATCAATATCTCAGGTTAAAATGACTTTTTTTTAGCAACTAAATTTGTTTTGTTCTTTCATTTTCCACAAAGAAAGGAAAAACAACATTACACCTCCAAAACAAAATTCCTCTAATCAAACCCATCCTACTATTTAAGTCTACAACACTCATTCTAAGAGTAAGATCATGGAGGGACAAAAAACTAAAAGGAGTCAAAGGGCTTAAATGAATGAAACAATGAAGATGCTGGTTAACGCTTTGAAAGGGAAAGGCATTCATAAGAAGTCCAGTGTATCTAATCTCCATCTTTTACCACAAATATGATAGAGATTGAATAATGTTTGCCAAGAACAGTTGTAACTGAAATACCCTCCAACTAAGTGGCAAAAACCATCTAAGTGTAAAATAGGGTGCAAAACCTTCAAGCACAAGCGATGCTAAAGAAAAGTCTTCATGATTAGAATGACAGAGTAAGGTGCATGCAAGAACTTTTTGGTGACTGCCTACACATTTCAAATCCTAGTTATAAAGACTAAGGAGAAAGAGAAGAGTGCTAAAAAAAACAATGGAAAAAAAATGCTGCATGAGGTTAAAGATCAATTGTGGATCATATGAGGACCAATCACATGGGGACCTTTGGATTCAAAAGAGTTATGCTTGATTTCAGAAATCTCTACCCCTAAGAAATCCAAAATGTTAGATTTTAACAAATATGATGGCAATGGTAACCTTGTTTATCATTTAAGGACATATTTCACTAAAATGTCCATTTAGTACAAAGATGAAAAGTTCCTGATAAATTTTTTTCCTTAGGAGTTTAATTGGCTCATCTTTGTTATGGCATATGCAACTAGGCCATTTAAAGATCCATAGGTGGAGAAATCAAACTCTACTTTTATGAAAAAATATAAATTCAATATTGGCATTGCCTCAACTAAATAATAGTTGAAAAGATTGAGTAAGAAAGCAACAGAGTCAATCAAGGAGTATGCCCAGAGATGGAGGGTAGTGACATTATAGGTACAACCCCCAATGATAGGATCTAAATTCAGTTCATGCTTCATTCACACTTTGTCAAACCTACTCTATAGGATCATTTTTAAGGACACATATTATCAACTTTGCTGATCTTAATAAGATAAGGGAAAGGATTGATGTTGATATTTATGATGAAAATCTTATGACTCCTAAAGCTAAAGATAATTCTAAGAAAGGGCATATTCCAAAGAAGAAGGAAGGACATGTGAATTACATTTAACCATCAAGACCATTTTCTTGTCAACAACCTATTTTCTACCAAATAGGTGGAGGGAATCAAGGGCAAACTCAATTTAGATCAACATTTAATAGGCAAAGGCAAAATGAGGGGCAAAGGAATATGTGACTAAAGGCTAACCATTGATGGTCTAATTTTAGCTCTACAAATGCTGAGCCAAATTAGAAATTATTTAAAGCACAACTTTTAAGACCACAATATTATAAACCAATTTAGCCACTCTATCTAGCACAATATAATCTTAATGTTACTTACAAGTATCATATAAGGGTGTACCAGGATACTTAGTAGAGGATTGTGCTACCTTCAAAAAAAGTATACTAAATTTAGTTGAGTTTAATCATATCAGCTCAAGGTAGGAAATAAATTCAATGATCACCACCAACCTCCTTCCCAGCCATGACCTACAAGTAGGCGCTATAGAGAAGGAGCTAGGGTTCTCTAAAAACCCTACCATTATCAACATATCTATGAAGATACCATATGGTTATCTTAAATTAGATAGATAAATGGCTAAGTCACTTGAAAATGATGTCATCAATGTAATACTCTTTCAAGGTTCAAAGTTTTGTGAATACCACCAAAAGATGGCAGCACACAGCATTGAAGATTGCTTATAATTTAAAAAGTAGTTAAGAAAAACCTAGTGTTTAGAATTGTGATTTTAGGGAAGTCAAATGTAATAACCAATTTTTCAGAAATTGAATTGAAACCAATAAAATGGGATATAATTACCCTAAAGCAAAGTAAATTGAGGCTAATTAAGATTAGAATGATAATTAGAACATTTAAAAAAATGGTTAAGAGCCAAAGGATAGCCTGAAATTGAAGCCAAAACAACTGAATAAATTAAAGGATAACGTAGTGGCAAAATTATAATTTTTGTAATTTCAGGCAATTTTTTGAAAACTCAAAGGAGGAAGCTTTAAATTGAAAAATTAAGTTTTCTAGAGTTCTCAGAAGTCTTAAAAACCATTGGAATCCTTAAAATGGCCAAAACCCCTTCGGTGTATATTTTAGGTTGTCGGTTTACAAAAACTATGACTGGATCGTTTAGAATTGTTCTAAATTCAATTAACATGAAACCAAAAGCATTTAATGAGTTATAAGATGTAAATTTTATGATGGAAAATATGGTTCTAAAAAAGGAATTGAAATGAGTTCAAACAAAGAAACCAAAATTTAAGGATGTAGTTGGAATTTCTAAAATGTTATAATTGGCCTCCCCCTCCTTTATATATCATGCCACTCTCTTCTCCTTATCTCCATTGACTCATTCGGCTCTAAAACAAAACCTAGACCAGTTTGAAGATGCACACAAGAAGGGGAAGAAAGGAGAAAGAAAAACCAAGTAGAAGGGTAAAAAAATACACTCCTTTCATGCTCTTCCCTTTTCTAATGTTCTTCACCTCTTTCTCCTCTCTCTTTCCATGGTTTTGAAGTTATGAATGGTGGTGATTTATAGCTATTTTAGTAGAGGGAAGAAAGATTTCAGAGAAAACCTTAGAGGTTTACGAAACACCACCTAACAAGGAAGCAAACAATGTATGTTTCTTCTTGAATAACTTGCTTTCTTGGTTCTTCCATGGATGCTTCAATTCAAGTAGCCTAGTGGGACCATGTAGGGAGTTTGATTTTGGTCCAAACTTGATAGGAAATAGGATTTTGAAGCATAGAGAATCATATGGAATCAATAGAATTCAAAAAGAAGCCATTGGTAGCAAGTTATGGAAATTAGCGTTTTGATTGCAACTAAGGAACTATAAGACTTTAAAATGATATTTTAGACTATATAAGAGTATGATTAAGTTAAAAAAAGACTAAGGAACTCATTCAGGTGCTAAATTCCCTAGATGAATGAATGAAACTCCAAATGGCTCCTTAAGAGTACATGTCTCAGCCTAAGCATATAAGAAGCACCTAGGAAGAATTTCTTTGATTCTAAAGATAGAAATGGTCTAGATATGAATTATAAACACCAAAGGAACTATTAGTTTAAATTTACAAGCCTTATTTTGTAAGGTGAAAGTTTAAGGTTTCATTATGCATAAAGAAGTAACTTAATGCTAAGCTAATTGATTTAAGTTTATGATGACTCTAATGAGTTTAAATGGAGTCATATGCCATAAATTAAGTGAAAAATTGGAGCTAAGATAATAAATTATGTGAGTTGCTTTATTATGCCACTAAATAGAGCCATATGGATGCTTAAAGTTAGAATTGGCTTATATAAGACTTATGTGAGGCTAGACATGGTTCCATTAATGCATTTGTATCTTATTTGATGTGTCTAGGCCAAGCAAATGATGCCCCTCCCAAGTATGTGTGTGAGGCTGAGAAGAGGAGCTAGGAAACCACAGGAAAACTTTATGCTTTATTGAGAAAAGTAGCTCTTCATCCATTCTTGTATGCTTATCTTAGTTGTTAGGTTGTAATTGATTACTTGTATGTGTGTTTGAACAATGAATTATGCCTATTGACATTGGTTTGATGATTTGATATCATTATATTTCTTAGAATGCAATTTGAAAGTGAATGGCTCTTAATGGGTGAGGTTGTGCTAAAAGTCCTTTGATTTTGGTGAAGTAAAATCAAAAGTCCCTAAGTAAGGGTAAGAAAAGGCCAAAAGTCTCAAGAAATGAGTGAGGCTAAGTTAAAAGTCCTTAAAATAGATTAGACTAATTCAAAAGTCTCAAATAATTAGGTAAGGTTAGATCAAATGTTCCTAAAGTTTGATTTTGACTTTCATGGATCATATGATTTCATAAGCATGATTATGTTTATTATTTAATTGCTTATGTTGTATGCTTGCTTTCCTTGACAAGATAACATGCCATATAAGTATGCTTGAAGGGTGAATGAGTTATTGAGATTCTTAGAATTTTACCCTCCTCCATATTATTTCTAACCATGTCTAGGAAACTCTTAAGAAGTTAACACTGTGTTTGGATGGAGGAGGAGAAAAGTGAAGGGAGAGAAAAATAGAGAGAAAAGTGAGAGAAGAGAAAAGTAAGGAGAACATATTTTTCTCCATGTATTTGGATTAACGGAGAGAAAATGTGAAGGAAAGAAAAGTTGTTAATTTGATATAATAATGCCATTATTGTCTAATATTAATAATTTTATAAATAAAAAGAATATTTTTTAAAAAATATGCTTTAAATATAAATTAATTATTCTAAATTTATACATATATTTTTTAAAAGAAAAATAAAAAAATAAAAAAATTTAAAAATGTTCAAATAATAAAAAAATTATTTTTGAATAAAATTAAAAAAAAAATTTATTAAAAAAACACACATTCAAAATTTAAAAAAAAATATTCCTTAAATTGATTAAATTTTATAATAAAATTTTATGTGCAAATTATTATTTTAATATATTAATTAATTTAAATATAACATTTATAAATATAATAAATATTTTTTATTATATTTATATATTATATATAATATAATATATAAATATTATATATTTATAAATATAATATATATATATATATATATATGTAAAATGTTGCCTAACAACGCATATATATATATAGTGCATTGCCAATGGTAATGCACTATATATAATTATATCCGACTGAATGGCAGTCATATATATATATATATTCGACTGCCATTTGGTCGGAGGCATTTAATTGCAATGCAGTTGGATGTCTTTTTTTTTATATAATATATATAAATTTAATTTCTTAATTTTAATATTTAAAATATATTATTTTGTAAAATATATTTATTATTAATTAATTGTATAATAAATTTTTAAGTAAATAATTATAATATTAATTAATTAATTAATGGATTAAAATGTTAAAAATTTTGCTAAATATATATTTTTTAATATTCTTGCCAACGAATTATATATATATAATCCAACTGAATGACAGTCGAATATTCCGACTGCCTTTTGGTTGTAGGCATCCGATTGCATTGGACACCATTTTTTTTATATAATATATATATAATTTGTTAATTTTAATATTAAAAAATGTTATTATTTTGTAAAATATATTTATTATTAATTAATTTTATAATAAAATTTTAAATAAATAATTATAACATTAATTAATTGATTAAAATGTTAAAAAATTTTGTCATCAGAATTTTGAACCACTATACGCGAAATTTTCCTCTCAAAATCTCCATTTTTTGAGAGAAAACTTTTTGGTGGGACCCACACTCATTTTCGCCCTGATTTTTCTCTCCTCCCACTTTTTCTCTTGCATCTAAATAAGGTAAAATTTATTTTCTCCCCTCTTTTCTTCTCAACTTTTCTCTCCCCTTTATTTTTCACTCCATCCAAACAAACCATAAGAGTGGAGACCAACAAGCTTGAATTGTGTTACTTTGATAATGGATTAGTATTTTGTGTAATATATTGTCAATGAGAGTTTGTACTTGTCATTTTTGTAATGTAAATATTTCAACATATGTAAAAGCATAAGATTATGATATAGATACCATTTTTGGATGTATATATGCAAGAATGAGACATTTACCTATGTATGAACCATAGAAAGTGTATGTATAATGCTAAGTGGGTAGGTGATTTTGAGTTGCATGATATTTAGGACTTGATGAGATGGTCATATATGCTATATTTCATGTTTAGGATGTGCTCAAATGGTCACATGCATGGAAAAAACTCATTTTGAACCATTTGATACCGTATATGCACCACTTTGAGCCATTTTCTATCTTTGAACCAAAAACTAATTAAATGGACGAATTTTGGTATGAACTTTGGCAGGCATTTAGATCTCATCTAGAGATTTTTATAGAGTTAAAGAACATAATTTTTGGAGCTTTGTAGAATTTATTGTGATTTTTCAAAATTGGCTAAAAAATGCAAAATTGTCTAAATATTGTTCATATGGTTAGTTCTAATTTTTCATGTATTTGAAGGGCCAAATGAACTCCAATATCATGACATTTTATAGGTATATATTTGGTATTATAAGATTTCTATAGCCACTAAGATCACTTAATTTGGAACTATTTAGCCAAGAATATACATGCTTAAAATTTTAGGTTTGGGTTAGGTTTGAAATATTGATATGGTTACTGTTCCATTAGATTTTTATGGCCCAAATGAACTTGTTTTGATATAAAAGTTTTACAACATGTAGTTCATGTCTTGAACTTTTCATAGAGTCCTAATTTGCATGATTTGAAGTTCTCTATCTCAAGATATAAATTTGACATTAGTGGTTGTAATATGCATCAATGTGAAATTATAGAAATGTGGTAAATTGATGTGTATGACTTAGAACCCGAATTCCTTGCTCATTTTTGTGATGTTTTTGGTTGGGCAAACATGTTAAGGATAAAATTTGAGACCCAAATACAAAAGTTATACATTTATTCTTAAATAGAGAATTTGGGCATTTAATGTCGATATTTTCTATTGCTAAAAGTGTGAGAAATAAGAGAATTGATGTTCTAAGCTTATTATGATGTAGAATAAGTGCCAATTCATTATGGTTTGACATCAAATGAAGAAGTTTACGTGACAAAAAATGTGTATTTTTTGTGATTAACAAGATAGTTCTAAAGGGGTAGGCAATAAGCCAAAATGGTTTCTTTTATTATCAATCAACCTTCTCAAACACTAGTTTTGTCCTAATTACCTACTTTAAGGCAACCTTCAATGGTTATAAGTATGCTAGCCCCCATCTTAAATCAGAATGACCATGCAGGTGCCATGAAAAATATGTTGAAATCATTAAATACCTCTCGAACTAGGTGGTGGTCACTAAGGTGAAAGAAGAGTCCATCACAAATGTAATACCCTAAAATTAATTAAGGTATTAATCATAGTTTTGGATTAATTAAGAATAATTAATATGGAATAATCGAGTAAGTTAAGTAAATGAAAATTTTGGAAAGATAAATTATTAATATGGGTTTGAAATTTAATTGGGAGAGAAATTTCATCTAGGCCCAAATTAATGTAGGAGAGCATGATAAGAGGCTAATGGAGGCCCAATAGACTAGGTGCAGGCTCAATCTAATTCCATGTGATAGAGGTCTAAGATCCACCTTGTATAGGCTCTTATAATTAGCCCAATAACCCTTATGCAGACCCAAAATCTTTGAGCTCTTAAAACTTATTCTGACCCAATAGAATTTCAGTAGCCTAATGCATAAGAGTTGGCCCAACAAAACTAAAATCTAAAGCCCAAATGGAGTTGGACCTTAGGGCAACCCATGACCCATGTTTGACCCAACTAAAACCCTAATACTTCAGTCTCTTCCCCATTTGCTGAAACATAAACACACATCTCAAAATTCGGAGGTCCAAAGGAGGTTATAGGGTTATTGGCATATTTCCACATTTTTCTACTTCTAGAGCAAGATTCAGTCAAGGTAATAGTTATATAACTTAATCCTCTCATCTTTCTCTTCATTTTGGTCTGATTAGTTTTTCATTTAGAGTATTTTCACCATACCTAAAATCTGAAATGTGGGTGTTTAGGATTTTCTTGGTGAAATTCATAAGTTGAGGTTAGGGCTGACATTAGATAAGTATAAATCCTTCATTTTGATGCTTTTTTTGCTAGTTTGAGACCCCCATAGCTCATTTATAATATGGGTATTAATTTTGTACGAATTTGCTTAGGATTTTAAGTGAAATATTGAGGTTTTTGGTAGAGGACACTTTAATTCAAATTTGGGATTTGTGGTGGCTGGGTAAGTGTTCCCTAGGTAGTCATTAGCATTTTAAATTCTTTGGACACTTGTTGTAACTGTTAATGATGAATTAAAGTAGTAATTTTCTGATGCTATAGTTTTAGGGAGATTTTTGTACCATTGGTGGCTGTTGCAATTGTCTACAAGTGAGATAACCGGGTTCATATTAATTCCATGCATATATCTATTTTAATTTCATATTTGCTGTACATGAATGATTTGAAATGTTGAATGAATTGGTTAGCTATCTATTGTATTGTGTTGGACCTTATGAGTCTATGGTGGAGCTGTGGTGCAGTTGCCACCTGTGCATATGCTTCGATTAGGCACCGGGTTATGATCAAACCCCAGATGCACTGAGCCCTGGTTGTGCTCAAAGGGGGGGTAGGTGCATGGACGGGCCTCTCCTGATGTTAATGGCCTTTAACATGTGAAAATATAATTGCTAGTATGAGATAGTGATATGATAGCCTAATTATTTCATTTACTGATATGACTGGTGTTCTTCTGATGCTTATGTGAAATTATGCATGTATGCTAATTAAACTGGATTATATGATGGAATTGCCTTGGTTATTGAGATTTGCATCTCACCCCATTTTATGGGATTAATATTTTAAGTGAAGGTTCTTCGGATAAGGATAAGGGGAAACAAGTGGATGAAAATCCATGAGCTCCAACATGTGGGGAAAAGGCTATGCTTAGGCTGATTTGTTTAATATAGATGCTAAATTTTGTATTCCTTTTTGTATAACATCATCATGTAATCATGTTGCCAAGTGTAGGCTCTTATATTTTGATTACCTAGAATGTATTTATAGAGGAGTTAGACCTCATTTTAGCTTGATATCGGATGTATGAACCTATAACACTCGACGTATGTATTTTGCTGAATTTATGGTATGGTATACTGTTAGAAATATGATTATGTGATGTTATTAGATGTAATATGAATCATTGAAGTATGAAACCTCTGATGAAATGTATATCGAATTTTAATTTCCAATAGTGCATGAATTCTTGTTGCTATTACTCTATGGACTTACTGGTACAAGATAGTTGGAGGAGTAGAAATTTACATTTAAGTTTTGAATTGGTAATGGTAGAATAGCTGGGTGTATAGGGTAGATAAATACCATTAGAGTCCTAAGATGAGAATTGGAGTGTAGGGGACGAAATTTGAGAGAAGCAGTTACAGAAGAGACTCACGCTGCGGCTAAGAAGGCTTCGTCTCGGCCAAATGAGTGACAGAGGCGAGGGGCGCCGTAGCATGAGTAATCTTGTCACGGCGTAAGTGAATAAAAATTTCCTGGAGAGTAACAGTGTCAAGGAATGCCGCGGCTCAGAGTGAAAAAAACACCCAGAAGGGTAACAGAATGAAACCTCGCCATGGCGCTAGTCGAGAGAACAATCAGAGAGGTGTCCAGTAGCAAATCTCATCGTGGCGCAAAAGTGTTCTGCCAAGGTGAGGATCGTGGGACGTGGAATAGTAGCTCCAGGAGGCATTTTCGCCATGGCGACGGTCCAACTCGCCGCGGAGAAATTGGAGGAATTTGCCCAGTAATTCCAGAGAGCAACTTAGCCGCGACAGGAATGGTATGGGCTGCGGCGGGAATGGTATAGGCCGCGGTGTAAGACCCCAAACTCCTATCTTTAGTCTAAGAACCCCAATTTCTTCAATGGTAATGCTAGGAAATGATGTAGGAATACTTGTGGGAGGTTTTTGTGTGTTGAAACTGATGAATGGCTGAATCATAAACCCCTCATGGTAGTATGATTTCTCTTATGCATTTTTGTTTCGTTTGAGGTTGTATAGTGATGACCTTAACATCAAGGTTCAAATTTCCCTATGTTTCTATGACGTAATAAACTGTAACGACTCCAAACCTTAATCATTAATTATAAATCGTGTATTTAACAATAATTACAATGATATAGAAGATAGGGTTGTCATAACAAATATAATAAGTGTCATATTCGAAATGCAACCACGTGCCATAAAAAAAATTCAAATTTTGATTTTTGATAAAATGAAAACTAAAATCAAAATGAAGTAAAGTTGCCACCAAAATTTTAGTTTTTAAAAGGAAAAGTTTTGAAAAAGTCTTTTTATAAGAAAAATGGTTTACAACCTAGATATAGGTTCGAGAGTTGATTGTGAGTGAGGAATATGTTAGGCACCTCACAACATCTATTCTTAAAAATAGTTACTCTAAATTAACTGCACAAAATTGATATGACATTAATTCTATTTTAATTCCCCTAACAATCATATGCAGAAACAGAGAAAAGAAAAGTAATTAAGAAAAGAAAATAAAAAAAAATTTATTTACAAGAGTGAATTTGACCTAGAATGAGAACCTAAAACTTACATATCATATAGAAGGGATTAAAATTTACGTAATTCAACTTAAAAAATGTATTCTTGTTACTTTCTGTTTTGTTTTGTTTGTATTTTTTTATTTTCTTTTGTTTTTATTTTTTTATAATTTCTTTTGATTTTCCATTTTGATTTTTGTTTTGATTGTTTGACTTATTTATTTATTTATTGCTTGTTTGTTTATTTATTTATTTTACTCCCCCATTTTTTATAATGATTTTTGTTTTGATTTTTGATTTTTTTGTGATTTCTATGATTTTTGGTTTGTTTATATTTTTTTATTTTTAAAAAATTTTTTAATACTTTTTGCTCTAATTAATTTTTTTATTTTAAATTTTGATTTTTTTTTACTTTTTACTTTTTTTATTTTTGATTTATTTTTTGTATGCTTTTGGTTTCCTATATTTTCCTATATTTCTCATTATTTTCTTTTTGAAAAAGGAGTATTCTTTCTCTTTTTTAATTAATTTATTTAAAAAATCTTTGAAACAAAAGGAATTTTCATTTTTATAGAGTATATTTTAAATTTCTAATTTTTGTTAAAAGAAAATTGGAGAAAAGTGTATAAGTTTAAAAAGGAAATTAATTTCTCTTTTTTTTCATTTTTTCTTTCTTTGTATTTTTGTCTATTTTTGTTTTTGTTTTTTTTAATTAAACTCTTAAAATTTTAAAAGCTAATATTTGGATTTGAGAATTTCATTTTTATTTTTTTTAACATATTGACAATGAATATTAAGGTCATTTTTATTTTTATTTTTATTTATTTATTTATATCTAACTTCTAAACTTTTAAACTCTTAGAATGTATATATTTTTCTTCTTTTTCTTCTTTTTCATTTTAAGGAAAATGCATGTGATTTTTTTAAAAAGAAAATTTCTTTTTTAATGTTTATTTTTAGAAACTCATTTATTTCCTTTTTATTATTTGAAAGAGGATAACTTTTTTGTTTTATGAGTATTGTTTTGTTATTTTTTTTCTTAAGGAGTTTTCTTCTTTTTTAATATATTTATTTATTTAGATCAAACCCAATTTCATAAGGACCATTGAAGTCCAAAATTTATCAAGATGTAATTATAAATCCTAACAAGTACCAAGGAGATTTATTGTAACACATGGTACTTAAATTGATTTTTATGTGCCTAAGGAGACAAAAAATCTCACACGGCTATAATCATCCCTTCCCGAAGGAAGAACATGAAATTCTTTAAAAAAAACAAAATAAAATAAAAAGTAAATAAAATATTTACAATTATACAAATAATTTTCTGGTTGTGTGCTCCCTGCATGCAGCGTTGTAGAATTTTATTTACAAATAAAAATATAGAACCAGTGGCACTTGTTTATGCCCATGCTTCTTTGGTCTCCTCTTAAGAGTTCTTGAGTATCCCCTCGATCCATTCATGAAATTTTCCACAACCCCCAGGAGGAGGAAAAGAAAGCAAAAGATTAAAATGGTACAAGGTATCACTAAAAGGAGCAAATGACCTAATTCCTTAGTATATGCTTAACTTAGATTTTCCATTTAAAAAGACATGGAGCCCTACTAGTCCACCCCACATCAGATTCCCAATTACAACATATGGAATGCTTAAGACCAATGTAGGTGTACATATTAAAAGCTGTACACAAATTACAATTAGCAAGACTAGATCATGCCATATATAACTATGCCTTTGAAATGTTTTCTCAATCAACTTGTATGAACCAATTTGAACATGGATAAAATGATAGCATAAAGACCAACTTCATCACAATTAGACCAATGATTAAAGCCACCTTCAATCATAATCTCTTGCTTTTCATGTTCCACGATTCCTCATGAGTAATATGTGCAAGGCGTTATCCTCATATGTTCTCAAGATTCATTTATTTTTTAGAACTAGAAATAGAATAGCAAATCACAGATGGATCCCAAACAAAGTAAAGACCAAGAACTAAATGAACTCACAACAAGAAAGCATGTGCTCAACAACACAAGAGCATAACAACATAATAGCAGAAGTAATGCATAATTAACAAGATCAAGCCTTACTTACTCATAGAGGAATTGTAGCATGTAAACAAACATGAGAAAAAAACTCTAGATATTCAAGAAGGAAGAATCCAAATACAAAAATTGCAAACACATAAATGGAAAAAAAATCTATGGCAAACACTGTTTATGGATAATGAGATGATGCTTTGAGACCTATCACTGCATTAAACATTCACAAATATGGATGTAATAGTATATGAATTCTTCTATTCCTTTTAAACTATGTAGCAAATGACCAGGCTCATACAACAAAATAAGCCTCCATCAATACAGAAACAAATCAAAGCACATAGGGGCAAGGAACATTTTGAAATCAAAGTACAATCTTCCATAAACCTAGAACTTTTATAATGGTATGCTTAGAAGAACCAAAACCCAAGAGAAGAACGACTAGAGATATTACCTCTAAGAAGCTAGGATGGTAAATCTTCTTTTGAGCTCTCTTTCCTTGCAACTCCTTCCTCCGTCCCTGAAAACTCTGGGCCTCCTCAGTTTGCCAAATATCCACATGCTTCTTCTTAGTTTGCTCGCTACTTTCCTTCTTCTCACCATCACCTCGTTTGGTTCATATATACTACTTCTTCTTTTTTTTCTTGCTCTTGATTCTCTCCCTCAATCTCTGTACTCCCCCATCTCTCTTCTCTTTATTTCCTTTCTCTCTCACTAATTCCCCTTCTTAACTCTTCCCTCCATCTCTCTTTCATTCTCTCTACTTCTCACCCTTTTTTCATTAGTATAAGGGCAAATATATAGGGAATTAGAGAATGATTCTCACTCCTATCCCCTGCTCATTTGCAAATTTCCTTTACACCAGACTGTTAGCAAGGATTGTGGAAGGGATAGGTTGCTCACACAGCTACCTTCTGCACGGTCACTTCTTTTTTGTAAAAGAACAAGTTGTTACCATGCATCCCAATTCTCTACATCTCGGATGCAAGATGCATGCCATGCATCTCTTTAAAATGCATAGTCTTACTTAGTAAAAAAGTGCGTTTTAACTCAATTAAAAAAAAGCTGCTCACTGAATCCACCCATTTAGTTTTCAATTAGGCAACCCGACTCTGCTACCATTTCACTCTCGCACTCCTTCCTTTTGATTTCATCTTCTTACTTCCATGAATTGCTCAATTGCTGATGCCAATCTTTCCAGTAAGTCATTTCTTTCTCTACTACGGTGCCAATTTCCAATGTGGTACTTAGCACTTAGTAGTGACGAATCATACCTGGAGCGACCTAGCATGCCAAATTGTGTGTATTATATGCAAATTTAGTTTCGTGGATATCATACCACGTGTCGTTACAATCATCCATGTGATGGCATTGTGGTAATCCTTTGATCATTTTAAGATATCTGCATTAGGTTCGATGTATCTCCTTGATGTTGTATGTCATTGTTGGTTTTTACCATTTCTGCTTATTAATGGCATAGGTAAAATGTGCAAAAGGTTTAATGTTCACTTTTTTCCACAATTAAGGTTTTGGAGGCATTTTTGTTTTAGTGAACTCCTTTATTACTTATTCCTTTTTGTATGTGAATTTATTTTTGTTGAAGGTATCTAGGATGGACAATTATCTACCTTTTATAGTTACAGTTAAACTTTAGGTATGCTACGCTAAGGTTGATGCTTTGACTTTACAAGAATGTGGTTCTTAGGTGGAAATAGAACAATAAACATAAATAGCAAAATTTTTTAGTTGATTGACTTAAGTTGCTCACTCAAAGTATTATGAATGGTAATTCCTTGGTTGAGGGACTGCAGAACATGGATAATGGCAAACTTTCTACTGCAACAGTTGGTCTATTGGCAATAAGGTGGAGAGAGGTCCATAGGGCTTGTTGTAGATATGTCTAGTTGTAGGGTGATGATATTGTTTTACTTATAAAGGCCGATGTTGTCCTGTGTTGCTGGGCATGGTGGTTGGGAGAGGAAAATGCTAAGGGTTTTGTTGATGCTAATTAATAGCAAAATTTTGGTAGACAAAGATTTCTATATGCCAGGATAAGGAATACACTTGCAGATGAGTACCAATCCTGAAATTAAGATATCCCATGGCACCTATAAAATTTTAATTTGACATTTGACTTGATCATTCTCTTATCTCTATTGCAAATTCCTTTTTTTGAAGGATAATTTTTCACACAAGAGAAAAGCTCTGTAGATGTGGCCATTAGTAATATCAAAATCACATTGAGAACATTTTTGAAGGTACAACTACAGACTGTATCTACAAAGATGCCTAGCCACTTAAAAATTAGCTTGAACTCCACAGTCCTATTCATTTTTATCTATGATGTTATAAGTGCATTTTAGTCACAAATAACTAACCAAGACACTAGGTTATACAATCAATATATCTTTTAGATGATCAAGAATATCATATGGATGATAATTTAATCATTTATTTACTTTAGAATAATTATAAACAAAGGTGAAAGTAAGTGTAAATATTTCACAATAGTATTCTCCAAAAACTAAATATAAAAATCTTATTTGTTTATGTTTCTATTGAATTTATTTTAGAGTTTATTTTGGTCAAAACATAATTGGATTGGTCATTATAGGGAGTCATTCATCAAGCAACAGAATGTTATTATTAGTTTGTCATTAAATTTATGATTGATAGCTATATACTACCTTTTCTTTGCCAAGTTGATAGTGCCTCGATATACTATATATCCCATTTCGTAGTGGATGCAACTCATACTATTATCCTATTTGTATTTTATACAACCAACTAACATATTTGAGTATCTGTATAGTTTATAAACATATATGAAACCACAAAATAATGCTATTTCATTCCATTAAGTTTCCTTTAAAACTTAATGGAATGAAATAGCATTATTTTATACAATTAATTAAAATTCCATCATTCTCAACCAACTGGCACCTCAATGTCGGTATCTACACCTTAATTTTATCAATACGTGCAATCTCCCATAGTATGGGAACAAGAGAATGGAAAGATAATGAGATAGTAAAAGTTTTAGAAGTTGAAATGGCATTGCTTGCTTGTTTGTTTCATTGAGTATGGATGAACAAAATAACTGTATAAGTATTTGAAATTTCCTAAAATGTACAAAATAGTCATATGGTCAACTTTTGCATCCTATATGAATTCTTGGCATATACATTACTTCAAATGAAAGGCATCTGTTTACTATAATGGCACCTAAAAATTTTTTGATATGCATGAAATTCTTAACTACAAAATGTGACAATTGAACTAATATTTTCACTAATTGTATGTATTGCTCGGAACATGTTTATGACTCATCTCTCCTATAAGTTGGCTTGTTGAACTTGCATATGTGAAGAGGAATAAATAGATAAGGACCCTTTGTTGCTAACTGATAAGCATAATTTTTATGTATTTTATTTCCCTTAACTTAAGCATTTTAATAGTTAAATAAGGCTTAATAGATTTTCTTAGGTGATAATTGATTTTAGTAGCCACTTTTGCACCTTATGAATTAATTTGCACAATTATTGAGTTTCAATGCATGAATTGCTTTTAAATAATTTTGTGGATAATTCTATTTAATATTTTGCATTCCATTGTGCAGAATTTTTGATGGGCAAACAGCTTGAACGAACATTTGATTTAAAGAAAAAGATGAAGGCTTCATGTGTGTAGTTAGGAGGAAATAAAAGTGGAGTGGTATGGAGATGGGTAAGAGGCAACTTTACGTGGAAAGAAATGTGGATGATGTTCTTGATTGGAAGAGAAGCAGGAAGCATGAGATAGCCATATGCATGCGAGCAAAATGGAAAGGAAACTCACAAAACAATGAAGGAAGAAGGTAGAATAAGCTGAATAGAAAAGAACCACTCCAGCTGGCTACTTGAAGAGAAGATGGAATGAAGATTTTTGTGATGAAACAAGACACACATTCACGTAGCACAAGAAGCATGAGGATGTTGGAATGAGTAGGAAACCACGAAGAAGCTCTTGAACAGAATAAACACACGAGCATAGCCAAATCTGGGAGTAGAAGAGAGTGGAATCATGAGTTTGCATAAAGTAGAAGCGTGAATCTGGCTTTAGGTTAAGCCACGTTCTAGTTTAGAAAGAAGGAAGCATGGACAGTAGCTAAACAAAGAAGAACAACGCTGCAAGCTGGAGAAAAATAATGAAAGGAAAGAGCTACAGGTTGCACTAGCTATAAGCTACAGGCTGACATGGGAATCATTACGAGCTGAAGCTAGGAGAGCTGGATAGACTGTGGGAGAGCTGAACGAAGAAAGCCATAGGGTCTAAGAAGGTTCGAAGAAAGCATGCAGAAGCTTGAGCTTGAGTTTACGTGGAAGGAGAAGGAATGAAGGAGAGGAACCATGTGTTTTCTACATGCTGGATGAAACATGAAGCATGCAGTCCGGTGTGATGAAGAAACGAGAGGAAGCTGGGAGCTTGTGGAAACCATGCTGAAATCTACGTGGAAAAGCTGCAGGAAGAAAGAAGAGAGCACGAGCAGCAGATTTAATGGTTTATTCTTGCATGCAAAGCTGCACGTGGTGAAAGAGAAGGAAGACGATGGAGCTAATGATGGAAAGAAAAGAGGAAAAGCAACACGTAATCAATGGTGCATGAAGCAAGAAGAAGAAGGTTTGAAGATGCTACACACTTGAGCTTGAAAAGAAGAACATTTTGATGAGAGTTTCACGTGGAAACAAATGAAGAACGAGCTGAACAATGCTGGACTGGGCAGAGGGGTGAGACGCACGAAGAAGCTTGCACGAGCTGAAATAATGAGCTAAAGAACACGTGATTAATGAAGCTTGAGAGCTGGAGAACATGCAATGAAAGCGAGAGGAAGGGAACATGTGAAGAGGAAGAGGCTGTGAACGAGAAGAATGAGCTGCAATTTTAACGTGAAGAGATGCAGAAACAGTAGAAGAACATGTGGAATACAATAAAATAAAATGAAGTGGAGCCCACCTTATATACACATAAAGAAACTGAGTTCAGAGAAGGAATAGCTCGTGAGCAAAGCAAATAAGAGGCACATGATTTTTAATGAAGAAGGAATTCGAACAAGTTGATCCATTCACGCCTCTGATCCATCGTCACTCTTTCATTCATTCACGCCTCAATATTTTCCCAAACCCTCACCTATATATATCCACAATTCACCATTCATTCATTCATTCGGCCATATTCATTCATCACTCCATCCACCACGCCATCTCTTCCATACTCATCTCCTTCCATCTATCTCCAATGAAACTCTAATATATCTTGAGGCTAGCTAGGAGGAAGCTTTTAGAGAAGCTTGAATCCATGGAGAAGACATAGAATTTTGGCTAAGACTTTTCTATTTTCCTACACCTTTTCTCTTTCATATATTATCTTGGTTAAGTTGTATTTGATAGGGAATTTGTGTAATTGTAATTAGTGGCTGGTTAGACACTAATTAGGAAGTCTTTTTTTCTTGATTAATTGATTTAATTAGACATTGATTAATTTCAATATTATCTAATTTTCCATGTGTGCTTCGAAGGTGTTCGATAAAATACATGAGTGAGATTATGTGTTTGAATGTTTAATTTGAGGATTCCTTAATGTTTAGTTGGTTAATTAAATATTTAGGATGATTCAGAGGCTAATCAATTAGTTAATCAATCAAATTGAATGTTCAAGATCTTAAAGACAAGATTTAACAATTTAATGCGGGATTGAGGTCTCAATTCAACGTTAGATCATTAATCTCTTGAATCTTGAGTGGTTACCCAAGATAGTTTGTTATGAACACAATTAGGAATTCTTAAACCAGAATTAATCACAATTAGATTAGGATAAGGATAGTGGATACCAAGGGACGAATCCAAAGTTAGTCACAAGATCATAATTCACCTAATTAGATAGCAATTAGGAATTTTAATTCAAATTTTATTTTAAATAGTTTAAGTAAATCAAAACCCCTTTAGTTTAGAAATTTTAGAGTCTTTTAATATTTGAAAAACTCAATTAGGCATTGAACTCCAATTCCAAGGGAGATGACCTAGGTTGTGCCATTAACTACATATTTTATCAACCTAGTATTATTTTGAGGGTTGCAAGACGAGCCACTCACTAACACTTGAAAGAAGATGCAAGAAGTGCTACTATGCAAAAAAGTGATATTGTTATATGAATCTAAGTGAAGGGCTAAGATTTGAGATGTAATGGAAATGAAAAATGCGTGATAGTCTTACAATGTATGAAGTCAAAGATAGATTTACTATGTGACTAAAAGGGAATGCTATATTAAACTATTCGTTGTAACTAAATCTTAAGATCAATAAAAATAGTTATTTTATACTAAGTGAATACTTTAGTATTTTGTATCTTCTGAAATATCTCTATTGAACTCCAGTGAGAATCCATTGGTGCCTATATTATAAATGAACATTGATCACATCATATACACTAAATATCCAATAATACCACATAAGGTATGGAAAATTAACTATTCTAACTAGTAATAATTCTATATAAGTTAATTCACTCCCATCTGTACGAGGGAATGTGGTGCATGCTAGAGGTGCAAATGGAGTTAGTGCCTGAACTACAGCGGTGGAAGAGGTTGCTTGCATTTGACAAAACATTAAAAATGATTGAACTATAAAAATAAAAGAAAAAGACATAAACAAGACATGAAAGTATATCCATACCGTGGTCATAAGAGTTTGTGAATCTTTGTTCTGAACCTCTTCTTCGTCTCCTACATAGCTTTTTAACCCAACTCTTCATTCATTTATTCTTCTTTGTGCTATCTCTTTTCTTGAATTCCTTTGGCTGTGTAACAGACTTCGTTGGTGATGCCATGCTCGTATGACCATCATTGTTTGTATACAGTCTATTCGAATGAAGATCTATCGCCTGTTTGCTTAGTTCTAATATTTATTATGAATGAATGTGTATGTTTCAGGTCACATCTAGGGTCTGCTTGGACCTCATTTCCCTTACTATCATGTATGACACCGCTCCTTACATTTTTTATCCACCTTTTTAAGATGTATTGCTTAGAGAGTTTTTTTACATATCGAACATCATATACCTTTAATGCATGGCAGTACAATATTCCAACAATTTCACGCCTTCAACAACTACATGAAATTATCCTATTACTTAGGTCAAACTAGACTCCATTCTCCCTTTTCATCAAACATACCAATAATATAGTCATACATCAAACTAACTTCATTTCTATACTTTATATAAGCAGCTGCAAATAGATCCCATTGTTTCTAGAACATCTCAAAAATAGGAACCGTGTAAATATGAGAAACTTGTCTAAGTATGAATGAGTTCTGGACAATTAATCAAGCCATTTTTTGCCGTGATTCAAACTCACGCTTCAATTCATTATATCTTTTATCTTCTACAACCCATTCAAAATTCCTAAATAATTGGTTAATGTCTACATCTACTCTTGTGCAACTCTTGACCTTAGCATTGATGCTTTCATTGAGCTGTGTGCTCCGCATGCCTAAAGTGAATGCCTTCTTCATATGACACCATGCCTATTTTTCCTTTATCTTGTAAACTGAACTCAACCATTTATTTTCTTGCACACCGTAAATTGATAACTGGCTCCATGCTTCCTCAAATTGGGCATCCTTTATACATGCACTTCGTAGAGTCACTTAGAAAATATGATTCACATTTCATCAAATTTCCAAGATACTTTATCCCATTTTGCTTTAAGTGCCATATGCATAATACATGTTTTGTTTTTAAAAGTACTTGGCATAATGCACTTGCCATTACTTGATCCTGGTCTGTAAAAATAGTTAAAGGCCTTTTTTGCTTATATGCCTCTAAGGAAATTTCCATTAGCCACTTAAAGGACTCAGTAGTTTAATCATATAATGATGCTGCCCCAAATATCATTGATCCTTTACAATGATTAAGCCTAGAGAGTATTGTAAGTAGTATATGATTATAATTTGTATTATACGTTGTGTCCAGTACTACCACCTTACTAAAATAAGCGTAATCAATCAAAATTTATGCATCTACCCAAAAATAATTTGTAATCTGTTCTTCCATATCCAATTGGTAAGCATGAAAATGATGGACTTTTTGCCAACTTCTCTTGAAAATACTGCAACAAACATCTAACCTCTCCATATTCCATTCTCCTTTGCCTTCTAGATTTAAGATAGTTATTTGCATTTTCTTGTGTGTAGCCAAGATTAGCTCTACCTCTAATGTGCCTACTCATCCACTCAAGTGAGGCTTTTTGTTGAAGTCCATATTTTTTTCTTAACTTTATCTCATGGGCCTACACTTTAGTCAATTTGTGTTGGGATGCTAACATGTGAACCATCTCTGAGAGTTGAAGAGGGTGATTATGCTCTTCAGCTCGTGCAGCCCAGCTTCTTTCACGTTGATATTCATGTGTTTTCTAGCTCCCAAGCTTCTCGTTCATTTAGCTTGTAATTACATTGTCCAGCATGGCTTCACCTTCAGCTCTTCCTTCCCAGCTCAGCGTTGAGCTTGCTCGTGTTTTTCTAGCATGTTTTTTTTCCAGCGTTTGCCCTTGTTCTGCAGCTCCTTGCTTGTGTTCATTCCTCTTAAATCCTTCCCACTCCAACGTCTGAGTTCGAATGAGTGTGTGCCTCCACAAGAACTAATGTGTGATGTTAAGAGAAGTCCAGCCCTCATGTTTTCTCCATGCAAGCTTCTTTCCATGTGCAGCTTCTTTAGTTTCTCTTCTCCACCTAGTGTATGTTTGCTACAAGTGGAGCCCAATTCTTCTCTTTCTCTTCTATTTAATTTTCTATTCAAAACTCCAATTACATATTAAAATTCTGCACAAAGAAGTGAGAAAAATCAAATAGGAATATTCACAAAAATTATTTAAGATAAATTTATGTATTAAAATCCAATAATTTGTAACTTAATTCCTTAAATATAGAAAATGGCTACTAAAATCAAATTTCATCTAATTAGACCCTTAAAGCCATATTTGGATACTAAAATGTTTAAGTTAAAAAGATTAAAATGTATAAAAATCATACTTATCAAATTCCCCCACACTTAAACCTTTGCACTCTTGGGCAAAACTCAATATCAATGGAAGACTAATGGAATGACAAGTGGGAGAATGAAAGTGAAAAATCACAAGTTAAAGAATAATCAAGACTCTTCAACACTTTAACAATCTAAGATAACTCCACTTGCATCAAGAAATAAGCTCCATGGCAATTTCATTTGAAAAGAATGAATTGAAATGTATAGCCTCTCACATGGTTTAGTATTTACTCTCAACTCTCAAGTGTTTAGACAATGCGGATCACTCAAATTTCACCTATCAAAACCTCACTACCATAAGCTTGTCAGGTTTCTAAATCTCCACCACCCATGCCAAATGCAAAGCACAAATCAAGAGGACTTTATTCAGGGTTGTAATGGGGCTAAGGAAGTTGAAATAAATGGATGACTAAAACAAGGGGAAAACAACTAACAAATAAAATACCTTAAAGATCTCAAGAGCAGTAGATGAAGATTTAGGATAGAGAAGAGTGTGCATTGAAGGCCTTCTTTTCAACAAGTATAGGCACTATAAACTTAATTTGTAAGACTTCCCTCTTTTGATTTTCTTTTCTTTCTTTTCTTTTCTTTTCTTTGCTCTTTTTTTTTTTCAATTGCTTTTTTTTTTTTTTTTTGCTTTTCCATCTCTTTTTTTTTCCCGTCTCTATCTCTTCTCTTCTTTGCATTTTTTTTTCAAGACAATTTCCTCAACTTTTAATAACCATGGCCTAAATGGATGTAAGACATACATTCTCTCATCCCAATTAGATGTAATGCTCCTTAAAATCCCTAAAGCATCCTAAAACAAGGTGGGAAAATAATTGAAATGGCTATGGTTAAATAAGAAAAGAAAACAAGGTCCAAAGTGGCTAAAACAATGGATAAAGATGCATGTAGGTTGGCTTTTTGGCTATGTAGCTACAAAAAGAAAGGAATGCCTTATCATTTTCATGCATGCAAGTGCAAATGTAGTCTCAACAAAGAATCAAGACAAGTTCTAGAGTGAAAACAGTGATAGGTGAATACACACTAGAAATGAATAATTCAGGCTCAAATTCTCACCAGCTAATGGCTATCAAATAATTTATTGAAATCAAATTCATTGCCACTTCACTTGAATCAGGACACAAGATCTATTACTTATCATGTCTAGGTGAATCCAAGCTATAATCATCTCAACTTGCAACTTCCACAGAAAAACTGAAGAGAATAAAAAATTTTCTTAAAAAAAAAAAATTTCAATTGTTTTTTTTTTTTTCAAAACAAGGGCAAGATAGAGTGGAATGAATAGCTCTCCCCCCCACACTTAAATATTGCATTGTCCTCAATGCCAGCACACAATTCAATAAACAGATAAAAGCACAATAAAGAGAGTGAAAGGAGAGAATACAATCGGATGAGCTTGAATCAAAGATCTCAAAGTTGGCTTAGAGTCCCATGTAGCTGGTTAGCAACCTTTCATTACCTACAAAATAAAGACAAACTGCAATGCAAAAAGGAAAAAAAGAAAGAAAGAAAGAAAACTACATCCTAAACTAAATAGAACTATATTAAATATTAACTAATCATACGTATCAAAAATCAAAATTAAAACTACTTTATTCCTTTTCAATTCAAGAGATTTAAGTTTCACTACTTTAAAACATTTGGATTGATCATGTAGTGATGACTTATGGACTTCCTCAACCATCAGTAGTTTAGGAAAGTCATATTTAGCAATTTCACAAGCAAGAAAAGAAGGAAAATCAAATTTAAGACATTTAAAATCAAAGAAAGAAAATTTAAAATCAAAACTTTCTAAAAATCTATCAAAGCCAATAAAATCTACTGAACTCCCATCAGTAAGAGTCACTGCATCCAACAGAAAAATTTAATTGTAACTTCTCACAGTCCTTTGAGTTCAAGGTGTCTGTCAGTTGCTTTTTCTCATTTGGGAGGGTCAGTGGCATGTTGGAAATTACTTCACCAATTTCAAGAATTTGTTCAGGACTCTCAACAAGAGAAATAGTATCTTCCCTGACCAAAGAGACATCAGTAGGCTCACAAGATTCTAAACAATGATCAATAACAAAATTCAGTGTCTCACTAGTATCAATAATAGTACAAGCATCAATGGGATTTTCAATATCAGCATTATCACTATGCATGCCCTCATCAATACTAGCATGATCAGGAGAATCAATCTCATTAACAGTTTTAGTGCAAGCAAAGGACTCTATGGATTCAACAGGCTTATCAGACTCCAGAAACTCATTAATCTCAGCACACACAGGACATGTATGCATATCATCGCATAAGCATTCAGGAGTTGGGTTTGAATTATTAATAAGCTGTCCAACAATTTCAATGTCTATATTCTTATCACATGCTACATTCATTGTTTCATCAGTCATACCATTATAGGCTAGTGAGGAATCATGTTGATCAGTATATGTGAGGAACTCACTAGTCTTAATGAGAGTATTAATTTGAGAGCATCTATCATATATAGTGGGTCCAGCACACACACGATCAACAGAATCATTTAAATCATTTATGTCACATGATCCAGATGGTAAGCTATCCTTAAACTTAGTAGATGCATCATCAATAGACTTATCAACTAATTCCAGATTAGGAATAGAATGATGATTATATCTTAAGTCACCCCCACACTTATCTACTACCCTAGACTTAAAAGATTTATCATTGACAGACTCAAAAATGAAATTTTCACTATGGTCACAGCTAGGTGTAGACATACCAAGTGCATTATTACACAAGGATTCATGAACATCTACAATTGTATTAATTTTGTTCAATGAATTACCACAATTAATCAAATCAGGGGATTCAATGATAATTTCCTCATCAACTTCCTCATTATGCAATTCAGAATCAACAAGATTATATGCATCAGTATTCACAGTGCTATCAAGCAAACTAGATTCAGTTTCAACAAATTGCAAAGTATTAGAAGATGGAAGGATATTACCTAATGAATAGGACTCTTCCTCCTCTAAACATTCCCTTCTAATTTGTTCGTCAATTGATTCATTAGCACTTGAAGTCGATTGATTCATTTGAAATCCTGAATCCATCATGAGGTTATCTGCCATTTGTTGGTCTAGGAGTTGCACCCGTTGGATCATTTGCTCCAATTGTTGGTTTTGAATAATACAGGCTTCTATTAGCTGCTCTTCCCAACTTGGTTCCCTTTAGACCTCTTGTTGCATATACCCCTCATGATAATTGTAATTATCATACTCTGGCTCTTGCCTATGGAGGTCGTGGTATGGCTCATAATTTTGGTGGTAATTGGGGGGTACTCCATATGAATTGTGGTATGGTTGGTAGCATGGTTGCTGGACTTGTTGGAATTGTTGGACTTGTTGGCTTCGTATTTGTCTTTCAAGAAGATCTTGAAGCATTAACATGGCATCATCCAACTTCTGAGAAATCCTATGCTCTACATCATATACACCTTGATTAGAATAATAATATGGATTCATTTAAAGCAAAGAAAAATGAGAAATTCAATTCATTTCAATACAAGATAAATCACTAACAAGTTATAACTAAAATTAATCCTAATTCAAGAAAATAAAATTTCAATAAAACTAAGACTTACTTAACTATCAAAAACACTCCTAAACAGAGGTTAATGATATAAAATAAACTCACAAAAATTAAATAAATTAAATTCGGAAAATTTGAAAAATTCCTAAAAAATTCGAGAAAATACTAAAAAATTCGAAAAAGTGCCTTAAACGTTGGAATTTGGCCAAACAATGATACATCTAATAGCTTTGCTATTCTTTTTGCTCAAAACACCCAAAAACCTTGGAAAACAAAGTTTGAGAATTTTCTAGGCGTTTGAAACAAAAATTTCAGCAAACAGGATACTTGACGCGTAACACCGAAATCAGCCAATTCCAAGTTCAAAACATAACAAAAATTAAACCAAAATAGAACAGAAATAGAGCTAAAACACCTAGAAAACTTTCTCAAACAATTGAGAATCCAATTCTCCGGCAACGGCGCCAAATTTTGAGTGGATCGTCCCATAACCCTCAAAATAATACTAGGCTTGATAGAATATGCAGTTAATGGCACAACCTAGGTCATCTCCCTTGGAATTGGTGTTCAATGTTTAATTGAGTTTTTCAAATATTAAAAGACTCTAAAATTTCCTAAATTAAGGGGGTTTTGATTTAATTAAACTAGCCTAAAACTGAATTGAATTAAAATTCCTAATTACTATCTAATTGAATGAATTATGGTCTTGTGACTAGCTTTGGATTCGTCCCTTGGTATCCACTATCCTTATCCTAATCTAATTCTGATTAATTCTAGCCTAAGAGTCCCTAATTGTGTTCATAACAAATTATCTTGGGTAACCACTCAAGATTCAAGAGATTAATGATTTAACGTTGAATTGAGACCTCAATCCCGCATTAAATTGTTAATTCTTGTTTCTAAGATCAATGAACATTCAATTTGATTGATTAACTAATTGATTAACCTCTGAATCATCCTAAATATTTAATTAACCAACTAAACATTAAGGAATCCTTAATTTAAACAATTAAGCTCACTCATGTATTTTATCGAATACCTTCGAAGCATACATGGAATTCAGATAATATTGAAATTAATCAGATCAATTAATCAACAAAAATATTTCCTAATTAGTGTCTAACCAGCCACTAATTATAATTACACAATTTCTTTATCAAACATATCTTAACCAAGAAAATAAATGAAAGAGAAAAAGTGTAGGAAAAGTAGAGAAATCATTAGCCAAAATTCTGAATTTTCTCCATGGATTCAAGCTTCTCCAAGAGCTTCCTCCTAGCTAGCCTCAAGATGAATTAGAATATCATTGGAGATGGATTGATGGAATGGTTGGAATATGGATGGATGAATGAAGGCGTGGATGGTTGATGAATGGTGCCAGCGAATGGATGGAATAGTCGAATAAATAGGCAAGGATTTGCTAAGCTTTTAGAGACGTGAGATGGATGAATTGTGAATGGACTAGGATATGTATGGAGACGTGCTGAATGAAGCCTCTTTCTTTTTTAAAATTCACGTGCTTCTCTTTGTTCTGCTTCACGTGTAGCTACTTGTGATTTTATTCACTCCATGCAATGCATTATCTCCAATTCCCTGAAGCTACTTTCTGTATATAAGATGTGGGCCCCATTATGAATATAATAATCCACTTGTTCCTTTAACCCCACGTGCTCAGCTGCTTCTCATTGCCCGTAGCTTCTTCAGCGTCTTTATGCGTTTTTCACGTAGCTCTTCTTCACGTTAAAACTGCAGCTCTTTTCTTCATGTTTTCTGCGTCTTTTCTCCAGCTCTCATGCATCCAGGCCATGTTGTTTCTTCTAGCTTAAACCCGTAGCTGCTTCTTCTACGTGTTGCACGTCCTCTTTTCTTTCCATGCAGGCTTGAGCTTCCTTCAGCTCGTTTTTAACGTGTAACTTCTTCATGCAACTTCTCATTTCCTTCTTCGCTTTATAATTCATGTGCCCAGCCTCTCCTTGAGTTTCTGCATTCTCCATGTCTCCTCCTTCAGCTCATTCACGTTGCTTTGCTCTGTTCTTCATGCTGTAGCCATCTTAGCAACCACGTCAGCTCTAGTTCAGCTCGTTCTTCTCCCATCTCATGCAAGTTCAGCTCGTGCAGCCCAGCTTCTTTCACATTGATATTCACGTGTTTTCTAGCTCCCAAGCTTCTCGTTCATTTAGCTTGTAATTACATTGTCCAGCATGGCTTCACCTTCAGCTCTTCCTTCCCAGCTCAGCGTTGAGCTTGCTCGCGTTTTTCCAGCATGTTTTTTTTCCAGCATTTGCCCTTATTCTGTAGCTCCTTGCTTGTGTTCATTCCTCTTAAATCCTTCCCACTCCAACGTCTGAGTTCGAATGAGTGTGTGCCTCCACAAGAACTAATGTGTGATGTTAAGAGAAGTCCAGCCCTCATGTTTTCTCCATGCAAGCTTCTTTCCATGTGCAGCTTCTTTAGTTTCTCTTCTCCACATAGTGTATGTTTGCTACAAGTGAAGCCCAATTCTTCTCTTTCTCTTCTATTTAATTTTTTATTCAAAACTCCAATTACATATTAAAATTCTGCACAAAGAAGTGAGAAAAATCAAATAGGAATATTCACAAAAATTATTTAAGATAAATTTATGTATTAAAATCCAATAATTTGTAACTTAATTCCTTAAATATAGAAAATGGCTACTAAAATCAAATTTCATCTAATTAGACCCTTAAAGCCATATTTGGATACTAAAATGTTTAAGTTAAAAAGATTAAAATGTATAAAAATCATACTTATTAGAGCTCTTCCAGCTGACTGCTCCACCATTCAAACAGAATACAAATCCTGATTGCGATTTAGAATCATCCTTATTGAACTAGAAACTTACATCTGTGTAACCATTTACAACAAGCTCATCTTCCAATCCTCCATATACCAAGAATACATCTTTAGTCCTTCTTAAGTATTTCAGGATATTCTTGACAGTATTCCAGTGACTCTCACCTGGATCTGACTGATATCTATAAGTCATACTTAAGGCATATGAGACATCCGGTCGAGTGCACAACATAGCATACATGATAGATCTAATAGCCGAGGCATATGGAATCTTGCTCATGCGATCTCGCTCATCATGTGTACTAGGACACTGAGTCTTGCTGAGATTGATGCCATGAGACATGGGTATATAACCCCTTTTTAAATCTTGCATATTAAACCTATGCAATACTTTGTCTATGTAAGTGCTCTGATTTAGGCTGATTAGCCTCTTGGATCTATCTTTATAGATCCTTATCCATAGGATGTAAGTGGCTTCGCCTAAGTCTTTCATTGAGAAACACTTTCCTAACCAAGTCTTAACATTCTGTAAGGTAGGAATGTCATTTCCAATGAGTAGGATTCATCAACATAAAGCACTAGAAGTATAATTATACTCCCACTAACCTTCTTGTAAACACAAAGTTCATCGATATTTTGGATAAATCCAAAATCCTTGACTACTTCATCAAAGCGATGATTTCAACTTCAAGATGCTTGTTTCAACTCATAAATGAATTTTTGAAGCTTGCAAATCTTCCCAGAATCCTCTGGATGTACAAAACCTTCAGGTTGTGTCATGTACATATCCTTAAGCAGCTTCCCATTAAGAAATGTTATTTTGATGTCCATATGCCAGATCTCACAATCATAGTACACAGCAATGGCAAGAAGGATTCTGATTGATTTAATCATGATAAAAAGGTTTCATCATAGTCGATACCATGGGTTTTGTTTGAATCCCTTTGCAACCAATTGTGCTTTGAAAGTATGCATTTAGCCATCCATGTCGATTTTCTTCTTAAAAATCCATTTACACCCAATGATTTTTATACCTTCAGGTGGGTCAATCAAGGTCCATACCTGATTATCATACATGAATTATATCTCAGACTTTATGGCTTCTAGCCATGTCTCAAAGTCTGATCCCACTATTGCTTCTTGATAAGTAGTTGGCTCATCTTGATCAATGAGCAACACATCATGACTTTCAGTTAAAAGAAATCCATATTTTTTAGGCTAACATCATGTCCTATCAGACCTTCGTGGGCTTTGTGTTACTTGAGTAGGCTCAACAACTTGTTATGAGTCTTCTTGTATTTTCATCTCTGGCTCAATGAGATTTTGTGGCTCTCGAACTTCTTCGAGATGTATCTTACTCCCACTGGTTCTTTTAGAGATAAATTCTCTTTTTAGAAAGATACCATTTCGAGCAATAAACAGTTTATTCTCATTAGGATTGTAGAAGTAGTATTCTTTAGTTTCCTTAGGATACCCCATAAAAAGGTATTTTATAGATTTGGGTACTAATTTATTTGAGACTTGTTGCTTAACATATGCCTCGCATCCCTAAATCTTGAGAAAAGCTAAACTGGGCTTCTTTCCAATCCATATCTCATATGGGGTCTTTTCAACAGCCTTAGATGGGACATGATTTAGTGTGAACGCAGCTGTTTCTAATGCATAGCCCTAAAAAGATAGTGGAAGATCTGTTTGACTCATCATAAATCGAACCATATCTAATAGGGTTCAATTTCTTTGTTCAGAAACATTGTTGCATTGTGGTGTTCCTCGTGGGGTCAATTGTGAGACAATTCCACAATTTCTAAGATGGTCAATAAATTCTTGGCTCAAATATTCACCACCTCGATCAGATCAAAATGCTTTAATAGATTTGCCAAACTGATTTTGTACCTCATTTTAGAAGGTTTTGAACATTTCAAAAGATTCAGATTTGTGTCTCATTAAATAGATGTATCCATATCTACTACAGTCATCTATAAAAGTAATGAAGTATAAGTGATCACCTCTGGCAGCGGTACTTAGTGGACCACATACCTCACTATGTATTAAGCCCAATAGGTCAATGGCCCTTTCACTATGCCTAGTAAAAGGTGCTTTAGTTATCTTTCAAAATAAATAAGATTTGCAGGTGTCAAATGATTCAAAATCAAATGAGTTGAGTAGTCCATCTTGATAGAGCTTTGAAATACATTTCTCATTTATATGGCCTAGATGACAATGCCATAGGTAGGTCGAATTCAAATCGTTTGACTTGATTCTCTTGGTAGTTACGTTATAGATATTTTCATTATTAGGAATTTCAAGGTTTAAGTAATAATGACCACCATGTAAATCACCATCCGCATAAAAGATGTCATTAAAATAAATAGAACATTTATTATTCCCAATAACTGAAGTAAAACCTTCCTTATCTAAATAAGAAAGTGAAACAATGTTTCTACTCAAAATAGGAACATAATAGCAATTGTTCAAAACTAACAAAAACCCACTGGGCAAAACTAATTCATAAGTGCTTATGGCTAAAGTAGCAACTTTTGCACTATTTCTAACTCGTAGGTCTACTTCCCCCTTTTTTAGTTTTTACTCCAAAGACCTTGCACATTTGTACAAATGTGAGTTCCACATGCAGTATCTAATACCCATGTAAAAGAAGTAGAAAGATTAATTTCTATAACGTAAATACCTGAAATAATAGCCTCGCTATTCTTCTTATTCTTTAGATCTTCCAAGTAGAGCTTGTAGTTTCTCTTCCAATAACCAAGCTCATTGCAAAAGAAACAAAATTCTTTCTTGGGAGGCTTTGCCTTCTTGGCTTCAAGTTTAAGTTTGGGCTTGGGCTTGGTTTTGTCCTTAGACTTATTATCCTGGCCCTTTCCCTTTCCTTTACTTTTGCCTTTCTTTTTCATTCATTTTCCTTTCTGAATCATTAAAAAAGTGCTTGGCTTTTTCTTGATATTTTACTCAGCAGTCTTAAGCATCGAATGCAATTCAGAAACTAATTTTTCCATATTGTTCATATTATAGTTCATGATGAACTGGTCATAACTTTCTGAGAGTGAGTTTAAGATCAAATCTGTAGCTAACTCCTGGCTCATGGGAAATCTAAACCTTTCAAGGTGATCAATGTAGCTTTTCATCTTTAAGATATGAGCACTAACTGATGCATCTTCAGTCATTTTACAGGAATGTAAGGCCTTAGTAGTTTCATACCTTTCTTGCCTTGCCTGTTGCTAGAACATTTCTTTGAGATGCATAATCATCTCATAAGCCTCCATGTGTTCCAGATCTCTCTAAAGTTCTGGGATCATGGTGGCTAGCATCAAGCATGCTATATCTACATAGTCATTAAGATGCTTAGTGTGCGCATCCTTTTGGGCACTTGGAGCATTGGCTGTAGGCTCCTCAGGAATGGGTTGATCTAAGCCATATCACTTTCTCTCTTACTTGAGAACAATTCTCAAGTTCCTAAACTAGTCAAGAAAGTTAGTCCCATTGAGTTTGTCCTTCTCAAGGACGGATCGCAATGATAGTGTAGCAGAATTATTTGTTGACATTTTTCTACAACAAAATATGCAAAGTCAAGTTAATAATCTCCTACTAAAAATTAACCCTAAATTTAATTTAGCAGGCTAAGACCCATATTTCACTCAATTGTAAGTCCGCTTTGGCAAGACGTTTAAAATTAAGTTATTTAGGTAGGTAACTTGTTTACCAATTACATCACATGTAACTCTTAGATCTTTATGGGATTCCATCATCATATGATCCGGCATGTTTAATCCCATCTAATGCCTTGAGACTTAAAATTGTTTTGATAGTCCTAATTAAGTCAAACCATTATGAACCTTATGAGTATCACCATTACCCAAGCTGCCTTACTAAGATAACCAAAGTATATCCACTTTGATGGAACATACACTTAGGTGATCAAAGCTTTGACAGGTGTTCATAAATGGGTGGCATATAAACTTAAAATTTGATTTGAGGGATTTTATTGTTATTATTTTGTTGTGATTCAAATATATAATCATCGCGTGACAATATACTACGATAGCATCTCATACATACATATGATCTCATCATGAAGTATAAAATAAATATGTCACAATATAGCCCCATCTAACCTATCTCCTTTCAAGGCAATGAGAGGATTCTTCTAAGATAAAAACTACAAAGAGTAACCTTAATTGAACATTTGAGGGGAGTGAGATGAGATGAGAATGTACATCTAGAATAAATAAAGAGAGGCACGACACGCAAGCCATATTTAAAAAATTGCAAACCATAAAAACTTAGGGCCATATTATGCACCATACCCATCCAATTCAAACAAACATAATTTATATATAAAGTTACAAACATCTCATCTCATAAGAAAGGTTGTAAGCATTATTATCTTAGTGTTAAATCAGATTAGGTTGCGTTAAACACGTTTTCATATATATATATGTATATATATGAGATTCATGTATCACATACATATATTACAGATTTAAATATATCCTCTCAATGCGTCTGGTTTCTTCATCATATGCAAATCACATATTCGAAATCATATTTACATACATATATGAATTTGGATTGTTCGTTCATGTCATGAAAGCATGTTCGTAACATATATAAATATATATGTACGGAATAACATGTTATATATGAAAACATGAAGAGACTTGTTAAACAAATTTGTAAACATCTGAATTGAACAATTTCTAGTTCGAATTGAACAGATTTAGAATCAGATTCCAAATCAAATTCAAACCTATTTGTAATTCGCACACATATGTCGCACATGTTATTGAATGGTAGAGTTCAAATATCACTTATATGAAATCAAATTTAAAATGGATTTGAACATATAATACATATATGAATGTCAGATTCAAACACTAATCATGTGAGTCTTAAGTTCGCATACTTATATCACATTGCAACATATTGCATCACATATAGGTCATGCAAAATCATAACAAAAGCAAAATTCATGGAATTTCACACAAAAACTCAATTTAAACAATCATTGATGCGGCTCTAATACCACTATTGGGAATTCAAGGACACGCAGCAAAAAATTAAAACCCCAAATCTCTTCCTATAGATCCATCAATGTTGTTTAAATTGAGTAGATATAGAAATATTTACCTTTTTTCTATCACATTTTAGGAACTGATCTACAGATCTGTTCCCTCTACCGGTATCCACACGAACAAATACTTAACTTTAACGGTGTGCTAGCATCTTTTACTAACAAGCATAAACGTTGTTGGTAGAGAAGATGTTCTTTTCTTCCTCTCTCTCTCTCTTAGGCGCCCCGTACAGTGTCCATACTCTTTCTCTCTCTAAGAGTCCGTATGACGTCCGCACAGTGTCCCATATGCTCTCTCTCTCTCTAGGGTTTTTCCTTTTTGTTTTGTAGTTCTAGGAAACCCAAGCTAGGACTTTTTTATAGAGGTATCTTATTAGGGTTTCAGATATATTTGATTAATTAAAAATATATTATTTTAAATCAAATCAAATTTGAATTAAATAGATTAGTTTAAATTAAATTTTAATTAATTATTTAATATAAATCTAAAACTTAATTCAAATTTAATTTATCTCATAAATTAATTTAAATTATCATATTAGTTTAAATTTAAATTTATCATATAGATTTGAATTTAAAACTAATTGGTTTAAATTAATTAAAGGATATATATATTTCAATTATATAAATATATATTTCAAATTTTATAAATTATATATATATATATATATCAAATATATATATTTATTTATAAAATTCTTCCACCCTAGATTGAACGTGACATTCATTGAATCTAGACACAATTTCAGATTCAATGAATTTGGACATTTTAGCTCGAGTTGACTCGTTTTTATGTGCGACCCTATAGGCCTATATGATGTTGGCAGTGGGCTAATAACACTATTTGATCCACAAGTCACAAATTGTCTCTAGCAAGACATTGTGACTACCCAAATCATATAGGAATCGGTGATCCGATGCAACCTGTCATATAATTTTATCACATCCCTTTTGTCACACGATATCTAGATCAAGTATGACGAGTCGATCCAGCATCTTGTTCCCTAACAAGCGTCTATGATTTTGATCTATATCTACATACATGATTAACATATAATTATCAATCAAAATTATACTAGTCTTAGTTTAACATCGTTCCTACAATGATGATCGACTAGGGATATTTAGAATAATCAATATGATTTATTCAAGGATATTATTATATAGAACATGCAAAAAATATAATGATAATGTAATAAAAGAAAATTCTTATTTTTTAATAAAGTACAATGTTTGTAATACAATGATTGGCTTATGACACAATTTCTAACAGAATTAAACATTAATAAATAGACCATTTTAAAAGGAATAATAAAATAGACTAAATAAAAAAAAACTATGCTTAAAATAAAACCTAAACACATCAATACTTCATTTATACAAGGGTCAATAAAATTATACAAAAGTTTACACCGAAAGGAAAAAAAAAAATCCTTTTCTTCCTTTTCAGGCAAAAAATCTTGAATATATAAATTCCCTACTTTTTATTAGAATTCTCCAACTTGTCACTTATTGATTTATAGCAACCCCACAACTTGCAAAAACACAAACAAGCTCTTTTACAAAGTGGCCAAAAAAAAGCACAATGCATAAAAGAAATTGCAACAAGAATAGCTTTTGTAAGGTGGAAACATAAGCCATGTCCATAAAAATTTTATTGGTTCATGCATTCTCACCTTCCTTCTACCGTCAATATCTCTATGCCACCAAATGCATCTGCCTGTGTTTTCTCGCCTTAATGCAACAGTCCTTACCTCCTAGAAGAAAAAGACAACAAATGCTACATATAAACGGAAGTAAATGGATAATGCAGATCAATCAGTGGCAGACAGATAAGATTCTATAAGTTGATTTTCAAAGTTTTTCTACTTAAAATGCACCATGTAACATCCAACTTCTCATAAAAGCCATCAAAATAAATTACTTTGAAAAGCAAGTCCCCTAAAATGAGAGATTTGAGGCTGTTTAAGTCTCCTCACTATAGCAAGGATGCCAGTTCATTATAGCAAAGATGTGGCCCATACAAAATGTAGGGAATTTCTCACAATAGTGCAAGTTGTGGCAAGAACAACTAGGGAGCTCTCGCAATAGCGAGAGATGTCTTTCGCTGCAGCAAAAGTCATTTTAGACAACACCAAGGAGGAATTTTTAAATAAAAAGTTTGAGCTTTCTAGGATTCTTAGAAGGCTTGAAAATCATGGGAAGCCCTAGGATAGTTAAAACCCCTCCGATGTATGGTTTTAAACGTTGGTTGACTCAAATTTTGACCCTTTCATTTTAGAAGGTTTTATGTAATGATCTTAATGTCCAATCATAGTAGTTAAGCTTAAATACACGATTAACAATCATAAATCAAGGTCTAGAACCATTTCAATTAATCAATTTAGGAAAATGTAAGGGAATTTGAACCTTAATATTATTAAAGTCATTAACCAAATAATCACAATTATTTATGCACAGAAGTGAATCTAATCCTTAATCAAAGCCTTTAATTCATTCATCCAATAATTCCAACCCATAAAAACCTCCTACAAGTGTTTCTAAGTCATTCCTTAGCATTACCATAGAAAAAACCAAGGTTTCTAGGCTAAAAGTAAGAGTTTGGGAACCTTCACTACGACTTGAAATCTTCCCACCACGGTAAGTTGGCTACTGGAACTTAAAATCCAAGTTTCACATCTTATGTCATGGCAAAGTTGCTCTTGGGTACAATTTCTCAAATTATTGTCAAGGTGAGTTGGACCTGCACCATGGTGAGCCTATGTGACACTGCGGCGGAAACACCCCCTAGAGCTACTATACAAAGTTTCATGATTTGCATTGCAATGGGCTATACTTACGCCATAGTGAAACTAGCTACTAGAATACTCATCACCTAATTCCCTCGACTTACGTCGTGGCGGAACATGTTGCACTATAGCGAGTTTGCTCTCTGTTACCCTCATTGGGCAACATTTTCATTTTTTACCATGGTGAGACACTTTGCACCACAGTGCTCCTCACTTTTGTTACTCTCCTGGCCGTGGCAAGCCCTTTCTAGCTGTGGCGTGACTTTCTCCTGTGCCTATATCTCCAAAATTTTGTCCCATGTACTCCAATTCTCCCTCTAGGAACACTCTAAAACCACTCTCCCTCAATTTGTGAGACTCTAATGGCATTTATCTACTTGATTTAACCAACATATCTAATCTTACTAATTCAAGGCTTAGATATTGATTTCTACTCCTAAACTATCATGCATCAGCAAATTCCATGTGATAATAACAAGCAACCAAATTCATATGCAACTAATATTACCATTCAAATATAAATCCCAATAGGGTAACATGCATTATTAGTCTAAGTCATCATTTAAGTTATCACATGATTACATTCCTAAATAGTGAACTATATCTTAGCATCACCTAGGTTCCATGTCAGATATATAAGTTCGTACATTAGATACCAATTTAGCATGAGGTCTAACTCTTCCATAAATACACTCTAGGTTAACAAAACACAATCTCTTACACTTGACAATATGATTACATGATGATGCTATACAAAAGAATAACAAAATTAGCATCTACACTAAATTATCTTAGTCCAAGTGTAGCTTCCCACACCAAGCTTTAGCTTATGGATGTTCATCCACTTACTTGCCTTTATCCTTACCCGAAGGACCTTCACCTTAAATAGTTAGCCCATGAAATAGGATAAGATACAAATCTCAATAACCAAGGCAAATTCCATTCCAATTTAATTAATATATGTGCATAAAATCATATAAACATCAAAAAATATACCAATCATACCAGCAAATGAAACAATTGGGTTATCAGTGACTACTATCCCATATTAGCAATCACAAATTCACATGTTAAAGGCCAATAATACTAGGAGAGGCCTGTCCACGGCACCTACTATTTAATGAGCATAATCAGGGCTCAGTGCATTTGGAGTCTGATCATAACTCGGTACCCGATCAAAGCATGTGCACGGGTGGTAGCCACACTATAGCTCCACCATGGACTCACAAGGTCCAATCATAATATAACAGATAGCCAACTAATTCATTTAGTATTCAAAATCATACATGTGCAATAGATATAAAATTAAAATGGACATATGCATGGAATTTAATATGAACCCCAGTTACCTGACATATGTCTAAACTCTAAAAGTCCTTTATTAGATGATAATTACAATATATACCAGATTCCACAAGATCCGACCATTATAAGTTACCTAGAAAAACACTTACCCAATCACCAAGAGACTCAAATTTCAGATTTTATTCTCCTTAGACTAGAAACTTCAAAATATCACCTTACATTATGGATATTTTCATATAGAAATAGAGTCTATATCATAAGTTAGCAATTAGGGTTTCTAACTAGTAGTAAATGCATCAAAATGAAAAGTTTATACTTACCCAATATCCCTCCTAGCTTCAATCTCTGAAAATCCTCCAAAAAAATACCAAATAAACATATTTCAGATTTTAGGTATGGTGAAAATGCTCCAAATGAAAAACCAATTAAGTCAAATTAAAGAGGAAGAAGAGAGGATTAAGTTATATAAAACTCACCTTGGCTGGTTTTGGCTCTAAAAGTGAGAAATGATTCTTGCTAAAAACCCTAACTTCTCTCCAAATCTCCTAAAATTTCTTCTTATGTTTCTTGTGTGTCTTATTTCTGTAGAATTGGTGGAAAGGGCAGGATATGTTTAAGGTTTGGATGGGTTTGGGCTGACCAAAGGCCCAATTCCAAGTGGGTTTCAGATTTATACTTGTTGGGTCAGATTTCATGAGTTGGACTGTAAAATTATGATTAGGTTAGGCTAAGTTCTAAAAGTCAATCTAATTTGGTTTTGTACCTAAAATTATTGGGCCTCTATTAGTCATTATCCATCACCTTCTTAAATTAATTATGGGCCTAAATTAAATTCTAACCCAATTAAATCTTAAGCTTGCATTAATTATTTATTTCTCCATAAACTCCTATTTACATAACTTGCCCAATTATCCCACAATAATTATTCTTAATTAGTCCAAATTCATGATTAACACCTTAATCAATTTTGAGGTGTTTTATTTTAAATCTAAATTAAATGATTCCTATTTTATACATTAGAGAACTTAAATTTTATGATAGAAAAGACAGTTTTTGAAAAGGAGCTGAAATGAGCCTAAAATAAATTAGCCAAGAGAAGGGATGTAAATAGTATTTTAATGAACAAATTTTCTTCTTATTTTCTCCACATAAGAGGTGTCCCACTTGGAGCTTCTTCTAATTGACTTATTCTGCCCAAAACAGAAAGAACTTTTGCCTAAGAGAAAGCAGCACAAGAGAAGGAGAAAAGGAAAAGGAAGGAACCAAGGAAAAAGTAAGAAACGCTAAGGTTTTCATGGATTTTCCTTTACATATCTTATTCTCCTCTCTTTGCTCTTTTTTTCTATGGTTATAGTGGATGTTATGGGTCTATTTTGGCCTTGATTTAGAAGGAGAAAGTTAGTCCTTGAAAGAGGAGGCTAAGGCAAAAAGAGAAGCTTTTGAGAAAAACTAGAAACCTAGGTAAATCCCTTGCTTTTCATGCGTCTTCTCCCTTGTTTCTATATGTGTATGTTTGGCCACTTATGGGACAGCCAAGGAGGAGTTATGTTTGAACCAAACCAAGTGTGAAACTTAGGATTTAGAGTGTGAGAAACAAGATAGTGCAAAGAAATCCAAGAAAGAACCATTAAAATTCAAGATACAATTTCTAGGGATTTTTTTACTCTATGGTTTGTGTGAAGTTTTCTAGTGGTATTCACAATTGTCTAAGAGTTTGTATGAGTTTCTAAGACATCAAGGAAGCCTCCCACATGCATCCCCTATCAAAGAAACAAAATAAAATCCTTAAGTGCTTTATGGAACCATAATTGAACCAAATAAGAACCCAAGATTTTTTAAAGTGTGTGTGGTGCTAGAGTTTGTTTCAAGAGTATAATTAGGTCCTATTTGACATGTCTAGGCTAAAAGAATCCTACTCCACCCACTTGCAAGGGTGTAGTTATAAGAAGGAAAGAGAAATTAAGCAAAAGTGTATGTGTTTGCATTCAAGGTAGCTCTTTAACTTTTCTCTCATGCATTTTTGGATGTTTTCTTGTCTTTAGATGTGTATATATATGATTTGACTATGAAAAATGTTTTTAGTGATTTTCTACATGCCATGGTACCATTATGTATATAATAGGTGTTTTGTGAATGACAATGGGCTTGAATGAACTTAGTGAAGCAAAAAGTCCCTAAGATTAGATGAGACAAAGCCAAAAGTCTCAAAAAGAGTGAGATTTAGTCAAAAGTCTCTTGAAAATGGGTGAGGTAAGTCCAAAAATCCTAAAGAAAGGGGGTGAGGCTAAACTAATGTTCTTGAAGGGCAACATATGATATGTATAAGTTTCTTGCATATGAAAATGATTCTATGTATGATTATTAGTAGTAAAATATTCATATATGCATCCCTTAACTTGAAAGCATGGCTATTAGTATGATTAAAAGGGTTAAGAGCTATTGGGATTCTTAGAATCTCACTCTTTTCTCTCTATTGCCTAAACATGTCTAGGTGGACTAAGTGAGCAAAGAGATGGAAGCCACCATACTTGAAGAGAAGAAATTGATAAAAGAATTATGTATCTAGTCATTTTGTAACCATATTATTAGTAAATGATGTAACCCCATGTTCTAAATGATATGTAACCACTTGAATATATGTACATACATGGAAATATGTTATATGTATGAGAATTGAAAGCATATGAATGAGAATGGATGTTTTTGACATTGAGATGCATGGATGTGTTCTGAATAACTTATGTATGTGAACAAGTAGGGTGGTGGTCTTGTGACATATGGATATTGGGACTTCTTAGACAAGTTTAATGGACTATTTTAAATATTTTCCACGTGCCTAAGTGGTCTTCGTTCAAGGGGAAGACCATTTGGCACTTAAATGAACCATTTTACACACACATAAGTCTCATATAGAGCTTTTTGCTGGTCTAAGAACTGCATTATTTGGAGGTCTATAGAATTTCTTATGATTTTTCAAAGTTCATCTTAGAAGTTAGTTTTAGTTTGGGCATTGTTCCTTTAAATAGATTTCATTTTCGTGTCACCTGAGAGTCAAATGAGGTCCAATGGTTCTGAAATTTTACATGGAGAAAATAGACATTCACAATGATCTATGACAACTAGAAGCATCTCATTTGGAGGTCTATAGAGAGAGAGAAATGAATTTTTAAAATTTTATATCAGAATTAGTGATGCCAACTGACATTGGATATTATTTTATTATAATTCAGTTCTTAAATGAGTTTAACATGGCCTAAACATATTTTTCCCTAAAGTTAACATCTATAACTTTCTAGAATGGTATGATTTGTTAGGTTTTGAATTTTCTAAAATTAGTTATGAATTTTTGAAGTTTATATCAGTAACTTGTGATAGCAAACCTGGATGGCCAGATTTTTCATGCTTTTCTATTATCAATCATGGTCCAGTTGGGTTTTTATGGCCTAGAATGATTTTTAACCTATAGTAGGCATCCAAAGCTTTCCAGAAAGCTCTCATTTGCTTGATTTTAATTTTTTTATAATTAATTATGATTTTTCAAAATTGGTAATAGAAACTTAAATTATGGACCCGAGGCAAAAACTCCATTTTTCTGATGTGTAGCACCTAAACCAAATGTATGGCATCTTTTGCAGTGGTTATGACTTGTTTAGATGGAATATGAGTGAGAGATGATATTGGGGAGACCATAGGGTCCACGGAGCAAGATTCAAATTGTTAAAGTCCTACGCATGCAAAAATATTCCATTATTTTCTAGCTTTTCCTATGAAACTCATGTATGAAGCTTAATGTATAGGAAAGTGAGGCTAAAATAATATGGTGTGACACACCATTTCATTAAACAAAAAATAGTGCATTTTGAGGATTATTTCATGTGAGGCATATGAGTCGTTAGATCACGCGAGCGGACCAAATTAGATGCTGAAATGACGCCATTTTGTTGATGTGCAGGGTGAGATGCAGGGAGGGATGTGCAGAGAATCTGAACACTTCATTCCTCCACCATCTCTGTTACATGGCCTCATCCTTTTGGCTGTTTCTAAATGATTTGAGAGAGAGCACGCACAAGGGATGAGAGACCAAAATTAGAATCAGGTAACGTTTAACGAGAACAGGCTTGGTTATAGGCCTCAAATTACTATTGGGCCCCTTCTTTCTCTTCTCTTTTCCATAAGTCCCTTCGCCCCCCCCCCCCCTTTTTTTTTCTACTTGGACTTTTGATATTGGGTTAGTGGGCTCTTTTTAATGGCGGGCTCCTTTTTTATGTTGTGTCCATGATCCATAGCCTCTCCTTTTTTTTTAGTTTTTTTTCATTATTTTTTCTATTTTTCATTTTGTTTAGTTTTAATTATTTAGTCTCAGTTTATTTACTTATTATTACCTTTTTTTTGTTGTACTAGACATTAAGGTTAATGGGCTAAGAAAATAGATGCTAATGGGCTCCATTTTACCTTGTCCCAATTTTAGTTTTTCTTCTTTTTTTTAAAGACTTTTTTATTTGAGATGATTGGGCTAAAAGGCCCATTTGATCATGTGGGCTTGGATTGATTGATTTTATTTTATTTTATTTTTGATTTTCTTTATTAAGTTGTTTAAGCTTTTAGAAATTGGATGAGAAGGAATGGGTATTTTCACCTTCATTATTCATTTTTCTTTTCCTTGCTTTTGCTTTTTTTGTTTGTCTTCTTTTTTTTGTATTTTCCTCTTTTTTTATATTTATTAGTTCCATTTTATTATTATTTTGGAGCATGCTTAGACATACAGTGTTCACAGTTATCTCTCTTTATTTCTTTTAGCAAGAAAATAAAATATGTAATTTTTAATATTTTTGCATAAAGAACAAATTAAGATAGGAATATGTATTTAGCTTGGGATGATTTGATTGCCCCTTGACACAACTAGACAGTAAACAAAAAGAAAAGCGACCCAAACAAAAATATGATGTTTACATTTGGCATAGGAGGAGTAACTCAGAATGGGAGAGTTTATCTTTTAGTAAATGTTAACAAAGTTTTAAAAGGGAAAGATGTGAATGCTAATGGCTCATTAAAAGATGATTCAAGGAAGGTAGAAAATGCTAATGGAAAGATTTTATAAATCATGAAATAGAGTGATATGATGTTGTGGTATAGCTAAAGAAAACTCCAGTACAAATCTCTATTTTGTCCTGATTTTGAGATTCAAATTACATCGCTATGCTTTACAAAAAGTTTTAGATAAGGCATATGAGTGATATGATATAACACCCAAAAAAAGAAGCAAGTGGATGTCATGAATATCATCAAGCCTACATCCATTATCTCATTTTTAGAAAAAGGAAATTGTGTTTTTTAAGCCAAATCTTGCTGTTCACCTAAAAACTCTCTAAATCTGTGTCCAAACAAAATGTTACACTCATATCGTATAGTTTTAATGCAAATTAGATCCTACACCATTGATTTCTTTTTTAAAAAATTTTGTAATAAAATTCATAGAAGTCAAACTATGTAGCACCAACTTCTATGAAAGTTAGACACACAGAGATTGATTTTGGCCTATCACATCTCCACCTACATCTTAATTTTTATGTATTTGCATGAGGATAAAATTAGGTTTCATTGATTCTCTCCCTTACTTGCATGTCTTATTAGGTGTTGCCATGTCCTACTCCTCCAACAAAAGATAAGGATATTGTTTTTGCAAAATCCTGCATTCATGTGATCTTGCCCATTTTCATTCTTTTTATAGTAAAATGAACATATTGCTTTGCAATTGTAATATATATAAACACTCTAACATATGTTTTTGTAACCAACTAGTTTTTGCATTTTATTAATTTTTCCATTGTTTAGAACAATTATTCTATCTAAAATCATTTTTAACTACTTTAGGAAATAGAGTTAGTATAAAAGTTTGAATGGAGATTTCAATTAAATTAAAAATTCATATAAAGGACACATAAACTAGTAAAATTTTTATATCTTTTATAGATTGTAAATTTATTTAAATTTGTATATATTGTAAATGTACATACAATATTAATTTACTTTATTATTAACACTATATCAATCAACATTATGACACTTCATTGGGGAAGAAATTCTGAAATATACTTTTTTAAGCAAACGAGGCCAAAATCAAAAGAAAAACTAATTAAAAATTGCACAGGGGGCTGCATAAGCCCTTAAAACATCACTAAAAATATCAGTAGGAGTAATAAACGATCAACTACTTTGTTAGCACCCCTCAAGATGTATTTTAAGTTTGATGGTCGGATTCCTGTTGAGCAAAACTCTAATAGCAAGGTGGATCTGGTTCTCCTCTAGTTGGTCATTTGAGCAGTAAGCAGCATACTAGTAGCACCCAAGCAATCCGACACGTTTTACCAAACGGCAGCCTTGATCCTAAGCCCGTGTGAGACCAAATAAATTCCCCAGGGCTCAGCATGGAGCGCTAAACAAGCTCCTAAATTGCAGCTGAAACAGGCAAGCCAATCACCCTTATCATTACGAATCCCACCACCAAACCCAGCCTTCCTTCTATTTATATCCACAGAGCCAACACAATTAAGTTTCACCCACCCTATAGTCGACCTTCTCCAAAGGGGAGGCGTCTTATGAGTCGAAAGCTTTAAACTATTTAAAGACTCTTTCCTCTTATAGATCTACATAATGGTGCAGGGTCAATGCATCTCTAGAGGTTGGGGTCGAACAAGCCACAATTACGCCACTTTCATAGTAACCGAACTCCATACCCCCAACAGACTGCCTAAGAGCAATTAGCAACAAAACTCACGACACTTCTAAGGTTTAGAATTAATCAATCTTCTAGATTATAGGAAAAGAACTGGACACGCATAGATGGCTTTACCAACTTCATCCATATGACTTAAGCGTACTTACGATCTTGCAAGACATGGAGAGTATCTTCTTCCACACCAAAACACCAAACGTAGTAAGGACTTGAATGTAACCATCTGCTCGGACTTTTATTCATGAAGATTTTGTCTTGAATTGCAAGCCAAAGGAAGCATCTAATTTGTTCAACAGGGCCATTCCATATCTAAATAAGATCCCAAGTAGTCGAAATAAAGCTCCATCTTAACCTATTATAGCTTTCTCTAAGTCAATTCTGATGGCAAAAAAATTGTTCCTACCTATCAACCTCTTCATAGAATGAATAATTTCTCCGCCCACAATGATATTATATTGTATACATCTTCTTGGGTTAAAACTAGCTTGGAAAGGAGAGATAACTTTATCTAAAATAGGCCTCAAACAATTAGCCTGCACTTTAATTAAGGCATTTATAAGCAAAGAGATAGGTCTAAATTGGGTAATATACTTAGGGACTTCAACTTTCAAAATAAGCATAATAAGGGTTTTATTAGCCTCCTCCAAAGGGATTTTACCTTTAAAAACATTAAAAACAAATACTAGGCCCACAATATCCCACTATGAATGGTAGAAAATAGGAGAGAAACCATTAGGATTAAGGGCTTTAAAAGCATCCATAGAAAAAATAGCATTCTTTATTTCCTCTTTAGAAATCTCTTAAGCCATATCTTCAAAGAGGAACTAGTCCATAGGGGGGAAAGTAATGGATGACATAAATTAATCAATCTCATCATCTTCCTTTTTAAAAAGTTGCTTAAAATAATCAATTGTTTGATTAACAAGGTCCTTAGGTTCATCAATCCAAGAGTTGTCATCATTTTTAAGTAATAAAATCTTATTGCATTGTTTTTTAGTAGTAGTTTTTACATGAGAATACTTAATATTATAATCCCTCGATCCAAATAGTTATTACTTTTTGGAACCATAAAATTTCTTTCAAGAACAAAACTTCATCTAATTTTTCTTATAGAGTTTTATTTAACTCTAAAAGGAAAGTAGAGTGAGGATAAGCCAAGCTATTTTGGAAACCTTTCAGATAAGTCAAAATACAGTTCTTTATCCTCCTAATGTGTCAAAAAACATTTTTATTCCAGATCATCACACCTTTTTGAAGAGGGTTAGAGCCTCATCAAGATAAAGGTCCCTTCACCACATAGACTTTAAAAAAGGAACATACTCCTTATGACTCAACTAAAAAGTCTCGAAAATGAAAAGGTCTATTCCTCTTCTCATTGATAATAAAACCATGGAGATTAATAAGTAACTAGTTATGATTAGAAAACTAAGTACAAGTAAGCTTGGTTATAACGTCTGATTTTTCGTAAAATACCAAAATGAGTGATTCAAGGCCAAATAAAATTTGGATAAAATTTTAAATAATAGAAGATGAGGATTTGAGCCTTGAGTTGCCCAGAAACGGGGGTCGGCGTGATTCAAAAAAATTACCGAAAGGCTAGTGGCATTTTTGTAAATAAGTGTAATTTTGGAAAAGCACCTATGAAGGTTTTTTAAATGAAAATTTTGAGTTATCCAAGGTTCTTAGAGGCCCCAAAAATCATGGGAAGCCTCGGGACCGGTAAAGCTCCTCTGGTGTACTCTTTTTTATGTCGGTTGACCCAAACTTTGACCAATTTGTTTGGAAAGGTTTTAGCTCTGATTTGAGTTATTCCAAAGATATTTTATTAAATTGGAAACCTATTTGTTATGATGGAAAGGAAGATTCTAAAAAAGGAGCTAAAACAAAGAAGAAATGAAAATGCAAAGTACGAAGGGCAAAATTGAAAATTTGAAAAAGTCACTTTTCCCTCCTTTTCTCTATGTGGCGCCCCACTTTCCTCTCCATTTAGAATCAGAAAATCTTGCATAATTTTAGAAGGGAGAGCAAGGGTCTTGGGCGCACCAAGAGAGAAGGAGAAGTAGAAGAAATTCCAAGCTAAATGTAGGTTTTTATGTACGTCTTTCATGCTTTTTCTCCACCAATCTCTTCTCCTTTCTTTTCCTCTTTTCTCCATGATTTTTCTGAAGTTTTGAGGGCTGTTTTGAAGGAATAACAGAGGGGAAAGTTCAGATTTGAAGAAAGGAGCTTGGAGAAATCAAGATTTAAGCCAAACTAACTAAGGAAACAAGGAAAAAATGCATCCTATGGTTGATATCTTCCATGACCCTTCTTCTCCATTTCGACCCACATGTGTTCTACCCTAAGGAGTCAGATTTTTAACCAAACCAAGGATGATTCTTAGGTATTTGATGGAGTGGAATAAGAATATGCAACGAAAACCAAGAAATAGGCATTAGGATTCAAGATGCAAAATCTAGGGTTTTTAGTGCACCTTCCAAATTCTAAATTTATATGATGATTCCTAGAGCTAAGTAAGAGTTTAAATGAGTTCTTGAGGCACCTAAGATGCTCCCCACAAGCTTCTTCCTTCAAGAAAATCAAGAGAACTCTGAGAAGCCCAAAGGAAGCCTATGTCTCGGCCTAGGCTTGTTTGTGTAGGTGGGGGGAGTTTTAAATTTTTCTAAGGCCATTCTTGAGTCATATTTGATGAATGAAAATGAAGGAAGGCCTTGGAAAAAATTTAAAACTCATAAAAATTGATTTGATGCCTTAGGTTCCATAATGTGACCTAAAGAAGCAACATGATGCTAGGCCTTTGGTTTTAATAGTTTGATGACTCCAAGAGGTTTAAAAGGAGTCAAGAACCATATTTGAAAGGAAAGAATGAGGCCTAGAAATCATTTGAGGAGTGTTGCTTCATTAGGTGCCAATATGGACCATAATGGAGCCTATAGAGCAATCTAGTGTTTTATCAAGTGATATAGCCTTAGAATATGTTTCATGGACCTAATTGGCTCCCATAAATTGTATCTAGTCCAAGAGAAACTATCTCCACTAAATTGTGGGTGTGTGGCCGAAAGAGGAGGCTTGAAAGCTAAGGAAAAAGTGTGTGAAATTGTGCAAGGTAGCTCTCTCCACCTTCTCTCATGCATGGATGTGTGTTTAGCTTGTTTTAGAATGTGTGTATGTGTATTTTCAAGCGAAGAAAAGTATGCTAGCATGCCTTTATATGTCATGATCCTTGATGCCATATTATGTTTTAAATGAGTTCATGATATTTGTATGAGTTTACTTGAGTGTGGAAAGGCCAAGAACTCTTCCCTTTGGTGAGGATGTGCCAAAAACCCTTGAACTTGGTTGAGACAAAGCAAAGAGTCTCCCAAAAGCAAAGTGGACTCCCAAGAGTATGGTTGAGTCCAAAGCTCTTAAAGAATGGCTGAGACAAGTCCAAAATCCATTAGGAGAAGTGTGAGGCCAATCCAAACACTTGGGGAACTCTTGAATGTCTTGTATGATTGATTCACATGCCAAGGTTGCTTTGAAAATGTCCATGACTTTTATTTTTTCATACATGCATTTGAAAAGCTTGCTTTGCACATATTATGTGTGATTGAATAGGAGATGAGTTATTGGGATTCTTTGAATCTCATCCCCTCCTCTCCAATGATCTAACATGCTAGGTGGACTAAGCAATTATGGTGAAGGGAGCCAACAATGATGAGGAAGAAAGATTGACAACCTTGTGTCTTGTTTTGTTTATTTTGGAACCATAATGATGGTTCATTTGTATATGAGGTTGTATATGTACTATGAACGTTAAGACATGTGAAAATATACTATTATGTGATATTTAGATGTATGATTATGATATATGACCACTAGTCCATGTTTTGAGTATGTAAGGCTATAGAATGAGAATTTAAAGTTTGATGAATATGTGTATAAGTGAGGGTTGAATGGCCAAAATGAGATGCATGAGGTTTGGCCCATTTGGGCAGCTCACACAAGTCTTAAATATGCTTTTAGACTTGCCCAAAAGGTGCCAACACTAAGGGAAGAGCATTTGGCAAATTTGGTACCTCATATGGAGCTAAATTTGACCATTATGAAACCCTATGTCACTTTTTAGCCAAATAAATTAATCTTGATCTGAAATTTGACATGGAATTAGGTCTCAATAAGAGATTGCTGGGAAGTTAAAGATCATAATTTTTGAAGGTCTACAGAATATTTTATGATTTTTCGAAATTGACAAATTTTATGGATTTGGTCTGCTACACTATTCAATTGGTCCAAAATTATTTTTTGTCATTTGAGATTCAAATGATGTCCAATTGCCATGAAATTTTATACAGAGAAACTAGGAAATCACAGTGACTTGTTCCAACTAGAAGCACCTCATTTGAAGGTCTAGAGAGGAAGTTATGAATTTTTTAAGTTTCTGGCCAGTATCAGTAGCCTTGCCCGACCAGAAGTATTGTTCTATCAAATTATGAGATCTGGGCTTGATGAACTGATCTAGAGATATTTTTCCTCTCTAGTTGACATCCATAGCTTTCCATATTGGTATTATTTGCATGTATTAAATTTTTCTGGAATTAATTGGACATTTTTAAAATTCATATCAGTAAACTGTGACAACATCAAGACCCAGCCCGACCTCTAGACCATTTCGCGTGTCAAACGTCCTGTGTGTAGGATGTTATGACTTGTACATATTTTTAGTATGAAGTGGATATCCCAAGATATCTAGAATGATGAATATTATATGATTTTTATTTTTCTAGATTTAGTTATGATTTTTCAAAATTTGCCCAGAAATAAGGCCAATTCAGGCCGAGAATGAATACCCATTTCCCATGTCTCTTTTCGGTTTCTATGAGCTGTAAGTATGTTTTTGGGATTGAAATGGGTTGTAATAATGTAATTAAATATGAGGGGGCTTAGTATGAGCTCACACGATTCACATAACACCGGAATGAATTTTCATATACAACGCAACACGAAAATATTCATTATTTTTCTTGCCTTTCTATGAGAAACTTACATCCTTCATGATATTAAGTCATATGAAGGCATGATATGAGTTAGAATTTATAATGTTACAATGGTCGCCAAGTAGTTCGAAAAGGAAGTAAGCAAGTAAAATTTCCCAAAGCTCTGTGAAGCCTTTCCAACAATCTATCAAATCTATCAAATATACTTTTGTTTATTAAAGATAGGTAATTCACTTGGTGGTATCTTAATGACATTATGTTGAAATTTGTTTGCTAAAAAATAAGTGAATTATAAATAAACATATAATGATTTTTAATAAATAAATTTGAACATAAAATATATATAAATAAGCTTGATACATTTTTTAATAAAATCCTTTTCTAATTTATTTTTATATATGTTTATTCATAATTGACTTAAATTACAAAATCTTTACTTACCCTTCAAAGAAGACTAACCAAAATTGCAACTATAGAATTTCAACTCATAAAAGGTTGTGAAAATTATTTTGGATTAGATTGGATTTTCTTTTAAATAAATATCCAATTAACTTAAGTCAACCTAACTTGCACATAAAGCAAGCTAAAACAACAACAAGAAGAAGCATTTTCTCACTAGGTGGAGTTGACTATATGGATCAATTGATACTATAAAAGTCTTATCATAAATTATGTTTTTAAATAAATCATTTAAATATAAATCCTTCTTAATGGTTTCACTTATAGTTTTTCTTGATCTCCCTCTACCTCTAACTATTGGACAACTTTTTATCTAATCTATTCTTTTTATTAGGACTTCTATGGATTTTTTCCATATATGTCCAAACTATCTAAGATGCGATTCAATAACCTTTTCCACAATATGTGCGACTTCCACTTTTTCTCTAATGCATTCATTTCTAATTCTATCTTGTCTAGTATATCCACTTATCTAACCCAACATTCTTATCACTACAACATTTAGCTTATTTTCTTATTAGTTTTTTATTGCATAATACTCAGTCTTATACAACATTACAAGTCTTATAATTATGCGATAAAATCTACCTTTAAGCTTGACTGGTGTTTTTCTATCACAAATGAAACCCAAAGCACTCTTTTATTTCATCAACCTTACTTGAACCCTATGTTTTATGTCTTCCTCTATTTCTCCATCATATTATATAATGGACCCAAGATACTTAAATTGCATGACTTATAGTATGGTATATTCTCTAATTTTTACTTCTACATTAAAATTAGTACGTCTTTCACTAAACTTACATTCCATATAATTCGTTTTACTTCTACTTAAATAGAATCCATATGCTTCTAAAACTAGTCTCCATATCTCTAACTTTTCATTCATTTCTTCCCTTGATTCTCTAACTAGAATTGTACCATCTATAAAAATCATGTATTATGGCACCAGCTCTTAGATATGTTCAATGAGTATATCTAAGACTAAAGTAAAAAGATAAAGGCTCAAAGTCAACCCCTAATGTGGACCAATAGTTACCAAAAGATCTTTTGTGAGCCTACTTTTTGTTCTCACACTAGTTGTAACTCCATCATACATATTTTAACTTGCTCGAATATAAGCAATACAAATATCGAGACAAATAGCCTCTGCTAGGCTCAAACTAATATTTTACCTTTTATTTTTTATTTTTTAGGTAGGGCATAAATGCGTTTTCCTTTTCTCCTCCTGTTATCTTCAATTCTTCACAGCTTAGCAGCCTCAACTTCATTCCTTTCTATGGTTCCCCACTCATCTTCTCTTCGTCTAATGCCCACTAAGTTTGAGACTGAGGCACTGAGCCATAGACTCCCCTATCGCACTGCATCTTCCCTTCTGCCAAACTGCCATGCACACATAATTGTTGTTCTAATTTGATTTGTTCCATGTTCACTATTTAGTTAGTGGTTCTCTTTCATCATATGATATGTTTTTGCCTTTCTAGATAGCTTTCAGTTATGATCTGATATGATATTTTTCTATTAGTTCTATTAGTTAATTTCACCGTTTGTTCTTCCTTCAGTTCAAAAGCCAAGCTAGAACTTAGACATTAATGCTAGTAGGTTGTTGGAATACTTTATACTAAAGATTATTTACTAATTCTAGTCTTCCCTTAAAAGAAACTTATATTATGCTACAGTTGTTAAATTAGCAGCTGATGCTACTAAAGCTAAATCAACTAATGGAGTTCTGATCTGTTCAAATCTTCATTTCCCCCTCATTTTGCCTCTATTCTATCTCATACAAAGTCAAAACTCAAAAGTAGCGTTAAGAGAGGGCTTCTTGGTCAAAACAAAAGTAACATATACTTGTACAAGCACATTTCTCATCGATTTTTAAAGGTTGTAGAATTTTTACCAGCTAAAATTTATGAATAGATCTTGTAGCTTTGAATTTATGAGTAGCTTTAAATATTTATACAATCACATTTCATAGTAAATTCATAAACTTCTTAATCTTGGCATTACAATATATCATCAACAGTATGTGGGGACGGGGCCATACATGCTATAGAGATACACCATAGAGAATCATCTGGAACTATGCAAAGACTTCTCTTCAGTAAGTTTAATGCTATGGAATTTGGTAATGAAGGATGATTAGGATATTTATTGGTGCATTCCTTTCATTAGATTCACATGACTATCAGTAAAATGTAGGAATTAATGCTATTAACTCGTATTCCTAAAAATAATTATGTTGGCTAATCTTTATATCCCTTGCCAATAGTTTATCTTTAGGGAATTTATTTCAATCATTGGTTCCTAAGATTTACATAGCATGCAATGTTCCCATTTTTCTTTCTTTTTTGACCTAATAAAGCTAAAACTACCTATTTAGCTTATCTTGAACCCTATAAGACTAATAGAATGAATGCCTAAATGCTACATGTCAAGCTTCTTGTTTCTTGTGGGACATGAAAACTTACTATGCCCTTACAAACTAATACAACCTCAAAATCAAATGATACTGTATTTCTCCAAATCCAAGCATCTTATTAGTATTAATGCCTTAATAGACACTGATCCCTCTTTTTTAGAAGGTCTTGAGTAAGCAAGACATTCTAATTTAAATTATTGAATATCTTGGATATGATCCCACCCTTAATTTCTTCATACAGATTAAAATAAGAGGGAGGCATACTCATTAGACTTGTTTATGTAAAGTCTCGTTTCCATGAGGATTTAATTTTTTCTAGGTCTTAGAAGGCAAGCGACAACCAAGTTATGAAATGCATAGCCAAGCTTGATGAGAAATATTTATTATGGGGGTGAATTTACATTCGATACTATCAAGATTGTTCAAAACTGAGTACAAGGGTGACTAATCATATCATTCCAAATCATGTTGGTCATAGGACAAACATAAATAATATTTGATATTGTCTTTTGGGCAATAAAGCAATAGATTTCTTCATTTTATTTTCAATATCAAGGCCTTCATTTGATTGACTAGTCTCAAGTATTTATAGTTGATATTTAGTAAGCTGACTAGTTTTATGCATGCTATTATTTACTTTTTTCATAGTCAGCCTAAACTTTTAGTTCTTGGTTTATTTTCTAACTTCTAAGTACAACCTTCAATTAAAAAATAATTATCTATCACTGAACTTTTAGTTCTTGGTTTATTTTCTAACTTTTAAGTATAGCCTTCATTTAAAAAATAATTATCTATTATTGAATTTATATTCAATTAATGTCACTTAAGTTTTACTTAAGGAAGAACAATTAAACTCTAAAATACTATGGTAGAGTAGCTCTTTTCTTCTCCAAATATGTTTGTAATTTACATTTAATTGAATTATTCAATTATCATATGAATTTGAATAACTATTGTAGGGACAAAAGCACCAATAGCAGACCAGGGCACTAAACAAACTCAAGGTCAATCCCAATCGTAGCCTTCACTACAACCTAGCAATACTTCCATCCAACACTCTCTAACTTTAGATGTTGCTACTATTGTAGCCTTTTCTGCTACACCTTCTACATATGGAATAGCTTTCCTAGGGATAATAACAATAGTATTAGGAGCCACTTTAGCCCTTACTAGGTGGAAAGAGAAAACCCCCTGTAAATAAGTCTCATGTTTGGGAGCATTTCAGAAAACTTCCATTAGATAAAACTGGAAGGGAAGATAAAGCTGTATATCGATACTCTGAGGCTTCCTATGCTTGTCATCCAACAAAACATGAAATAAATTCATTAAATAGGCTTTTGAAAGCATGTATTAAGAACCCAGATATGACAAAAAATTAACCTATTTTAGCATATACCTAGCCTTTTAAGGGAGACAATATAAGTAGGGTTATAAGAACTTTAGTCCCTCACACTTATAGTCCAAATAAATGTTGAAAGGCTCCAGCTAAGTTTGTAATATGTGATGAGATGCCCTTTTGGTTTGTGAAAGAGAATGGGTTTCGACAGTTGTTAAATCATCTAGAACCTAGGTTTCCAATTCTATTAAAAGTGACTGTTGCCAAGGATTGTCTAAAACTCTACCATTAAGAATCTAAGAAGATGAAATATTTATTTAAAAAAATCATATGCCCGTATGTGTCTCACTACATATACTTGGTCATTAATTGAAAATTTTAACTACATGTGCTTGCAAGCTCATTTCATTAATGAACAATGGAGATTACAAAAGTGGATTTTAAACTTTTGTATAGTTGAAAACCATAGGGGTGACACCATTGGAAAGGCAATTGAGAAGTGTTTGTTGGAATGGAGTATTGAAAAAGCATTCACTTTAACTTTAATAACACAAGCTCTGATGACATCATAATAGCATACTTGAAAAAACAACTGAAAAATTGGAATGGGTAAGTATGTGAGGGAGATTATCTACGTGTGAGGTGTTATGCTCATATTCTAAACTTCGTAGTGAATGATAGGTTAAAGGATTTGTACGACTCTAGCCCTGCCATTCAAAATGCTGTTAGATATGTTAGATCTTCTCCTGCAAGGTTACAAAAATTCAAGAATTTTGTTGAAAAGGAAAAGATAGGGTCTATGAGCACTTTGTCTCTGGATGTTATGACTAGATAGAATTCCACCTACATGATATTGGAGCATGCCATGAAGTTTCAAAAGGTATTTGAGATAATGAAAGATTAAGATGAGGCCTATAACTCATATTTTAAAGAAGATGATAATCAAATCGATCCTCATATGGCATATGATTTAAGTAATGCTTCAATGTTTATTGACTTTTTAAAAGTCTTTTGTAATATTATATTAAAATTTAGTGGATCATTATATGTGACATCAAATGCATGCTTTTATGAAATTACTCATATTCAGACTATGTTACAAGCAAGTATGATAAGTATTAAGAGAAGCCAAAAAACATGAACCCTTTATTAGTAATAACGGTGGTATTAAACCCTAGGTATTAACTTGCATATGCGAATTCTACTTTTAATTATATATATCTTGATCATAATTTGTATGGGGCTGTGAAAAAAAAAGATCAAAGATGCTTTGTATCGTCTATATGAGCAATATTTTATGGGGATTGTTAATGAATGAATTAAAACAAACGATGCTTATAGTGGATTCAAGGGAAGGGAGGTAGTTGAGAGGATATTAGCATATCTTGATCCAAAAAATAAGTGGATTGTGTCAAAAATACTAAAATTTACTTGCAAGCAAAAAACACAGTTAGAGAAGCAATTTATAGCTAATTTAGTTGAGGAAGAAGGGTCTTTTGATATCTTGGCATGGTGGAATGTTTCTATGATTGCACGTGATGTGTTAGCTATGCCAGTATCCACGATGGCTTCTAAGTCTACTTTTAGCACTGGTGGGTGTGTGTTTGATATGACGCATTTTTTCCTTGTGAGTTCAACTTTCTAATTTGTCATTAGTTTATTTTTTAAAGATGTTTTAGGAGGAACAAGTGTTACCAACGATATTACGAGCATTGATTAATGTGTTTTATTTAACTTTCCTAATTTGCAATTTATGTTTTGTATTTTTTATTTTACAACTCCTAGTATAATATATTTTGGATCTTATATGATTTTATTTGATTGTCGTTTGTCAGTAGTTGATGTTGATTACTTGTGATTACATGGATTTGCATATTGATATACGAAAGGTTTTTTTTCTTTTATTTTGGCTATGTTTAAGATTTTTTTTTTCTTTTTATTTGATGAACAATTGATTGATTTAGTGCTTGCTGAAAATGTTGGTAATGAGCACTTAAAAAAGGGATGGTGACTTTGACAATACAATAGGAGTTTTACTCTAAAATTGACTTTGATTCTCCAATGGTTGATTTACTACTTGCTAAAAGTGTCATGTATGAGTACTTTGATAGGGATGGTGGCTTTTTTAAGGATTGGATGGATTACTTGCCATATTTTTAAGTTGGTTTGTGTTTTAATTTTTTTTGGGAACTTTTTGTCTATTTTCTTTTCAATGGTTGATTTTCTGCTTATAGAAAATGTTAAGAATGTACATTTTGATAAGAATGGTGAATTTAGCAATGCAAATAGTGGAGAATTGCTTTTGTTTTTAGGTATGTTATTGTTTTAAGTCTTTATAATATTATTAGTCCTTGGTTTTTTGAACTTTGTTTTAGAATTGAATGGTTGTTAAGTGCATTTGCTTTAAAAAATATATATCAACTCTATGTCTTTAGTGCCTTTATTTTTGTCTTAAATCAACTTTTAATTTGTTAATAGTTGAATTGCTATTTGTTTTTAAAAAATACATTTTTTTAGCGTAGGCTACCCTAACCTGCCTAGCCTACCCTAAAATCTAGCTTGCCAAGCTAGGCCATAAGTATAAAAACACGCCTCATGTGTTAATAATGTTAGGCATCAAGCTTATTACATACCCGGCCCAACCCTACCCATAAATAGTGTAAAGTCCCACATTGTAGAGAAAGGTCCAGAGCTAAGGTTATATAAGTAGGAGTGGTACTCGCCCTACCAGCAATGCATTTTCCCGCAGAAGGAAGGAATAAAACCCTAGCAACAGAACCCAGTTTCGAACATAGCCAGATTGGGGACAATATCTCTATAGGCTCTATATGGAGGTGGTATCAGAGCCAACCTAACCACATGTACAACCTGAGAACGAGTTGGCCCCAAAGGGGTGGAATGTGAAGCCCCACATCAAAGAGGAAGGTCCTGAGCTAAGGCCATATAAGTGGGAGTGGTATTCTCCCCTAAACTCTAAATGCATTTTCCTGTAGAAAGGAGGAACAAAACCCCAGCAATGAAATCCAATTTCAAACATGGCTGGATCGAAGACAATATCGCTGGAGGCTCTGTATGAAGGTGGTATCAGAGCTGACCTAGTTGCATGTGCAACTCAAAGATGGGTTGGCCCCAAAAAGAGGTAGAATGTAAAGTCCCACAGCGGAGAGAAAGGTTCTAAGTTAAGGCCATATAAGTGGGAGTGGTACTCTCTCCACCAGTGACACGTTTTCTAGCAAAAGGGAGAACAAAACCCCGGCAACAGAATCCAATTTCAAACATGGCTAGAGCAGAGATAATATCGTTAAAGGCTCTGTATGGAAGTGATATCAAAACTAGTCTAATCGCATGTACAACCCAAGAACGGGTTAGTCCTAAAAAGGGGGTGAAATGTAAAGTCCCACATCAGAGAAGAAAGTCCAGGGCTAAGGTCATATAAGTGGGAGTGGTACTCGCTCCACCAAAGATGCGTTTTCCCACAAAAGAGAGGAACGAAACCCCAATAATGAAACCTAGTTTCAGACACCGAACTGGGACAATATCATTGGAGACTCTGTATGGAGGTGGTATTAGAGCCGACCTAGCTGCATGTGCAACCCGAGGATGAGTTGGCCCTAAAAAGGGATGGAATGTAAAGTCCCACATCAGATAAGAAGGTCCTGGGCTAAGGCCATATAAGCAAGAGTGGTACTCTCCCTACTACCAATGCATTTTCCCATAGAAGGGAGGAATAAAATCCCAACAACAAAACCCAGTTTCGAACATGGTCGAACCAGGGATTTTTTGTTGGATTAGAAAAATAAATAAATAATATTTTTTATCTTAAAAATTTTTTTATCATATTATCATACTTCTACACAATTTCTCTCCTTTAAAATTAATATAAATTTTCATAAATATTTTCCCCTCCTTCTAAATGTTTTTTTCCTTTAATTTTTATCTCACTAATTTTTTTGTTTAAACTTCAAAACTTTAATGGCTTATATCTTTATATATACTCGATTATTTTAGGTACATGACCACTTATTTTGTTATATATATTGAGATCTATGTAATAATGGATATAAAAAAAATATGGATTCAAAGAAGGATACAATAGAAAAAATGTAAATATAGAAGTTAAAATTTTAAAATACAATAACTTAAAGTTTGATGGTTTAATTGGGATTTTTTTTATTTTGGGTATTTTTTTCAAAACACATGTCATAAAGTCAACCATAGCTAGGTTTCCTAACTATTTTTTCCAAAACAAGTCTTTTACTATTTTAAATTTAAATTTTCTTACTTTTAAATTCAAAAAAATATATTTTTTATCTTTTTTTTTATCTAAACATGATAATTATACTAAGGAGAGTGTTGGGAAAGGTCTTCCCCCTTTTAATTATTTATAATTTGTAAAATATATTTATAAATTTTTAACTAAAAGTATGCAATAGCCCTTCAAATAATATTTTCTTTCATTTAAGTACTTCAATTTTTTAATTTTATATTCACCTCTATCAATATTTCCCTCCTTCTAAATTTTAAAATTTATATAAAATATTTTTTTATCACTATACATATAAATTTTAAAATAATTTAATAATAAAAAACCTGGTGTCTATGGTAAAATCCAATTTATAAACATAGGACAAAATTTTCCTCAATCCCAATAGAACCAAAAACACGAGTCAAGCGCAATTGGTGAAATGGAGTGATTACCTCAAGAAAAACTAATTTACCATAGTTTTTTTTTTCCACTTTACTCGCGTGTGCTAAAAGTTTTTTTTTTCATAACCAAAAAAAAAAAGAATAAAAATGGCAATAAAAGAGGATGCTTATGCAGGAAAAGCAGTTCAGATCTCAAGCTACTCTCTTCTCGCTCTACACTCCATGATATCTGCATTTTACATGCTTAATGATTATCCTTTTTTAAGTTTCCATTTTTTGTGTATTGTTCTGAATGTGATAATTGTTCTTGTATCATAATTGGGTTTATTTATCAGATTTTGTTTTCTGTCTTCAAAGTTCACTTACAGTGGTCTTGGCCTTTTCCATTGATGATTAAGAACTTGGTTTCCTTGACAATTGAGATTTTTGTGGAAGAAAGAGATGTTATTGCCAAGCTTTGTACCTTTTCTCTTTTTGGTCATCAAAGCTTTCTACCTTAATTATTATGGACTTATAGTGACTACATCTTGAAGAGAGCAAGTGTGACACAAATTTGGTCAAGAGTCTTTAGATCCCAAACGGTGAAAACTATTGTATATATCTGTATTATGATTATTGGTTGACAAAAATTAAACAATTTTAAAGATCTTAAAGCACTAAAACCTTCAAGATTTCAAATTTTAAAATTTTTCCTCTTCTTCATTGTTATCTTAAATTAGGAGGAGAATGCAACTTTACATGCAAAAGTTGTTGCATTGGAGGAGGACCTATGCAATTTAAAACAAGAGATCTCTTATCAGAATCTTTGTCGCCAATTAGAAAAGGTATATGAATGAGTGGCCTTAGTATTTGGGCAACGAAATAAATTGGAATATATGGTTAAGTGAAAAATATTTGAAAAGTAATGAAAATTTATTCCTTGAATTTTATGTGATGATTTTCTGTTACTTTGATGCTTAATTCTGGCTTGCACAGGAACTAAAGGACTTGAAATATCATGAACAACAAATGAAGCCTATGGTATGAATTGTAATACTACTATGGCTTTTGATTGCAAAACACCGTAGTTTTATTTAAAATAGTCCTTCTTGAATCTATCATAGAGATTGATGTCTAATGAAGTAGAGAGCATATGCAAACATTTGCTTTGATAATAATTTGTGGGTCCCTTTGATAATAATCATTTTCTCCCCTCCCCTTCTTTCCTTTTCTATACATGCACAAGTTTCAATCCTTGAATTTTTTTTTCTTTTGCCTTACTGTGAGCTCTCAAAATTTTTGGGTTTTTGCCTATTTGGTATAAATTTTGCTTCCTTTGGACAACCTTCTCCTTTCAGGTCTTATGTTGAGAAATAATACTTAAATTGAAATAATCGATTGGCTTATGCTCAATTAAACAAATAAATTAAGTTTTTATTTATTTATTTATTTGGATATTTGGGCATTTGTTTTGTTTTATGTAGCAAAGGAAAGTCACAATAGAGGTGTTTGCCATAGAGACCTAAAGGTGAGACTCTTATAATTGCTATTTATATCTTTCATTATTTTCCCTTTTTGCTTCAGCTCTTTTAAGAGGTGTTGTCAACAGCTGCTATAGTACTAAGCTGAAGACATGCATAAGGTATTAAGTCATTGTTGTTTCTAAAAGTTTTAGTTGGATTTTGCACTTGGTGTGTGGGGCGCTCTTAGGATATGATATTTTAATGTTTGGTAATGAAAGTTGGGCTCAATGATTATGCAATAACTGATATTTCATTTTCTTCTTCATCGTCCACTTAGCTCTGAGAATATGCTCTAAATAAGCAATTGGAATTATTTTTTCCTGAACTGAGAACTTTTTCTATAATATGGCTCCAAGGAGGAGGTTTCTTCCAGCCACATTTTTGTTGTTAAAGAGCTAAAATTCTGGAAAAGTAGCAGAGGATGCTTTTCAAATGATTGAATTTTATAAAATGCAATTTTCTCAACGGATTGCTCCTTAATATTTTATTTGCCTGGATGTGATGCTAAGTGATAAAGATTTTTCTTTTATTTTTTAAAATATCATATGCTGCATCATTGTTATTATTTTCTCAATGGATTGCTCCTTGATATTTTCTGGATGCTATGATGGTTCCTTCTTTGAAACTTAAGAATCTTAAGGTCATATTTTCCTATGAAAAAAAAAAAGCCACCTCATGCAAGAAAGAGGGACCACAATGTTCACGACAAAATTCCTTAGTTTTAAAGGTGAATAAAATCTTAATGCTACTAATAACATTGGAGAATTAGATAATCAATCTAAATTCTTTAAATATATATGCACTTGCAGTCTTGGCAGTAATCAGTCTTTTAAATGACCATATTGATATAGGTTCTTAGCTTTGGTGCTACGGATTCATAAATGCAGTAATTCAAGCGGGGAATTCAAATATGGTCATTCTTGTGTTTTTGGCTTAAACTGGTTTACGTTCCATAAAATTTTTTGGATACCTGAAATGGAAATTCTTTAATTCATACTGTTGCCTACAAATTTCTTGTGTTCTGGTGTTCAATATGATACAAGCAATTAATTGCATGTATCATTTGTAGGTTGTTGATTTTACTTGGTTTTTCATTGGTACAGTTACTGAAAAGCTAAAGATGAAATGCTATGATGGATTGAATTTTCTAAATATGAAAATCATCCTTCTTATCCAAGTTGGTACGATGTTGAGCTATACAGTCTTTTTAAATTTCTGTAAGTATTTGGTTTAACTATGACAACCCAAGGTTGGAAGTTCACGCTTTTCTGGCTTTTATGAGGAAATTTGGGGAGATATCTGATAGTATAATTATCTTTGTTTTGTGCTTTAAGATTATGAAATAATTTTTTGAAAATAACCTTTTAGTGACTTTTGTTGCCACTAATTTTTTAAAACAAAAAATTGTTTAACAATGACTATTGTTGGATTTTTTTTTTTTAGTAGTTCTCATGGTAAACTACCGTGAGAATATGAAAAATTGCAAACCGATAATTTATTATGAGAATTTGCAATTTTTTTATAATTCTCATGGTAAAATAATAAAAGAACATTAAAAAAATTTATTTTTTTTTATTTTCATAGTAAATTATCACAAGAATTCCATAAGAAAGTCATGAATTTCATCACAACTCTTGAAAAAATATTTTTATAGAATTTTTTTATGTTCTTATGGAAATTTTTTGCAAGAATTGTAAATTCTTATTGCTATTTTTTTTTTTTACAACTCAAAATCAATGAAAATTTTTGTGAGAACAACAATTCTCATGGAATTTTGAAGTTTTTTTTCATGAAAAAATTCCATGAGAATTTTGCAACTTTCTTGTAGCAAGAGTGTTCAACTCCTTTCAAACAAACAAGTAACAAAAGAGGAGAGGGAGAGCAAGGTAGGTGTTTTTACATCTAACTTCTCCTCAATCAAGTGGGATGGGGAGGGTTGTAGAGTTGCTTCTTCCTCTACATCTCTCTCCTTTTGTATCTCAAACTCTCTTTGTTTCTCTTGTTTTTCATTTCTTTCTATCTCTCTCTCTCACACATTGCCTCTCTCTCCACTTAGGTAGGGGGTATGTGTGTTAGGGAAGGAAATATAGAGGCAGAAAGGGCCAATTGGCTTATTGAGAAAGCCACTCCTTTTCCTCACTTTTTTTTTTTGGGAAAATTAGAGGTGCTTGTCAAAGAAGCCAAAATTTACTTGATTTTGATTTAGTTTTTACGGAGTTGTTATATGATTTGCTAGAAGTTTTAATTATAAAAGTTTTTTTGATCATTAATACAATCATTTTTATATAAAGACCTCTTTTTCACTTTGTTAAAATTTGACCCCATGAAAAATTGTATTTTTGTCCCTAGTTAAAATTGCATTCTAACTCTTAATTCACTAAAAAAAATATGGAATTTGAGGCGACAAAAGTCGTTGCTAAAACATCAGAAGTCGTCGCAAAACTATTTAGCGACGACAATGTAATCGTCGCTAAGTCGCCGCAATTACAGCCGTTGCTAAAGAGATTTAATGGCCAAAAAATTGTCGTCGCTAAAAAGACTTTTTACGACGATAAAAATCACCCCTAAATATATGTAATTTTGCCACTAAAACTCCTAAACTTTTGGACCCGTGGCATTTAAAGGTGAAAAAAGTCGTCACTAAATGTATGGTTTTAGCTGCGACAAATATCTTTTAACACTAAAAACTTTTAGCGACGACTTTTGCCAATAGTTGTGGTCACTAAATGCATACTTTTAGCGACGACCTTTTAGTTCAAGAGATTTAACAACGACCTTTTCGCCGCAAAAATCCTTCTATTTAGCGACGACCTTTTAGTTCAAGAGATTAAGCGGTGACATTAGTAGTCGCTAAAATTCTTTTTTTTTTGGTACACTATTAGCAACGACTTTAGTCGCCGCTAAAAAGGTTTTTTTTTAGATTTTTGGTATTTTTTTAAATTATTTTCTTCAATCTTGTTTACTAAAATAGATTTTATAATATTATAAATGGTGAAAAATAAATCTTCTAAATCTCTAATAACATATACCCTTTTACAAAATCTAACATTTTAAAATACATAAGTAAAAAGAGAGCAAATCAAACTTTGCTAACAAATTTGATATATACATTACTGCAAAGGTTCATCCAACAAATATAAATACAAAAATTTGTCATATGAATAATTTTTTAAACTCACTCATACACTCCACTATTCAATGTTTAAAATAGCATTACAATATTACTAAACAAAAGGAAAAGAACAAGAAGTTAGTATTGGTAATTGCTTGAATCTTCGTAATTCAAGGGAGGGGCACTAGCATGCAATCTAGACACTTCATTTTGTTTTGTAAATGTCAAGACTTTCTCCATCATAGCAATTACCTATATAACAAATTGAGACCACATTCCAATTTCAGTAAAGCATAATGTTTGAAAGACTATATATGCCATAAACAAATTAATGTCAAAAATTTAAAAGGAAAATGGTGTTATAAATTAAGATGCATTATTTGTCTTAGTTAAATAATCAATCATTAAAACTCTTAATTACTCACAAAATTATTGAGCTTCTCCACTTGAAGCATTGTTCATCAGAGGTACATTTCCCTGCTGAAAAGAAACATAACACGAAGTTTTTTAACATTAAAAAGAAAAAGAAAAGTGAAAAGATACCTGTTGGAATGTGGCCATGAAGGCAGTCATTTGAGCACGAATTTCAGCTTGCATCTGTGCTTGCATTTGGGCTCGCTCTTCTTGTAGTTTTTGTTCCATTTCTTGGTGCATCTCTTCACGCACTTGTTCTATTGCAGAAGAAACTCTAGACTCCACTTCATATTCGCTGATGCTTCTCTTTCTCGAGGGTTTCTTCCCATATCCCTTGCCACGCACATACCTCGATCTCTCCCCCAGTGCGGTAGCTAATATCTCATCTCCAGTTAGGTGTGCCTATTCATTTGTTACTTGTTGTTGAATAACAAGATCGTGAATGCGTGACCGTAGTGCAAGACATGAGTTAGAAGTATGGAAAATTGTACAGACAATTTGTTTAAAGTTAATGAATTTGAGAACATTACATGGATCTCCTGGGATTGCGGATCAACCCACACTATCTCCCCCTCTTTTGTTCGACGAGTATGTTGTGCCTCCTATACTCGATCAGCTGTTGCTGGGTCCCCTATTTCTGGGTCCCTCTACATATTTTTTAGACATTAGTATTCAAAGCTTTTTAGCATGAAAAAAAATAGTAGTGAATATAGAAACGAATTTCTCCTAAAATACAATGAGATGCTCACCAAAGACTCTTCAACCTCTGCAAATGAGCGGGTACCACATGTATGTAATGTTACCTGTTTTGACCTATTTCTACTATTTCTACTACTTACAACCTACATATAAAGCCAAAGTGTCGTTAATGATAATTTTAATTAATAATAGTACAACTGCAATAAAGTTTGAACTAAGGACCTGAAACTTATCGGACTTAAAGTGCTGAATTAGCCAATCCCAATCTTCAAGGCTAACATCTTTTGGTTTTGCTGCTCGCCTCTCCTCGTCAGTCATGTAGTTCTTATATATTTTTGACAACGAAGACTTCCAATTCTTAAAGAGTCGTTGCATCGAGTCCATGCAGTAAGACTTGAATGCCACCTCCTGTTAAGGATCGCGAACTTCAAATTTGTCCTATACATTAAGAATAGAATAGCAAATTCAAATTATAAGTAGTTATAATTGCAAATATAACATAGGTATTTGCATATTAGTTAAAGATATGCATTTAAAATATGTAACTTGTTACCTTCACTTTCAACCACATGGTGTCCCCATCTTTATTTGCAATATCTTTCCAATCACCATCTCTTAAGGACACAGTAGTCCGCACCACCCAACCAATGTAACTAGATAAGTCTCGAGCCTCATCTCCAATCAGGCGTTCAGTAGTCCTAAACATGGTAATTAAGATCTTGTTGCCAAATTTTGTTTTAAGATCAACTTCTAAACACTTATACTTCCCTCGACCCTTTTTAACAGTGCTGCAAGAAGCTGAACAATATAGAAAAAAGAAAACGATTAGATGATGATACATAAAAAATAAATATACCTATATATTACACAAGGCAAAAAATTAACCAAACATTTATATTGTTTTCCTTGCTTACATGCACTACTCTAATTTTGTGATGGCTGGGTAAGAGGTGAACCATCTTGTTCTTGTTCTTCCTCACCAACTAGCTCTAGTGGCAATGGAGAATATTGAGCTTCTAGAGCTTCTAGTGCATCATGCTTAAGTTGTCCTCTCGTACGTGGTGGGGATGCAACATCGCTCATATTATTCTGCCTCCCCCGTCCATTTCCACGTCCTAAGCCTCGCCCACCTCGTCCAGCCCCTCTCCCACGCCCAACACTTGACATTTCCTATATCATTCCATATTTATTATGAGAATAAGGTAGTTGAACAATGTCAATTTGTAAAATTATAAAACTTTTAACCAAGAAATGAATTATAAGAAGGGAAGTTTTAAAAATTTTAAACAATGATAATAATAATAATAATAACAACCTTATAGAAACTGTTATAATTATCGCTTATTATGTGTTATAACTTATTATGATCGAAACCCTTGTTGACAAGGTATTGGTCAAGTCAACAAGATCTTAGCTTTTCTAAGTTTCTCAATTAAAGAATACCTTGTTGTAAGATAACAAATCCTGTAGACAAAGTTTCAAACTTCTCTCTATTAAATTCAGGATCTTGTCGACAAGATCTTCAATTGTGTCAACAACATATTATCCAGCCACTGAATTTAAAGACATTATTGATAAGATCTTCAATCTTGTCGACAAGATCTTTTACTTTATGAACAAGATCTTTAACCTTATCAAAATAAAAAATACTCAATGAAATAGGATGCTATCTACGAATTTAATATTTTAGTCATTTATTATACATACCATTAAATACCATAGAATCTTAGTTAATCTTGGTTTGTATCTGTGGTGTCAGTATCGACTTCATCATCCTCCCTAAGTATGTCTTTTAAATCTCCTTTGTCAGTGGATACATCCTCATCATTGTCATCAATGAATTCATATTTTGCATTAATTGCACTTGGGCATTGTGTTCGTAGGCGTTCGCTTGAATGGCTTAGAGTCTTTGGAGCAACATCATCCCTCTGCAACTGGACCACAAAGTCATTTCTCACATTATCGTCAAGGACCACATATAGTTCGATCTTATCTTATTGATATGCCTCATCGATGGGCCCTCCTTCAAAGTCCCTACTAACGTCATCATCAATCACCTCAGGCATATTGAACAGGTCACGGGGATTTGTCTTGACAACAATGAGCCAATTTGCATCAATTATGTCATTAAAATAGAACACTTGTTCGGCTTGATATGCTAAGACAAATGGCTCATTAGAGTTGAGTGAATAATGGGTATTCACACTAGTGATTCCAAATTTATCAACCTTGTATCCTCTTCCTAGATGAGCCACATCCCACCAATGACACTTGAATAAATGCACTTTTTTATGCCCAATATATGACAACTCATATATGTCATCTAACATACCATAGTACTCTTTATTCTCGTCTTCATCATCACCTTTCACAAGTATTCCACTATTATCTGTTCTTCGGCCTAAGGTACGATCTTTTGTGTGGAATCTAAAGCCATTCACTGTAAATGCTTAGTAGCGGTGAACCACTTTGAGTGGGCCAACTGCTAAACTCATGAGGTCATCACTAACCTCACCCTGTGCGCTTAACTTTGCAACCTACAATGAGAGATCACCATTGATAAATTCTGTTATGATCAAAATTTATCACATAATTCTTACATTCCTAGCCCGGTGTCCAGAAACTAACCTGTTCACGAAACCATTTTAGGAACTATTTAACTGTTGATCTGTGCATTTCCATCTGCTTCTTATACTCCCTGCAATGAATAACATAATTAAGGCAACAAATTCTTGAAGAAGTTATTATTTGGAAGGAGTTACCAAGCTCCATGAACGTACTCTATGAATGGCCAAACCTCTTCACAATTGTAGAGCACATACATACAAGCTTGATTGAACTCCACATTAGAGAGAAATCTTGATTCGTAACCTCCCCGGACTTAGCCACTTTTATTGAAGATGGATGTCTCATCCTTTCCCATAAGTCCATCATCGTTTCTAACAGGCTTATTGAACTTGGTGGGGATGTCTTTCAAGTAACGGGAGTAAAAAGTAAGACATTCATCTTCCAAATACCCTTTGGCTATTGAACCTTCTGGTCGAGCCTTATTGCAAACATATGTTTTTAATGTCCGCAAATACCTAAATACATAAGAGGATTTGAATAAAGAATTTAACATAGAGTATTAATAAAATTTATAAAAGGCATATCTAGTGTAGTAAGTTACCTCTCTATAGGGTACATCCACCTATATTGTATGGGCCCTCCGAGCTTTGCCTCTCTTGCCAAATGGATAGGCAAGTGGATCATGATATCAAAGAAGGCTGGTGGGAAAACCATTTCCAATTTCCATAATGTGCTTGCAATTTGGGATTCAAGATGATCAAGAGCCTCAGTTGTTAGGCACTTGGAACATAAATTCTTAAAGAATTTACCCAACTCTAATATAGGTTCAGATACCTCATTGGGCAACAAGCCACGTAATGCTATAGGGAATATATCTTGTAACAAAACATGGTGGTCATGGCACTTCAATCCATAGATTTTTCTGTCACGAACATTAATACATCGTGACAGATTTGAAGAGAAGGCATCAGACACTTTCAAAGTAGCTAGGAAGTTACAAACTTTTAACTTTTCTTGTGGGGACAATGGATAGCAAGCAACTGGAATCAGAACTTTGTTTCCTTCTTCTATCGAGTGTAATTCAGATCTAATTCCCATGTCAACCAAGTCATACTGACTCTTTACTGTATCTTTTATCTTTCCAGCTAATCCCATAACAGTTGACACGATGTTATTTGAAACATTTCTCTCAATGTGCATAACATCAAGGTTGTGTCGGATCAATAATGTTTTCCAATAAGGCAAGCAGAAAAAGTTACTTTCTTTTCTCCAATTAAATGCCTCAATGACATGGCCACGCTTTCGTTTTTTACCTTTCCCCAGAGTTACATTACCTAGTGCTCGTAATTGATAAAGTGCCTCATCACCGGTTAAAGGAGAGGGTGGAACTCTATGCTCAACTTTCCCATCAAATGCCCTTCGATTTCGTCACCATGGATGATGGGTTGGCAGGAAGCAACGATGGCCCAAGTAGCACAACTTATTTCATAATGAAATAGAATATGTGTCTTTATGGCAACAGGGGCATGCAAGTTTTCCTTTTGTAGACCATCCTAATAGGTTCCCATATGCTGGGAAGTCATTAATTGTCCACAATAATGCTACACGTAACTTGAAATTAGACTTCTTATAGGCATCATATGTCTCTACTCCTTGCTCCCATAATTCAAGTAACTCTTTAATCATTGATTGGAGGTACACATCTATGTCATCACCTGAACTTTTGAGGCCTGGAATTAAAAGAATCATCATAAAATATGGGTGCTTCATGCATTGCCATGGTGGCAAATTATATGAAACTAATACAACTGGCCAAATACTATGATTAGTACTCATATTTCCCCAAGGCTGAAACCCATCACTTGCTAGGCCCAACCGAACATTTCTTGGATCACTACAAAATTCTGGATACTGCTGGTTAAATGATTTCCATGCAATAGAGTCAGCTGGATGCCGCAAAACACCATCATCAATGCGTTCCTCATTATGCCACCTCATCTCCTTAGCTGTATGGTGAGACATGTATAGCCTTTGTAGCCTAGGCTTTGTAGGAAAATATCATAGCACTTTATGAGGAATTTTCTTTCCTCTATGATTGTTTGACCTCCATCGAGGCATATTGCACTTAGGACATGACTGAGCATTGGTGTGCTCTTGCCAATACAAGATGCAGTCATTCTCACATGCGTCAATCTTAGTGTAATCCATTCCTAACTCTTGAATAACTTTCTTTGCTTTGTAGTAGGAGTTAGGTATTAATGCCCCCTCCGAAACAACATCCTTAAATAAACTTAATAATGAATCCATGGATTTGTTACTCCAATGGTTAAGGCACTTAAGGTGGAGTAACCTAACTATAAAAGAGAGTTTCGAAACTTTGTCACAACCTGGATAGAGGTCAGTCTGAGCAGCCTGCAACAAGTCAAAGAACTATTTTGCCTGCTTATCAGGTGGCTCATGCTTCCCTGACTCACAGTTCCTTTTATTTGAATCTTCGTGACCATATGCATCATGGAGCATCCCAATAATATCATCTTCTTCATCGGTTTCATTAACTATATCATCAGCTACCTCACCACTATTATCTTGATGCAATGAACTGTAAGCACCAAGATGAACTTCTCCATTTGAGTCCCACACTTCATAACTTGGGCTGAAACCCTTCCTTAATAGATCTGCCCTTACCTCAATGCGACTCTTCTATTCTGTATTCCTACACCCTTTGCATGGGCATCGAATCATATCTGTCACCCTTGGCTGATTAAAGGCCCATTGTAAAAACTCATCAACTCCTTGTCTGTATGCTGGATTAACTCTATTATTGATCTTTATCCAACTTTTATCCATCTTTGTTACTTCCTACATTTTAATCAACATCATTGCAAGTTAAGTTGTGGACAAGTCAAATCTTTTTACATGTAAAGAATTATATACTTACGTTAACTCCATGCCGTCACTGCTTAACTTTGTTCTAGTTACATGTAAAGAGTTACATGTAAAGAATTATATACTTATGTTTTGGTTCAGATCTCCAAGTTTTAGATCTGAACTAAAACCAAACTCTGTTTTAGTATAAAACATAATGAGGGATTCATAATGTCACATTCTCCTTTATATTACTTCTAAGAGCATGACATTAACATTGATAATAGTATAGGCTTTGATGTAATATGTTGCTCATGAAAGTTGCACACGATATATTTATAATGAAAACATTCCCATAAGTAAAAGTATTAAGAGTTGGAACATATCTTAATTTCAGTTTTGGGCCCCTATAGTTCCATTTCACCTGTGGAAATGATATGATTGCATTTTGATGATGGAAAGGTTGGAATGAATATGGAGAACAAGTCATCCTTTTTCTAAAGGTAGTAATAAGATCTTATTAACAAGGCAAACAATATTATTGATAAGTTATAAGATATTGTTGATAGGGTAACAGATCTTGTCGACAAGATAAGACCTTATCAACAGGATCTCAAATTTAATAAAGGAAAATTGAAGACCTTGTTGATTAGATAAGACCTTGTCGACAAGATCTCAAATTTAGCAAAGGAAAATTGAAGACCTTACTAATAGGATAAGAACTTGTCAACAGGATCTTCTACCTCATGACAAAATAATCTATAATTGAAAAGCTTTGAAGAAACTCAAAGTTGGGTAACTCCTTTAGAATCTTCTCAATAAAGTCTTAACTATAGAAAGGTAGAATACATAATGTATGATGGTATGACACACATAGGTATGGAAATAGGACAAAATGTAATTTGAACACTAAGTTTACAGCACTTAAAAAACTTAAGCACCATACTTCATCCTAAAAAAAAATAACAGCAGTCCTCAGCAGTATTAAGGCAACAGAATTGGACCAAATCTCTAAAGCATATATCAGAACTTAAAGGCATATATCAAAGTTTAGGCACATATAAGAACTTAAAGGCATATATCAGAGTTTAGGAATCTACAGAACTTATAGGCATATATCAGAATTTAGGCACATATCAGAACTTATAGGCATATATAAGAGTTTAGGCACATATCAGAATTAACACCAGACTTCAGCAGTATCACAGCAAACTATCAAGGTAACAGAATTGGACCAAATCTCTAAAGCACATATCAGAACTTAAAGGCACATTTCAGAACTTATAAGCACTAAATTTATAGCACTCACTAAACCTACAGCACTTATAAGCACCAAACCTATAGAACTTATGGGCCTATATCAGAGTTTAGGCACCATTGCACCCTCAAAAGACTTAGGCACATATCAGAACTTATGCAGGTACACACAGGTAGAATTATTGAACCAAATCTTGTTTAGACACCAAATTTACAACACTTAACAGAACCATTCCACCCTCAAAATGCTTAGGCACACATCAGAACTTAAAACCATTTCATCAATATCACAGCAAACTATCAAGACAACAACAGAATTGACTACCAATGTCATAGCAAAATATTACAATTCCAAGCTTGATAGTTCACTCCTTTAGAAAAATAATACTTTATGCTTCAGCAGCTACAGTAAAGATTTGAGGAGCCATAGTTGATTTGTTTAAGGAGCTTAACACTTGAGAATCTGTATTGTATGAAGTAAGTTTAAAACCTAAGAAATTATTTTCAGATGTTTAGCAAAATGTACTATAAATTTACATATCAGAAGAGGAAACCAACATAAAAAAGAAGAAATTCTAAAAAAAAGAAAGTAAATTCGATTTAAAATTGGAATTATTCAGTTCTGCTAGCCACAGTCATAACACTCAATACAAAATCAATTGCACAAAGAAGGAGTAAATAATAGACCAGAGAAGGAGCAAACAATAGACCAGAGAAGGAGCAAATAATAGACCAGAGAAGGAGCAAACAATGAACCAGATTACCACTTACATAACTTCCTTCCTCTTTAGTTTCTGTGTTTTCCTCTTCCACAATGAAATCAGCTCTTAGGGATACTCTGTTTTTCGTGCACGAAATGTTTTTGTTAGAATAGCTTCACTTACAATGAAATCGACCAGAGGGATGTATTGGAATGAAGATTGAGAAGGATTTCCAATAGCCTTTGCCAGCAGATGCGAAGAAGGTTTGAAAATGAGAAAGAGGGAAAGGGGAAAGATAGGGAAAACAAAGAGGCGGGGAATGAAAACTGACCCTATGTTTTACTGTTGAAGTGCTTTTAGGTTTAGAGCAGAAATTATGAAGAAAATATAAGATTGGAGGGTAAAACTTTAAAATGCCATAACTTTGTGTACCGTACTCCCTTTGAGGTGTTTTTTTTTATTTTGGGTATTTTTTCGAGATCTACGCGTGGCGAATCGCCAAAGGCGATCCGGTCACTTATTTTTCTTAAAAAAGTTTGTTTAGCGCTTCAATTTTGTGATTTTTGTTTTTTACTACCTTTCACTAACATTAAAATAAGTCTATAATTATATAATGCTTTTTATAATTTACTTAATTTTTATTCTATTTAAGTTCTAAATTCAAGTACTTGATTATCAATAAAAAGAAGGTAAAAATTAAGAAATACATAACTGAACTCAAAAATTAATTAAGAATTTAGAATCTTTATTCTTCAATAGCCTAATGTATCTTTTTCTATAATCTATCCATTATATATTTTTGTTCAAACTAAAACATTTGAAGTTTTTAATCTTAAATATAAATCATCCTCCAGCTTATCTCTCTAGAATTTGTATACGTGGCTGTCTCAACAGGAAATGTATGTTAAATCATTACACTAGGACTCATTACATTACAATTGGGCTCATCTTCATAAAAAAATCATTTAAGGTCTCTCCAAGTTTAAAGTATCAAGATTGAAGTTCTAAATTCACATCCATGGCTGCCCCCTCACCAAAAAAATCCATAGAAATCATTATATTTTTGCTTTCATTATAAAATATCAAGTTTAAAGTGATGGAACATAAGGGAGAAGAAAACATTAATGGATGAAGAAGAAGACAGAATAGGAATTTAAAAGGGTTACCTAACTAAAATTAATGTTGCAATGATAAGAGATTAAGGTGGAGTTCAATCTTTTATCCAATCCTTTTTTTTCTCTTTCATTGTTTTTTTCTTTCTTTCTACCTCTTTGTTGTTTACGTCGCTTCAAAAGTTGAAAATGACACATTAATAAAATAAATTATAGAAATAGAAATTAAAATTTTAGATATATGGATTCTTCGACATATGAAATGCTAGACATATTAATTTTGTGAATTATAAAAATTAAAATTTTAACTTCTTAAATCTACTAGGTTTTTTAAACTTAATAAAAATTCTAGTTTTATTTTTTTAATTAATGATCATAATTAATGACTACAACTAAAATATTTTTTAGTCTTATATATTTGTATATATTAATCATTAACTTTAAAACTATTTTTTTAACTTAAAAATATTCTAATTAATTTGTTTATCTTGTATATTTGTATATATTAATTGACACGTATAATTTATTTTTTTAACTTAAAAATATTCTAATTTCAAATATTTTTATTTATAAATAAATTACAAAAATATTTCATACAAAAAATTTTAATAAATAAAAAATTTTATGTCAAAACTTTTAGTGGCGATTATTTTAGTCGCCGCTAAAAGTTACAAATATAATCAGTCGTTGCTAAAAGATTTGGCGCAAATATTTTTGTTTGATAAAAAATTTGGCGCCAAAACTTTTAATGGTGACTAAATTAATCGACGGTATAAAGTATCTTTTAGTGACGACTAAATCTAGTAGTCGCTAAAAGTTTTGTCAAATAGATAATGGGCATTTGGACTTTTAGTGACGACCACCTTTAGTCGTCGCTAAATCACACTTTAGCGACGACTAAATCTGGTGGTCATTAAAAGTTTTGTCAGATAGATAATGGGCATTTGAATTTTTAGTGACGACCACATTTAGTTGTCGCTAAATCACACTTTAACGACGACTAAAGCTAATAGTCGCTAAAAATTATATTTTAGCGACGACTAAATTTAGTAGTTACTAAAAGTTTTGTCAAATAGATAATAGGCATTTGGACTTTTAGTGACGACTACCTTTAGTCGTCGCTAAATCACACTTTAGTAGCGACTAAAACTAATAGTCGCTAAAAGCTATGTTTTAGCAACGACTAAATCTGATGGTCACTAAAAGTTTTGTCAGATAGATAATAGGCATTTAGACTTTTAGTGACGACCACCTTTAGTCGTCGCTAAATCACACTTTAACAACGACTAAAGCTAATAGTCGCTAAAAACTATATTTTAGCGACGACTAAATCTGGTAGTCACTAAAAGTTTTGTCAGATAGATAATAGGCATTTGGACTTTTAGTGACGACCACCTTTAGTCGTCGCTAAATCACACTTTAGCGACGACTAAAGCTAATAGTCGCTAAAAGTTCTATTTTAGCGATGACTAAATCTAATGGTCGCTAAAAGTTTTGTCATGATATATAATGAGTATTTAGACTTTTAGTGACGATCATTTTTAGTCGTCACTAAATCACACTTCAGCGACGACTAAAGCTGGTAGTCGCTAAAAGTTCTGTTTTAGCGACGATTAAATCTGGTAGTCGACGACCAATTATATCGTCACTAAATGTTATATTTTAGTGACGACCAAATCCTGTCGCCACTAAAAGGTTATTTAGCGGCAACTATGTCGATGTCGTCGCAAAAAATATTTAGCGACGACTTTTTTGTTGCTACTAAATAGTTTTAGTGGTTTTTTTTGTCGCCGCTAAAAATCTTTTCAGAATCAAGAATTTTTTTTTAGTGACAATTTTTAGTGACAACTTAATAAAGTCGTTGCTAAAAATATTTTTTCAGCGACTATTTTTTTAAGTCGCCACTAAAAGTCGTTACTAAAGATCTATTTTTTTGTAGTGTTATAACTTTCTTTAATTATATTTTGACCCTTAGATTTTATCCCCAAAAAAATTATTACCTATGTATTTTTCTTATATTTTCAAACCTTTGATGATTGGATGAATTTTTTAAAATTCATTTTCTAAGTATTTATTCCTTAATTATTATTTAGTAATTAAGAATTAATCCCAATTAATTCCAATAAATTTCAAATAATTCATAAAAATTATTAAAAAATTCTAAAAATTTTTGGTAGTCCAAATAAAATTTTAGAATGTCTTGAGATTCATAATTTACCTAAATTCTTAAGTTTCTACTAGAAATTCATATTATTAATTTTCAGTAATTATATTAATTTTAATTAACTAGGAAACTTAAGGATGTTATACCCATGGAAGTAGAAATCCTGTCCTAAAGAGTGTTAATAGTACTCGATCTAAATAAAAGTAATTGGGTAAAAATCCGATATGAATAGTTAAATATGATTGAAGAAAGACAATTCACCATGTGTCATGGACAGACACATTAGAAGAAGATGACAAGGGCTTCCAACAAAAAACTCTATCCAAGGGAATTCAAGGTTAATGATCTATTCCTCAAAAAGATCCTGACAAACTAAGAAGATGATCGAGGCAAATAGGCTCCAACATATGAGTATGTTGTCAAATATGTTTTCTCAAGAGGTGTATTAATCCTAGCAAACATGGAAGGCCATGAATTGGCAAGGCCTATCAACATGGACACTATCAAGAAAAGGAAGAAAGTTAGTTTGTTAAGAAATCTCAAGTTAAGCTCATCATGACAACCCTCTACCTCACATTTGAAGTTGTAGTGCTATGGGTAGATACACCCTTTGTAGGTCTCACGCTAATAATTCAAGACCTGTGTCTTGTTGCCTGACAAGTCATAGACTAGGATCTGGCCAAATGTAGAGACCAATAGTAGAAAAAAGGAACTTTTATACTTTCTGAAAAAATTGATTTCCACCATTTTTAAATATGTAGTGGGCTTTGTACTTAGAAATCGCAACATCTATATATTATAAAATGAGGAATTATATGATTGAGTGGATCGTCGCATAACCCTCAAAATAATACTAGGCTGATAAAATATGTAATTAGTGGCACAACCTAGGTCATCTCCCTTGGAATTGGCGTTCAATGTTTAATTGAGTTTTCCAAATATTAAAAGAATCTAAAAATTCCTAAACTAAAGGGGGTTTTGATTTAATTAAACTATCCTAAAACTAAATTGTATTAAAATTCCTAAATTCTACCTAATTGTATGGATTATAGTTGAAAGATGGACTTATGACTAGCTTTGGATTCTCCCTTGGTATCTACTATCCTTATCCTAATCCAATTATGATTAATTCTGGCCTAAGAGTTCCTAAATGTGTTCATAACAATTTATCTTGAGTAACCACGCAAGATTCAAAAAATCAACGATCTAACGTTGAATGGAAACCTTAATCTCGCATTAAACTGTCAATTCTTGTTTCTAAGATCAATGAACATCCAATTTGATTGATTAACTAATTGATTAACCTCTGAATCATCCTAAATATTTAATTAACCAACTAAACATTAAGGAATCCTTAAATTAAACAATTAAGCATATAGTCTCACTCATGTATTTTATTGAACACCTTCGAAACATACATGGGAATTCAGATAATATTGAAATTAATCAGATCAATTAATCAACAAAAATACTTCCTAATTAGTGTCTAACCAGCCACTAATTATAATTACACAAATTCCCTATCAAATACAACTTAACCAAGAAAATATATGAAAGAGAAAAAGTGTAGGAAGATAGAAAAGTCTTAGCCAAAATTCTGAATTATTCTTCCATGGATTCAAGCTTCTCCAAGGTCTTCTTCCTTGCTAGCCTCAAGATGGAGATTAGAACTTCATGGGATGATGGAGATGGAAGATGGAGTGGTGTATGAATGAATGGATCGAGGAAGGATGGATGAAGGGGTGAATGGAATGAATGAATGGCTTGATGGATGGATTGAATGGTGGATGAATGGTTGAAGGGGACGAAGGATATATATAGGCGAGGGGCTGCTAAATTATAGAGACATGAGTTGGGGGAATTGTGGATGGACTAAGATATCCGAATGGAGGTGTGAATGAATTGTGAATTCTGGATGATGTACGATGCTGCCCAGTCACGTGCTTTTTTAATGAATCATATGCAGCTTCTTATTTCCTTCTTCGCGTTATTATTCATGTGCCCAGCCTCTCCTTGAGTTTTTTTGCATTCTCCACGTCTCCTCCCTCAGTTCATGCTCTGTTATTTCATGCAGCATCTTCTTCTCAGCTCGTTCTACTCTAGCCACGTTAAAAACGTAGTTTCTGTTTGCAGCTCTTGTTTTCCATTCGAACTAGAACCCATATCAAAACCTTGCTTCTGCGCATTCTGCTTCCAGCTCGCCTCCTTCACGTTAACTCCTCAGTTCAGCATTTTTTTTTCATCATGATACTGTACGTGTCTCTACATGTGTGTATAGGTGTAGGCCCCGCTGTTTATTTTATTATATTCTGCATGTTCTTCTACTGTTTCTACAGCTCTTCTTCACGTTAAAACTGTAGCTTTTCTCCAGCTCTCATGCATCCAGCCCACGTTGCTCTTTCAACCAATAACTCGAGCTTTCATCACATTCTGCCCGAGTTTAATTCCTCCAGCTCATGCAAGCTTCAACATTAGCTCTGCTCAGCTGGTTCTCTTCTCATTTAACTCAAAACTTTCCACCCGTGACACTTCTTCCAGCTTCTGTTCTCCATGTTGGCTGCTGTCTGCTTATTCTTCCTTCATTCTGCACAGCGTTGAGCTTCCTCATGCTTCGTTTGGTTCTCTTAACTTCATCTCAGCTCGTAGCTTCCTCTTTCAGCTCGTTCAGCTCGTCCTCCCAGCTCATGCAAGCTTCAGCTCGTGTTTCTGCATGTTCTGGAGCTTCCAAACATTCCAGCGTCTTCATGATTCATGGCTATTCTGCTCAAGTATATTCTCTTCATGCAGCTCTCCAAAACAGAGGCTTCTTTGAAGTATTTTTCTTCACACATTTTGCATGCCAAAACAGTAGCTTTGCCTTCTTCATTCCTTCAAAACTTCGAATGAGTGTGCTGCTGTTTGCATGAGCACTCAAGCCTCCTTCTTCCTTCATTTGTTTCCACGTGAAACTCTGTTCTTCATGCTCCATCCAGTCCACGTAGCTTTCTTACTCAAGCTTCTTCTTTGTTTACCTCTCAAACAGAGGCTGCTTTCTCACGTGAAGATTCTGTATGGTTTCCACATATGCTACTTCTTCTTTTGTTTACTTTCACGTCAAGCCCATAGCTTCTTCTTTGTTCTTCCAATCTCCAACTTATACATGAATTCTTCCACATATTTTCCATGCATTTTCCACATGCTTTTCTCCTTCTTATTTTCCTTCTTATATCCCATGCATGGCTCTGTTTTGCTTGTGCTTCCAAGTAACTCTGTTGCCCAAACAAATGCATTCAAATTGTGAAAATTATTTCCTCTTGAGATTGCACACTAACAAACTTGAAGCCCATATCTTCTCTTTTTCTTCAATTTAATTTTCTATTCAAAACTCCAATTACATATTAAAATTCTGCACAAAGAAGTGAGAAAAATCAAATAGGAATATTCACAGAAATTATTTAAGATAAATTTAAGCATTAAAAACCAATAATTTGTAACTTAATTCCTCAAATATAGAAAATGGCTACTAAAATCAAATTTAATCTAATTAGACCCTTAAAGCCATATTTGGATACTAAAATACTTAAGATAAGGAGAATAAAACATATAAAATATCATGCTTATCAATGATCAACTCTAGTTATGTCTTGTTTATTTAAAATTTTCATTCCTCTTAACCATAGTCACTTAAATGTTAAGTGACAAAGTAAGAAGTCAAGTGCCAACCTCTAGCCTATAAATTAAGATTCCATAATTCCTAATTAAAGGAATAATATTGTAATAACTAGTATCATAAGTTTTTCAACTAGGGTTGTCACACTTCACAATTAGGATGTTAAGTAGGTATCAAAGTAATATTAGAATGGATCACTGAAAAGCTATAAAGAAAGCCTTAAGATGCCTCCAACAAATAATGATTTATATGCTCATATATAAGTAATCAAACCACGTAGAAGTGATTGGAGATTTAGATTTGGATTATGCTAGATGCCTTAATGGCATGAAGTCCACTTTTGGTTCTTATGCTTATTAGGAGAAGGAGCAATATTATGGTAAAGTGGGAATGAATCTATCATAGCCTCATCCTCTATGTTTGCAAAACTTTATTTTGGGATTTGGGGCTAGTAACACCATTATCAAGCCTTTTAAAACTTACTATAATAATATAGAAACAGTTTTCTTCTCCAAAAATGACAAATATTTAAAGGGTGCCAAACATATAGAATTAATGTATTTTGTCATTAAGGAAGTTCAAAAATAAAGAACATCCCTTAAGAACATTAGAATAGATTTTATGATTGCAAATTTTTTCACTAAAGGCTTACAACCAAAGTTGTTTAAAGAACATGTACATGGAATGGGTCTTGGTTGTAGTTCTGAATAATCTATGTATATTGACATGCTAAGCTCTATAGTGTGTTTCTAGTAATATACTTCTTATTTCTTATTATAATATGTACTTGATTGATATTTGAGATATGACAAGAAAAGTATTAATAAGAAATTATCATGGACCATTATGTATTTATATATTACATATAGAACTTGTGTGGTTGGCTTGTTGTGGTATATAAAAGGAAGTATGCTACAAAATAATGTACAACCTCCATAACTCACACTTAGTAGTTTATCATACTCTAGTTCTTATGATAAATACATTGGCTAAACTTGTTTTCTATGCAAGTAATATTTTGGCAATAAATATTATGTTGTTTCACTTCATGCATGGGCCAAGGGGGAGAATGTGGGAATTAGTAGCCCATGAGATGGTTCATTTCCCAATGTTGCATTTCCTAATAAATTACTTTTTAAAGTGAATAAAGGGATGCACCTCCTAAAGTATCTTGTGACCCTTTGTTAGCTTATAACTTACCTATTAAATCACTAGGATTAAGGAATTTTAAGAGACAGGTCACCATAATGAAGAGTGCTATTGAGTCATAAGTACTTATTGCTCGTTTGGTATTATACTAGAAAAAAAAAAGGAAGTAAAATCCATCATGAATGGATGTTTGGTATCTAGTATCATTGTAAGTCAATAAAATGGAGAAAAATTCAAATGAAAATTTATTCAAAGTCTATTAGACTCTTATTATCATTTTTCAATAATATCTGCATTTTTTATTACTTTTTTATAAGTAAGGATATGAGAATTATTTTTCCATTATTCTTTTCTATTCCAACACTACTTTTATCCAACCAAACATATAAATGAAATAGCATTTTCATTTTTTTATATTATACTAAATATAATTATTCCATTTAATTTTCATCACCATTCCCTTTCTTTTTTTATACCTAACAATTCTGTATATCAAATAAAGCCTTAGTCTTAAATAGCAAATAGATCCTAGCCATTGATTATATGATATTTAATTACTTGATGGACATACCAGATTAAAGTTTTCTCTTTATATAAATCATTCTCTTCCCCCCCCCCCCCCCTCCTCCTCCGAAAAAATGAAATTACTACCTCATATTCATCATATTGTGTGGTAAATTATTAGAGGAGATCCAAAGGTTACAACTTCCTCTTTAGGTATGAGCTTTTATCTGATTATTTATCAATGAGAATTATGATTTTAGATCTTATTATGTTGTATTACTTAAATTCACGTTTGACTCAAGATTAAAAGTATATGTACATTTCCTCTATCAATACAACTGTGGTTAAGTAACCAAATGTTATGTCATTTAGCCATTACATGGACCTTTGCCCCATAGGACAAAGGGGTGGATGCGGATGTTAAAGATGAAGTTAATTATATTTAAATAATGGAGAATTAATTTATTATTATGGGGGGATTAGAGTTGACTCCCAAAGAATCAAAATAGTGGAAGTGAGAGAGCGAATGAGAAGGATAAAGATGAGGGTATAATGGGTATTAAATAATAAGAAAGGTAATCTAGAAATTTCACATAAATAAAGTTAGATTTGACTATAAATTTAGATAATAAAATAATGATCTAACACTAGTAGATCAATGAGTAAAGTGGATACGTTCAAACACCCTAAAATTTTAAAAGTGCAAAAGCACTGCATTTATATATATATATATATATTTTTTTTTTACAAAAGTACTCCTTAGATTGAATAGGTTAAATCCTTGGTAGCTTTAAAACAAAAATAATTTAGTTTAAATCTTTTTTCTTGTTTATTTATTGGCCTGAAAATGAAACTTGGGTCTGTTTGGCCTTGCTTCAAATTCTTCCTTATCTTGAATCTATTTTTATTTTTTTAAAAAAAATGAGTTTCTCATCAAGCACTCAATTAGCATTTAGACAAATAATATAATCAACATTTTTATCAGTGTCATTACTCTTTGGTCAATTTTTCAAATAAAAATTTTTTTATATTTAAATTATTAAAGAGACATGTTTTAAAATACTTTGACAATCAAGACTCTTTGAATGAAGGAAAAAACCATGCAATATATATATATACACACACATACACCATTCTGGAGCCCATAGTGCTTTCAAAGGTGTGTTGCCCATGGATGGCTTCTCTCTAGTCCTCTCTCTCTTTCCAGTTCATCCAATTTGTGCATTTGAAGTTTTTTTTGTTTTTTGTTTTATTTTTTAAATAGAAAAGAAAACACATGTAAGCTCTATTGTTTGAGACGAGAGGGACAGGAGAGACTTGGATGAAAGAGAAGCTGAACCCGTGTTGACCTTTTTAGCCTTTTGGTCTTCCCCCGGTTTGCCGGACTCTCTCTCTCTCTCTCTCTCTCTCTCTCTCTCTCTCTCTCTCTCTCTCTCTCTCTTGTGTGTGTGTGTGTGTGTGTGTTTGTGTGTGTGTGTGTGTGTGTGTGTGTGTTTGTGTGTGTGTGTGTGTGTGTAATCAACACTATGTTTTTTAATGGGCTCTAGAATGCTAATTAAATTTGTTCATAGCAAGCCTACCAGAGGCCAACCACTTAGGCCCCAATCCGGGTGTCATCAAAAATTTTATTGTTAAAACAACTACAAGTTTGCGTTCCACAATTTTTTTTAAAATTTTTGTTTCTTTTTTAAAAAATCATCCGAAAAATAATTTTCACAATTATAGCTTGAAAATAATGAAATTATTTTAAAATTTTTCACAATATTTTTAATTTTATTATTTCCATTTAATTTTACCTTTATATTTTTCTAATTCTAAATACTCAAATTTTCTTATAACAACATTTACTAGATATTATTATTAATTAAAATACGATTAACACAATGCATTCATAATAAGTATGGGACATCACCTGCTCCATGGTCAGTTAGTGGCACACAATAATAAACTTGGGAGCTTATATGCAATTGAACTACCTCAACCATTTGTGTTTCCTCTTCCCACTAACAGAGCCAACATGTGTATTTGGGTCTAACTGAGAAGGAGAAATATTTATTTTTCTTTTAGCTGGAAGATCAACCAATTAAGGACCCATTTTCAGGGATTTTTTTATTTTTGTCATTCTCAGTTTAAAAAAAATGCACAACTTTAATAAAACTATAAAAACAATGTAATTTACTTAAAATAAAAATAAATGAAACCCTGGACAATTGAATGAAAGAAGGGGGAAGCCCTCCAAAACCATTCATTGAAGAAAGAAAATAATAAAATCTAAGTCCATATCAAGGTGAAACAGAAAAAGCCAACACAAATCAATTTCTAAGGTCCCATGAACCAAAAGAAACACATCCAACTTGCCTCGGGTGATTTGCAACCTCTAATAAACAAACAAAAACTTCTTGTGATCTCAAGTATTCGCGACCCCTCCTCGTTTGTTCTGTTAAATTAAAAATAATGTCATTCCATTTAAAAGGCAATTTTTTATGACTTCTCATGTGCATGACATAAACAGCCAAGTATGCTATCAACATCAACAAAAATGACTGGATATTCAAAAAAAAAATTACCATTTACATCTAGCATTTATGTGGAAATGAATTCAACCTCTTGACCCGCCTAGGATTCTTCCTTGTCAGTGGTAATGTATGCTTTTGTAATACTACTCTACGAATCAATTAGGAAACGCTTTCGTGTACTTTTCTTGGATCGATAAAAATATGGATCCTTTCATATTATTTTATTTATTTTTTTATTAAGTAAAATTTTATTTTTGTTTATATTTTTTAATTTAATCTCTTATAAAATTATTTTTTTAATTTGGTCCTTCACAAATAAGATATTTTTTAATTTGATATCTCATAAAATTATTTTCTCAATTTGGTCCTCTTATAAATGAATATTTCTTAATTTGAAATCTCATAATAAAATTATTATTATTAATGTCCTTCTATCAAATTAAAAAATATTTATATGTGAAGAAGTATTATTGATAACAGTTTTATTTGTAAAAGAATTAATTGAGAAATACTCGTATGTAAAAAATTAAATTGAAAAGACAATTCCATGATAGATCAAATTAAAAAACACCTTATCTATAAATGATAAAATTGAGAGAAAAATTTTATGAGAGACTAAATTAAAAAATATTTCATTTATGAAAGGCTAAAATAATTTTTTTTCTTTTATTTGTTGTATCTAACTCCAAGTTATGTAAATTAATATGTTATCATCAGCCACTCAATTATCCACATAAAATTTAAAACTATTTATTTGTTTTCCACATTGTTGTCTAACATATATAGATTCTTTGCATTTATTAAATAAATGAATGGTGTTTATTTAGAGAGAAAGAGGGAAGGTCAGCCTCATACATACCTGCATTCTTTTGTATTATTCTCTTTCTTTTACTACACATAGTATAGTACTATAGACGATCTAGAGGCATAGCTTAACACTGAGTAACGTAAATTTGTGCATTATCAACAACTATCCAATTACACATAAAATTTAATAAATTAATATTATAAGTCAAATCACTAAATATAATAATAATAATAATAACAAGTCTAATTTCTTTAAATATATTGATATCATGGGAAAAAAGAAAGAGTAGATAACTATATTAATTATTGAAAATTATTATTTTTATCAATTTAATTATTAAAAACTGTTATTATATTAGTTTTAATAGTTTAAAATTACCTCAAATAAATTCTGCTAACAATATTTAATAAAATTGCTTAGGTGGCCAATAGTTTTTGAATTAAAATGTTAATAGCTGATTTAGCAATTCCATAATCAAAATGTTCATGTTGAAGCAGGTTCTAGCTTACAACACTTGCGATGATAACATGGAGTCACTACCAAAAAAAAAAAGGAAACTTTGCAACTGTTGCTAAAAATGGACATTACGATGTTTTTGTCAATCGTTACTATTTAGCAGTAGTTGTTGACCAAAGACAATCAGTATAAAATAACAACAGGTTTAAAAAATTGTTACTAAAACATTTAAACCCCCTCGAGACGACACTAGATCTACAGAAAAAAGAAAAAAAAATACCTTTCTCTTTGCAGTAAGGCAAAGAAGTTCAAGACCTTTGCCCAATTGCACTAGCCACCATCAGACCCTACCGCCACCCCCTAACAGGTTAAACCTCGCTACCAGCATTCATCCAACCTCTTCCCACCATCCATCCATCAAATTCTCCATTTTTTCGCATCACCCAATGCCATTTAGCTTCTCCCCTTTATTTATTTATTTTTTTTTTCTTTCAACCATTTTAAGGTACTCCCTTCATCCATTTCCATTTTTTGTGATGCATTAACTAGATGCTATATGGAGTTGTGTAGAAATTGTAGATTTGAGTGGTTTTTTATTCTTTTGTATTTTTAGATCTAATGGGAGTTTTTTATTTAATATTAGGTTTAAGTTATTATTAAATGCCATTTAGATGTGTTACCACACTTGGCATATAAATTACTGTGCTACCTTTCCTTGCTTAATCTTTTGCTTCCTTCATAGTTTGCACACAGTAATAAAGTTGGTCATTTTGTAATAATGAAGATTAGCACCCAATTAGGTGAACATAGTTAGAGTAACTCTTATATATTTGTGGTTGGTAAGTGTAGATATTAAGAATGAATGGCATGGTTAAAAGTCAAATGGAAATAACATTTTAATCAAGTGAAAGGTATATTAACTTCACATTTGTCCTTAAAAGAAATACCTATTGAAAATCTTAAATGTTGATCTTATTGTAATAGGTAGATGTAAAAGAAACATCCATTTTTCTAATTACATTTAGTCAACATATATATTTATAGAATATATACACTTTCCTCTTTAGTTGTCTTATAAAGCTGAAAACAATGGTTGAAAAAGAGAGTTCAAAAGAAAACAAGCGAAGGTCAAAATATTAACCCAAGAATAGTAATTGGAAAGATGTAAATTCTTAGTTTGTTAAATTAATGAAACTTCATTAAAATTTAATTTTCGTACAATAATTTATCACACTTCATGTACAATTTCTCAAGAGAGTTAATAGTTCAATCAACATTTAAAATTTAGTAAAATGACTTGAAACTTCTATAAGATTGCTAAGCACAAAATTAGACTCAAGTTTATATATTCTATGCTTTCTTTTTCCATTTTAATTATTGTAACCTAGTATACTTAATTATATTTATTTATCTAATATAAAATTTAATGTTAGATATATTGTTTTCAAAAATAGATAAATCTTAGATTGAGAGACCTATGAACACCCCTGAATATGTGGAAGAATGAATAGATTTTTAGACTTTGCATTTGTAAAATAAACTTGTTGAAGGCAGGATAATTTTTCTGTCCTAAATGTAAGTTTAACGAATGACAAATTAGAGATGTAGTAATGATAATCTAATTGTTAAGTCATTTCCAAGAGAATACACTGTTTGGCTTAGTCAGGGAGAAACAAGCACACTAGACTTTACAATTGAAATTTCTTAACGGCCATATGTGATTCAAGATAGGATTGTTAGTGATAACCCTATACAAGATATGGTCATCAATACATTTGGCAATATTGTGATGGTATTGTGTTGAATTGGCCATGATTAGCAATATTGTGATGATCTTGTGTTGAATTGGTCATACTTGACAATATTGTGATGGTTGTGGAATTGCGAATATCAGGCAATATTGTGATTATAGGTTGTGAAATTGGTCACTCTTGGTAATTTTCATTGAACAATATTCATCTCTTGTAATTTAATTTTTATATGCTTCTAATGACATTTTTATATTTTTAACTTAAGTACTTAATTAAAGGAGTAGGCATTGAGTAAACATAGCACAACATTTTCCATCATCTTTCAATCAAAAAGATCATTAGTAAATCTATAACTTATAGGATATTTTGTTAAATGATATCATAATCGTAAGACTTATCTACTAATTTGTAAGATTTTAGTTTTCGTGATGGTATTATTGCATGTATCAGATTTGATTTTTAATTTCATATCTAATTATAATTTAAAAGTTATAATTGTTGTGATTATTGTACACTAGTTTTTTTTAGTTATATTTATATTTATATTCAAATATAAAAAAATTATTTTTTAAAAGTAACTATTGGTTACAGTTGTTTTAGTGATAGTTGGAATTGTCACTACAAGAGATTTGTCCACAACCACCATGAAATTTGCTTCATACTTTACAACAGTTGATCTCATGATTGAAAACAATCGTCACAATGTCACTTACAACAAAGCTTTTGATGGATTTTGCAACTGCTACTAAATTGTACACACAAATTATTGGCCAAAAATATCAAATTAGTTGCCAATTAACTATATGTTACTCATCTTATACCTGTGTATAACACTACATTAAAAACATTAGATTATTTTATAAAATTTAATTATAAAAAAAGAATAATTTCATTATTTTTATTTTTTTAAGTTGCATATTTATTTTATTTAAAGTTCAAACAATGTATCCATTATATTTAAATAAAATTTTTAAAACTTCATAATGTAGTTCAATTTCATTCTAACATTCATAATTTTTCTCTTCTTTACCAAGTCTCAATAACAAAAGAAAAATTATATTTCCATTAAATTTTAGTAAAAATGATTTTTTGTTAATTGAATAGGAAAAGTCTCTATACAAAATATCTTTTAAGATTAGAGTTTTAGAACTTAACAACTAATTTAATATTTTTTTCATAGAAGTGAAAAAATTGAATTTGATGTCAATTATAAAATAATGTTCAAATTAAGATAATTAAAATTCATATATAAATTATGAGAATTTATAAGACATGGAATGGCCATTTGTTGTTGTTTTAGAATATTATATATATTTTTTTTTTATTTTAAAAAATTAATAGAACATTTTTTAACAAAAAGAGAAAATTACTTTTTTATAATGAAAGAAACTTTTTTCATAGTAAGAGAATTTTCTTTTAAAGAAAAAATTGCATGACATGGCTAGTGGTTGATGTTTTAGTTTATTATAAAAATTTACATTTATGAAATTTTAATAATTTATTAAAAAAATTCATTTAAAGATTAAAAATAAAAGAAACTTCTTTATTAGAAAAAAGATCTTTCTTAGAGAGACATAACAGCAAATGGATCCCCTGCAAAGCACTGTGCACTGCAGGAGATGCAAATTACTCACGGCACCATCTCAGCCCAATTGAAACAGTGTGTTTCATAGTTATTATTTCTTTTTCTTTTCAGCTAAATCAAATTGTGGCCGTCCATTTACCAAAGAAAATAGCAACCGTCCGTGCCTTAATTGAAGTAACAAAGGTCTTCTCTGTTCCATTGCAACGAGAAAGTGGGAAACCTTTGTTTTTCAACCAAGTAATGCTGCAAGAAGAAGTGGGAATTTTTCCGCTTTATTCCATTATAAGAGCTTCAACTTCGAGACAAAAGGGAAGGCTATATTTCATTCACAGGCAAGAAGCTTCATGGAGGTTCTGTTCTATTTTCGTTTTCCGTGATCATGCTACCGATGCTCTATTCCATTGCAACGAATCCTAATGCTTGTCATTAATATACCATTTATGTCCTCCAACTAAGTCTCCTCAGTTTGATTTATCAATGTGATAGAAGAAAGCAGTATCATGTATGAGAATATTAGTAAAGTTTTCTTTTATTGTTTATGTGTGGATGATTCTTTTTTAATTTCTCAAAATTTATTTACAAAAAATTTGAACATGAGACATATAAAAAAAAATAATATCTTTATATTATTAAAAACAAAATACCATATATGAGTCATATTTAATTTATAAATATTATAATGTAACATGGAAAATTCAAAGAACTTGAGCAAAGTTGAAGATATCTATAATTTATAAAATGTTTTAATTTAACATGAAAGTATCACGAAGACAACTGTAATTTATATTATTAAAAACAAATATCATACATCAATCTTATGCAATTTATAAATTTGATAATGTAATATGAAAGTAACATGGAAAATTTGGAGAGCTTGAACAGAGTTGAAAACAATTGTAATGAAAGTAACATATAGCAATCTTATGTAATTTGCTTTGTGTTTTTTTTTTTTCCTTTTAGGTACGATTCTATTCTATCTTTAATCTCTTGAACATGATGATAGATCCTTCTATAAAGGTTGATTTGAAGCCTAGACTAAGAATGAAATTTGATAGCCTAGATGAAGCATGGAAGTTCTAAGTTGACTATGGTAAAAAATTGAACTTGGCACTAGGAAACATTATTTTGGCAAAAGTAGGAAAGATGGCTCCATAACTTCCTACAAATATGTTTTCTGCAAAAAGGGTTTATGAGAAGACAAACTATAAAACAAGAATGGAAGTAACACATGTGAATGGAAAATGTAAAGGCAATAACGTTGTTGAAGATCATAATCACCCACTCGTCTTCTAAAAATGGTTTTTATGTTGGTGTCACAACATAAATTAATTGAAGTTCAAGCCCATAAGATTAATTTAATAGAGAATTCAAGGCTTTAATTGAAAGCATTGTTTGAATTGATGAATAGGCACACCGAAGGAAAAGTTAATCCCAAGCATACCCAGTTGGATGCAAGAAAAAACTATCTAAAGTCCAAAAGGTAAAGAAGCATGGTATACAGAGAAACTGGTTATTTGTTGATATATTTCCAAGAATAGTTGACAAAAAATTCATTATTTTATAAAACAAATTACAATGGTATTTTGGACTGATGTAAGAATGTTGATTAACTATACGTATTTTGGTAATATGGCACCCCTCAACACAACATATAGTACTAACCATGCTTTTAGACTACTTGCTATATTTTTAAGATTCAATCACTATAAAGAAGTGGTCACTTTGTGGGTGACATTGCAATATGATGAAGCCATAGAGTAAATGACTACTTGAAACTTTCTTGGAGGAACACAAGCAAAAAAGGCCTCTTCCTATGTTTACTGATCAAGATCAAAAACTAGTAAAAAATTGCATGAAGTGATTCTAAAGACTAGGTATAGATTATGCACATAAAATTCAATGCAAAATGGCATTAAATATCTTGGGAACTTGATGAAAGATGGATCACATTTTTTGGGAGATTTCAAAAGTGCATGTACGAGTACAAAGAGGAAACACAATTTGAGGAAGCATAAAGCAGCTTGCTATCTACTTACAATATGCATAAAAACACATGGTTGAATTCGATTTACAAGATAAAGGAGAAATAGACATCTTAGCATGTGAAGAGCGCACTCATGCTTAACATGCAAAACACACAACTTAGTGAAAGCGCAAATGCCGATATCAAGAGTTGCATGAAACTAGACTTAGACATTAATCAATTTTTCAAGTACTTCGAATGGATTATGGATGATTAAAAGTATAATGAGTTGAAGTGTGAGTTTGAGTTGTATCGAAAAATGCCAAGATTGATTGTTCAAAGTCACCTATGCTATGACAATTTGCTCAGATTTATCCACTATCTGACTTATTTCAATATAAGTGGGATCTATATGCTACTACTTGTATAAAACACCAAAATGAGAGTCAACCACTATTTGGATATGTTCTATAGTTAATGAAAAGAGAGAATGAAGAATTTATTTTAATTCTAGCAATGGATCAACTTTATGTAGTTGTCAAAAATTTGAAACCTTTAGAATATTATACTGCCATGTTTTAAAAGTATATGATGTGATGAATGTAAAAAAATCTTCCTCAACAATATATTCTAAAGATGTGGATAGTAGAAGAGAGAAGCGATGTGATACATGATATTAGAAAAAAGGAGGTTGAAGCAAATCCTGGGCTAAAGAGCATAAAATGGTATAAACAACTCTGTCCCATGCTAATAAAACAACAATGAAGGCACCAGACTATCCAAAGTCGTTCTCATTGGTGTATAAAGGCATCTTAGAACTAAGCAAGCAAGCCATGAAGCTTTGTTTGAGGCAAAGAGTCTAAACAATGATGGTGATGCTACCATATCATTGCCAATAGAATGCATTGCATAAGGTCTAAGATTTAAGAAAAGAGACAATATTGATTTTACCATCCCATTTTGTGATAAGTGTTAAAGAAATCTTAATGTTGATTTTTCTTTTTAAAATAACCAAATGCAATGTGGAATATCACGCTTAGCACCTCCAGTACTCTATACCCTCTGGTACCATATGCATGTCCTCATATAGATAGAGTGAACTTACTCTTACTAGAATGTTGACGGTAAGAACAGTTAATTTTTTAATACTTATATGGTATTGTTAAGTAATTAGTACTTATGTTGTGATTAATGTTCTATTGTAATGTAGGCACCACTTGCTTATCTTATGTTGTCACTTGAAGCACTAGAATTCAATGGAAATATCTCTAAAGGTATAGAAGTTCTTGTTCATTGCTTTATTTGGCTTCAAAAAGCCCTAGTAGCTATTGATCATTGCTTCATTTAGCCTTTTCAAGTGTCATCAACAAGGGTGGTTGTAATATCCAATTTTCTGTAAGCAATGAATCAAGGATTCAAGGCTTAAGAGCTGTTCAAGCCCCCTCGCTATAGCCAGAGTGCCAGTTCGCTATAGCGAGTTTGTGTCTCATACAAAATCTAAGAAATTCTTTGCAATAGCACTAGCTGTGGCAATAACAGTTGGGACCTAAAACTGATAAGTTCTCGCCGTAGCGAAAGGTAATTCCTGCTATAGCGAGACTCGTTTCGGAAAAATTGTAAAAAAGTGAGATGTTGCTTCTTAAAGAGTCCAAAATATTCTCCTTTTTCTGACTGACTTTAGGCTGGCTAAAAATAAAAGAAGCTTTGCCTAAGAGAGAGAGAGAGAGAAGGTGAAATTCAAGGAGGAAGAGAGAACAAGGAGAAAGGAAAGAAAATTCTTGAAATTCAAGCTCCTTCCTTTGGCAAACTCATTCTCTTCCCCTTCCTCTCCCTTTTCATAGTTTTGGTTATTTCTGTTTTGAGCCATGTACAGAGAGGAGAAGTTTAGAAATTCCAAGAGAAGGCTAAAGCAAAGGAAAAGACTCTTGAAGAAGCAAGAAAAGCAAAGCATGATTCATAGTTTCATTTGCTCTTCTTCCCTTGCTCTTCATATGTGATGTTTTGGCCAAGGAGAGAGCTTAAGAGAGGGAGTGAATTTTGACCTAGAACAAGCAAGAAACCTATGAATTAGTGTGTGGGAACCTAGGAAATACAAAGAAGGTGGAAGAAAAACTAATGAATTTTAAGATAGCAAAGTTGGGAGTTCTTGAATAGCTTGTAAAATCCATTTTGATTCAAGAATTTTTTAGCATATGTAAGTATTTGTTTGAGTTCCCAAGACTTCTAGGAAGCCTCCCAAGTGCCCCTTCCATCAAGGAAAAAAATTAGAAACTCCATGAGTCCCATTTTCCCCTATTGTTTCGGCCAAGCATGGTTGATAAGGCTAGGGAGTGTTTTAATTTATTCTAAACTTAGTTTGGTACCATATGTGATTGAAGAAGATGAGAGAAAGCCTTGGGAAGGATTTAGAAGCCATAGATTGAGAGCTGAAACTATAGGCTCCATATTATGACCTATAGAAGCAACATGTGTTTAGGCTCTTATAAATGAGTGTGTGATGGCTCTAAGGATTCCAAATGGAATCAAGAGTCCTAGATATAAGAAGAGAATGGAGCTAAAAGCTTAAATTATGGTAATTGCTTCATTAAGACTTTTATAGAACTAATATGTGACCATAAAGCTAAGTGTGCTTCCTTGGTGTGTATTTAATGTTGTGGCTTGCTTAAAGAGTGTAATTAAATCCTATTTGTTGTATCTAGGCCAAAGAAATCAAGCTCTATCTATTTGTAGGTGTGAGACCAAAAAGGGAAGAAAGTAATCAAGAAGGAAGCTTGTATTAGATTGCAAGGTAGCTCTTCACTCCTTCTTCTTTGCATTCTTGGATATGTAATTGTCATTGTTTGCTTATATGTGCATTTGTATGTTAAGACATGCCATTTGATGTTGCCTTGTTGCATTAGTAGCAATATGTTTCTTGAATTATGATTTGGTTATAAAAATTGCTTTTAAGGGCGAGGTGGTGCTAAAAGTCCCTAAACATAAGTGAGACAAAGCCAAAAGTCTCATAGATGAGTGATGCCAAGTCAAAAGTCTCTAGACCAAGGGTGAGGCTAATCCAAAAGTCCCAAAAATGGGGTGAGGCTAGGTCAAGAGTCCCTAGAGCTTGTTCTCGACTTTGATATGTTTTTATAGCATGTAAATTATGTGTTAAATGATTCTTAATAGTGTTGGATTCTTACTTATGTACCTTGGCATGTTTATATACCTTGACTGCTTACTTGAATCAGTGTATAAGTTATTGAGATTCTTTGAATCCCACCCCCTTCCCTCTTCCATCTCAATATGTCTAAGTGGAGTACAAGAAGCCAAAAGTGGAAGTCAAGGCGACCATACTTTGTCATTAATGTAATTTTTAATGTAAAAAGATGTCAAAGTTTATATGTACATATTATTTTTAAGATGTAGACATGTAAGAAAATGTAAAAGTATGTAAATATAGTGTATGAACTAAAGTGGTGATGAAATGAATAAGAAATTGTGTTTTTGGTACTTGGTAGCTCATTTTTAGTTGTGTATTCTAGCATGTGACATAGTGAAATTATGATGCATATTAATTTGGATCATTTAGGAAGCTTGTATATGTTGTGTTTATGACTTAAAACTTGCCCAAAAGGTAGTAGAGTAATTAAGAAGCCATTTAGACTAACTTGGACCCTCATATGGCGCCAAATTTGCCATATCGTGAGTTATGTCAAGATGTGACCAAATAAGCTCCTTTTGACTTGAAATTTGGCATGCATATAGATCTTATCTATATCTTTTTGTAAAGCTAAAGTGCATATTATTTCAATCTCCAGAGAATTTTTGGTGAATTTTTAAATTTGGCAAATTTTGACAGAATTGACATTGTTACTATGCAAATGGTCAGATCCTTTTCCTCCATCATTTGTAAGTCAAATGGTGTTTAATGGCTATAAAATTTTACATGCATAAACTAAACATGATATGCTTTCTGTAACACTTGAGAGCACCTCATTTGGATTTATATAGAGAGAGAAAAAAATTTTGAAATTCTAGATTAGTATTAGGGGCGCTACCAGACCTCCATTACTATTCCATCCCTAGTTGTTTTTGTTTTGGTCTAAACATATTTTCCCACCATTTAACATCCATAGATTTGTAGAATGGTATGGTTTGTTAGGTTTCAATTTTTCTAGATTTATTTATGAATTTTTGAAGTTCATACTAGTAAGTTAGAATAGCAAACCTAGGTAGCCGGACCTTTTAAGCTTTTCTGATACCAATCGTGGTCTAGCTAAGGTTTTATGGCCTGGAACTATTTTTAACTATAGTTGATATCTAGATCTTTCCAGAAAGCTATCATTTGCTTGATTTTGATTTTTTTAGAATTAATTATAATTTTTCAAAGTTGGGGTCAAAAACTTGAATTCTAGATTCGTGAGTAACTTGCCATTTTTCTAGTTTTTGACTTCAAATCTGTGGTTCATAGATTGTTTTATGATATGTATAAATTGTATAGATGGAGTATGAGTAGAAAATGCTTTTGATGGGTCCACGGGGGTCCACAAGGTGAAGTATGAACTTTTAAACCCCGACATAACACAATAAAATGCCATGATTTTATCCCTTTTCTTTAGAATTACATGGAATCAAGCTAAGTGAAGGTTAAATGAGGTTAAAAGAGGCTAATCAATTATGGTGTTATAGTGGTTATATTACTTTTCCTTTATGCATAAGTAGGTTCAAGTAGTAGACCTATAAGAGAGACAAGTTATGGAAAATACATGCACTAATACAAGAGCATCTAAGAGCATCACTAGAATTAGAATGAATTGATTTTCGTATATGTATATGCATTTTTTGCACACATCCAATAGCATAAGAATTTTTTTGTATATGCTTACAGTCTAACTATAGTTATTATGACATTTTATATATGTTTTTAATATAATCAAAAGTTTTCAAAAAGTATCAATGAAAGAACCATTATTGAAATTGAAGACTTCATTATATTTATTTCTTTCATACAACTCAAATTCAAATAGCTATTACAAAAGCCTTCATTATGTACAATCGTATCCCTATATATTACATTATATATGCTATCATCTAGCTACATTGTATACAATCATATCCCTATATCTTACATCATATCCTTGTCTCTAATTTGTTGACAAATTTGCTTATGACTTAACGATTGTTTGGACTATGATATTTAATCTTGAGAAATCATGTGAACTTTGGCATAACCAACCTTCTATGTAAAGAATGGCTTGAATATATTACTGCTTGAATATGTTATTGCTTCAACCATAAAAGGTTTGAATATGTTGTTGCTTCATGTATCAACTATTGCTTGAAGTCAAATATAGAATGCATTTACCAAAGTCTATCACTATTGAAGGAACTTATAAGCATAGAATAAACAAAGAAGGAGCCAATGTCTAATTCAAGAAAACATTTCCATGTTCGACTTTTGGAGGCCTATCATAAATTTGAGATATTTTAAACATTACTAAAATTTTGTGAATAATTATCCTTATTAATGATTCATCTAATACTATACCATTACCAACTCACATATAGCATCATAATCCCTTAACAAGCCTAATAAGCAATAGCTAAATAGACAACTCAATTGAAAGAATTGACTAACAGGACATATTTAAAATAGGTAATTTGAAGAAGGCTAAAACATAAGGTAATAAGGCTAGATTTTATATAGCTTTAAGAAATAGACATTTTATGGTGATTATAAACAACTTTTTTGCTACTTCAATTCATCACTTAGATAGCAATCCTAACAAGATCACCAGAAAATCTTCAATATAACTTGGTAATAAGGCATCTAACAAATAATAGTTGAATATTGAATGAAAAATTGATAAAATGGAAACTTCATGGCCAAAAAAATAGGTATGTAGTGCTTCGGCCAAGACTGTTTACGAAATATAGTTGATTATATTGTCTTCTGAAGGTGAAGCACTAATTCCCAATCCTACATTAGCAAATAACAATATCAAAGTTTAGAGATCAAATTAATCAAAGAAACCTCAAACTTGGCTTGTATAATAAAATAAAAAATGTAACCCTTTTATCATGTATTGTATTCCCATTGTTAGTGAAGTTGGTTAATCTGTTATAACATATTATAGTTAGAGAACATTAGCATTCTATTATATTAGATCCATGTGTATAAGCTCAAATATGAATAACAAAGAAAAGCTTTTCATTTTTCATCTTCTTTCCTTCTTTTCTTCTCTATAACATGGTATCAGAGCATCATTTAATTAAAGATGGAAAGCTCTAAGGTCTCACAACTCTCTTTGTAACCACGATCCTCAAGGAAGGATTTTATCTCCTTCAACCATAATATCTCCATTAAGCTAGATGATAGCAATTTCCTAATATGGAAGCAGCAAGTATGTTTAGCTATCAAAGGTTGCAAATTGGAGAAATTCATAAAAGTTGAAGCCACACCTCCCCTAAAATTCCTCCCTAAAAAGAATCAAACCAATGGCATAGTCCATATTAAATTCCTAGCATAGGATCGACAAGACCAATTGCTTATGTCTTGGTTGTTTAACTCTACAACCAAAGGAGTTCTTACTCACATGGTTGGCTATGAAACATCTGCACAAGTATGGGAGGGAATTCAGGAATTCTTTACCTCTCAAACAAGAGCAAAGATTAAGCACATCAAGACTTAACTAAAGAACATAAAGAAAGGCGTGTTAATTATAAATGAATATTTGTTAAAGATAAAATTAGCCATTAATTCACTAATTGTTATTAGGTGTCCAATGTCCAGTAATGATCACATTGAGTATATTTTTGAAGGACTCTTTAGAGAGTATGATTCCTTCATGACTTTAGTATTCACAAGGCTAGATTTGTATCTCATTGCTAATATAGAGTCACTTCATCTTACTCAAAAAGCAAGAAATGAGAAGCATCTCAAATTGGCCTCGACTTCTACAAATATAGCTTAAGGTTCTTTTAGTGGTGGAAGAATGTATACCAGTTGTGGAGGTAGATCAAAATTCTCTAATGATTAAGAAGGTAGAGGATTAAGATTTACCAATCAAAGATCCTCTATCACATGCCAATTATGTGGTAAGCATGGTCACTCTACTAGAACTTGTGGCATAGTTTTAATCAATCATTTCAAGCTCTTTTTCTTAATGAGTAGGGTTCTTATGTTTTAACTACTAAGCCACAACCTAAAGAATAAGCCTCTGCACTAATAGCAACCTTTGAAACTATAACTGACCCATTTTAGTACCTTGATTCTAGTGTAACAAATCATCTTACATATAATGGTGGCAATGTGTTGAACAAATCAACCCACATAGGAGGTCTTAATCAAGTCCACATGAGAGATAAAATAGGTCTAAAAATCCTTTTCTCTAGTCATTCTCATAGTCAAACACCTTTGCCTAATCATTTTCTATTCTTATCTAATATGCTTTACTTTGCTACAATCACCAAAAATCTTTTAAGTGTTTCTAAACTTTGCAATGACAATTCAGCATATATTGAATTTTTTTCCTCAATTCTGTCTTATTAAGGATTAGGTCACTAAGCAAGTTATGTTGGAAGGTAAATATAAGGAAGGTCTTTATGCTATTGATCAAATTCAACTTAAACATCTAGTTCCAAAAACTTCATGCAATACAAAGTCTATAACTAGTGCAACCACTATGATATGTAGCATAGAGTTGACTTCTTTTGATATACCTAGTTCTAGTTCTTCTATAGCTAATTCTATTGGTGTATCTAGTAACCCTAATTCATTTCCTTTATGGCATAGTCATCTTGTTCATCCTATGTCCTCCATTGTATTCTTTATAATGAAAAGTTGTAATGCACTTAATAGTAATAAAAAAATATTTGATTTTTACATGTCATGTTCTTTAGGAAAATCTCATAAATCATCATTTCCTACTTTCACTACTCAATGCATAGAACTTTTGCAACTCATTTCCTCCAATATTTGGCGCCCTTCACTTATCAAATCTAATGAAAGCTATATCTATTATATACATTTTATAGTTACCTTTTCTTGATTCACATGGGTGTACTAATTGCACACAAAAGGTGAAGCCTACAAAACCTTTATTGATTTCTAAACCATGGTTGAGCTATAACTTAACACCAAAATAAAGGCATTTCAATCTGACTAGGGAGGAGAGTACTGTAGATTGTCTCAACACTTTACATCCTGTGGTATCATTTATGGGAAGAGTTGTCCTTATATGCATGAGCAAAATAGAGTAGCTGAGTGCAACCATCGCCATATGATAGAAATTAGTTTAACCTTACTTGCAAGTGCATACCTACCATAGTCATTTCAACATGAAGCATTTCAAATAGCTACTTACCTTATTAATAGGCTTCCTTCTTCTTCACTTAAGAGAATCACTCCTTTAGAGATCTTATATAATAAGAAACCATAGTATTAACACCTCAGAATGTTTGCATGTACTTACTATCCTCTCATTTGACTTCATAACAAACACAAGTCAGATTTTAAATTCACTGAATGTATCTTTTTAGGAGATAGCCTAGATCACAAAGGGTACAAGTGTTAGGTACCAAATGGACAAATTTTTACTGCAAAGGATGTGAACTTTCCTTTCCTTATGCTAATCTAACCCAGAAATATACTTCCCTACCTACTTTTTTATGCTCTAATTCCTCATTTACTTCTATCATTCCTCATCTTAATGTCACATATATGTAAGATACTATTCCTATCACTACTTCTTTTATAAGTTGGTCATCTCCTATCCTGAACCCTAAAGTTGACCTTCATACCTCTCACAACTCACTTATGGTACCAATTACTAATCTCCTTATGGATCTTAACTTGAACTCACCAATTGAAACCTCAGGTGTACCTCCAATGACAACTCCTTTACACCAAATGTTCATTAGATCCCACAATGGGATTTTAAACTTAGGGTTTTACTAACTAAAGCTGAACCTAAAACTACTATTAAGGCATTGGCCTCTCCACAATGGAAGATAGCAATGACTGAGGAGTACTAGGCCCTAATGAAAAATCAAATGTGGCTTTAGTTAAACTGCCTCCAAGAAGAAAACCAATCGACTTTAAATGGGTCTACAAGGTTAAACAAAATCCAGATGGTACCTTGCGTAAATATAAAACTTGTCTTGTGGCAAAAGGCTTTCACTAAAGGGAAGACATTGACTTTAATGAAACTTTTAGCCCTATCATCAAACCAATCACCATATGTATCATTCTTTCCTTAGCGATTTCTTAACAGTGGAACATATATCAAATTAATGTAAATAATGCTTTCTTTAATGGAATTTTACATGAGGAAAGGATAACTATAACAACCAAAGGGGTTTGAACATCTTAATAAGAGGCTAATTTGCAAGCTTCATAAAGCCCAATGTGGCCTCAAACAAGCTCGAAGAGCTTGGTTTGAGAGACTAGGCTTAATATTGATGAAATTTGGCTTCAATTCTAGTTAACGTAATTAGTCATTTTTGTCTGAGCAACCAAGCATGGTGTTATATTTGTTCTTGTATATGTAGATGACACATTAATCACTAGCACTTCTAGCAATGAAATTTCAAAACTTATAACTAAGCTTAATAAGGAGTTCTACCTCAAAGACCTAGGGAAGCTAAATTACTTTCTTGGTATTGAAGTTAAAAAATTACTTGATGGATCTCTCCAAATGTCTCAAGCTAAATATATCAAAGACATTCTTAAACGAGCTAAAATGGACAAAGCCAAAGGAGAACCTAACATTATGATCTCTAATTTAAGGTTACAAAAAGAAGGGAATGATAAAATGGAAGACCCATAGCTCTATAGATCAATAGTGAGTACATTATAATATGAAATTATTACAAGGCCATAAATTTGTTTTGCTGTTAACAAGTTATGCTAATTTATGCAATCACCATTCAACTCTCACTACAAGGCAGTCAAAAGAGTCCTTTAGTACTTAGCTAGTTCCATTGATCATGGATTAAGGCTATAACCTTGCAAAAATGTGGCCATCACAACCTATTATGATGCAGCTTAGGCCTAAGATTATGATGATAAGAGAAGTATCTCAGGTTTCGCAATATACATGGGTGTGAATTTGGTGTCATGGTCATCTAAGAAGTAGCCAACTGTAGTAAGATCTAGTACAAAAGTTGAATACAAAAGTATGGCTACCATTGTTGTTGAAGTTTTATGGATTATGTTTCTCTTACAAGAACTCAACCTTAGCATGACTTCACCACCTCAAATTTTGTATGACAATTTAAGTGCAATGATGATGACTGCTAATCCCATCTTACATGTAACATTTCTTCCAATACCCTTCTTTATTTTATATATCTGTGAAGAATCCCTTATTTGAGTTTAATCGCTTTTTCTATTTTAATTATTCCTTCATAATAAAATCTAATTAATGGCGTAGCGAACTATAACAATAACGAAAATACACTATAACTTATACAAATTAGTTCAAGAGTTCCCCCATAAGGGAACGGGGTCATACAAGTCACATTACATCAAAAAGGAATCTATCATATAACCATTCAAAAGAAAGTCCCCTAGGTAACAAAAGGGTTAGTATCAGTAATTGGGCCTCTGTTCATGCAAATAGAGGAGCAAGAGGGTCAACTCCACCCACTAGGAATGTGTGGGACTCCAGCTCTCCTGGGGACACAAAATATATCGATACAGCAGAAACAACGTCATCGCATGATATGATGCATATATTATGGATGACGAAGATCCATCCTCGGAGTGGGAATTGGATCTACTCTGCCTAGAGTTCTAGGGTCACTTGATAAATCGGTATCTAAGAAAAATATAAACCACAATAAAGTGAGAAATAATTTTCTCAGTAACATAGACAGGATCAATACCACATAATATCCATGAAGAAGAGTCAAGTACTTTTAATAGACAACAAGCAATATAGTGGTAAGATAGTTAATTTACTGAATAATATAAGCAGAGAGATATACCTACCAGCAATATCTATCATGAATATGAAATAGCAAAGTGAATAGGCATATTACATCTAAAGATAGGACATGAATGAAATACAAGAATTGTCTCAACGTAATTGGTATTCAGCAATTGCAAGATATTCAAGAGATTTCTACATGCATCTACATGCATAGAATAGAGAAGGTATCACAACAATATTTATTCTCTCTTGACCATTAGGCCTTGGAGACCGCCAGGCTCAATACCCAGATCATGTTGCACTGGCTTCGGCAAGCTCAATACCCAGATCATGTTGCACTGCCATGACATACAGGCTCATCCCTGCTTCCTTTACTGAGGCATCCCCCAGTGGGTACCCAAGGAAAGTCATATAATATCACAATAATATGTCATCCAAGCCATCATTTGATCAAGGCATATAGGTATATTTGGGAAAGAACTGCCTTGCACAACTCTAGGTATAAATAATCTCAATAGCATGACTGTGTATTAGAGTCCAAAAAGTAATGGTTTAGAAAAGTATTTTTGAAATTAGACGTCCAACACAACAGTAGTTACTCAATGGCCAACTCTGGCACACACAGGACTCATCCCCTGGATAAGGATACTCTGCCATATATATTGGTCAGTCCTTTACCAAATAACCTATGCTTATATAATCAGACAACAAATAGCATATTATCCATGTCAAGAAATAAGGCAGTATATTAGCACAGCAAACAGTGTAATTTCAGAACACATGTTATCGCATATTCCATTCTTGACATAACGCTATGTAATTTTTCAACTATCATAAATAAGCTCCAAAATTTACAAAATAAATATCAGCATAATCCAGATAGCACGTAGAACATATTAGGCTACAATAATCGTGCAAAACATATCAAATATCATCAGAGAAAATTCAAGAACATTTTGGTCAACACTTTTTCTCAAGAATTTGACTTTTTATACAATGATCAATAATTCACCAAAATTTCACCATAAGCCTTATTTTTCATGTAGATTAACCTAATTTAGTTGGATTTAAGAAAACTCTTCCCTAGGTATATGTACATGTGTTGGCCGAATTTATGCATCCAAGAAAACATGTGATTTTGCTTCATTTTCATGTCACCAAATAGCCACATATACATGTTCAAAGGAGATGAACAAAAGCCCTCAATCAATTTCTAGAGATTTCATATGTATTCTACAATTTTTCCAAGTTAAGATTCTAGGGTTCCTTGCCAATTTCTTCATGAAAATCAAAGTTGTATTAATCTTCCTCTTCCTTAGGCTTTCTTCCATTACTTCTCCCTTTATTTTCTCTTCAATTTCTCTCATGGCATCTTAAAATACAAAGCTTCTTGATTTATAGAAAAATTGCCAAGATTAGGAATTTTCTTGAATCACATGAATCCATAAGCCATATATATGATTTCTCCATCATTTCTCCATCTTTTCTTGGCTAGAATTCATGGAAACAACAAAATTTCCCATCCCCTCTTGCCATGGGCGAAAATTTAAGAAAAAGAGAAGAGAAAATTCTTGGAGAAAAATAGAAGAAAAACCAAGAAGAAGAAAGGCTATCTATGTTACCTTAGCTCTGCGGTGTTTGATTTTCCCCTAGTGGCTTTTCCTTCTCTCTTCCTTCTCCCTTCTCTTCTTCCTTAGGCCGAGCTCCTTCTCCTTCTCCTTCCCTTTGTCTTGGCCGAATTTTGGTGTGTATTTTGTGTGTGAGAAAATGGCATGAAAGTGTGTGGGTGGTTCATATATATACTAGTTATGAATGGTTAAAATTTAATTAACTTTAAGGTAGGAGATCTTGGCCTTTAGATCATCTGAATGGTCAAGATTTAATCTTGAACTAAGAGAAAATGTAGGCCTTTAGATTTAGATCAAAGGTGATGGTTTGATCTCAAAAAGGAGAAGAAATCTAAGCCATTAGATTGCATTGACGGTTTAGATCATATCATATTTTACGGATGAATATTACCATTGGATTACCCTGGTTATTTTTTCGTAATATGTGAAGATAAGATTGCATTTAATGCCACTTAAGTCAGCATCTATGTCATGCTGAAGCCAGCGATAACTTTTTCGTAATGTGTGATATTCCTAAAATTGGTTGACATAAGCCTGTGTAATCGCTCCGTAACTCGTGCAATTTCCACAATTCTCTTCCAACTTCCGGCTTCTTCTTCACACATGGTGCCACATCATCTCTCCCTTTTCTACATGATGCTACATCAGCACCTTCCCAACTTCCTGGTGCCACGTCAGCTCTTCCCTAGTTAGACTTACAAAATTGCCACTGTTTTCCTAAGTTTTTCATAATATCTTATTAATCTGTATTTTCTAAGTTCTTTGCTGATGTGGGTCCTGTTTAATGTTCCTAATCATATATATTCCCTAATTAATGATGCGTTAAGGGGGATCAAAAGAAGGTCTCAAAGAGTCCCGAAGTCAAGTACAAAAGAGTTGGGGATTAAAATGCAAAGAAAAGTTATATGCGGGGCAAAATGTATAAATTGCCCGAAAGTTTAGGAAACTCTAGTTTCACCCTCTATTCGTGGCTTTAGGCACAAATATCAAAAAATCGGGTAAGAATCTCATATTTTCGTGACACACGCTTAAACTCAGTTTGATGAGACGGGTCCAATGATACCACGTTGTTTAGAAGGTTGATCCGAGATCTAGTTAGCCCGATCAATAGCCATAAGCTAGATAAAAAAAAAGAAGTTGTAATAACTATAAAAATAAAAATAACTAAAGGGTTAAGAAATCTTGAAGGAGTTTCAAGGGTTATTTATTCCCCTAATACTCCCATTCCTTCTAGAAAAAAAATTATCAAAGTTTGTCCGGGTGGCAAATGACAATTTTGCCCCTGGACCCCTTAAAATCTCAAAAATTTCTATGAGTCCTATTCAGTTTATACTTCTCATATACGAAGCTACTTCATTCAAATACTTTTTATTAAAGCTTAATAAATTCATTATATAAAATACTCAATAATTAGAAAATTTTAATTTTAGGGATGTTACATTACATGCTAGAACAAAACATATAGAGCTTGATTTCTGTTTTGTAAGAGAAAAGGCCATAAAGAAGGAGATAGATGTCAAGCATATTCCTTCTTCTTGTCAAGTAGCTGATGGATTAACCAAAGCGATATCAAGCTCTCACTTTCTTGATTTCAAGTGACATTTAAGTGTAGAAAGACCCTTGGAATTAAAGAGAAATGTTAGTAAAATTGATTAATTTGTTATAACAAACTATAGTTAGAGGACATTAGCATTATTATATAAAATCCATGCGTATCAATTCAAATATGAATAATAAAGAAAAGCTTCTCATTCTTCATCTTCTTTCCCTCTTTTCTTCTTTGTAACACCCATCGACTAAAGCAATTAATTTGAGAAATTGAAATGGAGATCTTAATGAGTAAATTAGTATGAACGTTGATGATTCTTCATGGGAGATTGCCATTTATCATTCTAGAGTTCAATTGTAGAGCACGCAAAAGGGTTTTTTGAGAGAAAGAGGTGAGCATATTATTATTGGTCATTCTCAAGTTCAATTGGGCTGGAAAGAAAGAAAAAAATTTAACTATTTTAATTAGACTAAAATGGTGCGTTGAATGATTTGCATCCCCTGTAGAACACAATGCTTCACAGAGGATCCATCCATAACCTTGATTGCTTTAAATGGTCATTTTTTGAGAAAAAATTGCTATAAAATTTTAAATGCTCGACATTAAATATTTTTTTATCCACACTTGTTTTTTAGGAATTAAGATTAGATATTTTATACTTAGATATATTATATATTAATTTAAATATTATATAAATCTAATTGGTTGTTTCGGTCCAATTCTATTGTAAAATGACCATGGATGGGTCCACGTGACATGCAACATTTGTTTATTAATTAATTTATGTAATTAACTAATTTAATCATATCAGTTCGGATAACGAAGACAATTAATTTAAGAATTAATTGTTATTGGATATGTTTTAATATAAAAGGGATCAATTGAATTTAAATAAGATTATCTATAGTTAGATAAATTCTAATAATAGAGTTTTGTATAATAATTAATTTAAGAACTAGTTGTAGTAGTAGTAGTAGTAGTAATAATAATAATAATAATAATAATTAGATAAGTTTTAATTAAATAAATCAAATAAATTCAAATAAGTTATCTAAACAAATTAGATAATTATTTGAATTAATAAAATATTTGAAATTTAGTTTAACCGATTAAATTTGAATAAGATTTATTCTATTCAAATTTAATTGATAGGATTTATTTCTAATAAGGATATATTTAATCTAAATTTTAAATATCTTGAAATTATGAGAGTTCAAAATCGATTCAAACTAATTGTACCAAAAAAGAATTGAACAGGAAAAGAGTAGATCCAAATCGATATTTTACATGTCAAAATTAATTTAATTGATTCAATTTTCAGATAACCAATTAATTCATAATGTACTTATTTATTACTTATTAGAATTTAGAATCTGCATAAATTAGTTTTTGAATAGTTAGGTCCAAATTTCAAAAAATGTATTAGTAATCAAGTAATTTTGTATTTAATTGATAGTGACATATATATATATATATATGTATATATATAATAAATACATGGAAAACAAAAAAGTAAATCACTTAAAAAAAATTTAGTATAAACCAAACCAAATGGAAATAAAACCAAATCAAATAGATCATAACCTAAACCCAATAGGTCTTTATTTTGTAAAATTGACTTACTTAGTTTAATTTAATTTTGATCCAAAAATGAATCAAACCAAGTTTTTGAACGACCTTACTTGAAACCCACTAGAAATATATGGGCTTTTAAAGAGCTGTGACTATCAGATTTAAATCCCTTCTTAAAAGGTATCAGATGTTGTGCAAAACCTCTGCCAAAAACATAACATCTCCCATCTCTATATTCTCCCATCAGTAATTCTCCTGAGATACCATTTATCATTGAGGACTCCAGTAGTTGCTCTACTACCGCGAGAAGGGAGAGTTTATCATCATGATCTGCATGGAATACATCTTGATTTGTAAAGTAAGCACTTTCTTAAGATCAAATGCATTACAAAAGGTATATGTTTACTAATATTTTTCCAACAACTAAGAATATATAAAATAGATATCTAGTAACTAAATCAATTAAGACAATTCTGCCAAATTCCTATCCAATTGAATGGTCAATTTTGATAAAACCCATTTGGTGTGATATAGTTGAAATTGGATTTGCTCAATGTTAGTAGTGGTTGTTGTTTTAGTATATTATATTGAAAGACTTTTTAATTAAATAGATGTTGGATCACATACGCAACTCCGTTGACATTTAGCGGCTAATTTTGTTATGCAAAATTAGTAACAAGACCTATTTGGTGTACATTTTAAAATATTAAAACTAATTTTTGGCCATCATTAAGACTAATATTATGATAATTAACTTCAAGGGACTAATGCCTAATAGGCGCACTGCTTGCTACAAATCATTATATGCTCTTTAATTTCTTTTTTATGACCAAAAAAAGGGTAAGGAATTCACCCAAAAAGAAAAAAGGTAAAGGTAAAGGTAAAGAAAGAGTTGAGAAAAATGGCCACCAGAAAAAAACATGGTCGGCACTGTGCTCATTGAAGGCGTTTCGTATTTTTTTAATGTATCAAAAATAATATAGAACTTTAAGCCAAAAACTAAATGAGATCTAGGGGCAAATTCTGCATTTGAATTTCTGCCTTCTAAAATGTAAGTGAATAATTATTTATGAAAAAATAATTATATTAATTTTTATAAAATTCATGTATTATTATCAGATTACTTTTATTTTATAAAAAGATTAAATTGTCATTGTCAGTGACAAATTCCATACTATCTTTTTTTCCTAAACTGATTCTGCATTTTGGGGCAGATTTTTTTTTTTCCTTCGACTTGAGGCTTTCTTTGTTGTTTTCTTTTTATGAGAAAATTATAATTGAGGATGAAAAGTTAAAAATATTTATATTAAAAAATTTAAATTTTAAAATTATTTTTAAAAATTCAAAAATAAAAAAACTTAATTTGAGGTATTAAACTATAATTTTTAAATATTTTATAATTAAATTTCTTAAAATAATTTTATGAAGAATATTACAATTAAATTAAATTATAATTTTAGAAAAATTATATAATTTTAATAAAATTTAAGGAATATCTATTTAATTTAGTTTATAAATGAATATTCTAAAGGGGTGAACCCACTAAACCGGGTTTTGATAATAAGGAGCCAGAGGAATCTGAAAGGCTGAAAGGCGCGAGACGGCGGACAAGACGACATAAATAGGTGTAATTAAGTGTCATTCTCTATAACTAGAACGATGCCTTAGAAGCAAGGGAAAGAGCATAATTCCATAATCTTACGTGGAGATTTCTCAATGGAAACCCAACATTCTGGAGTGTTCATTCAACCTTTGTCTTAAAAACAAAAAGAAAAATTACAATAAAAAATTTCAGGATAAAAATATTTATATTAAAAGATAGTTATTTAATAAAAAATTTATAATTAGATTAAAGTTATTTAATTTTGAAAATTCCATTACTTTTTTATTATTTTTAAAATATAAAAATATAAAATTTTATTTTTATTTAAAATTCTAAAATTAATTTTAAAAATCATATAGTATAAGTGATAAAAATTTGCATTTTCAACACGTAGAAGCGTAGGGGCCCACATATTGTTAGAATAGTAGGAGAAGGTGGGCCCCGCGGTTATGACGGTTGGAGTACGGAGCCGTACTTCACCGACGAGGGCTGAGTCCAACAGAGTACCCGTTCAGACTTGAGGCTTCTTCTTTTTTTTCAATAACGAGATCTAATATTCTGTATTTAAAATGCAATTGGCTCACCTAAACAAATCTAACTGAAATTGTCAGACTAAAAAAGTTAACTGGAAGTAAAGTTAAATAAAAAAATTTTAAATGCCAAAAGTATTACTTAAAAATTTGGTAATTTACGTGAATATATATTTTTTGGTAAATTATTCTCTATTTTGTTTAAATATTTAACCTATGCAGGACCTTCCACTATTTTAAAAATTTACATTTATTTTCACTAAAATAAAAAATCACATTATATTTGTTATAGGAGTCTTATAAATATAAAAGTCTCGTAGGCCCCAAACAGCTCAATTTACTCTACCAGATTCATCATCTCAACCCAAAACAACATTTATATTTTTTATAATAAAAAATAAATTATAATTATATATATATTGATCAAAATAATCTTATATATATTATTTATATAATGTGAAAAGTATTAATTATATATGTGATTAACATAAGATAGTCACTTTTTAAATTTAACATATTAGAAGATTTTTTGGTAAAAAATAAATAATTATTAAAAATAAAAAACATATTCATAGACTAATTTTTTAAGGTTCACCAATTTAAAGATAGTAATTTAATTTTAATAATAACATTTATATTAAATATATATTAATAAATATAACCATATTTATAAATTTCAAGAAAATTTAAAATAAATTAAATTTATAGTTTTCAAGATAACATACAAAACATTGAAATAAAAGTTTAAGAAATATATTTTTAAATAAATGATATTCTTAATAAAAAATATTATTTAAAAAAATATTTTTGTTATTTTTTAATTTTAAGGGAGTTGTATATATTTTTACAATAAAAAATTGTATAATTTAAATATCTCTTTAAAAAAATAGAATACTTTATTTATTTACTTTTTGTTTAGAAAGACGGGGACGCAAGCCCAAAGTCAAAGAAAAAACTACCAGACAGCTAATGGTGGAAAAGAAATTCCTCTATATATATATATATATATATCACAGCCTATTAGGAGGGATATCTCAAGAACGATCATATTCTGATAAGCTTTGAAGAGATAAGATTAGTTGAGTGGATACTCAATTTTATTTGATTGGGATATAGAAAATAGATGTCCAAAAAATATTTAAATATTTAAATTCTTGATGTGTAAGAACTTATATGTATAACTGACGACTTTTTTTGTTTCATCTTTTCAAAGGGATATGATTAGTGCAGTCTCAACAACATTTGAAGTGGCGGATGCATTAGGACATGGAATTCAAACAATTGATGAAAGCGTATAAATAGGCATCCCGGAAGTATTGAGACATGGAATAGATGAATGTTCAAAATTGTACAGTGATAAAGACACAAATCATTAATTAATGTTGACACTTGAATAGATTACCAATAAAATTTAAATAAATAAAATAAGATTTACAAATATAAGAAATTAATACAAACTGTATACTTTCACTTGGAATTAGCTAAATTGGTATTAAAGAATAATATCTTCTCTTATTAATCATCTGGGTTCATGTTTTTTTAAATAATATATATATATACATCATTAGAGCTATTTATGGGTAAGATTGAGCCAGGCATTTAATAGACTCAATACCTGACCCGATTAAAATATTAAACTTGTTTTTATACTTATGACCCGATCTAATCCAAACAAATCTAATTTTATGTTAAATTAGGGCAACTCGAACTTTTTTTTTAATGAACTGATACTTACAATGTAAAAATATCTTTTCACAAACTCATAGTTATAGATTTTAAAATAATAACTTTTTGAAACTCTCATATTTTTATGAGTAAATAGTTTTAGGAAAAAAATAGTTTAGTATTATCAAGTAAGATACAAACTACATTAGTATAATTAGCCTTATATAAATGTATTTTTTCATTATTTAATAAAAGAATATTAGTAAGCATGCATGTTAATGACGAAAACAATTAAAAAGTAAGAAATATTTGGGTAGGTAATAAAAGATATACTTTTTAAAGAGAGCCAAATGAAATAAGAATTAAAAAAAAAAGTATAAGAGAGCAAGACATTGATGAATCGAAAAAAAAAAATTATTGAATCGAGTTAGGCAGAACATATTTTTGACCAACCCAACCTAGTATAATTTTATTAAAATTTTGTCCATTTATATTTTTGACCTAACCCAAACTTAACTTAATTAGAATAGGTTAGATTAAGTTTTTGGAACCTTACCAGTCAAAGAACACTCTTATATATCATGACTTTATACTTAGTAATTTTGTAGTACTAAAACTTGGCATTCTTGCTTATTTGTTATCACAATTTTTCTTTTGGTAAAAGCCATGTAATATAATTATAAATACTTATTGAGATGGATCTTTAATTTTAGACAAAAATTATTTATTTTTTTAAAATTTCAATAAAAGTAGTACTTGATTTTTAATATTATCAGGGTATAATACATATTTTTTATAATATATGAGAAATGAAATTTTGGTGTAGGGAAAATTTAATAATATCCTTAATCATAATTAGAAAAATTATATGACCTGTGCTAAGGAGTAATGTCCCTTACGAAAACTAAAAATCGGACGTCAAAATCATTAGTTTATGAACACAGTGGGAGCCTTTCACGGTCTTTTTGAGCCATTTCAAGTGGGAAAAAAGAAATTTAATGCGTCAAATTTTTAATTGTCAAAAATATTACATCCATATATTAAATTTTTGGAAACTTCGTGGCAATATTACCGTGTTTTCCATTTTTCTTTTAACCCTATGAGAAAGTGTGGCTAAATTTTCATTTCTTGTCCCCTAAAACTTTGGAAAAGTTGAAAATAAATTATATTTTTATACCTTTTTTTAATTTGGCTGTAGAAGTAGTAGAAAATTTTGGGAAAAAAAATTATTTTTCTACCCTTTCAAATCTATGCACAGGATAGATGATGTGTAAGGGAATAAAAAATAAGTTTTTAATGTAATATAATATAAAAAAATAAACACAATAAATGTAAATACATAATTAATTTGTAGTATAATTATTTTGTTTGGTAAATAATTATTCAGAATAAATATGTAGTTAAAAAAATTGTCAAAAAATTTTGAAATTAAAAATATTATTAATGTAAATATATGAAAATTTAGACATTTAAAATTACTCAAAAATAATAATAAAAGATATAGGAATTAAAAAATAATTATGTGAAAAAACTGAAATAAAAATATGTAGTTATTAAAATGGTTTAATTAAAAAGTAATTAAGGATTTTCTGACAAATTTGTAAATGACATATTTCTTTTAAATAATTATTTATCAAATAAAATAACTATGCTACAAATTAATTTTGTATTTACATTTATTGTGTAACATTTTCTTACAATGTATTACATTAAAAAAAATTATTCTCCTACACATTACATATTTAGTACCTAAAACTTACAAAAATAGGAAAATAAATTTTTTCCAAACTTTTCCACTCAACTAAAAAAAGATATAAAAGTATAATTTTTTTAACATTTCTAAAACTTTAGGGGAGAGGAACTGAAATTTGAGCTATAGTTTCTCATAAAGTAAGATGATGTCAGTGGGAATACTACTATGTTCCTCAAATTAAAATTAATATATATATATATATATATATATAAAAGAAATTCAATGACATTGTCATGAATTTTTAATACATATAATATATAGACACAATTTTTTTTTTAGTTAAAAACTTAACACATTAAAAAAATTTTGTTACAAGAATAACTGAAAAAGTGCAATAAATTGTCAAGGAAATAATAAAAAAAATTCAGCAAAAATAATAGAAGCCAAAATAATCACACTGAATGTAATAAAAGCTGGAATTCCAATGTGTTAAAACACGTCTCGTTGAATGAGGCATTAGGCCGTGAAACCTTGGGTTTTAAATTCAAAGGTGCTAAATTCAGATACTTAGAGTCTGAATTGAATGAAGGGCTTATAGCCTTCACAGTTCAACATGACCGATCATGCGACATAGTAAAAAGGATGGAAGGGGAATTTGACTGTGCAGGGGACACATGACAGGACATTATTAGCTAAAACAAATTTTGGTGCATTCTAATTGATTGAAAAATCATGTAATAGATAATGTTACAGTGAAATTATGAAAATGCCCTCTATCATTTGCTTATTAATTGAAGCTTTCTTCTCATGTACCTCTATCCATTCCTTCCTTTTAGTGTGGTTGAAAGCTCTTTCTATCAAAATTCTCTTGTTTTACCTTGTTAGTTTAAGTTCTACTGCAAATTAAGAAAAGGAAGTATTATAAAATTTGTCAGTGACATTACGTTTTCCAGTAAAATTTAAAGTTGGAAAAAACAACTAAAATATATTTATAATTTTATTTTTAATATTTTATTTTTCTATTATTAAGAGAGGAATATAAGTATATTGATAAATTTGTATTATGATAATAATTTTTATCGCATTATGAAATATATGCATTTTCATTGGTTTTTTGTGTAATAATGTTTAAGTGTATATATATGATTATTTGTTTGTTGTAATTTATTATTATTTTTATTTTAGATTTATATGAATTGAAATATGAAAATGAAAATTAGTTATTTTAGGTTTTTTGTGTAATATATTATTTAGATTTTTTATTATTGTTGTTATTTTAGTTAGAGAAAAAAATATGAAATAAAAATGAGTTAAAAAAATTAAAAGAAGAAGAAAAGATAACTTTATATAGTTGAAAAATAAATAGGAATTTTTTATATTAGTAGGAAAAGAAATCAATTTATATAGATGTAAAAAGAATATATTTCATTTTAATAATTACAACAACAAAGAAGAAGAAGGACAGAGTTCAAATAAGTGAAAAATAATTGTGAACATTTAATATTAGTAGTAAAAGAAATAAATTTAAATAGCTAGTGAAAAACAAAAATATTGCTTTATTAATTATTAAAAAAATTTATTATATATATTTTATATTAATAATAACAAAAATAATATTAGAAGAAAAGGATTTAAATAGTTAAAAAATAAGTGTATAAATTTTAATATCAATAGTGAAAAAAATAAATTGATACAGTGAGTGAAGAACTATATATGGTATATTAATGATTGTGAAAATTTTTATTATATATTTTATATTGATAAGTATAAAAAATAATATTAGCATAAAATAATTTAAATAGTTAAAAATAAATTTAAAATTTATTTTATTAATAGTAAAAGAAATAAAGTGATATAAAGTTATTTTGATAGTAAAGAAGAACTTTTTATATAAAAAATGAAAAAAATTACGAGAGAAGAAAAAAGGTTATATAGTTTTAAAAAATGCCAAAATATTTTACATTTATAGTGTAAGAAATAAATTAATATAGTTAGTAATAAGGTCAAAGGAAATAAATTTATATGTATTAAAAGTAAGCATAATTTGAAAAAAAAAATATGCATGAAAAGAATTTTACAATTGTGAAAGATTGGTGCAAAAATTTAAAAAGATGAAGTATGGTACAAGTATAATTATTTTGAGTACATTTGTGATTAGAATATTTGAAGGGAACGAAATGGTCATAAAAAATGAGATTATTTGCATTTATGCAAAATGAAGAATTTATGAAAATGCACAGGATGCGACATTTTGGTATGCAATATTGAGATACATAATAGTTAATAATGATATCATCTTAGAAGAGTTAAAATAAGCAGTTAGTCAAAAGCTACGCTTTCCTGACAACTAGATTGTATCTGATTTGATATATAGGCTCCAAATGATAATAAATATAACATGGTACTAAGCGATTATACGAGAAGATGATAATGATGTACTGAGGATGTGGCAATCACACTCATGTTTCCCATCACAATTCAATGCAGTTGAGATATATGCGAACATCTCAAGTATTAACCCACATTTGAGCATTAAATTTCAGTCACACCCCGTGAATGAAATGCTGCCTTCACCTGATCCGTTTTAACGATCAACAGCTTATTAAATGGTGCCAATAGAGGGTAGTTGCACTCAAGTTTCTCCTATCCAGTAATTAGGTTTGATAAACCTCCTTCTTTATCAGGTTTAAAAGAAAATTTATTAAAAGATTTTAAAAATGAAGATGAGTACAATACAAAGCTTGACTCTGATTATAACAATGACGATGAAGATAATCATAGCGAGACTGATGATGATGACAATGACGACATGTATGACAGTGAGGGTGATGATGATGAAGCCATTGATGTTGAGGTTGACCTTCTTTGATTCGTTATTGAAATACAATGGATTTCAAGACCTCATTACAATTAAGTAAATATAGCCTTTGCAGACAAACCGGGCATAATCATTCCTCATGCCTGCATCGCAATTCTACCCTTCAGTAGTGTATTAACAAAAATTGTAATCACATATAAATACATTATATTACTCATTCTCTGTATGTAAGAGTTCATAAAAGCATTGTATGTCATTATGCTAGTAATCAAAAAAGGACAATAGTTCGTCATCAATTTTTGTATGATATATTATTTTTTATTAATTATGTAATATCCAAAGTTTCAAAATTTTTCTAAATCTTCCCACTATAGCTAGGATCCATATTCACTATAGCAAAGGTGCCAGTTTGATACAGCGAGGATGCCAGTTCATTATAACGAGTTTGTGTCTCATACAAAACCTAGGGAATTTCTCGTAATAGCGCTAGCTATGGCGAGAAAAGTTAGGACCTAGAATTGATAAGTTCTCGCGTAGTGAGAAGTGCTTCCCACTATAGTGAGATTCATTCCGAAAAAAGTGTAGAAAAGTGAAATTTTGTTTCTTAAAGAGTCTAAAAGCCTCTTCTTTTTCTAACAGACTTTGGGCTAGCATAGAAGGAGCTCTGCCTAAGAGAGAGAGAGAGAGAGAGAGAGAAGGGGAAATTCAAGGAAAGCCAAGAAAGAGGAGAAAGAAGCAAGGAAAAAGGTGAGAAAAATTAAGGATTTTCATGGAATTGCCTTTACATATCTTATTTTCCTCTCCTTGCTCTTCCTTTCCATGGTTTCATGGATGAATTGGATTTGTTTAAGCCTTAGTTCAGAGGAAAAGTCTAGAGTCTCAAAAAGAAGGGCTAAGGCAAAGGAAGAAGCTCCTTGAGGAAGCTTGGATTCAAGGTAGTTCCACTCCTTTCTTACTTTTCTCTTCTTGCTTCCTTTATGTGTGTGTTTTGGCCAAGAGGATATCTTGTAAGAGGAGGAAGTTCTGACTTAGAATAAGTAAGAAACCATTGATTTAAAGTGTGGGAGCTTGGGAAATGCAAAGAAAGTGGAAGAAAGACCATAGAATTTCAAGAGAGAGAAAGCAACTAGGGATTCTTAAACACTATGTAAATTCTTTTTTGATTCATGAATTTCCTAGCATATGTGAGTATTTGTTTGACTTTCTAAGACCTCTAGGAAGCCTCTCAAGTGCCTCTCTCTTCAAGGAAAAACTTAAAAGCCATAGATTGAAAGTTGAAGCAATAGGTTCCATAATGTAACATTAAGAAGCAACTTGTATCTAGATTCTTGGAAATGAAGTTGTGATGACTTCAAAGAGTCTAAATGGAACCAAGAGGTCTAGGTATGAGAAGAAAATGAAACCAAAAGCTTGAACTATGGTAGATGCTTCAGTAGGCCTTTTATGGAACAAAAATGAAACCATAGAGTGAAGTGTGCTTCTTTAATGTGTATTTTGATGCCATGGCTTGCTCTAAGATTATGATTGAATCCTATTTTTTGCGTATAGGGCAAAGAACTCAATCTCCATCTAGTTGTGAGTGTGAGACTGAAAAGGGAAAAGAATAATCAAGAGGGAAGCTTGTGTTAATTGCCAAGGTAGCTCTTCACTTCTACTTGTTTACATTCTTGGATATATGATGGTCATTGTATACTTGTATGTGTATTGGTATTATGAGACACGCCATTTGATGTTGCCTTATGGCATTGGTACCAATATATTTCATGAATTGTGTTTTAGTTGTAGAAAATTGCTCTTAAATGTGAAGTGGTACCAAAAATCCTTTGAGATGGGTGAGGTGGAGTTAAAAATCCCTAGGTATAGGTGAGACAAGGCCAAAAGTCTCATGGATAAGTGGGGTCAAGTCAAAAGTCCCTAAACCAAAGATGAGGCTAATTCCAAAGTCCAAAAAATGGGGTGAGACTAGACCAAAAGTCCTTAGAGCTTATCCTTGTCTTTAATATAATTTTCATGACATGTAAATTATGTGTTGAATGATTTTTAATGGTGCTAGATGTCTACTTGCATGCTTTGACATATTTATATGCCCTGATTGCATCCTTGAATGAGTGTATAAGTTATTAAGATTCTTTAAATCTCACCCCTTTCTCTTTCTCATCTTAACATGTTTAGGTGGAACTCAAGGAGACTAAAGTGCAAGCCAAGAAACATAGTTGGCTATACTTTGACACTAACATAGTTTTTTATATATTCCATTGTCAAAGTGGATATGTACATAATATTTTTGAGATGTAGGTATTTGAGCAAATGTAAAAGTATGTGAATACATTGTATATATCAATATTAGAGCCACATCAATGAGAATGTATGATTTCCCCAATTAGTGGACCATTCTTGGATGTGTAGTTTTGCATGTGGCATAATAAGATTATGATGCATGGTAGTTTAGACCATTTGGAAAGCTTGTATATGTTGTGTTTATGCTTAAAAACTTGCCCATGAGGTGATAGGGTAATTAAGAAGCCATTTAGATCGTCTCTTATATTTAAAAAAAGAATTGGCATGTCAAGATCTGATCAAATGAACTCCTTTTCGCTTGAAATTTGTCATGCATATAGGTCTCACTTAGAGTTTTTTTGAAAGCTAAAGTACATATTGTTTGGAGCTTTGGAAAATTTTTGGTAAATTTTTAAAGTTAGCAAATTTTGACAGAATTGGCATTATTACTGTGCGAATGGTCAGATCTTTTGCCTCTATCATTCATAGGTCAAATGGTGTCTAATGATTATGAAATTTTACAGACATAAATTAAACATGATAAAATTCTAGTATCACTTAAGAGCATCTCATTTGGATTTATAGAGATGGAGAAACAAAATTTTGAACTTCCAGATTAGTACCAAGGGTGCAGCCTGATTTCCATTATTGTTCTATAGGTTTTTATGCCCTAATTGCTTCTGTTTTAGTCTAAACTTATTTTTTTCCTCTAACTAACATCTATAACTTTTCAAATGGGTATAGTTTTCTCAAATTAGATTTTTTTTTGAAATTAGTTATGAATTTTTGAAATTTATATCAGTAAACTGTATAAAAAACGCTAGGTAATCTTACTTATGTCACTTTTCTATTATCAAACATAGTCCAAATGATGTTATTATGGCTCGGAATTATTTTTAGTATAAAGTTAACATCTAAATCTTTCTAGAAAGCTATCATTTGTTTGATTTTCATTTTTCTAGAATTAAGTATGATTTTCCAAAGTTGGTGCCAAAAATATGAATTCTAGACCCGTGAGTAAATTGTAATTTTTCTAGTTTTTGGCTTTAAATCCGTAGTCCATTGATTGTTTTATGATATGTATGAGTAGTATGAGTGGAGTATGGATAGAAGATGATATGGATGGGCCCACAAGGTTCGTGGGACGAAGTATAAACTTATGAACTCCAACGAAACACAATAAAATGCTATAATTTTACTCATTTTCTTTGAAATTATATGGACTCAAACTTATGTGAAGGTTAAATGAGACTAATATAATATGGTGTTACAAATTGTTTACATATATTATAGATAAATATTTGTTCATTATATTATTTTTTTCCCATAACTACCATGGCTGGAGTCGGGCAACCCATTTATCCAGATCCAAATGACGCTTTACTTTTATACCTACAGGAGTGACATATATCATAGGGCATTTGGGATGGTGAGGTAGGATAAAATATTTATTTTTATTTCCTGCTTTATTTAGTTACTTTGTTATATGATTTATCCTTATTTGTAGGATGATCGGAGACTTCACCCTTAATGAGTTCTGCATGATGATCATTTAGGTGATTAACCTTTAGCCATTATTGATTATTTCAGGTAGTTTGGCTTTTAGAGTACGATAATTTTGCATGAGTTGAACAATTAGAGTACGATACATCGCTAGTAGAACGGTTAAATGAGACTAATATAATATGGTGTTACATATTGTTTACGTCTATTGTAGATAAATATTTGTTCATTATGTTATTTTTGCCCATAACTACCATGGCTGGAGTCGGGTAATCCATTCATCCAAGTCCAAAGGACACTTCACTTTTATACCTACAGGAATAACATATATCATAGGCCATCTGCGATGGCGAGACAAGATAAAATATTTATTACTATTTCTTGCTTCATTTAGTTATTGTTATATGATTTATGCTTATTTGTAGAACGATTGAAGACTTCACCTTTGATAAGTTCTGCACAATGATCATTTAGGTGATCCACCTTTAGCTATTATCGATTATTTGAGGCAATTTGGCATTTATGGTGTTGCGCGAGTTGAACAATTAGAGTACGATACATCACTAGTAAAACGGTGGTGTTCTAAGACACATACATTTCACACCATTCAAGGAGAGTGCATGATCACCCTTGAGGACATTGTGGCGTAGTTGGGCCTACCAATTAAGAGGAACCCTGTTGTGGGGGAGATAGGTTTCAATTGGCCAGAGGTGTATCAATAGCTTTTAGAAATTACACCACCAACTGACCAGATTAACAAACATCAACTTTTCATTACTTGGTTGGTGCATAACTTTGCACATCTACCAGATGATGCAAATGATAAAGCAATGCATTAGTTCACCCGTGCCTATATTCTTCGTATGATTAGAGGGTGGTTAATATCAGATAGATCTAATTATCGAGTTTACCTGATGTATCTGCCGTTGCTGGATGACTTTGAGCAGGCTGGCCGTTGTAGTTGGGAATCAGCAATGTTGGCTTATTTCTATGATGAACTTTATAATGCAACAGATAAAAATGATTGTGGTATCCTTGGATGCTTGACGTTGCTATATTTGTGGGCATAGGATCGATTTCCTATGCTTACAACTGAGATGCCACCCACCCTTGACCCTTATATTGAGAAATATCCTATACTTTCACATATTGGTTTTAGGTATGAACTAGTATTAAAAATTTTATATGTTCAATTTAACCATGTTGACTTTATTTATCACCCATCATTTATATAATATATTTGTTCATTATAATAAATGGAAGAATATTGGACAATTTTCATGCCCGAGTATTAAACCCCTCCGATTATACAAAGCTTTGCTAGATGTAATGAGGGATGATGAGATATATACCTAGCTTTAACTCATGACAATCATCATTTGTTTACTGTTTACTATTTACTATTTACTTATTATTCTATGTAATGTCAACCATAGATTGTATGGTACCCATACTAGCCATGGGTGGTGCGAAAATTGATTCTAAAGTACTGTTTGGCTTCCTCAGACATTTGAATTGCATTCGTGCCACTCATATGCTTCTAAATTATAGAATGACACCATCCAAATTGCGTCTTATGACAATTTGGTTGCCATTAACCAATTTTTCAAAAACCATTCAGATTGGACTCCTTCTATAATTTACAGCTTTAAAGAAGAACCCAAACTAATTGGGTGATTGAGTATATCATTTTAATTTAGCAATGGTATAAATGACGAGATATTATGTCTCAGTCTCTTGTCACTAAGGAGCTCTTTGATCATACATCTGAATATATGCGATGGTACTAGTAATGCAGTGTTAATGGATCTAGAGATCAAGTGCTACTACTAGATATGCGGTACAACATTCTAGGACTTATTAACTTTATCATCATTATCTTTTAAATTTATCGCATATCAATATTTAACTTCTCATTTTTGTTTTGTTAGGCTGACTTAGTAGAGGAATTTTATAGGATGTACTTATAGGATCCTTTGCCTACAGATTTTCATGATATCATCGATCAAGACTTTAGCAATATATTATGTGCTCTTGATGAGCAGTGATTTTTACTATTTTCTCAGCCAGCTGACTAGACACTGGATCTTCTTAGACTTTAAATTCCTACAAGTTATCCGAGAAAGAGACATTAAGATTACTTATTAACCTAATAGTCCACAATTGAAAAAAATAGTTAGCAACAACAACAACAAAGGCCATTATAGTAGGACATTGCCTTCAACATTTCTGGTGTATCTCTGTACATTCCAGCTCTAGTGCAACAGGATATGGGTATACCTGGTCTATTTTATTTTATGCCGCCAAGCCAGTTCGGCAACATTAATGGAGCATGTCCTTCTTCTTACATGCAGCCTTCACCCTTTTGTTTGGCTCTCTTGGATCATTTGCGAAGCTTGTGTTTGATACATCAGTGTTTTATGCCATGTACATTGGTTACTCTTTTGAGTTGAGAGGATCGTCGCAATCAGGATTTATGATGTCGCATCAATCGATTCCTCTAATTCAATTCTCATCCCTATACTTAAATACAAATCCTACAGCACTGGAGTAACAAGAATCATAAGAATTAGGACAACAATGATTATGTCGTGAAAAGAGAAGACTTTGTTGTAATACGAAAAATTATATACTATTAACATATTTACAATATTCATATTGTTGTAAGTTTTTTTTATCAAATCTTACATAATTTATTTATTTTTATTTTTTATTTAATTTTTTTCAATCAAAAATTTTTAAATCAAATTTTAAAAAATACTAAATATATTAAGTTAATTTCATCAAAAAAATTTTATAAGTTAAATCAAATATTAGATTTTTTTTCTCCATCAATAAATTTTAAATCAAATATTAATTTAATTTCATGAAACAAATATTTAATCAAACAAATACTTAACAAAAATATTTATTACAATAAATATTAAGTTATTTTTACAAAACAAAGATTTCATGAAATATATTAGATAAATATTGAAATAAAATTACAAAATATAATAAAATTTAATTCAATAGGGATTTGGATTAAATTCTTCTATTTTATTCATAAAAAATAAATTTAAAAATAAAGATAAATATCTTATCTTATTAAATTCAATTAAAATAAAAATATTCCATGAAATTAGAATTGAAATAATCCAAATTTCCTTTTGAATTAAAAAACATGTGAAATTTCAATGCCGTCCAATCTTAATTCAAATATTTATTATTTCTTGGTCAATAATTTGCTTCTTATTTCTTTTTTGTTTTTTAAAGCTTCCGATATTACTTTTTAATATACTCTCCCAAATAAGTCTCTTTTAATAAAATTTTTTAAAATCAAAATAAATTATTTGTACATACATCTCTTTCTTAATTTATTATTATTATTATTATTATTACAGTTATTATTATTTTAATAACTAAAATTACTTAAACAAATAAGTCTCTTCCTCAATTTATTTCTAGTCAATCAAAAATTTTTTTATTAACAAAATAAATCAAAAGGAATTCGGATTGGTGCAATCCAAATTCCCATTTGATTTAAAAAATAATAATTCTATAAAATTCGGAAAAAAAATAAAATTTACTTGAAATCCAACGTTTTTATTGTCTCTTAGTAATTAGTTTCTTTCTCATTGCTTTTCGTCATTTCTCTCCCTCGTTATTGCTTTTTCGTAAGTTCTCCGAAGAAGTGGCCTTTCAGGTATCTTAGGGCCAAAACGAAGATCTCAAATCGTAATTAGAAAAATTATTAAAGAAAAAAATGATGTCAAAATCGCTATTTGTATAAATAGAGTCAGAGCCTTTCACGTAACCGAAGGTCAAATTTGAGGTTCTATTTATATACATTGATTTTAAGGAGTCAATAACTTTTTTTTTCCTTTTGGGAAATTTTAACGTTTTAAAAAGTTTTTTTAGCCAAATTTTTAAAAGGGTTTGAACTAAGAACATTTTGCATACCTAGATTTTTTATATAACAAATCACTTTTTAAAATTTCTTTTTTTTTAATAGTTAAAATGCACGGGCATAAGTACTGATATCAGGTAAAAGCACAAATCATATAGTACATCATTTTAGTTTCTAAATGTCTCCTTCGTGACAGTAATGACTCACATCGTCTTTGACGTCTAACAACAATTCAATTTTAATGTTTTGTATTCGGTAAAAATTAAGAGTTCTAAACCTCTAGCAATATTTTCAAATGCCACAAGTGTGCTTTTATTATACGACAATGAAATTAAAATACAAAATTACGTTAAATTAAATTATTTATTTTATAAAATATTTTCAACTTTTCAGTGATGTATTTATTTTCGTTAAATTGTTATTCATTAATCATTATTTTTTTAATATAAACAATCATAATTTATAATAAGAATTGTCTTCCAACGGCATAAAGTTAATTTTAGAAAATAAATCAATTTTTTTCCAATAAGAAATAGAGAGCTAACATTTATAGTTTCTTCAAATAAAAACATTTGTAATTTTTTTTCAAGACGATGTAAGATAATAAATTTAGAACCTCATGCAAACAACGTACGTAAACATAAACTTCTTACTGTTAAATCATTCCTAATCATTTCGCGCAATTATTGGATATATGTAATTTATAATCTAAACAATAAGTAAGCTAGTATTTCTATTAGCTAATATTAATTTTATTACAAGCTACAGTACATACATCATTTCATATATGACCGTTGGAATTGTCTAGGCTTACGTTATTAAAGCAATTTCACAAAATCTTAAAAAGCTTGACAACTTAGTTGGTATGAGTTCTTAGTTATAAGAAGAAAATAAGATTTAATTCACAGGATTTTGAACTTTGAAAATATTTATCATCTTTAAAATTGGTTGCCTTACCAAATTTATTACCAAACACATTAGCAGTTACAAACTGACTCTCGTTCCTGGCAACTGTAAGAGAGAGGACCAAGCGTTCAATTTTTCTTTTTGTCATATTTTAAATGCCAACATATGCGCGCCTACTTGTCTTCTTTTTGCCATATTACACACATCCACAATCAAACTTGTCGGACTCAGAAAAAATAAAACAGACTTGGTCAATTCCGCAATTCGTCAATTGCTTAATCGCCCAATTTTGGATTCAAATTTAATTTAGATAATTTAAATTTTTGAAAGAATTATAGATAAGGACTCACAATTGAAAAAAAATTATTTTAAAAGACCTATTACCACTAAGTACCACTAGTTTTAGTTAAAAGCAGTGATATTTTATTTTAAAATAATGATAATAGATTTTTTAGAAGAATTTTTTCTAACTTTGAGTATTTATCTGTAATTCTCCTTTAAGTTTAACTTTTTTATTTTAACTCTTAAAGTTTTATCATTATTTTTTAAAAAAATTACAATCAAAGATTCAGATGTTATAAAATTTATAATAAAAGATTTTAAAAATTAAAATTACTATTAAGGACCATCATTACTGTTGGGTTTTATAGGATTTTGACTTTCTTACACCCAATAATAAATCCTCTAAAACTAGTAGTAAAATCTTTAAAATTTGATGGTAATTATAGTCCTTGAAAATAATTTTTATTTTTAAGATATTTCATTATAAATTTTATAACATCTGAGTCCTTCATTGTAATTTTTTCTTTTTAAAATTCATTGTTGAAAGTTTATTTTTATTTTGTATTCTAATTCTTTTAAAAAAATAATTATCAAAATAAATAAATAAAATTATGAAATTTAGACTATTTAGATCAATCTAGACATCCAGATTAAGGCAACTGAATAATTAACCAATTATTTAATGGAAAGGATTCCAATTGCGAAAAAAAAAGGGGCACAGAGTAGAAATTATAAAGTGGAGGATAACGATGAAAAAGAAAAACTATATAACACATTAAAGTATGAAGAGTTGCTAACAAAGAATATTTAGTTTGAGATAAAATTTGATGACAATTGTTATCATAATACTTAAGAAAACAAAAAACAAAAGAGAAGCTTCAAAGTTAGCAGAAAATTTTGGCACAATAAGGAAAATTGGGAATAAATAACAATGAACAAAATATATCCCTAATTAACAGTTTTCTTGTAACGTGGATTCTATTCCCTTTTTGTAATATTCAAATAAAATAATGGTGTTGGGAATACCGATTTGATTCTCTCAATTTTAATACATGATGTGTATTAGAACTCACATGTAATGTGAGATTTATTTCTCAAATAAACTTTACATATATTATCCTTATCCATAATTAATATGATATTTCTTTGAAAATTAAAAAGATTTAAATTCCACAAAAACTCCAGGGTGAAGCATAAATATTATGGTATATCTGAGATTTTCTACATTAATTTATGATGAATCATGTGAATTTCATTAACAATTATTTAATTAATATACTAAATATGTAATTTTTAATTAATTAATGATGAGAGATGCTTATCATGTTAATTAGTTGACTCAAATCTTCACCCTAGCTAGCTATTTCCCACGCTAAATTAATTGTGTCCATGCGAACTTGCGCGACCTTAGTTTAATTATAAATTGGGTAGTGTTCTACCATTAACTTTTATTTTAATACCTGACATTGACACTTAAATTTAATTTTTTACATATTTAATATCAGATAACATTTTAATAATTTCAATTTTTAATCATAAGTAATATTCTAAAAATTAAATCAGGACTAATAAAAATAATAATTCACATTGAATTATGATCAAATCAATAATAATAAGAAGAATAATATACCAAAAATATAATAATTAATTAATTAATTAATTAATTTTTTAAAATAAAATGATAAGTTAAAAAATTAATTCATTTAGAACATTATTAAATATTTATGACAAATAAACTAAGTTTATAATTTTATATAATATAATAGTACGTATAATAATTATTATCATAAATTAATGTTAAAAAGTGAAACAATTATTTAAAAATAAAAGGTTTATGGTTACACTTTTATATTAGTAGTCTAAAATCTAAAAAAAATAAATATCACCATTTTCTTTTTGCCCAAAACAATATCACTATCTTATCTAAATATTTTTGGTTTATTTTATTTTTATTTCCCCAGCCTTTCACTTTGTTTAATATATACTCTTTTTAGTTTTTTTAAGATACTTTTTTTCTTTTATTTTTTAATTATTTTTAGTTTACCATTTATATTTACCTTATCTCTAATTATCATATCTCTTTACACCTATATCTTACTTATTGTTATTGTTGTCGTCATCATTATTATTATCGTTGTTATTGTCATGGACGTTGTCGTCGTTATTATTATTATTATTATTATTATTATTATTATTATTATTAATTACTTAAATTAATTTATAATTCATAAAATGTGAATCAACAAGATAAATCATATAAAATAAGATCTATTTTAAAAATATGCTCTCATTCATGCATATATTTTTTTTATGAATTTATGATATTGGATAAGCAATTATATTGGCACTTGGCTTATTTAATTTTAATACAATTTATTGCCTAGCATAATTATAAAATTTTTTAATAAAATATCATATATTATAACTTACAATTCCAACCGTTTTTTAAAAAAAAAAAAAATCTTCCCGCCCTTGGTTGAGAGTGCGACAAAACCAGGCGATATGATTGGGTGGCAAACTCCTAACGACTGAAATTTTAATACAATACTTCTTGATTATTGATTTGAGAAGCAACTCATAATTATTTAACATCAAATACTATTTAAGGTCCATAACAAAACAAACGCTTCGCTAATAATTTGTTACTTAATATAATTTCGATATGGATGATTAAATCTAAAATATTTTTTAGTAAGTTATTCAAATATTTTATCATTAAATCACAGATAATGATTTAAATAAATAATTTTACATAGATGTAAATCACAGGTGTATGCCAAGATTGCGGTGTCTGACATCCTTCATTAATTAAATGTTTTCAAATCTTTTTTCTTTTTGGTAGACAAAATGCTTTTAATTATAATACAATAATGTATTGAAAATTCAATTGTATACAATATAAAATAAATTCTTATGATATAATTGAAAAAGTAATTAATTATGATATTACAAATTATATGCTATTTAAAAATATGAAAAACAAATTTTAAAGAACTAAGTCATCATATCATATTATCTTGGATTTGAATCCTTTTCAAAAGGACTCTGTTGGAAAGAGAAGTGGGCAGAATCCACAATCCAAATCCCATGTTATCTATACTAATATATATAATTTTGTAGGTTTTAGCCATTAATTCCAAAACCATATATCTAATAGTATAAAGTATAGAAAAAAAGGTTATATAGTTATTAATATAAAGAAGAGGGTGGGGAAGTTAAATTTACTTCATTTATTTTTTAAAATATAAAAAATAATTTTTATTTAAAAAACAATTTTTTTAAAAAAAATCAACATATATTTTAGTGCATACCAAGCTAACAGTTAATATAATTAATCCTTGCTATTACAGAAAATTTTCAATTCAGCTCAAAACTCCAAATAAACACAGAAACAAGAAAATAGGAATTGTAACATAATAGTAGGAGTCAATTTGTGTGTGTGTGTGTGTGTGTGTATTGATTTGAAATATCATTATTGGATGAAGAAGAAATCAAAGGGAGAATGAGAGATGAAAGAGATGACGATTGTATTACAAGGGAAGTCTTACAATAAAGATATAATAGTGAGACAAAATAAAAATTATATCTCTTAAACTTAGTAAGATAATGTTAAGTGAGATGAATTTTAGACCTACTTCATTACGTAGTAGAGGATCTCTATTTATAAACTTGCTAGGCAATGTGTTCATAATGACAATCAGGCCAAGTGGTCTAATTGAGGTGTTGAAACCGTTTGATTAAGGTAGCTTGCTAAATAAAGCAACCAACACTTAAGAGAAAGATGAATTGGGTGTTTACAAAAATTTGGATTATTGTCAATTTTTTTTCAAAAACTTATTACTAAGATTACTTTAAAGAGTATTAAGCAAACTAACTATTATATTAATCAAGAAAAACTTTATATTGATATTTGGAGCACAAAAAGTATAATTTTTATTTTCAAAAATAAAGCACTTAACAATATATAGTTAAATTTGATACAAAAACTTATTTTCAAGTAAACTAAAACAATTTTATAATCTGTTCAATAATTGATTTACTTGAAATAGATATACGAGAATGTGTTTGGCAAGAAATAATCAATATTTGATGCAAAATATTAACCAAAAAAAAAAAGAATCAATTAAGCAACTTGAAATGTAAAGAGTGTAAGGAAATAGAAGGCAAATTTTAAAATTTATACTAGTTCAACTCTAATCAAAGCTTATATCTAGTCCTCAAGCTTTCATTTGATTTTTTTTTTTTACTAATTTTACAAGTTTAATCAAGTACTTATGAGCTTTTATAATATTTAACTTGATTTAAAGTTGTTTCTCACTCTAAAACAGAACACTCCTCTCTTCCTAGAGGATAATCACTCCAAAAGCTCCATTACTCTTTTTTTTTTCCTTACAAGAGATGCACTATCCTTGTCTTACAATAATTTTAGAAGAAGAATATTGCTTTAAAAACTTTTTCAAAAAGAAGATTTACAAGATGAAATTCTGAAAATTCAAACAAAATTTGGCTCAAAAATGGTATTTTCTCCTTCTAAAGATAAAGAAAAGTTTAAGGTTGTATTATAACTCATAATTCTCCTTAAAATCATGTTTTTGAGATCATATAGATAGGCCATTAAGAAATACAGCTGTTTAGGACAAATACTGTCTGTTATACATTTTAAAAAGCTGCTCTTGATACTGCTAGTGGATTTCTATACAAAATATGGTCGTTAACTTTAAGTTTCTAGTAGATCAGATGATTGCTATCCAAGAACAGTTAGCTGGTCTTTCTATTGGGCACCAAGTGTCATTTTAGGCAAGGCCAATCGATTAGTGTCAAGGATAGCCAACTTGTCATCACAAACTCAACTTTAAATGGTTATGATTTTCTTATTTTAACTATAGTTAAGTGAATGACCTATTGTTAGAATCCCTTTGAGTCTATTTCCAAATACAACAAGTTTCATTTCAAAAATTTATATATTTTGTGAGATATAATCAAAAGAGTGATCTAAAGGTCAAAAACATGTTTTATATAAAATCCATATCTCACTACTCAATTTTAAATAATCATAACTTTTTCATTTGAGCTTTTTTTAAAAAGCAAATGACCCATATTTGGAGAGCTCTTTGAGTCTATTTTCAAAAAATAAAAGTTTCATATTAAAACTTTATATGGTTTGTGAAATATGATAAAAATAATGACTAAAGATTAAACTAAAAATTTTGAAAAAAAAATATCTCACTATCTTTTGAGTCCAAACACATATTTTAAAAACTAAAAAATCTTGAATCAACAAATGTAAATCTAAATCATTGAATTTCATATAAAAACTCATTACCTATGATACATATGTCTATTTGAGCCCATTAGCTATTTTGATGCAACTAAGCTCCCAAATCTTTAAATATTTAAATTCTTCAATTCTTGAAGCATCCTTTTCTTATGCTTACTATTTATTTAAGTAAAATATGATATTAATATTCTATTTTTTTCACTTCAATGCTCACTCTTCTTTTTTTGGACTATCTTATATGAAGAATATTTAACTTACAAACCAAATAATGTCTAATTCACATTTATGAACATATATGACATAATAACATTTAGTGTAATGTAAATAATTTTATCATACATATAAAATTCTTATAATTCATGCATCAAATTTAGATTAAATATATAGCTTTAAAACTATTAGATATATTTCAAGCAAACATTAGTATGATTTAAAAATAAAGTATTATAAGTTAATAATTAGACTAGTAAGTATATATTAATACTATATATTTGTTAATATTGTTTATCATCAAAACTTGTAATACAATTAAGGTTAACAATCTCTTCTATAATCATGCATGGGTTATAATAATCATGAAACATATATGTTATATTTATAACTCATTTGTTACACATTTATTTTTCTTACATTTGTTGTCATAAAGAACTTATAACATAAATTCTTAAGGCTTATAGGCTTGTTGTATTAAAGTCATTTTATTCAAAACAACTTAAAAAATTTGTTGTATTAGCTCTTTATATAAGACTTGATGAATGATAATCATTGAGTCTTTTAAACATTTTGAATGGGTTGAATCCAACTGAATACTTTTGACAAGAAAGCCTCCATACGATATATATATATATATATATATATATATAAAATATCTTTTAATTCCTTTATTATGATATAAAATATTAGTGTCTAAACATTAGAATTATAATTTTAAAAATGTATATCGTGTATGGTTATTTATATTTATAAGAAAATATAGTTAATAATTCATAAAACTAATACATTTAAAATTTTAGAAACATAAAACCATTTGTAATTCTTTTTATTATATATCGTATTCCTATAAGGGTTGCATCGTTTACATTTTAGATATTGATGTATAAATGTGAGTAGTTTACATGATTTTATGCATTTAAATTGTTAATAAATATATACACAAAAAAATAGCATGTTAAAATTAAAAATAATGGTGTAATAATTTTTTTTTAAATAGTTAAGGGTGTTGCCATTTTTCACCTTGAAATGTTTATCTTTGCCTAACAATTTTACGTTGTTAATAATCTAGTATATATCTTGGACAAACATAAATATTCAAAGGTGGAAAAGATACCTTTAATAAGGTGAGGTTTCCATATAACAACCCTCACTAGCTAGCGAATTTTCTTTCAAAGTGATTTTTTTTATAAAAGAATGATATTCTGAAGGGCTTTATATATAGAGAAACAGAATTGTTTAATTAATTATTTGATGAATTTTGATATTTCTATTTTAATAATTAAAAAAATAAAATAATTAAAATCTCAAGATGTAGACCTAAAGGAGTAATTATATTGAAATGTTGAATTTTTTTACTATTGGATGAACTTTAGGATTTTAATTTTAATAATTAAAAATGAAAATAATAATTTCAAAAGAATTTTAATGATAAAAAATTCATCTTTCAGAAAAGTAAAACCTCTGTAATGCATGATCTATCAAGAAAAGCTTGAGCTTTTCAAACCTAAAACCTTTTATATAGCATTACTCTTTACGATGAACTTTACTTTTTAAGACCGAAAATTTCATCGTTAGATCTAGCGATTTACATTTAACTCTCACTTTAGTTTTTTTAATTAATTTCGAAATTCATTTAATAATAAAACAACATAACATATATATATATATATATATTTAAATAACTCTCATAAAGCTACCTTTACAATACAAACCCAAAATCAAATTGACTTAATTTAGATCTTAAGCGCCCTATAAAAGTAAGTTGAGATATAATAAAACTTACTTATTTAAGTTTTAATCTTGTTTAATCACTCAATTACACTTTCCTCAAAAGACTTTTTCTTTTTCTTTTTTTTTTTTAAAAAGAGATGATCCAAATCCAAATTGGCTATAAGAAAAGTAAAAGAAACAAGGATAATTCAAAAATCCCTTATTTAGAAAATAAATATATGATATATAATTAAAAAAATCTCCTGATATAAAATTAAGCAATTTTTAATATTAATAACAAAAAACTTTCGACAATAAAACCCGTCAACCTTTCTTGTCTAACCTGTGCTGCGAGACCTAATTTAAAACAAGCGGTCCACAAGACAAGCCCTGAGGGAGTATGCCAGACACGTGGCATGCACAGAGAAAGAGGCCAAATTAAAAACGCAGGTTGTTGCCGCACAAACGTTTCTCTCCCCATACGCTCTTGACATTATTCTAATTGTTTGGCTGCGTACGGGGAGTTTCTTGCTCTCTTTCTTCGAAACTTCCTGGTTTTTGGACCTTCAATCTGAACGAAAATTCAATTTTCCTTTTTAAATCTCATCAAAGTAGACTAATTCTTCTTTGGACTTGTGCTTAAATTCTCGAACGTGTTCATCGTACGGTTTGTACTTTTCAGAACTATAATAATAATCTTTTTGTAAATTTATGAATTTTATGTAATGATTGGTACTTTAGAAACATTTAAACTACGAAATTTTATTACTGATTATTTTGTTTCCACTATGTTTAAAAAATTTTTAAGCGCATCTAAGAAACTACTAATTTTTTATGAATATATAACAACTCTCATCTACTTATATTGAGTATTACCCAAAACCACATGTACGGTATGAGAAAATCTCATTAATAATTTATTTAATTCTAAGAAACATAATAAAAAATTAACACTGATTCGAATGTTAAATTTTGTGTATAAATAATACATGTCATGATATTAAACTAACTTAAATTAACGACAGTGGTTGAATGTGCTCTAAGTTAAAATCAATACTTATATTAAAATTCCTCTATATTACAAGTTCTGTAAAATTTTAATGTTTCTTGGTTAATAGTATGTACACAAATTGTAAAATATATTATGCAAATAATAATATTTCTAAATTCTAAATTCCTTTTTCATATTTATAACCATCCAGATGAAACATAAAATCTATTACAAATTAATAACACTCTTATTTTTTTAAATCACATCGTTTTTTTTTTTGGATGAAGACAATTACCTTTTGTTCCTTTTAAACTATTATTGTATTGATCAAACTAAAATATTTTTAAATTTTGTTATAGAGAGGTTAAGTCTTTGTGTGATCGTATTTTTTACAGTTAAATAATCTTAAAATTTATCAGGTGAGAATTTAATTTAATCATTTATTAGAATCTAGATCTCTTACATTTGGAAGATGAATCCACGATATATAATTTGACAGAAATAGACTAAAAAATATAGGATCAAACAATTACTAGCGTTGAAAATTGGAAAGAAAAGTTTTTAATATTAAAAGTTTTTCAGTCTTTCTATTTTAGTATTGTAGAGGATCAAATTTGTCCTCTACAATATTGCATCTGAATTCTTTGTATTTAACAAATCAATGCATGATATATAGTAAAAAAAAAAAGAAAACAGAGTAAATAAAAAAAAAAGCAGAAACTAAGACTTAAACATACTCCTATCTTTTTGTCACACATTTTCATCTATTACATATAATATAATATTACAAATGATCAAAGAATAAAATTGGAGGGAGAAAAACAAGGGCCTATTCCTTGTCTCTTTTTCTCCAATCGCTTAGGGTGCTTTGATGCAAAAAATTCATACGAAAATTAAAATTGAGGATTCAAATTTTAAAATATTTATTTTAAAAAATTTATTACTATTAGATTTTGAGATTTTGTTTAAAATCAATAATAATTTATTCTAAATCCAATAATAATATATTTTTAAAATAAATATTTTAAAATTTAGTTCTTCAACATTAATTCTCTCAAAATCCATTTCATTTGGATAGGGATGTGGCTGCTGTAAGTCGTTAAGAGCCAGCCGAGACAGTACCAATTCTCTCATCTTGACCGTCACATTATCTGACCCTTTGACAATTCTCTCTCTATATCTCTTATAAATATAGATCCCCAGATCGAGCGTTCCTTCGCTGCATCCACAGCCTACTTCCCTTCACCTTCCACGCTCTTTTGCTTTTTCAAAGACTCTATTCTTCCTTTCCTTCCCTTCCCTGCCCTGCCCTCTAGGAGCTCCTCCCTACCCTCCACCGTCACCGGTGGCGCCACCGTCGGAACCACTGTACCCAGAAATCTTTCAGTTTGGATCTCTTGGTTTTCACTTTATGGAATAATAATAATAAAAAAAAATACCAATTCTGAGTTCAGAAAACTATGTCCAACATTCCTCCTTCTCTTTCTGAGATTTGCCTCACACAGTTTCGCCTTATTATGTCCATTGCAGATCCATGGCCCTTCTCATAAGTCCTCACGCATCCCAGCAAAACCCTCTTCCTTCTTCCATTCTCGAGCAAACCAAGCTATCTACTATACTGTTTCTTAGTTTCTTCCTATAAACTCTCCCCGAACGAGGCTGATCATAATATGAGGAAGATTAGGGGGTTCAAGCTTGGACGACGCCTGATTCGAATCTCCAGATGGATCCTCCGGAAAACCAGACCCAGAGGATACCAGCGACTGGGTTCGCCTGATTCACCGGCGACAAAGACCATAACGAAGCTTCTCACATGGGGACGCAAGCTGACGAGAGGAGCCAGATCCCTCTGCGCTGCAAAGCCCGGGTCGGGCTATATTCCTGTGGGATCCGACCCGGTGCAGGACAAGCCTCCGGCAGTGCCGAAGGGTCACTTGGCTGTGTACGTCGGGCAGAAGGACGGCGAGTCTCACCGGGTGCTGGTGCCGGTGATATACTTCAATCACCCCTTGTTCGGAGATTTGCTGAGAGAGACGGAGGCGGAGTACGGGTTCAACCATCCCGGTGGGATCACGATTCCTTGCCGGTTCACTGAGTTTGAGCAGGTCAAGACCCGAATAGCAGCCGGGTCAGGTGGCATCTGCCGGAGATTGGCGTGGAGGCGACTCCAGTGAATGAACAAATTCTTCCAGATTTTAGGGTAAAATTAACGTCGTGAAATTGGAGAATGGCTCATTTCAACTAATACATACATTCGATGTGCCACTTAGTTGTAGAGTACATAAATAAATACGTAGTTGCTGTAAGCAATCACGTCGGTGAATTCATACTTTATATCTGTAGCTGGGTCTGTAGCGGCGGCGGCGGATGCGGCGGCGGCATTGACAGCCGGAGATTGACGGGGAGGTGGTTCTATTGAATCTGAATGTGAATGTGAATGTGTGATGACGACGACGATAACGATTCAGTGATTTACAGTTGAACGATAGGGACTGGGAAAATGCGTTTCAGAATCTTGTTTGGTCTTTTCAGTTTCCCTTTTCATTGGTTGGTTGCGAGTTCTTGAGGTGCTTTTAGCTTTCTAATTAATACGTGGTGTAATGGGGTTTGAAATGTAAATACAAATAGATATTATTTTCTCCTATGGAGATGTTTTTGTTGTGTAGCAATAATTTAAATCTCAATTATGTCCATGATAATGATAGTATGATTTTCATAACGATAGTGATAATAATATTTTAATTTATGTAATTTGACTTTTCATTAACTTGTTTTTTCTAATTTACAATACGTTGTGTACAGGGACAGTATTTGGTTGTGGTCAAACAAAAAGGAAAAAGGCTTAACTAAAAATATATAAATAAATTACGTTAATATCTTTTTAAGAATTTAGTTAAATTATAATATTTTTATTTTAAAAATCATATTTGACTCCCTTAACATAATAATAATAATAATAATAATTTTTAATTTATTTTTTGGTCAAAGAATTTGATTCTCTTAATAACATAAAATTATGATTTTAGTTTTAATATGATTATTAAAATAATTAACTAATTTTATTTTTAGGAGAAATATATATTGCATAAAAAGTTAATTTCATTGATAAAAAATAAATTAAAGGGGAGTTAAATGTAATATTTAAAACAAGAGAGATAGTAGGAGTAATTTAACCAAATTTTATGACAAGGTAGTGAAATTTACTCAAAATAAAAAGGTTGGCATTCGAATTATTAACCCACAAAATTTAAAACTTGCAAATGAATTGTACTATTAAGCACTGCTTTACCTAAGTTTGTTTTATGTTGAGTCAAGAAGGTAAATGTTTGTTGGATAATTTCTTTTTTATTTATTTTTGCGTTAAATATTTTTCTACTATCTTTGGTTGCTAAAAAGAAACCTTTAATCATTCATTGTTTACAATTTTTTACGAGGAGGAGTAAGTGTTTGAAAAGAATTTAAATCAGCAAATCAGTATTTTTAAGATGATTTTTTTGGTAAATATATACGATGCGAATTTAAATATTTACTTCCTTCATATAAACAATTTATTTATTTATTTTGTTTAAAAAAGAAAGAGATAGATAAAATAGAAATTTTGGATATATAAATAATTATCTAGTCTGAACAAAAACTTACTAATTAATGTACACGAATTATACTAAAATTTCCTAAAATTATATATGTAACTTTAAATAAGGAGGTGATGTAATTTCCAAAACAAGGCGAGAGCTGCAAAAAATTAATGCAATGACATTGTATTTTACTTTTAATTTTAAAAAAAAATCCATAATTAATAAGATGGTAATTTTCATGTTTGCTTTACTTTTTTTCTGGGTTTAATTTTACTATGTTGAATTGGTAATTAATACCATCAAGGAGACATATTTTCTGTTTTTGATGAGCTGAATAGACTCGACACGCAGATATAAATGGTTTAACCAATTAAAAGGATTCCTTTCTTATCTCTTTGAGATGAGTCACTCAGCAAAAGTGGTCACCAAAAGAAACATAAGGTTCCATTTTAGGTACAGTTCATTGTTTTGAAGAATTTAGGCAATGAATTTGGTAAATTAATTTTCTCTCTGTTTTGCTTTTGGTATTTTATTAATTAAAAAGAAGTTGAAAAGAAATTCATAGACCTGCCTGCATACTTTTCTCACCAAAAGTATCCTTATCACCAAAGATAATGCTGGTGGGGGAGAATCACATATTTCTTGGGCATATTTGTTAACTTTCTAAGAGTTCTTTATATTGTGAAGAGAATATTATAAATTTGTGTGAATAGAATTGTTAAAATATGTACATATGAAAATTGTGGGAATATTAGAAATCATGAGACCCTCATGGGGAGTGCCTCATCTCAGTACTTGTATTTGGACATTTTTTCTCCTCATAGGGATAGAGATGTATGGAAAAGAAAATCTCTTCAAAGGTAATTCGAAGAAGGGGATGAAAATCATATTTTTCATCCTGTGATGTTCTTGTACTCATCAAATTATAAAAGTATTTATCATATTTTATGTGTAAATATATTTATTTTAAATATTTTTCTAGTCATTTCTTTTATATTAATATATATTTTAATTTAAAAGATAAAAAGAAGCCTGGAATTTTGTCATATTAGAATTTAAAATCCCCATCTCATATTAAGAGCTTCCTCCCCTTGTCCCTCCATTTTTGACTTTCTTCCATTGTAAAGATGTGACTTTGCCTGATGGTTCCTAAAAATGTCTACTGCTATGCCACCTTGTGGGGATTCTGGATGGGGTAAAAATTCCCCTACAAATGGGATCAAGAGTAAACAAACCTCAAGCCAAATTGAGTTTTTGCTTAACTTGAGGACTAACCTAGGTTTATTACCAAGCCTATTTTTTAGCCCTTGAAACTAGCCTTTGCCCAGAGTTGGCCTTATTAGCCACTAGACGAGGTCAAATTGGTTTGAGTTTAGCTAGGGTTTTTTTCCTTAGTTTTGAAGATGGAATTTTGACCAAAACAAAGAATGGTCCATATTTAACAAAAACAGATAGTCCATAATCATTAAGAGTGGCTCAGTTTTTCTAAAAGATAACTTTTAATAAATAAATAAATAAGAATGAATTGGGTTAGACATTTACTTTGGTTTGAAATCTGACCTAGTTTGAGATTAGGTCTCTATGATTAGATTTATTTTTTGGCCTAATTTTTATGCTAATTCAACTTGATATGATCAAATTAAATTGAATTTTTTAAATTAGTCTGGGTCATGAATACCCTTGAGAGGATCAAGGTTATAAATAAAGATGAAAAAAATAATTGATAGTGGAGATGAGAAGCGAAAAAGTACTTTCCACTCCCACTTCATGAGATTGCCGCCCTAATTATAGTCATGAAAATCTCAAAGATAAGACATAGTTTTTATCTCTATTTTTTATTTGCAAGAGATCAGTGCCTTGAAAAGTAAAGTACATATATATATATATATATATATATATAGAGAGAGAGAGAGAGAGAGAGAGAGAGAGAGAGAGAAGGATTAAATCTAGATAGATTTATTAAATTCATTTCAAACGTCAATTATTAGCACACTTATAAGCGTAATGGTAAAAAATAACATTAACATGATATTTTTGTAATTAAAGTGGATTGAGTTTTGCGCATAATATTTAAAATAAGAAAAATATGGCATGTATACCAACATTTTATAATAGAAAGGATTCAATTGTCCTTACTTAGAAAAAGCCCTCAAATCACTAGATTTGTAAGCTATATATATATATATATGGTAGTTTCAAAAGGACTAAACTACCATATATATAGTTTAGTCCGCGAGTTGAACTGCCCTGATTCATGGGACTCTCTACTCATAGGTAGGTGTTTTCAACGGTTGGTTTTCATGTCAATCCTTTTCTAATTTCTATTATTTTATCTTACTTCGAACAATAAATCGAGCTGTAAATTTTAAATTAATAGTTAGAAGCATCTCATTAAGGTGGAAAGTGGGAACTCATAGTTTATAAGTTAAATGATGACAATTTGAAAGGGTTCTCTGAAATTAATAACAACTTCAAAACAACATTGTTAGGGCCTGTTGCTACATTCTATGTTGAAAACTTGCTATCACATGTGAATAAATATTTTTAAAGAAGTCAAATGTGATATTAAATTAAAAAAATATTTATTTGTTCTGATTTTATTAAAAAAATTAATAATAAATACATAAGGGCCAACATATGCAAAATTCTGTCAACTTAAAGACTAATGCAAATTTACCTCTTCAACTCAAATTCTATTAACTTGGCCCTCCCCCTTAGTTGATTTGTTTAAAAAACTTAATGAAACTTACATTAGGCTTGTTTGCTACATAGAATGGAAAAAAATGGATTGGATAAAGAAATAAAAAAAAAGTAATTTCGAGATAGAAAATAACCCTTTCTTATTTTTAAAAAAATAAAAACAAATTATTGAATAATGAATACAAAAACATAATATACATTGCACAAAATAATCCCATTCCTTCCTCATGCCAAATAGGTCGTTAGATTCTTCATAGATCTGATTGATTTAATCTTAGGAAGGGGATTGATTGCTCAACAGCTCCTTTGAGCATTCTATCTTTATACACAATTAAACAAAAAAAAAAGAAACAGAAGGATTTATTTATTTTTTCCGAAAAGGAGATTTTCTATTCATTAGGCAATGTCCCAATGACATGACTTCTCTATTTTGCAGCATCGTGGCCCTCCATACAGGGGCCCACCATTCTTTTTTAAAAAAATTTTTTAGAGGTTCTCAATTGAGAACCCTTTACCAAGTTGCTAAATTGAAAGAAGTAATGTTTCAGCCAATAACTACATGTTAATTTTGTCTAATGAAGAGTTTTTATTTATTTATTGATGATTTGTATACGAGTAATTGGCATTCGTATACAAGTAATTGGCACGAATTTAGTGTTCAAAAAAATAATAAAGACTAGACTTGGGTATAATTTTTTTTAGGTTATTAAATTCTCTAATTAATATATGACAAATATATAATTCTCTAATAATATAAGGATTAATTTAAAAATTATATAATTACATATAAAAATTATACACTTATTATAATATTATTAAATAACTATACACTCATCATGTTTTAATTGAAAATAGTAATATTAAAGATATAATAAACTACATTTAAATTTTTTACGTGGATTATAACTCGATAGTTACGAAGAAACAGACTAAAATCAAATCATATGAAAAAGGAACCGAAAATTTTCTGATTTTAACTGAGAAGGCCTAAATGACTAAATGAGATGTGTTTTTCCCTAAAGCTTAAGACTAATCAAACATAACGCAAGATATGAATAAAAATGATCACTTTTGGAACATGCCATTCAAAAGTACCAAATATAAGTAGCAGCTACCATCCCATGATTTAAATGAAATGGAGATTACCTAGATTCGGTCTCCCTCGGTGCACTCTTGGACTAGAATCATGAAAGCATTAAAGTAATAAGAGGAAGTTATTCGGCAAAAGAATTTAGTTTTGAACAAAGCTCGAATACACCCTTAACTATATAAGCAACCAAAAAAAAAAAACGAGGAACGGACAAGGCCTAATAAGATGTACAGAAAACTACTTCCAAAATACAAATTAACTTGGTGTGTCTTGTCCAACAACATAAATTTTCATTCACAAGCATACGGTAAAGTTCTCATACAAACAAGTGCACATAGAAAAAATCCTCCTTGGACGCTAATACAATGAAAGATTTAGCAGTTCAGAAGACAAGATCTCTTGGTAGTTTCAGTCAGCTAAACTGTAAATTGATATCCTAACTCCACTAAGCGGTGCCTTAATCTCAAAACTTCAAAACTCAGGTCTCTCTCATTTGTTTGCCCAAGTAATCCTACACCAGCAGCTCTTAATCAAGTCCAAGCTTCTAATGGATTTAAGTTGACTAAGAAAGCAGTAGTAACATGCATGAAACCTGCCAATTTAGTTCACAGAAAAGTCCCTATGTAAGAAGGAATATACCGTACGTAAACTAAATGGAAAGGTAGCTTCATCAGTTTGTACATTTGATACCCTCGTTGTGATATCATGGGACCATAGCAGTCTAATTATCTTCTTAAGAAGGAAAAAATTTTACTTGTATCGTTCCAATTTTATCAGATTTCTCTGAAGAGGCAAGATCCCATAACACATTCAACTTGCTTAGGACAACAGAAATGAAATAGCCAACACTGTGTAAGTTATGCACATTGGTAAACTTCAGAGCATGGTTTTCTCCAGCTGCCACTCCACCAACCCAGAGGGGTTGAGGAAGGCCAAGTAACTAGGTTTAGTTTATACGACAAGAATTGAGAAGATATGTACTCCCCTATGTTGAATGTAAGACATAGAAAAGAGAGAGCAGGAGAAAGGGTTTTCTTTCAAGGAGTAAACTAAATTTTCCTCCCTTATTCATTCTTTTGCGAGTGCAAAACGTAGAATTTTTTTTCAAGAGTTGAATTCAAAAAGGAGAAAAACCAACAACCTTAGTAAGGTTTCATACCTAAAGTAGGAAAAGGCCATTGAATGCAGAGCGTCTCTGGACAAATGGCCATGGTTAGGCAGTCCTGACTGATTATCAAGAAATTCAGGAGAGAGAAAAATAACACGAAACACAGCTTATGCAGTAATCGTCTGGAATAATGCAACGTACTTGAATAACGCAACATACTTTAAGATGCAAGACTCAGATGAAGCTGAACTTCATCAATCCAATAGGATTTGACAGCTTATAAGCCATTTGCCACAAAGATGTCAACTTTGACAAGCACTTGAACCAAATTTTCTCATTAGTTCTATATTTTCAGCAATAGTTGACCCAGCAGTTCCAACAAAACCAAGTGATGCACAACTGCAGACAACCTGCTCTACGTATAGAAGTATATCGGGTAATCTCTGATTGGAACAATACATTTTACCAACTTTGTTATCCGAATTTGGAACCAAACTCTGCCAGTAGTCCGCTGCCATAAGATTTTTGGCTGCCTTTTTCACCACTTCATCATCCTCTCTCAAAAAAGAAACCTTATAATTAAGCGAATCACTAATTAAATCACCTAAGTAAGTGTCAGTCCAATTATCTCCAGGAAGATCGGTCATTAAAAAAATATTGATAGGTAGAGGGCCTTGCTGCCTTAAAGATTCTAGTTTTTGTTTCAACTCATGAAATGTAGCCTTCTGATGATTCTTGAACTGCCCATCCAATAATCTGAGCTGTGCACAAAGAAATGGTTCCTTAATGGTTTCATCTACAAACTTTTTTCCTGCGCTTGTAATTTCTGGGATGAAAGGAAGGAATTTAATCTTCTTCATCAAAGATTGAAACTTTTGGTCCTGAGCGGATTCATGGATATCAACATATAGCTGAGAACCTTTGTATGGGGCCGTGAAAAGGCTTCCAAATGCCAGCAGCGAGGCTGATTCAGCTTCCGAACCAGTACCAAGAGTCTTAAATACATCTCTCCGTCTCCTAACATATGATAGTTTTTTCTTCTTCTGCAGTTGTTCATCTGGTTGAAATGAATCTAACATCATATCCTCATCACCACTTAGGTAAGTCCACACTGTGGTTCTGCAATCTTCATTGACAGCATATACACACTTGTCAAAACTCCCATGAAGCCCCGCTAGCAGAGATCTGCATTGCTTTAGGCTGTCAGAAAAAGAGGAGTGCAGCTTTAAATCATGTGAGCACACCATATTTAAATTGATACCACACCATATGGACACAAAATCCCTGAGATCAATCACTTGAATGAGAGAGGAAGAAACTAATGATGAGATGTCTATAATTTCAGCAATGGAAATATACCTGCAAGAAAACAAATAAATACTCGAGATCAATCACTTGAAAAAGGGAGGAAGAAGCTAACGATAAGAGGTCCATAATTTTAGCAGACAAGATATGACCGCAAAAATGCAAAAATAAATATCTAAAATTTCATAATTTATACAAACGATGATGAGAAATTTGTTTTTTTTTTTCTTACTTTTCTTTTTTCCTTTATGCCAAACATAAGAAATTTAGTTTCAAATATATATTTTGTATGTTATAGAAGACTTTTGGAAGAAAGGAAAGTCAACGCCTTAAACTAAAATTCAAAAGACAAAGGTATTTTGGCAAAGTGAAAATTATGGTATAGAACAACTTGTTGAGCATCTGCTTGTCAAAAATCATAATAGCTTGAAAAACTTGCTTCCTTCACTTCCTCTTTTCTGACAAAGCATTCTTATCAAGATACAGATGTATAAACTGCATAAATCGTTCAGTTTCAGTCATCTTTCCCAGCCAATTTCTACAAACAAAAACACACAAACAGACTAAGAGGGAGAAAATCTACAAACCTTCCACCCTGAATGAGCTCTATGGCATGATCCCAAACAGAAATCCTAATATCCTTTGGATCCACAACGCGGAACTTTGGACAGCTACCTAGAACAACAGCATGGTGATCCAGAATTGGGGGAACAATCAAAATTCGATTCAATATCCCTGCTATTAAAATAGCATTTTTGAACTCTGAAAGCTGATTGCTGAACCCACTGTGCGGTGCATACCATAGGAATTTCTTCCCAAGGGCTTGGGCTTGGTTAGTGCATGGAAGGGATTGTGACTTTGAAGTTTTAAATGATACAGGGACGAGAGAATTCGGTCTCAGAGAGTAATAATAGAAGTACAAGAAGGGTAGTAGAAGGATGATAAGAATAGACAGAGGAATAAGAGGCAATCTGTACCGAGGTTTCTTTTTGGACAACATTCCGGTTTGTGTACTGATATTGAAAATGTTCATCTAGGCACTGATAAATGCATAGGCTTCCTCGAATTAAAAATAAAAAGGAAGTAACTTCTCCCTCAAATTCAATTAATGAGAACCAAAACCTATGAAGCACCAGCACTTCAACAGTGGAGTGGTATTGTATACGATAGCTTGAATCAAATATACGATACTACAAATTGCATATAATACCAAGTATCCTGTTGTGTGGCTCTGCGCCAGTATCGGTGATTCTTAGGCCAAAACGAAACAAAACTCTAGTTTTCAAAGCACACTTCAGCAGCATATTCACAATCTTCTCACCACATCAACCAGCAAGTTTTTCCTTTTCTGGAAATAAAAGTACCAATCAACAACAAGCTCAGCAGGATCAAAATTTGAGAAATAAATTAGTGCTTCAGATGTGCCACTCAGGTACCCAGAAATTTTCTTGATTAATTTCTTTTACACTACGATTACTGCCCCCCCCCCCCCCCCCCCTCTCTGAAGAACTTTCGTAATCCAGAATTTGGGAGAGGATTGGAGCGGAGAAACTCTTACTTGCTGTTGAAACAGAATAACAAAATTTAGCATACTAACAAAGAAACTCACTTTTTGCATTCTTAGATAATGGGTGCTAAAAATAACAGAATTCGATTTTTGCTTAGAATACTTGCCATGGAAAGAAAAGAGCAAAAGGGGGGGGGGGATTAAAATAAAAAATAAAGGAAGAAAAAACTCACATTATCGTTCTCTCGACGATGATGGCTGATAGCTGACGAAGAAAGAGAGACACAAAACTCCTTGGTAAGAGCTAGGCGAAGTACACCGATGATTGGAAATCAGATCAAGAAACGTGAGATGCGATGGGTTCAGAATAGAAGAAAACGAAGAACGGATCATGCCGAAGTGCCGTTTGTTTATTTCATTTTTAGGTGGGCTTCGCTTGCTTTTTGGACATTTGGATTTCTGAGTCTTGTCGGTATTCGTAAAATTTGGGCTTTTCTGGTCTAAAACTTCATTTCTCATCAGTTTTTCTCCCTTCACCCGCTCAACTGGAACAGAGACAATGATGGGCAGGGTCAAATCTATTTTTTTTTTAATAGCTGTTGAGTATTTAAATCTCTGGGGCCGAATTAATTTCCTTAAAAAATTTTAAAATAAATAAAATTTTTAAAGTTAAAACTCATTCACATATAAACTGTTTATATAAAATCACAATAATAAATAAAATAATTTAAACAACCATCTATATAATTTAAAATTCATAAAATACTATTTAAATTATTTTTTTTAATTTTTTGTATAATATATAATATTCCCTCTTGTATAGTTGGGAATTATGGGAGGCACACAGCGGAAACGTTTAAAATTTTTATTCCAATTCCCACCAAGGATCCGTCAAAATCGCTTAAACTGAATAGGTTCAGAGAATTAACTTTTTTGTCGATTGAGTTTGTTGTTTACTTTTGTTTGGATCACAGGAACTGACCGCAGATCAGCTCCCTCTACTGGTATCCACATGAACAGAGTTCAATAACTCAAACGGTGTGCTAGCAGCCTGTCCGTACGATTCCGTACAGTCCGTACGACGTTTCGTACAATTTTTCGTATAGTCCGTACAATGCTCGTACAATTTCGTACAATGTCCCTTTATAAGGATTTTGGAGGCAGCTCTAGCTATTCTTTTCTGATATGGAAACCCCTATTTATAGATTAGAGTTTCATATATATTTAATTAATCAAAATTAATTAAATATATCTATTAGTTTAAATTCAAATCTATCTTATAGTTTAAATTTAAACTAACAATATCTAGAACTTAATTTAAATTCTCTGATTAGTTTAAATTTAAATATATTTGATAGAATCACATTTAAATTATCTGATTAGTTTAAATTTAAATCTATCTGATAGAATCAAATTTAAATTATCTGATTAGTTTAAATTTAAATCTATCTAATAGAATCAAATTTAAATTAATTCATATATATATAATATCAAATATAATATATTTCACATTTAATTATATATATATATATATAAATAATTCCTCAATCCTAGATATTCATTGAATCTAGACACATTTCTGATTCAATGAATGTGGACATTTTAGCACGAGTTAATCCGTTCTTGTGTGCGACCCTGCAGGCCCATATAATGTTGGCAGTGGGCCAACTGCACTGTTTGACCCACAAATCACAAGCGACCTTTAGCAAAACATTGTGACTACCCAAATCATATAGAATTGGTGATCCGATGCAACCTATCTTATAACCCTATCATATCCCTTTTGTCACACGATATCTAGATCGAGTATGAGGCATGGAAATGTCATCCTCAACTTGCTCGATCATAACTTTCTCGATCTTCGAGCAAATTGATATAAGATGGAACCCTTTCTATCTAAGCATGGCCATGCATTTCTCAGTCACACTCATCGAGGGGCTCAAAGATATCTCTCTATTAATTAAAGGGATGAATTCCATCTTGACCACTCATCTTCTTCTGCATGGATTCCATTATACCTGATCATAGTCTTTATAATCACCCGTCAAAGGTGACATTAGACTATGCCAAAGTACAGTGTCCTTCATATAGGAATCTATGGTGATCTCAGGTCCAAGGGATCAAAGACATGGTTATATATGAGATAAACTTTTGATCTAATTCATATAGTTTATCTCATGATGAGTCTATCCAACGTCCTATTCTCTAACACACGCCTATGATTTTGATTCATATCATCATACATGATTAACACTTAATTAATTAAAATCATACTAATCTAAAGTCATCGTTGTTCCCACAAGGATGATTGATTAGGGATATTTTGGATAATTCAAAAAAAATAATTTATCCATGGATATTATTATATATAAACATGCAAATATTATAATAATATAATAAAAAAAACTCTTATTTCATAATAAAAATAATGTTCGCAATATAATGATTGGCCTATGGCACAATTTCTAACAGTATACATATATATATGTATATATAAGTACAAACAAATAAATATTTATACAATATAGGTCTAGGGTAAGATAAAGTATTATACTATTCAAACCAAGACTTACCCATTTAAAATACCTTAAAAGGTCTCCTTCCCAAAGCCAAGTGGATAAATTTTATTGACACACACATATATAGGATACGAGTATTTTGCCCATTCCCAAATTGCAACTTTATTGTTAACTTTTGGATAAATTATTTTCTTCTCTTCCCTCAAATTATACAACTCTCTATGTTTTAAAAAATTACAATCCCTTCCCTTAAAATCAAAAGACGTACTACACTATTATTACTACTGTCACACCCGAAAATACAACCGCGTGGTGCCCTTATAGAATAAAAAGAAAAAATTTGATTTTCTTAATGAAATCAAAAATCGAAATCGAAATTGAAATAAGTGTAGGGTTCAAGAGTTGCCACCAAAATTTTAATTTTTTAAAAAGTAAAACTTTAAAAAAAATCTTTTTAATTTGAAAATGGTCTACAAACTAGAAAATGGATCCGAGAGTCGATTGTAAGTGGAAAAGGTATTAGGCACCTCACTACACCCGTTACTAAGAACGGTTACCCTAAGTTAGTTGTGTAAAAATAAAACGGCCTTAATTCTATTTTAATTCTCCATAACAGATCACATGTAGAATAAGAAATAAAGGAAACAAAGTTCAAGGTAGAAAGAAGGAAAGAAATTAAAATAAAACACAAAGAAATTCAAGAATTAAAATAAAAAGGAAAGGAAATAAATTAAAAGACAAATGTTTTATTTACAAAAGCGGACTTGATCTAGGATGAAAGTCTAGAGCCTACGTACCCTTTAGGAGGGATCAAAGTCCACGTAGTTCAATTGGAGATTGTATTTGTTAGTTTTTTTTTTGCTTTGTTTTATGCTTTGTTTTTGTCTTTTTTTCCTTATTTTTTCGTGTTTTTGCTACTTTTGTTTAGCTTTTGTTTGATTTTTAATTTTTGATTTTTTTTTGAAAAGAGAAAGAGAAAGAGAATAAAAATCATTTGGACTTTTGCAAAAAAAAACGAATTTGAGATTAGTTGATATGTTTTTTTTTGCAAAAGACTGGATTAATTTTACTCTCCCTTCTTCTTTTCTCTCCCTTTTTTTTCTATTTTCTTTGTCTGGTTTTCTGTTTTTGTTTTGTTTTGTATTTTTGTTTTTTTATTGGTTTTGTTAATCTTTGGTTTTTTTCCTCCCTTTTTTTTTTTTGGTTCTATTTTGTTCTTTTTTTTCTTTGTGTTTTTATCTTTTGCCTTTGTTTTTATTTTTGTTTTATTTGTGTTGTGTTTTGTCTTGTTTGGCTTTTTCCTCTTTTTTTTGCTTATCTTTATTTTATTTGTGTTTTGTTCATATATTTTTTTTTTATTTTTCATACGTTATTTGTATTTTGTTCCGTTTTATTCTTTTTTGGTTATTTTTATTGTTATACATTTTTTTTGAAGAGAAAAAGAAAATAAAAATCATTTTAGAGTTTCATAAAAAAAACAAGCTTGAGATTGATTTGTATGTCTTAATTTATGAAAACTAGAATAATCTCCTTTTCTTTATCGTCTTCTCTTTTTTATTTTTATTTTTTTTATTGAATTTTTTTATTGTTTTGAAACACCTTTTTTTCAATTTCTGTAAAGCATATATTAATTTTTAATTTTTATTGAATGAAAGTTGGAGAAAAGCTCTAAATTTTAAAAAGAATTCAATTAATTTTTGTTTATCAATTTTGTTTTTTCCTTTCTATATTTTTTTTATGAAACATGTTTTTATTAAAAGAAACTTTGGGAAAGTTCATAAGTCTAAAAAAATTCAATTCTCACTTACCTTTTGTTTGGGTTTTGTTTTGTTTTTCTCTTCTTGTCTTTTGTTCTCATTTTTTATTTATTTACTCTATTTTTTCAAAAGAACAATCTTCTAAAAAATGATCTTTGAATCTCTAGAACAATACTTTTCAAACATGTGCAAAATAACCTTTAAGAAAGGAGAAGGCAAATATTTGAAATCTAATTTTGGTAAAAAAAGCTTTTTTAACCCTTTTTTGTGTTCTTTTTATTAAAAAAAAATTTCTTTAAGAAATCATTTGTGAGGGCCATTGAAACCCAAAAATTTATTACAATGTGAATTTGAAACCCAATAGGTATCAAGGAAGCTTTGGGGCCACACATGACCTATAGGCTTGTTCCTATGTGCTTGAGGGGATAAATGATCCTACACGGCTATTCTAAGAAGTAAAAATAAATGATAAAAATAAAACCAAAATTAAAATTAAACTATTAAAAAAAAAGGAAGTTAAAACAAAGATAAAATTGAAATATATACAAGAACAAGATATTCTACCAAAAGGAAATAATATCACAACACTCAAGAGGAAAGAGAAAATATAAGAACCCTGAATCATATGTCATCTTCGCATCCTTTTGGTCAGATTGATAAGTGGCCCTTATGTGTTTTCCAACAAGTTCCATGTGTTGCTCCTCTGTACAGCTTCTTGCCCTCTTAGTTTTCATCAGATCATGAGCTTCCAGGTCATGGACCTCGCACAGAGCATAATTAAAAAGCACATTAGCATAGTTTTTCTGAACTAAGAACAACCAGGGCCCCAATTTTAGAACAAAAATAATGTGGGTTAATGTTACATTCTGAAATTCCCTTTAGACCAAATTTTAAATACAAACAACCCATCAGACTTTGAACATTCCTCATAGTTGATCCCATAGTGCAAATGAATTACAGAACCCTCCCTAAACACACTTGCATTAATCGATAAACCATGTCCTTAAAAGTAGTTTGCACCACATGAACGGGGTCAAATGACATAATTGAAAAAGAACTTCTAACATCCATAAATTTAGGGTTCTAAACATCAGACTCAACAGAATCTTAAGGAAGCATGCCAAAATTTTTCAGATTGAATACAAAGACAGCTTTAAACACAAACTCATGAACATGGCATTGCAAATGGAATTCCATCCAAGAGTGCCAACAATCCCACATTTCCTGAACATAAAATTCTCCATTGACATGAAACTTAAAATCCAACTTGTAAGATCATTTAGTCACTTAATCTACGAAATGGCACATTCTAGATTATTAGGTAAGGCAACAGTCAAGATTCAACGCTCTATTCAGAGGATGAGGGCCCAGGGGACCAAAAGATGAAAAGCTCAATCAATTACAGAGAAATAGATAATTCAAATACTCAAAACCCTCATTCGAAAATATCCTGTATTCATATTGCACATACCCCTTTCATTGTTACCCCCCCAGACTTCAAACCATACGAGGTCCAAAAAAAATAAGGCACATCCAGTCATGCAAGACGAACAGAATCAGATGGAAGATGTATAATTAAGATACAAACAAAATGAAGTGCAATTAATGATAAAATTTATCAAACAGTGCACTGGACGCACTCAACAGCTAAGTATCAAACATTAGGTATAATAAAAGTGAAACATGAGAGCAAGATTTACACTTAATCAATAGGGCAACAAAACCACAATTAGGCAACAGAGAACAAAATCAACACGAGCATCTATATTCGATCTAACCAGATGCAAAATAGATAGAAAAACAATAAAGACATTGATCAGATTTTTAGATCCCGACACATCATATCTTCCACCGAATAATTTTAATTGCTCACGGATGTCTAAACCAAATTCTTGAGATGACGTAAATGAGAAGCAGGGAAATAATACCTCTTGGAATTTGTTGCTTTAGCAAAGTAGCCGAGACTTTCTGTAGGTTTCTATATGATGCTCGAGCAGAAGAGAACAATTTCAGAATTCCTAAAATGTACCCTTTCAATCTTTGTTTCTCCTCCTTTTACTCCTTCCTCTCTCTTTCACTCTCGGTCTCCTCTTCCCTTCTTTTCATCTCCTTTGATGCCCTTTCAATCAGAAAAATCCTCCTCGCCTTCTCTCTCTTAGTTTCAGGCCCCCTGAATCTCTCTCATTTTTCTCCAACCTCAAACTAACTTAGAAGCCCCTCACTCTCAGTTCTCTTTCTCGTTCTCCTTCCCCGGCTCTCTGTTTCCTCCCTCCGATCTGAAAAAGGACCCTTCCTTTTCTCTCTGCTAGTCTCCTCTGTTCTTGCACGCATGGCTGCCGTACCCTTGCACTCTCCCTTTCTCGGATGAACCCCTCAAGACAAACTCTCACTCACCTGACTCCGACACCAGAGACTGTATTCGTTTTTCTTTTTCTCTCAATCCGAAAAAGAAGATCCCTATCTCTCCTCTCTCTGATCCAGAAATCCTCCCCCCCCAAAAAAACCCCTGGCGTCCCCTCAAGCTTCCTCTATTTATGATGGGTCCGAGAGTGAGTCTCACCTTTTCTCATGCATCTCACCATTTGCTCCTTGTACCGATTCGTCGTGCTTCTCTGCCCCACTAATTTGCAGCACCAGCACTCACCTCCCGTACAACTTCACCCATTCGCATCCAAAAATGTTTGCGGGAGAGGGGCAGAGCCCCAGAGGGGGGGAACCAGCCGTCTAGGTTTTTTTTGTTTCCTGTCAATTCCTTTCATTTCGGGTTTCTCCTTCAGGTTAGCCAAGCAGAGAGTCCGAGATTTGTGGACTAAGCGAAATGGGCTTCCATTTTCCTTAATTGGTTCTTCCAAAATGGGCCTCCATTTTAGTTCCGTTCCCTTTGCATGGGCTCCATTCTTTGGGGCTTCTTCTTTTCATTTTTAATCTAATTTTTGAGTTGGCTTTGGGCTGGACTCCTCTTTTTTTTTTTGGTTTGGTTTGGTTTGAGCTCTCCTAAGTTCAGTTTTAGAATATTAATCTTTCTTCTTTTTTTGTTCGTTTTTGTCTTGGATTTCCTTCTTTTTTTAATATATATTATTTTGGTTTCTTTTTTTTTAGTCCTTTTTTATGATTATTTTTTGTTTTTTTTTTATTTTAATTATTATTATTTTTTGGTATTTTTTATTTGCTTTTAGCTTTTTTTCTCTTTGTAGGATTTTACTTTTTTTTTTTAAATTCATTTTTCCTTTCTTTTTTTTAAGTCTTTTTTTTTATTTTTTTTATTCCATTTGTTTTGGATTTTTGTTACTCCCTCTTTGATTTTTATTTTGTTTTAATTTTGGATTAATGGGCTTTTGCTTTATTTTTATTTTTATTTTTATTTTTAAGTTCTTAAACTATTTTTTTAGCTCATTAAGCTAAAAAGACCTATTAATTTTTTTTATTTTTTTATTTATTACTTTAATTTTATCATTATTTTTGGAGTATGCCTGGACAAAATACGGTGTTCATAACTACAGACACACAAACAACAACAACAACAACAACAACAAAAAAGTCTGTTTCCATTAAGTGGGGTTAACTACATAAATCAATCGACGTCATAAACATCTATCGTAAATCATATTTTTAGACAAACTATTTAAATCTAAATCTCTCTTAATAATTTCTCCTATAGTTTTTCTTGGTCTTCCTCTACATCTAATTATTAGATTATTCTCCATTTTATCTACTCTCCTAACTTGAGCTTCTATAGGTCTCGTCCCAACATGACCAAACCATCTAAGTTTTGATTCTACAATCTTTTCCACAATAGGTGCGACTTTCACCTTCTCTCTAATGCATTCATTTCTAATTCGATCTCGTCTAATGTGTCAATTCATCCAATGCAACATTCTCATCTCTGCAACATTGAACTTATTCTCTTGTTGACTTTTTATTGCCCAACATTCAGTTCCATACAACATTGCAGGTCTTATAACTGTGCAGTAGAATTTACCCTTAAGTTTGAGTGGTACTTTTCTATCACAAATAACACCCGAAGCACTCCTCTACTTCATCCACCCCGCTTGAATCCTATGTTTTATGTCTTCTTCTATTTTTCCGTTATGTTGTATGACAGATCCAAGATATTTAAATCATGTGACTTGTGGTATAATATGTTCTCCAATTCTCACTTCTGCGCTAGAAGTGGTGTGTTTCTTACTAAACTTATACTCCATATACTCCGTTTTACTTCTACTTAAATGAAATCCATGAGTTTCCAAAGCTAATCTCCACCTTTCCAACTTCTCATTCATTTCCGCCCTCGATTCTCCAACTAAGACAATATCGTCTGCAAAAAGCATACACCGTGACACCGGCTCTTGGATATGTTCAGTAAGCACATCCAATACTAAGGTAAAAAGATAAGGGCTCAGAGTTGACCCTTGATGTAGACCAATAGTTATCGAAAAATTTTCTGTAAGTTCACCTTTTGTTACTACACTAGTTATAGCCTTATCATATATATCTTGTATTACTCGAATATAAGTTATACGAACTCTTTTTTTCTCCAAAAGCCTTCCATAGAACCTCTCTTGGTACTCTATCATATGCTTTTTCCAAATTGATAAACACCATATGTAAATGTCTTTGATTCTCTCGATATCGCTCCATTAATCTTCGCAACAAATATATTGTTTCCATAGTTGACCTTTCTGGCATAAAACTAAATTGATTCTCCGTAACTTGGGTCTTTTTCCTTAATCTTCGCTCAATTACTCTTTCCCATAATTTTATAGTGTGGCTCATAAGCTTAATTCCTCTATAATTTGCACAATTTTAAATGTCCCTCTTACTCTTATAAATAGGAATTAAAGAACTTCTCCTCCACTTGTCTGGCATTCTTTTAGATCTTATAATTTCATTAAATAACTTTGTGAGCCAACTTATGTCTTTCATTCCTAAACCCTTCCATACTTCAATAGGTATATTATCCGGTCCAACTGCTCTGTCATTCTCCATTCGCTTTAATGCTTCTTTTACCTCTGCCTCACAAATTCTACGATAAAAAGTATAATTTTGATCCTCTTTTCTAGTGTCTAACCTATTCGATTGCAATGAAATCTCGTGACTTTCATTAAAAAGCCTATGAAAATAACTCTTCCACCGTTCTTTGATATCTTGTTCCGTGACTAAGACTTTTCTTTTTTCATCTTTAATGCATTTTACTTGGTCCACGTATTTTGTCTTTCTTTCCCTACTTTTAGCTAATTTGTAAATATTTCTTTCTTCAACTTTAGAACCTAAAGATTGGTATAACCCATCGAATGCCCTTGTTCTCGCTTCGCTCACTGCCTTCTTAGTGTCTTTCTTAGCTACTTTATATTTCTTCCAATTTTCATTACTCTTACATAACGACCACACTTTATAACACTCCCTCTTAACTTTAACCTTATCTTGTACGCTTGCATCCCACTACCAAAATTTTTTATCTCTAGGTCCAAAACCTTTTGATTCACCTAATATTTCTTTTGCCACCTTCCTAATTTCTTTAGCCATTCCATTCCACATATCGTTAGCATTTCCTTGTATTTTCCAAAGTCCTTCCTCCATAATCCGTCTCTGCAAATTCTTTTCTTTATCTCCTTTTAGTTGCCACCATTTAGTCCTTAACACCTTATTTTCGCCTTTGCTTTTTACTCTCCTTCTAACTCGTACATCCATAACCAAAACTCTATATTGAGTAGTTAAACTCTCCCTAAGTATAACTTTGCAATCCATGCAAAGTTTTCTATCTGATTTCTTTATAAGAATGAAATCAATTTGAGAACAAACTCTTCCACTTTTGTACGTGATAAGATGTTCCTCATGCTTTCTAAAACAAGTGTTAGCTAATATAAGATTGAACATCAATGAAAAGTCTAAAATAGTTTTACCCTCTGCATTTGCTTCCCCTATGCCATGTCCTCCATGAAGCCCTCGTAACCTTAAGATACCCTTCCCACATGACCATTTAGATCCCCTCCTAGAAGAATCTTTTCTCTTAATGGTATTTCTTGAACTAAATATTCTAAATCTTCCCAGAACTTTATTTTGTGATATTCTTCTAATCCTACTTGTGGTGCATAAGCGAAATTTTGAGAGGCTCGTCGCGCAACCCTCAAAATAAAACTAGGTTGATAAAATATGCAGCTAATGGCACAACCTAGGTCATCTCCCTTGGAATTGGAGTTCAATGTTTAATTGAGTTTTCCAAATGCTAAAAGATTCTAAAAATTTCTAAACTAAGAGGGGTTTTTGATCTAATTAATTAAGTAAAATGAAATTAAAATAAAGTTCCTAAATTCTACCTAATTAAATGAATTATGGGTGGATGATGGTCTTGTGACTAGCTTTGGATTCATTCCTTGGTATCCACTATCCTTATCCTAATCCAATTGTGATTAATTCTTGTCTAAGAGTCCCTAATTGTGTTCATAACAAATTATCTTGAATTACCACGCAAGAATCAAGAAATTAATAATCTAACATTGAATTAAGACCTTAATCCCGCATTAAATTGTTAAATCTTGTCTTTAAGATCAATGAACACCCAATTTGATTGATTAACTGATTAATTAGCCTCTGAATCATCATCCAAAAATGTTTAATTAACCAACTAAACACCAAGGAGTCCTCAAATCAAACAATTAAATACTCAATCTCTCACATGCATTTCATCAAACACCTTGACTGCATACATGGATAATTGTAAGTAATTAAGAAATTTAGTATTTAATCCAACCAATTAATCAACAAAAGGCTTCCTAATTAGTGTCTAACCAGCCACTAATTATAAACAACACAATTCTCTAATCTAATACAATCTTAACCAAGAAAATACAAGATAGAGAAAAGTGTAGAAAGAGATGAGAATCTTAGCCAAAAATTCCTTTCTAATTAATGGATTCAAGCTTCTCCAAGAGCTCCTCTTAGCTAGCCACAAGGTGGATTAGAACTTCATTTAAGTGGAGATGGAATGGGAATGGAGGAGATGGTGTGGAATGGAATACGGCATGGTGGATGGTCTGGACACTCGAGTGAACGAAGGGTGCCCTCCGAATGACGTGTAAATGGGATGAATGGAATATGGGGGCGTCAGATGGGTGGATTCGAATCGAATGGATCAAGGGCATGTATGACGTGCTGTATGCTCCCTCTCACGTGAATTTTTCTTTATTTTTCACATGCTCTCTTCGGCTCTTCTCAAACTAGACCCGCACTTTTCCACGTAAGAATCCTCCTATGCTCTCGTGGCTCTGCATGTGTATAAGTGTGGGCCCCACTTCAATTTATAATATTCCACTTGAAACTCTTTGCTCGTTTTACTCCAGCATCTTTTACATGTTTTCTGTTTGTTTATGCTGCAGCCTATAACTTCCAGCTGAAAGCTCCTTCTTTCCTCATAGAACCAAAGCTCGAACCTTCTCTTCATACCACATGATGCTTCCTCCATTTCTGCTCGAGTTTGTGAGCTGCTTTTACATGCTTGTTTCTTCATCTTTACGTGTTTTGTGTTTCTTTTGCTCATGCTCTGCTCAGCTACTGGTCTGGTGTGTTTGTTCTGCTCAAAAGCTTGTAGCTCTTCGTTTCTCAGCTCGTGCAGCAGCTTCTTCACCACATAGTTTCTTCTTTTCTGTTCAACGTTGTTCTCCAGCTCATTTCTTTATGTTTTCCATTTTAGCTTTTCATGTAGCTTCCACATGATTCAGCTTGCTTCTCTTAAGCTTCTCCATGTTGGCTGCTTCTGTGTTTCTCATTGTTCTTGCTTTGTACCCGTGGGTGCAAGTGTAGTGGCTACAGCGTTCTTCTTTTCAAGCTCAAGTGTGTTGTGTTCTCTCGTGCAGCTCATGCAAGCTTCCCCTTTATTTCTACTCGTTTTCTACTGTTCACGAGTTACTCTCCACAACTCGAGAGAATGTGTTGCTACTTCCTTCATTTAGCTTGTAACTCGCACCTCCTTCACGTCAACTTCTACATGCTTCTTCATTTCCATTGTGCTGGTTTATGTTTTGCTTCCATTACTTATCCTTGTTCAGAAGTTTCACTTCCTCTCTTAAATCTCCAGCTCAAAGCTTCTGGTTCTCACGTAATTCAATTTGCCTTCAGCTCATTTTCCCATTGTCTTTTTGATGTTAATCAAGTGCTTCCACGTTCTGCACTACATCACACAAAACTCGAGCTTCTGTTGTTCTGGAGATACATTCTTCACTCTCAATCTAGACCCAGCATCTTCTTGTTCTTAACGCGTCATTATTTATGTCAGCTCCACATGCTTCTTCCTCGTTCTGCATTCGAGTGTGTTGCTGCAACGTAGAGCATGAAAGCTTATGTGAGCTTATGTGTGTCTTCCACGAGAGAAACAAGGGAGTTGGAGCTTACTTCTTCTTCAAGACCCATTGCTCCTATTCAAATGCTATTTTATTCTTCCATTCCAATTCCATTGCCCATAAAGAATCTGTAGAAATAACAGGAAAAATATTCACAAAATTATTTGAGATAAAATTGAGCATTAAAAACCAATAATTTGTAACTTAATTCCTAAAATGTAGAAAATGGCTACTAAAACCAAATTTCATCTAATTAGACCTCTAAAGCCATATTTGGATACTAAAATGCTTAAGATAAGGAGAATAAAACATATAAAATATTATGCTTATCAATAAGCGCTAATAACATTAAAGATTTCCTTTTTCACTACTAATTTTAATACAATAATTCTATCTCTTAACCTTTTTACATCTACTATAACCTTTTTCTAAAATTTATCTACAATTATACCTACCCCATTTCTAGATTTAACTTTCTCAGTATACCAAAGTTTAAAACCTGAAGTGTCTAATTCTTTCACTTTTTCTCCTACCCATTTAGTTTCTTGTAAACACATAAAATTAATTTTTCTCCTAATCATAGTATCTACTATTTCTATTGACTTACCCGTAAGTGTACCTATATTCCAAGTCCAAAAACGAATCCTACTCTTGTGAACTAACTTCTTTACCCACATTCGTTCACGAAAATGTGGAAGTCCTTGCTTATTTTTCACTATACTCAGGCGACGATGCAGCGGCTCTTGCTCATTTGTCATTGTACTCGAGCTATACAGCGCGTTACTTCTGGGCAACGATCTAGCATTACGTTTAATATATTGATTGTCTATGTCATAAAGATTCAACAAAGTTTTACGTTGGCTGTCGATTGCCTAACACAACCCTCCTCTTTTTCCCAAGCTTGAGACCGGCTATGAAAAATAAATAGCATGAAAATAAATGTTTAACAAATACGTTTTCTTTGAGGGTATTTTTGTCCCTGAGGGAGGTTTGTATATTTTTTGTAATAAAAAATAAAGTTATATAATTTGAACATTTCTTAACAGATAAATGATTCTTTTATCTTTTTTTTTTGAATATATGGTTAGTACTAGAACCTTATTGTTTGTTATTCCATCTGCAATCTATCGAAACTCCACTTGAAAAATAAGTACATTTTGTTTGATAAACCAAAATAATAAATTAGATACATTGCAGGGATGCGTGTTATTATATGTACTTTTGAAATACATCATAGCTAGATTGACGTCAGCGAGTTACTTTTGAATAAGATATTAGATATCAGAGATGATTAATTAGTAAAGCTAATCTAACTACCTCTTAGCTTAAGTTTAACGGAGCTTGATTCTTTTTGTGATCCATGACGAAATGAGATGGCTATTTAATTTATAAAGTGACTTAAAAGTTCTATGTTCTGCTCAATCCTAGGTTTCTTAAATACTTTACTTTTCTGTTATCTTAACACAACATATAAAGATAAGAACTTTGAATTTCTGTAAGTTATGCATAAAGTAAAGCGGGATTAGCATTCAAATACACTCGCTTAGAGAGTTAAAGCAACGGACCGCTATCTTACGATTTGAAGAAGTAAAAACTTCAAATTGTTAGGAGGTCAATGAATAATTGATTTTGATATATATATATATATTTGGCTAAAGTCTTTTGTACTTGAGGTATACATTCAGTACAAGTATTTGCTATTAAGATCAAATTATGAAATGAAAAAGAACTTTTTGAAAGGAGTTAATGATGTATTGCTGTGTTACAAAAACTATTCACATGTTAAATTTTAAAAAAAATGATAAGAAATACTTTAATACTGCATATAAGTTTTATCAATGGTTTGATATTTATCTCTGACAGACATGGCTTCTCAATTTTTAAAGTGGACGCTTTTCTATCTGCCTCTGAACAGTTTGCCATTTCCAAATTGCAGTGGTTCAGCTTTATCAAGTTATTGAGTGATTCTTCCATGTCCAGAAATGTACCCATAAAAATAACTTAAAAGCATATATATAAGTCTTACAGTAATACTTAGTGTACATCTTTTTTCTATTAGAACCAGTAATTGATTAGCCAAGTCCTCTATCTATTTTCAAAATTTATTTAAAGAATAAATTTTCTGGCTGTCAATTGTGAAAATTTTGAAAAAAAAACTAAGTTCAAAGTGTTTGTTTGAGCATTTACGGTATCAGGTTCTAAATTTAGGATACATAAAAGACTGCTGGTATGGCATATTTGTTATATCATAAACTTAAATAGTTTATGCATTATCTTAGAGGTCTTTCACATGAAAGCCGTTTGGAATTAAGCACGGATACATGTCCATTCTTTATATTGACATGTACTCATAAAATAGCTCATAGCATATATTTATAAATCTTACTTTATAGTTTAATTTATGAAATAAAAGTATTAAATTCAAGTATAAGTGAGAAGTCTCATATTAGAAAAAAAAAATAGAATAAATAAAGGCTATTTAAATAGATTGACTGATAAGTCTGATACTTTAAAATTTTGAATTAAAATCTATTGTTAAGTCCATAAATATAAAATCAAAGAAGATTTCCTTAACGTTGTTGGGGAACCTAACAGAAAGGAATCTCTGTAGTTCTGCCAAAAAATATAGGTGTTGGTATTGCTGATCGACCTTTATGACCATTGACCGAGGACAAAGTTGATGCAGTATGCATGAGCATACACAAGTAGGCCCATGATGAAGTCCTTTATTTAATTTGTCACAGATAAAAAGATCAAAAAAGAACCCACTATCTTATTCTTATATTGTCATGACCAAGCCACAAAAAGCTCCATATTGCAGAAAAACAAGCCAAAAAAATGTTGAGAAGTCTTCACTTACACTCGACTGACAGTATCATCATCTTAGCATTCAAACTCTCTTCTCTGCTGTATTTCTTTTCTTCAAGACTTACTACTCATGGCTACCAAACTCAGCCTAACACCTTCATCTATGCAGGCTGCTCCCAAGAAAAATACCAACCCAACTCACCATTTGAAGGCAATCTAAACTCCTTTCTGTCTTCAGTTTTCAGTTCATCCTCTCAATTTTCCTACAACAGTTTTTCTATTGGAAATGGAAGTTCGACACCAACAGAAGCCAACATCTATAGCTTGTACCAATGCAGGGGTGATTTGCAGCCTATAGACTGCAGAAAATGTGTTGAAACTTCTGTTCACCAAATAGGCCTAGTTTGTCCCTACTCCTTCGGTGCCATTTTGCAGCTACAAGGCTGCTATCTCAGATATGAGCATGTGGATTTCCTAGGCAAGGCTGACACAAGCCTTAGGTACAAAAGGTGTAGGAAATCGGTTGGCAATGACGCCGAATTTTTCCGGCGAAGAGACGCAGTTCTCGCGGATTTGATGAAAACTAATGGGTTTAGGGTTAGCAGTTCAGGTTTTGTCGAGGGTGTTGCTCAGTGCTTGGGGGACTTGAGAGCAGCAGATTGCTCCTCTTGCATTGTGGAAGCAGTGGGGAAGATGAAGAGCTTGTGTGGATCAGCAGCATCAGTTGATGTATTCTTAACACAATGTTATGCTTCTTACTGGGCATCTGGCTACTATGAGGAAGCTCCTGGTAGGTCCTCGTCCTTCATTCTCTTTCTATCTCGCTATCACAGTAAAATTTTAAGGCATTTTTTTTTTGATAAAGGTTCTTTCACACTTTGATTATCTCGAACATTGTGTCATTTCATGACTATACATGCATCTCAGAATATGATTGGACCACTTGAGAGGTGGAGCTGTTTATATTTTTGTCCTTTTATTTTTTTAAGTAAATTATATAATTTTTTTAAAAAATTTATTAAAATTATAAATTTTTCTTCTATTTTCAAAAATACATAAGCTTCTATTAAAATAGAAAGTTATCCATATTTTAATCCAATTTTAATTTTTTTAGTTAAAAATATATATATTTAAATTAATTGAGAATATTTTAGTCAAAAAAATTTAAAATTAAATTAAAGTATAAGATAATTTTTTATTTTTAAAAAATTTGTATGTATTTTAGTAAAAAAAAATTTATAATTTCAATAAAGTTTAGAGGAGATTTGTATAATTTAAGATTTAGGGTTTAAGGTTTAAAGGAGATAACATAAATTTCAAAGGTAACATAAATTCTTCCTCGCCTATCTTTTCCACCTTAAACCACATCCACTAGTTAGTTTGTTATGATTCTAATTAATCTATCTTTTGCATTAACATATTAAATAAATTACATTTACTTGCCTTAAAGTTTTTGACATTTACACTCACACCCCTTTTTAAAATACTATCCTAACCTTCCTTATTTTAAGTCTTCATAAGTTCTTACAAGACCTGTTGATAATTTGTGTTCTGTTGATTTAGGCTATTGAGAGTTTTTAGTTAGGAAAATGCATAGGTATAAGCCCCATTTAACAGTTGTTAAGAAAGAGGAGGCTTCAGTATAATTTGAAACCAGAAAGGGTGTGAGTGTAATTCAAAGGAAGTGAATGCAAATTAGTCAAGAATATTCTTCAATATGATCATAGTTGAAGGAAGTTTTAAGAATAATTAAAACAATTCAATTATAAGGGTAAGAGGTTAAGAAAAGGAAGAGAGATTGAAGTTGTTTTGAATATAATTTTAATTAAAGAAGAGAGAATGGAGGTTGTTTGTGAAATGCAAATTTCAACCAAAAAAAGAAAAATCATAAAGTAAAGCAATCAGAACATATGCCTTTATGCTTTATTTTGGACAAATATACTCTTTGCCATTCGTCAATCTTCTTTTACTTTAAAATATTTATATTCTTTTTTTTTCCTCCCTTCAATCTCAGTTACTTCATCAATCTACCTATTTGTTGAACTTCTGCATAGTGTCAGGATTTGGCATAAAGCAATATTTTGTATGAAAGAGAAGACAATATGGAATTTCAGAACAATCTTTTTGTACTGAAAGGTTAATTTTATATTCTTCCTCCAACTTCTTAAACTAAAGGAGTCATATAAAATGCAAAACTTAGAGTTCCGTCAGTTATCATTTCAAAACTGAAAAAGTTTACCTCAAAGTCAATTATAAAATGGAACAGTAATGTTTTAACTAATTTGATGTCATGCTTGGCGTGAGATTATATCAATCAATTTTATGAAGCCAAAGTTTGAGACCCGAAAATTTTTTGTATAAAATATAATTTCAAATTGAACTCATGTTCAAATCTTGTACTAATACGACTTCCAAATCTTTTGTTGTGACCCTAATTCTCATGGCTTTCCTCTTACTTGGTGTTTTGTGCAGATTACTCCAAAAAGGATCAAGTGGGGAAAGCAACAGCCATAATTGTGGGATTACTAGCAGCCCTAGCCATTCTTGTTGTGATTCTCTCAATTTGCCAAAGAGCAATGGGTCAAAATAGGTAATCATTGAAGATATGAGAGAAATCTGATCAATTTTTCTATATTACATGCAGGTTGAAATTAAAATAGGGGCGTGGATTCTCTTAAAGAAGACAAAAGGTTCCCTAAATTAGATGTTTGTTTTAAAATTTCGTGAAAGCTCTACCTCCCACTTTTTGTTTAATTTTAATACATTATATTTATTTTATAAAGTAAAATTTTATAATTTGACCATCAGCTTCAAAAGGGCTGCCGATTCTTTTCTTTATTTTAAAATGATAAGCTATAAATCTATATCAATTTTATGACATTTTGCTTTGCACTTCTTTTTACATTACTTTGCCTTCTATTTCTGGAAAATTACAAGTAAGGATTCCAAATTAAAGATATTTATATTAAGATCTTAAATTTTAAAATTATTCTAAAAAAATTTAAGGATAAAAAATTTAAAAATTTTAGTAAACTTATAATTTAAGACCTCAAATCAAATATTTTAATTTTTGAATCATTCAAAATAATTTTAAAATTTAAAATTTTTCAATATAGATATCTTTAATTTAAGGTTCTCAATTAAAAATTTCCTTTATCTTTTTTTGAATTGCTTTCCAAAGTATAAGAGTAGAGGTCATTGGCTAGCATCTTTTAAGTTTACACTCCTCTATATAACAAGTTTCCTATGTAAAATTTCTTTGTGAGAAATAACAACGTGGGCCAATTCTTATTGTCATGAACACCAGCTTTGCACTAATGAAACATATCTCGTATATATATATATATATATATATTATAGATGGAGTAGAAATTTGATAACCTAACATTTTTTATTAATTAGCCAAATCCTTCACCACTAGATCAAATTGAAGAAAGGTTGGATTGGAAAAATACTAGTATAAAATAGCAATATATGCAAATAATGATAAATTTTTATAGAATTGGTGACCATATTTTATATTAAACATTAGAGTGGAGTCAAAATTGTAGCTGTTATTATCCCATGTCTTTTTTTTTTAATTAAATAAATTATATGAAACTCTCTTGAATTTTATTAAAATTATACAAACTCATATTATATTTTCAAAAAATATATAAAATTTTTCTGAAATAAAAAATTGTTCTACACTTTAGTACAATTTCAAATTTTTTATCAAAATATCTTCTATTTAAATTTTTTTAATTTAAAAAAATACATTTAGGTTAATAGAAGGTATTTTAGTAAAAAAATTAAAATTAAACTAAAATTTAGGGTAATTTTTTATTTTAGAAGAAATTTTTGTATATTTTAAAAATAGTGAAGAGATATGTAAATTTTAACATAATTTAAAGAAATTTATGTAATTTTCCCTTTTTTATTTTTTATTTTTCACATTCCATTCAATTGCGTTCCACCTACCCCGAGGGGCTCTCTCGCTGATCTGTTGATTGGGCTTCTTGTCTCTGTGACCACAAGGCTTTAGATTTGAGCCCATTAGGTGGACAAAACCCATGGTTGAAATCAAGCCTGTTTAGATCCATATATTGAACATTGTTTAAAAGATTTTTTTTAAGTTAAAAAAATTTTATTTACAGATATTTGAAGTTGGTAAATATGAAAAATTTAGGAAAATTTATACTTTTGGTTCTTATAATTTCATTTAATTTTAAATTTAGTCTCTATAATTTAAAAATTTATAAATAAGTGTTTACATATAATTACGTCTTTACAGTTTACAAATTCTTAAATTTAATCTTTACTATTGAATTTTTATTAATATTTTGTTAAATTTTGTTAATGTAACTAATTATATATTAATTTATTATTTTGAACATGTATGATTTATACTAATAAGAGAAATGATAATAGATAATAAAGTAAAATTAACTTATATATATAAAAACATTGACAAAAATATAATAATAAGAACTAAATTAAAAATTATTTAAACTATAAGAACCTAAATACAGAATTTCAGCTATAATAACCAAAGTAAATATTAAGCAAGCCTATATGAGCCAAAAGAATAATTTTTGCAAAAAAAATATTTAAAACCTATATATTATATATGTCCTAGATAGTCCTAAGTAATACCTGGATATTAAATTGTTTTCATATATATATATATATATATATTCAAGTGAAATGAATATTATAAAATCCTCCGTAATGCCACCTACAAAAAAATTTTTTTTGGGTCGAAACCTATAAAATTCGAAGTGTCAAATACACCAAATTGAAGAGCTAGAGCATCATCTTTTTCAAGTGTAAGTTATTAATTTTCATTTTTTGTGGTTTAAAGTAAAACTCTGAACACCCTTGTTTTATTTGAATAACATTACTTGTTAAAAACATAAAATAAAAAAAAAACATTATTGTTGTTTCTCTTTTTATTTTAATCACCAAGCTTTTAAATGTCAAAATTATAATTGGGAAAATACAAAAAACAAATAACAAAAAATTCCAAGTCAAAAATTATATCAAGTCCAAAAATAAAAGGTCTAAAAAAAAAAAAATATTGATAAACTTAACTGACCTACGTTCGTAGAAAAAGAAAATGTAAAGGGCCCAAGTCTGATGAACAAGTCAGACCCAATCCATTTTCATCTGAAGCCCATTTTATGTTACCTACAATCTAAAAAATAGAAAAATTCGAAGAAAAACCGAAAAATAAAAGAGAAAAGTCTGAATTTTTTTTTTTTCAAAAAAGCTCGTTGTTTTCGCTGTTGACCTATGTGCTTAAATATTTGATTTGCATATTGTGCGTTGCATTTTTGACGTGGCAAGTGTATTTTGTTTTTATTTTATAATATTTTTAATATTAATTTAACTTAAATAATAAATAGATAGTTGACAATAAAATTGTTTAGTGTTTTAACCTTGACGTGATTATTTTTGTTAAAATTTATATGTAAAATATTACAAGGTGGTCAACAATAAAACAGTACTTGAACAAACTACGAGGTTACTTATTTTTCTTCAAACCATGCAGGTAATTTACACACTTCTAGTTCAAGTGAATTGGGTTTTTGTTCCAGTAATTGGTACTATTATCATTTATATGTTGTGATCTATAGTGGTGGAGTTAGGACTAACATAATGCATTTCACAAATAAGTTTTTTGTATTTTATTTTGATTATTATGATAATAGGCTAAAATTTTAATTTATTTTCTTAATCTGATAATAAATATTTTAAATTAATCTTAATTTGTTATTAAAGATTAGATTCATAAAGTTTAAATAAAAATTATTTCTTTGATATCAATTTTCTTTTGACATAATTTTTTATATCCTATTCAAAAAAAATTTATACAGTATATTGTTTAAGTTTAAACTCCCCAATGTGACAAGTTCGCTTAGTAAAATTTCTTGTGAGAAATGACAATGTAGGGCAATTTCCATTGTCATTAGCACCAACCTTGAACTATTTTTTTCCCCATTTAGAGTATACAACCTGATGGTAAAAATAATTAATAAAAACTTATTAAAATAAGATTATTAATGAATCATGTCATCAATATATATTGTTTTGATACATGACGGCAAAAATTTAAACCTAAAACTTGTTATTAATTAGCCAGATTCTTCCTTACCATATCACATTGTAAAAAGGCTAGCTTGGAAAAATACTAGTATAAAATAGCAATATATGCAAATAATGGTAAAATTTTATAAAACTCAGTGGCCATATCTTATAATTGACATTAGAGTGGAGTCAAAATTGTAGCTGTAATTATTCCATTTATTTCCCTTTTTTTTTTCTTTCTTTTTGGACATTCTTTTTTTTTTTAATTATTTTAAAGTAGATTACACAGTTTTTCTCTAAATTTTATTGAAATTATACAAATAATTTTTTATTTTCAAAATATATAATTTATTTTAATTTCAAATTTTGTAACAAAAATATCTTCTATGAAAAATATATATTTAATTTAATGAAGAGCATTTTAGTAAATAAAATAAAATAAAATTAGACAAAAGTATAATGTAACTTTTTATTTTAAGAGGGATCTATATATTTTAAAAATAGAAAAAATGTGTATAATTTCAACAAATTTAATAAAAATGTGTAATTCATTATTTCTTTTATTCAATTGCGCAGCTCCTAGTCCTAAGGGGGCTCCTTTTGAATGGGGCTTTCATGTCTATTGATTCGGCTTCTTGTCTCCTGACCACAGGATTTTATATTTGGGCCTCAATAAGTTGAGGAAGCCTGTTTAGCAAGATCCATATTTTATGGGAAAAAAACAAACTAGATACGTATTTTGAATCTCCCCAACAAAAAAAAGCTAGATCCATATATTGAAAATTGTTTAACAGATTTTTAACTTAAAAAATTTATTTACAGATGTTTGAATTTGCTAAATATAAAAAATTTAAAACCTATATATTATATATGTCCTAAATAGTTTTAAGTAATACGTGGATATTAAGTTTATATATATATATATATATTTACAAGTGAACGAAAAATTATAGAAGCTCACCTAATACCACCTATAATTTTTTTTTTGGGTCGAAACCTATAGAATTCAAAGTGTCAAATACATCCAACTTATGAAGAATTAGAGTATCATCTTTTTCAAGGGTAAGTTATTCATATATGATTTGACCTAAAATCAGTTTGTCTTTTTTTTTTTTTTCTGTTTTTTCGGTGGCTTAAAGTGTAACTCTGTTGTTGTGAACACTGCATAATATTTGGATAATTTCATTTGTTATTTAAAATATAAAAATAAAAAAAATCAAAAAACATAAAGTTTTGTTCTTTTAAATTTTAAATGTAAAAATTAAACTTTTGAAATACAAATAAGAATAAAATCCAAGTCAAAAAATATATTCAGTCCAAAACTAAAAGGAAAAAAAAAACCAAAATTGACAAACGTTGGGCCAACTGACCTATCTTAGTGAAAAACGAAAATGGAAAAGGACCCAAGTCTATTTTCATCTCAAGCCCATTTTATCTGACCTGCAATCCAAAAAATGGAAAAGCCCGAATAAAAAAGAAAAAGAGCCCATTACTTGTTTATGTTTTGTACTTGTGTGCTTAAATATCTGCGTCCATGTCTTGTGTTGCATTCTTAATGTGACGAACGTAATTTGTTTCTTTGTCATTTAATTACTTTGTTATATATCTATTTTTTCTATCTTAACTAACTTAAATAATGAAGTGAATTAAAATGATGAATGATTTTATTATCAAAAGTGTGCTTCACTTAAATCTTAAATAGCTTAATAATCCTTTAAGGTTATCATTATGATTAACTTGACATTTTGAAATTAAAATTGTTCACTCAATTGATTGTAGCTAATATTTTTAAAATTAAACTAGTAAAAACACTGATTTATAATTTAATAGTCAAATTATGATCGAATCGGTAATAATCAAATATATATATTTAAAATTTTATATATTAGAATTTTAATATAACAAATAATTATTAGTAAATTTTAAATATTTAATTATTAATTTAATATTTTTAAAGATATTTGGGAAATAATTTTTTAATTAAAAAATAAAACTACCCATAATTAAAAGTTAAAAATATTTAATATTAAATTTTTAAAATTCTTAAATTGTATTAAGATTTCATTTATCATTAAAAAATAGCAATTTTAGCCAAGCACTTTTATATTTGAGAGAAATGCAACTAGAAGATGAGGTATAATGAAAAGAGAGTACCAAAAATAATGAAGTACATACCCTTTATTTCTTTTATATATATATATAATTAAATTTCAATCTTTTCTTTTTTTTAGTATTTTTTATTTTTAATTTGTGAAATTTATTCAAGATAAACTATTAAGTTATATAAGAAAAATTCAAATTTTTTTTGTTAATTGGTTTAAACCGATTTTTAACCAATTTAATTTTGACTAGTTTAATTGGATTTTGATCAGTTTCGCCAGTTCATTGATGAATTGGTTTTTTAGACCAACTAAATTGGATCAGGATTAGTTTCTAGTCTAATTAGAATCTTTTAACCATAATTGTAGCAATGATTTTAGAATACTATGAGAATATTTAAGATATAAGTGAAAACATTTAATATTTCAGCATGCACGTAATTATTTTTATTATAATTTGTATATAAAATATCATAAGTTGGTCAACAGTTAAGTGATGGTGGTAATTGAGCAAATTATAATGTGATATTGAATGACATATTTTGAACTATAGGAGAGCAAATTAATTTTGCCATAAACCATAAGGGTAAATTATGATGTATCTTTTTTCTTTAATATGATGTAGTTTTGAAAGAAATTGTGCCGCTTGTTTCCTTTACACACTTCTAGTTCTAGTGAATTCATTTCTAGTACTACTATAGCAATAAGTAATTGGTACTATTATTGTTTATATATTGTCATGTAAATTTTTGGTCAAAATTATATATTTTTAAATTATAATTAAGTTAAATCCTGAATTTTAAATTAGAATTGCTTATATGTTAAATAATAGAAGTGTTTGATATTTTAGTATTAGAAGAGTACTACAATAAGTATTTCGCTGGTCATATGAACAATTCATTTTCAGTTGAAAAAAAAAACCAAGATGTGTAAACTCTTCACTACTTCTAATCTAACCAAAATGAAAAAGCTATTAATGATGAAAGTTGAAAGTATAAACATTTATTGTAGTAGAATAATATTGGGTCATTGAGGTACAAACCAAAGGATTACAACACCTTAATGAGCAAGCTTGTATACCACAGATACTAAGCAAATGACATTCTATTCAAATAAAATGTAGCTCTCAAATGTTTATATATTCATTGTTGGCATTGGTATACGTGCCCATAGTTTTTCACATATTATAGATTGTTCGAGACAATCATAAAAATTTACCTGCTTTATTAGTCAATATGATATTGATACACCTACAAGAAGGACAAAGCTTCCTAGCCATCAGATTTGAGTATAATGGTATTAATTTCGCAAAGAGATCTTGAAAAGCAAAGGCCCAATCCAACCCCATCTTTTACATCAGCTCAAGAAATTAACCTAATAACCTATAAAATCAAAAAGGAAAAATTTTGGTCCAAATATTTATATGACTATTATTGTCATGACCTAAATCAGATACATGATTGGTAGGGAGTAGAGTAGCACTTGCCCTCGTAAACCTTATATCAAATAGACATAAAACTCAATCAATTTACTAAACTTTTTACCAATGGATAGCATAGAACCCGGATTCTTTACGGATTTGGGAGACATGCACACTATGGACATTCCGATTTGAACTGTCCAAATTTAGAATTTATGATTTAAGGTTTAGGATTTAGGACAGTTCATATTTTATAAATTTTTTAAAATTATTTTGATATGAAATATAATTTATTTATTTTTGTAATTGTCAATTATAAAATTGTTTTCATTCTATATTTTGCATCTTATGAAGTAAATTTTTTTAAAATTTGAAATATATATATATATATATATATATAATTTGAAAGGTCTGGATGGGATGTGCACAACAATGCACACCAAATCCAATGCCGATAGTCTATTGCTATTTTCAAAGATGTTGCTAAGTTTAGTCAACAAATTTCAAATGTTCTACTTTTGACAATGTCTTTATATTTGTCACTAATTTTCAAAGGGATGATCTAATACTAAATCCATAACTAAATGATGGTTAGAAAAAAAAAAGATCCTTTATACATCCATTGCAAACTTGAGATAGGGATATATCCATTGCCATATCTATTGCTAAAATTTTGTTAACTTGAAAAAAAAATCATTTCTAAATTTGCCAATGTCATATTCTAATTCATATTATAATATAATATATATCAATCAAAATATAAAAATAATTTAATACATAAAAATTCAATAGATAATATTATAAATTTGCATTACAAAATCTTATAATAGTCTTTCAAAAATTTGCAACTTAACCTTAGAAATTTGTACCCTATGTTATACATAGACCAATGTGCAATATTATCATTGAATCTCTAATAAATCCTAATGACTAACTTGGACATATCGATTGGATGGCAGTTTGAATACTTGCTTACAACTTCCTTCTTAAAGAGTTGCTTGCATGTTTGCTAGTTTTTGCTCTATTACCTAGTTGACAATTTCCTCAAAGGTAGGAGTATCAATCAAGTTTTGTGTAGAGGGAGTTGGTGCTGATAAAGAACATGTTGAAGGATAGGTTGTAAGGCCAACTCCATGCATAATAGTAGTGTGCTCCAATCTAAGGCTATAAATTCTTCCTTGTGTTGTCCTCCAATTGCTTCAATCTAAGCATTGACAACTTGCTTTTTGGGAAGGACAGATACCATTGTCATGAAGGCATTTTTATCTCCATTGACATCTTCTTTTTGCCCTTCTGTTGTTACATCTTCCAAAATTGGCAATATAAACCTACAAAACAAAGGCTAAAGATTTTACCTATAAGAGGCTTAATTGCAAAAAAGAAAAAGAGAAACAATTCCTTATCATAGAGGATTAAATTCATGATTTCAATAAGCAAAAATATGATATGGTTGGAAGATTGGAAGAAAAACCTACCAAAGAATATCAAAGATTATAGAAGATTACCTTCTTATAGATCCAATTTTTAGTACCATCTCCTCCATATGCCTTATGTGTTTTTGAGTCATAATATTACATATCAAAAATAACAAGTAAAAACCCTTAAAGTTAAGTAAACTTGCAAAATTAAATTGCCTTGTAAATGAAATAGAAATTTATTTACCTTAATGGAACCAACAAGAAGTAGCCCCAAATAATGAAAGTATGTAATATGAATATGCAATGGAAATGGCACTACTAAGAAACATAATATCAAAAATAAAAGTCAAACAAGGCTATGTGATGGAAGAAGAATGAAGAGGAACTAGTAGATTTATAGACATTGTTTTCCTTTGTGGTGAAATTACAAACTTTCTTTATTACACCATTTAGAGTATTTATGTATGCCACTTCCAAAGAGGTTGTCAGCCATACAAGTAGCATCTAAGGCTGCACATTGGCATGGCCAGCCTAGTATTACCCAGTTAAATTAGGTTAGGTTACCTAACCGGTTAGGTCGGTTGTCTTAGCTAGTCTAGCCCAGTGGGAATATAAAATTTAAAAAAAATGTAGGGACCAAAATAAAAAGAAATATTTTTGCAAAGGTCATTTATAATTTTGGCTAAAAATTTTTGAACACATTTTATAAATTATAAATAATAAGGGGATTAAAACCCTTGCCATACTCTTTCTTAGTTTAATTGTCATATTTAATTGAATGAAAACAAGATGAAAAAAATATATTTTTAGAGTGGAAAGCAAAAAACATAAAATCGAAAGAGTAAATACACATTTTTAGAGAAAATAAATGGGCCAAATTGCCTTTAGGGTTTGCATCACTTCCATCTCAAAAAATTATCCAAAATTAAAAAAAAGTCAATCTAATCGGATAATCAAACCCTGAGTCATTGCTTTTTAAAGTTTCACTCTCTATACTTGTATTTTCTTCTAGTTTCCTCCTTTATTCACATTTTTTGTCCACTGCATAGATCTCATAAAAATGTGTCAAAACAAGTAGTCATAAACTCAAAATAATCAAATAATTTAAAAAATATAAACATTCTAAGTTTTGAAATTTTTTTACAAACAAAACCTAGTTTAGGCCTAGCTATCTAACTCGAGCCTCAAGCTTATTTTTTATGCCTAGCTTAAACCAAGCTAAGCATCAAGCCGAGGTGAAACTTGGCTCGAGCCAACCTGTGTGCACAAAGGGTTATTAATTAAGAAGTAAAACAAATAACTCTCTCTAATTGTCTAATAGAGCTTAACATAACTATTACACATTAACATTTGCTTTTTTACAAAAGAACACAATACTACTATCCTTTGTGAAGTAGTGATTGTGAAAATACCTCACATTTAAAATAGAGAGAAGGCTTGAATATATTGAATGGTAAAATTAGTCAATTTGAAATAGAGAGAAAATTATAGATAGCTAGAAACAATAAAATGCTTTGATGGTTTGCAAAAATTCAAAAATTAGCTTGTGATTAAAATCATATGAAGATAGGGCTTCTATGCACAAAATGTTATTGAGAAATACACCAAAAGGTTATAAACCAAGGGTTACCAAACCTAAAATTATCCAAGCATTCATAAGTAATGTAGTTTGTTATAAGGAAAAATAAAACATATTAGAAACCAAAGTTGGCACATCCAATGGAAGAAAGTAGAAAAAATACAAATGATGCCTTGACCAACACATTACATAGGATAATAGGAAGGCCAAACTTCAAATAAGCCTAGATAGCAATTAAATTGCCAAAAAGGTGTGGAAGGGTAGCAATAAAGCAAAATTTAGATAAAAGAAAAAATAGTAAAAGGTTGGATGTGACCATACCACAAACAATACATTGATAGCAAGAAAGAACATGAAAATAATCACCAAATGCAAAGCCAAAAAGTAAGAAAGAAGAAGAAGAAAAAGAAAATGAAGAAGAAGAAAACCTATCAAGATTTAGCGAGGGACCCACTAACACAATTTTAGCTAACTAAGTTTTGACTCTCAACACCTCTTGCAAGAAGCAAACTCGAAAGGGGCAAAATCAAATGCTAAGGTGTTTCGATAACTCTATACAATGACTCTAAACAAGGCTCAGCAATGGCTCTTTTGGACACTACCCTCCATGCTGTGACTCTTGAGAACTGTCAACAATGCTAAGGTCAATGATGCTCTCAATGGGGAAATGAGTGGCAAGAAATTAGAAATGATAGGGAAGAGGGTAGACATTGGAAATAAGAGAAAGAGAGAAGAGCTTCATCCACGAGCTTTAGTAGTCTAGGGAAATTAAGGCATTTAGTTAAGGACTGTAGAAGTGAAATGAAGAGAGGCAAGGAGAAAATTTCTTTTAAAATTTTATTTATTTTGCAATAGATTTAATGTCATCAATCTACTTTTAAATTTTAATAAAAGACATGGGTGTCACTAATTTGTTGCTAAATGTACAATTTCATGAAAATGGGATGATTTTATCCTTTATTGCTAATTTTGTTGCTAAATGAGTATTTTAGATATAGAAGTAGTTTTTGTTACTAATTTCCATTAACAATAGCATTTTTCTAGTAGTGTATAAGAATTTCTTACCTTATTGATATAAAGGCATGTTTTAGGGTATAGCATAGGATGATTACCTTAGAGTTATAAAGTGAAAATAAAGACAAAAGGCTTGGCATCTTTCCACTTGATCTAACCATTTGGAATAGATCTAATCATGGGTTGAAAAGTCCACCCAACCCAATAGGCTCCGTTTGAAAAAAGTAGATATGAGTTTGGAGAAAAATGCCTAAAAAAACATGACTATTTAAAAAGTGCTCAAATATAAAATGGGTTAGTCTTGAGCTATTTTTCAAGCCTAGCTCATTCAGCTTGAATATTTTTTTAAAATTATTTTAAGATAAAAATAAGTGATAAGCATAATTTATATATACTTTATTCTCCTTAACTTGGGTATTTTAATGATTAAATATGGCTCTAAAACTTCAATTAGATAAGATTTTATCTTAAGTGGTCATTTCTATAATTTAGGAATTTATTTACAAATTATTGGTTTTTAATGCTTAAATTTATCTTAAATAATTTTTGTGAATATTCCTATTTGATTTTTCTCACTTCTTTGTGCAGAATTTTAATATGTAATTGGAGTTTTGAATATAAAATTAAATTGAAGAAAAGCAAGAGAAGAGATGGGCCTTAAGTGTGTTAGTGTGCAATCTCAAGAGCTTCAAGAATTTCAATGGGAATTAAAGCTTGAATGAACTTTTCCATGGAACCCGCACACTCACATGAAGTCACATGATCATCACACACATGCATGACTCAATGAGACAAGCCACGTGGTGAGGGAGACCAATGTAAATAAGAATGTGAAGAGGGGAGCTGGATGAATAGTAATGCATTGAGCAATAAGAGATGGAAAGAAGTTGAAAGGAGGCTTGAACTGAAAGCATAATAGAGAAGAAGAAGCTCCATGTAGGAAGTTAGAAAACTTGAGCAAATGGATGAAGAAGAACCTACAGCTTGGTAAGGCTAGAAACACATTAGAAAGCCATGGGTTTTAGAGAGAAGAATAAGACATAATCAGCAAGCAAGCAACGCATAGAATGTATGGAAGAAAACCTACGAGTTTTAACGTGGCTAGAACAAACATTGAGCAACATGAAAGAAGAAGAAGATACACAAGAGTAGAATTGCATGTGAAAAAGACTTGGAAAATGCATGGAAAATATGTGGAAGAATTCATGTATAAGCTGGAATGTTTGGAAGCTCCAGAACATGCAGAAACTCGAGAAGAAGCTTGCATGAGCTGGGAAGGAGGAGCTGAAGCGAGAAACACGAGCAAGGGTTGCTGCTTCTTTCATCTTCTGGACTGCATCGTGAGACCAGAAGACGCTGGATCGAGAAGCTTGGGAGCCGGAAATAAATGAAAAGGACGCTGAAGGAGCAACGTGGGCTGGATGTATGAACTAAGATGGAGTTAAGAGAACGAACATGCCCAAGAAGCCTCTGTTTTTGAGTTTAAGAACAGAGCAAGACGCTGAAAAGGATGCTGAACTGGGCAGAACATGGTAAATAAGGCTGACATGAAGGATAAGAAGCAACTGCAAGAAGCAAACTCGAGCAGAACAGAAGAAGAAGTAGGCTCGGTTTTAAGAAGAAGTTCACGTAAATGAGCTGAATGAGACGCAAGAAGAAGCTGCATGAGCTAAGGAACAAGATGGTGCAGTAGCTCACAAACTCGAACAGAACAAAGGCAAACGCTGGAAGCCAACATGAAGAAAATAACGGGCTGCACGTGATTCACTGAGGAACAAAAACGCTGGAGCAGCAGATTTAATGGTTTATTCTTGCATGCAAAGCTGTGTGTGGATGAAGGATTAAATGAAAGGAAGCAACGTGAAGAAGTTGGAGCAAAGAGAAGAAGCCTGGGCTGAAGGTTAAATGAAGACGTGAATAATAACGATAAGACGGAAGCTGCATGATATGAAGAGAATCCACGTAAAGCTGATATGAAGGTGCATTAGAAGAAGCACGTGAATAGTATAGAGAAGGAGCTGAAGCAACACGTAAGCAGAATAATAAAAACACTGGTAAGGCTCACATGGGAATGAAGTGTGGTCCACATTCGTGATATATTAAAAGAAGAAGCTGAGCACATAGAGAGAAGCACATGAACAACACGTAGAATCATTAAAAAGCACGTGAAAGGGAGTAGATTCCATCGTCCAGACTTCATTCTATCTCACGTCTCTACAAGTCTGCACGCTTCCTTCATCCATTCGTATATCTTAATCCATTCACAATTCTCCCAACTCACATCTCTATAATTTAGCAGCCCCTCGCCTATATATATCCTTCGTCCCATTCATCCAAGAGGCACCACTCAACCATCCATCCATCAAGCAATCCATCCATCTCTCAAACCATCCATCCATCTCCACATCCTATGATTTTCTAATCCACCTTGAGGCTAGCTAGAAGGAAACTCTTGGAGAAGCTTGAATCCATGGAAGAATAATTCAGAATTTTGGCTAAGAATTTCTCTATTTTTCCTACACTTTTTCTCTTTCATTTATTGTCTTGGTTAAGTTGTATTTGATGGAAAATTTGTGTAATTGTAATTAGTGGCTGGTTAGACACTAATTAGGAAGTATTTTTGTTGATTAATTGATCTGATTAATTTCAATATTATTTGACTTCCCATGTATGCTTCGAAGGTGTTCGATAAAATACATGAGTGAGCTTAATTGTTTAAATTGAGGATTCCTTAATGTTTAGTTAGTTAATTAAATATTTAGGATGATTCAGAAGCTAATCAATTAGTTAATCAATCAAATTTAGTGTTCAAGATCTTAGAAACAAGAATTGACAGTTTAATGCGGGATTGAGGTTTCAATTCAACGTTAGATCGTTAATCTCTTGAATCTTGAGTGGTTACCCAAGATAATTTGTTATGAACACAATTAGGGACTCTTAGACCAGAATCAATTACAATTAGAATAGGATAAGGATAGTGGATACCAAGGGACGAATCCAAAGCTAGTCACAAGTCTATCTTTCAACCATAATTCACTCAATTAGATAGTAATTAGGAATTTTAATTAAATTTTATTTTAAATAGTTTAAGTAAATCAAAATCCCCTTTGTTTAGGAAATTTTAGAGTCTTTTAACATTTGGAAAACTCAATTAAACATTGAACGCCAATTCCAAGGGAGATGACCTAGGTTGTGCCATTCGCTACATATTTTATCAACCTAGTATTATTTTGAGGGTTGTACGATGAGCCACTCAATAAGAGAAGAATAACCTTTCAAAAACTATATTAGTAATTTACACAAATAAAAAAGAGAAAGGCATATATTCTATATATGTCAATTTTTGGAATCTGTTACAACATGACCCTACAAATCCTTGTAATAATTTTCCAATTTTCTATTTAGATCTTTTATTTACAACATGTCTCTCTACTTATTAAGTGGCTATTAATGGGAAGTTGACGTATTACAAAATGCAAAAACTATCCTTAGGGTCAATTAATAATGTCAAGGTGGATTAACCCAAAAGAGAAAAATTAATTTGAATTAAGAAAATTGACAAATGTTAAAACAAAAAGGATATGAAGCTAGAAAGCAATGTTAACACATCAAGTAATTCTCAATAAAGGTAAAATGGTGTCCTAGAAGCATGCTACCTTACTTTAATGTTTGAAAAGTTAAGCCACCACCAAACCATATAACAAGTTATCAACAGATTCCAGTTCATATATATTACAAAGTTGAAGAGTTGAAACTTATGCCACAATTCAAAGTTTAAAGAGTTAATCAATCCCTTTCTTCAATTATTACAGTTTTTGCTTCTGCAAACCAGTTTACATGCCCTATTTCCTTATTGTATTTGCATCATTCTTTTGCTTCTTCTTTGGTAGTTGTTCTCCTTGTTCTTATACCCCTCCAAGTGGCTAATTATTAAAGGAAGAAATTGGACAAAACTAAAAAACCAAAAGAGAAAATGGGTTAGGCCCAATTAGCCTGAAAAATAAAAAAAATATGGGCTTAGGCTTAGGTTTGGGCCTAGTTTTTATGTTATTTTTTAAAATTGTTTGGCCTATTTTTTTTCAGCCTGTGACAAGGTTTAATTTGGAGCCTAAGTCATTGAAATTCCTTTACCAAAGTTAAATATTATGATATTAGGTGAACTATTTGGGAGTTTCTTCTCATGCTTGGCTTCTATATAGTTCCCTTTATTTTTGCTTTGGGCCTTTGGCCTTGTCCTTATATGAAAAAATAAAAAATAAAAATAAAAATGAAAAATACAAAGTTGAAAGGGATGAATCCTAAAAGCTTAATGAGTAAATAAAATAAAATATGATTAATTACAAATTGAGAAGGCACACATATATCTAATACTTATATATGATTTGTAAAACGGAATATGCTTTGTGTATAGAAACATTCATCCTTAATATACCTCAAGAAATTTCCTTATTTTAAAATCTTAAATGAATCAAATGAACATACATGTATAAAGGATCATGGCATGTTTAGTGGACAAAACATTTATGCTAGAAAGCCAAGGGTTATCTCTCCTAACTAATTATGCATATCAAATTGAAGTTAGAGAATCACTCAACTTAATTGAACCAAAGTTAGGAATTATTCATTCCAATTGAATTGAAGTCAAGATATATTATTTGTCTTGACTAAAATGATGTTAGGGGCAAGAATCCATCTTAACTAAACTAAACCTCCATACTAACTAATCAAATGTATCATACTGAAGTCAAGGGAATTCTTGACCTTAACTAATGAATATATCTTGTGTAACTAGCTTGTTAATAGTTCAATTGAACTTATATATCACATTTCTAAGGTGTATGATGGTATTTAGTCCCATAAATTATTTATGATTCCAAAAATATACATTTAACATAAAAAATGCTTGAAAGAGTGCAAAACATTTCTAATAGCTTATCAATTGCTCTCATAGTATAAAACACATGCTTTCTATCATAATATATGAACTAAAGCACATAAATTTTCAAAAGTGGGTATATATATAACATATTAGTCATTTATAAGTCAAAAATATTTTTAACCTACAAATATTCTGCAGACATAATTAAAATAACAATTATATGATGGAGGTGCAATACAAAGAGAACCAAACTCGCTGCCAAATCTTATATAGAAACTAATAGAAGGTCGTAGACATCCTAGAGCTAAATATTCATTACACTTTCATATGAACATATCTGTAATTAGCCCAAAAGTTCCAAAATTCCTATAAATCCATAGTACATTATAGGAAATCTAACTCCAAACTTGTTTCCAACTAGTTACCGATAATTTATAACATGAGATCAATTTATATTTTAGGGTTAGAAATTGGAAAAAATGAAATCAAAGTTATCATTTCACAATCTGAAACCATAAGAACGAAATCCATACTTTAAAAATGATAAATCAAACCTCAATCATTGTTTGGTGCCTCTAAAAATGAGTGGATAACATTTAGAGTGAAGGCTCAATTACCTAAGAGAGAAAAACTTTATAGATGATAATACAGAGAAAATCATGTAAAACTTGCCAGAATCCTTGAAAAATTGAAGAGCAATATTGATTACCGTAGTTGTATCTTGAATGGGGAAAAAGAAGAGAGGAAGTAGTGAAATTTAGGCCCAAAAAGTTTGAAACTTGTAGGACGTTTATGACATTTTAATTGAAAGGTTTGTGAAAATTGCATTTTCACTCCAAATTTCAAAAATGACATTTTGACCCACCTTAAATTTATAAAATTATTCTTCTGCCCCTCCTAATATTTTAGCCCCGTAATTTCATCCTTGCGGACTTCTGGAAAACAGCCTTCTTCCCCATGGAGAGGTGGGGAATCTACTTAATAGGATTGGGGGTCTTGTTTAGGAGATTGGGATTCAGTTACTTGAAATGGAGACCCATTTTACATTAAACAAGAAATTTCGGGATTCAGTTTTTCATGAAATGAGGATTCAGTTTCACATAATGGAGATTCAGTTCGGGGAACAAAGCTGTCAGGTTACGTCTATATAAGACTTGATAGATGACTAATTCTACAATTGAGATAAAATGCTTGCTTCCACTTGAAGTACAAATTTCTCAATGTCCTAAAATGAGTTAAAAATATTTTTTACTTTCCTAAAATTGGTGTCATCACGATCTTGTTATATTCTTAGAACATGCTTACCAAATTTATACAGAAAATTTAGCTATACTTCATCCTCTTGTAATAAAAAAAAAATTCTTTTCCTGTTAAAATATTCATTTCTCTATTCTTATATTAAAATAATATATATTTTAGAGTTCTTAAAATTAGATCATCATAGTTATAAAGTACTTTAATAAAATTATGATATATGGGACTATACTGTTCAATTGTTTTATTTTTATTAGAAAATCTAATCGCAAATATTTTAAAAAAATTTATCTAAGTTTTAGCCCAATAAATAAAATTAATATATCAAGCCAATGGATTCTGGTAGCTCACATGACAGTGACTTCCATCCTTAAGATGGATATGAACTCTATGTTAATGGTTTAAATCTCTATTCTGCCCTTCTTCCTTTCCTTACTTCAAAAGTTTATATTTTCTTGCAAAAGAAAAAGATAATAATTCCTTAATATTTAATTGACAACCGTCTTTAAAATAGTTGTAAAATTGAGATCTATCTCTATCCTCACCTTTGCTTCTTTCCTTATTCTCAAAGTTTTGATACTTTATTCATTGAAAAAAAAGAACAATAATATTGATTTCTCCAATATTTAATTAATACGTATCCTTAATACAAATATTCAACGAAGAATATTGACAACTCTTTAATATAACAAATCAGGATCAACTTCCACTTTATTTTTCTTGTCTTTTTGACAATTATTATGTAAGGGACGAAAAACAAGGTTCATTGCTCATCATAATTAGGTGTGCCATTCAAAGACCAGTGGTGAAAGGCACACCAGTGGTTGGTAACCATGAGCTCCCAGCAAGAAGGCTATCAACAGTGAAGTGTGAGGCCTCAGATGCACCAATCACATGGTAACCTTTCCACTTCACCCTATTTGCAGTGGAAGAACCAGGCCCTGTGTTTGCATACTCAGCATAATGCAAAGTATCCAAGGCAAAATTACCACTCCACTCCATCAAGCCTGCTGGGTTAATCAAACTATCAAGGAAAGTCTTCAAGTAAACCGTTCTTGAATATTTCTTCCATGGCCTTCCAAGGTACGCCTTCACATTCGTAGCGTTGAAGTCTGAGGCACCTGTGACCTTACAATTATGACTGATGATCCCAGTGTTTTGATTCGGATCGGTTCGACCTTGGGCAGTGAATGTGATGGTGTTTTGACGAGGGGTTCTTGCGTAGAGATTGTGGAATGCAGAAACCTGCAATTGATAACTCAGAATATATATATATATATATATATCTAAGGTAGTGAAACAGTAAAATACTCAAGATACTGATAGTGCTCTGTATTAATGACTTCAATAATCAAGAACTAACAACCCGTTGAGCGTCCAAACAAGGAAATTGAAATACTGCTATTCAAGGAGAATTTAACAGAACGAAAAAGAAACAGCAGTAGCACCAGTAAGAAGGAAAAGGAAAACTTCTAAGAAAATTTCCAGGAGAGAAGAGAGACAACCAAATTCTTCACGCCCCTTTCTCTGTCCAGCTACGCATTATATGCCAAGCCCATTCAGTCTCTGAGCCTCAAAGGTACCTTTTTCGCGCGACCACTACGCCTGACCGCTTCAAGCAATCCTTCAGTACGTATTGGATCATGCGCCAGCTCAGCCAAATCATTCTTTTCTGCTACTGATGCTACCTGTATACCCTCGGTCCCACTCTTCTTCTCCTTGAGCATAACAGATTGCAGTTTTGCAAAACCACGGCTGCGTTACCAAAGGTGAAGTCAACTGTGCCATAAATGTCACATTCCTTATAGAATTGTCTCTCGGAATGGACATAGAGTGTGTCTTGATAACCCTCAAAGCTGCATCTATAGAATACCGATCGATCTGACCCTGATCGGAAGGCCACAGCTTGGTGGTTTGTTGGGCCAGCTGTGTTTCTAAATGTGATGTCTTGGGCAATAAATCCATCCCCAACAGCAGCTGCAAAATTCATATAAAATATTTTCATTATCAATTTTTTTCTATTATTATAATCCCGACTTTCAAATTGATTAAGGCAACGCCAAAAGTTGAATATTTATTTATAAAACAATAATTTCTTTTCAGGTTTATATTCATACTCTAATATGTTACAAGAGTTTAATTGATTGATTAGCTGAATTGTTCAACTTATATATGCCAGTTGATCTTAATGAAAACAATGTTCTATTCTAATATAACTCAAGTACATGAAACTATGAGTTTTTCTCAAACTGAGTCATGCTCACTAAAGGATGACAATTGCAATTTCTTTGTAGCTAAGGTATACGATGAATTTTTTTTATTAAAAGGAGTTATCTGTTGCCATCTGCGATTGGTTATTAGATTGGTTACGATTTAGTTTGTATATAATAGTATCCCACATTAATTATATTTAATTCACATCTATGAATAAAATTATGTACTACATATTGTTATTAATATATGCATCAATAGCTTTCAAAGGTCGGACAGCAAGATTAATAAAATAAAATAATTTTTTGCTTACCAACAGTGGCTGAACGAAAGGTTGTGGAGCCTCCTCCAACACTTTTACTACCGGGGATTATAGTTTTCCCGATGCCATCTCCCACCAACATGATGTTATTTCCTGTTATCTCAACTTGTTCATTGTACACTCCTGCCTTCACGTATATCACATACCTTCTCTTGTTGCTCTTTGGTGCAGTATGTACGGCCTCCTTCAAGGTTTTGTAGTTTCCTGAACCGTCTTTTGCCACCACGACATTAGCCTGAGAAGCCGGAGAAGCTACTTGCAACAGCTTCCGGTCACCGGGATCAACCCACTCGAGGAACCCATCTCTTAAACTCGGTACATTGTATGGAACCTTGTTAAGAGACAAGGTATTGCTTAGCAACTAAGTAACATTGTTGGACGTCAAGCGCAACACGTAATCTGGAACGCCAAGGTCATAAAACCCTAACCTGCAAGTCTCGAGGTTGGTCAGAGCTCTGCTGAGCCATCTTTGAGCATCGGCTTGGGTGCATTTGGTGTTAGGGTCTAAGGTTTTGTTGAGCTTGATGATGGTGTGATCATAAAGTTCAAGGCAATCAGCCCATGCAGCTTTCTCCGGCGAGTTCCTACACATAGAGCCCAGCGAAAGAGTCTTGGCTTGACCCTTTTGTGCTCTTTCTAGAGCAAGTTCGAGTGAAATTTTGAGAAAATCGGATTTTGTTTTGATGGGTTTGATGAAAGGTTTGTTGCTCAAGAAGTACTCACGTGGTTGAGGATTAGGAGTTTGGCTACACCAAGCTTTCACTTCATTCAATGAGTAGCCATAAGCACAAGGGGAAAGTAAAAAGGGAAGAAGTAGAAGAATCATTAGTGAGCGAAAGGCAGCCATTGGAATTAGCTTAATTCTATGGCTTGTGGGACTCAAGTAGTGGATTATTATGAAGAGGATGGTTTTGATTGTAGGATCTTCAAAATTTCGCTGCCTTTTATAGAGGGAGGGAAGATGATCAAGATATGGTTGTCGGAATAAAACAAGAAGGCAACTCATGGTGAGGAACCACTGTTTCAGCTTTACCAAGTCCTTTTTTTTTTTACCTTTTCTTTTCTTTAGATTTCCAAGCATGTTTCTTTACTAGTATGTCATGAAAAATATGTTTAGGTTTTTCCAGTATGCAAAAATAGAAGGGGTAACAACTATGTGAAAGTCTTCAATGAAAGAATGATTTATGTCTTTGACTTGGCATGCCACGGAGGTAATAGCCTGCAGGGGGAAAACGCGTTAGAAACTTGGAATATTACGTTTATGAATAAACGATGAATTCCTTTGCACCATATTAATTTGCCGAGAGTTTGACTTAGAGTGAATGATGATCAATGAGTCTATAGAATTGTCAACGTACTCTCGGATAACACGGGCTTGGATTTAAAATAACTTTTTAATCAATTATATATTTGAAGAGAAAAAGGTTATTTTCCCACTTGGATGATGTATTATCTTATGATAAAATAAACAATTTTTTACTGACCTTCACAAAAATAGAAGAAATTAACAGGTAAGAAAAAATTCCAATTGTTAATATAAAATTAGAAAATTAAACAAATTTATACAATCTCCAGAATATATATTTCATATAAAAAAGGATAAATTACACAAATATTTTTCCTCTATTTTTAACATATACACTTTAGTTTAATTTTGAAATTTCTTTGACTAAAATACTATTCATAAAAAAGTATACAAGAATGGTTAATTGATGACATTTCAGGAAAAGAAATTTAAATTAGATTAAAATGTAACATAACTTTTTTATTTTAATAGAGATTTATGTATATTTTAAAAATAGGTAAGAAATTTTTATAATTTCAGTAAAATTCAAAGGAGATTTATATTTTTTACTAAAAAAATTTTAAAATTTTAATTTAATTTTACCCAAGAGTTTTCAAAAAATCTTATGAACTTAAGTGTATCGGAACTAAACAAATAAAAATAATATTTTACTCGTTCTAATTCATGTTTAATTGTTTAATAGGGTAATGATCTTTTAAGTCATTATATATACTGCTTGTGAAATGTGAATTTTGCAATTTTCACTATTTTTTAAAATAATTTTTTTTACGGATTATTACACTCCTATCAAATGATAGAAGATGATTTGATTTTGTACTTTATTTACCCAAAAAAAGCTGGGAATCGCGTAGGAAAATGAATAACCTGTTTGATTTTTTATTTCTAAAATAATTTTTTATTTTTAAGAATAAAAAAATAAAAAAAATTTGTTTGATAATATGTTTTAAATAAAGTGCTTTGTAAAATATAAAAATAGAATTGTGTTTTTGAAAAAAAAAAATCAAAATATCTTTTAGATGTTTTGTTAATTTTTATTCTGTAAAATTAAGGAGAAGACAGAAAATAACAATTTTTTAAAATAATAATTAAAATAATTTTTTTTAATTTTTTTGTTTTCAAAATTTGTTTTCAAAAATATCTATTTTAAAAGCATTAAAATTAAAACAGAATCAAATATGCCTATTGACTCTCAGCTCTATCTCATCTGACTACTCCATTTTCTTGTGCCTTCTACAAATCCTGAAATTTTTTATTTTCTTTTACTGTTTTTTCAATTGACATACGCGTAATTTCTGCTTGGTGTGACTATATCTATACTGATCTCTCTGTATTTGTTACCATATTCATAACCCAAGCCTTAGCCAGCATCGCTGCGGTCATTGGGAAGATAGTCCAAACCACTGTATACCATATATCTCATCAGATTGCCTCTGCCAAGCCTGCTTTCACATGGAGGTTGTTCTCAATAGCAAGGGTGCTTTAGGCTTTGTTTGGATGGGGGAAGAGAAAAGGGGAGAGAGAGAAAAGTGAGGAGAAGGGCGAGAGAAGAAAAAATTGAGGAGAAAATATTTTCTCTCTATGCGTTTGGATGGAAAGAGAGGTGGAGGGAGAGAAAACGTATAAAAAAAAATATATATATTAATTTAATATGATAATAATTTTGTCATTATTTTAAATTTATACATATATATTTTTTTTAAAAAATAAAAATAATAAAAGATATAAAAATTAATTTAAATAATAATAACAAAATATATATTTTTTAAGAATAATATTATTATTTTTTAAATTAATTAAATTTATATTATAAAAAATATTTATAAATTATTATTTTAAAATTATAAATATTAATATTATTTTAATATATATTAATTAATTTAAATATAAAATATATAAATATAATAAATATTATAATATAATATAATATATATAATATGTAAATATTATATATATAATATATAATTAATATATATATATATATGCGTTGCCTGATGCAACGCATATATATATATATATGTCTGACTACATTGCAGTCGGACAATGCTGTGGCTAAATTATGTAATTTTTTTAAAATCATAAATATTAATATATATTAATTAATTTAAATATAAAATATATAAATATAATAAATATTATATTATAATATAATATATATAATATGTAAATATTATATATATAATATATAATATGTATATATATGTGTTGTCTGATGCAAATATATATATGTTCGATTGCATTGCAGTCGAACAATATTGTGGCCAAATTATAGTCGGATATATATGTCCGACTGTAATTCAGTCGCAATTTTTTTTAAATTATGTATAATTGTTTAAAAATTATATATCATTTATTAATTTTTATATTACAAAATATTATTATTTTGTAAAATATATTAATTAATTTAATAATAAAATTAATTGTAATATTAATTTTTAATTAACTAATTAAAATGTTTAAAAAATTTTATTAAATACATATATTTATTATTTCTTATATTCCGACTAATTTGCAGTTGGACATAATTATTCACCCGTTTTCTCCTCCAATCTCTCCATATTCGGAGAGAAAAAAAAAAACGATGGGACCCATTGTACTTTTCTCTCTATTTTTTCTCTTCTCTCCAGTTTTCTCTCCGAACCAAACAGGATAAAATTTTATTTTCTTCCCCCTCTCTCCCCTTCTCTTCACTTTTCTCTCGATCCAAACGCACTGTGAATAATTTCACATGATTAAAGTTTTGTAATTGATTTTGATGTTGTAGACTTTGTTACAGTTGTGCTAATAACTTAGGAGAAACATTCATTCAATTCTAATTGATCTTAACCAATTTGATCCAACCAAAATCAACCAGAACCAACTAATTAATTAGATCAATTGTATGATATTTAGCCAAAACCGATTAGATCATTTCGGTTGTTGGATAACAATAATAGACATCTAATATCAAATCAAGTAACTGATTACATATTAATATTTTGAATTCTATATGGTTAATATATTTCAAATTTTCAGCAAATAAGTCAATATCTAACCCTAATATTTATTTTGAATCTTGACTTGTTTATAATTCGAATATGTTTAAAGTTGTCTTGAAAAACTTTTAATGTCAATTTTATTACTGGAAATGTCTATTTTTATGGTTGAGATTGAATAATATTTAATGTTAAATTTTAAAAAATTTTCAATTATTTTTTTTCTTAAAAGCTGACCATCCAATGCAATCCAAATTGATTAAGGGGATTGGTTTGGTTTTTCTAAAATGATTGGATTGATTGGATGAATAAATTGGTTCGGTTAACTGAAGTGACTAAACTGAACAAATCTAAATCGATGAATACTCCTAATTACAATTATTGAAAAAAGAGGTCAAGAGTGGTAGATGCAATTTGTTTTTTCAATAAATAAATAAATAAATGAATGGTTATCAATTTTTTTTGGTATAATCTAATTTATTTTGTACATGTGATGTTTAATTATTTTCTTACTTTTTTATTAAATATGTGTGTTTAATAACTATAATAAACTTGGAAAAATGTTACTTTTGATTTACGATTTTAAGTTAAATACTTTTAATGTGAAAAATATTTTTAAGTTGTAATAAGAAAATAAAACTTGCTACGTAGTGCTTATTTGAAAAAAATAACCTGTAATTCTAATTATTTATCATACATAACCTAAATCAATCTATGAAAGGTTAATTATCAAACAAATTAATGTTTGAAACATTTAATCCTAGAGAATAAAATATATAATTCTTTTTGAAATATTTAGTAGTTATTGTGTCGTAAGTAAAGTCTACAATAGATCTGAGTTCATAATATTATTGCTTAAATTTTTGTCCAATTCTTTTAGATGAAGAGATATGTGATTAAAATAGTGATTTTTCATATAAACAAGCAGCCAAAGTTTATGGTAGTTTCTTCTTATACTTTTTTTCTGTGAATTGCTGATTATTAGTTGTCCATTAATCATTCACTCAATGAAAAATTCGGAGTGCCCATTGACTGTAGAATTAATAACGTAGGAAGAATGGAAATTGAGATGCATATTGACTGCCAACTGATGCCTAAAGTAGCCAATGACTTCAGATTTTTGACCATATACTCAATAACTTTGCAAAGAAAAATTGATCATGCAAATTAAGACTGAAACCACCTCTCTACACTTCAGAAAGAATGTCCAGAGTTTTTTTTTTTTTTCTTTTTTTGATTACAAGAATGTCCAGAGTTTTAGTTTTAGATAAATGTTGAGTTTACAAAACTCAACTATATAAGTCACCAGTGATAATTAAATGTCATAAACTGATTAGCTATATTCAATCTTTGATAACATTAATTTATGAGCTTTAGTTTGGACTCATCTCGGATAGTCGACAAGTCTATAAAATATCACCGTCTTGAGTTTAAAGACTAACAGTCGTCTTCATGTTATAAATCTTCGACATCAATTAGTTGTATAATCAAATTAAATATATCTAATAATTGATTTCAAAGATTTCAAAACCACGTACGCTTACACTTATCCTTTATAGAGAATGTCTTCAATTTTAGTATAATCTTGAGTTTAACAGACTCAACTAGCTAGAGAAGTCATCAAATTAATGTATTGATGGTCGATTATTAACAATTAAACAGTAACCCATTTTATTTGATATCTATTTTTTTTAAGTTGTAGTGTGAAGGTATCTTTCGCTAGCTTGTGAAAACATTCTTAATAAATATTTTTTTAAGGATTTCCTAGAAAGTTACAAAAGAAAATTTACATGACATTCATCATAGTAAATGAAATAAATATTATTTCAAGTTTTCCTATCAGGAGTACATGGTAGACGTCAATCTTTCAGTTTTATATAAGTAGACTCACACAAATAGGGATTTTCTAGAAAGTTACAAGAGAAAATTTACTTGACCTTGATTATTTTTATTGAATATATCCTTTCTAGTTATTGTTGCTGGAATTTTGAAAATTTTCATTAAGTGATATCATTCTTGTGAATATTAATTTATTATGTATACACAAGCGATAGGCATCACTAGTTGATATAAACTATAAGTATTGGTATTAATATATAAAGCGCTCAACTATGCGTTTAGTCACTGATATCTTAAAACTTTGAACTGCTCATGAATATAACTCAGAATTTCTTAAGGATAAGAAGATAATCGAGAACGCAAGTAATCTTACTTCAAATTTTCAATTATTAAACTGACTTACTTCTTACCAAGAATTGATGTAAAAAGACATTTAGATTAAACATATGTTTAAATTAATATCCTTACATGTAAGAAATCATTATTCATTTAAAGAAGGTACACGTAAGGCACATTTACAACTTAACATTACATTACTAATTATATCATTTTATGGTTTCTTTCTGAGAGGTTGTTCCTTGAAGAGTTCAACGAAGTGACAAAATTTTTTACATATAGGACTTGAGAATTTGACAAATGGCATATTTAGATAAATAATGATTAACGACAAAGGCATAAACCCTTCACGAAGGATCCTGAAATCTGTATATATATTTGGAAGCCCTAATCCATGTCTTCTAAGAATTTTCATAATATTTTACTTTTAACTATGTATTTTTCTTACAGTTATTGTTGAAATCTAGATTCAAGGGGCTGATTTAATTAGCTTAAATAATTTTTTCTATAGTTCTAATTATAGTTTTATTAGCTTCAGTAGAAAAAAATGGTTGAATATAGTATGAAGGATAGGAAAGTGACCATGGGGGTATAATTTTTATAAAAATGAAATTATTTCTTCATGGTGACACTAAGGTTCAAATAATTCATAATAGGAGCAAAGGCTTTGCCCTTTTCCTTGATTTCCTCATAATGAGGAACAATCTCAATATTTTGATCACAACTCATTCAACATGCTAGGCAAAACCGAAAGCCTTTGTACTGGAGGTATGCTGAAATTGTTTGACATGATGACCAATACCCAAAGTTACATTGAAGGACTTAAACTCATTGTAATAAAGCACAAGCTTTAAGATGTGTTCTTTAAATACCAAACACTTTATTATAGTAAGTGTTTTTTAATAAGGAGAAGCGATGGCTCTTTTGAGTTTTGATAAATTAACTAAACCTCTTTAACATTCATGAATCCACAGCCTAAGCACACTTTGTTAAAGATGTGCTATTATTCGCAAAAGGTCTTAGTAACAATATTAGAATAGCCATTAAGTGTAGTAGGAGTATTCATCTTTAGGATCAAGACAAATAGTACAATTACTAAAGTACAAATCTAGGACTATTTTAATGGTCTTTTTAATTAGTCCCATACAATTTTCACATATGATAATGATAATTACATAAAAATAGAAGTGGGAACATAGAAACAACATGAATGTAAACCAATCATATATACAACATATTCAAAAACCAAGTTTCACACAAAATCCAACCAATGAATTACGCACAAATGTCTTTCCAATAAAAAAAACCCAATTGCACATTGAAAGGCTTTCAAAACAAATGTCTTTAATATCTCTGTACCAATAGGGTGTAAGAAATATTAAGGAATCAATTTAAATATTATTATGCAACAACAGAAGCATTACCTCCCCCCAAAACATGTGTGTGTGTGTATGTATGTATATATATAATTAACTGCTTCAATCAAATTAACTAAAACATTCTTGTAATTTGTCTCATGATAAGTGAGTATGCAATCACAAAATATCAACAGCCAAAGTGATTGTTATAGCAAGCAAAATCACTCAATTATGCTCCAAAATTAACACTAGTAATTATTTGTAATAAAGGTGCACTAAGAGTGTGAGCATTCGAGACTAATGACATGGAATTCAACATTACATAATTAATGGTCAAAATTACAAAACAAACCATGTATAGTTACAAATTATGTCAAATTAATGATTATTTTAAATTAAATTTACCAAGACACCCTTATCAGCAGACCCATGATAAGTGAGTACATAATCATAAAGTGTCAATTTTCCATTACCAAAATTACTAGGATCACATTCTTAAAATCCACACAAAAATTGAGATTTAATTTCAACATGATAAGACAGATAAAGTGCATAAATCTGTAAAAAATAAAATTAAATTTGACACACCAAAATACATTAACATTGAGTGTGAAAAATATATTGCACAAAAATATATACAGATTATGCACAAAAATCTTTAACCCAAAATTCAAAGAGTACATATTTGAAGTGTGGAATATTAGAGAAAATAAAAAAAATCATATTTTGGGCATTCAAAAAATTCCACAAAAATCACCATTGAATATAAAATGAAAAATGGATGTGATTGGGCCAAAGTTAGGTTGGAAAAACCCTTCTTGCTAGGCTCACTCACTCTCCCCTCCCACTAGGGGGCATAAATGGGCATGCATAAAGGACATTGTCTTCAAGATTGGAGCTTGAAGCTCTAGCCATGGTGGAAATCCGCCATTTTTGTATCATGCAAGCTTCAAAAATGTGTGTTTTAACACATTTTATCACTACCAAGTTACAATAGAAGCATCCATAAACATAAATCAAGCAACTAGAGTTCAAATGATGCAATTTGATGAAGAAAACAAAATAACCCAAAAAAAAATCTAGGAAAATTTTTTCTTCAATTCACCATGGATTCAACCAATTTCAACTAATTTAAAAACATTATAAGCTCAATGATTCTTAAACAAAGAATGAAATTAAAAACACTCAAAATGGTTTTCTTAATGAAGAACACGGTGAATAAGTTCTTCCAAATATATATATATATATTCTTCTTTCAATTCAACATAAATCCAACAAGTTCTTTGCAATTAATCAAGTCTAATAGTGTTATATCTCATGAAAAATGGTTCTTTAGCAAGAAATTGAATTAAAACACCATGATTTGCCCTATAAAGAAGATTCAAAACTTTCTAATTTTTAAAAATTATTATTCTAGTACAACAAGGTCAAGTAACAAATAAAATAAAACCTAGATACGTGAATAATAAGAATCATAGATAAGCAATTCATAAGCTTGTATTAAGAAGAAACCAAATCTCAAATAAAGAATCATACATGCACATGAATAGTAACAAATTTTGAAGCTCAAATATCTTTTAGCACAAATCAATTCATGAGACATGTAATACATTAAATTAATCTTGTAACAAAATGAATAAATCTTTAAACTTTCATGCTCAAAATAAGCAAACTTTTAGGTTTCACTAAAGCATGCTATTATAAAGCTCTGATGCCAATTATTAAAATAAATTCGGAGAAAAGTTTAGGTTATACAAAATCTAATGCTAGAATCCTTTGGTTGAATTAATCAAATATTCAGCAATTAGTTTAAAGAAAAAGAACTACAATTCACTTAACCCATAATTGTTCTCATATTAAATCAACAAGGTTAACATATGCACACACACATACATAACTGCCGCTTGGCTTATTTAACAAGCCACTTTGGCTTGCTTCATAAGCCAACTTGTTTTACAAGTGACTTTTCTTTTTTAACAAACTAAGCGGATTTATTATTTGCATGTATGATAACAAATTTTTTCACCAATAAAAATAAGATAACTAGTTTAATAATGGATAGTAAGTTGGGGTCTTGTCTTTAATGGATTTATGGATAATCTAACATATTACAAGTTATCTATAATACAAAATCAAATCTATTCAATGAATGCTAAATATAAAAATAATTATTTGATATTAAACACAATCTTTTAATTGATCTAACAATGCATTAATCCACAATTAAATATTCTGTATTCACATATACAAAAATGTTCATTATCTTATGGAAAGTGTGTTAGGTGCAGTAGCTTTCTTGTGATCTCCATTCTGTTTTAGATGCATACTATCACTAGCATTCTTATTTACACTATATTGCGCCATCGATGAATCATCATCCCAATTTCCACCAGAGGAGCCAATCTGCAAAGCACCAATCACCCTATACAACTTATGACATCCACATCATTATTCCTTTCATTATCTGAAGTAGAATCAAAAGGAAAATCAGCTTCATCTTCCAACATAGTATTATTTGCGGCGTACAGACCACCATAGTCAGCAGAAGAGCTAAAGGGAGCCTTGAATCTGTGATAGATATCATTTGTGTTTTAATGTCTGCTCTACATTTTGCACTATTCAATTATTTTTCCTCTTCTACATTTCAGATATACCTTAACCCTGAAACCTATGTAATCATATGTGGCAACCAACTCAACCTCTGTTTGACACCTCAAATTAATTTAATGAAAATTATGCCACGTGAATAGGGTAAGGAGTTAGATTTTAATGGTTCGAAAGTACAGGGACTAACACTTTAATGTTTGGAAAGTATAGGGATTGTTTTTTCAAAAAATAAACTATAAAAGCCAAATTAAAAATTAAAGTAAACTAGAATGACCAAATTATTAATTTTTCCAAAGATTTTTAACTCAAAAAATTTTATTTACACATGTTTGAAGTTGGTAAATATAAAAGATTTTTAAAAAATTTTATATTTTTAGTTCTTACAGTCTCATTTAATTTTTGAGTGATCTCCATAGTTTGATTTTGCAAACCTTCCATTGCACTTTTCTGGCTTTCTCTTTGACTCAACCTTTCTTGCTTTCTCTTTCACTTAGTTGTGGCCAGAGGCGAGACAACTGCTGAAGCTTTAAGGGGTAACAATTTATTCTCTTTCTTTTGGAGCTTTTAGGGTTTTAATGCGCCTCTGATTTTGCTTTTTCTTCTATCTTTTGGGTTCTTGTGGATTGTTGTATTTCTTTGTTCACCGATGCTTTTGCTTGTTTTGAATTAATATGTTGTTCCTCTTTGCTTAGGATAAACTAGGATGGAAGAGCTGGACATACGAAAGTTCCATGCTTAGCAAAAGTGATTGCAATGACTAGTCTCTGTTTAACTTCATTTCGTTCTCTTCAGTGACTAGTCTCTGTTTTCCAACATAAACAAGTTTTCCTTGCCTGTATTTTGAGATGCTTTAATGGGTTTTCATTACTTCAGCATTTCTGGCTATTGGAATATTGTTCTTAAGATGCCATAATTTCTTTTTAGCATTTTGCATATTTTACAAAATAGAATAGAGTTCAGTACTTTTCTGGAAGCGTTGAGTTTGATGTTATGTTTGTATGAATTTGTAGTTTGTTTCATAATTGAAATTTTGGTCGCCATTAGATTTGACAAATTTTGATTATGGTGTAAATAGCCCTGAGAAATGGGTAAGCATAGCTTGCATTCACAGTCAGACCATCTTGGAGTGGTGAGATGCCATTCCTACCTTCTTTCAATCTTGCCAATAGAAATGGGGAATATGTACTGATCAACATGCAACATTAATAAGTCTTTGTCTTTCAATCAAATGTGAGGTGGGAAGTGCTGTTGATCCAATGGGTTGCGTCTTCGTCCCAATGAAGAACAACAAAGCTCCAAATAAAGCCATATTCTCCAATATTTTCTAAGCTTTATAAGAGCTAGTTGGTTAGGAATGGCCCTTATCTCAAATCTCAGCCATGGCAAATTTCATACCCTTTGCATTTATTGATTATTCGATCGATCTTGCTTCTGCTATTGCTTCATGATGCTAATTGTTTGTCTGGGTGTACTTAATTTGTCTGCATGTGTTAAGAATTGCTGTTGAGCTTAATACTTCAATAGAAAATCCTGCATACATGTGGTAAGGTGTTGGACTTTTATATAAAAAGATGGTTTCATCTGTGAAGTTGTAAAATTTACTTTGTGAAAAGGATTTGTTTCACTAAAACCTGTATAAGCAACTAAGTGACTGGTTCTAGTTCTCAACCAGAACAGGAAATTTAAGGCTGAGTAGTTGCTTCATTTGGGGGGCAGCACTACAACAACAACAACAACAATAACAAAGCCTTTTCCCACTAAGTGGGGTCAGCTACATGAATCAATCAACGCCATAAGCACTTATCGTAAATCATATTTTTAGACAAACCATTTAAATCTAAATCTCTCTTAATAATTTCTCCTATAATTTGGGGGGCAGCACTAAGCAAACGTTTTTGATAGAAAGACAAAGCCTTCTTTAATTTTGAATTTCACTGATGGTACCTTAATTACTTCTTTAATACATATATTATAGCCTACTAAGTCCTTTTGTCTAACCAATATTTATAATAAGCATATTCAACTTGAAAACTTGCTTCCAAACACTCAGACACATGAGATTTCTGTATGACATGTATATGACACTCATCCACTGGTCTCAAATTAAAAAAAAAAAATTGTTGTTGTGGCTTCTACATGTGAGTGCAACATAACCAATTAAATGTACCCTTTAGTTTTTTCAAAGAAGCATTTATTAATTAAATTTGTTTAGGTTACGTGTGGTTCTCTGTTGGAGTTCATTTCACATTGTTTTTTGTTTTTTTTGCCAATAATTTATGAAGCAATTGTTCTTTAACTGGTGGGAATGGTACCCGTTTATTTTCAAATTTGATTCATTCATAGATAATCTTTATGCATGTACTAATTGTATATCTCTTCATAAAAAATAGGCTAATCTACTCTGTGGCTTAAGTGTAATTTATGTTTTGTCACGGAAACAACAGAACAGATTTTAGAACAAATTTATTCATGATTGTACACATTTCTTACATGGTTCCATGCATACGAGAAGAGACAAAACCTTACAGTCTTAAACCCAAATAAGGCATAGTTTACCTTAATAATATTTAATATTATGGTTTTAGAAAATCCTCAAAAAGAAAGGCTTTTTTGTTTTATTAAGAATTTGACACTTTATGTCTAGGCAAAGTGTATTATCTATCCTGGACTATCCGAGGTGATGATATTTTATAGACCTATCGACTATCCGAGATGTCTATCCTGGACTATCCGATCGACATTTTATGTCTAGGCAAAGTGTATAACAAAAGTTACCTCCTGCAGAGGACTTGATTATTGATTGGGGTGCTTTAATTTGTCTTCCATTTAAGATGTAAAGTTTGTCATTTATTATACAATGTACTACTGGGATTAATAAAGAAAGGTGCCTCCCACTGTGTGTATGCCTCTTCCCTTTTCTTCTTTTGGATTCTATAGTACAATCTCTGCTTCCCCTCTTGTGGTCCTTTTGCTTTTCTTCTGATTCTTTTTCTTAATCCTTATTCATTTCCTCCCCTCCCTTTCTTTACTTTTCTATATATGCACAAGTTTCAAGTCTTTTTTTCCCCCTTTTGCCTTGCTATGAATTGTCAAGATTTTTGGGTTTTTGCGTATTTGGCCTAACCATTCAAAAACCAAAAGCATAAACAAAGTGAATCTTGCACATGTTTTTAAAAGAGCAGGTTTGGACTATTTTGTTGTAAAAGTTTTGTTCTGTTACATCTTTTGTTTGTCAAGCTTTGGTGTCTCTTCCTTCTCAATACTTTCCCTTGTCCGAAGGTCACAACACTTTCTTTTTCTATTTTAGAGCTGAAATTTTTTATATAAGCTACGAAAATATTATTCAGATGAATACCTATCACATTACTATCTCAGTCATGTTAAAATAGTGTTATGCTCCTTTGTATTGTGTGTGTATGTGTGCTTCATATTTGTTTTGACATGTTTGCTCTTTGTGCGAGTTTCCCTACTGTCCATCAGTGAACATGTTTTATTTGGAATTTATTATATCAACAATATAGGGGAGCTGAGCTTCTTGACATGTTTCAGAAAATCTATTCTTTTGGGCTTTAAATGCCCAAAAATGGGCTATAATGTTCACATTTTTCTAATTAATTGCTATCTTCATTTTCTTCTTGACAAAACAATGTCTCAAGAATGTCACCTGAGCAGCGTGGTAGTTTAGTTTTCGAGCTGGATGACTCATACATGGGACAAATGTTGAAATTGAATTTACTATCTCTGTTGTACTTGAATTGTTCATATCAACTAAAAAGAAATTTCAAACTTGTAGCAAGACAAGGTGATTTTTGTGTAAAATGGATGTGGGCAATAGCTGTGCGAATCATACTTTATATGGCTAACACTTTATGTTGTGAATGGGTTTTCCAATTTGCATTTGAATTCTAGTATGGATTATTGTTTTCAGGTTTAATCTGTACCATAGTTAAACATGCCAATTGATTTTCTTTTTCAAATGTTTATGCAGACTGCACAAAGAGGTGTATGAGCTGTCTTTTGATCTAGTGAGTTGGGTATTAAATCTTCATCTGAGGTAACCTCCACACTGTATTCTCATTTGCAACTTTTTTTGGCATGATGTAGCTGGTTGCTGATGGGTTGTATTTTTTGTTTTCCGTTTCTGTTATTTACGCCTACATGCTTGAGTCCAAATGCTTATTAATATGATTATTTGATAATTGATATATATATATTGATATGTTTATTTGAGAATCATCACTTTTGATATGATTATTGATGTTTATTGGTGCTTTATGCAACAAATTAATTAACTGAGTTCTTGTGCAAAATTAAGATATTTTTATAAGTTGATACAGAATGCAAGTTCTAACATCAAAATGTGTAAGCAGCTTAGTAAATAAAAAGTGAACATAATATGGAAATTAAGTCAAAGCAAAAAACTACGAGCACACAATGAGCTCATATCATGAAAACTACAGCATAGCTCCATTGCACTACTTGTTTTTATAATAAAGTACAAGTTCATAAAAGAAAGTTTCACATAAATATATATAATGTGTTAGCAATCAATAAAAATTTATCAAAGTGAGTATTTTAAGGGATAGAATTTGCTTACTTTTCTGAGCTCCTATTAGTTATCATGCAAAGTGCGTGTAGGTTTGATGTTTAGTACAACCCACTTTGCTTTGCTTTTGCACCAGCAATTATGTAATGTGTACAAGGAGAACACTTTGTGGTGCTCAACTTGACCTTGTGCACAACAGCTCGTCAAAGTAAGCACAGTTAGAAATTTAAAAAGAATTTCACTTCAGTCACCAATATTAAGAAACAAATCGAATTGGCTCTGTTTTTCTTCTTAATTTTTTTGTCACTCTCGTGAAAAGTAAACATTATTTTTTAATCAAGAACTTTGCAAATTTTTTTTTTAAAACACAATCCTTAAAAGGTGAATAAGAAAAACTAGACATAGATTTTGTTAGTTTTCAATTTCTAGATTGTATGAATTTCTATCTTAAAAATATCTTATTTGAGAAACCATGCTCTTGCAATGTCTAATTTGGTTGCTGCAGGTTATCTGTTTGTCAAACCTCTCTCTCTAAAATTATACTAGTTATTTTAATTTTGATTCTATTAATATTCAGCAAAACTATGTGTTAAACTACTAATTTTGGATTAGAAATACATGCTGATTAAAACTTTTTTATCTTAGTTTAATTACTTGAATTAAGGTCCATCAATAAACATGGTTCAAAGTTTAGCTAAACCATTAAGGGTGTAGATGATCTCACATGATATTTAATTATAACCAATTCATCTCTGAAACACACGAGCATTTCCCTCATTCTTGAACATTTTTTACAAATGAGAGCTGCAATAGACACAATTGGGATTAACCTTATATGATTCAACTCAATTACTAGCTAGCTAGGAGAGTTCCTAAAATATTTATAGATACTAGCTAGCTAGAAAGAAAATTCTCAAAATACTTATAGGTACTAACTAGCCAGAAAAACTCCTAAATACCATCTCTTATGAAATTCAATCCCTTCTTATATATATTTATTCTATTCTGAGGTACCTATTAAAAGTTATGCTAGTTCTAGAAAAGCTTCTCTAACCAAGGGTTCATTTAACTAACTTTATTTTCACTAAACACCTCTTAATAGTCTAAAAGGAGGTGCTCAACACTAAGTCATATTCTCCAGGAAGTCTGCAACTGATTCTATTCATGCAACTCAAACTAAAATGGCTAAAAACTCCATAAAGAAACCTAGGTGCTGCCATGGCCTGCACCAAAAATTCTGGATATATATAGCAAAATTAATGACACATATGCAAACTTTGTAGCTTCTCAAATTATCAAAACCAAGTTCCTAGCATTCAAGGCTTAGTAGAGGAATAAAAAGGGTGTATAATGTGAATTAAATTTCCCATAAGCTCATGGGCTAAACCACATAAAAGTCTATTCCATCTTCTCAACTTGCACATGACAGAAAAATGAACAATTTTGGGCCTCATTTATCGACTTGAACTTTACCATTCCTTCATGAATTTAAGTTAAAACTTTATCCCCTTTCTTAAGTATCTAGGTGCACCATTAGAGCTCTTAAGCTACCCTAAAATCTAGCTAGAACCACCACTAAGCTCCATGACAACAGTGACTACAATGACAACAAAAATGATAGAAAAATTTATGCTTTAAAACTTCATAGTTGGACCTAAACGTAACCAATTCTTCATGGTTTTAAGCTGGGACTTTTACCCACTTTCTTAAATACCTAGGTTCATCATTAAACACCTAAGCCACCCTAAAATTTGGCCAAAACAGCCCTTACAACTGAGACAGCAGAAAAGTAAAATTGATAGCAAAATAGTTGATTCAAGAGAGCAAATTGCAACCTAAAAACCCATTCTACGTGGCCACAAGTTCCTAAATTTCTTCCAACAAGTTATAAGCACTTAGTTAAGTATGTCCAAACTGAAAGCTCCTTAAAAATACGAAGAATTTGAATTTAGAGCATACCGCAACCCTTCTATTACATTAGAAAAACCATGATAGCAAATTGCCTCATTTTGGCCACCAATTGGCAAACACAAAATGAGGTAAACACCTCCTAAGATCACCAAACCCCATTTTTGAATAATTTTTAAATGCCTAAAGAAATATGCCCAAGCACAAAAACCTTTATAAAAATATATGGAACAAAATGTGAGCCCCTCAAACTCACTTTACACACAAACACATAAGGAAAACTTTTAGTCTTCTTACCATTTGGGTTTCACATGCCCAAAATTCACAATTTGCATCCAATTGACTCCAAACCATTTCCAAACATAAATCAAATGTCCAAATTCACTATTCTAAGTTCCATAATCATTTAATCAAGAATTTCTCTATAGGTTCATGCTAAACCCCTAAAGTGCTCTCTTAAAAACCATGACAGTAAAATGGTACTTCAAATACTCAAGTAACATGCCTAAAACTTACATACTCTATCATTTATTTGACAACCATCCCAACAAGTTTTAATTGCCAAAAGAAACTGCATTAGTCTAAAAGGAATCAACCAAATGACTCATATATTGAATTGAGTAGATCTAACCTCAAATTTCCCTCTTATGACAGCAAAATGAACTACATATGGAGTTACACTAATCCAAAACTTTGAAATGGACTATAAAGGGAAACTAGACTATCCTAAAACTAGACTATCTTAACACCTTCCAAATACTATTTTAAATTTGTTCAAGCCTCAAATGCCTTAAAATACTAAAAATGGTCCAAGTGACCATGCCACATCTTGTGAGCCGTAATTCTACTATGACATGGAAATATCTATGAGTATTATTCTAGAATATCATGATATAACCTAAAGCTTCTAAATAAAATATAATCAACTCATGTACATGACATTTCCATGCATACATCAACATCAAGTCAACCATATCTATAAATTATACATATAATGAGATCTAGTGAAGCTTAATCTCATATTAATCTCATGTATTAGGATATTCCTTAATTTACTCAAACTAAACTTTAGGGGTATTTTATATCTAATTATATGGCCTAATTCATGATAATTCATTCTTCCATTCATCCTTAACCAAGGACTAATTACACAATAACAATAGCTATTTTATTTATCATGCCTCACTTAATTAAAAATCTCTCTCCTAGTATACTTTAACTTTTATAATCCTCACTCTTTTACCATTAAACTGCTAGGTGATTATTAGGGTGTTTCACTATTTTTTCACCAATATATATATATAGAGTTTATACTTTTACAAAATTTTTGTTTGTTAGTTTATTTGTAGAATTTCTATTTAGAGATTAGAGACTAGAGAGAAGGAAGCCAGAGAAGCACTTGATAACAATGTGAGAATTAAAAATGCCTACCTTGTCTATAAACAAATATGTGACCTACCAAGAAGTTAACACATTGCACTTGGTCATAGTGCAATGATATTGATTATATGGTTGAAATTTGAAAATAAATTTTCCATTTTGATAAAATTCTCTTTGCTATGTTTTTTTGCTAGTCCTCATCCGCCATATACCCAAATTATACGTATGTGCTATTTTTGTTCCTTTGTTATGATCTTGATGATCATAACAAATGCTAAATGTCATAAAACTTTTTGCACTTTGGAATCCTACATACTTGTCATATGGTTATGTCTATGTACTAAATATTATATGTTGTACCCTCACGTAATGATTAAAAAGAATTCTCTCATTGGCATCCTAGATGTTATACTTATTTAAAGATTACTATAAGCTCTCTCTATAAGTAATCTCCTTTTACCCTGCTCTTTACAGACTTGATATATAAGCTGCTAACATCTTCATGCAAATTGTGATGCTTTTTTTACTGGTCTTATTGTTGCAAAGAGTGTGTTGGAATTTTTATGCACTATTATTGCTTTAAAGAAAAAAGGTTGATTTAGCCATCCTCCAATGTACTAATGCTAGGTGCTTTGTACTTTTGATCTTTTAAAAAACTATGCAATGATGTCTTTCTTGTGGTCTTTTTGTTAATCTTTTCTATGAATGAACAATTCTATAATTGTTTACTAGTTATTTGTTTGTATGGCATGATCTAATTATTAGCATGAAAACTAAGCAACAATTCTTTTTATGCTTTTGATGCTTAAGTGTTATTGAGTATAATTTTTTATGTTTGTGCAGAGTGTTTAAAGCTTGATTCTACACGTTTATCCTCTCTATGCTACTTGTCATGTTTAATGGTTAATTACAATTAGATGTTCTTGCCTTCTTAAGTACTTAATTTGTTATTTATTAGTAACTTTTTCCCCTTGTTCATAAATTGCTAGGGATGTTGTGAGCTACCAGTATTGTGAATGTGAGCATTTGTATTTAAATTTGGCCCTTTGGTTTTTCTTGAGAATGTTTATTTTTAGCTTGTAAATGGCTTTGATTGTTGCACAAATATTTTGATTTAAAATGTGGAGTTAAAATAGTTGCTACTATCTTATGATTCATAGTTTAATTTAATTTGGCTTTTTAGCTGAATTAAAATGGTGGCTGTTGTCCTATGGTTCATAATTTGATTTAATGTTACCTTTTTGGCATAACTTTGTGCTAAAATGTTGGATTAAAAGGGTGGTTGTCGTTCCATGGTTCCTATTGACTGTGCTATATGAAAGTAACTCTTTACTTATGTTTTTTAGGGATATAAAGTGATAATTTAAAGTATGTCATAACTATAACTATTTTATTTTTGGATTTCCTTTTGTGCTTAAGTCAATGCAAATATAAGATTTCACATAGGTTCCTTTTGCTTTTCTTCTAACTCTTTTTTTCAACCTTTATTCATTTTCTCCATTCTTCTTTTTTCTTTTTCTATTTATGCACTACCCCTTAATCTATGGATTCTAAAGTTTTTTTGAGTTTACGTGATTAATTTAGTATAAGTTTTGCTTCTATTGGACCATTTTTTTGGTCATGGTAGAATAAATTTGGTTTTGTCATTAGATCAGATTTATGGTTCTATGGTAGAACTAGAAACTTGGTTTTGTGGTAGGACCATAAACTTGGTTCTAGTTTTGTCACAACCAAATTTTTGGTTCTATGTCTAGAACCATTCTAATGATTGCCTTAATATTCTGATCTTCAAGTTTGCATACATCCTTTTAATTTGCTATTAAAATTGGACACTTTGATATACTATGAGCTAAGGCCTTCCCTTCCTTATAAACATTGACAAGTGCAAACCACTAGTGATTAGGATATAATCATCTAAACAAAGCAAGAGTATAAGTATCTGACACCCTCTTGTCAATTTCCATTAAAGCTTAGCCTATAATACTTTCTTTTTAAAAAATTTTTAGGAATTGTAAGTAGCTTCCTTGCTTGATTCTTTGATTGATTTTCCTTTCAATAACCAATAGAAAAGCTTTGCTATTGTTTATTCCATATGTTCAAGTATAGACAAGTCTTAGATTACTAATTACAAAGTCCCAAAAGACACTTGAATATGCGATTGGGTTAAAAGAATTTCTAGATTTTGCATTTTTGTATGCATCTAGCAATAGGAAAATAAGGTGTCCTTGTCATCAGTGTCAGTGTGGGTTAGCAAGATAGAGACTAAAGACGTGGTATATGACCACTTGATGTGACAATCCTATTTTCTAATCCTTGTAATTATGGTTAAATATATGATTAATAATTAATTATCAAGGTTTGAATGGCTACAATTTATCACGTTGTGTAAATATGGGAAATTTTGAACCTTGATATTAGGGTCATCACCATACCACCTCAACAAAACAAAATTTGCATAAAAGAAATCCTACTACCATAAGGGGTTTATGATTCAACCGTCCATCAGTTTCAATACCCAATAACCTCCCACAAGTGTTCCTATACCGTCTCATAATTTCACAAATCTCGCCGCGGCAAGTTGGACCTTCGCCGCGGCCAACCTATGTGGCGCCGCGGCGGAAATGTCTCCTGGAACTACTATTATCAACTCCCACAATTCTCACCTCGGCACAATATATTTGCGCCGCGACGAGTTTTGCTTCTGTCTAACCCTTATTTTATTTCCTCGACTCGTGTCATGGCAGGACATAATGCGCCACGGCGAGTTTTGATTCTGTTACCCTCCTGGGCAATTTTTTTCGCTCTGCGCCGCGGCGAGATTTATCAGGCCACGGCATTTCTCGCCACTGTCACTCCCTGGGCCAATTTTCCTCCCTTGCGCCATGGCGTGATTGGTTATGCCACGACGCCCTTCAGCTCTGTCTCTCATTTGGCTGCAGCGAAGCCTTCTTAGCCGCGACAAAACTCCCTCCTGTGACTGCATTAGCCAAATTTCGCCCCCTACACTCCAAACCTCATCTTAGAAACACTCCAGGTCCACCTTCCCTTATTTTATGTGACTCTAATGGTGTTTATCTACCCTGTTTACCCATTAATTCGTCTATTACCATTGCAAAACTTAAATACTATTTCCTACTTGTCCAATTAGCTCATATAAGCAATTTCATGAATATATAACAGCAAGAACACATGCATTAGCAGCAATTGACATCCCATGCACATTCCATAGAGATTCCATTCAACAATAGCTTATGTCCACATCCAAGACATCATATGACTATAATTCCCATATGATAATCCATATCACAATCTCAACAAAAATACATATATAATGCTATAAGTTCATACATTAGTATTCAACTATAATGAGATTTAAATTCTTAACGGTTACATTTCAATCAAACAAAATATGAATGCCTACACTTGGCAACATGATTACATGATGATGCTATGTAAACAAATAACAAAATTGTATCTACCCTATTCTACTCAGACCAAGTGTAGCTCCCCACACCCGGCCTCAGCTCATGGATGTTCATCCACTTGCTTACCCTTATCCTTACCCGAGGAACCTTCACCTGAAATATTAATTCCATAAAATGGGGTGAGATATAAATCTTAGTAACCAAGGCAATTCCATCATATATCTAATTTAATTAGCATATAAGTATGAATCAAAATCAACATCAGAATCATATCCATCATATCAGCAAATGAATCAATTAAGCTATCATGATTACTATCCCATACTAGCAATCATATTATCACATGTTAAAGGCCATTAACACCGGGAGAGGCCCGTCCACGACACCTACTCCCTATTGAGCACAACCAGGGCTCAGTGCATCTGGGTTTAATCATAATTCGGTGCTCGATCGAAGTACATGTACGGGTGGCAGCCGCACCACAGCTCCACCATGGACTCACAAGGTCCAATCACAATTCAACAGATAGCCAACCGATTCATTCAACATTTCAAATCATTCATATAAAACAACATATGAAATTAAATCAAATATATATATAGAATTGATATAAACCCGGTTACCTCACTTGTAGACACTTGCAACAGTCACCAATGGTGCAGAAATCCTCCTATAACCACATCATCATAGAATTACTACTCTAATTCATCATTAACAGTTACAATCAGTACCCAAAGAATTTAAAATGCTAATGACTACCTAAGAATCACTTACCCAGCCACTATAAGTCTCAATTTCGGATTAGAGTGTCCTTTACCAGAAAACTCAATATTCCACCCATAATCCTAAGCAAATTCGTACAAAATTAATACCCATTTTATAAGTCAGCTATGGGGGTCTCAAATTAACAAATGAGGCATTAAAATGGAGGGTTTAAACTCACCTAATGTCAGCCCTAACCTCAACCTACGAATTTCACCAAGAAAATCTCCAAACACCCACATTTTAGATTTTGGGTAGGATGAAAATGCTCTAAATGAAAAACTAATCAGGCCAAATTAAAGAGAAAGATGAGGAGATTAAGTTGTATAACTATTACCTTGGCTAAATCTTGCTCTAAATGTGAGAAAATGCAGAATTCTTGCCCCAAACCCTAGCCTTCTCTCTAAGCTTCGAATTTGCTTCTTGAGTTTCAGCAAATGAGAAAGTGGCTAGAGTATTAGGGTTTTAGTTGGGTCAAATATGGGTCATGGGTTGCTCCAATGTCTATCTTCACTTGGGCTTCAGATTTTTGCTTGTTGGGCCAGTTTTTAGAGTGTTGGGCTGCAGAATTTTGTTGGGCCAGTTCTTATACATTGGGTTGCTGAAGTTTAATTAAGTTTGGGCCAAGTTTGAAGAGCTCAAGAATGTGGGTCTGCACAAGGGTTATTGGGCCACTTAGAAGAGTCTATACAAGGTGAATTTTGGGCCTCCATCACACTAAATTGGGTTGGGTCTGCACCTAACCCATTGGGCCTCCATTAGCCTCTTATCATGATCTATTAATTTAAGACTAGATAGGATTTCTATCTCAATTAAATCTCAACCCATATTAATTATTCCTAATTAATCTAATTCGTGATTAACACTTTAATTAATTATAGGGTGTTACACTTGATGTGTAGCTAGTGTCCACCAGGCTATACCAGTTGGCTATCTCATAGAGAGTTTAGGACAATAGAACCCCAAGAAGCCTCGAATGTTAGGCAGGATGATTTGCTAAGTCAAGACCATTTGTCCAAGCAAGACCTAATGCACGACATGATCCCAGACGCTTTAGTCTTCCTAGGCATCAAAGGGCTTAAACACTTCTTGTGTTGCTTGAACCATTATATAGAGATGACAAGATAGAGTGTGAAAGGAATAATAGAGAAAGTGTATCCTATAATGAATTAGCAGATTTACCAGGGATTGCAATGAGGAATTGTATGAAGGACGTACAAAGTACTCGAAGTTGTCATTTATGATTAAATTCTATTGTCTTATGTCAAATGACTGACAAAGTAATGTCTATGATATTGGAGTTATTGCAAGATGCTTTTAAGAATGCAAGGTTTCCAAGTTCATTCTATAAGGCCAAGAAAATAATTAACAAGCTAGGGCTTAATTATGAGAAGATTGATGCATGTCTAAATGATTGCATGTTATATTGGAAAGATGATGAAAGTAGGGAAACATGCAAAGTTTATCACACATCCAAATGGAAAGATAAGGGAAAAGCTAGTTAGTTATCAAGCAGTGGTAAAAAGAAAATAACGAACAAATCAATGAAGGTTTTGTGATATTTTCCATTGAAGCCAAGATTGCAAAGATTTTTTATGTCTTCTAAAAATGCCAAGGATATGAGATGACATGCCATAGATAGTAATGCAAATGGTTTTATGAGGCATCCTAAAGATTCTAAGCCTTGGAAGTCATTTGATACAATTCATCCTAACTTTGCTTCAGATCCATGCAATGTGTGACCTAGCTTAGCTAATCCACTCAACACCTTGAGTATTAACTACAACATATGGTTAGTGGTGCTTCTGCCATATAACTTGCCTTTATGAATGTGTATGTAGCAACCCTCTATTCTAGGTAAGTGAATGCTAAGGAATGATGTAAATGTTTACTTATAGCCTTTGATTGAAGAACTGAAGGAGTTGTGGAATGATGGATTTGAAACATATGATTCATCATTTAATTAATTGTTTATCATGCGATAGCACTTATGTGGATGATTAATGATTTCCTTGGACTTGGCACCTTATTTAGGTGGAACATATACATTGGGTTAGCTTGTCCTTGTTGTAATTTTTATTCTAAATCTTGTCATCTTTCTCATAGGAAAAAATGGTGTTTTATGGGCCATTGACATTTTTTGGAAATGGGATATAGGTTTAGATTAAATTGAGTTTGATTTGATGGCAATATTGAGTTGGGAAACCTACCAGTTTTACTAGGCTTGAAAGTTTTGAAACAAGTGTAGCATATTGATGTCATGTTTGGTAAGAGTCCGAAAGTAGATATTGGAGGGAAAGATCGCATGGAAAAAAATGTTGAAGTGAGTGACTCTTAGTAGTGGAGGAAGAGGAGTATATTTTTCAACTTTTGTATTGGGAGTTTAATTTATCACAACACAATCTTGATGTTATGTATATTAAGAAAAATGTGTGTAACAATGCACTGTATATGTTGCTCAATGAACCAGGTAAGGCAAAAGATCACTTAAATGTTCAAAAGGACTTGCTATCTTTGGGGATCAAACCAAACCTATGGCTTGATGATAATGGAAAATTTTGACATGCTTTGTACACCATGAGAAATGTGGACAAAGATAAATTTTTGATATCCTTCAAGAATGTGACTATGCTTGATGTCTATTATAGCAACATTTCTAGTTATGTTGATTTTTAAATATTGCAAGGTTTATGGAGTAAAGAGTCATGACTCTCACATTCTTATGGAGCAATTGTTACCGTTAGCAATAAAGTGTTGCTTGATTGGGTATGTGGGTATTAATGGATTTGTGCTCATTTTTTAAGCACCTTTATGGAAAAGTGTTGGTTACATAAGAACTTGAGTAGCTTCAGAAGCAAATTGTGTTAACCTTGTGCCATTTAGAAATGTTATTCCTTTATTGTTTTTTATAGTCATGGTTCACTTGACTATTCATTTGATTGATGAGGCCAAGTGTGGAGGGACTGTATATTATCGATGGATGTATCCTATAGAGAAGTAAATTATTTATCTGAATATGTTTTTTTTATGGATTTAATTTTGTTGCAATTTACAAAATAACTTTGACTATTAATTCTTTAGGTATTTAGGACATTTGAAATCCTATATATATAACAGGGCCCAACCAAAAGGATCTATAGCTAAAGCATACATAGCTAAGTAGTGTTTGACATTTTCATTGAGGTGTTTGCATGGAATTGACATCAAATTCAATTAGGTTGGGCATGTTAGTGATCACTTTGATGATGTTACCTCAAATCAAGCCAAAACTATTTCTCTGTTGATAGGCAAACCAGTGGGACATGGTGAATATTTCAATTGGACACCTACAGAATTGCATCAAGCACATTAACATGTGTTGTTTAATTGTGAATTCTATATTGCAATCTATAAGAAGGATGATAGAGAATACATTAATGAGGTGGTAAGGTCCATTGGTGTAAGTTTGAAATATGTATTATGATGAGTTTTGAATTTGTTATTAGCTTGATTTTATCTTTGTTTATGTACAAGGTTAGTTCACAAACTTAAAAAATGTCTTAAAAAGTATAGCTTTCATGTTGGTAGGAAGGGTTGAGTCACTTACATATGCCTTGTTATTGTAATTGCAAGTAAAAAATGTTAGAAATATTACTATAATCATTTATAAATGTTAGAGATATTAACATGTTATGAAAAATTTTATAATCAAGTGATTAAAATTAAATCATTGTCACCTTCATATATAATTTATTTTATTTTATTTTTCTGGTCAGTCATATCTTCGATTTAAAATCAAGTTCTAGCAACAATGTATGATGAGTTTGTGCTTCGTTAACACTTCAAGCCTAGATTGAAAAAAAAGGAATCTAAAGAAAATAAAGAGGTGAGAATTAGTTATTTTGGCTAACTTTCTAATAATTGTTTGCAGGAAAGTATTCACAATCTTGAGTTGCAAGATGCCTCAACATTTACAGTTGGCCAACATGATGCTTTGGGACAGATTTTACATCAAGAGCATTCAGGAAGGGTTCAGGGCCTAAGATTTGGCCCTACACCATCCAAATCAACATAAACTTGGTGGTGGTTGTTTTGGCAACTAGGAAAATGATGTTCCACCTAAGTAGCAATCCAAAAATGATGAAATAATGGCACTAAAGATTGTTGTCTGGTATATCTTAAAAACTTTTTGGGAGATATGCCCCCACCAACTAAGTTTGTACACATTTTCAATGATGAGGTATAATGTTTTAAATTCTACATTTAAAGGTTTAGATCTATGTTATTTTATTGTTTTGGCTTTGGTACTAAAAACCATAAATGGGATGACTACTCACATAATAAAAGTTATTGGTGTAACTTGTGCTGAAATTGTGCTAAAATTGTATTGTAACTTTTGGTGCAACTTCTACTGATTATTGTGTTGATTATTGAATGACCTTTCATGATCTCAATAACATAAAGGATCCTTATTTAATGTTGAGGAATGTTCAGAGATTGTTAAAATCTATAGTATTATGCTTTTTATAAACAATTATATTAGCAAATTGTTTTGCATTCTATTTACTTTCCTGGCCAAAGAAGTGAAAAGTGGAAATTAAATAACCTTTATAGATATCATTCTTATTTGAAACAATTATTTCTTGTATTTTTCCAAATAGTGGTTTGTGAATTAGAGATTTCTTAAGAGGTATAGAAATGCAAACATAGTTTTTTTTCCTTGTTTTTATTTTTAGGAACATTAATTACATGGCTACTTGCATTTTCTATACTCTAAACTATAAGAACTTTAGATTATGGCATGAGTGGATAAGTGAGTTGCTTTCTCCTGATTTATCGATAATAATTTTGGGCTCAAGTTATGTAGGTCGATCAATTAGTAGAAAAAGAATAAGAGATTCTAAAGCTAGATAATGAAGGATCATAACCCAGCTTGCTCTTGTGGTATTAATGTAAGCATTTTTTATTTCAAAGATTGATTGATTTTGGACACCAATTAATCTTTCTTGTTGATTTGGTTGTTCAGGATTAGTAAAGCTTATCCAATGTTTAAATAAACTTATATTAACTAGCACATGAAAATGTTTATTGCTTAGTCCTTTTGATAGCTTTGATTGGAACTATTAAGGAAATTAGATGTTAAATTATGTATTGTAGTTTATTTGACAATAGTAAATCATGCTTTACAACTATGTGTCAAGCAAAAATAAAATAATATTCATTATGCTGGTATTGTCTTTCTATTTGTATGTATATATAACACTAGTAATGGAAAATAGATTCCTATGGAAAGTTTCATTCATTCCTTGGATGAAAAGGTTGTTTTCATTTTCATCCACTTAGTTAACATTACATCATTATATGCAATCTCTTTCTTTGTAGAAGACCACCTGGAAACAAGGCTTTCTTTTTATTAGATGACTTCTTTATGATATATGTGCTTATTTAAATGAAATTTCACGATCTTAGTAACATTAAGGATCCTCGTCTGATGTTAAGGAATGTTTAGAGATTTTTTAATTAAGTTGTGTTATACTTTTTATAGCCAATTATATTAGCAAATTGTGGTTAGTATGCATTTTGTAGACTTTCCTAGCCAAAGAAGTGAAAAGTTGAAATTCAACAACATTTATGGATTTCATTCTTATATTTTCCTCATATGTTCGCTATAACATGATTGCATATGATAGTGACCCTACATGATGGATACTTATAATTTTACTTGTTATGTTACCTTATGAAGCTATTGATGTAACATCTACTTTTTTAATTAGATTGGAAACTGGTATATTAATAAAAGATGACCTTAAAGTAAAATGAATTAAAGTTAAATAAAGGTAGAATATTAATTAGAATATCAAGAATCAGCTTATAAAGTCATTAATAGAGTAAAAATGGAGTCAAGATGGTTAAACAAAGCAAAATGGTACATTAGTGGAAAAATCATAATTTTGAACAAAATTTCAAAAACTCAAGGAAAATAGTTTTAAATGTCAAAATTAAGCTTACTTGGGTTTTTAGAGGTCCTAGAAATCATAAGGGCTGTTAGAATCAGTTAAAACTCTTATAGTATGTAAATTGAGTCAGATAATATTGTGACTGTAAGTGGAATTATTTTTCACTATTTTAAGCCATTTAAACTCCAAAAAATAATTTTTTTATGTGAAAGCACTCAAAATTGTGTAAAGAGAAGTTAGATCCTGAAAAGCCTAAAAAATGAGTTTGAACAGAGAGAATTTACAACCAGGGACAAAATGGTCATTTTGAAATATTATAAAAGAGGCTTCTTATGTAAGCCATGCCTCATCATCTCTAGTTATTGAATTTTCAGCTTAAGAAGCAATTAATGGCGTCCTGAGAAAGGGAGGAGAGAAAGAGATTTCAAGCCCTAATTTAGGTAAGTAAACGACTTTACTTCACCTCGCACTAATTAGGAAGATTAATTTACTATTTGAAGCTTTCTAATAGCGATTTTCTTGTCATGAAAAATTGAATTTTGGATTTGACCTAACCTAAAAAGAAGCTTTTTTCAAGAAACTATTAGGCGGAAACCAGTTTATGCAAAGAGTGCTTTGCATTGAGGTAAGTTTCTAGTTGAAACACTTGAAAAATTTTGTGCTTCTTGGCCTTATATGGTTTGGCCATAAGAGAGAAAAATAAGGGGAGGATTTTTTGTAATATCCAATATTTTAGAAAGTAAACTGAAATCCATATTGTGATATCAGAGGATCTTAAAGCAAATAGAATTAAGACCAATTAAGGGTAGGATGTTAATTAAAACATCTAAAAATGTGGGTAGGAAACTAAGAATAGCCTAAAATTAGAGCCAAAACGGTAAAACAAAGGAATTGAAAATGTAGTGGCAAAATCATAATTTCAAATAACATTGTAAAAACTCAAAAGAAAGAGTTTTAAATGGAAAAATTGAGTTTTCCAAGATTCTCAGAGGCCTTGATAACCATAGGAACTCTTAGAATAGTTAAAATCCTTCTAGTATACATTTTCGATTATTGATTGACCGGATGGTTCAATCAGATTTTAAATCTAATTTGGGTGAAATTAAATATATTTTATGAATTAGAAGACCTAAATTTTTTGATAGAAGAGACAGTTCTTAGAAAAGGAGTTGAAATGAGTTCAAATGAAGGAAACAAAGTTAAGGACAAAGTTGAAATATTGAAAAATTATAAAACCCTAGCTCCTTTATATAAATAGCCATCTCCACCTTCTTCTCCTTCATTTACACAAAATTTTTAGGTCTGAACCAGACTCAAAGGACACCCCAAATAGCATCAAAACTCAAGGAAGATTGAAGCTGTAATACCATATCTAATCACCACTTAATTTGCATCACAACTGGTACAAAATAGTTATTTTCAAGAAATTATCACCTTTAGCAGCGGAAAGTACCATTATTAAAAGCCAAAATAATTTATCTTTGGCTAGATGGACCATGTGGACTTACCAAACTTATTTTTCATTCATAACACATTTGTTCAACTAGAAATATCACATTTTAAATCATAAATTTCCGGGTACTGAGGCGTATATCACAAAACACATCTTATTTGCAATTTTCCTTGAATTCTATATTCTAATATGAACTTTGAAAATTCATAACTAATTCTCAAATCATATAAATTATAGCTTTTTGGAAAGCTCTAGATGCCCTCTAAGTACCATAAAAAGTTTAGATCAAAACAACCACGTTTGGCTTATGAAATTTGATGGAATAGTACTTTGAGTTTGGTGGGCATTTTGTAGCAAACCTAGAATTTTAGAAATTCATATCTTACTCTACACAGATCCAAATTGAGTGCTCTTAGTGGCTATGAAAATATTATGATATCTACTATATTTCTATAAAATTTCATGAGCATTGGACTTTATTTGGCCCCTAAATGACACCAAAAATCAAATTGACCATATAAACAATAACAGTGACAGTTTTTGCATAATTTGGCCAACTTTAAAAAATTATAATAAATTCTCTAGATCTCAAAAAATAGTGCTCTTTGACTCTATGAAAAGATCTAGAAGATAGCTATTTTCTTACCAAATTTCATGCAAAAACTCGTCTATTTAATTAAATGTTGGTTCAAGGCAAGGAAGTGGCTCAAAATGGTCACATAATGGCTTCAAATGGTCCAAAATGACTTTCCTCTTGAACCATGACCATTGAGCACATCCAACACTTACATTATAGCATATAGAAGCATCCAAATAGGTCCAAACCATCATAGAAATAAAAAATCACTCATCCACTTATTCTTATGCATATGTACACTAAGGCTCATACATGTCAAAAACTCACATACTCATACATTTGGTTCTAGGTTTGATTATACATCATAATTACATACTTTTACACATGCTCAATGGTTTACATCTCATGAACTTTATATACATACAAACCTTAACATCAAATTACATAAATTCCTATTCTATTGTCAAAGTCTCCTCCTTCAAGCTCTTGGCTTATATTTTTTGCTCTATGAGGCTCACCTAGATATGGTTAGATATAATGTGAGGAAGAGTGAGATTTAAAGAATTCAATAGCTCTTTTATCCTTTCAAGCATACATATATGACATATTTTATGTCAAAGAATGCAATGATGTAATGAAAACTTCTAAGATATACATAATCATTTTTTCAAGTCACATAAACTCATTCAAATCAAACATAGGCTCTAGGGACTTTTAGTCTAGTCTCACCCAATTTCTTTGGGACTTTTGGATTAGTTTTCACCCACTTTTAGGAACTTTTGACTTAGTCTCACTCTCTTTTGAGATTTTGGCTTTGTCTCACCCATTCTTAGGGGACTTTTGGCTTCTCCTCATCCATTCTAAAGGACTTTTGGTACAACCTTACCTATTAGAAGCCATCTTACATTCAAAACAAGTTTCAAGAGACATGATGGTACCAAGCATTTAATCAATGGCTATAAGCATATCTCATGATTGAAAAATTCACGCAAGCATCCAATGAAAATCAAACAACCAAGAATTGCATACAAGAAATAATAGAGAGCTACCTTGAGTCAAGAACACAAACTTTCTTCCTTGAAGTTTACTTCTGCTTCTCGGCCTCACACACACACACATCTAGGTGGAGCTTGATTTTCTTGGCCTAGGATATATCAAATAAGACACAATTACATCATTGGAACCAATTCTAACTTCACATAAAACTCTACACAACCATGTTTTACCTTATGATATACTTATGGTTCCATATAAGGGCACAATGAAGCAACCTATATAATTCATGGTCTAGGCTCTAATTTTTTACTCAATCTAAGTCTCATGACTCCATTTAAAGTTATTAGAGCCATCACAAACTCAATTCAAGGAGTTAAATATCAAGATACTTCTTTATGCCTTAAAAAGGAACCTAAACTTCCATATTTCAAACCATGGTTCCTAATTTTAAACCAATAGTTCCTTTGGTGTTTATTATTTATATCTAGACCATTTCTATCCTTAGAATCAAAGAAAACTCTCCCTAGGTGCCATTTCTCTCCCTTGGCCGAGACATACACTAGGTGAAGAACCTATGGAGTTTCATTCAATTTTTCTAGGGGTTTTGACATGCATAAGGATTCCTAGACCTCTTATAGACTTATACATACTCTTACATAAGGTAAATTATCATTAGAAAGCTTTAAAAATTGCTAGGTGCAATAAGAACCCTAGGCATCATAACTTGAATTCTAAAACTTCTCTTTTAATTCCAATTGCATATTCATGTTCTTCATGCTCTAAAACCCTTGTTCCTACCTTACTATGACTTGAATTCCTTTTCTCCTTAATGGGCCTAGGTCTGGCCGAGACACACATGGAAGAAGGAGACAAGATGAAGCAAAATAATTTATGGTCTTTTACCTTGTTTTCAAGCTTTTCCAAGGAGCTTTCTAAAGCTTCCAATCTCTCCTTCAAACTCTCTCTTCTTCCATTGAACTAGCCATGAATCAACCTCAAATCACTCATCAAACTATAGGAAAAGATAGGAGAAAGAGGAGAACAAGGTTGGTGAAGGAGGAAGCATGAAAAACCATGGATTTTCTTACCTTTTGGCTTAGTTTCTCTGGCTTCTTTTTCCCTCCTTCTTGTGTGCCACTTCAAGGAGTCTTAGGATCTATTTTTGGCCAGGAGAAAGTCGACTAAGGTGAGTGGAAGAAAGTGGGTCATGACTTATAAGAAGAAAGGCCAAGTTATAATACTTTTTTCAAAATTCTCATTTTATCCATTTTCTTGGTTCCTTCCATTTGGGCTCATTTTAACACTTTTTCGAGAACCATCTTTTCCATTATGAAATTTAAGCTCTCTAATTCATAAAATGCTTTTGGTTTCATGTAAATTTGATTTAAACATTCCTAAATGAATCTGTCAAAATTTTGGTCAATCAACACGCTAAAATATAAACCGAGGGGTTTTAACTATTCTAAGGGTTCTTGTGATTTTTAGGGCATCTGAAAATTCCATGAAACTCAATTTTTCTATTTAAGGATTCCTATTTTAAGTTTTCTAAAAATTGCCCAAAATTACCAAAAATGCCACTCTATTTTAGTCTAATTTTGTTTAGCTATTCTGGCTCTGATTTTCGCCCATCTCTAACCTTGTATCCTCACTTTTAGATGTTTAGATTATTACTCTAATTTTATTTGGTATTTAATCATTCAATTTAAGAAACTTCATTTCATAATCTCCTTAGTTTTAGGACTTTCAGAACAAATGGGTATTACAGAAGCTACCTAAGGTAAGGAAACCTAAGGAATTTGCCTATGATGTTTTTATTAGCTAGTTTCCATTCTTTCTTCACTTCTTCTCCATGGTTTTGACATCTCAAAGGAAGGTGTTTTGAATTTGAAGTCATGGAGAAAAAAGATTTTAACAAGGAACCAAACACACCAAATTAACCATCATGAAAAGCCATTTCATTTTATATATGTTTTGGTATGGAAGATTGCTTCTCCTTGTCTCTCCGTCATCCTATAGGTTTGGCCACCATGAGAGGAACATGGGAGGGGCTGGTTTTTCATTGAATCATGCTAGAAATTAAGGTTTGGAATGTAGAGATTAAGATCTTGCCATAGAAGCAGGTAAGAAGCCATGGAATGCATAATTGGGAAATTAGGGTTTTGATTATATTTAGGGATTTATAAAGCTTTCTAATGATGATTTAACTTATGTAGAGCATAATTGAATTTATAAGAGACCTAAAAAAGCTTTACAAGTGCCAAATTCCTTAGGAAAATGAATGAAATCCATAGGTACTTCTTAGAATATATGTCTCGGCCAAGGGTAGTTTCAAGTACCTAGGGAGAGTTTTCTTTGATTCTAAGGTTATGAATAGTCTAGATATGAATAATAAATACCAAAGGAACCATTGGTTTGAATTTAGGAACATATCTTGAAAGTTGAAATTTTAAGGTTCCATTATGCATAAAGAAATATCTTGATGTTAGGCTTATTGAATTGAGTTTGTGATGACTCTAACAAGTTTAAATGGAGTCATGTGACTTAGATTGAGTGAAAAATTAGAGCCAAGATGATGAATTATATGAGTTGCTTTATTATGTTACAATATTGAACCATATAGATGCCATAAGATAGAATTGATTTATGTAGAATTTATGTGAGGTTAGAGATGTTTCCATTGAGGAGAACCCTTTGTGTGTTGTTTGATTTGTTTGAGGCCAAGCAAAGCAAACCTCTCCCAAGTATGTGTGTGAGACTAAGAGGAGAAGCTAGGGAATCAAGGAATAAAGTTGTGCTTCTTGACTCAAGGTAGCTCTTCATCCATTCTTGTATGTATGTCTTGGTTATTTGATTGTCATTAATTGCTTGTATATGTGTTTGAATCATGAAACATGTCTATACTATTAGTTTAATTCTTTGATGACATTATTCTTGAATTGCTTGAAAATTATGAGATATCTCTTGATCGGTGAGGTTGTGCCAAAAAGTCCCTTAAAATTGGGATGAGGTAATGCCAAAAGTCCCTAAGTAAGGGTGAGATAAAGCCAAAAGTCTCATGGAATGACTGAAGCTAAGTCAAAAGTCCTTAAAATGGGGGAGGGCAATCCAAAAGTTTCTAAGTAATTGGGTGTGGCTAGACCAAAAGATCCTAGGTTGTTCTTGAACTTGATGGATCCATTTTCTAGGGACTTTTGACTTAGCCCTTACTCATTCTAAGAAGCTTTTGACCTTTCTTACCCCTTCCTAGGGACTTTTGGCTTCATCTTACCCATTTCAAAGGACTTTTAGCATCACCTCACCCATTAGAGCAAGTCACATTCAAAATGTCATTCAAGAGACATAATGGTGCCAAAGCATCAAACCAATAGTTATATGCATGTTTCATGATTCAAACATCTATACAAGCATTTAATGACACAAGAAATACATATAAGGAAGGATGGAGAGCTACCTTTCTCAAGAAGTACCATTTTTCTTCCTTAGTTTCTCACTTTCCCTCTTTTGGCCTCACAAGTATACTTTGGAAGAAACTTGATTTGCTTAGCCTAGACACATCAAACAATACACAAAGGTATCAATGGAACCATCTTTACCTTACACAAGTTTTATATAAGCTACTTCTAGTTTTAAGCATCCATATGGCTCCATATAGTAGTATAATGAAGTAACTCACACAACTCATTATCTTGGTTCCAATTTCTCACTCAATATAAGTCACATGACTCCATTTAAGATTATTAGAGTCATCACAAACTCAAATTAAGGAGTCTACTACTAAGTTGCTTCTTTATGCATAATGGAGCCTTAAACTCCCAACTTTCAAATTATGGTTCCTAAATTAAACTAATGGTTCCTTTGGTTCTATTATTCATTTCTAGGCCATTTTTTTATCCTTGGAATTAAAGACAACTCTTCTTAGGTGTGGAATCCCCTTCTTGGTTAAGATGCACACACACCTAAGGAGTCCATGGAGTTTTTTTAGTTTTCCTAGGGGAATTTTGCCATATAAAGCTTCCTAAGTGTCTTGAGAACTCAAACATGGTTTTACACAATCTAAATCATCACTAAAAAGTTCTATAAATCCCTAAATGCAATTAAAACCATGGCCCTATTTGGTTTCTTGTTTCCAGAATAGTTTTCTGTTTTTAAAAACAAAAAAACAAAAAAACTTGTTTGATAATGTGTTTTAACGAGTTGTTTTGTAAAACAAAAAAAATAGAATTTTGTTTTCAAAAACAGAAAAATTAGAACACTTTTTAAGTGTTTTGTAATTTTTGTTCTAGAGAATTAGGAAAAAAATAGAAAATAGCTATTTTTCAGAATAATGATTCAAACAAATTTTTTAATTTTTTTGTTCTCAAAATTTGTTCTAAAAAATATCTGTTTTAAAAACATTAAAATAAAAATAATTTCAAACAGGCCCCATAATTTTCACAACTTGTTATCTATAGCCTCTTTTTGAGTTATATTGCTTCCATATGATTCCTTAGGCTTCAAAACCCTTTTCTCTATCATGTTGGGACCAAAATCAAACTCCCTACATGGTGCTCTAATTCTGGTTGAAATACTTAAGCAAAAGAGAGCTAAGAAGAAGTAAGTTAGGTCATGGTTTCTTACCTTATTTCAAAGCTTGCAAAGAGAGATTTTTTAGGCTTCTAAAGTTTCCTCCAAAATCTTCCTTTCCTCCACTGAACCAATCACGGAAAACCCCCTTTTAGAACATCAAAACCATGAGAAGAGAGAGAAGAAGGAGGAGAAGAAGTTTGGTGAAAGAGAAGACATGAAAAAGTGTGGATTTCTTACCCTTTCTTGCTTGGGTTTTCTTTTCCTTGCTCCCTCACTTGGTGTGCCACCTTGAGCTGCCTTGAATCTATTTTGGACTAGAGAAATGTCAGTTTATATGGGAGGCAGAAGTGGGATGTGATATAAAAGGGGTGGAGCTCACTTATAACATTTTTCAAAATTCCAATTATATCCCTAAACTTTGGTTTCTTCGTTTGAGTTCATTTTAAATCCTTTTTGAGAACCATCTTTTTATCATAAAATTTAGATTCTCTTATTCATAAAATTTCTTTAGTTTCATCCAAATTGGATTTAAAACCTTATCGAACCGTCTGGTCAAGTTGCAATCAACTGACGCTTTAAAATGTAAATCGAAAGGGGCTTTGACCATTTTAGGAGTTCTTATGATTTTTAGAGCTTCTGAGAATCTTGGAAAACTCAATTTTTCCATTTAAAACTCATTCTTTTGAGTTTTCTAAAAGTTACCCGAAATTATAAAAATGTCACTGGCCTCTGTAACTCTCTATTTGGCCATTTTAGCTCCAATTTTGGGTTATCCTGAGTCTCTTAACTATATTTTTTAAATGTTTTAATTAATATTCAAATCTTAATTAGCCTTAGTTCACTTTACTCCAGGGTTCTCATTGATTAATCAGAAGATTTTGATTTTAGTTTCTCGTAGTTCCTACTGGTTTTCGCTACGCCTGTGATCCCCTGTAAGTAATTTATTCCACTATTTAAGAATGATTTTGGATTTCTAAATCATAAGATATTACAATGTATATGGAATTCTCTCCCTTTTTTGTGCTCTTCTTCCCTTGGATTGAAGGGGGTTGTTTTCTGTCACATTCTGTTTCTTGCAGCGTTACTGTTAGAGGTGTGATGGGCCTATTTACTTGCTTGCTGCTCTTCAAGGTTATTACACTGACATTGTCTCTTGGATTGGTCACATGCTGTGAAGGTAATTGGCTAGAACCTTGACTTCTTCACTCATTAATATTTGTTGCAAGTTGGCCAATTTAAGTCTCCAAACTTTAGATTGTTGTCTTTGTTCACTGTTGGAATAGACTATATTTGTTGCCAACTACTTCATTATATCTTCTAGACTTGGTTCTAACTTGTTCATCTATTGCATGGGTTGTCTCATAGGCTATTGGTTGCTTGGACCAGGAGCATTGAATTTCTGTTGCTGCTGTTATTGGTTAGACCCACTATGATATCTCAAATCCGGGTGATCTCTTCATCCATGATTGTATGATGTTACATAAGGGTTGTATCTATTATGTTGCTATTGTAAAGGTCTACTAGGGAAGATACCAAAACATGATTATGTATTATCTTGCAACTGGGGACATTGATCTATGGTATGTGTGGTTAACAAACAAATACCACACAAAAGTGCAGGGAGTTATTGAGGTTGCCTTTACCTGAGTGTTAGCTGTCAGCCAAACTCCTCAAGTTTATTTTCTATTCTTTGTTGATCCATATGAGTGGCATAGATTTCATTTACACCTCTGGTTGGCGTATTTATTATGGTGTCAAATTGTTGTGTATTCTGTGTCATATTCACAATAAGGTCTCTGACAACAGTTAGGGTTTTGTTAACTAATGCTCCTCTTGCAGTTGCATCAACCATACTTCTATCCATGGGTAGCAAGCCTTCGTAAAAGTACTGAATCAAAAGTTGGTCACTAGTCTGATGGTGAAGATAGCTTACACATAGTTTCTTAAACCTCTCCCAATACTCATACAATGTTTCTCTGTTCATTTGTCTAATACCATTAATCTCTTTTTGGATGGCAGCAGTTCTTAAGGTAGAAAATAATTTCTCTAAAAATATTCTCTTCAATTCATTCCATGAAGTGATGGCTTGAGGTTGAAGATAATAAAGCCAATCTTTAACTGCCCCATCCAGTGAGAAGGGAAACACTCTAAGCTTGATATGCTCTTTTAAAACTCCTTATGGCTTCATGGTAGAAAAAACCACGTGGAACTCCTTGAGATGTTTATGAGGATCCTCATATGCAAGACCATGAAACTTTGGAAGCAAATGCATTAATCCATATTTAAGTTCAAAAGTAACATCAAGTTCAAGAAATTGGACACACTGTGGTTGGTAATTAACATCAAGTGCAGCCAATTCCCTAAGAGTCCTATCATTATCACAAGCCATATCTACTACTTTAGAATCAAAATCAAAATCAAAATTCAATTCGCAATTACTTCCTATATTGTCTATCATCTCATAAATAAGCTCAGTAGTCATAGCGTCTTTACAATTTTTAAGTTGTGTATGAAAACTCCTATTAATCTCTGGATCAAACTCAACCAAATCTCTATTAGAGGATTTTGCCATACACCAATAATGAAATAAAATGAAAGAAATGCCCAAAAATTACCAAGAAAAATCAAAATAAATTAGAAAAAAATTAGAAAAATTGCTAAAAGTAAGAGTAAAAAATACTAGAAAATTGGAAAAGTAGTCTAAACGATGGAATTTGGCCAAAAAGTGGCCTAGATCATAGCATAGTTGCAATTTTGATTCCTCACAACACCTAGAACCTATATACCAAGTTTTAGCTCAATTGGAGTTAGTCACTTGTTATGCCGGTATTACCCAGAATAATCGCAGAACACCAAAAATACCAAAAATTAACCACAAACACTAAGTAAATATACTAAAATTAAAAATAAAACTAAGGAATTTTATATGCTAATTGATTATGATTAGTTGGTGTCTTGAAAATGGGGCCAAAATCTTGGTAAAGAAAATATTGTTCGTTTGCAATTGTAGAACTGGCCAAGATTAGTGAATTTTCATTGGTTTGTAGTATAATGTCTACTAGATTGTCTCCCATAGAACTATTAATCAAATCAATTAGTTTAGGAAACAAAAATATAAAATTACGATGATTGGAGGTTCGAATATAAAATTGCACTAATTAAACTGAATAGCAAATTAATTAACAAAAACAAAACGAAACGAAACAAAATTCAATCAGAATAATATGCAACTAATTCAGAATTCTCCTCTTAATATTTCCCTATCCTGATCACCTAAAAATACCTTTGGTTTTATTTTTAATCCTCTAGTTGTTTTTTATTAATGTTCTTAAACTACGGTTTAAGATTTTAATTAGTTCATATTGCTAATCAGAATGTAACTGTGCTTCAGTCAACAACACAAAGCCAAACTGTTTTGCACTTAACCAGAGATGCACGTAGAATCCTAATATGATTCAGAATGAATTTAATTGATTAATCAACTGATAGAATTAAATTAGGTTCTCAAATAAATAAAAAAGAATCAGAATTTATGCAACAAAAATTATTTAATCAGAATGATAATAATTACACGAAGACAAAGAGAACAAGAAAAATGAAATCCTTTTGAAATCAAAATCCAAACCAGAGTTCTATATAAACATGGACTTAAGTTTCCTATCAAGTTCAAACTTTGGATTGATCACCAAGAAAATTAGAAAGTCATAGGAAAGACAAAAACAAGAATGGGAAATAGAGAAGATGAAGTGTGTTCTCTAACGATGTTTTCTCTTCCTTAAATAGATGATGTTAGCTTCCTTACTAAGAAAGATCTAAGGGCTAAAATGTGTTGAGTGCATCCAATGTAATACTTGGCTATTCTAAAAAAGCTTGAAACTAACCAGTTATAAAAGGAAATTTTTAAAATTGAATGAATTGAGGCTAAATAAAATTAGAGGGATAAATTAGACCTCTAAAAATAAAGATATGAAGCTTGAGATGCACGGAAACTTGAGCCAGAAAAGTTAGAAAAAATTGCAAAAATATATAGTGGCATTTTCGTAGTTTCAGGCAAATTTTGGACAACTCACATGAGGAATTTTTAAATGGAAAATTGAATTTTTTGAGATTCTCAAAAGCTCTAAAAATCATAGGAACCTCTAGAGTAACTTAAACCCCTCCGGTGTGTGATTTCAATAAAGAGTTAATTAAAACTTTGACAAAATGATTCAAAATAGTTTTAAATACAATTTAGGTAAAACTAAAGGTATTTTATAAGTTAGAGGACCTAAATTTTATGATAAAAAAGACGATTCTAAAAAAAGAGTTGAAATGAGGCCAAACGAAAAAATGATGGTTTAGGGACTAAAATAAAAAGTGAAAAAAGTTGTAAAAGTGACTCTTTGGCTTCTAAAAAATGTCCCCCCTTCTACCCCCTCTCTTGACCTTCTTATTTTTGCCTCAAAACAAAACTCCACTAACCTTGAAGTGGCGCATAAGGAGGAGAAGAGAAGGAAGGCAATTTCAAGCTAAAAGAGTAAGAAAATCATCACTTTTTCATGCTATGATGATTCCTTCATTAAACTTGTTCTCCTTTTTCTCCTCTCTTTTCTTATGGTTTTGATGAATTATTTAAGGGTGGTTCATTGCTGGCTTAGTAGGAGGAAGAGAGGAATTGAAGGAGAAGTTAGAAGTAAAGGAAAGCCACTTGAACAAGCTTGAAAACAAGGTAAGAAACCATTGCTTTTATTACTTCTCCTTGCTTGCTCCTTCATGGTGATTTTCATCTAGCTCAAGGCCCATATAAGGGGGAATAATTTCTAGTATTAAGAAGGTAGAAAGGAGGGTTTTGAAGCATGAGGAGTTGGAATATACAATAGAAAGTAAAAGAAAAACCTTGAAATGCAAGTTGTTCTACCTAGGGATTTTAATATGCATGCTAAATTCTAAATCTTTCTAAGGGTTGTATAGCTTATATAAGGGTAGGAATGAGCTCTTAAGACATTTAGGAAGTTGCATAAGTAGCTAATTCCCTAAGACAACAAACAAAACCCCATGGCTCCAAGGTATGTGTGTGTTTCGGCCAAGGAAGGGAAAGAGGACTTAGGGAGAGTTTTAATTAATTCTAAGAGTAGACATGGCCTAGATATGATTGATAAACACCAAGAGAAGCATTGGTTTGAATTTAGAAATCATGGTTTATGATATGAAAGTTTAGGCTCGTTTATGGACATACAAAAGCAACCTAGTATTTGGCCTCTTGGATTGAACTTATGGTGACTGAAATGAGTCTAAATGAAGTCAAGAGATTTAGATTAAATGAGAAATTGGAGCCAAGATCATGAATTCTAGGGGTTGTTTCCTAATGCCTTTTTATGGAACCATATTGGCGGCATTAGACAAAGTAAGCATGTATAGAGTTTTTGTGAAGCCAGGACTTGCTCCAATGATATAATTATGGCTCATTTGATGTGTCTAGGCCAAGTGAGTAAAGCCCCACCTAGTTGTATGTGTGGCTGAAAAGCGAAGGTGTAATCAAAGGGAAAGGTTGTGTTCTTGCTTCAAGGTAGCTCTCTAACATTTTTTGTATGCATTTCCTAGATGTTAGCTTATCATTGGATGCTTGTGTGTATGTTTGAATTATGAGATATGTTGTTAGTTATTGATTACATGTTATGGTACCATTATACTTCTTAAAATGTGATTTTGAATGCAAAGTGGCTTGAATGGGTTTAGTTATGCCAAAAGTCTCTTAGCATGGGTAAGAATGAGGCAAAAGTCTCTAAGAATGGGTGAAACAAAGCCAAAAGTCTCAATAAGAGTGAGGCTAAGTCAAAAGTCCCTTGAAAGTGGGTGAGGCGACTCCAAAAGTTTCAAAGAAATTGGGTAAGGCTAAACCAATATCTTTTAGAATCTATGTTTGACATGTATGAATTCATATGACAAGGAAATTGATTTATATATGTTCATGAGAAGTTTTTATGGTATGCTTGCATTCTTTGAGATGAAAATGCATCATTTATATATGTTTAAAAAGGTAAAGAGCTATTGGGATTTTTTGAATCTCACTCTTTTCTCACCTATGTCTAACCATGTTCATGTGAGCCAAGTGGAGCAAGAAATTGAGGCTATGTACCTTGAAGAGTAAGAATTTGACAATAGAATAGAAAATTAGGCATATTAATGTCAAAGTATGTAACTATATGATGTATATGAGATGTAGACCCTTATGGAATTTTGAATCAAATGAATGTTTATGTATAAGTTTGACATTTTAGAGCCTTAATATACTTGTATATAATGACAACTAGAATAGTGGTTTTGAGATGCATGGTGATTTGGACCATTTGAGATGCTCTCATAGGTTGTGTCTCTATTTTTGGATATGCTCAAATGGTTGTGGAATGATGAGAAAGCCATTTAGTGCCTTTTATCCCTTTGTGGACTTGAAATTGACCACTTTCTTAAGCTAAACCAAAGTCTAACTAAATGGATAATTTTTTACATGAAATTTGGCAAGAAAGTAGGTATCATTAAGAGCTTTTCATAGAGTTAAAAGAGCACCTAATTTGGAGCTCTAGAGAATTTATTATGATTTTTCAAAGTTTGCCAAATTATGTAGAATTGTCAAGATTACTATTTATATGTTCAGTTTGCATTTTTATGTCATTCAGGGGACAAATGAAGTCTAATGCCCATGAAATTTTAGCTGACATTGTAAGCTTTCTAAGGCCACTGAGCTTAAATGAAAAAGGAGTTGTATAGAGAGAGTTATGAATTTTTTAAGTTAAAGGTCTGGTGCTACCTAAGTACTATAGTAGCCTCTGATATGCAATAGATTTCATAGATCAAATGAACTCATATGCCCTTGAAACTTTTTACAGTAATTAGGTCTCATCTCAAGCCTTCCATAGCCACTGAGAGAATCTCATTTGGATCTATATTGAGGGAGATATGAATTTTTGAAGTGTGATGTCAGTTGTAAAATGCCCCAAGACTAGTGTTACTGTTCCGTCAGTTTTTGTAGGGCAAATCTGGCTGGTTTGATCTAAAATTTTTATGGTAGTTAAAGGACATTTGTAGCTTTCTAGAATCACATCTTTGCATGATTTTTTATTTTTCTAGAATTAGTTATGATTTTCCAATGTTTCACACTAGAATATGGAATGTAAGGCAACATGCAAAATGATATGCCATTTTGTGTTGTAAGGCTTAGACCTAAGTTTTGAGCTTCAAATTAAGATGTTTCTAATTGAACACATGCATTATGAATGGAGAATGAATATGATAGCCTCATATGGTCCATTTGGTAATTAATGAATTTGTTGAGCTTTCAATCATGCAAAATACCGCCGCTACAAGTGTGATTCTCATGCAGATGAGTGTTATGTGCCAATTTTGCTATGGATTGAATCCTATGTAGTTATGGTATTACATCCAATGGTCTATAATTTTTCACATTAAAAGAATGCTAATGCTAATCTTGAAGTAACAATAAGATAATATCCAAATCCCTTTAGGAATCTTTTAACTTGCAAAACACAAATAAAAATAATTGGGTCTTTATTAGAAAAATATAATAAAACGTGATTAAAATTCATTAATATAATATTTAGCGAACTTAATATAAAATAAATCTAAAGTAATCAAATTACCCATTATGAATTATTAATAAGGCTAAATATGAGCAATGCAAACTATAATAATGTCGAAATATCATATACCCATAGTTATGGAATTTCTTGAGGTATTTCCCACCAAAATCAAAGGCTTACCACTTAAAAGAGAAGTAGAGTTTTCAATTGATTTAGTTCCTAAGGCGAAACCAATATTTAAGGCACCCTATAAGATGGTCCCCCAAAATTAATATAGTTAAAGAATCAGATAGAGGATTTTTTAGAAAAAAGTTTCATCAGACTTAGTGTTTCACCTTGGGAAGCACCAATCTTATTTGTAAAGAAGAAGGATGAGAGTCTGAGGCTCTGTATAGATTATAGAGAGTTAAATAAAGTTACAATTAAAAATAAATACTCTTTACCTAGGAGTGATGATCCCTTAGATTAGTTAGCAGGAGTGTTAGTATTTTCTAAGATAGACTTAAGGTCAGGGTATCATTAGCTATGGGTTAAAATCGAGGATATCCCTAAGAATATATTTAGAACTAGATATGTGTATTATGAGATTTTAATCATGCCTTTTAGTCTTACCAATACATCTACAATCTTCATGGATTATATAAATAGAGTCTTTAAGCCTGATCCAGATCAATTTGTTGTGGTCTTTATAGATGATATACTCATCTATTCCAAATCTCCAGAAGAGCATGAAAGACATTTAATGATAGTATTAGGAGTGAGAAGAAAATAACAAGTTAGACCATTATATGTGTGAATTTGGCCAAGGCATAAAAGAGGAGGAAACCATGTTGTTTTCAACTTCTAATTAGTATGTTTAGATGTTTTATGATGCAAGAAATAAGAATTTAAGTCTAGAATTAATTGAAACCATAAAATCTCTAAGTTAGGGTTTTAAGTGTACTTATTCAACCATGGAGGATTTAAAGGGTCTAGGAAGTTGTTGAATTGATTCTAGGGATATGAATAGCCTTAAAATGATAAAAATACTAATGGAAGTATTACATTAAATTTAAAAGTCACATTTTGAAAGTTGAACTTTTAAAGTTCAAGAAAGGGCATTTTGAGACTAATTGGTGTTAGGCTTGTTTGAGCAAGCTTGTGATGGCTATAATGAGTCCTCATGAGATTATATAGATTATATATAATGATATTTTGAAGTCTAGAATTTGAATTTTAGAAGTTATCCTTGGAGGCTCAAGGTTACATGATGAGTTCTAATATATTAAAAAGTGAAAATACTAAATGAATAATGCCAATGACTGTATGAATAGTAAATACAAAATTTGTGGCTTAAATTATGAATTCTAAAAGCATAAATTTGTCTAAGATATGGGTTTAGTGAAATCCCTAACCTAAAGCCAAAGTGAAGGACTAATTATAGGAAGTTAAAATTGAAAGGGAATTACGTAAGTTTAGGCTATCAAATGTGGTAAAAATGAGTGTTTTAAATGATGAAATTGCCACCTAATAGGAACGTATCTTGAAAATGTTCAGAAGAGAAGTTAAAAGTCAAAGAAGTTTAAGAGAAGTTGTTTTAAGCTTAAGATAATGATGTTATATCCATGTTTATATTTTTAAGATAAGCTACTAAGGCTCTATTCGATTGTAGTCGTAGAGCCAAAAAGGAAAAGGAAAAGAAGCTAGAAAAAGAGCAGGAATGTTAGAGGTTTTATTGGTTGCATTTCACCTATATAAGGTACCTGACTCTTCTTTACTTAGTTGTATGCAGACTTGTTTAAGTTTGATATGCATTGTATTGTATTGGTTGTTCTCACAGTATATGCTGTAATGTCTTGCATCAGTTATATGTCATATTTTGCATGTTATGTTTAATGAGTTGAGACTTTAAAATAAAGAGAGGCAACAAGAAAGAATGCAGTAGTTCTCCCAAGTTCTAGAAGAAAAGCCTAAGTTAAGATAAATTTCATGGCCATGATAGAGCATAATGAAAGCATGTAAAAACATCTATATCAGTTTTTATGTTTATGATTGTATGACCATGTAGACTTGCATTAATCTTGTCAAACTATCTCATGTATACATTTGTCGTTATTTGTGGTTTGAGTATAGCTACTAGATTCTCCTGAATCTCACTCTTGTTTCTATATTTTTTCATTAACAGTTCCAGGTGTAAGTACCAGTACACGCAAAGGAAAGGAAACAAAATGATGTCTAAAATAGAAAAATTATGGATCATATATGCATTTGACTTTTGTTGTAACATTATGATGAATCTATATGATGAGTTTGACTCATTAATAGTGTAAAATGTGAAATTAGTACTTTGTTTATTTAGTGATGTAATTTTAGTTTGAGTTTATTTAATAATCGTTGAGGTTTGAGTCCTTAGTTACTTTTATTTGATATTTATGATACTTGTATTTTTTATGTCTATAAGTTCTAGGTTGAAATGTGACCATTTAATTGATCTAGATAACTAAGTTTATAAGGGGAAATTCTACTAGATTTTTCTCAAAATATATTATAAGGTTTTCACCTTTTAGCTGATAAGGTAATTAGTAATAAAAGATTACCAATAAATTATCTGCTAAAATCAGAAGGATATGGAATTTATGAAAAAGTAAATGAATGTATTCTAAAATTTTTAGGTTTGGTATCTTTCTGTATGAGTAAATGGATTCATTGATGAGCCATAGTAACTAAAAGAAGAGTTAGTTAAACAAGGTATTACAGCTGACACTTTCGGCTTTTGGTTTGATCTTACTACGCCCCTAACCCTAATGAAAATGTCTTACACTTAAAGCTTTAGGTCAAATGTGTTATAGTATTATGCTTTATTACATGCATATTTCCTTAATTCTTTTTTCTTTTAGGGAGCTATTTGTAATTCACGTCTATTATCTTCTTTAAGCCATGTACTAGATGGGTAAGGAATGATTATGCTTGACATTTTAGGATATTTTGAACTTATAGCGTTTCTGAATTTTAAATGTTTAGTTAAACATTATGTACAAATCAGTATTTTTTAATTTTTAATTTTGTTGAATTATAACAAATTTACTAATTATATTTTACTTTGACAATTATATTAAATATATGATTCGATTTAAAATTGAATTGATTATAATGTTAAAAATGATATATATAATTAGTTATGCCATTAATATAAATATTAAAAAAAAACAGAATACGAAAAATGTAAATATCATTGAAAAAGTCCCCCAAAAAATTGACGCTAAATCGCCACCTGATGTAATCCAAGTCAAGCGTAACATTTTAGCAGTTACCAAAACTACCAGAAAAAGCATAAAAAATTGCCACAAAATATATAAAAATAAATAACACGTCTCTCTATTCTTCATGGTCGTCAACCGTTGATAATTGCATTCAAGCCCGTTGCTAATTGCATTACTGATTGAGTATCTACAACTGCAAAGGCAATGGTTGGTCAATCGTTGCTTGTTCATTTAGCGTCGATAAATGACAATTTTTTTTGGTAGTGCCATTGTTAAAATTCTGTTAGCATCTTGTTAAATTTTATTGATGTAATTAACTACATACTGTCTTGAGTTTTAACACTTTGAATATAATTTTTGCTAATAAAAGAAGTAAATGTAGATAATGAAATAAAATTAATTTATATAATGACAAGGATTAAATAAAAAATGATTTAAATTATAAGGGCTTAATTACCAAATTAAAAATTAAGTGAACTTATAAGGATCAAAAGAATAATTTTTTCAAAAATTTAAAAACCTATATATTATATATGTCCTAAATAGTCCTAAGCAATACACGGATATTAAATTGTTATACATATATATAGATATGTATATGAAAGTATAAAAAACCCACGCAATGCCACCTATAACAGTTTATTTATTTATTTTTGGGTTCAAACCTATAAAATTCAAAATGTCAAACACACCAAGCCTATAAAGAGCTAGAGTATCATCTTTTTCAAGGGCAAGTTATTAATTTCGTTTGACCTGAAATTAATTTTCTTCTTTGGTAGTTTAAAGTGTAACTATGAACACCTTATTGTATTTGAATACCTTTACTTGTTATTTAAAATTATAAAAAAGTTAACATAAAATAAAAAATAAAATCCAAAAAAAGTTTTGTTGTTTTAAATTTCATTACAATCATCAAGCTTTTATATCAAGTCGAAAAGTAACAATAAGTTCCAAGTCAAAAAGTTTTTCAAGTGGAAAAATGACTGACCTACCTTTGTCATAAAAGATAATGACGAAGGCCCAAGTCTGATGAACCAGTGAGACCCAATCCATTTTCATCTGAAGCCCATTCTATCTTACCTACAATCCAAAAAATAGAAAATCCCCAATAAAAGAAACCAAAAACAATAAAATAGAAATACCAGAAAATAGAAAAGCTTAAAAACCAAAAAAGAAAAAAAGCCCGTTGTTACGCTGTTTGCCTGTGTGCTTAAATATTTGCTTTTCACGTTGTGCGTTTCATTTTGTATGAGTGAAGTACAATTTGTTTTGTTACCATTTGATCATTTTATAATATTTTTAATCTTAATTTTAACTTAAATAATAAACACATATTTGTCAATAAAATTATTTAGTGTTTTAACATTCATATGATTATTTTTGTTAAAATTTATATGTAAAATATTACAAGATGCTCAACAATAAAGTAGTAATTGAACATATTAAAAGATTATTTTAAATGGCACTTTTGAAATCATAGGAGAGCAAATTGGTTTTGTGTACAACCATACAAGGAAATTACACACACCTAGTTCTAGTGAATTGGTTTTCCAATAATGAGTAATTGGTATTGTTATCATTTATATGTTTTCATGAATGGTGGTGGAGCTTTAAGTCAGTGGGAGAAAAATTGACATGAATTTTTTTTAACAAATAAACTCTTCATCAGGATGATAAATTAAAATTTTAACTTATTTTTTAATTTGGTGACAAATTTTTTAATTTAATCTCAATTTATTGTAAAAGATTAAGTTCATGAAATCTAGATAAAAATTGTTGTTTTGATATCAATTTTTTCTTAAGATATTTTTTTAATATTTTATTCAGAAAAATTTATACTTTGTTTAAGTTTAAACTCGTCTATGTGAAAAGTTCCTCTGTAAAATTTCTTATGAAAAATGACAATGTAGGCCAATTCCCGTTGTCATTAGCACCAACCTTGAACTAATTTTTTTTCAGTATACAATCCAATGGTAAAAATAATTACTAAAAACTCAATAAAATGATATTATTAATGAATCATATCATAAATGTAAAAATTAAACTTTGGAAAATACAAGGAACAAATAACAATAAAATCCAAGGAAAAAAAATATAGTCCAAAACTAAAAGAAAAAGTTGTTTTTGACAAATTTCGTAAGGCCAACTGACCTATCTTCGTGAAAACAGAAAAGGGAAAAGGGCCCAAGTCTCTGATGAACAAGTCAGACCCAATCTATTTTCACCTCAAGCCCGTTTTTTCACCCACCAATCAAAAAAATATAAAAGCCAGAACAAGATACAAAAAAAAGCCCATTAACTGTTTGTTATGTACCTGTGTGCTTAAATATCTGCTTTCCATGCCGCGTGTTGCATTTTTAATGTGACGACGAGTGTAATTTGTTTCTTTATCATTTAATTACTTTCTTATATTTTTGATCTAAACCTAAGTTAAAGAGTGAAGTGAATTAAAATGATGAATGATTTTATTATCAAAAGTGTGCTTCGCTTATATCTTAAATAGTTTAATAGTCCTCTAAGGTTATCATTATGATTAACTTGACACTTTGAAATTAAAGTTGTCCACTCAATGGATCATAGGAATAGCTTCAGAGCACTATGAATAACATACTTTAGGGGAGCAAATTGATTTTGCCCTAAACCATAAGGGTAAATTATAATGTATCTTTTTTTTCTTTTTAATATGATGTACTCTTGAAAGAAATTGTGCTGCTTGTTTCCTTTACATACAGCTAGTTCTAGTGAATTCATTTCCGGTATTGTTTTAGTAATAAGTAAATGGTATTATTATTATTTATATATTGTCATGAAATTTTTTTGTCAAAATTATATAATTTTAAATTATAGTTAAGTTACATCCTAATTTTAAATTACAATTACTTATATGTCAAATAACAGCAGTGCTTATTTTTTAGTATTAAAAGAGTGCTACAATAAGTATTTCGCTAGTCATATGAACAATTCATTTTCATTTGAAAAAAAATAAAATTAAGATGTGTAAACTCTTGACTACTTCTAGTCTAACTAAAGTGAAAAAGCTGCTAATGATGAAAGTTGAAAGTGTAAACATTTATATTAGTAGAATAATACCGGGTCATTGAGGTAAAAACATAAGATTACAACATCTTAATGAGCAAGCTTGTATACCACAAATACTAAGCAAATGACATTTCTCATCAAATAAATTACAGCTCTCAAATGTTTATATATTCACTGTTGGAATTCGTATGAGTGCCCATAGTTCTTCACATACTATAGATTGACCGGGATATTGACAAAAATTTACCTGCTTCATTAGTGAATATGATATTGATCCACCCAGAGCAACGACGAAGCTTCCCAGCCGTTATATTTGAATATAATGGTAGTAATTTCCCAGAGACATCTTGGAAAGCAAAGGCCGAATCCAACCCCATCTCTTACATGAGCTCCAGAAATTAACCTCATAACTTGGAAAATCCAAATGGACAAACTTAGGCGCAAAATATTTGTATAATTGTTACTGTCATGACCTAAATTGGACCCTTGACTGGCAGGGAGTAGAGTAGCACTTCACCCCATAAAACTTTTACCAACGGATAGTCAGTTGCTAATATCAAAGATGTCGCCAAATTTGGTCAACCAGTTTTAAATGTTTGATTTTTGACAATGTCTGTATCTTTGTCTCTTAATTTTGAAAGGGATAATCTATTACTAAATCCGTTGCTAAAGATGGTTAGAAAAAACAATTCTTTATACATCTGTTGCTAATTTGAGATAAGGATGTATCCATTACTATATCTATCACTAAATTTTGTTAAATAAAAAAAATTCATTTCTAAATATAGTAATGTCATATTTTAATATATGTTTTAATATAATATATATCAATCAAAATATAAAAAATAATTTAATATATAGAAATTCAATAGATAATATTATAAGTTGGCGTTACAATGTCTTATAGTATTCTTTGAAAAATTTGCAACTTAGTCTTAGAAATTTATGCCCTATCTTACACATTAACCAACATGCAATGCTATCCTTGAATCTCCAATAGATCCTAGTTGCTGAGTTGGATACATCAATTGGATGGCAACTTGAATACTTGCTTACAACTTTCTTCTTGAAAAGTTGCTCGCATGTCTACTAGTCTTTGCTCTACTACCCAATTGATAGTTTTCTCAAAGGTAGGAGTGTCAATTAAGTTTTGTGTAGAAGGAGTTGGTGCTGATGAAAAACATGATGAAGCATAGGTTGTCAGCTTAACTCTGTAATATCCGGTCCCTCCATAAATGAGAAAAACGCAATGTTCGGTTTCTCCGTAAATGTCAGAAATGGGCCAAATATAAAAGGAAGTCCTCGAAATAGAAAGAATTGGGGCCAACTAAAATTATAATACAATTTTAAATATTAGAAAATGAGGATTTGAGGTTTGAGATGCCCAAAAACCAAAGCCAGAAGAGCTTAGAAAATTTGCTGAAGAAAGTAGGGGTATTTTTGTAATTTTTGAAAAATTTTGAAAACTCATAAGAGAGCTTTTTAAATGAAAAATTTGAGCTTTTCAGGGTTTTCAGAGGCCCTGAAAATCATGGGAACCCCTAGAACAGTTGAAACCCCTTTGGTGAGCGATTTTAGCAAAGGTTGACCAAAACTTTGACCGAACGGTTCGGAATGGTTTCAGATCCTTTTTGAGTGATTCCAAAGGCAATTCTTATGATTAAGAGCCTAAGGAATATGATGGAAAAGACAGATTTTAAAAAGGAGTTGATATGAGTCTAAAAATGAAAAAGCCAAGAAAAGGGACTAATATGCAAAAGTAAAAAGTTGCATAAAGTGACTTTTGGCTTCTTCTTATCCACGTTCCAGCAACTCCTCTGAGTAAAATGCTCTGTTTCTGCACAGAAAACAGAGAGAGAGAGTGGCGCACAAGAGCAAGCTCAAGGGAAGAAGAAAACCCAAGAGAAAGGTATGAATTCATAGAAACTTTTGCTCTTCCCTTTAGAAAACTTCTTCCCCTCCTTTCCTCCTCTCTTCTTATGAATTTAGTGAGGTGTTTGGTTCTGTTTTAAGCCCAGAACAGAGGGGTAAATTTCAAAATTTAAGGAGAGAGTTGAAGCAAGGAAGAGAGCTCTTGAGAAAAGCTAGGAAATCAAGGTAACTTGTTATCTTCCATGCTTCTTCTTCCCTTCTCCTCCTTGTGATAATTTCGTCCCATATAGAGCCCAATCAAAGGGAGATGAATTCTAGTCCTAGCAAGGGAGATTCATAGATTTTGGAGTGTGAGAAGCAAGTAGGTGCAAAGAAATCAAAGAAAGAAGCATGAAAACACAAGATAGAAAAGTGAGGGATTCATGGAGACATTGTGAAATCTGTTTTGATCCATGAATTCCCTAGCTTAGATTAGTGTTTGCTTGAGTTCCTAAGATCCCTAAGAGGTCCCCCATATGCCTCTTCCTCCATGAAAATGAACAAAACCCTATGGAAAGTCATGAACCTAAAAGTTAGAAAAGTGTAGAGCATTTAAGGGGATTGTAAAAACTGATTTAATCTATGAGTTCTCTTGGCTATTTAAGTGTTTCCTTGACCTCTTACAACTCTTAACAACCTCCCTAAATGGTTCTCCCATCAAGGAAAAATCAAGAAGCCATGAAATCCCATTTATGCTCTAAGTTTCGGCCAAGTAGGGATGGCATAGTTAGGGAGACTTTTAAATTGTTTCAAGCCCATTTTTGAGTTATATATGATGAATGAATGTGAGGGGAAACCTTGGGAAAAATTTAGGAAGCTTAGAGAATGAGTTGGTGCTTTAGGTTCCATATTGTGACCTAAGGAAGTAACATGATGTTAGGACTTTTGTTTTAATGATATGATAACTCCAAGAGATTTAAAAGGAGTCAAGAATCATATTTGAGAATAAAGAATGAGGCCTAGAAATCATTTGAGGGGTGTTGCTTCATTAGGTGCCAATATGGACCATAATGGAGGTTATAGAGTAATCTAGGGTTTAAGCAAGTTGCATGGCCATAGACATTGTCTCATGAACTTAATTGGCTCCCATAATTTGTGTCTAGGCCAAGAGACACTATTTCCACCAACTTGTGGGTGTGTGGCTAAAAGAGGAGGCTTGAAAGCTAAGGAAAAAGTGTGTGAAATTATGCAAGGTAGCTCTCTCCACCTTCTCTCATGTATGGATGTGTGTTTAGCTTGTTTTAGAATGTGTGTATGTGTATTTTCAAGCTAAGAAAAGTATGCTAGCATGCCTTTATATGCCATGATGCTTGATGCTATGTTATGTTTTCAAATGATTACATGATGTTTGTGTGAGTTTTCTTGAGTGTGGAAAGGCCAAGAACTCTTCCCTTTGGTGAGGATGAGCCAAGAACCCTTGACCTTGGTTTAGACAAAGTAAAGAGTCTCCCAAAAGTAAAGTGGGCTCCCAAGAGTATAGTTGAGTCCAAAGTGCTTAAAGAATGGGTGAGGCAAGTCCAAAATCCATGAGGAGAAGTGTGAGGCTAATCCAAACACTTAGTGAGCTCTTAAATGTCTTGCATGATTGATTCACATGCCAAAGTTGCTTTAAAATGCCTATGATTTCTACTTTCTCCATGCATGCATATATGAAACTTGCTTGCACATATTATGTGTGATGGAATGGGAGATGAGCTATTAGGATTCTTTGAATCTCATCCCCCCTCTCCAATGATCTAACATGCTAGGTGAACTAAGTGGATATGCTAATGGGAGCCAACAACATTGAAGAAGAGAGATTGACATTCATATGTCTAGCTTTTACCCTTTTTGAGCCATAATGATGTATATGATTATTGTAAATGGCACATGACCCTTGAGACACATGTAAATATGATATTATGTGATGTATACATGTATGGATATGATGTATGAACTTTAGAAATGAATTTAGGTATGTAATGCCAAGTTATACAGATTGAAAGTTTGATGCAAATGTGTATAAATGTGGGTTGAATGGCCAAAATGAGATGCATGAGGTTTGGGACCATTTGGATAGCTCACACAAGTCTAAAATATGCTTTTAAATTTGCCCAAAAGGTGCCAAGACCAAGGGGAATCCATTTGGCAATTTTGGTACCCAATATGGAGCCAAAATTGACCATAATGGGACCCTATACCATTTTTTAGCCAAAAGAGTTAGTCTTGTCTTAAAACTTGGCATACAATTAGGTCTCATTAAGAGCTTTTTGTGAAGCTAAAGATCATAATTTTCGGAGACCTAGAGAATATTTGATGAATTTTCAAAGTTGGGATTTTTCATGGATTCTGGTATGGGTACTGTTCATACTGGCAGTTTTGAATTCTGTCACCCGATGGCCAAATGGTGTCCAATGCTTATGAAATTTTACATACATAAACTAGAGGTCATAAGATTTTTGTGGCCATCGAGATCACCTCATTTGGAGGTCTGATCAGTGAGTTATGCATCTTTGAAGTTAACTGTCAGTATCAGTAGCGCCCCATGAGTCCGGTTACTGTTCCATAGGGTCCATCTGACTAAACATATCGGTTTCATTCTGGAATTATTTTTAGTATCAAGTTAACATTTGTAGGTTTCTAGAATGATCGAATTTTGTGATTTTGATTTTTATAGAATTAGTTATGAATTTCAGAAATTTGTATCACTAAACTGAACCACAGCCCAGGTGGCCAGCGACTCTGGAGCTTTTTGAATATCAAACATCCTGTGTGATGAATTTTATGACCTGATCGTATTTTTACTGTGAATTAGACATCCTAAGGTTTCCAAAATGACCAAGATTTCTTGTTTTTTATTTTTCTAGATTTAGTTATGATTTTCCAAAGTTTGTGACAGAAAAGAGGAAATCCTGGCCGAAAATGCAAACATGGATTTCATATGCTCCTTTGCTTTCTACGAGTTGTAGGCCAAATTTGATGATGAAAATGAGTTATATTCATGTGTTTAAGTATGATAAAGTGATAGATGCTTTCATATGGCTTACGAGACTCCGAAAGAAAAATTTTACCTGTAGAGAAATGTATTTTTATTCATAACTCCCTATGCCACTATATTGTTTCCATAGAACAAACATAAGATGAGGTATGGAAATTGTATGAATTGAGTCCTAGAAGTATGGTGTTACAAACTCCATGTGTAATAGTAATGTCCTCTAATCGAAGGCTATAAATTCTTCTTTTTGTTAGTTCTCTAATTGCCTCAATTCAAACATTGACAACTTGCTTTTTTGGGAACAATAGATGCCATTGTCCTGAAAGCATCTTCATCCCCATTAATATCTTCTTCTTCTTGCCTTCTATAGTTGTATCTTCCAAAATCGGTAATGCAAACCCACAAAACAAAGGCTAAATATTTTACCTATAAGAGGCTTTTTGCAAAAAGGCAAAAAGAGAAACAAATTCCTTAACTTAGTGGATTAAATGCATGATTTTAATAAGCAAAAATAAGATATGGTTGGAAGATAGGAAAAAAAATCAAAGATTATAGAAGAGTACCTTTTCATATATCCAATTTTTAGTACCATCTCCTCCATATGCCTTATTATTTTTGAGTTATAATATCACATATAAAAAATAAAAAAACTTAAGTAAACTTTCAAAATTAAATTACCTTGTAAATGAAATAGGAATCGATTTATCTTTATGGAACGAAAGAGAAGTAGCCCCAAACAATGAATAGTATGTAATATGAATATCCAATAAAAATGGCACCACCAAGAAACATAATATGAAAAATAAAAGTTAAACAAGGTTTTGTGGTGGAAAAAGGCTGAGGAGGAGCTCCATGATTTATAGACATTCCTTTCTTTTTTGGTGAAATTACAAACTTTCTTTATTGCATCATTTAGACTATATATGTATGTCAATTCCAAAGATGTTGTGAGCCATACAGGTAACACCTAGGGCTACACATGGGCCTCACTAGCTTAGTGTTGCTTGGCCAAATCAAGTTTGGCTACTTAATTGGCTAGGTTGGCTATTCCAACCAGTCTGGCCTTGTGGAAATATAAAATTTTTAAAAAATGTAGGGACCAAAATGAAAAGAAGTTTTTTAAATGGTTATTTTATAATTTTAACCAAAACTTGCTAAAATTTTTTTAAAAATTATAAATAGTTAAGGGGGTCAAGGCTCTTGCCAAATCCTTTTTAAGTATGATTGTTGTAACACTTCAACTATCTAACTCTTCTTTTAGCTATTATGTTTCATCAACGAGTTCAATTACTCATATAGGTAGATACCAAATCTAAAATTTTGGAATACATTAATTTACTTTCCATAATTCCCTATCCTTTTGATTTAAGCGGATAATCCATTATTAATCCTTGTTACCAATTACCTTATTAGTTAAAAGCTGAAAATTTTATATTATATTCTGAGAAAAATCGATAGAGTTTTTCCCTTATAAACTTATCCATCTAAACCAACTAAATGGTCTCATTTCAACCTATAACTCATAGACATGGAAAATATAGGAATCATAATCATCAAATAAAAGTAACTAAGTACTTAAATTTCATTGAATACTAAATAAACTCAAACTAAAATTACATTACTGATAAACAAAGTTTCAATTCCATATTTTACATTGCTGATGTGTCAAACCCATCATATAAGTTCATTATGATGATACAACAAAAATTCAAATACATATATGATCCAAGATTTTCTATTTTCAAGCATCATTCTGCTTCCCCTTCCTTTTCAAGTACTAATACTTCTAACTGGCACTAGTTAGTGGGAAAAATAGAAATAGGGTGATATTAAGGAGAATCTCAGTAGCTATACTCAAATCACCAATGTATGCATGAGATAGTTAGGTAAGAATAATGCAAGTATACATGGTTATACAATTATAATATAGAAATTGACATAGATGTTTTACATGCTTTCAACATACTTTATCATGGCGATGAACTTATTTTAGCTTAGGCTCTTCTTCTTAGGTTTGGGAGAACTATTGCGTATGTTTTCATTGCCTCTCTTTGTTTTAAAGCCTTAGCTCATTCGACATAACATGCAAAACATAACATATAATTGATGCAAGACATTATAGAATGTATTGTAAGAACAACCAATACAATACAATGCACATCAAGCTTAAACAAATATGCATGCAACTAGGTAGGGAAGAGTAAGTTAACTTATATAGGTGAAAGAAAGCCAATAAAACCTATAATCTTCTCACTTTTTTTCTTGCTCCTTTTCTTTTTCCTTTTTCGTGTTTACACTTATAATAGGATAGAGTCTTACTAGCTTGTCCTAAAAATATAACATGAACATAACATCATCATCTTAGGCTTATAACAACTTCCCTTAAATTCTTTGACTTTTAACTATGCATTAAGCTATTTAAAGTGCACTTAAAACTCTCTTTTGCACACTTCCAAGATGCATGCCTACTAGGTGGCAATTTCATCATTTAAAAACACTCATTCTTACCACATTTGATGGCTTAAACTTATATAATTCCTTTTAGGCTTTAACTTAAGTTAAGGATTTCACCAAACATGGATCCTAGGTAAACTGATGCTTCTAGAATTCATAATTCAAACCATAAATTTCATATTTATTATTTATGGTCATTGGCACTATTCATTTGGTATTTTCATTTTTGACATACTTAGAACTCATTATATAACCTTGAGCCTCAAGGGGTAACTTCTAAAATTCTATTTTTAGACTTCAAAATCTTATCATATATCATCTATATAACCCTTTTAGGACTCATTAGAGGTATCACAAACTTGCTCAAACAAACTAATACCAAATGGTCTCATATTGCCCTTTCTTGAACTCTAAAAGTTCAAATTTGAAAATATGGCTTCTAAATTCAATCCATTACTTTCATTAGTGTTCTTGTATCATTTTAAGACTACTTATATCCCTAGAATCAATTGAACGACTTCCTAGACCCTTCAAATTCTCCATGGCAAAACAAGTGCACTAAAAACCCAAATATGGAGATTTTATGGATTCATCCAATTTTAAGTTTAGATTCTTATTCCTTGTATTATAAAACATCTAAACACACTAATTAGTGGTTGAAAACAACATGATTTCTACCTCTTCCATGCCTTGGCCAAAACCACACATATAATGGTCTAACATGTTATTTTTAAAGATTTAATGGAAACTAATGTTAGATATGAAATCTTTGCATGTTAAAATCCTTGGATTTATCAAGCATACATGAAGAAAAATTTTCCTCCTCACTTTCTCTCTCATGGTTGAACAATATAGGGCTAAAAACTTAAAATTTTTTAAGTGTTTCAGCTAAAAACTTAACTTAATGCGAAGTACTCTTCACGTAAATCAATTTCCATCGAATAGTTTCTTAGAAAAAGCCTCTTTTTATGTTAGGTTAGATCCAAACTTTAACTTTTCACAAAAAAAAAACCATTAGAAAGCCTTTAGAGAGTAGATTAATCTTCTTAACTAGTGCGAGATGAATTGTGGTTGTTTACTTACCTAAATCAGGGGTTGAAATTTCTCTTTCTCTCGCCATTAATGGCTTCCTTGGCTAAAAAATGGAAAGATGTAAAAGATGATGAGGCATGCTTATATAAGAAGCTTGTAACACTTTAACTATCTAACTCTTATTTAATTACTATTGATCAACAGTAAGTCCATTTACTGATGAAAGAACATACTAAATCCAAAATTCCTAAGATATAAACACTTGCCTTTTTCATAATTTCCATGTCCATCCAATTTTAACCATAAAAGTAAAACGCTCATAACATTTTAAGGAAAATCTAGTAGAGTTTCTCCTTATAAAAATGACTATCTAGACTAATAAAATGGTTATATTTTAGCCTTAACTCATAGACATAGAAAAATACAAATAATAACAACATCAAATATCATAACCTGGATATATATCGTCATTTGGTATTCAGTAACTTAACTCGAGTCACATCACTGTTAATAATATACTAGTGCATGTAAATACATTACTAAGGAAGTAAAACTTAATATATACATTCATTGTAACATTACAACAAAATTAGGTACAAAATATTTCCTATAGTTTTGCAAATCCAAATATCATTCTTTCTCTTTTCTTTTGCTGGAATTGGAGCTTCCACTTGGCACTGGTTAGTGGAAAAGTAGAGATGGGGGTGAGATTCGGGAGAATCTTAGTAGCTATACTTAAAAAACCCAAAATAAGCATGAGACAGTTAAGTAAGAATAATCCAAGTAAGCATAGTCATGGAAAAACTAACATAAATGCTTTACATGTTTATTACATACTTTGTCATGGCCATGAATCTTAGCTTAGCTTAGGCTTTTCTCTTGGGTTAGGAGAACTATTGCATTCATTCTTATTGCCACTTTTTATCTTATAGCCTTAGCTTGTTAAATATAACATGCAAAACATGACATATAATTGATGCAATGCAATATAGCATATACTGTGAATAAAACAACTAATACAATGTAATGCATATCAGGCTCAAATAAGTCTGCATGCAACCAAATAGGGAAGAGTAAGCTACCTTGTATAGATGATAGAAACCCAATAAAACTTTTAAATTTTCGCTTTGTTTCTGGCTCTGGTTTCTTTTCTTCCTTAGCTTTACACTTACACTGAGATGGAGCCTCACTACCTTGTCCTAAAATATCACATAAACATATCATTAACATCTAGAACTCAGAACTACTTCTTTTAGACTTCTTTGACTTTTAACTATACTTTAGGCCACTTAAAGTGCATTTAGAACCCCCTCTTTTGGGGACTTCCTTTTATATCTGAATCATTTTTGACGTTTACGGAGAAACCAAACATCGCGTTTCTTACTTTTACAGAGAGACTGGATGTTACACCTCTTACATACTTTCAAGACACATGCTTATTGGGTGGCAATTATGTTATCTAAAATGCTCAAACTTGACCATATTCAAGGGTCTAAATTTATGAAATTCCTTTTGGATTTTTGCTCTCCATAATTGGTTCATCACTTGGGCTTTAGGTTAGGAATTTCATAAAACTTAAATCCTAGGCCAACTTATGCTTTTAGAATTCATAATTCAAGCCACAAATTTCACATTTACTATTCATTTGGTCATTGGTACTATTCATTTGGTATTTTCAATTTTATACATAATGGAACATATTATGTAACCTTAAGCCTCAAGGGGTAACTTTTAAAATTTAACTTCTAGGTTTCAAAATCTTGTTGCTTGCATCATAAAATATCTGAACATATTAATGTTAGATATAAAATCTTTGCATGTCTTGGTTCCACTAAGAACTCATGAAGAAAAACTTTTCTCCTCACTTTCTCTCTCTTGGCTAAAACTTACAAGGCCTAGAATACAAAAATTTGCAAGTGTTTTGGATAGAAACTTACCTCACTATGAAATAGTCTCTGCATAGATTAATTTTCCCTGATTAGTTTCTTGAAAAGAGCTCCTTTTTAGCTTGGGTTAGATTTGAATCTTTAGGGTTTCATAAAAAGAAAACCATCATTAGAAAGCTCTTAGAGAGATAAATAACTTTCCTAATTGGTACGAGGTGAAACGGGGCCATTTACTTACCTAAACAGAACCTTAAACTTTCTCTCTCTCCTCCCTTAATGTGACTCCATGAATGGCCTTCCAAGGTCTGGTTTTAGAAGATGGTGAGGTGTGGCTTACTTGAGAAGACATATTTATAATTTTTCAAAATGACCATTTTGCCTTTATTCGTATATACGCTCCGTTTGAACTTATTTTTTAAGCTCTTCAGATTTTGATTGCTTCCTACAAATTTTTGGGTGCTCTTTCACATAAAAACATTATTTTTGGAGTTTAGATGGCTTAAAATGGTGAAAAATAGCTCCACCTAAAATCTCAGCACTGTCTAACTCTTTTAGTACACCGGAAGGATCTTAATTGATTCTGACTGTCTTTATGGTTTTTAAGATCTTTGAAAACCCTGGTAAGCATAAGTTTGGACTTTAAAATTCTTTTCCTTGAGTTTCCTAAAATTTATTCAAAATTACAATTTTGCCACTAATATGCCCTTTTTTCTCCGTTTAGCTATTTTTGCTTCGTTTTCTTTTTGTGTATGATTTCCTAACCCTGTTTTTTGATATGCTAATTAATGTTTTTCCCTTATTTAACCTTAATTCAATTTACTTTAGAGTCTTCTTTTATTAACATACTACTCCTAATTTAATTAAAAAGTTGAATGTTACAAAGCCTCTTTATAATTTTATCAAAATAACCATTTTGCCCCTGGTTGTAAATTCGCTTAGTTTAGACTCATTTTTCAGACTTTTTAGGATTTGATTGGTCCCTACACAATTTGGAGTGCTCCTTCATATAAAACGTTATTTTTTGGGTTTAAATGGCTAAACTAATGAAAAATAACTCTATTTGTAGTTACAACATTGTCTAACTCATTTTACGTACTGTAAGGGTTTTAATTGATTTTGACAGTCCCTATGATTTTCAGAATCTTTGAAAACCCTAGTGAACTTAATTTTGGCATTTAAAAATTTTCTCCTTGAGTTTCTAAAATTTTGCTCAAAATTAAATTATGCCACTGATGTACCATTTTACTTTGTTTAGCCACTTTAGCTTTGTTTTTGCTCTGTAAGTAATTTCATAACCCTATTTCTTAATGATGTTATAATTAATGTTCTACCCATATTTGAAATTAATTCATTTTACTTTAGGGTTCTCTTTCATTAACATACTGGGTTCCAATTTAGTTAAAAAGCTAGATGTTACATTTCACCTTTCGTACATAAAAATTTCATCCTCAAAATTTAGAACATACTTTACTGAAAAAGCTTTGGGTATTTCTCCTTCATGTTTACCTCCACTTCCCAAGTAGCTTCTTCTGGAGTTAAACCCTTCTAGACCACTTTCACCATAGGAATGCTTTTGTTCCCCAGTCTCTTGATTTTGACATATATGATTCTCTCTGGTGTCACAACAAAAGATTGTCATGTAATGCTATATTTTCATATTTTATGACATGTGAAGGGTCTAGATGGCACTTTATCAATTGGGATATATGGAAGGCATCATGAAGTTGGGCTAAGTTAGGAGTTAAGGCTATTATGTAGGATACAAGTCTAACTTTAGAAAGAATTTAGAACCAACCTAGATACTTTGGGCTGAGCTTCTTTACTTTTATGGATCTACCCACACTAGTAACCGGAGATACTTTGATGAATACATGATCTCCAACCTTAAACTTTAATGGCTTTCTTTCAGTGTCGCATAACTTTTTTGTCTACTCTAAGCTGCTAGGAGCTTCTGCCTAATCAATTTTATTTGTTGGGTGGTATGGTTTAACATATTAGGGCCTATAAGGCTTCTCTCTCCTAACTCTATCCAACATAATGGAGATCTACAATTTCTCCCATAAAATTTTTCATAAGGTGCCATTTCTATACTGGAAGGGTAATTGTTGTTATAAGCAAACTCTGTTAATGGTAAGTATGTATCCTAGTTCCTTGTTATTTCTAGCACACAAGCCTTTAACATATCCTTTAAAGTTTAAATAGTTCTTTCTATTTGATCACTAGTTTAGGGTTGCTATGCTATGCTAAATCTTAACTTAGTCCCTAAAAATTCTTGTAATAACCTCCAAAAATTAGAAGAAAATCTAGGGTCTAGATTTGATACTATATTTTTTGGTACCCAATGTAATCTTACTACTTCATTTATATACAACTGAGCTAATCTATCTATGGTGCATATGGCTTTAATTGGCAAGAAATGTATAGACTTGGTTAATCTATTCATTATCACCTAAATAGTATCATTCCTCGTAAATGTCCTAGGTAAACCTATAATAAAATCTATAGAAATGCCATCCCACTTTCATTCCAGGATATCTAAGGGTTAAAGTAATCTTACTGGTTTCTGGTGTTCCATTTGAAATTTTTGGCACATTAAACATTTGGACATGTACTTTGCTATGTCCTTCTTCATCTCAGGCCAGCAAAACATTTCCTTTAAATCTTGATACATCTTTGTACTACCTAGGTGAATACTGTATTTACTCTTATAGGCTTCTTTTAAGATCTTTTCTCTCAATTCTAACTCAAGGCAAATATACAACCTATCATGATATCTTAATATATCACCTTTTGAAACATTAAACACTAGGCTCTTACCTTGGGAAAGTTAATTCATAACTTCCTTTATATAAACATCGCTTTCTTTACTTGAGTCCTAAAATCACTCTCTATCTTGGTCTCACCCATAAATAAACCACTTAGTTGCACTTGACATACGGGACTCATATCTCTAAAGTTTTCCATTAACTTTTGCTTGTTAAGCATTAACATGGCTATGTGGGTGGATTTCCTACTTAAGGCATTAGCTACAACATTAACTTTATTTAGGTGGCACTTCACTATAGGCTCATAATCTTTTAGGAATTCTATCCACTTTTTTATCTTATTTTTAATTCCTTTTGATTAAACAAGTACTTTCACTATAAAAAAATAGTAAATTTGTGACAAATTTAGCAATGAAATTTTTTTTGTTGCTAGTTTGTTGCTAATCTGTCATTAAATTAGTGATGAAACATTTTGTCGCAAATATTTTTGTCACTAATCAAGTTGGCACAATTCAACAACGAAAAATTCCATTACCAATGAGCAGAATACCCAATTCTAATTTTACGATGGTTTTTTCTAACAAGAAATTCTATCGCTAATTTTGCAACAGAAGTTCCTATCACAAACTTTACCTTCACTAATCAATTGATAAATCCATCGCAAATGATAATTTGAATTTTTTAATGATTTATATGATATATATATATATAATCGTCACAAATGACTTTAAATATTATTAATTATATATATACATTATAATTTAATTATTTATATATTATAATTTAAATTATAAATTAATAAATTAATAATTTTAATATAAAAATAGTAAAATACGATAAATACTAATGTACTTAATTATTCTATAGTTGATAAAATGTCTTTGTTTGTATTCATAATTTAGAAAATTTATAATTTATTTATTTTAAATCATATGTTAATATAAATATAGAATATGTTTAATTAATTAAAAATAGTAAAAAAATTCACAAATTTAAAATCATAATTTAATCAAATGTATATAAAGAATGATTTTATTAAAAAAATAAAAAAATGAAAAAAAATAAAAGTGAAATAAATATTTCACTCAACAAAATACAAAAGATGAATAATATTAAAAAATGACAATATGTTTCTTTACCACAATTTTACAAATATTAAAAATGACTCCACTTGTCCATTATGCTTCAATTAGGCCACCTATCTCTCACCTCTCTCCTCTCCCAATTAGCTTCCCTTCTCTGTCATGCTATAAACTTTGAGTTAAATTTACATCTTCTTCCTCTTATCTATCTATTTCTTTTTGCACTTTTCTAAGTGATTGTGTCAAGGTTTCTCCTTCTCTAAAGACTGAATCTTTCTCTAATTTAAATCTCAAATCTCTCAAATTTTCTTGGAGAAAGCAAAGACTGCATACCAATAGGTGAACAATCAAAAAAGGAGTAAAGGGCATGATCTAAAATCTAATATATATCTCGTTTACAAATTTGAGGGAGGAGGGTGGATTTGTCCACTCTCAAATGAATGTAACTGAATTTTTATTATTAATTAGTCATTTACTTTTGTATACAACCCCCTTGATTTTTGAATAGATTCTGTTTATATGAATTTTTAAACTAATTGATTTGATTAAAAGCTCCTTAGGAGATGACTTGGTGGGCACTTTATTGCAAATTAGTTACTTTTACTATTTTTGGCCTGTTCGATAGTTGTGAGTAAAATTTTGGCTAATATTAGGTGGGATGTGCAAGATAGTCTTGAGATATAAGCAATGTTCATATGTGCCATGTAGCTTGCTTATGGGCTTCAACTTTAAATGTTGGAGTACGCAACTCTAGGTGAAAGGAATAGATCATTTTTGTAAGAGAAAAACAAGTACAAAATTCACTCAATTAAATCCCACTCACCCATATTTTTTTTCCTTTCATAAATTTATCCTCTCCATAAAAAATGATCCAAGTCTATAGGGGAAGGGTTAGGTATAAAGAGATCCTAAAAAATAAGAGTGATGATTTTATATTCTCAAAAATACATATTTTTTAGTTTTAGCATAATTAATTATTAAATATGTAGAATAATATTTTATTAAATAAATAATTAAAATAATAACTTATTTAATAATTATTTATTTTAACAAAAATTAATTTTATTTTTATATAATTAATAAGTATGATTATAATAATAAATTTATTAAAATCAATAAAGTATTATTCTATATTTAATAATTAATTATATCATAATTAAAAAAATATGTATTTCAAAAGACATAACATCATCACTCAAAAAATAATGGTAGAAAGCAAAGCAGATTGAGAAGGGAGGTTTGTGGAATAGAGTCAATGATGGTATAAGGTGTGGGGTGCATCTAGACAAATGCTAGGCCAAGACAAAGACGCACATGGTTCATGCTTTGCGCTGTACACAATGGCGGCCCCTTCCAACTTGCTCTTGCATTCATTAGTTGCATGACCATTTTATCACAGAGGCTAAACTAATTGAAGATAATGGACCCGAAACTTAAACCCATATAAGAATCAAATAGATCCATCTCGATCTTTTGTCCCCTCAACCAAAAATCCTAAACCATTTGTGTCTTTCTCCTCTATTTCCTTCCTTTTCCACTTTCCCCTTTTCATTTGAAGCTCATCTTGCCATCGCCGTTCGAAGCTTGCTGCTTGAAGCTCTATTAAAGGTCATCGCTGGAGCTCTCAAATCAATCTCCTAACCAAACCCTAATCATTGGAGCTCTGAAATTAATTTCCCCCATCCTCTCCTTTGGCAGCTAAGGTTAGTATTTCTCTTTCCCTTTCTCCATTGTCTCCCTGAGTTTAAGTCTTTTGATTAGGCTAAAAGTGAACCTTCCAAATTAATCCATTCGTAAAACTCATTCACTACTTCTCATTTTAACTTAAAAAAAGATGATTATCATGTTGATTTAGGCAGTTGATGGGATTGATTTGCAAATTGTTACTCTACGGCCATGTTCTGCTTTTCGCTTGTAATTTGCATTTGAATCCATAGCTTGGTTAAGAGAAATGGACAAGTGATTTGGTTCTGGTCACTTAGTTTTAGAGGACTAAAGTTATTTGATTGAATTTTGAAATAGATTAAAAGGGTTTAGGGAATTATATGCTTTTTTGCTTTGGGAAAATTGTATTGCTTGGGTATGACATGAACTGAATCACTGTTGAGTCATTGGGCTAATTTTTTGGTTCCTTTTTGCGTTGTGCATTTGGAATATGGTTATGCCCCCATGTTGTTTGTAATGTTCGATTTTCATAAAAACGATAGAAATGGATACATTTTCAAAGTAAGTCCTCTGAAATGAATTGGTTATGTAATGTCCCATTTTTGTTAAATGACGGAAACGGGCATGTTTTCAAAACAAGTCCCCTGAAATGAATTAGTTAAGGTCCCAAAAAATTTGAGTAACATTCTAGACTTCTAAAAATGAGAATCCTAGCCTCAGACGGAAGGAAAAATGGAGCTAGAATGAAGAAACAAATTTTGACAGAAATCTTATGAAACGTAATGATATTTTTATAATTTTGAGAAAATTTTAGAATTCACACAGGAGAGCTTTTTAAATAAAATTTTTGAGTTCTCCGAGGTTCTTAGAGGCCTTGAAAATCATGGGAAGTCTCGGGACAGTTAAATCCCCTCCAATGGACGTTTTCCAATGTCGGTGTACCCAAACTTTGACTAATCCGTTTGGGAAGATTTTAGCTCCGATTTGAGTGGTTCCATAGGCATTTTACTAAATTGGGACCTAAATTTTGTAATGGAAAAGACAGTTCTCAAAAAGGAGCTAAAACAAAGGAGAAACGAAAATGCCAAAAATGAAGGGCAAAATGGGAATTTTTGAAAAATGCTTCCTCCTCCCCCTATAAATAGGTGGCGCCCCACTCTCTCCTTCATTTAGACTTAGAATTTCTGCCCAATTTCAAAGAATAAAGCTAGGGTTTAGGCACACCAAGCGAAGAGAAGAAGAAGGAGAAATCCAAGCTTTAAGGTATGAAAATTTGCTTGTTTTTCATGCTTTCTCTTAGCCAATCTCTTCTCCTCCTTTTCCCTCTTCTTTCCCATGATTTTGCTGAAGTTTTAAGGGATATTTTGAAGGAAGAACAGAGGGTAAATTTTGAAATTTAGGTGAGGAGGCCAAGGAAAGCAAAGAACAAGCAAGAAAAACCAAGGAAATCAAGGTATCATGCAATCCTTCCACTTGATCTTCTTCCTCCCTTCTCTTATAAGCATTTCGACCTATATATGGTCAGCATTAGGGAGTTAAGTTTTCAACCAAACCAAGGGTGAATCTTAGGAATTTGAGGGAGAAGAACAAGAATATACAAAGAAAATAACAAACTAGCCATTAGATTTCAAAATGAAAAACCTAGGGTTTCAAGTGCACCTTGTAAAATCTGATTTTGTATGATGATTCCTAAGCCTAAATAAGAATTTAAATGAGCTCCTAAGATTCCTAGAAGTTTCCTCATATGCATCTTCCATTGAGAATCTAGCCAAAAATATATACATGTATTCTATGCTTCCCTTTAGTTTCCATGAGATGTAGGCCACTTTTGATGATTTAAATGAGTTGTATCCATGTAATTAAATATGAGAATAGGATGTAAGAGCTCACATGGTCCATGAGACACTGAATAAAATTTTCATACATGACGCAAAGCAAAGAAATGCATTATTTTAATTCCTTTTTCTTGCTCTTTCATGGAATTTATGAATGTAAAGCATGAGAATGTAGTGAAATGAGTTAAAAATATATGGTGTTATAGGTTAAGGTCCAGAAAAATTAGAATAATGATCTAGATATTAAGTAATGAAATTAAGAGGCTAGAGGTACCCTAAAATAGAGGCTAAAATAACCAGACCAAATTTAACAAAATAGCTATGTAATATAATGACATTTTTGTAATTTTGGGTAAATTTTAGAATTCTCATAGGAGGGCTTTTTAAATGGAAAACTTGAGTCTTTTGAGATTCTCAGAGGCTCTGAAAATCATGGGAAGCCTCGAGATAGTTAAAACCCCTCTGGTGTATATTTTCTAATGTTGGTTGACCCGAATTTTGACCGTTTCGTTTGAGAAGGTTTTAACTCCAATTTGAGTGATTCTAAAGATATTTTATAAGATTGAGGACTAAATTTTGTGATAAAAAAGATGGATCTAAAAAAGGAGTCAAAGCAAACCAGAAATGAAAATGCCAAGAATAAGGGACATAAATGAAATTTTTGGAAACAATTCTTAAAACCTAGCTATATATACCCTATACCCCACTCTTCTCCTCATTTGGTTCATTTCATTTCTTCCCTAAACCAGAGAAAAGACCAAGAGGGTGAGGCACACAAGGGAGGAGAGAAAGGGAGAAGAAAAAGCAAGAGAAAGGTATGGATTTTCATGGTTTTTCTTAATTTCTCCTTAGCAAACTTCTTCTCTTTCTTCTTCTCTTCTTTCCCATGGGTTTATTGAAGCTTTTGGGTCTATTTTGAGGTTAGACCTAAGAGAGAAATTTTGAGTTTGAGGAGAAGAAGCCAAGCAAAGTGAAGAACAAGTAAAGGAAGCCAAGAAACCAAGGTAATTTGCTATGCTTCAAGCTTGGTCTTCTTGTCCCTTCTCTTGTGAATTGCGACCTATATAAGACCATCCATGAGGGGTTGAATTTCTAGCTAAACCAAGAGTGAATCTTAGGAAAATAAGGGAGAAGGACAAGAATATGCAAAGGAAACAACCAAACAACCATAGAATTTTAAGATAGCAAAGTTAGGGTTTAAAGTGCTTAACCAAAATTCTGTTTTGATGCAAGAGTTCCTAGGCCAAAATGGATGTTTGAATGAGCTCCTAAGATCCCTAGAAGGCTTCTCACATGCATCTCCCATTAAAAAAACAAAACAAACTCCTTTGGTGTTCTCATGGTCCATAGCCTCGGCCTAGGGAGGATGAAGCACCAAGGGCTAGTTTTAATTTATTTCAAGATTGGTTTTGTATCATATATGATGGGAGAGGATGAGAGGAAGCCTTGGAAAAATTTTAGAAGTCATGGATAGTGACATGTAGTTATAAGTTCTATATTTTGACTTAAAGAAACAACACCTAGCTAGGCTCCTCAAATTAATTGTGTGATGGCTCCAAGAGGCTTAAAAGGAGTCAAGAGTCATAAATGGATGGAAAGAATAGAGCCAATATCATGTTTTCCTAAGGTTGCTTCATTAGGTGCATTATAGAACCATAAATGAGCCATAAAAACCACCTAGCTCTTGAAATGAATATGTAACTTTAGAAATTATTCTAAGAGTGTAATTGGCTTCCATCTTATATGTCTAGGCTAAAGGAACCAAGTCTCACATCCTTGTGATTGTATGGCCAAGGGAGAGGAAGCATTCTTAAAAGGAAAAGTGTTCATTTGTAACCTAGGTAACTCTCTCTTCTTTCTTTCATGCATGAGTGGATGTTTATCTTGTCTTTGAATGCGTGTATGTATGTTTTGAGCCATGGAAAGATGTTTTAGCATGGATTTTATATGCCATGTTACCATGATGTTATGTTATGCACTTAAATGATGCTTTATGAACATATTTTGGTTTGCTTGAGTGTGGTGAAGCCAAAAGTCCCTTAGCTAGGGTAAGGATGAGCTAAAAGCCCCTAAGAATGGATGAGACAAAGCCAAAAGTCTCCAAAAATTGAGGCTTATTTAAGAACCCTTTAAGAGAATGGATGAGGCAAGTCCAAAATCCCTTAAGAGAAGTGGGTGAGGCTAAACCATCTTCTTGGCAAACCTATGTATGGTTTTTATGACTTTTTGAATGCAAGAAAAGTTCCATGAATGATTATGTGCTCCATGATATCCATGTATACATTTCTAGACTTGGATTTGTACTCTTTATGTATGGTTAAAAGGGAGAAGAGCTATTACGATTCCTAAAATCTCATTCCTTCCTCCCCATTTGCCTAACATGTTTAGGTAGACTAAGTGAACTAAGAAATAGGAGCCACTAAGCTTGAAGAAGAGAGATTGACAACAAAGTGTGTGAAATTGTCCATTTTGTAGCCATATGAAGGGCATATGATGTAACCCAATTTTGTATATCATGTATAAGCTTATGGACATATGTAATTACATGGATATTTGATGTATATATGAGATTTGGTGCCATGTGAATTTTGTAGCAAGTTCTTAACATTGAATGGCAAGATATGGCTTATGTGTTCTTATGTATACCTTGGGGTGAGAGTATGAGTTGTGAAATCTGGATTTGTGCATCTTTGAGACATGTTTAATAGACTATTTTAGTGCTTTCTCATGTGCTCAAGTGGCCATGAATGTCTTAGAAGCTAATGTGGACCATTTGAGACCCTTAGAAGGCATAAAATTGGCCATTTTGGAACCCAATATCAAGATCTGACCAAATGAACGAATTTACCCATGAAATTTGGCATGCATATAGATCTCATCCAGAGCTTTTTGGAAAGCTAAATACTAGATTATTTGGAGTTATGTGGAATTAATTATGAATATTCTAAGTCACCAAATTTTAGTTGTTCTAGTATGGTTACTGTTCATATGGTCAGTTTCTTCTTCTATGTCATTCAAGAGCTAAATGGTGTCCAATGCTCATGAAATTTTATAGACTTAAACCAGACATGATAAGCTTTCTATGGCCACTAAGATCACCCTAATTTGATGTCTGAGTAGGGATAAATGAATTTTTAAAGTTCTATGATAGTATTAGTAACACTAGGCAAGTTTGGTTACTATTCTATTAATTTCTAGTAGGTAGACATCCCTGGTTTGGTCTGGACTTATTTTTAGCATAAACTAGACATCTAAATCTTTCCAGAATGGTATAGTGTACTTGATTTTAATTTTTTTAAAGTTATTTATGATTTTTCAAAATTCATGATAGAAAGTTGGCACACTAATCTAAGGCTGCACATGCAAATTTTATGTATATGTTCCATGAGCTCGAGTTTTTGGCCACTTCTTGAGATGGTGCTAAGTTTTAATTGGGTATTTAAATATAAGAATGAGATGGGTGAGTTCATATGGTCCATAGGACACGAAATGAAAAATTTATCCACGATATAACGCAAAAATAATACAATATTTTAATGCCATTTTCTTGAGAATGTGTGCTTGGCTAAAGAAATGCAAGCTATAATGGCATGAGATGAGGTAAATGAATATGGTGTTACATTTTTTGTGACAACCCTTCTTTCTAATCATTGTAATTATGGTTAAATGTATGATTAATAATTAATTATCAAGGTTTGAATGGTTACAATTTATCACGTTGTGAAAATATGGGGAAAATTTGAACCTTGATGTTAGGGTCATCACCATACCACCATAACAAAACAAAATTTGCATAAAAGAAATCCTACTACCATAAGGGGTTTATGATTTAACCGTCCATCAATTTTAATACCCAATAACCACCCACAAGTGTTCCTATGTCATCTCTTACCATTATCGTTGAAGAAATTGGGGTTTCTAGGTTAAAAGGAGTAGGTTGGGGACTTGCGTCGTGGCCTATACCTTCCTCGCCGTGGCCAAGTTTCTCTTTGGAATCACTGGACAAATTTCACAAATCTCACCGCGGCGACAGCCACGACAAGTTGGACCTTCGTCGCGGCCAACCTATGTGGTGCTGCGGCGGAAACACCTCCTGGAACTACTATTCTCAACTCCCAGGATTCTCGTCTCAGCGCAATATATTTATGCCGTGGTGAGTTTTGCTTCTGTCCAACCCTTATTTTATTTCCTCGACTCGTGCCGCAGCAGGACATAATGTGCCGCGGCGAGTTCCAATTCTGTTACCCTGTTGGGCGATTTTTCCCACTTCGCGCCGTGGCGAGATTTATCAGGCCACGGCGCTCCTCGCCACTGTCACTCTCTGGGCCAATTTTCTTCCCTTGCGTCATGGTGGGATTGGTTATGCCACGGCAGGACTCCCTCCTGTGACTACATTACCCAAATTTCGCCTCCTACACTCTAAATCTCATCTTAGAAACACTCCAGGTCCACCTTCCCTTATTTTATGTGATTCTAATGGTGTTTATCTACCCTATTTACCAATCAATCCGTCCATTACCATTGCAAAACTTAAATACTACTTCCTACTTGCCCAACTAGCTCATATCAGCAAATTCATGAATATATAATAGCAAGAACACATGCATTAGCAGCAATTGACATCCCATGCACATTCCATAGAGATTCCATTCAACAATAGCTTATGTCCACATCCAAGGCATCATATGACTACAATTCCCATATGGTAATCCATATCACAATTTCAACAAAACTATATATATGATACTATAAGTTCATACATTAATATTCAACTATAATGAGACTTAAATCCTTAACGGTTACACTTCAATCAAACAAAATATGAACGCCTACACTTGGCAACATGAATACATGATGATGCTATGTAAACTAATAACAAAATTGCATCTCTACTAAATAAGCTAGCCTAAGTATAGCCTTCTCCCATATGTTGGAGCTTATGGATTTTCATCCACTTGCTTCCCTTTATCCTTACTTGCAGAACCTTCACCTGAAATGTTAATCCCATGAAACGGGGTGAGATATAAATCTCAGTAACCAAGGCAATTCCATTATATATCCAGTTTAATTAGCATACATGCATAAATCAAAATCAACATCAGAATCATATCCATCATATCAGCAAATGAAACAATTAGGCTATCATGATTACTATCCCATACTAGTAATCATATTATCACATGTTAAAGGCCATTAACACCGGGAGAGGCCCGTCCATGGCACCTACTCCCTATTGAGCATAACCGGGCTCTGTGCATCTGGGGTTTGATCATAACCCGGTGCTCAATCGAAACACATGCACGGGTGGCAGCCGCACCACAGCTCCACCATGGACTCACAAGGTATAATCACAATTCAACAGATAGCCAACCAATTCATTTAACATTTCAAATCATTCATATACAGCAACATATGAAATTAAATCAGATATATACATGGAATTAATATAAACCCCAGTTACCTCACTTGTAGATAAATTTGCAACAGCCATCACAAATCCCATATTCGGATTAGAGTGTCCTTCACCAGAAAACTCAATATTCCACCCAAAATCCTAAGCAAATTCGTACAGAATTAATACCCATTTTATAAATAAGCTATGGGGGTCTCAAATTAATAAATGAAGCATCAAAATGGAAAGTTTAAACTCACCCAAGGTCAGCCCTAACCTCAACCTACGAATTTCACCAAGAAAATCCCCAAATTCCCACATTTTAAATTTTGGGTAGGGTGAAAATGCTCCAAATGAAAATCTAATTAGGCCAAATTAAAGAGAAAGATGAGGGGATTAAGTTGTATAACTATTACCTTAGCTAAATCTTGCTCTAAATGTGAGAAAATACAGAATTCTTGCCCCCAACCCTAGCCTCCTTCTCAACTCCGAATTTTGCTTCTTGAGTTTTAGCAAATAAGAAAGTGACTGAAGCATTAGGGTTTAGGTTGGGTTTTAATTGGGTCAAATATGGGTCATGGGTTGCTCCAAGGTCTAACTTCATTTGGGCTTCAGATTTTAAGTTGTTAGGCCAGTTTCAAGGTGTTGGGTTGCTGAAATTCAATTGGGCCAGACCAAGTTTTAAGAGCTCAAGAATGTGGGTCTGCACAAGGGTTATTAGGCCACTTAGAAAAGTCTATACAAGGTGGATTTTGGGCCTCCATCACACAAAATTGGGTTGGGTCTGCACCTAACCCATTAGGCCTCCATTAGCCTCTTCTCATGATCTATTAATTTAAGCCTAGATAGAATTTCTATCCCAATTAAATCTCAACCCATATTAATAAATTTACCTTTCTAAAATCTCCATTTACTTAACTTGTCTAATTATCCTATATTAATTATTCCTAATTAATCTAATCCGTGATTAATACCTTAATTAATTATGGGGTGTTACATTGTTAATAAATGGGTTGCTTATAGTTATGTTTTTGACCAAAGGCATGATAAGGCAGCAATTTATTTCTTTATAGAATTGAACTCGCGTTACCTCATATTAGGCATTTATATAATGGATTAGAATGTTATTGTACTTTGACTCTAAGAATATTGCATGTGTGAGGAAGAATTGCGAGAACTAGTTAACATTCAATGTACAAGGTGGGAGTTGGTTCATACAATATTTTAATATTGTCTCTTTCATTAAAACTTATAATGGTGTTTGTTATCTTGGGTAAGCTGTGTTTTGTTTAGTTGTAAGTTCATGTCATGTGTTTGATGGGGGAACTTTGATAATGATATTTTGGACATAAATTTCCTTTTATTCCTCTTTGCTAGCAAGTGGTATCTAATGAATGGGTGGCCTATATATGGTGTTACTTTTATTATCTAAATATTTAACTAATTGCTTTAGTTAAAAAGAAAAAAAAAAAGAAAAATTCTGCTTTTCTTTCTATTATTTTGTTTGTATATGTATATAATGGGTTTTATATTTAAATTGAATTCATAATCATTAACGGGATTGGCTAGTGCATTTGTTTATATTTTTTGTATTTTACTTAGTAAAGTTGTATTTAAACTTTATTTTTTTAGATATGATATAGAATTATATCATTTTTAGTGATATGAAGTTGTGTCTGGTTAGGATGAATAACTAGTAGCTATCCTTATTGCATATTATTGGAAAAATAGCTGAAGCATGATATGATAGTTTATAGTTGTCAACTTGTGAATTTTATTGTCATTTGCCATGCTTTTTTTTTGAATTGTGAACCATAAGATTTGGTACTGAGACGAAAGGTAATGAAGACTTTTTCTATATAGTATTTTTTAAAATAATAAAATGATCATACCATCAATATAGGGCATGCTGCTATTTGAATTTTAACATTTCATTACAATGGTTCATCCCAATAACATTGTACAGCACTAGAGGGAATCTAAGTCCTAAGACCGCTTATGACCTTGACCCCATCCTCACTCATTTAATAGACCTTAGTTGATAACTCATTTGCCTAAACATCTATCTATATTTCTTGGTTGTTTAAAGAGAAGTAGCACACCACTTTTGGAGCAATTTGTATGGATTAGATTTAATTTAGATGATTTAAAATTTATTTTTATTTATTTATCTCAATTTTTTATTTTTTAATTATGATTTTCTTTATTTTGAAGAAAATAAAATCTAAGGTGAAGACAATTTTCTCATTTCCACCAAATAGAGTTTGGAAGTTGGAATAATGTGTTTTTGCTTTCTCCAAAGCCATACACACACCCATGTAAAAAAGAAATGATCTTAACAGTGTAAATTGCTCAGTAGAAAGTAACTTTTAGCTAAACACCTATTATGCTTAAAAAGGATTAAATGAGGCTTTTAGAGGTAGATTTTTTAGAAAATTACAGTTGAGAGTCTCAAATTAAAGATATTTATACTAGAAGGCTTTAAATTTAGGCAAAGTAATATTATAAGTTATTGAAATTTAAAGGAAGCACTCTAGGAGTTTTTGATGGTGGGTTGAATTTTAGTTGGGCATCCAGAGTAAAAGTAATTTGAGTTCCTTATGGCCATGGTATAGTTTTAGGAAACTTAATTAGATATAGCCTTTAGCTATTTGCTATTATGTTTTTTTTTTGATAGAATTCTAACATATAGAAGAATTTCTTTAAAAAGTTAGAAATGTGACGTTGAGTTGTGAAAAAGTATCATTATATTTTATTAAAGAATTTGATAATAAATACTAAACGAATTTTATTTAAGCCTTGGCCTATGGTTCATAGCAGATAGAATGACTATATGATACTTCTGGTTTTAATGTGATATAGTTTTGCAAGTGTTGTATTTCTCTAATGGTCTATGAGGTTAGATAGGGATTCAAAAATTGCAGTTCGATTAACAAATGGCTTGGCCTAACCTAATAAATTTATATCTAACCTAGTTTGGGCAGGCATTTTGACAATGTTTTTTCTTGGACTCTCAAATAAAAATAAATAAAAAAGAATTGTATTTTGAAAAATTGAGAATATTTTAAAGTTAATATGGGTGTAATTTTTCATGTAATGGTTGGAATCCAATGCCATGACTGTTAGGAGAATAATGTCCTATAAAATTGATGTTACTAGTATGTTTTTTGAGACTATACTGGGCAATTTTAATGTTATTGATGTGATGACCCTAACTTCTAATTATTGTAATTGAGGTTAAATACACGATTAATAATCATAAATCAGGATTAAAAGACATTATGAGTAGTTACATTCAAAAAATGCAGAAAAATTTGAACCTTAATGTTATTAGAGTTATCAACCAAATAATTACAAGCATTCATGTATACAAGAGATACAAGCACTCATTTTTAAGCCTTTGATTCCATTACCCATTAATTCCAACTCACAAGAATCTTCTACCAGTGTTTCTAAGTTATCCCTTGAGGTTGTTCTAGGAAAAACTAGTATTTTTAGGTTAGAATGAGAGTTTGGGATCGTTAGCTGCTGCTAAATGTCTTTATGCCACAGCCAATTACTTTTGGGTTCACTTTTATATCTTCACAAGTTTTACTGTGGTGAGTTAGAGCTTCACTGCAGCGAGCATATATGGCGCTGCGGCGAGAGGACCTCCTGGAGCCTATCTCACTCGCCTCTCACTATTGGCCTCAACCAATTTCCCCTTTCACCATAGCTAATTCCTCTCTGAAACACCTGAAACATTTTCACAAAGTTTGCTGTGGCCAATTGCCCATTTAGCAGCAGCAAATTACCCTTTGGACGAATTCCAGTTTAGCCTTTCACATTTAGTAGTGGCGAATTACACTTCTCACCGTGGCAAATTGCTCTCTGGTACTCTCCTTAGACAACTTCACCTATATTGGCCGCGGCTAAGAATATTTTGATTGTGTAAAATGCTTTTTGATCCTACAACTTCTAAAATCTTATCTCTTACATTCCAATTCTCCCCCTAGTGACACCTTAGAGCTAAATTACCTTAATTGCGGGGCCTTAATAGCTTTCGTTTACCTAATTTACCCAGCTTATCTATCATTACTAGTTCAAGACTTAAGTGTTAATTTCTACTCCTCCAACTACCCTATATCAGTAAGTTCATAAGTAACAACAACAAGAATTCATGAACTATCAACAATTATCATTCAATACATATTCCATTAGAGATTCCATCCATCACTGGTTCAAATCAACATCTAATGTATCACATGATTACATTTCCAATAGTAGACCATATCATAAATTCAACAAAGTTTATACATCAGATGCTATAAATTCATACATCCAATACCAAGCTAACATGAGGCCTAACTTTTCAATAGATGCATTCTAAGTAATCAAAATACAAACACCTATACTTAGCAACATGATTACATGATGATGCTATATAAAAGAATAACAAAATTGCATTTACTCTACTTAGATCAGCCCAAGTGTAGCCTCCTCCACACATGGCTGGAGCTCATGGATTTTCATCCACTTGCTTCCCCTTATCCTTACCCGAAAGGCCTTCACCTGAAAGTATGATCCCATGAAATGGGGTGAGATGCAAATCTTAATAACCAAGGCAAATTCCATTCATATATTCAAGTTTAATTAATATATATGCATAATTTCATATAAGCATATGAAAATGTACCAACCATATCAGTAAATGAAATAATTAGGCAATCTATGATTACTATCCCATACTAGCAATCACAATTCCACATGTTAAAGGCCAATAACACCAGGAGAGGCCCGTCCATGGCACCCATTCCCCAATGAGTATAACCAAGTCTCAGTGCATCTGGGGTTTAATCGCAACCCAATATTCGATTGAAGCACATGCATGGGTAGCAGCCACACCACAGCTCCACCATAGACTCACAAGGTCTAATCACATATACCAGATAGCTAACCAATTCATTTAGCATCAAAATCATAATCATGTAGCAAATACAAAATTAAAATAGACATATGTATGGAATTAGCATGAACCACGGTTACCTCATTTATCGACAAGTTGGGAAGCTAACAGCAGTACCAAAATCCTCCTAGAATCACAATATCAGAAAATTATCATTTTATATCAGTCCATTACTATCTCATTCATTATTTATGGTAATAACCCAATGATCAAAGAATTAAATTACCAATAGTTACATAAGGGATACCTACCCAATCACCAAGAGCCTCAAGTTTCAGGTTTTGCCTTCTTTAGACCTGAAACATCAAAATATCACTTCAAACCCTAGGAAAATTTGCACAAAATTAAGGCCCATACTATAAGTCTACTATGAAGGTCTTAAACTAGTAGAAAGTACATCAAAATGAAGAGTTTATACTTACCTAATAACATCCCTAGCCTCAACCTATGAAATTTCACTAAGAAAATCCCAAACAACCATATTTCAGATTTTAGGTATAGTGAAAATGCTCTAAATGAAATACTAATTAGGTCAAAATGAAGAGAAAGAGAAGGGGATTAAGTTATGTAACTATTACCTTGGCTAATTTTGAGCCTATAAGTGAGAAATGGTCAATTTCTTGCTTAGAACCCTAGTCTCCCTCTCAAGGTGAGAAAATGCCTCTTGTGTTTGTGTTTTATGTTTCAACAGAATGGTAGGAGAGGCTGCATGTGTTTAGGGTTTTAGTTAGGTCTAAAATGGGTTATGAGCTAACCCAAAGGTCCAATTCCAATTGGGTTCAGATTTTTATGCTTGTTGGGCCAGATTTCATTGTTGGGCTATAAAATCTTATTTGGGTTAGACCAAGTTTTAAAAGCTCAATAGATTTGGGTCTGCACAAGGATTGTTGGGTCAATTATAAAAGCTTATATAAGGTGGGTTTTGGACCTTTATCTCATTAAATCAGATTGGGCCCTCCTTAGGTGCCCTCTTTTGGGCTAAGTCTCACATTAAAAGGTTGGGTCTGCACCTAAAATTATTAGCCTCCATTAGTTTCTAACCATGGCCTACTTAATTTGATTTAGGCCTAGAAGAGGTTTCTAACCCAATTAAATCTCAAACTCATATTAATAATTTGTCTCTTTATAAGTCCGATTCACATAACTTATCCAATTATCCTATATTAATTATTTTTAATTAACCTAAGTCCATGATTAATACCTTAATTAATTTTAGGGTGTCACAATTGACTCCAGTCCTCATGATTGATGACCATTACTTGGAATTAGACTTATGCAAATCTTTACTCTCTTTAAATGTGCTTATCCAATTACTTAACATTAACCATATCATTAAGAGTGCAAAAATTAATATTGGGGGAAAAATAAAGTAGGTAATCCATTCTAATATTCCCTTGTAAACTCTTTTATTATTATTTTTTTCAAAAAAAGAGCTAGAAACCATTATAGCTTTGTAGATGAATCTTTGATGGTTACTGAGTCTTTGTTGGATTGCTTCATGATTACCTGAAAACATATTATTGGCAGATAGAATGAAGGTACTGGAAAATCGAAGATGGATGTATAATAAAGTAGATTCGAGTCGTTGACATTTTACAATAGAGTTTGAGCAAGGTGTTGAGAATTTTATTGCCCATGCATGCCAATTGCCTTCCTTTTTGCCTTCGGAGAAGATTAGGTGTCCATGTGTTTAGTGTAAATGAAAGAACCATCTATGTCTTGACAAGGTGAAAGTGCACATCCATAGACATGGATTCAATCCAAACTACTATATATGGACTAGTCATGGTGAAATGCCAACTGAGTATCAATCACCTGTGTGTCTAATGCTAGGTGTCCAACATATCTCACATGGGCTACTTGGGAACCAATCGACACAATATGAGACCATGGTGATGGATGCAGCCAGACCAAGTGTAACACTATAATACATTAGACTCAATTATCCTTCACTTAAGTTTGATTCTATGAAATTCCAAAGGAAAAGGATAAAACCGTGGTATTTTATTGCGTTACGCCAAGGGTTTAGACGTTCATACTTTACCTCATAGGTCCTGTGAACCCATCAATCATATTCTCTACTCAAAATCCATTCATACAACTCATACATATCATAAAACAATCCATGAACCATGGATATGAAACCAAAAACCAGAAAAATGCAAATTTTCCCACGGGTCTAAAGTTCAGATTTTTGGCACCAATTTTGGAAAATCATAACTAATTCTAAAAAAATGGGAAATAAGCAAGTAATAGCTTTCTAGAAATCTCTAGGTGTTAAATTTATACTAGAAATAACTCCAAGCCACAATAACATCATTTGGATCACATTTGACAATAGAAAATCTCAAAAGGTCAGACTGCCTAATGTTTCTAATATGAACTTCACAAATTCATAACTAATTCTACAAAAATCCAATTTGGTCAAACTATACCAATTTATGAGTATCAATCACCTGTGTGTCTAATGCTAGGTGTCCAACATATCTCACATGGGCTACTTGGGAACCAATCGACACAATATGAGACCATGGTGATGGATGCAGCCAGACCAAGTGTAACACTATAATACATTAGACTCAATTATCCTTCACTTAAGTTTGATTCTATGAAATTCCAAAGGAAAAGGATAAAACCGTGGTATTTTATTGCGTTAAGCCAAGGGTTTAGACGTTCATACTTTACCTCATAGGTCCTGTGAACCCATCAATCATATTCTCTACTCAAAATCCATTCATACAACTCATACATATCATAAAACAATCCATGAACCATGGATATGAAACCAAAAACCAGAAAAATGCAAATTTTCCCACGGGTCTAAAGTTCAGATTTTTGGCACCAATTTTGGAAAATCATAACTAATTCTAAAAAAATGGGAAATAAGCAAGTAATAGCTTTCTAGAAATCTCTAGGTGTTAAATTTATACTAGAAATAACTCCAAGCCACAATAACATCATTTGGATCACATTTGACAATAGAAAATCTCAAAAGGTCAGACTGCCTAATGTTTCTAATATGAACTTCACAAATTCATAACTAATTCCACAAAAATCCAATTTGGTCAAACTATACCAATTTAGAAAGCTACAGATGTTACTAGAGGGAAAAAATATGACCAGACTAGTTCAAAAGCCTTTAGAGCTTGAAAACTGATGGAATAGTAGCCAAGGTTAGATCCTTGATATTGACTCAGAACTTTAGAAAATCATTTCTCCTTTCACAGACCTCCAATTAAGGTGATTTTAATTGATATAGGTCACTGTAAATGTCTAATTTCTCTTTATAAAATTTCATAACCATTGGATACCGTTTGACCCACCAGTGATAGGGCAAAGTTTTTGACCCAATGAACAGTGCCATTGTCAAATTTAAAAATTTTGTCAAATTTGGAAATTCACCAAAAATTCTCTAGAGCTCTATTTAATATAAACTTTAACTTCTCAAAAAGCTCTAGACAAGGCCTATAAGCATGCCAAGTTTTAGACTAAGAAGAGGTCACTTGGTCAAATCTCAACATAGCTCTTGAATTTGGCACCTTATATGGTTCAAAGTGGGTTCAAATGGCCTCATACATATTCTAGCACACCTTGGGCAAGTTTAAAAGCACTAGTACATCATATATGAATTGCCCAAGTGGTCCAAACTATCATTCATCTCAATTGGCTATTCCACATGCAAGAATACACTAGTATTTACAAGGCATCAAAGGTCCAAATCTTACATTTACATTGATTTGGTACCAAATATGGTTTTACATCATCCAGACATGCTTTTCCATTTGCTCCAATTATTACAACTCAAAAATAATATGTACATAAGAACTTTGACTTTTCCATACATCAAAACTATACATAATTATGTAAAAGGGTCAAGAGATGGCCATTTATGCTTCATGGCCTCCAATCTTTGGCTCTTGAGCTCCACCTGGACAATATGAGATAGGAGAAGAAAGGGGGTGAGATTTATGGAATCTTAATAGCTTATACACTTATTCAAGGAATCAATCAAGGTATATAAATATGTCAAAGCATGCAAGTAGACATCAACCATTAAAAATCATTCAACACATGATTTATATGCCATGAAAATCATAATGCCAAGAATAAGCTCTAGGGACTTTTGGTCTAACCTTACCCCATTTTGGAGACTTTTGGATTGGTCTCACCCTTGGTCTAGAGACTTTTGACTTAGCCTCACTCATCCATGAGACTTTTGGCCTTGTTTCACCCATTTTTAAAGACTTTTGGCTCCACCTCATTTATCACAAAGGACTTTTGGCACCACCTCACCTTCAAGAGCAATTTTCACAACTTAAACATAAGTATATTGGTACCAATGCATCAAGGCAATATCAAATGGCATATCTCAACACACAAATGAATATACAAGCATACAATGATGTTTACATATCCAAGAATGCAAATAAGGAGTGAAGAGCTACCTTGGCAATTAGACACAAGCTTCCCTCTTGATTTCTCATTTCCCTTCTCGGTCTCACAACCACAACTTGATGGAGCTTGAGTTCCTTGGCCTAGACATAACAAATAGCACTCAATTACTCTCTTGGATCAAGCTAAAGCATCAAATACATACTTAAGAAGCATACTTGGTCTATTAGTTCCATAATAGCTCCATTAATGGCCTAATGAAGTAGCTACCATAACTCAAGCTCTTAGCTTCATTTCCTTCCCATATCTAGGCCTCTTGGTTCCATTTAGACTCCTTGAAGTCATCACACACTCAGTTCCAAGAGCTTAGGTCCATGTTGCTTCCATAGGTCATATTATGGAACCTATTGACCTAACTTTCAATCTATGACTTCTAAAGTTTTCCTAAGGGTTCTTCTCATCTTCTTCCATCACACATGACCTCAAACCAAGCTTAGAACAAATTAAAGCACTCCCTACCTCTCTCATGTGCTCTAGGTCAAACCATGAAGAGCATTTGGAGTCATGAAGTTTTCAATGTTTCCTTCATGGAAGGGACACTTGGGAAGCTTCCTAGGGGTCTTAGGAATTAAAACAAGCACTCACATATGCTAGGGGATTTATGAATCAAATCAGTTTTCACATTACATTCAAGAGCTCTACATATCCCTAACTTGAAATTCATTGATTTCTCTTGTAATTTCTTGGCACATTCTAACTCCCTATGGCCTAAATCAATGGTTTTATGCTTGCTCTAAGTCAGAAACTTTCCCCCTCTCATGGTTCCGTTCTTGGCTAAAACACTCAAGAAGAAAAAAGGGAAAAGATGCAACAAAATGAAAAGAAGTTACCTTGATTCAAGCTCTTTCCAAGAGGTTCTTCCTTTGCTTAAATCTTCTCCTTAAATCCTTACACTTCCCCTTCTGAATTAAGTCCAAAATAGAACCATATGAGCACCCAAAACTATGGAAAGAAAGAGCAAAGAGAAAGGAACTGATTTTCTAAAGAAAGAAACCATGGATTTTTACAAATTTTCTCACCTTTTTCCTTGATGTTCTCCCTTCTTTCTTGGCTCTTCTGGGCCTCCCTCTCTCTCTAACCCTCTTCTCTATTTTTGGACGAAGCAATATGTCGGTTAGAGGGAATAAGAGGCTTCTAGGTCCTTTAAAAAGTAAAATTTCACTTTTTCATGCTTTTTTTAGAATAAGTCTTGCTATAGTAGGAAACACTCTTTGCTATAGCGAGAACTTATTAGTTCTAGGCTCCTGTTCTCACTACGGCAGGTGCTATTGCGAGAAATTTCTTGGATTTTGTAAGGGACGCACGAACTCGCTATAGCAGACTACATCCTCACTAAGGCGAACTGGTACCTTCGCTATAGCTAACTAACTCCTCGTTGTAGTGAACTAGTACACTTGCTATAGCTAATAGGGGTCCTAGCTATAGCAAGAAGACTTATAAAATTTTATGAAATCTTGGATGTTACACCAAGTTTTAGGGATAATTATAATGAAAGTGTTGAAGAGATGCCAAATCTTGATGTAAGGGCATTTTATGACATGTTGTGTGTTGTACAATAGCCCTTGTGGAAAGGCTGTGAAGAAGAATCTGAACTTTCAGTAGCTGTGTAATTGTTAAGCATTAAGGTAGAGACTAACATGTCATAACAAGGCTACAATTTAGTGTCATGACTTATGAGGAGGACACAACCTTAAGACAATCATATGCCTATAGACTTATATCAAACTAAGAAGTTGGTGTCAAAATTAAGGCTTGGTTATATGAAGATTGATTTTTGTGTGATTGGGTGTATGTTTTATTATAAAGATGATGCGAATGCAACCCAATGTAAGTTTTATGGTGAGGCAATATGCTGCAAGAAAGTGTCATGGAAGAAAAAAGAAAATTATAAACAAGTAGTTGTGGTACTTACCACTAATTCCTAGACTTTAGAGATGATTTGCTTTTGGATAAATAGCAAAGGAAATGAGGAGGCATTATGAGAACCGTCAAGATTTTGGCATCCTTACTCACCTATCCAATGGAGAATTATGGAAGGTGTTTGATGGCACATACTCTGATTTTGCATATGATTCACGAAATGTTCAGCTTGGGCTATATGCTAATGGCTTTACACTAATTGGCCAATATGGGAGAAAGTATTCTTGTTAGTTAGTTATCTATCACTTTGTACAATCTATAGCTAGCAATGTGCATGAGATAAGATGATATGTTCTTGACATTGATTATCCTTGGTCTTAACAATCCTAAAGGGAAAATAGATATTTATCTGCAACCATTGAGAGATGAACTAAAATTACTATGGATTGAGGGTGCGCTAACATATGATGCCTCGTTGAGGTAGAACTTTCATATGTGTGTTGTACTATTATGGACAATCAATGACTTCCCATCATATGACATATTGTTTGGTTGGATGACAGTGGGGATATTATCATGTCTTATATGTATGGAGAACTCAAAGTCTTTCTAATTAAAGCATGGTAGGAAAATGTCTTTCTTTGACTGTCATTGACAATTTCTTCTATTAGATCATGCATATATGAGAAATACAAGCTCATTTTATAAGAACAAAGTTGAGAAATCAATGCCTCTAATGCAATTAGATGGAGATGAAGTTTGGCAAAAAGTGTGCAATATGCCAAAAGTGATTGAGTAGGGAGAACTTATACTAATTGAAGGGTATAAGGACACTCACTATTGGATAAAATAAAGCACATTTTAGGAATTGCCATATATTGGAAAACTGACCTCATGCAACATAATCTTGATGTCATGCACGTTGAGAAAAATGTGTTTGACAATGTATTTTACACTGTCATGGACATAAAAGGGAAGACCAAAGATAATACATAAGCTTGGTTGGAGGTGGGAGAATATTGCTGACAAAAAGAATTAGAACTTGCTAATAGTAGAGTGAAAGTTCTGAAGCCCAAAGCATAATATACTTTGAATACAGAACAAAAATGAACTATTTATTAAAAGGTAAAAAACCTAAGACTCCTTGATAGGTATGCATATAATCTAGCCTGATTTGTTCACATGAAGGAAACAAAGCTTTATGGAATGAAGAGTCATGATTATTATGTATTTCTACAATGCTTGCTTCCCATTACATTTGGTGCTTTGCTTGAAGCTGTATGAAATCCTATAATCAAGCCTAGTCAAGTCTTTAGAGAATTTTATTCCACTACTTTGATTATGGCCTAATTAGAGTAATTAGAACAGAACATTATTCTGACATTGTGCAAGTTGGAAAAGGTCTTCTCCCTTAGGTTTTTTGACTCAATGGAGCATCTGCCTATCCATCTTCCCTAAAAAGCCAAGGTTGAGGGACCCGTTCAATATCGATGAATATATCCATTCGAAAGGTAATAAAGTCTATCATTAAATGCTTGGAATGAATATATGCTTGAAAGGTAATAAAACCAATTCAACTGCTCTTTATGTAGGTTCCTCCATACCTTGAAGTGAAAAGTCAAGAACAAAGCTTCAGTGGAAGGATCTATATGTGAAGCTTATATAATTGAGGAGATTGCAACATTTTGCTCGCATTACTTTAAGCATAATGTGCCATCAAGAATAATGAGACCTCTAAGAAATGATGATGGTAGATAATTAAGCCTACTTGCAATTTCCATTTTCAACCATCTTGAAAGACCTTCTGGAGAATGCAAGTCTCATTTCTTGAATGATCAAGAAGTAGAAGCCGCTACAAAATATGTTTTAATAAATTGTGATGAAGTACGAACTTATATCAAGTAAACGATATTGCTTACACATCGCTTATTTGTATATGCTTAACACATTTCTTTGTATGCAACTTATTTATTCATGAGTTAACTTTGTCCACTTATCAAATTGTTGATGCTGAGACAGAAGCTCAGATCAAAGCAAATTCTCCCTCTTGGTTTTGAGAACATGTAAGTAGTAATAAGATGAAATTAATTGTGTCTTAAAACTAATCTTAACTCACATAAAATATTAAAAAATGTCACACAAGTTCAAAACCTAGCCAATAATGTTATGGATCCATTTTTACATGACATGGCTCGATAACTAGAGAGAAACATTAGAACTTGGCCTATTTACTTAATTAATGGATATAGATTTCACATATGATCATTGAGCCATTGAAAATCAACAATAAATAGTGGTGTATGTATTAAGGGAATTAATTTTGCATAATTTGAATATGACTTTTATGGCATTCTAGAAGAGATTGTGGAGATTGAATACATGAGAGTTCCTATGAAGTGATTAGTGTTGTTCAATTGTCAATGGTATGATCCTTCACATAATCATGGTATAAGGGTTCATAGATAATATGGGATTATTGAAGTTTATGAATTAAGGAGGTATAACAAGTTTGATCTATTCATATTCACACAACAAGCGATGTAGGTGTACTATGCACATTATCCTAATTGTTACCAGAAGGTTAATTGGTTAGTCACTATCAAGGTTAAGGCCTGTAACATAATTGATGCTTCTATATCTAAAACAAATATTGGGCCATTTCAGGTGGATGGATTGGAAGTCATACTACTTGCAATTGTCTCAAATGATGAATTCCATAACCTAAAAGACATTGAAAGTTCCTATGAAGAAATAGATATGTCAATTACTAACATAGTTTGTGAAGAAGAAGAAGAAGAAGAAGAAGAAGATGATGATGATGACGACGACAACGATGAAGATAATGAACAAGATAATGATGCATATATTATGGTTGAATTTGATTGTGTTTTGATAACGTATTATGTTGCTTTAATTGAGTTTCAATTGATTTTGTTTACATTTTTTATTTAATTTTTTATTAACTTAATTTAACTCAAGGTTTAATGTTGCATATGTAGCTATCAGGTCATGGCTTTAGGTGAGTTTTTGCTTAATGGAGTACTTCTACACCATTAACTTTGTAACCTCACCCATCTTCTTATCCTCTAATTTCAACACCTGCATCAACTCCTATAACACTAGATGCATCCACAATAGCAACATCAATTGCAATCATGCCTAAATCATTTAGGAGACCTTTAGTGTGACACATATTTACTAGGCTCATCTCATATCATTTGTAGACTTATATCCATGAATTGCATAACATTCTTAAGGAAAATTCATTAAAATAATGAATTAAATTACATTACATCATGCATAAATTTTTCATTCTGTATCACGTGGACCATATGGACTCATCCATCTCATTCTTATATTTAAATACACAAATAAAACTTAAAACTATCTCAATAAGTGGCCTAGAACTTGAGCAAATGAAGTATATACAAGAAAATAAAATGTGCAACCTCGAACTGAACTTCCAGATTTCTGTCATAAAATTTGAAAAATCATAAATAATTTTAAAAAAATAGAAATAAAGCACACTATACCATTCTAGAAAGCTAAAGATGTCTACTTTATACTAAAAAAAATTCTAGACCACAAAAGGGACGTTTAGCTACCGTAAACTGATGGAATAGTAACAAAGGTTGCCTATCACTACTAATACTGTCCCTCAACTTCAAAAATTCATATCTCCTTGTTCAGATGTCTAATTAGGGTGATCTTCATGGCTAAGGAAATATTATCATGTCTAGTTTATGGCTGTAAAATTTCATGAGCATTGGACACCATTTGGCCCTCGAAAGACACAGCCCAAGGAATTGACCATATGAACAGTGTTTGCATAAGAATAACAAAAAAATGCCAACTTTGAAAAAGTCATAATTAATTCCACAGAGCTCCAAATAATCTGATCTTTGGCTTTTGAAAAATATCTAGATGAAATCTATATGCATGCCAAATTTTATGGGCAAATTCGTTCATTTGGTCAAATCTTGATATTAGGTTGCAAAATGAATCATTTTGTGTCTCATAAGGGGTCCAAATGGTCCATTTTAGTTTCTAAAGCAGCCATGGCCACTTGAGCACGTGGAAAAGCACCAAAATAGTCTACTAAACTTGTTTCAAAGGTGCACAAATCCAGATTTCTCAAACTCACTCATCCACCCCAAGATATACACAAGAGCACACATGCCAAATCTTGCCATCCAATGTCCAAATCATATTATTTCATACATATGGCATTAAATCTCATTCATACATCATACATTTACATATTTACATATGTTCATAAGGTCATAAAACATATACAATAAGGGATTATATCATGTGCCACTCATATGGCTACAATTTGGCATTTTCACACACTTGATTGTTAAACTTTCTTCTTCAAGCTTGGTGGCTCTCATTTCTTGGCTCACTAGGTCCACTTAGACATATTAGACATGTAAGGAGGAAGGAATGAGATTCTAGGAGTCTCAATAGCTCTCCTCCCTTTCAATCATACATAAAGAATGCAAATCCATGTCTAGAAATGCATGCATGACTATCATGAAGTATGTAATCATTCAAGAAGCATTCTTGGCATTCAAGGAGCCATACAAAACATACATAGGCTTGCCAAGTAAGTGGATTAGCCTCACCCATTCTCGTCAAGGATTTTAGACTTGTCTCACCTTTTTTTTTAAGGGCTTAAACTAAGCCTTATTCTTGGAAGACTTTAGATTTTGTCTCAACCATTCTTAAGGGTTCTTGGCTTATCCTCACCATGGTTAGAGGATTCTTGGCTTCACCACACTCAAGCAAACCAAAGCAAAGTCATAAAGCATCATTTGAATGCATAAAACAATATCATGGTACCATGGCATATGAAATCATGCTAGAACACTTTTTCATGGTTTAAAACATACATACACACATCAAAGACAAGACAAACATTCATCTATGCATGAAGGAAAGAAGAGAGAGCTATCTTTGTCACACAAGCACACTTTTCTTCTTGAGTTTAGCTTCTTTTCCTCGACCACACACACACAATGAGGTGGAACTTGTTTCTCTTGGTCTAAACACATAATATGGAAGCCAATTATACTCTTGAGCCAAATTCTAAAGCTATACATTCATTAGAAAAACTAGGTGATTCATATGGCTCTTTTATGGTTCCATAATGCACTTAATGAAGCAACCCTATGAAAATGTGATCTTTGCTCCATTCTCTTGATTCATTTATGATTCTTGACTCTTTTTGAGCCTTTTGGAGTTATCACACAATCAAATTAAGGAGCTTAGCTAGGTGTTGTTTCTTTAAACCATAATATAAAACCTATGATACCATCTCACTATCCATGGCTTCTAAATTTTTTTCAAGGCTTCCTCTCATCCTCTTCTATCATATATGGCTCAAAAATGAGCTTGGAACAAATTAAACTATCCCTAGGTGTCTCAACTACTCTGGGCTGTGGCTATGAAGCATAAAGATACCAAGTGAGTTTGCTTTGTTTTCTTGATGGAAGATGCATGTGAGGAGCCTTCTAGGGATCTTAGAAGCTCATCCAAACACTCATTTAGGCCTAGGAATTATTGTATTAAATCATAATTTCAAGAGAACCTATGAAATTCTAACTTTTCTATTTTAAAATCTAATGGCTATTTGATTGTTGCCTTTGCATATTCTTATTCTCTTCCCTCATTTTCCTAAGATTCATCCTTGGTTTAGCTAGAAATCCAATCTCTCTTGGCTGGTCTTACATGGGGCGAAACACACACAAGAGGAGGAGGAAGGAAGATCAAGCATGGAGATGGTAAGATGCCTTAGTTTCTTGGTTCCTTTTGCTTGTTTTTCACCTTGCTTGGCTTCTTCTCCTTGAATTCAAAATTTACCCTCTATTCTGCCCTCAAAACAAATCCAAGAACTTTAACAAAACCATAGGAAAGAAGGGAAGATGGAGGAGAAGGAGTTTGTTAAAGAAAAAGCATGAAAATCCTTGAAAAATCATACCTTTCCTTAGCTTTTTCTCCTTTCTTTCTTCTCCTTCTTGTGTGCCTCAATCTCTTGCTCCTTTCTCTAGTATAGGGAAGAAACAAAATGGGCTAAGTGAAGGAAGAGGTAGGGCGTGAGGTTATATATAGTTAGGTTTAAGAAGTAGCTTTCAAAAATTCCAATTTTGTCCCTTTGTCTTGGCATTTTCGTTTTCGATTTGTTTTAACTCTTTCTTGAGAATCATCTTTTCTATCATAAAATTTAGATTTTCAATCTTATAAAATTTCTTTGGAATCACTCAAATTAGAGCTAAAATTTTTCCAAACGACAGGGTCAAAGTTCAGGTCAACCGACTTTAGAAAATATACACCAGAGGGGTTTTAACTGTTCGGGGGCTTTCCATAGTTTTCAGGGCCTCTGAGAACCTCAAAAAACTCAAATTTTCCATTTAAAAAGATCTCCTATGAGAATTATAAAATTTACATAAAATTACGAAAATGCCATTACATATCGTAACCATTTCGTTAAAATCCATCTGGCCATTTTAGCCTTTGTTTCTGGGTGCCTCTGGGCTCCTAAATTCATTATTTAATATCTAAATTATTATTCTAAGGGGATTTGCTTTGGAAACATATTCGTTTTCGTCATTTTAAAGAAAATGGGACATTACATTTAGCATCACCTGCATCATCTCCTTCACTACCATCTCCTATCTCATAGTACTCACATCCCACTCCTTAGGGTCCTCCCACTAGTTCTACACCAATGCCACCTATCCAACCTTTTGGTCATAACCTCACAGATAGTCAAACATGGTTGTATCCTAATAAGCATTCGTAGATTATAAAGTTATATTGTTTTATTTGTTATTTAGTTAACAACTTGGTGCCATTGTAAAATTTACAATCACTGATGTTAAATGATTAGGTTTAATCCTATCATCACTATTGTTCATGATATTCTCCTCGTAATTCAAGCAAAACCCAAACATTCATGTCACAGTTGGAAAGTAATACTCTTAAGGTCAAACAACTATGGTTTGATGGATGAGCAGTATATATCTTTATCCCATTATATATGTATTATGTGTTGATTTTTTTTCCTCATTTTATCTCATTTTTTTATTTTTTTGTTGTTTATACAAAAAAATTATAAATGGCTGTCATAATATGACTAAGTAATTTGACGCAATTAGAACAAAAGTGTGGGATATCTTGTGAAATGTAATGCACAGAGTTTGGCTAGACTTGAAAAAGGGAATCACACCTAATTGGATCCCATATGAGTAATGGTCTAATTAAAGTGCTATTGGGAGTTAGAGGAATACAAAGCTATGTGCCAGATAGCTAAAAACAAATAGGCGTCTACCCCAAAGGCATATAACATAAAGGGGGCAACATTCCTTCAACTGGGTATAAGAGGAGGTTGGTAAGATTTTAAATTCAAATGCAATCATCATTTATTTAATGTATGAGATAACTAATATCAATAAATAACTATATACTTCAGAGCTTGAAAGGCCATTTATAATGTTTAAATTGCTCAAGAACATGCATTATGACGAGGTAGCTGGTCAATTTATGGATCATAGGGCAGCTGAAGTTTATATATGTTATTGTTTATCTTTTTGTTTCTCACTGGGATTGTGTTGACAGGTGGAGGCCTGACTAATTGTAGTGTGAGTCTTGATTTTTTATTTTGATTGTTACTAGACTGTGTTGATGGGCGGAAGCCTAACTAGTTATAGTGTGAGTCTTGATTTTTTGTTTTAACTATTACTGGACTTGTGCTGATAGCCGGAGGCCTGTCTAATTGTAGTATGAGTTTTGATTTTTTGTTTTGATTATCATTGGACTTGTGTTGATGATCAAAGGCTTAACTAGTTATAGTGTAAGTCTTGATTTTTTTTTATTTTAATTGTCATTGGACTTGTGCTGATAGCCGGAGGCCTGTCTAATTGTAGTATGAGTCTTGATTTTTTGTTTTGATTGCTAATGAAATTGTGTTAATAGTTAGAATTAGTTATAGTGTGAGTCTTGATTTTTTTTTTGTTTTGATTGTCATTGGAATTATGTGATCATTTATTTAATATTTTTTACATATTCAATTGCTCTATGGCTATCAACATCGTTACATATTATAACATCCCTAAAATTAGGATTGTCTAATTATTTAGTATTTTATGTAATGAATTTATTAAGCTTTAATAAGAAGAATTTGAACAAAATAGCTTTGTATATGAGAAGTATAAGTTGAATAGGACCTATAGGAATTTTTGAGATTTTAGAGGGGTCCAAGGGGCCGAGAGGCAAAATTGTCATTTGTCACCTAAACAAACTATGTCAATTTTTCTAGAAGGAAGGGGGATTCAGAACTAGTCCAATATATAAATCAATAGATAAGGAATAATGCGTAGAAAATTATAAAATTTGTTGCATGAAATTCTGGATTTGTTAGGACCAGAAAATGCCCCAAAACAATTACAAACTTATATGGAGACGAACAATTGAATATCCAGTTCTCTGAAAATGAAAGAAAATGTGAGAAATGTAACATACAATTTCTCCTTAAACGAATGAAATTTACCAGATACAAAAAGAAGTCCCCCGAAATGAATAAGTTAAGGTCCCAAAAAATTTATATAGCATTCTAGACTCTTAAAAATGAGAACCCTAGGCTTAGATAGAAAGAAAAATGGAGCTAGAATGAAGAAGCAAATTTGAATGAAAGGTTGACGAAACATAAGGGCATTTTTGTCATTTAAAGTAAATTTTGGAATTCTCACAAGAGGGCTTTTTAAATGAAAGTTTTGAGTTTTCCAGGGTTCTTAGAGGCCCTGAAAACCATGGGAAGCTTTGGGACAGTTAAAACCTTTCCGGTGGACGTTTTTAAATAACGGTGGACTCGAACTTTGATAAATTCATTCGGGAAGGTTTTAGCTCCGATTGAGTGATTCCAAAGGCATTTTACTAAATTGGGAACCTAATTTTCATAATTGAAAAGGTAGTTCCTGAAAAGGAGCTAAAATGGTTAAAAACAAGAATGCCAAGAACAAAAGGTAAAGTGGGAATTTTTGAAAAGTTTTACTTAAACCTCCCTATATATATGAGGCACCCCACCTCCTCACTTCATTTAACCACACTTGTTTCTGTCCTAAACCAGAGAGAAACCCTAAGGATGAGGCACACAAGAGGAGGCAAGAAGAAGGGGAAAAGCAAGGCAAGAAAGATATGAAAATATTGGTTTTTCAAGTACTTTCCTTCACCAAACTTCTTCTTCTCCTTCTCCTCTTTCTTTTCATAGTTTTATTGAGGATTTTAGTGCTATTTTGAGGTCAGACCAAGAGGGAAAAATTCGGATTTGAAGAGAGGAGGCCAAGGAAAGTGAGAAACAAGCAAGAAAAGCTATGGAAACAAGGTAAAACTTCCATCCTATGGTAGCTACTCCTTCCCCCTTCTTCTCTCTATTTTGCCCTATATATGTAGCTACAAGAGGGTTGAATTTTTGACAGAATCAAGGGTGAATTCTATGAATTTAAGGGAAGAGAGTAAGAATATGCAAGGAAATCTAAGTAAAAGTCATTAATTTTTAAGATAGCAAACCTAGGGTTTCATGAGTTCCTTTTAAAATCTAATTTGATATAATTGTTCCTAGGCCTAAATGAGTGTTTAAATGAGCTCCCAAGATCCCTAGAAGTCTCCCCATATGCATCCTCCATCAAGAAAATAAAGCAAACTCCATGGAGGCTAAAAGGAGGCATAGGATTGGCCTAACATGGTTGGGACACCTAGGGAGAGTTTTATATTTTTTTAAGCCCATTTTTGAGTCATATATGATGAATAAAAATCAGGAAAAATTTTAGGAAAAATTTAGGAGGCCTAGAGAATGAATTGGTGTCTTAGGTTCCATAATATGACCTAAAGAAGCAGCATGTAATTAAGCTCTTTGTTTTAATTGTATGATGACTCCAAGAGGCTTAAAAAGAGTTAAGAATCATATATGAAAGGAAAGAATGGAGCCTAGAACTCATTTAATGGGTGTTGCTTCATTAGGTGCATTTTTGGAACCATAAAGGGGTTAATAGACTAGGTTAGTATTTAAGGAAGATGTGTGGCCTTAGAATTAACTCCATGAACCTAATTGGCTTCCATAAAGTGTGTTTAGGCCAAGAGAAACCAATCCCACACCTTTGTGTGTGAGGCCGAGAAAGGGAGAGCAAATTCAAAAAGAAAAGTGTGTGATTGCAACCAAAGTAGCTTTCCCCACCTTCTCTCATATATGAATGTGTGCTTACATTGTATTTGAATGTGTGTATATATGTTTTGAGCTATGAAAAATATTTTAGGATGAGCTTTTATTCCATGGTACCATGATGAAATTTTATGCATTCAAATGATGTTTTATGTGCTTGTCTTGGTCTGCTTGAGTGTGGAGAAGCTAAGAACTCTTAGCTATGGTGAGGATGAGCTAAGAACCCTTAAAGTTGGTTAAGACAAAGTAAAGAGTCTGCTAAAAGTGAGGTTGACTCCTAAGAGTCAGGTTGAGTCAAAAACCTCTTAAAGAAAATGGATGAGGCAAGTCTAAAATCTACAAGTGAATGGGTGAGGCTAATCCACTCACTTGGCAAGCCTATGTGTGTTATGTATGACTTGTTCAAATGCCAAGAATGTTTCTTGAATGCTCACATATGTTAATATGTCCATACATGCATTTTCAAGGCTTGTATTGCATACTTTATGTGTGATTGAAAGGGAGATGAGCTATTGGGATTTTTTGAATCTCATCCCCTCCTCTCCAATATCTTAACATGCTAGGTGAATCAATTAAGCAAGGTAATGGAAGCCACCAAGCCAAGAAAAAGGAGATTGACATCAAAATGTATGAAATGGCCTAGTTATGTCTCTCTTGTAGTCACACACATGGCATATGATGTAATCCCATGATGAAATTGTTATGTAATCATATGAACATATGTAATTACCCAAATGTATGATATATGAATGAAATTTAATGTCAAGTGTATGAGATAGCATGTTTTGGGTATTGAATGGCAAGAGCTAGAATGTGAAATTTTATGTGTATCATGGGGTGGATGAGTGAGTTTGAGAAATATGGATTTATACACCTTTGAAACAAGTTTAGAGAGTCATTTTGGTGCATTCCCACGTGCTCAAGTGGCCACACAAGCTTGGGAAGCAAAATTGGACACTTTGATGCTAGTTGAGACCATGAAAATGACCAAACCAGAACCCTATGACACAAACTGACCAAATGGATGAATCTTCCCATGAAATTTGGCAGACATGTAGAGCTCATTGAGAAATTTTTGGAAAGCTAAAGTGAAGAAAAATCAGAGCTCTACATAATTAATTATGAATTTTTAAAGTTGGGATTTTTCTACTATTCTGGTGCATGTACTATTCATATGGTTAGTTTTGTGTTCTGTGTCATCTGATGGTCAAATAGTATCCAATATTTGTGAAATTTTACAAGCATAAATTAGAGGTTATAAGCTTTCTGTAACTGCAAAAATCACCTCATTTGGAGTCAGCGCAGAGAGTTATGAATTTTTGAAGTTTAATGTCAGTACCAGTAATGCCACTTGACCTCTAGTATTGTTCCATCATAATTCAGTTCCTAAGTAGACTTGGCATGGTCAAAAATATTTTTCCCTTAAATTTAACATTTGTAGCTTTTTAGATTGACCAAATTTTCATGATTTAGATTTTTGTAGAATTAGTTATGAATTTTCAAAGTTTATGACAGTAACCTATGATAGTAGCTCAGGTAGCTGTGACCTTAGGTGATTTTCAAACGTCAAACATCTTTTACTTGATGTTTCATGACCTAGAACTATTTTTAGCATAAAGTAGATATCGGTAGTTTTCTAGAATGGTAAATAATGCATGATTTCAATATTTTTAAAATTAGTTATGATTTTTCAAAATTTGTGACAGAAAGCATACAATTCTGGCTGAGGCTACACTATGGAATTTTATGTGTTTCTTGCACTTGCATGAGTTCTAAGCCACTTTTGGTGATGAAATTGAGTTGTATCTATGTAATTAAATATGAAAATATGATACATGAGCTCACATGGTCCACAAGACACCAAATGAAAATTTCATCCCCTATGCAATGCAAAAATATTCACTTTTTATATGCCATTTCCTTATGTTCTTGAGAAATACATGGCATGAGACTTAGAAATAGCATAAGGCAAAGCTAGAAATTCACGGTGTTACAAACTAAAACCCTAAACCCCTGTTAACTATCTCAGGAAATTCTATGCAGAAAAATCTACCGGGTAGTGGTGACAGAATCTAGAAATATGGAGTTACGAAGAAGATATAAGCGAAAAACGAACAGAGGTGCTTGTCTATCACATCACTACCAGGGACAAAATGGTCATTTGGACCTTAAAATAATAAAATATTAGAAAAATAAATAATATTTAAATATATGGTTGGAAACATTAAATGGGACCCATATAGGGCTAAATAATATTAAAATATAGTAGAAAATATTGATTAAATAAAATATTACGGAGAACCTCTGAAATAGTGGCAATTTTGTAAGTCTAACCGAGGAAGAGCTGACATGGCACTAAGGAGTTGGGAAGGTTCTAATGTAGTGCCATGGAGGAGAGAGAAAGTGATGATGTGGTGCCATATGTGAAGAAGAGATTGGAAGTTAAAAGAAAATTCTGGAAACTGCACAAACTACGGAGCAATTACGTAGGCTTACATTAGCGAATCTTAGAAATTTCACACATTACAAAAAAGTTACTACTAACTTCAGCATGACATAGATGCTAACTTAAGTAGCATTAAATGCAATCTTATCTTCATATATTATGAAAAAAGTAACTATAGTAATCTAACGGCTAATATTCGTTCGTAAAACATGAGGCAATCTAAACCGTTGATGCAATCCAATAGCTTAGATTTCTTCACATTTTGAAAATCAAACCACAACCTTTGGATCTAATCCTAAGGCCTACAATTTATCTCTTATTTCAAGATTAAATCCTAACCACTCATGTAATCTAAAAGCCAAGATCTTCCATTTTAAAGTTAATTAAATCTTAACCAATCATAACCAAGATATATATATAACACATACACTTTCATGCCATTCTCACACACAAAATACATAAGCCAAATTTGTCCAGGACAAAGAGAAGAAGCTCGGCCTAAGGAAGAAGAGAAAAGGGAGGAAAAAGAGAGAAAGAAAAGCCATCGGGGAAAATCAAACACTGCAGAGCTAAGGTAACATAGATAGACTTTCTTCTTCTTAGCTTTTCTTCTATTTTTCTCCAAGAATTTTCTCTTCTCTTTTTCTCTAATTTTGGTCCATGGCAAGAGGGGATGGGAAATTTTGTTGTTTCCATGGATTTTACCTAAGAAAAGATAGAGAAAAGGTGGAGAAATCATATATATGGCTTATGGATTCATGTGATTCAAGAAAATTCCTAATCTTGGCAATTTTTCTACAAATCAAGAAGCTTTGTATTTGAAGATGCGATGGGAGAAATTGAAGAGAATATAAATGGGGAAGTGATGGAAGAAAACCTAAGGAAGAGGAAGATTAATATAGCTTTGATTTTCATGAAGAAATTGGCAAGGAACCCTAGAATCTTAACTTGAAAAAGTTGTAGAATACATGTGAAATCTCTAGAAATTGATTGAGGGCTTTTGTTTATCTCCTTTGAATATGTATACATGGCTATTTAATGACATGAAAATGAAGCAAAATCACATGTCTTTCATGATGCATAGGTTTGGCCAACACATGTACAAATACCTAGGGAAGATTTTTCTTAAATCCAACTAAATAAGGTTAATCTATATAAAAAATAAGGCCTATGGTGAAATTTTGGTGATTTATGGATCATTATATAAAAAGTCAAATTTTGAGAAAAAGTGTTGATCAAGAAGTTCTTGAATTTTTCTTGATATTATTTGATATGCTTTGGATGATTGTTATGGCCTAATATATTCTATGTGCTATCTAGATTATGCTGATATTTATTTTGTGAATTTTGGAGTCCATTTGTGATAGTTGAGAAATTATGCAGTTTTATGTCAAGAATAGAATATGTGATAATATGTGTTCTGGAATTGCACTGTTTGTTGTACTGATATATTGTTTGATTTCTTGACATGGATAATATGTTGTTCACTGCCTAATTCTATGAGTATGGGTTATTTGGTAAAGGACTGGCCAAAATATGTAGGGTGGAAGGGGGTGAGCCCTGTGTGTGCTAGAGTTGGCCGTTAGGTAGTTGCTGTTGTGTAGGATATCCAATTTTAAAAACACTTAAAAATATCTAAATGTAACATCCGGTCCCTCTATAAACGTGAGAAATAAGATGTTTGGTTTCTCCATAAATGTCAGAAATGAATCAAATACAAAAGGAAGTCCCTGAAATAAAAGGAATTGGGGCCAAATAAAATTATGATAAAATTCTAAATAATGGAAAATAAGGATTTGAGCCTTGAGTTGCCCAGAAATCAAGGCCAGAGTGATTCGATAAATTTGTCGAAAGGCCAGTGATATTTTCGTAAATATGGGCACTTTTTGACAAACTCATAGGAGGGCTTTTTAAATGAAAGTTTTGAGTTCTCCGGGGTTTTCAGATGCCCTGAATACCATGGGAAGCCCTGAGACAGTTAAAGCACCTCCGGTATACATTTCCAATGGCGGTGAGCCTGAACTTTGACCGGATTGTTCGAGAAGGTTTTATCTCCAAATTGAGTGATTCTAAAGGCATTTTATAAGATTGAGGGCCTAAATTTTATAATGAAAAAGATGGTTCTAAAAAAGGAGCTAAAACGAGCCTTAAACGGAAATGCCATGCGTAAGGGATGAAATCGTCATTTTTTTGGAACAATTCTCCCTTAATTCCCCTTTATATGTGGTATCCTATCCTTGGCCCTTCTTAATCGACTTGCTACAGCATTCAAACTAGAGAAGAAAGCTAAGGAGAGTGACGCACCAAGGGAAGAGAAGAAGGAGGAAAAATTCAAGTCTTTAGGTATAGAAAATTACTTGTTTTTCATGCTTTCTCTCCACCAATCTCTTTTCCTCTTTTTCCCTCTTCTTCTCCATGATTTTTTCTGAAGTTTTGAGGGCTGTTTTGAAGAGAGAATAGAGGGGAAATTTCGAAATTCAAGTAAGGAGGCCAAGGAAAGCAAGAACAAGCCAAAGGAACCAAGAAAGTAAAGTAAATTCTCCATCTTTTGGTAGCCTCTTCCTCCCCCTCACCCTTGTCAATTTTGTCTAGCCAAGGGCCCATTCTTTAGGGGCTGTGTTATATCCAATTCATGGAGGGATTAGAGGTTTTAGATGGTAAGGATTAAGAAGGAACCAATAGAATCAAGAAAGGAGCATTAGGAAACAAGATAGAACCATTAGGGATCCAAATGCTCCCTTGCAAATATGATTTTATATAAATGTTCTTAGACTTAATTGAATGTTTAAACATGCTCCTAAAACCCCTAGAGAGATTCCCACATGCACCTCCCATCCAAGAAAGAAAAGAAATTGCAAGAAAAACTAATGAACTCTAAGTAGAAAAAGTGTAGTGCATTTGAAGGGATTGTAAAAACGGATTTGATTCATGCATTCCCTAGCATATGTGAGTGTTTGTTTGAGTTCCTAAGACCCCTGAGAAGCCTCCCAAGTGGCTCTCCCATCAAGGAAAAATTGAAAACCCCTTGAACCCTAAATGCTTCCGTAACATCGGCCTAGGACAGATGGAGGGGTTAGAGAGTGTTTTAATTTATTTTAGCCTTGGTTTGGGACTTCATATGATGCTTGAAGGTGGGAGGAACCCTTGGGAAAAATTTAGAAGCCATAGATAGTAAGATGAAGGTGTAGGCTCTATAATGTAGCATAATAAAGTAACTCCTAGCTAGGCTCCTTAAAATAATTGTGTGATGACCCCAAGGGGTCTAAATGGAGTCAAGAATCATAGATTAAAGGAGAGAAGAGAGCCAAGATCATGAATTTTTGTAGTTGCTTCATAAAGTGCCTTATAGAAGCATAATGGAGCCATAAACCAAAGTAGCATCATGTAAAGTGTGTATAATGCCAAGGCTTGTTCCCATGAGTAATTTATATTTCTTTTGCTGCGTCTAGGCCAAGAGAAATGATCTCTACCTTCTTGGGTGTGTGAGGTCAATGGAGAGGACTCAAGGTTTAAGAAAAAAGTGTGTAATTGCTTCCAAGGTAACTCTCTCCACCTTTTCTCATGCATGGATGTATGCTTAGTTTGTCTTAGAATGTGTGTATGTTTATTTTCAAGTCATGAAAAGTGTGATAGCATGATTTCATATGCCATGGTTTTATGATGACATATTATGTTTCATATGATGTCTTCATGTGTGCTTGGGTTTGCTTGAGTGTGGTGAGGCCAAGAACCCTTAACCATGGTGAAGATGAGCCAAAAACTCTTAAGATTGGTTGAGATAAAGCAAAGAGTCTCCCAAAAGTAAGATGGACTCCCAAGAGCATGGTTGAGTCTAAGAATGTCTTAAAGAATGGGTGAGGCAAGTCCAATATTCACAAGAAATTGGGTGAGGCCAATCCACTTGCTTGGAAAGCCTTTGTATGCTATGTATGATATTCTCAAGTGATAAAAAATGCTTCTTAAATGTTTGCACATGTCAACATGACCATACATGCATTCATGAGACTTGTTTACATCCATTATGTATGATTGAATCAGAGATGAGCTATTGGGATTCTTTGAATCTTATCCCCTCCTCTCCAATGCTTTAACATGCTAGGTGGACTAAGTAACTATGGCAATGGGAGCCAACAACATTGAAGAAGAGAGATTGACATTCATATGTCTAGCTTTTACCCTTTTTGAACCATAATGATATTCAATGATATATATAATTATTGTAAATGGCACATAACCCTTGAGACACATGTAAATATGATATTATATGATGTATACATGTATGGATATGATGTATGAACTTTAGAAATGAATTTGGGTATGTAATGCCAAGTTATGCAAATTGGAAGTTTGATGGAAATGTGCATCAGTGTAGGTTGAAGGGCCAAAATGAGATGCATGAGGTTTGAGACAATTTGGACAGTTCACACAAGTCTTAAATATACTTTTAGACTTTCCCAAAAGGTGCCAAGACCAAGAGAAAATCATTTGGCAAGTTTGGTACCCCATATGGAGCCAAATTTGACCATAATGGAACCCTATGTCACTTTTTAGCCAAGCGAGTTAGTCTTAATTTGAGATTTGGCATGAAATTAGGTCTCATTAAGAGATTTTTGGGAAGCTAAAGATCATAATTTTTGGAGGCCTACAGAATATTTGATGATTTTTCAAAATTGGCAAAATTTATGGTTTTGGTCTGCTGCACTATTCATATGGTCCAAAAATAAATTCTGTCACATGAGGCCCAAACAATGTCCAATTACCATGAAATTTTATACAGAGAAACTAGAAAATCACAGTGACTTGTGCCAACTAGAAGCATCTCATTTAGAGGTCTAGAGAGGGAGATATGAATTTTTGAAATTTCTATCCAGTATTAGTAATTTTGCCCGACCAGAGGTACTGTTCTATTGAATTATAAGGTTTATGTTTATGAACTGATCTGAAGATATTTTTTCTTTCTAGTTAAAATCCACATATTTCTATATTGGTATCATTTTCATGGATTAGATTTTTGTAGAATTAATTGGACATTTTCAAAGTTCTCTGCAGAATTCTGTAACAGTTTCAGAATTCAGTCAGACCTTTGGACCATTTTGGATATCAAATGCCCTTTGTGATGGATTTTACAATCTGGACATATTTTTTGTGTTAATTAGAAATCCATAGCTTTCCATAATGACCAAGATTTCATGATTTCAATTTTTTTAGATTTAGTTATGATTTTCCAAAATTTGGTCAGAAAATGGAGCAAATCTGGCCGAGAATGAACCTCCATATTCCATGCTCCATTTCGGTTTTCATGAGTTGTGGACATGATTTTGAGATGCAAATGAGTTGTAATGATGTAATTAAATATGAGGATAAGTATGAGCTCACATGGTCCATGTGACACCGATTGCAAATTTTTAGATATGACGCAACGCGAAAATAATCTCATTTTCCTTGCTTTTTCTATGGGAAACCTATATAGTTCATGATATTATGCCTTTTGAAAGCATGAGATGAGCTAAAATTTATGTTGTTACACTAAACCCCTAATTTTTGAACTCCAATACGCTATCATGCTATTGGGATTATTTATTGAAGCACAGAGTTGTGCAAGGCAGTTCTTTCCCAAATTTACTTATTATGTTTTGATCAAATGATGGATTGGATGACATATTATTGTGATATTTTATATGACTTTCCTTGGGTACCCTATAACACCATAAATTTCTAACTTGCCTTATGCTATCTCTATGTCTTATGCCATATATTTCACAAGGAAGCAAGAAAAATGACATTAAAATAATGAATATATTTGTGTTGTGTAGTGGATCAATTTTTAATTTAGTGTCCCATAGACCATATGAACTCATTCATCTCATTATTATATTTAATTACACAATTACAACTCATAACAAGCTCAAGAAGTGGCCTAGAACTCGTGTAAGTGGATGAAGTACATAAAAATACTAGATGCAGCCTTGGCCAGAAATTCTAAGTTACTATCACAAAATTTGGAAAATCATAACTAATTCTAAAAAAATCAAAATCATGCATAATTTACCATTATAGAAAGCTAAATATGTCTAATTTGTGATAAAAATATATCTAGACCATGACAGGGGCTGCTATCAACTGAAAATTGATGGAATAGTACTAGAGGTCAACTGTCATTACTAGTACTGTCCTCCAACTTCAAAAATTTATATCTCTCTGGTCAGAGGTCCAATTGGGGTGTTCTCTATGGCCATGAAAATATTATCATGTGTAGTTTATGTCTATAAAATTTTATAAGTATTGGACATCATTTGTCTCTTGAATGATACAGTCCAAGTTTCTGACCATATAAACAGTGTTTACATCAGTTTAGTAGAAAAATGCCATTTTTGAAAATTCATAATTAATTCCATAGAGATCCAAATAATTTAGTCTTTAGTTTTTCAAAAAGATATGGATAATATCTATATGTGTGATAAATTTCATGGGTAAATTCATTCATTTGGTCAGATCTTGATATTGGGTTGCAAAATGACTCATTTTGTGTCATATAAGGGGTCCAAATGGTCCATTTTGAGTTCTAAAGCAACCATGACCACTTGAGCACGTGAGAATGCACCAAAATGACCTTATAAACTTGTCTCAAAGGGGAATAAACCCAAAATTTGAAAACTCACTCTCTCACCTCTTGCCATACACAAAATCACTTATGCCTTACATTGCCATCCACTACCCAAAATGCACATTACCATTCATTTGGCATTAAAACTCATACATACATTAAACATTTGGGTAATTACATATGTTCAAATGATTACATAACAATTCCATCATATGCCATGTGTATGGCTACAAAAGAGACAAAAATAGACACTTTGATGTCAAACTCTCATCTTCTAACTTGATGGCTTCTATTACCTTGTTCACTTGGTCCACTTAGCATGTTAGGACATTGGAGAGAAGGGAATGAGATTCAAAGAATCCCAATAGCTCATCTCCCTTTCATTCACATATGAAGAATGCAAAACAAGTCTTGAAAATGTATGAATGAGCATAATGACATGTGTAATCACTCAAGAAGTATTCTTAGCATTTGAACAAGTCACACAAAGCATACATAGGCTTGCCAAGTAAGTGAATTAGCCTCACCCATTCTCTTATAGATTTTGGACTTGCCTCACCCATTTTCTCTAGGAGGTTTTGACTCAACCTTACTCTTGGGAGTCAACCTCACTCTTGAGAGACTCTTTACTTTGTTTCAACTAATTTTAAGGGTTCTTGGCTCATTCTCACTGTACTTAAGGGTTCTTGGCTTCATCACACTCAAGCAAACCCAAGCATACATTTTAGGTATCATTGAAAATATATTACAACATCCTGGTACCATAATACATATGCATATGCTAGAACACTTTTCATGGCTTAAAGCACACATACACACATTCAAAGATAAATTAAGCACACATTCATGCATGAAAGAAGGAGAAGTGAGCTACCTTTGTTGCAACCACACACTTTTTCTCTTGGAAATGCTCTCCCTTCCTCGGCCTTACACACACAAAGGTTTATGAAAGCCAATTAAGTTCATGGAGTCATTTCTAAAGCCATACATCTTCCTTAAACACTAGCTTGGTCTAATAGCCTTTTTTTGCTTCCAAAATGCACCTAATGAAGCAAAATCCATCAATTGAGTTCTAGGCTCCATTCTTTTCTTTCATTTATAATTCTTGACTCCTTTTAAGCCTCTTGGAGTTATCACACAATTAAAAAAAGAGCCAAACTAGGCGTTGCTTCTTTAGGCCATATTCTTGAACATATAAGGCCATCTCACTTTCGATTATTTCTAAATTTTTTCCAAGGCTTCCCCTCATTTTCACTCATGATATATGACTCAAAAATAGGTTTGGAATAAATTAAAACTATCTCTAGGTACCCTTACCCTTCTAGGTTGAAACTATGCATGTTCTTAGCACTCATGGACTTTGCTTTACTTTCTTGATGGAAGATCCATATGGGAAACCTTCTAGGGATCTTAGGAGATAATCTAAACACTCATTTAGGCCTAGGAATTATTGTATCAAATCAGATTTTGCAAGGGACACTTGAAACCCTAGGTTTGCTATCTTGATTTTCTATGGTTATTTGTTAATTCTTTTTGCATATTCTTATTCTCCTCTCTTAAATTCTTAAGATTCACCCTTGGTTCTACCCAAAATCCAAGACTTCTTGAAGCTCCATGTGTGGGACAAACCAAGGAGAAGAAGGGAGCAAGGGATAACTACCATGGAAGGAAGATTCACCTTGATATTCCTTGTTTTCTTGCTTGATTCTTCCTTTCTTTGGCCTCCTCTCTTCAAATCCGAATTTTCCCCTCTGTTCTTCCCTCAAAATAGATCCAAAAACTTCAATAAAACCATAAGAAAGAAAGGGGAAATGGAGAAAAGAGTTTACTAAAGAGAAAGCATGAAAAAACTAAGAAACTCTATACATTTTGCCTTTTTTTTTTCTCCTTCTTGTGTGCCTCACTATTAGGGTTCTTCCTCTGATTTAGGGCAGAAAATAAATGAGCTAAATGAGTTAGGAGGTGAGGCGCCTTATATATATAGGTGGATTTAAGAAACACTTTTCAAAAATTCTAATTTTGTTATTTCGTCTTGGCATTTTAATTTCTAGTTTATTTTAGCTCCTTTTTTAGAACCATCTTTTCCATTATGAAATTTAAGTTCCCAATTTAACAAAATTCCTTTGGAATCACTCAAATAAGAGCTAAAACCATATTGAACAAATTTGTCAAAGTTCGAGTCAATCGACATTGAAAAATGTCCACTGGAGGGGTTTTAACTGTCTTGAGGCATCCTATGGTTTTCAGGGCCTCTGAGAACCCTAGAGAACTAAAAACTTTCATTTAAAAAGCCCTCCTCTGTGAATTTCAAAATTTGCTCAAAATTACAAAAATGCCATTATGTTTCGTCAACTTTTTGTTCAATTTTGTTTATTTATTCTGGCTCTATTTTTCTTTTCGTTTGAGCCTATAATTCTTATTTTTAGGAGTCTAGAATACTACTTAAATTTTTTGGGACCTTAACTAATTCATTTTAAGAGATTTTCTTTGAAAAGGAAGCAGAGGTGAGCTTGTTATGTCATAACAGTACAACATGAGCTGGGCTTGAGCTTGCCAAAGCCAGTGCAACACGATTTGGGTGTTAGGCCTAGCAGTCTCCAAGGCCTAATGGTCAAGAGAGAATACATATTCTTTGTGATATCTTTTATATTCTATATATGCGAAAATCTTATGAATATCTTGCAACTACTGAATATCAATTACATTGAGGCAATTCTTGTATTTTATTCATGTTCTATCTTTAAATGTAATATGTCTGCTCACTTTGCTATTTGATATTCACGTTAGATATTGCTAATAGGTATATCTCTCCGTTTATATTGTTTAGTAAATTAACTGTCTTGCCATTATCTTACTTGCTGTTTGTTAAAATTACTTGACTCTTCTTCATGGATATTATGTGGTATTAATCTTGTCTATTTTACTGAGAAAACTATTTCTCACTCTATTGTGATTTATACTTTTCTTAGATACTGATTTATCAAGTGACCCTAGAACTTCAGGTGGAGTAGATCCAGTTCCCACTCCGGGGATGGGTTTTCGTCATCTATAATATGCACATCATATCATGTGATGACGTTGTTCGTGCTGTACTAGTGTACTTTATGTCCCTAGGGCAGCTTAAGTCTCACACATCCCTAGTGGGTGGAGTTGACCTTCCTACTCCTCCGTTTGCATAAATAGAGGCCTAGTCATTGATACTGACCTTTTTGTGAACATAAAGGACTGACCTTTTTGGTCCTTTTGTTATCTGGGGATTTTCTGTTTGGATAGTGATAGGATAGATCCCCCTTTGATGTGGTGTGACCTGTATGACCCCACTCCCCTATGATAGAACTCTTAAACTAGTTTGTATGAATTACAGTCTATTTCTATTATTGTCATATTCTGCTATGCCATTAATTAGATTCTATTATGAAAGGAGAATTAACACACAAAAAAGGGGTAGTTAAAATCAAATCAAGAATTCCTTAAAGAAAAAAAACTAAAAATGGGTATTTAAAAGAGACGTTACACATATTCTTTCCATACACCTAATCATGTAGTTTCAATATTTAATTGCTTTGATTGTGATAACTAAATATATTTGTAGTTTGAAGATACTTATTCTTTATTATATGATCAAACTTCATTTTTTTTTTTGTGAAAGATCACACTTCATGTTGATACCATATGACAGAAAAATGCTTAAACATGTGCATACTTTTTGATTTTGGATGCATTATCATTGTTTTCTTTATTGTAAAATTGTCTTTCTTTGCTTCCTTTAATAGGTTGATTACTTGAGGGTTAAGAATGCCAGAGCTTTTACACAGCACTCAATAGGAATAGCATCAAAGGATGCAGAAGATGATGATGAGGTTGTCTTATGGTTAAAGGTTGTGGGTGGTAAGAATAAGAGGGGTCACATCTTCGAGGTAGGATCTGAGGCTTATGATATTAATGCTATCTGTTCTTGTGGGACCTCTTCTTCCATTCATAACTTAAGACTCCATTCATATTTTAAAGAGGAATTATGCAGGAGGATTGCCACAGAGACAACACCTTTAAGATAGGAGAACCAAGAACTTAGAGAGTAGAAACAACGTAAAACAACATTAACAAATTTTGTCTCTACTAAACCAGCATTAGTAAACACTTAATAGGCTACAAGAACTTGAACTATGGTTATCTCATGCCCCATTAAATCCTATACTAGAAGACATAGTAGCTGAAAAGATAGGCTTTGATGATCGTCCTCCTCTATAAGGATGATTTTATTCTTCTTCCCTTATTTTAAGTTATATGTTATTAGTAGAGAACTGTTATCATTTAACTAAGAATCATGTTAATCTATTTGTTACTTTTTAACTAAATATTATTGTGTTATTATACTTTACTAGATAGAGAGAAACATTTAGACCTTGATTTTATTATTCAATAATAATATTATTCTTAATTAGCCTTCTTTTACTGTGCTTTTATTGTACTTTATTGGACAAATAGAAAAGTAGTATTATATTGAGGCTAAAATTAAAAAAAAACATTATATAAAAGAAATTTAAATTAGCGATGCAAATGCCGTCACTAACTTGTCATTAATTAGCGATGGAATATTCTATCACTAATCATATTCTGTCATTGATCCGTCATTGATCTAACGATGGAATATTTTGTCACCAATACATCACTGATTAGTGATGGAATATTCCATGGCTAATCTTTTGTTGATTATCATTAGGGGAGTATTTTGTCCCTGATCCATCACTGATCTAGCGATGGAATATTCCATCGTTAATCCATCACTAATTAGCCAAAAAATATTCCATCACTTATCCACCATTAATTTGGGAATATTATCCTCATAATTAGTGATGAAATTTTTGATTATGTTGTTAATGAATTCATGACAGTGAAACTAGTGACAGAATAATTCTATCGCTAATTGATTAGTGATGGAATTATCTACATTTAGCGATAGAAAATTTTGTTGCTAATTTCTAATTTTCTTGTAGCCTTTAGGCTTTTTTTTTACTCTATATATATTTCTACATTAGCATTGGACAAATGGTACCTCCAAATTTTAAGAGCAAAAACCCCTATTGTTAACTCTATATCATGGGCAAGATAGTTTTTCTTATGTAGCCTTAACTATTTAGAGGTATAGGGAACCACTTTACCCTTCTACATTAAAACACATCCGAACCCTTTCTTAGATGCATCATTATACACCATGAAGATTTCCTTTGGGTTAGATATGATTAATATAGGGGCTGAAGTCAACCTATGTTTCAACTCTTAGAAACTCTGCTCACATATATCATTTTACACAAATGGTCTATCCTTTCTATAGTAAGTCTGGTTAGTGGTAAGCCTATTTGGGAAAAGTCTTATATAACCTCCTATAATAGCTCGCTAAACCTAGAAAACTTCTAATCTCTATGATTATCTTAGATCTTTTCCACTATAGGACTGCCTCTATTTTATGGGGATCTACTGCAACTTTTGATTGAGAGATCACATGACTTAAGAAGCGCACCTCCATGAACCAAAACTTACTTACTAAGTTTAGCATAAAGTTATTTTTCTCTTAAGGTTCCTATGACTATCCTCAAATGCTTTTCATGCTTTTCTAGAGATTTGGAATAGACGAGTATGTCATCTATAAAGACCACAACATATTGATCTAGATATGGCCTAAAGACTCTATTCATGTTGTCAATAATGATTATAGGTGCATTGGGGAGACCAAAAGGCATGACTAAAAACTCATAATGCCCGTATTGAGTCCTAAATGTAGTCTTAGGGGTGTCCTCGACTTTAAGCCTTAGCTAATGATACCTCGACCTTAAGTCTATCTTAGAAAATATTGACGCTCCTGTTAACTGATTTGGAGATCATCTATCCTAGGTAAAAGGTATTTATTCTTAATTGTAACTTTATTCTACTCTCTATATCTATACAAAGCCTTAGATTCCCATCCTTCTTCTCTACAAATAGGATTAGTGCTCTTTAAGGTGAAATACTAGATCTAATGAAAACCTTCTTTAAAAGCTCTTTTATCTGGTTCTTTAACTGCTAATTTTGGTGGGGCTACTCTATAGGGTGCCTTAGATATTGGTCTTGCCTTTGGAACTAAATCAACAGAAAACTCTACTTCTCTTTTAGGTGGTAATCCTTTGATTTCTATGGGAAATATCTCAAAAAATCCCTAACTATAGGTGTCTCCTCTAAACCTTCTTCTACTTCCGCTTAAACATAAAAGAACACTAAGAATCTTTGACACCCTTTCATCAAACATCTTTTAGCCTAACTAGTAGTCATAAATGCTAACTTAGCCCTAATACAAGGTATTACTCCATAAGATGGCATAGATATAATCTTTTGCATATAGTCAAGTTGAACATTATTTGTAGACATCTAATTCATACTAATACTGACATCAATCTCAACAAATGGCATAAAAATCAAATTAAGTGTAGTATAGCTCTGGTTAAACTGAATGACACAATTCAAAGAAACATGGGTGGTTATAACATTACTTCTTGTAGGGGTAGACACAAATAGATCATATGGTAAGGTACTAAGTACCAGACTCAACCTCCTAGCACAACCATAAGAATGAATCAGTAGCACTTGAGTCAAATATAGCATATACAATACAATAATTCACTTTGATCATACCTTGAATCAAGCTGGGTGACTGATTGGCCTCCCTCTAAATAAATGCAAAAACTCTTCCTTGTGACTACAGCTTGGAAGCAGGTGCTCCCTCCTTTCACTGTTGGCATTCTCTAGCCATGTGTCCTAGCTTCCCATGCTTGAAAAAAACATTTACTTTGATGAGCATGGCCTGTTACCATAGTTTTTGCAACATTGTTGACATATTGTGCCTTGAGAACTCCCTTAGCTAGGATAGCCAAACCTCTTTCTTTTCTTTTTATCCCATGGCTTCTTGACACTTTTCTTATTGCCACTGTTGATAAACCCTTCTTCTCTAGGTCTTTTAGCTTTTGGGGCCTCCTTTCTACCTTGTAATCTTTTCAAATTACTTTCTGTCACCCTACATACCTTAAATCGGGTCATTAAAATCTTTGATTCTTTAAGGTATTCCTCTATCTCTAATCTCTAGTAATAATCCTCTTTCAAGTTTCTCTCCTCGTTGCCCTTCATCATCATATTTTTGCTAACAGGAGGAGTATTTGGATAACTTTACAAATTTTGCTACATACTCATCTATGGACATGTCTTCTGTTTGCTTTAAAAGAATAAATTCTAACTCTTTCTCATCCCTGATTGAACTTGGAAAGTATTTCTCATAAAATTGAAGTAAGAAAGTCTCCTAGTTGATTGAGATGTTCCTAATCTGCATAATCATTTCTATACTCCTCCACCAAACATTTGCTTCCCCTTTTATCTTGAAGGTGGCCAATAAAGCTTTCTATTTTGATGTACATTCCATCACCTTGAAAATCTTCTTTAACTGCATAATATAAACCTAAGCCTTCTATGTGTTAAATTCACCATCAAAGGCAGGTGGGTTATACTTTTTGAATTGCTATATTGCTTGTTAATTAGTGATTAAGACTAGATAGAATAAGGTGGGACTACTATCTGTAATCCTATGGGCTGTGGTTTAGTTGGCTATGGTAGTTGTGTTGTAGGAACCTCCCAAGTGGGTACTGATGGGTGATGAATTTGTGAAGTGCTTTCTCTTTCACTATCTTTTCTAGCTAATGCCTCTTGTACTTGCTGGATCACTTCCTTTTATTGTTGCAACATTACTTGTTGTTGATCCAATCATTGGATGTAACATTTAACTTTTAAACTTAATTGGAACTAGTATGTTAATGAAAGAGGGTCTTAAAGCAAAATGAATTAAGGGCAAATAAGGGTAGAATATTAATTTAAACATATAAAAATGGGGATATGAAATTACTAACAGACCTAAATTGGAGCTACAGTGGCTAAATAAAGTAAATTGGTTTAGCAGTGGTAAAACCATAATTTTGAGTAAAATTTTAGATACTTAAAAAAGAAAGTTTTAAATGCCAAAATTAAACTTATTAGAGTTTTTAGAGGTCCTAAAAACTATAAAAACTGTCAGAATAGTAAAATCCTTGATGGTGTGTGGTTTAGGATATCAGTTGACTATAACTTTAACTAAACTTTATGTTTGAGTTATTTGATGTACATAACCTACATACTTGCATTTCCTTATTGTATTCGTTGTATGAATTGATATGGATTAAGATTTTCCACTAAGATTCTCCCAAGAATCTTACTCCATTTATTATCCAGTAAACATGACAGGTTCTTCAAGCAAGGAGAAGGAATTCAAGAAGAATTAGAGTTTAGGAATAATGTAACGGAAGCTTTTAGTGCAACTATGTATTTGATAAGATATGAGACATATTAATGATGAACTATTATGTATATGACAATGATATGTAATGCTAATCCTTGTGCAATCTTGAGAGCATCTATGTATGATAGTTTGATGCCTAAGATGGCAATTAGTACATGTTTTTACATATGAGAAGCTATGTGTTGCATATGCATGCTTGGGTGTGAGAGGGCAAATTTTTTATGCTAGCCATATTTTTTATAATGAACCTTATGGAAATGAAGTATGAATAGACTAAAAGTTGGTCAAGGGAAGAGATTGCATATCAGGGCCTAAATAGACCACTTTGGAACCAAAATTTGGTCCAAATGAATCATAAATTTCATCCTTACCTATGATAATCCAAATGATCTAGTTTGGAGTTGAAATTTGGTGGACACCTAGAGAATTTATAGAGCTTTCTAACAAGCTAAAGATGGTATTTTTTTGAGATCTATGGAATATTTGGCACATTTTTTAATCTAGTCTAAAATTATGGAATTATACAGTTACTATTTATGCTGTCATAGCCTTGATTTTCATGTCTTTTTAGGGGCCAAGTGGATTTATTTGCATTAAAAAATTTTACAGCATAAAGGTCATATCATAAGCTTTCTATAGACATTTTATTTTCATAAATTGGAGTTATGTAACCCAAGTTATGAATTTTTGAAATTTGACACCTAATATGGCAAAGGAGGTCAATTTGGGTTATATGACTCCCTTATGCATTTAGGCTTTGGTTGATGATCATATGGATCAAAACAAATGTATCTATAGAGTTGATAAATTAAAATGGTAATAAAATCCAATGTAGACCCCTAGAGGCTCATTTGACATGGAAATGTGCTAAAAACTACCTATATGGGGTCAAGTCCTCAAATCCTTTTCTGAAAGATACCATCCAGCATAAAGCATAAGCTCTTGATTTTGTTGGACCTGTTCTTTAAAGAGTGGTGGAATATTTGATCAAGTGTAACTCTTTCCTCAAAAGTCAAAGGAGAACAATTTTGGCGAAAAAATGTTGTGTGTCCCTCTTTACACTTATCTCTTAAAGATGAGGAAATAGATTTGATACCTTGTCTTCTTAAAATAATTTTTTTTTGTATTCCAATTAGATTTAATAGAATCCTCTTTGTGGTAAGCTTGAACAATTAGCCTATCTTTTTTCTAGGCATTCTTTGTGTCTTGCCCTCTTAAGATTAAGGATTCTTTTGATTTTCTTGGAGACTTTCTTTATTGCAAAACTCATAGACAAGGTAAGATTTTTCTGCTAAGATTGTTATCCTTTATCCTCTTGATAATAATTTCTATTGCACAGGATCCTTTATGCAGGGTAAGTGTGTGATACCATAGCTATCTTAGCTAGCGTCCTTACATATACAAGTCTTATACATGGATTTCCCCAAGAAAACAAAGAAAATGATATAATTTAATTGTGTTACGTGATTCATAATCTCTTCGTTTTGGCTCTGTGGGACTTGGGGACTCTCTCATGTCATTCTTAAATTTAATTACACTAATACAACTCAAAATCATCTAAAAACATTGCCAAAACCCTGAGCTTACATCAAGCATATATGATTATTAATGGTTCTGCCTTGGGTTCAATTTGCAGGTTTTGAGCATCAACTTTAAAAATTTGTAATTAATTCCAAAAAATTCAAAATCAAGCATACTATGGCATTCTAGAAATCTACAGATGTCTAATTTATGTTAAAAATATTTATAGCCATGAAACATAACATAGAGGATGTTTGACATTTGAAAAGTGCAAAGATTTGAATAGCTACTGATACTGATGCAAGTATCTGCTATAAACTTCAAAAATATTCAATTAATTTTACAAAAATTCAATCCATGTAGATGATACCAATCTAGAAATATATGGATGTTAGCTTTATGGTAAAAATAGATTCAGACCAAAACAAACACGTTTAGCCACTAGAATTCAATGGAACAGTGATCAAGGTTGTGCTACGCTACTGTTACTGTTCCAGAATTTCAAAAATTCATAACTCTTAGCTCAAACCTCCAAATGAGGTGCTTCTAGTTGCTACAAATCTTTGTGAATGTCTAGTTTCTACTTATAAAATTTTGTAGCCATTGGACCACTTTTTCCCCTCAGATGACACAAAATCACAACTAACCAAATGAACAAAAATTTTGTAGATCCAAAATTCTGATACCAAATTTGAAAAATCATAGAAAATTCCACAAACCTCCAAATGACCTGGTATTTGACTTCCCAAAAAGCTCTAGGCAAGATCTAATTTTATGAAAAAGTTTAAGTCAAGAAGAGGTCATTTGGTCAGACTTTGCCATAGCTCAAGATTATGGAACTTTTGGCTCTAAAAAGATGGCAAATTTGGTCCAAATGATCTATACATTGTTCCACACCCATTTAAGCAACTTAGGAAGCATAAATACAACATAAATAAGTCTCTCATAAGGTCTAAACCATCATGCAACTCAAACTCATCATGACACATCCATAAACATACATGCATAAGTGGACTCTCAAGTGGTCAAATTGCACAATTTCATTCATTTAGCTCTATTCTTGATATATACATTATCTTTACATAGTTTTACACTTGTTTAAGATTTCATGGCTAAAAAATAACATATACATATAACTTTGACATTCTAGTACATCAAAAATAGAAAGATATGCCAAGAGATGGATATCTAAGTTCATTGGCTTCTATCCTTTGGATTATGAACTCCATCTAGGCCATATAAGATGAGAGAAAGGAGGGGGTGAGATTCATTGAATCTCAATAGCTTATACACCTATTCAAGCACATTTTCAAGGCATACAATATGTCAAGGGTACAAGTATACAACTAATCAATCTATGAAGCATTTAATTTTCATATTTTTATGCCACAAACTCATGTCAAGTATAAGAATGAGTTCTAGGGACTTTTGGATTTATCTCACTCTTGGTTTAGGAACTTTTGACTTAGTCTCACCCATCCAAGAGACTTTTGGCCTTGTATCACCTATGCAATGAGACTTTTGGCATCTCCTCATCCACATTAAGGGACTTTTGGCACTACCTTGCCCTTATGAGCCATTTCCACAATTCAAAGACATTTAAGAAGACATTTTGGTACCAAAATAACAACATAACATCAAGTGGCATGTCTCAAAAATTTAAATATATCCACAAGCACATAATGACATATATGCAACAAGAAAAGGTGGAGAGCTATCTTAAGAAAATTTCAAGCTTCACTTGGCTACACCTTCCCTTTCTTGGCTATACACTCATAATGAGATGGAGCTTGACTTCTTTGGCCTAAACACCATAAATAATATTCAATTACTTTCTTAAAGCAAGCTAAAACATCAAACTCACACTTGAGACACACACTTTGCCTAATGGTCACATAATGGTTTCATTATGGCCTAATGAAGCAACTAGCATAATTCAAGTTCTTGGCTCTAATTTCTTCCCTTATCTAGGCTTCTCAACTTCATTTAAAGTCTTTGGAGCCATCATACACCCACTCTCCCAAGCCTAGATATATGTTGCTTCACAAGGCTACATTATGGAAGCCATTATCTCATCTCTTAACTTAAGGCTTCTAAATTTTTCCCAAATGTTTCTCCTATCTTCTTTTATCATACAAAGTCTCAAATCAAGCTTGGAACAATTTAAAAAATCCTCTAGCTATTTCTATGGGTCTTGGTCGAAATATGCCTTCATTAGTGATCCATGGAGTTTGAAATTTTTTCTTAATGGATGGGGCACTTGGGAGGCTCCTTAGGAGTCTTAGAAACTCAAACAAATACTCACATATGATAGGAAATTCTTGAATCAACCAAAAATTCAAATTATGTTCAAGAGCCCTACACTTTTCCAACTTGAATTCTACTAGCTTTTCAAGCAATTCTTTAGTGTATTCCATCTTCTCATGGCCTAATTTGATGAATTCTTATTGGTTATAAAACAAAAACTTTTCCCCCTTCATGATTCTGTTTTAGGCATCCCACCATAGAAGAGAAGAAGAAACAACAAAGGAGGAGAAACTACCTTAAATTCAAGCTTCCTTCAAGAGTCCTTCTCCTTGCTTTAGCTTCCTCTTTGAAGCTCCAATTTTTCCCCTCTGGTTAAAGGCCAAAACAGAACCATATTACTCTCTAAAACCATAGGAAGAGAGCTTAAGAGAAGAGGAAGAAAGTTCTAAGAAGAAGCATGAAATTCTTAACTTTTTCTTACCTTTTGCCTTGCTTTCTTCTCGCAAGATTCCCTTTCTTTTGTACACCTAAGGAGCTGTGAATTTTCTCTAAAATTAGGCAGAACAAATTCGGTCTAAGGAAGGAGAGGGAGGACGTGGGCTTTAAAGAAGAGTTTAGAAGCTTCTTTTAAAAAATTATTTCTATTTTGCCCTTTTATAATGGAATTTCTAGTTTAGCTTCGTTTTAGATCCTTTTTGATAACCATCTTTTTCATCATAAAATTTAGGTTCCCAATTTAATAAAATGCCTTTGGAATCATTCAAATCAAAGCAAAAACTTTCTCGAATGAACCGGTCAAAGTTTGGGTCAACTGACATTGAAAAACATCCATTGAAGGGGCTTCCCATGGTTTTTGGGGCCTCTGAGAACCCTAGGCAACTTAAAATTTTCGTTTAAAAAGCCTCCTAGGTGTTTTTCCAAAATTGCACTTATTAACAAAAATGCCACTGGCCTTTCGGCAAATTTTTTGAATCACTATAGTCTTAGTTTTTGGGCAACTCAAGGCTCAAATCCTCATTTTCTATTATTTATAATTTTATCCAAATTTTTTTGGCCTTGAATCACTCATCTCAGGGGGCTTGCTTTTCAAACTGGCTTGTTTCGGTGTTTTTACAACATACCAGGCATTACAAAGTGTAGTGCATAGTTGTATAGGCAAGATAATCGTAAAGAATCTATTATGAAAGATTTCAAAAGAAGAGAAAGGGTTTAGAAAGAAGTCATAGAGAAAACTTTGAATTTTATTGCAAGACAAATTTAAATACAAAACTTCGTCTACCAAGAGCTAATAAAGAGCTTATTACTTATAGCTAAAGGCTATCACAAGTAGACAACCTACTTTTACAAAAGCAAAGTGACAATAATACATACACACTTTTCTTAAAGTTACTTTTATAGACTGGAAAGTAAAGCACACCTGAAGAGCAAGACAAACAAACAAACTATAATACAATAATTGCATGTGAGACAGTTTGGCAATGGATAAGCCTTATCCCTTCTTAATGGGCTCATGTAAAGGAGAGAGGTTTAGGTCATCAGAGCTATCAATGTCATCTAGATCATTTTTTTCTAATTTTTTCAAATCGTGAGGTTAGCCAGTCTTTAATTTTATCCAGATCATCCAACTCATTAGGATGTTAAGAGTCTTACATGTTTTCATCATGGACCTGAGTGGGTTGAGATTATGAGCTTGATCCTTGCAGGAATCTAGACATTTAGGCTAGAGTCTAAACTTCAATGTTTGGAAGGTTGACTTTCGAGAACCTTGGTTCTCCAAGGATGAATTCATTAGTGAATAGACCTAAAGATGTGTAGAAAAAAAATTGACTCTCTTGATAATTCTTAATTTCACATAAAAACATTTTAAGGTCTTTGAGAGCCTGGTATTTTTGTTTAGCTTATTCAAGGAAAGTGTTCCACTCATGCATAATTTCTAGTTAAAAGCATGTTTTGCCTATTGGTCTAATAAGGTTAATGAGGGATGAAAATACTAGCAACCATTTTGTTTGTTCAGGATTATTCCATAAACTTTAAAGAGAGATAATTTTTTGGATTTCTTGGTGCCACCAATAAAAGGGTGAAAATCATTTAAGAAAGATCTAAAGATTGGACTCTTGGTTTTTAGCTTGATAGAGAAAGTTATATAGATAAGAAATGGTGGAAACTTTATTGCTCTAAAGTAAAGGACAGTGAGTGCCCATAAGCGCCATAACACATCTTCAGTGACAAAGGTATAGATTTTGAAAAGGATAAAAAATGGTGAGTAGAATGGGTAGACAAAAAGGGATGAATCTTTGAGGTATCTATGGAGGTAACAAAAAAGTGAGTTTTCAGCAAGCTTTTGGACTTCTATTGGGTTTCTTGGTTTCAAAGAGCATGAAGGAAAGTCCTTTATTATTTGTGTAGAAGAAAGGGAATGATGGTAGCTAGTGTAGTTAAGAATGGAGTGAGTCATGAAGATGGAAGGTATTGGCTTTGCGGGAGTGAGGATTTTCAGTATCTTAGGTCGAGAAAGATCATTTACTATGAGGTTTTTGTGACTTTTGATATGTTGAACTCAGAATTTATAGCATGAAACTAGTCTTTCCATTGAAGTAACTGTTTATTAGGCATGACTTTTTTCTTAGACTCTAAAATTTGTGGGAATGATGAATTATCCATCTAGGCCACAAATTCATAAGGGCTGAGATAAAAATTGAACTTTTCAATCCCTTTTTGACATGTAGGAATTCTTTGTAGATAGTATGGTAGTGCTTTCTAGAGTCCTTGAATTGTCTGCTTGTATGGCCATGATAGTATTGTTTTCCATCAATTTCCTCTATGAGAATAACTCCCTAAAAATCATCATTGGTGTCTGTTTAGAGTATTCTTTTCCCTTTGTCAAGAATCTTTAAAGGTAAATGATTGTGAGAGATTTTCTTGAGGTGTTTGATAGCTGCTGTTTGTTTATGTTCCTAAGGTAGGGGGTTCTTTTTTTTAAGAGTTTTGACAACTGGCTAATATAATTTGACACATGAGGGATAAAGTCTCTAATAAAGTTGACTATCTTGAGGAACTATTGAATTTGTTTTGTAGTGAGATTTTCGTTTGGAAAGTTAAGTAATTCTTAAACAATATGTGGACCTAGATAATAATGTCCATTAGATATGTTCATTTTAAGGAATTTTATTTAATTTTAGCCTAATTGACCTTTGTGGGTTGAGAGCATAATCCTGTACTATTTGATGATATTCAAGAATTGTTGGAGGAGCCTCTTATAGTCTTCTTCATTTTTTGAATAAAGAAGAATATCATCCATATAAATGAGAGTGTTATGGAGGATAGGCTTATAAATCTTCGTCATTGACTTTTGAAAAAGAGATCATGCCACTTTGAGGCCAAATGGCATGACTGTCCACTAGTATTAAGTATTAGGAATGCATAATGCTATTTTATATCTCTCAGAAGGATTAATGCCTAATTGCCAAAATTTGGCTTTAAGATCAAACTTTGAGAAGACCTTTGTATCTTTGAGAAGGTTAGTCTGTGAACTGATTGTTGGAAGTGGAAAATTGTCATCTTAGAGGAACATGTTTAGAGGTTTATAGTCAATGACTAACCTTTTCTTTCCTCTCTTCTGTTCTGATCTTTTTCTCTACATAAAAAGCTTTACAGGCCCAATTTGATTTAGTGGGCTTGATGAGACCTTACTTTCATAAAGCTACACATTCTTCTCAAGTTCGAGCTAAGTCATTAGGATTCACGCCTAGGTGAGAAGCCTTTGTAGGGTTGATATCTTCATTCCTCTTAAAAGGAAGTTGAATAAAAAAGTCTTGGTTCTTCTAAAAAGGAAAAGGACAAGAGAATTGATCATGACTTTCTAGATAGAATTGCATTGATTGATTCCTAATTTCTTCATACTCAATAGGGACTTGTTGAAGTTCAAACATCTTGGCGATAGTAATGTAGAATTTGAAACTCTGTTTAAATCTAATTCCCTAGGTAGGATTTGTAACTATTTGCCTTAACAGTAAACATCCATATCAATGAGGATATCTTTATCAGGAAGTCTGCTACTAAAAACTTTTATCCATATGATGCAGGCAAGGAAAAACCTTATACTATCTTTTTCTTGGTAATAAGATCCAATTTAAACATTTTTCCATTTGCTGCATTGAAATACTCAAAATGTTTCTTCCAGGCTTTAGGAGGGTGAACTGCAGGATTCATTAAGTCTTTTGATGCTCTTATATCCATATAGGCGATAACAAGAATTGGCTTATGATATTTGCTTTTAAGAATCTGCATTTCAATGTAAGCCATAGGTGGTTATGCTTGCTCTGCCTGGTTGCATGGCTAAATGGAATAATTCTATTAGAAAGAGTTATCAATCTATCCTGAGATAGCAGAATTTTCAGAATCTGAAAAAGGTAAGCCTGGTAAGGCAAAAACTATAGAATAATAATTAGCATCTTCTTGTTTTCAAAAGAGTTCTTTTATTTCTTTGTCTTGCTATAGGGGAATGCTGGCTTGAAGCTGTTAGAGAAGTTTGATATCTTTCTTTGACTTGTTTGGACATTGTTTTGTGAAATGACATTTCTTTCTGCAAATATAGCAACAATCCTTTCTTTTATATTGCATAGTTTTTCTCTTAAAAAATCTCACAATCTTCTTATGTCTTTTTCTCCTAAAAGTCCTATAGCCTTTAATATGGGTCTTATGAAAATGAGAATTCCTCTTTGTAGAGCAAGAATATCTTTGTTTGTTTTTACATTTGATATGAAGATAAGGCTTTTTGTAAGCCTTTTAAAGTGCTAGTTCTCCTTCCATCATAGAGTCAAACATTTTATGTCATTTACATAATTTCTCGAGAGTAGTAAGAGCGAGCTGATAAATTTCTCCTAAAGAGATATTTGTTATGTCTCTTTGGAGTGACTAGATTACTCTTAGTTCAATTTAAAGTTCTTTTGGCAAGGAGGTTATGAAAGTATGATGGAGATTGACATCATTAAAGCCATTAAACATATAATACCATTCAACCATCCTTTGGTAATGATGGTCAAGATCTTTCTTTTTTAAAGAGTAACAACGAATCTAAAAATACTTTGGCCTCTTTTATTTATCAACAAGATAGAAGTCTTCCAAGAATTCTTTATGAATTAGGCCAAAAAATGGAGTGGCACTTAAGGCACAAGTGTACTAAAGCTATCTGTACTCCCTTAGGCTTTGAAATCATTCTCAGAGAGTTCTTGTAAACTGTGCAGAAAACTCTATAAGTATTGCTTCGAGGTTTGCATTTGGCTTTGTCATTTGAAGTCTATTTAGGTAGAGAATTCATACAATTTGTCTCTCCATTTATCTAGGGGAATTTCATCAAATGTGAACCAGGGTCCATTAATAGGATAAATTTGGGCTTGTGTATGGTCAGGAGAAATCTCTGTATAAGGATGATGATCAACATAATCTTCATGTTCTACATTAGACTCTTCTACTTCTTTAGCTAGATTAGGAGTGACCATATAAAGAGATGATACATTAGCATGGTCATTAAATTCATCTAAACTAATTGGTTCTAATCCAATTTCCTCAGTGTAGTTAAAATCAGAATCAGAATTGTAGTCATAATAAGTCACTTTTTCTGCAAGAGTAATGTTTCTAGTAGGCTTTTGATTTTTGATTAGATAGAAGGAGGTTTTGTATGCATCAATTGTTTGTTTCTTTAGTTTAAGAGAGGAGAATGAGGCTTTTTAAGGGAAGAATGAGGAGTTCTAATTTTTAAAGGTTTGAGAAGCTGTTCAAAGGGTTTTGTTCATGAAAGAAAGGGTTCAAATCTTGTAGTGTATTGAGGTCTTTTCCATGGTCTAGGAGTCTTTTGTAATATCTGGTTCTCCTAAAATGAGAGAAAATGTGAGAAACATAACGTACAGTTTCTCTATAAATGAATGAAATTCATCGGATACAAAAGGAAGTCCCCCGAAATGACTTAGTTAAGGTCTTAAAAAATTTGGGAAGCATTCTAGACTCCTAAAAATGAGAATGGCTCAGACAGAAAGAAAAATAGAGCTACAATGAAGAAACAAAATGTAACGAAAGGTTGATGAAACATAAGGGCATTTTCGTCATTTTGAGTAAATTTTGGAATTCTCACAAGAGGACTTTTTAAATGAAAGTTTTGAGTTTTCTAGGGTTCTCAAGGGCACTGAAAATCATGGGAAGTCCCGGGACAATTAAAACCCATCCGGTGGACATTTTCCAACATTAGTGTACCTGAACTTTGACGGATTCGTTCGTTTTAGCTCTGATTTAAGTGATTCTAAAGGCATTTTACTAAATTGGGAACCTAAATTTTATAATAGAAAAGACGATTCTAAAAAAAGAGTTAAAATGAATTAGAAACGAAAATGCAAAAAATGAATGGCAAAATAGAAATTTTTGAAAAGTCTTCCTTGAACCTCCCTATATATATGAGGCACCCCATCTCCTCACTTCATTTAGCCACACTTGTTTTTGCCCTAAACCAGGGAAAAACCCTAAGGATGAGGCGCACAAAAGGAGGCAAGAAGAAGGGGAAAAGCAAGGTATGAAAATCTTGGTTTTTCAAGCACTTTCCTTCACCTAACTCTTCTCCTCCTTTCTTCTTTCTTTCCACGGTTTTATTGAAGTTTTTAGTGCTGATTTGAAGTCAGACCAAGAGGGGAAATTTTGGATTTGAAGAGAGGAGGCCAAGGAAAGTGAGAATCAAGCAAGAAAACAAGGAAAAACAAGGTAAATCTTCCACCCTATGGTAGCTACTTCCTCCCCCTTCTTCTCCCTATTTCGCCCCATGTATGTAGATGCAAGAGGGATTGAATTTTGGGTAGAACCAAGGGTGAATTCTATGAATTTAAGGGAGGAGAGTAAGAATATGCAAAGAAATTCAAGAAAAGGCCATTGATTTTCAAGGTAGCAAACCTAGGGTTTCATGGGTTCCTTTGAAAATCTGATTTGATGTAATTATTTCTAGGCCTAAATGAATGTTTAAATGAGCTTTTAAGATCCCTAGAAGGCTCCCCATATGCATCTTCCATCAAAAAAACAAAGCAAACTTCCTTAGTATCCTATTGCTCCATAGCCAGGGCCTAGCATAGTTAGAGTACCTAGGGATAGTTTTAATTTGTTCCAAACTTATTTTTGAGTCATATATGATGAGTGAAGATGAGGGAAAGCCTTGGAAAAAAATTAGAAATCATAGATAGTGAGATGTCCTTATATGTTCCATAATATGGCTTAAAGAAGCAACACCTAGTTAGGCTTTTAGAATTGATTGTGTGATGACTCCAAGAGGTTTAAATAGAGTCAAGAATCATAAATAGATGGAGAGAATAGAGTCAAGATAAAGTTTTCCAATGGTTGCTTCATTAAATGCATTATGGAACCATAAAAGAGTCTTATAAATCACTTAGCTTTTCTAGTGATTGTGTGGCCTTAGAATTTGATTCAAGAGTATAATTGGCTTCCATATGATGTGTCTAGGCCAAGAGAAATGATCTCCACCTCCTTGTGAGTGTGTAGCCATGGGAGAGGAACTAAGTCCAAGAAAGAAAGTATGCAAATGTGACAAAGGTAGCTCATTCCTTCTTCTCTCATGCATAAATGTATGCTTGACTTGTCTTTGAATATGTGTATGTATATTTTTAAGCCATGAAAAGTATCTAGCATGACTTTTATTCCATTGTGCCATGATGTTACATTATGATTTCATAAGGTGTTTATCATGTGTGCTTGGGTTTGCTTGAGTATAGTGAAGCCAAGAACTCTTAACCATGGTGAGAATGAGCCAAGAACCCTTAAAGTTAGTTGAGATAAAGTAAAGAGTCTCCCAAAAGTGAAGTTGACTCCTAAGAGTAAGGTTGAGTCAAAAAACCTCTTAAAGAATGGGTGAGGCAAGTCCAAAATCCACAAGTGAAGGGATGAGGCTAATCCACTTACTTGGCAAGCCTAAGCCTATGTATGCCATGTATGACTTGTTCAAATGCCAAGAATACCTTTTGAATGATTGCATACTCTATGATGCTCATGTATACATTTTTAAGACTTGTTTTGCATCTTTTATGTGTGATTGAAAGGGAGATGAACTATTGGGATTTTTTGAATCTCATTTCCTCCTCTCCAATATTCTAACATGCTAGGTGGACCAAGAGAACAAGGAAATGGGAGCCAACCACTTGAGAGATGAGAGCATGACATTAAAGTGTATAGTTTTTGTTTCTTTAAGGCCATATGATTGGAAAATGTTGTAATCCATTGTTGTATATGTCCTATGATGTTATGAACATGTATAATTATGCTAATGTATCATTTATAAATGAGATTTAAGGTTATATGTATGGAAATGTGCAACTTGGACATGTAATGGCAAACTTGCATTATGGAAATGCATGTATAAATGGAAGTGGAATGGCCAAATTGAGATGCATGAGGCTTGGAACCACTTGGGCAGTTTATACAAGTCATATTCATGCTTTTAAATTTGCTCAAAAGGTGCCAAACATTAAGGGAGACCATTTGGACATAATTGGTATCTCATATAGGCCAAAATTAACCATATTGGAAACCTATATGTCTTTTTATCTAAATGAGTTCTTCTTGATCTGAGATTTGGCATGCATTTAGAGCTTGTTGAGAGCTTTTTGGAAAGCTAAAATGCAAAATTTTTGGAGGTCTATGGAATATTTGACAAATTTCCAAAGTTGGAAAATTTTTTATTTTGGTTACGGGTACTGTTCACATTGGTTCGAAATTGAATTCTATCACTCATGAGGCAAATGATGTCCAATTGCCACGAACTTTTATAGGGAGAAAGTAGACCTTCCCAGTGAATTATGCCAACTAGAAGCACCTCATTTGGATGTCCAGAGAGGGAGATATGAATTTTTGAAATTTCTATCTAGTATTATGTGTCTAGACTGACCTAAGTTATTATTTGATTAGTTTTTGAGTCTTGGACGTGACTAAACTGGTCTAAAGTTATTTTTTTCCCTCTAGTTAACATCCGTAGGTTTTCATATTGGTATCATTTGCATGGATTGGATTTTTGTGGAATTAATTGGATATTTTTGAAGTTCATAGCAGAAATTTGTATCAATACCAGTAACCAATCAGACTTCTGCACCTTTTCGAATGTCAAACTTCTTTTGTGCTATGTCTCATGGCCTGGAAATATTTTTATCATAAAGTAGACATCTTTATTTTCCAAAATAGTAAGGAATGCATGATTTTGATTTTTATAGAATTAGTCATGATTTTTCAAAATTTGTGACAGAAAAGGAAAAATTCTGGCTGAGGCTACTATCATGAATTTTATGTATTCCCTTGGCTTGCATGAGCTCTAGGCTAATTTTGGTGATGGAAATGAGTTGTATCTATATAATTAAATATGATAATATAATACGTGAGTCCATATGGCCTATGGGTGTAATGTCCAGTTTTCGTTAAACGATAGAAACAGACAAGTTTTCAAAGCAAGTCCCCCGAAATGAATTACATAAGGTCCCGAAAAATTTGAGTAAAATTTTAGACTCCTAAAAATGAGAATCCTAGCCTTAGATGAAAGGAAAAATGGAGCTAAAATGAAGAAACAAATTTTGACGGAAATCTTACGAAACGTAATGGCATTTTCCTAATTTTGAGAAATTTTTAGAATTCACACAGGAGAGCTTTTTAAATGAAATTTTTGAGTTCTCTGGGGTTCTCAGAGACCTTGAAAACCATGGGAAGCCTCGGGACAGTTAAATCTCTTCCGGTGGACATTTTCTAATGTTGGTGTACCTGAACTTTGACAAATTCATTTAAGAAAGTTTTAGCTCCGATTTGAGTGATTCTAAAAGAAATTTATTAAATTGGGAACCTAAATTTTATAATAGAAAAAATAGTTTTAAAATATGAGCTAAAATGAAGGAGAAACGAAAATGCTAAAAATGAAGGGCAAAATATAAATTTTTGAAGAAGTCATTTTCCTCCACCTATAAATAGGTGGCACCACCCTTCCTCACTCATTTAGACACAATTGCTTCCGCCCAAATTCAGAGAAGAAGGCTAGGGTTTAAGCACACCAAGAGAAGAAGAAGGAGAAGAGAAATCAAGGTAGAAAGGTATGGTTTCTTGGTAGTTTTTCATGCTTTCTTCCATCCAAACCTCCTCTCCAATGATTTAACATGCTAGGTGGACCAAATGGACAAGGTAATGGAAACCAACCACCTTGAAGATGAGAGTATGACATCCAAGAATATGAATTTTGCTACTTTAAGATCATACAATTGGCAAATGATGTAATCAATAGATGTATATGTAATATGATGTTATGAATATATGTAATTATGATAATATGTTATGTATAAATAGGAGAATATGTTATGTGATTATTAGAATGTGATTTGGGTATGAAATGGCAATGTGGCTTCTTGAATGAGATTATGTAATTGTGTATAATTGCAAGTGGCATAGCCAAAATGAGATGCATGAGGGTTGAGACCATTTGGGTAGCTCACACAAGTCCTAATATTGCATTTAGACTTGCCCAAGAAGTGCCAAACCCCAAGGAAAGCCATTTGGACATTTTGGTACCCTATATGGAGTCAAAATTGACTATAATGGAACCCTATACCACTTTTTATCCAAATGAACTCTTCTTGATTTGAGATTTGGCATGAAAGTAGAGCTTTTGAGAGCTTTTTAAGAAGCTAAAGAATAGAATTTTCGAAGGTCTACAGAATATTTGATGAATTTTCAAAGTTGGCAAAAGTTCTGGTTTTGGTCATGGCACTGTTCACTCAGGTCCAAAAATGAAATCTATCACATAGGACTCAAATGATGTCCAATTGCCATAAAATTTTATACAAAGAAACTAGACATTACCAGTGACTTGTGCCAAGTAGAAACACCTCATTTGGATGTCTAGAGAGGGAGATATGAATTTTCAAAGAATTTGTCTAGTATCAGGAATTTCAGCCGACTTCAGTTACTGTTTGATTGAGTTTCGAGGTCTGGGCATGCCTGAACTAGTCTAGAGTTATTTTTTTTCCTCTAGCTAACATCTATAGATTTCTAGATTAGTATCATTTGCATATATTAGATTTTTTTGGAATTAATTGGACCTTTTTAAAGTTTGCTGTAGAATTCTGTGACAGCACCAGTGGACAACCTGATCTCTAGACAATTTTGAACGTCAAACATCCTCTATGTTGGATGTTATGGTCTGGACATATTTCTAACATGAAGTAGACATGTGTAACTTTTCTGTAATGGGCAAGAATGCATGATTTCTATTTTTTTAGAATTAGTTATGATTTTCTAAAGTTATGACAGAAAAGTGGAAAAATCTAGTCGAAAATATGTATTTGTATTTTAAGCTTCCTTTTGAGTTCCATGAGTTGTAGGCCACTTTTCATGATGAAAATGAGTTTTATTCATATAATTAAATATGAGAATGTGATGTATGAGCTCATATAGCCCACATGACACCGAATGAAATTTTCATACGTAACACAACGTAAAAATATTTATTATTTTTATGCTATTTTCTTGATTCTTCCATGAGAAGTATAATGGGAAGCATAGATATAGCTTGAAATGAGCTAGAAATTATAGTGTTACAATGGGACTCTGAAGAAAAAATTTTATCCGTGACAAAGTGCATGTACATTCAGTGTTCTCATGCGACCTTTCTTGCTTCATTATGAAATACATAGAATCAGACCTAAAAAATGGCATGAGGCAAGCTAGATAAATATGGTGTTACATTTTTGTTGGAGGTGTAGGTGGTTGTTTTGAAAGTTGACTGAGCTAGTTTGGATTGATGTAATCTTCCTTTTGTTAGAAAACCTTATAGTTCATCTTGAAACATTTTTTATAATCTACTTCAAGAAGGTAAGGAGAATATGGTAGAGAAGGGTATAAGTTGTAAGGAGGAGCATATAGGGAAGGATAGTTGTCATAAATGTTTTTGGAGTGATCTCTTACTATATCTCTTTCAATTTGACCAATTTAAGTCTTGAGCCTCTTAATCTCATGTGTTTTTTTTTGAAAATATAGGACCATTATATCCTGTCTCAATAAAGCTTCTTAGTTTTGCATTTAGAGTAGCCACTTGCTGTTGCAAGTGTTGATGTTGATACAATTGTTAGACTTGTGTATGTAACCCCATATCTATCTAACTTATCTCATCTTATTTCTAGTCATATTTTCTTGGATAACACAACTTCTTAAGAAAACTCAAATAAAATAATAGATCATTTTGCGTTGCATAGTAGATAAAAATTTTATTTCGTGTCCTGTGAACCATACGAACTCATCCATCTCATTATTGTATTTAAATACATACATACAACTCAAAACCATCTTAAAATGTTGCCAAAAACTTGAGCTTATAGCATACATACATAAAATAATACAAGGTTGTCTCGGGTTCTGCTGCCAAATTTCTGGTGTCAACTTTGAAAAATCATAACTAAATCTAAAAAAATATGCACACTATACCATTCTAGAAAGCTATAGATGTTAACATTATGATAAAATAAGTCCAAACTAAAATAGGAACCTCTAATCACTAGAAATTGATGGAGCAATACCAAAGGTACTATTGCGTTATTGGTATTGAGTCTAGCTTCAAAAATTCATATCTCTTTACTCAAACATCCAATTGGGTGATCTCAGTGGCCATAGAAAGCTTATCACGTCTAGTTTATGCTTGTAACATTTCATGAGAATTGGACAATATTTGGATCTCAAATGACATAGGAGAACTAAGTAACCATATGAATAGTAACCATATCAGAATAGCAGAATTTTGGCAACTTTGAAAATTCATAATTAATTTCACAAAGTTCCAAATAATCTGGTATTTAGCTTCCCAAAAATCTATGAATGAGATCTATAAGCATGCCAAATTTCACGGAAAAATTCGTCCATTTGGTCATTTTGTGACATTAGGTTCCAAATTGTAACATTTTGGCTTCTAAAAGGGTCACAAATGGTCTATTTTTGCTTCTAGCTTTTCTAGGGCCACTTGAGTATGTGGAGAAGTGTAAGAATAGCCTACTAAACATGTCTCAAAGGTCCATAAACCTAGATCTCACAAAATCACTCTCCCACTTAATGATATACACAAAGCATACATAGACAATTCTTGCCATTCATTGTCAAAAACTTGCTACATCATTCAAGTGGTATCAATTCTTATATTTACATCAAGTATCCATATAATTACCCATGTTCAAAAGGGTTTACATCATATTCATCATAAGATTACATCATAAGCCATCAAAAGTGAATACATAACACATTTTTATGTCAATCCTTTTCTTTTAAGCTTGGTGGCTTCCATTCCTTTGCTCACTTGGTCCACCTAGACATGTTAGGTAATGGGGAGGAAAGAATGAGATTCTAGGAATTTCAATAGCTCTTTTCCCTTTCAAGCACACACAATGGATGCAAATTCAAGTCTAAAAATGCATGCATGGCTATCTTGAAATTCATAAACATACATGGAACATTTCTTGCATTCAAGAGATCACATATAACATACCCATTCTCTTTGGGCTTTTGGACTTGCCTCACCCACTTTCAAGTAACTTTTAACTAAGCCTTACTTTTTCTAGAGACTTTTTGGCTTTGTTTCACCCAACCTTAGGGACTTTTGGCTCATCCTCACCCTAGCTAAGGGACTTTTGGCTTCACCAAACTCAAGCAAACCAAAACATGTTTACAAAGCATCTTTTAAGTATATAAACATAGCAACATGGTACCATGGCATGTGATCATTTACTACAAACATATTTCATGGTTTAAACATACACACACACACTCAAAGATAAGAAAACACCTAAGCATGCATGAGAGAAAGGAGAGAGAGTTACCTTGTACACAAGAGCACACTTTCTTCCTTGGAAATGCTTTCTCTCCTTCGGCCAAACACCCATAAGGAGGTGGAGCTTGATTCTTTTGGCCTAGACATATCACATGGAAGCCAATTACACTTTTGGAATAATTTCTAAAGCTACATATGCACTTGAAAAGCTAGATTGCTTCTAAGGCTCAATTATGGTTCCATAATGCACCCAATGAAGCAACACCAAGAATACAAGATCTTGGTTCCATTCTTTCCTTCCATTGATGGTTCTTGACTCCATTTAGCCCTCTTGGAGCCATCACACAATCAATTTGAAGAGGCTAGCTACATGTTGCTTCTTTAAATCACAATATGAAACTTATACCTCCATTTCACTTCCTAGGCTTCCTAAATTTTTTCCAAGGCTTCCTCTTATACTCTCCCATCATATATGATGCAAAACCAAGCTTGGAAGAAATTAAAATACTCCCTAGGTGTCACATCTCTTCTTGGCTGAGACTATGCCTCCTTTGGACACCAATGGAGTTGTTTTGATTTCTTTGATGGGAGAAGCATGTGGGAGACTTCCTTGATGTCTTAGAAACTCATATGAACTCTTAGACTCCTTAAATTATGGCTAGGAATCATCTTACAAACCAAGGTGCAACTAAAACCCTAAGCTATGCATCTTGGAAAATCACAGTTCTTTCTTTGTTTCCTTTGCATATTTTTATTCCCCATACTCTAATTCCTAAGATTCATCCTTGGTTTGGTTCAAAATCCAATCCCTCTTGGCTTTCTATACATGGGGCAAAACACATAGGAAGAAGAACAAGGAAGACTAAGCATGAAAGTAGCAAAGCTACCTTGGTTTCCTTGCTTCCTTTGGATACTTCTTCTTTTGCTTGAACTCCCTTCTTCACACTCAAACTCCTCACCCCTGGTCTGACCTCAAAACAACACCAAAAACTTCAATAAAACTATAAGAAGAAGGAGGAGAAGGAGGAGATTAAGTTTACTAAAGGAAAGACCAAGAAAATCTATGAATTTCATACCTTTCTTTCCTTGTTTTTCCTCTTCCTCTTCCCTTCTCTTATGCGCCTCTCTCCTTTGGTCTCACTTCTATTTTTAGGTAGAATTAAAGTTAGTTAAGTGAGGGAGAGAAAGGGGTGTCCATATATATATATAGGAAGAAGGAATAAAATTGTTCATTAAAAATTCCCATTATGTCCTATTTCTTGGCATTTTTGTTTCCAGTTTGTTTTAACTCTTTTCTAAGAACTGTCTTTTCCATCATAAAATTTAGGTTCTCTAACTTATAAAATGCCTTTGGAATCACTCAATTTGGAGCTAAAACTTTTCCAAAAGAAAGGGTCAAAGTTTAGATCAACTGTCGTTAGAAAACGTACACCAAAAGGGTTTTAACTGTCCCAGGGCTTCTCATGGTTTTCAAGGTGTCAAAGAACCTTGGAGAGCTCAAATTTTCTATTTAAAAAGCCCTTTTATGTGTATTCTAAAAATTGTCTGAAATTACGAAAATGCAATTACGTTACGTGACTATTTTGTTAAATTCTGTCTGGTTATTTTAGCTCTGGTTTCTGGGTACATTTAGCCTCCTATTTTCATTACTTAATGTCTAGATCATTATTTTAATTTTTTTTGGACCTTAACCAATTTATTTCAGAGGACTTACTCTTAAAGTGTATCTATTTCTATAGTTTCTACAAAAACTGGACATTACAATGTAGAAAGCCCATCAAGACAAGAATTGGTCTAAGTTGTTTGACCCGTAAAATTATCAAGGCAAGAATCAATCCTTTGGAGAACATTATTTTGGGTCATAGCATTATGAGTATGCCAGTTAAAGACTTCTTCAACTTGTGAGATTGGCCTTATAGCTCCATTTGGAGCAATCTTTGTAGGAGTGGAGAATGGCTTATAAGTGATGTTGGTCTCCAGATTAATTCTAGTGTTTCACGTAGAAACTTACCATAATGCAGAGTACTCTTTATATAGATTGATTTCTACTGAAAAATTTCTTAAAAAGAGCTTCTTTTTGTGTTGGGTCAAATCCAAACTTCAAATTTTCATGAAAAAAAAGCCACCATTAGAAAGCCCTCAAAGAGTAAATTAATTTTCCTAATTGGTGCGAGATGAATCAGGGCTGTTTACTTACATAATTAGGGCTTGAAATCTCTTTCTCTCCTCCCTTTCTCAAGACGTCATTAATGGCTTCCTTGGATAAAAAATGGAAAGATGTAGAAGATGATAAGGCATGGCTTATATAAGAAGCATTTTTTATAATTTTTCAAAATGACCATTTTGTCCTTTATTGCAAATTCACTCCATTCGAACTCATTTTTTAGGTTTTTAAAATTTGATTGCTCTCTACACAATTTTGAGTGTTCTTTCACATAAAAACATTATTTTTGGGATTTAAATGGCTTTAAATAGTGAAATAATAGGTCCACTTATGGTCACAACATTGTTTGACTCATTTTTATGTATTGCAAAGCTTTTAATAGATTTTGACAGTTTCTATAGTTTTCAGAACCTCTGAAAATTCTAGTGAGTTTAATTTTGACAGTTAAGACTCTTTTCCTTGAGCTTCTAAAATTTTGTTCAAAATTACGATTATGCCACTGATGTACCATTTTACTTTATTTAGCCACTTCAGCTTCATTTTTGCTCTATATATGATTTCATAACCTTGTTTCTTGATATTGTAATTAATATTCTACCCTTATTTAACCTTAATTTATTTTACTTTAAGGTCCTCTTTTATTAGCATACCAGGTTCTAGTTCAATTAAAAAGCTGAATGTTACAATTGTTACATCTACATGAAAGAAAACGAGACGAAAAGCTAATATTTTTGGAGTTGATAGCAAGAAACTCAAAATTGAGATAGTAAATACACATTTTAGGTGAAAATAAGTAGGGTAAATTGCTTTTGGTGTCTGCATCACTTTCATCTCAAAAAAATTATCCAAAATAAAAAAAAGTCAATCGAATTGGACTAGCATATTCTAAGTTATTGCTTTTTAAAGTTTCTCCCCTATGCTTGCATTTTCTTCTTGTTTTCTCCTTTGAATTCATTTTTTTTTTCATTTTCACTGTGTAAATCTTACAAAGATTTATCAAAACATGTGGTTAAATGCCCAAAATGGTTAAATAATTACAAAGATATGAGTATTCAAGGTTTCAAATTTTTTTCTTAAAAAAAAGGTGAAACCTAGTTTTGGCCTGAGGCTCGAGCCTATTTTTTTATGCCTAGTTTAAACTAAGCTAAGTGCCCAGGCCAAGGTGAAACTAGGCCTAATGTAGCCTATGTGCACATAAGGTTGTTAATTAAGAAGTAAAATAAATACCTCTATCCAATTGTCCAATGGAGCTCAACATAATTGCTACACATTAACACTCATTTTTTTAATAGAAAAACCCAACACTTTTATCCTTTGTGAAGTAGTGACCATGAAAATAACTCACATTTAGAACAAAGAGAAGGCTTGAACATATTGACTAGTAAAATTAGTCAATTTGAAATAGAAAGAAAATTACAGATACTTGAAAACAATAAAATGCTTCAAGGGTTTGCAAAAATTCAAGAATTAGCTTGTGATTAAAATTAGATGAAGATAGGGTTTTTATGCACAAAATGTTATGGAGAAGTAAAAACAAAAGGTTATATATATATATATATATGTATATATATATCCTAGTCTTTTGAAGGGCAAAGTGTTAATAAAAAGTAAAATTGCATGTATAAGTTAAAGGTATATTTGTGCACCTTTTCATCTTATCTCCATGAACGAAACTCTTTATAAGACTTATAACCTTCCAAATGGCATTGGGAATTCATTGTTTCCCCATCTGTAAAAAATAAGACCATTAAATAGAAGGTTTAAGGAACATAATGTTTATTAAAATAAAAAATTAACTGTATCATATTGTTCACTTTGCATGATAAAATTGGAATTAATGGTACCCTTTCTTAAAATTAAGATTTGACATTCATTAAGGGAAGGAACTCAGTTTTTGAAGTTCCTGAAAGCAATAGTGTTATCTTAACCTTTCTTACTTTAATATATAGACTATAACTCAATACAACACATCAAAATTGGCATGACCAATGTACAAGGCTGATCAAAGTGTTCATTGAATAAAGCTCCTCTAAAAGCAATGTTATATAAAGAAAATAAACTATACCATCAGATAATTACCTTCCATCATTAGCTTTAATCAAATTTATAACTCCTCCATTAGTTCCAATGTGATAGATCCCTTTGACTAGCATCCAAGGAAGAACATTCATCCTACCAGCCATCACCTAAGCAATATTGGAATGATATTAATTCACTTAAGGTGAAATATTTTTAGAAAAATCAAATAAATTGCATAAATAGTTTCCATAGTTCCTTAATTTTTTCCTTATTCATTTGGCTAATGTTTTGTATTTGTAAGTAGTGCTAGATAGAAAGACAATTTTAACCTAGTAATTTTGCTTTCTTTAACCATAAAAGATGCAAATAAATAATCTTTCAAGATACTAATTATTTAAGCAATCTTGAAATGGAATAATACATATCACAAACACCTTGTAAGCAAATATTAGAGAATTAATACATACAAATAATAGATTTTAAGGTAGTCCTTATAAAAACATCTAATAATATGTTAGGAAAATTAGTGATGAAATTCATTAAAATACAAAGTGATTTTCATAGAAATACTATGAACTTCTAGCTATTTTGTTGCAGCAAAAAATTAGGGCTACGGTCATTATTGGGCATCTCACACCCTCCCAAGAGTAATAGTTAGCTTGAACCTAAATTTTATAAATCAAGGGTCACCAAACCTAAAATTATCCTATCATTCATAAGTAATGTAGTTTATTGTAAGGAAAAATAAAACATATTGGAAACCAAAGCTAGCACATTCGATGGAAGAAAGTAGAAAAAATACAAATGATGCCTTGACCAACAAATTATATAGGATAATGGAAAGGCCAAACTTCAAATAAGCTCACATAGCAACTAAATTGCCAAAAGGGTGTGGAAGGGCAGTGATAAAGTAAAACTTAGATAAAAGAGCAAAAAAACAAAAGCAAAAAGTATAAGGTTGAATGTGACCATACCACAAACAATACACCAAGAGTACGAAATAACATGAAATTAAATAGCAAATGCAAAGCCAGAAAGCAAGAAAGAAGAAGAAGAAGAAGAAAAGCTACCAAGATTTAGTAGAGGATCCATACACATGATCCTATCCTAGCTAAGCTTTGACTCTCAGTGCCTCTTGCAAGAAACGAACCCAAAAGAGGCAAATCAAACTCTTAGGTGGTTCAACAACATTATACGATGACTCTCGACAAGGCTTAATAGTAGCTTTTTTGGACATGACCCTCCACAGTTCTCAATTGTGACTCTCAATAACTCTTAATGAGGCAAAGGTTAATGCTGCTCTTAATAAGGAAATGAGTGGCAAGAAATCATAAATGATAAGGAATAGGGTAGAAATTGGAAATGAGGGAAAGAGAGAAAGACTTCATTCATGGGCTTTGGTAGTCTATGAAATTTAGGGCATTTTGTTAAGAAATATAAAAGTAAAATGAAGAGAGGTAGGGAGAAAATTTCTTTTAAATTTTTATTTATTTTGCAACAAAATGGGTGTCACTAGTTTGTTGCTAAATGATTTCATAAAAAAGGGATGATATTATCCTCCATTGCTAATTTTGTTGCTAAATGAATATTTTAGAAACAGAACTAGCTTTTATTGCTAATTTCTATTGCTAAATGGCATTTTTCTAGTAGTTTATAAGAATTTCTTAGCTTATTGATATAAAGGCATGTGTAAGGGTTTAGTATAAGATGATTACCTTAGAGTTATGAAGTAAAAATAAAGATGAAAAGATTGGCATCTTTCCACTTGATCTAACCATTTAGAGTAAGCTTGATTGTAGGCCAGAAAACCTGTTCAACCTAATATCCCCAGCCCAAAAAGAAAAAGATATGAACCTAGGAAAAAAGTCATAAAAACAAACGCAAACATTTAAAAGTGTTCGAATATAAAATGGGTCAATCTTGAGCTTTTTTTCAAGCCCATTTTGAGATTGAGTTTGACCTGAGCAATTCTTTTTATTATTTTAAGATAAAATTAAGAGAAGAATAACCTTTCGAAATCTATATCAATAATTTACACAAAAAAGAAAAAGGCATGTGTCTTACATATGTTGAGTTTTGGAATCTGTTATGACATGGCCCTACAAATCCCTACCATAGTTTTCTACTACTCTATTTAGATCCCTTATTTACGACACGTCTCTTTATTTATTAAGCGGCTACTTAAGGGAAGCTGATAGACTGCAAAATGCAAAATCTCTCCCTAGTGTGAATTAATAATGTCAAGTTAGGTTAACCCGAAAAAATAAAAATTAATTTGAATTAAAAAATTGATAAATGTAACATAAAAAGGTACAAAGCTAGAAAGCAAGGTTCAGTGAATCAAGTAATTCTCAACACAGGTAAAATGGTGTCTTGGTAACATGCTACCTTACTTTAATGTTTGAAAATTTAAGCCACCATTAAACCATATAACGAGTTATCAATAGATTCTAGTCCATATATATTATAAAGTTCAAGAGTAAAAAATTTGCACCACAGTTCAAAGTTCAAAGAGTTCACTAATACCCCTATTCAATCATTACACTTTCTATTTTTGCAAGCCAGTTTACACGCTCTATTTCCTTCTTGTATTTGCACCTCTCTTTTGATTTTTCTTTGGTAGTTGTTCTCTTTCTTGTTCTTATACCCTTCTAAGTGACTAACTATTAAAGGGAGAAATGGTACAAAATAAAAAAAAAATTAAAAGGAAATATAGGCTAGGCCCTACTTGCCCGAAAAATTAAAAAAAAAAAGGGCTTGGGCTTGGACCTAATTTTTCATGTTATTTTCTAAAATAGTTTAGCCCATATTTTAACAACCTCAACTCGGTGATTAGATCTAATTTGGAACCAAGTCATTGAAATTCCTTTACCAAAGTTGAATATTATGATATGAGGCATCCTAGTTGGGAGTTCCCTCTCAAGCTTGGCTATGTGTAGTTTCGCTTTGGGCTTTCCTTATATAATAAAAATACAAATAGAAAATAAAAAGATGAGAGGGATGAATCATAAAAACTCAATGAGTAAGTAAAATAAAATGCAATTAATTACAAATTGAGAAGGCAAGCATATATCTAATATTTATACATGATTTGTAAAATGAAATATGCTTTGTGAATATAGAAACATTAATCCTTAATATACTTCAAGTTATTTCCTTATTTTAGAATTTTAAATGAATCAAATGTCAACCTTTCAAAATATAAATGAACATACACGCATAAAGGATTGTGGCATGTTTAGTGGATAAAACGTTTATTCTAGAAAGACAGGGGTTATCTCTCCTAACTAATTGTGGATATCAAACTACATTTAGAGAATCACTTAATCTGACCAAACGAAAGTCAGAAAATAATTCATTTTAATTGAATTGAGGTTAAGATATCATTTTTCTTGACTAAAATGAAGTTAGGGACCAGATCATCCATCTTAACTGAACTAAAGCTCCATAGTAACTAATCAAATGTATCATATTGAAGTCAAGGGAATTCTTTAGCTTGACCAATGAATATATTTTGTGTAATTGGCTTGTTAAGAGTTCATTTGAATTTTATATCACATTTCCAAGGTGTAACATGGTGTTCAACCCTATGAATTATTTATGATCCCAAAAATATACATTTAACATAAAAAATGCTTGAAAGAGTGCAAAAAATGTCTAACAGCATATCAATTGCTCTCATAGAACAAAATACATGCTTTCTATCATAATATATGAACTAAAACACATAAATTTTCAAATTTGAGTAGATAAATAACATACTAGCCATTTATAAGTCAAAGATATTTTTTTTATAAACTATAAATATTATGCAGACATAATTAAAATAACAATTATATAAGAGAGGCGTAATACAAACAGAACCCAAACTCATTGCTAGAGCTTATATAGAAACTAATAGTAAGGTCTTAGACATCCCAGAGCCAAATATTTATCACATGTGAAGATATCCATTTAATTAGCCTAGAAGTTCCAAAATTCCTAAATCCATAGTATATTATAGGAAATCTAAATTTAAACTTGTTTCCAACTTGCTACAGATACTTACAACATCCCATAACAAAATCTAAATCACCAATCTATCCTTAAGACATCATATGCCATAAGATCAATTTCTATTTTAGGGTTAGAAATTGTGAAAAATGAAATCAAATTTATTATTTCACAATCTGAAACCATAAGGACGGAATCCATACTTTAAAAATGATAAATCAAACCTCAATCATTGTTGGTGCCTCCAAAAATGAGTGGGCAACATTTAGAATGAAGGTTCAATAACTTAAGAGAGAAAAACTTTATAGATGATAAAAGAGAGAAAATCATGTAAAACTTGCCAGAATCCTTGAAAAATTGAAGAGCAATATTGACTTACTGTAGTTGTACCTTGAATGGGGAAAGAGAAGAGAGGAAATAATGAAATTTAGGCTGAAAAAGTTTGAAGCTTGTAGGACGTTTATGGCATTTGAATTGAAAGGTTTGTGAAAATTGCATTTTTTACTCAAAAGTTCAAAAATTACATTTTGATCTCCCCTTAAATTTATAAAATTATATTTCTGCCCCACCTAATATTCTTAGCTCCGCAATTTCATCCTTAACACCCATCTTCTCCATAGAGAGGTGGGGAATCTTTTTAATAGGATTGGGATCTTGTTTATAGGAGATTGGGATTCAGTTTACTTGAAATGGAGACCCATTTTACATGAAAAAAAGAAATTTGGGGATTCAGTTTTTCACGAGATGAGGATTTAGTTTGACATAATGGAGATTCAGTCTGGGGAATACAGTTCTTAGGTTACGTCTACATAAGACTTGATGGATGACTAATTCTACAATCGAGATAAAATACTTGCTTTCACTTGAAATACACATTTCTCCATGTCCTAAAATGAGTCAAAATATTTTTTGTTTTCCTAAAATTAGTGTCATCACACTCTTCTTATATTCTTAGAGCATGCTTACCAAATTTATGCAGAAAATTTAGCTATACTTTATCCTCTTATAATAATAAAAAAGTAATTACTTTTCCTCTCAAAATATTCATTTCTCTATTTCTTAAATTAAAATAATATATATTTTAGAGTTCTTAAAATAGGAGTCATCACAGTTATAAAGTACTTTAATAAAATTATGATATGTGGAACTATTTTAATTTTAAGGAATTAATAATCCAATATTGAATTATAAAAACTGTTCAAATTTTTTATATTTATTAGGAAAATATTTTAAAAAATTTATCTAGGTTTTAGCAAAATAAATAATATTAATATATCAAACCAATGGATTCTGGTAGCTCACATGATAGGATTTCCATCCTTAAGATGGGAAATGAACACTATGTTAATGGTTTAAATCTCTACTCTGCCCTTCTTCCTTTCCTCACTTCAAAGTTTGTATTTTCTTCCCAAAAAAAAAAAAAGATAAAAATTCCTCAATATTTAATTGACAACCGTCTTTAAAATGGATGTAAAATTGAGATCGATCTCTATCCTCACCCTTTCTTCTTTTCTTACACTCAAAAGTGTTGATACTTTGTACCAACAGAAAAAAAAAACAAAGAAAAATAATTCTGATTTCTCAAATATTAAATTGATATCTATCCTTAATACTAATATTCAACGAAGAATATTGACAACTTTTTAATATGACAAATCAGGATCAACTACCACTTTACTTTTCTTGTCTTTTTGACGATTATTATGTAAGGCACGAAAAACAAGGTTCATTACTCATCATAATTAGGTGTGCAATTCAAAGACCAGCGGTGAAAGGCACACCAGTGGCTGGTAACCATGAGCTCCCAGCAAGAAACCTATCAACAGTGAACTGTGAGGCCTCAGATGCACCAATCACATGGTAACCTTTCCACTTCACCCTCTTTGCAGTGGAAGAACCAGGCCCTGTGTTTGCATACTCAGCGTAATACAAAGTGTCCAAGGCAAAATTACCTTTCCACTCCATCCAGCCTGCTGGGTTAATCAAACCATCAAGGAAAGTCTTCAAGTAAACCGTTCTTGAATATTTCTTCCATGGCCTTCCAAGGTACGCCTTCACATTCGCAGGGTTGAAGTCTGAGGCACCTACGACCTTAGAATTATGAATGATGATCCCAGTGTTTTGATTAGGATCGGTTCGACCTTGGGCGGTGAATGTGATGGTATTTTGACGAGGGTTTCTTGCATAGAGATTGCAGTTTTGCAAAACCACGGCTGCGTTACCAAAGATGAAGTCAACTGTGCCATAAATGTCACATCCCTTATAGAATTGTCTCTCGGAATGGACATAGAGTGTGTCTTGATAACCCTCAAAGCTGCATCTATAGAATACCGATCGGTCTGATCCTGATCGGAAGGCCACGGCTTGGTGGTTTGTTGGTCCAGCTGTGTTTCTAAATGTAATATCTTGGGCAATAAATCCATCCCCAACAGCAGCTGCAAAATTCATATAAAATATTTTCATAATCAATTATTTTTCTATTATTATAATCCCAACTTTCAAATTTATTAAGGCAACAACAAAAATTGAATATATATTTATAAAAAAAAAACTTCTTTCCAGGTTTATATTCATACTCAATAATATGTTACTAGAGTAGTAGAGTTTAATTGATGAATAAGCCGAATTGTCCAATATGCCAATCGATCTTAATGAAAACAAAGTTTTATTCTAATATAACTCAAGTACATGGAACTATGAGTTTTTCTCAAAGTAAGTCATGCTCATTAAAGGATGACAATTGCAATTTCTTTGTAGCTAAGCAAATAAAGAGAGACGTTTGGCCAAGAAGATATGAACAATTCAAGTAGATTAGATTGGTTCTGCCTACGTATACGATGAATTTTTCATTAAAAGGAGTTATCTGTTGCTATCTGCGTGATATATTTTAAACTCTGCACGTCTCCTTCCTTAATGTCTTTTGACTATTTTGAAAGTCAAATTGTAACCTCTCTCCAGAAGCTCTGCATGCATGCTGCTTGGTTAAAGATTGCTTGGTTTGTAAGATAAGTTTATAATTCAATTCAGACACGTACATTAACACGTTTGGAACTAGATTGGCGGCCCACAACTAAGTCGCAAGTTTTGCGTATCTAGTTGTCGCTGTCTTATGCCAAACCAAAGAAATTGTCTATGACAGTTGAAATTAGTATTATTTAGATCATTCCAGCTTAAGCAGATTATGTGGACCGCCATTTGTCTCCCTCTCCACCAACCCCTCATTAATTCTCTTACTATTTAACAAGAAATGATGTTTTCATCAAATGATAATTACAACTTCAGTGAATGAGTCATTGAAGAAATGCACCAGGGAAGAGAATAAGTGTTGATGTTATCTAATATATATATATATATATAGTTCATAAAGAAATATGAAACTTAATGCCATATTTATCATTTTGTTTATTATTAACAATACCGTTTACCTTCTTTCCCCAAAATTAGTGTCTTGATCTGAGCAACTCACTTTACCTATATACTAAGTATTAGAAATATATGTGATGTTTTGATTGTAGTGGTTAGCGCACTTAATTATGAATTCAAGCTAGAATTGAGTACTTATTTAATAGAATATAATACCTAAACTTTACTGTTTAACATTTAATAACCTGTGAAGATGTTCAGTTACGATTTATTTTGTATATAATAGTACCCCACATTAATTATATTTAATTCACATCTACGAATAAAATTATGTACTACATATTGTTATTAATATATGTATCAATAGCTTTCAAAGGTCGGACAGGAAGATTAATAAAATAAAATAATTTTTTTGCTTACCGACAGTGGCTGAACGGAAGGTTGTGGAGCCTCCTCCAACACTTTTGCTACCGGTGATTATAGTTTTCCCAATACCATCTCCCACCAACATGATGTTATTTCCTGTTATCTCAACTTGTTCATTGTACACTCCTGCCTTCACGTATATCACATACCTCCTCTTGTTACTTTTGGGTGCAGCATGTACGGCCTCCTTCAAGGTTTTGTACTTTCCTGAACCGTCTTTTGCCACCACGAAATTAGCCTGAAAAGCCGGAGAAGCCGCTTGCAACAGCTTCCGGTCACCGGGCTTAACCCACTTTGGGAACCCATCTTTAAAAGTCGGTACATTGTATGGAACCTTGTTAAGAGACAAGGTGTTGCTTAGCAACTTAGTAACGTTGTTGGACATCAAGGGCAACACGTAGTCTGGAACCCCCAGGTCATAAAACCCAAATATGCAAGTCTCGAGGTTGGTCAGAGCTGTGCTGAGCCATGTCTGAGCATCGGCTTGGGTGCATTTGGTATTAGGGTCCAAGGTTTTGTTGAGCTTGACGATGGTGTGATCATAGAGCTCAAGGCAATCAGCCCATGCAGCTTTCTCACGTGGGTTCCTACACTTAGGGCCTAGCGAAAGAGTCTTCGCTTGGCCCTTTTGTGCTCTTTCTAGAGCAAGTTCGAGTGAAATTTTGAAAAAATCGGATTTTGTTTTAATGGGTTTGTTGAAAGGTTTGGTGCTCAAGAAGTACTCACATGGTTGAGGGTTGGGAGTTCGGCTACACCATGCTTTCACTTCATTCAATGAATAGCCATAAGCACAAGGGGAAAGTAAAAAGGGAAGAAGTAGAAGAATCACTATTGAGCGAAACGCAGCCATTGGAGTTAGCTTAATTCTATGGCTTGTGGGAATCAAGAAGTGGATTATTATGAGGAGATGGTTTTGATTGTAGGATCTTCAAAATTTCGCTTCCTTTTATAGAGGGAGGGAAGATGATCAAGATATGGTTGTTGGAATAAAAAAGGAAGGCAAATCATGGTGAGGAACCACTGTTTCTGCTTCACCAAGTCTTTTTTTTCTTTTTCTTTTCTATTCTTTAAATTTGCAAGCATGTTTCTATACTAGTATGTCATGAAAAATATTTTTAGGTATTGTCAGCACACAAAAAATAGAAAGGGTAACAACTTTGTGAAAGTTTTTAATGAAAGAATGATTAATGTCTTGACTTGGCATGCCATGGAAGTAATAACCTGCAGGCGACAAAACGCGTTAGAAACTTGGAATATGTTGCTTATGTATAGCTTATAATTAGGTCTAAATAAATATTTTATATTTAATGCTTACATCCAATAATCTTACTGGTTCCAAACTGTATATGTGGTTTGTCAATGGCAACTAGCTTTGTTTGCAGGGGGCAATAACACAGTTACGGCTGGAAGATATATATATATATATATATATATATATATGTTCTGTTAGGACTTGGTGCACCAGAATCAGCAAAAAATATATATGTTAATGAATTTTATTGTGTAAGGCACTTAAAACTCATTTATTTGAGATTCTATTGGCTCCATAGAGAAATAACTGATAAATTATGTGTAGATAAGAGATGATACAAACATGAAAATTTAAAAAAATTTGCATTCAAAGAGGATTTACCCAAGGGAATTTCAAATTCTCATTTGAGTGATGATCAATATTTGTTTATTCAGAAAATGTTTTTCAACTGATTTGCACCAAGAAAAAAGGGAACTACACATTTTCACATTAATTTAGTCAGCAATTCACTTGACCCAGTAATGTTTTGAAAAGTTCTGCCCAGATATATTTATATCTTAATTACTGACATTTGTCGAAATTAATATGAAATCATCCTCTCCCGGAAGATAAAAAAATCCCAGTAGAGATTTTCTTACTTTCTTGTATGAATAAACGATGAATTCCCTGGCACCATATTAGTTTTCCGAGAGTTTGACTTAATGTGAATGATGTATAGGAGTTTATAGAATTGTCAACACAGGCTTGTACTTAAAAGAATTTTTTAATCAATTATATATTTAAAAAGAAAAAAAGTCATTTTCCCATTTGGATGATAATATTACTTAATGACAAAGTAAGCATATCTTTTTATTGACCTTCACAAAAATAGAAGAAATTAAAAGGTAAGAAAAATTATTCCAATTGTTAATATATAATCAGAAAATCAAAAAAAAAAAATTATTTTTTTAAAAAAATCTCTAGAATGTAAATTTCATTTAAAAAAAATAAATTACATATACATCCTCTGAATTTTGCTAAAATTATGGAGAGTTCTCTTTTGTTTTTAAAATATGCATTTTAGTTGAATTTTAAAATTTTCTTGACTAAAATACCCTCTATAAAAAATATAAAAATAACTAATTAGATATATTTTAATAAAATAATTTTAAATTAGACTCACGTATAGTATAATTTTTTGTTTTAGAAGAGATTTGTGTATATTTTAAAAATAAATAAAAAAATGTATATAATTTTAGCACAATTCATGGGAGTCTATATAATTTACTTGAGAAAAAAATTGAACTTTTAATTTAATTTTATCCAAAAAATTTCAAAAAATCTTATGAATTTAAGTCTATCATAGATCTTAGTTATGACACGATAACTATCAATATAAAAATAATATTTTACTCATTCTAATGATTCATGTTTAATTGTTTGATTGGGTAATGATCTTTAAGGCCTAAGTCATTGTTTATACTGCTTGTGAAATGTTAATTTTACTATTTTCACTATTTTTCAAAATGAAAATTTTATTTACCGATTATTATATATACTCTTTTGTACTTATTTACAAAAAAAAAGAAAAAAAAGCGTGGGAACCGCCCGCATGGAAACTTTGAATCTCAGTTCCATCTCATCTAATTTCATCTTCTTCTTCTGCCTTCTACAAATCCTCAAAATTTTTAATTGTTTCTTAAATTAACATACCCATAATTTGTGCTTGGTGTATCTATATCTATACTCTCTCTGTATCTATTACCATGTCCATAACCCAAGCCTTAGCCGGCCCCGCTGCGGTCATTGGGAAGACAGTCCAAACCCCTGTAATAAATCACCCTAGGACTACGACCTACTTAACCAGATTGCCTCTGCCAAGCCTGCTCTCACATGGACGTTGTTCTCAATAGCAAGGGTGTTTTACTAATTTCACATAATTAAAGTTTTGTAATTGAGATGGTTGGAGACTTGTTGCAATCGAGCCAATAAATTAAGCGTTGACTGGTGCTGTTTTAGATTAAGGGAGACATTACTGTACAGAACCAAATTGATCCAATTCCAACTGATCTGGTTCAATTTGATCAAACTAAAACCGATCAAAATTGACTAATTAATTGGATCAATTGGATGAAATTTGGCCAAAATTGGTTTTATTTTTGGATGACAATAGTAGATATCCAATATCAACCGAAATGACCAATTACATATTAATATTTTATATTATATATATTTAATAAATATTTAATTTTTATTAAATAAGTTAATACCTAACCCTAACATTTATTTTGAATCTTGACTTGTTTATGGTTGGAATATGTTTAAAGTTGATTGAACTAGTTTTAATCTGAATTTTAATGTTGGAAATCTCTATTTTTATGGTTGATATGGAATAATATTTAATGTTGAATTTTAGAAAATTTTCAACCATTTTTTTCCTGAAATGCCAACCACCCGTTGCAATCCAAACTAACCAAGGGGATTGGTTCAATTTTGTCTACAATAACTAAATTGATTGGATGAGATTTCTTTCCATCTAATTAGTTCAATTTGCTTGGTTAAAGTAATTAAATCGGGTTAGGTCGGGTTGGATGTAAAAGAAAAAAAAAAAAGAAATTTAAGCCTAGGCCAGATTACAAAATCGAGTTGGGTTAAGTACTGAGTCAACCCTAAGAGCAACATTGGTACAGCTCAACCCAAAAAAATAAAAAAATATATATCTTTTAATAAAAATATATATCAAAATGTTAATTTTTTTAAGAATAAAATATAATTTTATAAGAACTTATATAATTTTTTTTTTGGAGTTATTTTATAATTTTATAATAAATTTCAAGAAGAAAGAAAAAACAAGAGCTAGCCAGTATTAACCTTACTCTGTCCTGTACTAAGGCTGTGTTTGGGAAAGCGTTGAGGCACCTCCAAATCACGTTTTATAAGAAGCAAGAAATTGAAGCTTCTACTAAAACATGATTTTTCAACGTGTTCCCAAAGGAGCACTAAATTGGGTTGGGCTAGGCAAGATGTTTCAATTTTAAAATTCATATAAAATTAAGCAAGACATTGAGCTAGGTCAAAGTCTAGCCCAATCCGGCTAGACCTATTCCTCACTTTAATTATTAAAGAGAGACATCGAAAAGGAAAATGCAATATTTAAAAAAAAATGGTCATCAAGTTTTTTTGTAGAATCTAATTTATTTCTTACGTGTCCATGATGTTTAATTGTTTTCTTTTTTTTAATTAAATATGTTAGTTTAATAACTATAATAAACTTGGAAAAAATGCTTATTTTCATTTACAATTTTAAGTTGAATAATTTTAATGTGAAAAATACTTTAAATTCCTTTAATAATATAATCAGAAAAATGAAAACTTACTACTTAGCGCTTATTTGAAAATATTAACTTGTAATTATAATTATTTAACATACATAACTCAAATCAATTATCAAAGGCTATTAATTACTGAACAAACTAATGTTAGAAAGATTTAAACCTAGAGAATAAAATGTATACTTATTTTTTTAAATGTTTAATAGTTATTGTGTCATAAGCAAAGTCTACAATACGACTCAGTTTTTGTCCAATTCTTTTAGATAAAGAGATATGTGCTTAAAATAGTGATTTTTCATAAAAACAAGCGGCCAAAATTTATGGTAGTTTCTTATACCTTTCCCTGTGAATTGCTGATTATTATTTGTCCATTAATTATTCACTCAAAGAAAAGTAAGGAGTGCCCATAGATTGTAGAATTAATTACGTAACAAGAATGGAAATTGAGATGCGTATTGACTGCCAACCGATGCCTAAAGTTGCTGATGACTTTTGATTTTTGACCATATACTCAATAACTTTGCAAAGAAAAATTGATCATGCAAATTAAGTTTGAAAAACAAAAGATTGCACAAAAAACTCGCAGAAGCAAACTTTGCATTATATTTGATCGTGGAAAGTGGGAAACAAACTTCTCTTCAGCCAAAGTTTAGTCTCCTATAAAACGATAAGGGCTTTGTGAAGTTCCTTTTGTACCTCCTACCACATAATTATGTTCTTTTCACATATTATTAATATTAAAGAGTGCATACCGTTATGTATTCAACAAAAGGGAACGCAGAGAATGGTCTTCTTCTTGATATTTTTTTAATAGAACTCTTAAATAAACATTAGTAATTAATTATAATTAATTAAAAGTATGTGTGTTTGGTATACGATACTTGATCCTTCGATTTAGTTGTCATAAAATGCTTATGTTTGGTGTATTGGTAACAAGTTAGCAGGTGTAATCCAACAGATCACGGTGTTTTATGGCTTGGAATTATTTACCGTGATATCTAACATACCATATGGAAGATATAGGAAATTGCCAAATGCCAAGGCTCTCATAGCGAAAATTACAATGAATTACTTATTTTCAATTACTAATAAGTGACTATGCCTCTAAACCATGTTTTACAAGAATGAATGTATAATTTGTCAATCTTTAATGTATGACTTGTCAACAGAGTGAGAAGAGGAATTTATTATGAGATTTGAAACCACAGGCTCTACTCTTCTCCTTTTGATGTAAATGTCATGAGTTGAATATAGAATATAAAGAAACGAAAAACATTATAAGGTTGTTTTTATGTGTCTTGAATATATGAGTCCGATATATAGATATTATTAGGTTAACTAACGTAGTTGATGTTTAAAAAAACTCTATGTAATAATATATTTTAAAGGTTTGAAACCACCTCTCTACACTTTTGAAAGAATGTCCAGAGTTTCAGTTTTAGATAAATGTTGATATTACAAAAACTCAACTATATAAGTCACCATTGATAATTAAATGTCCTAAAGTGATTAGCTATATTCAATCTTTGATAACGTTAAGTTATGAGCTTCGGTTTGGACTCATGTAGTCAACAAGTTTACAAAATATCACCATGTTGAGTTTAAAAGCTAAAAGTCATTGTATTGTTATAAATCTTCTACATCAATGGGTTGTATAATCAAATTAAATATATCTAATAATTGACTTTAAAGATTTCAAAACCATGTACGGTTACACTTTTCCTTTATAGAGAATGTCTTTAATTTTAGTATAATCTTGAGTTCAAAAGACTCAACTAGCTAGAGACGTCATCAAATTAATCATTGATGAGTGATTATTAACAATTAAGCTATAACCAAGACAATATACAATAGCGAAAAAATGGCATCTTTCTTTGAGTTTCTTCCCCTAACCACATATGAATGGAGATCAACGGAAGAAGTTGATCTACTACAAAGGAGTACAAAGAAAATAAAAAGCATTGATCAAGGGTTCATTGGCAATTCTTCTATAGCTTGAGAAATTATAAAGATAGCCTAATTCCTTGTGAAGAGATCAACTCGGATAAGAGGTGTAATACCTTAGCTCCCTAACCTTCAAATCATATTACATAGGCTTATCTTAACACATACTTAGCATATAATACACATTTGCATGAAAAGTGACACTTCTATCGACGGTTAATTGCATAATTGGAAAGCTATATACATTACTCTTGGCTTTAGGAACCATGTGGACTTACAAATTTTATTTTCCATCCATAACATATCTATTCATATTAGAAATATCACAATTCATTACAAGAATCTCGGATTTGGAACCATATTTCAAGAAAACCAGAATTTGCTCTCAGGTTGGTGTTTCAAATTTTTGATATGAATTTTGAAAATTCATAAATAATTCTAAAAAAATCAAAATCATACATATGATAGCTTTCTGGAAAGCTTTGAATGTGACTAAAAATAATTTCAAACCAAAGTAATAGCATTTAGCCCACAAAAAATAATAGAATAGTATATCAAGTCTGTTCTTAGATAACTACAGGACCTTTAACTTCAAAAATTTGTTTCTCCCTCTACAGAGCTCCAAATGAGGTGCTCTCAGTGGCTATATAAAGCCTATGATGTCTATTTATGCCTGTAAAATTTCATATGTATTGGATTTTATTTGTCCCATGAGTGACATAGAAAAGTAAACTGACCATATGAACAATAACTTTGATAATTCTGCATAATTTGGCCAACTTTGAAAAATCATAATAAATTCTCAAAGCTCCAAATTGAATTTTCTTTACCTATATGAAAATATATAAATGAGACCTATTTGTTGGCCAAATTTCATGCAAAAAATCATCCATTTGGTTAGACTTCGGTTCAGCTCAAGAAAATAGTCAATTTTGAAGTCCATAATAGATTCATAAGGCACTAAATGACTCTCTTATCATTCCATAACCACTTGGGCACGTCAAAAAGCACAATTACAACATATGGAAGCATGCAAAATGGTTTAAATCATCATGGAGCTCATTCTCACCTTGCCACTTGCATTTATATACATACACATAAAGGCTCATGGGTGGCAAAAACTCATATTCACTCATTTGGTTCCAAAATGGATACATACATCATATTTACATATATTTAAATATGTTCACAGGTCTACATTATATAGTTACAATTCTTGACATCAAAATGCTTAATTTTCTACTTCATTGCCAAAGTTCCATGTTTCAAGATGGTTGGCTTCCACTTCTTAGTCTATTTGGCTCACCTAGACATAGTTAGACATTTATAGAGGAAGAGTGAGATTTAAAGAATTCCAATAGCTCTTGACCCTTTCAAACATATATAATGGATGCAATTTCATGTCAAAGAATACATGTATGGCATTTAAACTACTAATGAACATACATAAATCATTTTCTTGTCATATGAACCCATACATGTCAAACATAGGCTCTAAAGGGCATTAGTCTAGCCTCACCCAATTTTCTTGGGACTTTTGGATTTGCTTCACCCTTTTTCAAGAGACTTTTGACTTAGCCTCACTCTTCTTGAGACATTTGGCTTTGTCTCACCCATTCCTAAGGACTTTTGGCTGATCCTCACCTATACTATGGGACTTTTAGTATAACTATACTCATTCAAGTTACTTTGCATTCAAATTACATTTCAAAAAGCATAATGGTACCATAGCAAGTAATCAATAGCTAGAAACATGTCTCATGATTCAAACATACACACAAGCACTCAATGACAAGTAAACATTCAAGTAATACATGTAAAAAAAGGTTAGAGAGGTACCTTAAAGTAAAAAAACAAACTTTTTCTTTTGTTTACTCCTTCCCCTTTTTGCCCAAACATATGCAACTAGGTGGAGCTTGATTCGCTTGGCCTAGACACATCAAATGAGACATAATTCAATCATTAGAATAAGCTCTAGCCTTATACAAACTCTATGCATGCCTACTTTGTTCTAAGATACCATCATGGTTCCATACAAGACACAATGAAGCAACCCTTAGGATTTATAATCTTAGCTCCAATTTCTCATTTAATCCAAGTCCCTTGATTTCATTTAAACTCCTTAGAGTTATCACAAATTTAATTCAAGGAGCCTTGACTTAAGTTACTTCTTTATGTCTTAAAATGGAGTCTACACTTTATCTCACAAACCATGATTCCTAAATTCATACCAATACTTCCTTTGATATTTATTACTCATATCTAGTCCCTTCCTAGCCATATAATTAATTAAAACTCTCCCTAGGTGTTACTTCTCTCCCTTGGCCAAAATATGGAGCAAGTTAGGCAACCATAGAGTTTTGTTTGTTTTCTTTGGGAATTAGCTACTTGTGAAACTTCCTAAATGTCTTAAGAGCTCATTCCTACCCTTACATAAGCTATACAACCCTTAGAAAGTTTCAGAATTCAGCATGCATCTTAAAATCCCTAAGTGGCATAACTTGGTTTCTAAAGTTTCTCCTTGAAACCTAGTTGCATATTCTTAATCCTCCCACTCCAAAACCCTTGTTCCAACCTTGTTTTAGCTTGAATTCATTTCCTATTGTGTAGGTCTAGTGCTAGACGAAAATCACCATGAAGGAACAACCAAGAAGAAGCAACAAAAGCAATGGTTTCTTACTTTGTTTTCAAGTTTGTTCAAGTGGCTTTCAATTGCTTCTAATCTCTCTTTTCAATTCTTCGTCCCACTTGTTGTACCAGCCATAAAATAAACTCAATTAAATTAATAAAACCATAGGAGAAAAGAAGAGAAAGAGGAGAAGAAGATTGGTGAAGGAGAAAGCATGAAAATCCATGAAATTCTTACATTTTCCACTTGGTTTCTCCTTCCCTTCACTCCCCCTTCTTGTGCATCTTCTTGAGCTACCTTAGGTTCTATTTGAATCAAGTGGAAGTCGTTTATGAGGCTGGACAGAAAAAGGGGATGCTTAAGAAGCTTAAAAGTCCACTTTTACAACTTTTTTCACTTTTCATTTTAGTCCCTAAATTATGGTTTCTCTGTTTTGCCTCATTTCAACTCTTTTTTTAGAACTGTCTTTTTCATCATAAAATTTAGATCCTATAACTTATTAAATGCCTTTTGTTTCACCTAAATTGGATTTGAAACATTCCAAATTATTCAGTCAAAGTTTTAGTCAACCCTTTCCAAAATCACACACTTGAAGGGTTTAAACTGTTATAGGGGCTCCTATAGTTTTTAGGGCTTCTAAAAACCTTGAAAAACTTAATTTTTTCATTTAAAGGTCACTTCTTTGAATTTTATAAAAGTTGCTCAAAATTACAAAAATACCACTGGCCTTTCATGGCTTTTTGTTTGGCCGTTTTGGCTCTGGTTCTAGGTTATCCTTAACTTTATATTCTCATTTCTAAGTGTCTAAATTATTCCTCTAATTTCATTTGGCCTCTAATCCTTCAATTTAGGAGACTTTCTTTTATAATTTCCCTCGATTTAGGCTTTTAGGATGTACGGGTATTACAAGAGGAATGGATCTTGCTCATACATTGAAACTTTGAAGGGATAGGAATTGGATGATTAGATAAGTATAGATTCAGAGAATGAACAGATTGACACAGAGAAGGAGAATAAGAGTAATCATGAGACAACCTTAGAGAATGATCTAGATGAGGAAGTATTAAAGAAGGACTTCATCATTATAGAACATCAATGAGGTAAGTTCCCAATCCTAGAATTCATTTTGTCAGAAAAGGAGGAAGGAAGGATAAGAAAGCCATATAGGAGGTCATTGATAGTCAAGTTGCTTAGGAAGAAAATTGGGTTTAGAGTCTTGGAGTCCTAGCTTTAGAAATTATGGGCACGCAATGGAGTAATCAATGTTGTGGATTTGTGAAATAACTTTTTTGTTATTAAATTTTTGAATTCAGACGATTACAACTTTGCACTCGATAAGGAACTATGGATGGTTTTTGACATTTACCTAATCATTAGGAAGTGGTGTGAAGATTTCAACCCTATGAAAGCTTCTATTCATTGTTGTTAAACTTGCGACTTGACTCACCGAGTTTACCAAGTTTATGTTTTTATCCGAAGAAAATGTTTTAACTTAGTTGTAGACTTAGTGCTTACTTGCATGGACTTGTGACTAACTTAAGTAAACTCGATTGACTCTCTGTGTCAACTATGAGTTAGGCAATTTTACTATAATGTAGTTGCAATAATGGAAGAAGAGTGAAAGGGAGAAGATAAAGAGAGAAGGGAAAAAATGAAAGGCAAGTGAAGGAGATGAAAGAGCTCACCTCAATAGCTCTAATGGTAGATTTACAAATCTCCCCTAGCCCTTTCTGATGTGAGACTCCGTAGAAACCCGTTTTAGGAACCCCAAATAACATGGATCAGTGATCGAATTTTGGCAAGCAACACAAGAACAAATAATATGGACAATAAGCAACAAAGAACAAAGAACAAAGAAGAAGAATAAGAAGAGATGTTGGTCAATGGAATTGAACCCTAAGAGAACCCGTCTCTTAAAACCCTAATCCGGGACGCCATAAAGGAAACCACTCCTTTGATAAGTCAAAGATTTTCTCCAGCACACAAAGGCCACAAGAGAAACCTCACAAATCAGAAATGATTCTGAAAAGATAATTCATTCAATCTGCCATCCTTGGAGTACAAGTGGGCCTTATATAGGCATTTGAAAAATAAAACCCTAAATAGAATAATTCCTAGGTGGTGCCTTTTACATGGCTGGAAAAATAAAATAAATTTAAATCTGAACAAATTCACCAAGAATGGTGCCTAAAAATCTGAAATAGCAACAATCAAATTAAAACAAAATAAAACTAAGAGAATTTTGTGGAAAAATGGCTGATTTTGTGGAAAATGGCTAGACTCCTTCAATTAGGCTCCCTTTGGGTTTGGGCTAGCATCTTGTATGAATGAAATAATCTTTATGCCAATTTGTTCCTTTTGGGCTTCATATTCAGCTAAGACTATGGGCTCCAATTCTATTAGTTTTTGGATCACTCCATTCAAGGCCTCCTTCATAGCTTTGGCTCTTGATCTTGTGCATGGGCCTCCCATACCTTACAATGGATCTTTATTTGGCCATATTTTAGAGTCATGTCCAGCCCTTTTGTTTCCAAGTTCTTGATTTTGTTCAAGATTTTTCAAATCTCCTATCTCACCTCCATCACTTTCCCTTCATGTCATGGTTGGTCTAAGGCAAAGAGGAAGGAGCATAGTCACAAATTGTGCAAGAACAAGGGAGAAGCACTTATGAAGATAGAAGCAGAAATGAGGAAATAAGGAAAGAATAAGGGCAAAGTAGAAAGAAGTGAGAGAGAATGTGAAAGAGAAGGAAGAAATAGGAAAGAAAAGATGTGGTCAAGATTTTTTTTGGTAATTTGGATGAAATTACATTTTGACCTCTAAAATTTGAAAATATTTTGGTTAAGTCCTTAAAAAAATTATGAAGCTCCATAATTATTTTAAAATTTATGAGTTTTTATTTTCTACTTTAAAATAATTTGTTTTATTTGGATAAGCATTTTTTATTCTATACTTTAATTATTGACTAATAGAGACCTATTTGAAATTAAAATTTTCAAGTTGTTACAATGAAGATGATGGAGATGATGATACTTAAACTTTTAAAAACCTTTGTTAAATTTTTATTTGGTTATGTATTTATGTTAAGTAACTATTTATGTATGCACTTCATTAGAATTTTCATGTCGAGTGTTATGGATTATGGAATATGGATAAATTTCTTTTGTATAAATATAATTTGAATTGCATTTGAATAAATTTCTTGTTGTATATTATATTTTAACTATTTAATTATATATTTTAATAGTTATTTATTAATAAAAATAAACTCTTATGAGTTTATATTATGAGTCCACCTACCTTTATAAGTTTGTTTAAACTTGTGAGTTTGACTACCATACTTCTATTTACAATGTTTTGGTATGGGTGGGAGTGTGAGACTACAAGATCTACCATTAGAGTACTATAATGAAAGAGTGCTATGATGAATGAGAAATCGAATAGGTAAGATTGCAAAAGTTGACCTCACAACTTCCCACCAAACAAAAGGGCTATTGGAGTTAAGGAAGAGTATTTGAGTGAACTTAATTCTAAAATTAGCTTAAATAGAAGTTAAGTACAATTGAAGATCAGCATAGTGAAATTAAGTTCAAAAGAGTTGAATGTGCTATGAGTGGAGTTAAGGATCTTAAGCAGAACCAAAGTTAAGGACCTTATGTTAAATTAAGTGGAGCACCTGAAATGGAGTTAAGGACCTTATGTTAAATTAAGTGGAGCACTTAAAATGGAGTTAAGTGTCTTAAGTATAATTGAGCTTATCTTTTTGACAGGTTGAGTGTGAATCTTTTTACTTTGTTTGTTTTTGCTTTTTGTAGTAGGTCTTGTTACATTAATAGGTAAAAAGCTAAATGTTAATGGTGTCTATTTTAGGAAATATTAGATTGTTGTTTCTTTCACTTTAAGGACATGATTTTCTAATGTTTAGGGGAATGGTTAAGCATTTCACTATTGCTTAATCGAGTTGTAAATCTTCAATTATAAATTAGTGAATGAAATAAAACAATCAAGCTCTGCTCCTTGAATGTTTTCTTTTTCTTTCATTTAGTTCCATAAACGTGTAGTTCCAACATCTAGTGTTAGAGCTTTAATAATTTTTTAAAGGACTATAAGTGAGAAAATCAACAAGCAAACTTACCACAACCCATTTTTGAGCCATTATTTTTCTTTCTTATTTAATAATGGCCTCTTTTAACTTTCCTAAAGTTTCTTCACCCATTTTTAATGGGAAAGGTACTAAATGTGGGCTGGTAGTTGAGATGAAAACTTATCTTGGATAGGAGTAGTAGAAGCTGATAAATCCATATATCCCGTACTAGCTGACTCAATAACAAACTATATCAAACATCATTAGGAACAAACAACCAAGAAGTATAGAGCTCTCTTTGTCATTCATTCAATCATTGATGAAGTCATTTTAAATAGGATCATGGCTTGTGAAACTACTAATGAAGCTTAGGAGAAGCTAAAAGTGGAGTTTTAAAAGAGTGATAAGACAGGATAGATGTAGATTTGCGAGCTAAGAAGGAAGTTTGAGTTGCTAGAAGTGAAAGAGTATGACAAGGTGAAGACTAGATTGACAGAGTTGCAACAACTGTAAACAAGACTAGAAGAGAGGAGGCTTAGGAAAAAGCTATGCTAACTCTTCATAAAAAGTTTGAAGTAAATATTTTCTTGTTGGAAGATATGAGGGACACGACATAACACTATAATAGAACCTGCAAATGCACTACAAGTTGTGGAGTAGAGAAAAATTAAGTGCCAATGAAGTTGCACTAGTAATGGCACAAAAGCCAAAACCACAAAATGATAGTGCCTTGAAGAAGCAAAATGGTGGAAAATAGGGTATATGGAAGAAGGAGTAGTAGTAAGGTACTAGAAGAAAATTTTAAAAAGGATAAGTTTTCATTGTATCCTCATGGCTAGAAATCAAACCATGCTAAAAAATACTATTAGTTCAGACTTAGAGTTTAATGCTAGTCTTGCAACAATTGGTCATATTGATAAAGTATACAAGGCAAATCAATGATAGAAACCTCAAGCCTAACCTGCATAAGTACTTAACAATAATGAGGCTAATGAAGGGAAGTTGTTTGCAACCACTATCATTGAAGAATGCTATCAAACAATGTTGGATACTAATGTATTGCTCATCGATAATGGAAGCATGCATCACATGGCAACAAATTTGAACATATTTAAAATCTTAGATGAAGATTATTCTTCCAAAGTTAGGCTTGGAGATGAAAGGCTTGTAGATGTCAAAGGGAGAGGTGCTATTGCTATTCAAATACCCTTAGGTACAAGACTTATAGAAGATGTTTTATTTGTGCCTAAGTTAAGTCAAAATCTCCTTAATGTTGGACAACTTCTTAATAAAAATTTCACTCTATCATTTAAGAATAAAATATATGAAATATTTGAATTTAATGGCATAAAGATTTTCTTAATCAGAATGAGCAACAAAAGTTTTTCTCTTAACTTGAATGACCATAAAGGAGGAGCTTATGTTGTGTGAAAAAAATGATGATTTATAGCATAGAAGACTTAGGCATGTCAAATTTTTTCATTAAAGTTACTCCAAGATGAGGAACTAGTGTCAGATCTACAATCTATAAGTTTCTACAATAGTGTATGTAAAGTATGTTAGTTAGAAAAATTGGCTAAAATGCCTTTCCTTACTGATCCAGTATTGAGAGCAAATAGCAAGTTGGAGCCTATCCATTTTGATGTGTATCGACTAATGAGCATACCATCTTTTAATAGTAGCAGATACTTCCTCTTATTTATTGATGATTATACTAGATATTGTTAGGTTTGTTTCCTCAAGCAAAAGTCTGAAATGTTCATTGAGTTTCAAAAGTTCAAGATAATAGTGGAGAATCAGTGTTTAATGAAAATCAATACCTTAAGGACTGACAATGGGACTAAGTATGCCATTAATTAGTTTAAGGAGTTTCTTTAATGAGTAGGTATACATCTCCAACTCATCGTAACTTACCATGGCAAAATGGTGTAAGTGAGTGGAAGAACAAATTTGTTATGAACATGGCTAGATGTCTCAAGTTTAAGAAGGACTTACCCAAGATATTATAGGCAAAGGCTGTTAATACCTTTGTCTATTTACAAAATTGATTTTCAGCCAAGGCCTTGAAATAGATAACCTCATACGAAGCATGGATATGGCAAAAGCTATCTGTAAGCCATCTCAAGGTGTTTGAGAGTCTATGTTTACCTATGTTTTTAAAGCTAAAAAGGACAAACTTGATCAAAGATCAAAAATTAGTATTTCTATTGGCTAAAATAATGTCTTCAAAGGGTACAAGATTTTTAATCTTATTATATAATAAATTATTATAAGTAGACACATAAAGTTTGATGAAAGTGAAGCTTGGAATTGGAACAAGATGGTTGTTACTTCCTATAGTCAAGTCCCAAATATTTTGTTGAAGAATCTATTAGTACTTTCGAAGAGGTTGATTCTAATGAAGATAATGTAGTAAGGAAGATAAGATCTCTTGAAGATATCTATGCCAAATGCAACATTGCCCTTCGAGAACCCAAAAGCACTAAAGAAGCCTTAAAGTCAATAGAATGGAGAACTGCTATAGAGAAAAAGTCGAAGATGATTGAAAAAATTAACATAAAGGTGTTGATGCTAAGACTAAGCAATAAGCATGTGATTGGTACAAAATGAGTTTTCAAACTCAAGTTGAATCTTGATGGGTATATAAACAAGCACAAAGCAAGATTGATTATGAAAGGTCATGCACAGATGTAAAGTGTAGACTTCATTAAGACCTTTAGTCCAGTGCAAGATTTGATACCATCAGTGTAAGGAATGTAATTTTCGTAAAACAACAAAATGAGCCATATAAAAGTAAGTCCTCTGAAATGAGCTAGATAATGTCCCAAAAAATTTGGATAGAGTCCTGAGCTCCTAAAATTATAATTCTAGGCTCAGATGGAAAGAAAATTAGAGCTAGGATGGAGAAAAAATTTGTGACAAAAACTGACAAAACATAATGGCATTTTTGTAAATAAGTGCAACTCTTGGAAAAATACATAAGAAGGCTTTTTAAATGAGAAATTTGAGTTACCCAGGGTTCTCAGAGGCCCCAAAAACCATGGGAGGCCCTGGGACTGGTAAAGCCCCTCTGGTGTACATTTTCCAACATTAAAGAGCTTGAACTTTGATGGATTCATTCGGTAAGGTTTTAGCTCCAAATGGAGTGATTCCAAAGGCATTTTATTAAATTGGGAACCTAAATTTTATAATAGAAGAGACAGTTCTAAAAAAGGAGCTAAAATGAAGTCGAAATGAAATTGTCATTACAGAAGGATGAAATTAAAATTTTTGAAAAAGTATGTTTCCAGAAGCTCCCACACACTTCTCCCATCTTCTCCTATCTTCTTAAGCACGAAATTTTGTGCCCAAAATACAGAATATGATCTGCTCTCTTAGGTGCACAAGAAGGGAAAGAAAAGGAGGAGAAAGATTAAGGAAAAGGTAGGTAAATCCATAGAATTTCATGTTCTCTCTTCCTTCAACCTTACTCCTCTCCTTCCATGCTTTCTTTCTATGAGTTTCTTAAGATGATTGGTTTTATTTTTGGTCCAAAACTTAGAGGGACAGTTCAAAAATCTTGGAGAAAAGCAAACCAAGAGGAAGAGGCCTTGAAAACAAGCTTGAATCTAAGGTAATTGCTTGGTGTAGTTGCTTCTTCTCCTTGCTCCAAGGATGTGTATGATTTTAGCCAAGAATAGAACCATATAGGCAGAGGTTTTTCTACTAAAAAAAAAAGAGAGAAACTAGGGTTTTAGACCATGGAGAAGAAGAATATGGCAAGAAATTCTAAGGAAAACCAATAGAAAACAAGATAGAAAAGTATAGGCTTCTTTAGGGTTTTGTAAAATCTGATTTTGTGTGAGTAATTCCTTGACTATTTGAATGTTTCCTTGAGCTCTTAAGCTATCTAGAAAGCCTCCCAAGTGGCTCTCTCATCAAGGAAAAATCACAAAGTCCATGAACCTCCATTATGGTGCATATTTCAGCTAAGCTAGATTCATTTGGCTAAGGGATGTTTTAAATTGTTCTAGCCTTAGTTTGAGACTTTATATTATGTTAGAAGATGAGAGAAATCATTGGAAAAAATTTAAGAGCCATAGATTGGAAGATGGAACAATGGTGTCTGTAATGGTGCCTTAGGAAGCAACTTAGTTTTTCAATTGTGCAAGTGAATATGTGAGGGTCCCAAGGATCTTAAATGAGTTTAAGAAGTCTAAAAATAACAAGAGAATGGAGCCTAAAACTTGAAATGTGAGAGTTGCTTCAATAGGCCATTTATGGAATCATTATGCCACTTATGAAACCAAGTGTGTGGTCAAGAGGGAATTTAATGTCTTAGCTTGCTTCAAGTGTGTAATTGTGTGTTGTTTATGGTATTTAGTCCAAGAGAATATCCACCAACCTGGGCGCACTTGTGAGGCTGAAAAAGGGAAGGAAAAGGATCAAGAAAAGCTTGCATAAATCTAAGGTAGCTCTCCATCTGATTCTCCTTGCATTCTTGTATGCATATGTATATAATTGTATGCTTGTGTATACTCTTGTGATTTGAGGACATGACACCTGATGCCTTGACATTACATTGGTACCAATGTGTTTCATTGAATGACTTTAAATGTGGAAATAGCTCATAAGGGTGAGGTGATGCCAAAAGTTCCTTAATGAAGGTGAGGAGATGCCAAAAGTCTTTTGAAAGGGTGAGGTCAAGTCAAAAGTTCCTAGAACAAGAGTAAGGCAAATCCAAAAGTCCTAGAAATGGGGTGAGGCAAAACCAAAAGTCCCTAGAGCATGGTCTTGGCTTGAATGTGAATGAGTGGCATGGAAATTGTGACTTTGCATACTTTATGATTGCCAAACCTTCCATACATATGCTTTGATGTGTATATGCCTTGAATGTGTGTGTAAATGGATGTGTGAGTTATTGAGATTCTAGGAATCTCACTCCCCTTCCCTCTATTATCTTGAAATGCCTAGGTGATGTTCAAGAAACAAGGAGTGCAAGCCAAAGATTTTGAGAAATTGCATTTTGTATCTTATGTGACCTTATTCATAATTGAATGTCAAAGTAAGCTTGTACAGATTATTTTTGTGATGTAAAACCATGAACAAATGTAAAATGATGTATGAATATGATGTAGATCTTATGTGACAATAAATCCATAGAATTATGTAAATTGGCTCTTTAATGGCTTGATACAACTATACATTCATGGATATGGAATGACCAAAATGAGATGCATGGGGTTTGGGACCACTTGAATAGTATACACAAGTCATATTTATGCTTTTAAACTTACCCAAGAGGTGCTAAACATTAAATGAGGCCATTTGGACACATTTGGTATCTCATATGGAGCAAAATTGACTATTTTGGTGAGCTAGACCACTTTTTATCCAAATGATCTCTTGTTGGTATGAAATTTGATATGCATCTAGATCTTGTTGAGTGCTTTTTTGGAAAGATAAATTTTAGAATTTTCAGACGTCTATAGAATATTTGGTGAATTTTTAAAGTTGAAAATTTTTCTGGTTTTGGTTTAGTACACTGTTCATTTATGGTCCGAAATGAAATTCTATCACTTATGGGGTAAATGATGTCCAATTACCACAAAACTTTTTAGCCAAAAACTAGACCTTCCCAGTGACTTGTTCCAATTAGAAGTACCACATTTTGATGTCTAGAGAGGGAGATATTAATTTTTGAATTGCTGTTCAGTACCAAGTGACCAGTCAGACCTTTGTTACTATTTGGTTAGTTTTCGGGCTCTAAATGCTCTTGGCTTGGTCTGGAACTATTTTTTCCCTCTATCTAACATTTGTAGCTTTCTATATTTATATCGTTTGCATGGATTGGATTTTTGTGAAATCAATTGGACATTTTTGAATTTTATGACAGTAAACTGTATCAATACTAGGGATAGCCAGAACTTTATGATTATTTCATTATCAAACATAGTCCAAAGGCTATGATCATGTCCTAGAATTATTTTTAATGTGAAGTTAACATCTAGAGATTTCCAGAAAGCTATGGTTTGTGTGATTTCAATTTTTCTATATTTAGTTATGATTTTTCAAAGTTGCTCCTGAAATTTGCCATTGTACAGCCACGGGAAATGAAGAAATTTTATGGTTTTTGACCCTTGATCCGTGGTTTGTGCCAATTTTTGAGAATTTTACGATTTGTATGTATGGAAAATAATTAGAGAATATTGTTGATGAGTTCATGGGGTCCCAGAGATATGAAATGAAAAATTTATCTGCTATGCAACACAAAAAATATTTTTTTTTTTAATGTATTTTCTTGAGACTTCTTTGATAAAGTGCATATCCCCACTTGCAGGAGAGGGATTAATGTTAGAAATAATATGGTATTACAATCAAAATTCTTGTCTCAATTATAGCTCAATAAGCACGGAAACTAATTCGCCTTAACATCAAGTTAGCCTTTCTAAATGAAGTTATAGAGAAGGAAATTTATATTGAACAGCTAGAAGGTTTTTCACAAGGTAGTAGGAAGGTGTACCTATTGAAAGAAGCTCTCTATGGCCTTAAGCATTCTCCAAGAGCTTGGTATGCCAAAATTGATAATTTTCCAATTGATTTAAGGTTAAAAAAGAGCTATAATGAAGGTATCTTTTATACTTGACAATAAAAAGATAAAATCCTTATAGCTTCTATTTATGTTGATAATCTCTTGGCAATTGAAAGTGACCTTAAGTCATCCAACTTACTTAGAAGACAAATGAAGGAAGTCTTTGAAATGAATAATCTAGGAAGTATGTTTTATCTTTAGGGAATTGAAGTAAAGCAATCTTCTGAAGGTATTTTTATTAATCAAAAGGAATATGCCATGGAGATTTTAAGAAGATTTAGCCTGGTAAGGATAAGATTGTGAGCTGATGACTCCTAATATTTTGTATTACTTATAGTCAATTTGATTGAATTTGGGAGTCATCCATTAAAGTTTTAATGGGATTTATTCACTATTTTTAAGTAAGTTAGGTAATCGAAAGTGAAAGAGAGAAATAAAGTTAATTGTGATTAATTATGATTGAGTAGATGTTGCATTGATGGAAAATATTTCTTGTTTCAGAATTATTATCTATGAGAATTTAGAAGTCATTATATTGTTCCTAAGCTCCAGGAAAAGATGGGATCGCATTATCTGAAGATGCAGCTACGAAAATCAGCATCAAAACTCTGTGTTTTGATTAATGAGGATAGAAAAAGCGAGATGCAGCTAGGTTTTCGCAGAGTATTCCCACCTGTCACACGGTCGACCCAGGTTTAATCCCCAGCAATGGCACCAGAAAACTTAACCACAAAAATATATGTGTTTCTGCAAGTGTACGGGTCGGATTAAGTAGTTCAGTGATAAGTATGAGTATCGTTCCCATAAAGAATGACTTAAATGCAATTAGGCAATGCACAATTTACTTTCATCCACGTTAAGCAACCAATTAAGCAAATCATGAACTTAGAACTAATTTTAAAACAAAAAAATTTAAAGAAAACTTGGTTGGCAAAAAAAATTTATACAAAAATCCAAGGTTTTGAGGTTACCTAGAATCACTATTCCCTTTATGCTTATTAGAACTTAATTACTTGTTCAATTGCAATTAATTATCACCTTGTGGGTTAAGAGATTCATAAGCTATAACCATCCATCGATGCAATTATAGCCCTACTCTTCCCTAAAATCTAAGTGTCCTTAGATTTAAGTTAGAGTGCATTAAATACTATAACCCTCTACAAACCAATTAAGGCAATTAGGTATATTTCTATCCCAATTACAAATTAAATAAATCTAACTTAATCTATCCAATTCTTAGATCTAATTAGAACTCCTTTTTCAAGGTAAATTCCAATTACCCAAATCAAATCCAAGAGGTGGCCAATCCCTAAGTAAGCATTAAGCAAAGAAAAGGATACACAAAGCTCCAATCATTACAATCAACAAGAAAAACAAGATCTAGTTCACATGAAGTTCATAGTGCTCTAGGTAAAGAGAATTTTAGCTATACATAGCTAAATCTAATATTGAATCCCAATCAAATACATAGAGAAGATGAAGAAAAGAAGAGAAAGCAAACAAAAGAATGAGAGATATGCAGAAATTTGAGCTCCTCTTTTGATTCTTCTTCCTTCACTCCTATATGCTCAATGAACCACAAAACCTCCCAAAATCGCCTCCTGGATGCTCAGAAGCCTTCTCTGTCGCAGAATCTATGAAAACCTAACTACATCTTATTTTTTCTATCCTCATTAATCAAAATGCAGAGTTTTGACACCGATTTTAGTGGCCGCATCTTCAGATAATGCTATCGCATCTTTACCTGGAGTTCAGGAACAATATAATGGCTTCTAAATCCTCATAGATAATAATTTTGAAACAAGAAATATTTTCCATTAATACAACATCTACTCAATCATAATTAATCGCAATTTACTTCATTTCTCTCTTTCACTTTCGATTCCCTAACTTACTTAAAAATAGTGAATAAATCCCATTAAAACTTTAATGGATGACTCCCAAATTCAATCAAATTGACTATAAGTAATACAAAATATTGGGAGTCATCAACTACATAACACATTCTCATTCAAAGTAGGGAAGTTGACTGCTGAATGAACTAAAGGATATATATTACCATCATCCATAAATAAATCTTTAAAGAAATTTAAGGCCATAATTTTGAGATTTTCCAGGCCTCCTTCCCATTCACCCTCCTCCTTTTTGAGCATTAAAACTCTATGTTTTCATCTCTTAGTAACCATTTTAAACTAATAAATTTGGTATTACAATCACCATCAATTATTCAAATGGTGAGGACTTTTTGCAACTATAGAATTTCTTCTTGTTTAAGGACCTTATCAAATTCTATGTGTAACTCCTTTTCAAGTTCAAAGAGTGCTAGATTTGGTTTCAAAGAGCTATTAACTTTCCTTTGGATCCCTTCAAGCCTCCTTAGAATATGTTCCAAAGACGTTTTTATTCCACTATTTTAAATCATTAGTTAAAGAATTAAGCATCCTATAATGGGGTTCTCCTTTAACCTATTTCTTATTAACAAACTCCTAAAAATTACTATAGGTTAGCTAACCTACCTCAAAATGGAAGGGCCTTTCATGATTCCACGTATTTCTTTTAGAAAGATTAAGAAAAAGAGTGATGATCTAAATAATTCATTATTGTCATAACTTCAATATGAGCATTGTAAAATTGGATTATGCAAGCTTCATTATATAAGCCTTTATTGAGCTTTTCAAAAGCTCTCCTAGAACTTGGTATAAGCAGGGCTCACCAAGTGAATTTATTCCTATAAGAGTGTTCTTTTATCAAGTTGCACCTATATATTCATTCCTTAAACAAGTTATACCTTCATTCATTAATGGGTGCCCTTTTTATCTTCTCACTAGCATTCCTTATGTCATTAAAATCACCAATAGCTAGCCATGGCTTGGATATAGAGGAAACAAGGCCATTTAATTTTTCCTATAAAATGCATTTGTGATCCTTTCTAGGGTTAGCATATACACTAGTTATTAGCCACTCCTCTCAATTATAGTGAGCAGCTAAGTAACAAAATTGGTCATCTACTTCATCACCCTTATCTTAATGACATGAGTCTTCCACCCTACTCAAATGCCTCTTATAAACCCATTACCAAGTATTGAACCCTAAATAATGGAAGAATCCCACAACCCTAGAAGTATTAACTCTACTTTCAAGGAGAATCAAAATATCTATATATTGTAAGTAAGTTATCATAGCTGTAATTCTTTTGAAGGCTTTGCCATTAACTTTATGGAAATACCAAATCATAAGAACTAATCCATTGACATAAAGGAAAAAAAAGAGAAGCCATGAGGCCATTTTAGTCAAATTGCATGTCAAAGGTATGTGTCTCTACCTTTTCATTCTTGTGCAATTTTAAGGAGTTAGGAACACCTAGGCAAAGGAGATTATCTTCTATACCAATCAACTAAAGGGGCCTTACATTCTCAAGTCCTAGAGAGTGCCTTTTATCAGGAGAGTTAGAGTGCAGTTTTCAAGACCATTTAGATCAATCTCTTATAAGCAAACATCGTTCTCTTCTTCACATGGTGACTTATCCATATGACTTCCTTGAAGCCTAGTACATCCAACTAATAGGTCCTACAAGGTTTAGTTAATAGTTGGCCTTTAGATATTTGGGTTAACCTTTAAAAATACCTCATGTGATTTTCCTTATACATGTTTCTTGTTGGTGACAATTGTACATGTTTCTTTAGTTAGCTTTTTATGATTATGTAGTGACAATTCTCCCTTACTTTTGTCTCATATTATGCCATCTTTTCTTCTCCGTGTTGTTTCCTCATTGTTATCATAATTGATAAGATTGTTTTAAATCAACCCTAATTTTCCTCTAAGATTATTGTCTTGCTACATCGATCCCAAATCTTCAACAATTAGGTGAGCAAAGCATGATATCAAAGATCTTGGTAGATCTAATTGGTGGACATTAAAATTAATTATTCTTTCATCCCTCACCAATCCCATCTCTATTTTCAGCTATGGCATGCTTTTGCACCACCCTTTAAGGTCCATGAAAAGAGGCCTCTGGGATACTTTCAACTCCATCAAAAACTCTTCCATCATCCTTCTCAGTTTTTGAAACATTTGGTTTCTCATTGCATTCTTTTTAACATGTCCAAAGCATCCATAAGACTAGTATGGTATCTGAATACATTCATAATCACTGGTGAAGTATAAAAGTTAGTAAATGCAATTTAGTTAGATCCTCTTCCATGCCAACTCTTGCAAAGCATCATTGTTGGAATCATAAGCTTATGGAATTAAAAGAAAGGCAAAGGAAAAATTCAAGGAGTAGAGCTTGATTTGCTCTGTTTCATTTACTAATTTATAATCAAAGATTTACATCTTGATTACACAATCCTGAATGCTTAACCATTCCCTTAAACACTAGGAATCATAACCCTAAAGTGAGAAAAATAACAATCTGACATTTCCTAAAATAAGTGCCATGAACGTTCAGCTTTTCACTATCTAACATAACGAGTCCTACTCCAAAAAGCAGAAAGAGACAATGTAAAAGATCTACACCCAACCTATTAAAAAAGTTTGCTCAACTAGACCTGGGACACTTAACTTTGGGTGCTTAACTTAACTTAACATAAGGTCCTAAACTTTGATTTTGCTTGAGGTCCCCAACTTCACTTATAATGTGCTCAATTCTTACTTAACTTGAATGTGCTCAACTATAGCTTTATTCAACTTCAACTTAAGCTGATTTTAAAGTTAAGTTCACTCAAATACTCCTCCTTAACTCCTTAACTCTAATATTTTCCTCCTTAACTCAAAATCAACTTAAAGGAAAATAAAGAAAATTAAAACTCCTCCTTAAGGCAAGTGCTGGATTTGATGCTAAGTCTTCCTCTCAGAGTTTTGAACTTGTTTTTCTACAATCCTTTAGTGAAGATGTCTACCACTTGATCTTTTGTATTACAATGGAAGAACTAAACTTCATTTTCTTTCACTACTTCGTTAATTGCATGATATTTGATTTTGATGCATTTTGTCCTTCCATGGAATGCAAGATTCTTAATCATTACAATAGCTAACTTGTTATCATATAGAAACTTTGTGGCAATACTTTGAGGCAACCTCAAGTCATTTACCATCTTCCTTAACCAAAGATTTTGGTTTACAATAGCTAAAGCTATAATATACTTTGCTTTAGTTGTTGATTAGGCAATAGTTCCTTGTTTTTTAGAAGTCTAACACACACTTCTGAATATGAGAGTGAAGGAATATCTTGAAGTGCTTTTAACATCATCAAGGAAGCCATTCAGTCACTGTTTGTGGTTCCTATCAAATTAACACCAAAAAATCTTCTATAACATATCCTAAAATCCTGGAATCCTAAAAATATCTCAGCACTCACTTGGTAACTAAAAGGTGGCTTTCAATTGGAATATTCATAAACTTTGCTAGAACACTTGTGGCATACATTATATTAGGCCTATGATAGAAAGGTAAAGGAGTGATCCAATTATGCTTCGATATGCTGAAGGATCTACTAAACTTAACCCGTCATCTTTGCTCAACTTACTTTCTTAAACTACTAGTGTGCTCATGTTTACTAAAGTTGGTTTTTGTGTGTATATATATAAAAGAAATAATAAAGATTTATGAGAAAACAATAGAATGGCTCTAATGTTTTTGAGGATTTAATTGAGTTTAATTTCCCTCTTATTTATTTATGGCAATTCTTGTGATAAGTAGTTAAAACTTGCATGATTTAATTACGTGATGAGCATTTATAATTTGATTGCGATCTGCTCATGAAGTCTTAGATTGGGATTGAAAATGTTGATTAGGAGAGACATATTCCTTCTCTAATTAAAAAATAATAATAATAATAATTAAAAAAAATTATATATATATAGTGTGTGTATATATATAATGATAGAGATTCTTCTCCTCTAGTAGAAGCTACCTAGTAACTAGGGGCTTTCATCACCAATGTTAGCTCTCGCATAAAACAGTAGTGGAACCTATGAGTATGCAAAGCACCCTGACTATGTCAATTTAGTCTGAGTAATCGGGTGGCTTCATTACAAATGTTGCCATTTGCGTAAAAAGGACTTAGGAGACAAGGAAGGGAAGAAAATCTCTATTTAAAAAACAAAAATAAAGGAAAAGAAGAAAATGATACTTGTGGAAAGCAATAAAAGAAGTGGAAGATCTCTTCTAGTTTAAATTTTCAATTTTCATTTTATGAGTGCATGGGTTGGCCATGCAAATTGTATTGGAAATGTGTAAATCGTGAAGTTAAGTCACATTTGTTTAGCTTCTTAGTTACATAAGGTTGCTGGATTCAAGTATGAGGGAACTTTAAGCTAGAATTAAATGTTCTAAGATATTGTGTTATTTTATTGTTTATTTGAAACTATGGATAAGTGAGTTTTGCTTGAGGACAAGCAATTGTCTAAGTATGGGGGAGTGATGATTCCCAATAATTTGTATTACTTATAGTCAATTTGATTGAATTTGGGAGTCATCCATTAAAGTTTTAGTGGGATTTATTCACTATTTTTAAGTAAGTTAGGGAATCGAAAGTGAAAGAGAGAAATGAAGTTAATTGCGATTAATTATGATTGAGTAGATGTTGCATTAATGAAAAATATTTCTTGTTTCAGAATTATTATCTATAAGGATTTAGAAGCCATTATATTGTTCCTAAGCTCCAAGCAAAGATGCGATGGCATTATCTGAAGATGCGATTGCAAAAATCGGCGTCAAAACTCTGCATTTTGATTAATGAGGATAGAAAAAGCAAGATGCAGCTAGGTTTTCACAGAGTCTGCAACAGAGAAGGCTTCTGAGCGTCCAGGAGGCAATTTTGGGAGGTTTTGTGGTTCATTGAGCATATAGGAGTGAAGGAAGAAGAATCAAAAGAGGAGCTCAAATTTCTGCATATCTCTCATTCTTTTGTTTGCTTTCTCTTCTTTTCTTCATCTTCTCTATGTATTTGATTGGGATTCAATGTTAGATTTAGCTATGTATAGCTAAAATTCTCTTTACCTAGAGCACTATGAACTTGATGTGAACTAGATCTTGTTTTTCTTGTTGATTGTAATGATTAGAGCTTTGTGTATCCTTCTCTTTGCTTAATGCTTACTTAGGGATTGGCCACCTCTTGGATTTGATTGGGATAATTGGAATTTACCTTGAAAAAGGAGTTCTAATTGGACCTAAGAGTTGGATAGATTAAGTTAGATTTATTTAATTTGTAATTGGGATAGAAATATACCTAATTGCCTTAATTGGTTTGTAGAGGGTTATAGTATTTAATGCACTCTAACCTAAATCTAAGGACACTTAGATTTTAGGGAAGAGTAGGGCTATAATTGCATCGACGGACGGTTATAACTTATGAATCTCTTAACCCACAAGGTGATAATTAATTGCAATTGAACAAGTAATTAAGTTCTAGTAAGCATAAAGGGAATAGTAACTCTAGGTAACTTCAAAACCTTGGATTTTTGTATAAATTTTCTTTGCCAACTAAGTTTTCTTTAAATTGTTTTGTTTTAAAATTAGTTCTAAGTTCATGATTTGCTTAACGTGGATGAAAGTAGATTGTGCATTGCCTAATTGCATTTAAGTCATTCTTTGTGGGAACAATACTCATATTTATCACTAAACTACTTGATCCGACCCGTACACTTGCGAAAACACACGTAATTTTTTGTGCTCAATAGTTTGGCAAGTTGTAGCCACTGAAAAAGAGATTCATGGTGTACCTTTTGCTATTGGGCCTTTAAAAGCCATAGGTGTCGATGATTTTCTTGCTATTTTCTACTAGTATAATTGGGATATTGTGGGCCTTGATGTCTATCATTTTATCAAGCAAATTTTTAACCATGAAGAGGATATGAATATGATAAATAGTACTCTCCTTGTTCTTATTCCTAAAATTGATGTACCTAAGAAAATTATGCAATTTAGACCTATCTCATAATGTAATTTGATGTACAAATGCATCCCAAAGATAATTATGAACAAACTCAAACATATTCTTTCCCATATTATTGCCCTTTTTAAAGTGAATTTTGTACTTGAAAGGCATAGCTAGGAGAACATAGTTGTTGCTCAAAATTAACTCATCCACACTGAAGAATTTAAGAGGGGAAAGGGCTTTTTATGCAATTAAAATTGACTTAAAGAAGGCCTATGACTAGGTAAATGGGATTTTATCAAAAATGTTTTGCATGAGGTGAATATTCCTTCTTTTCTTTCAAATATAATTATGGAGTGTATCTTGATAAGTGTCAACCTAAATCCTTTGGAATGGGGGTAAAACTTCCATGCTCAGGCCTACTAGAGAAATTAGGAAAAGTGACCCTGTATCTGCCTACATCTTTGTTTTATACATGGAGAAATTATCTTACACTATAGAGGAAATTGTTACGAAGAATAGTTGAAAGCCTATTAAAGCAAGGAGAAATGGCCCCCAGGTGACACATATGATGTTTTTTTTATGACTTCCATTCTCTTTAGAGAAGCTTCTTTGAACCAAATACTTTGAACCATGGATTGCCTTAATATTTTCTGCGATTTGTTAGGCCAAAAGGTGAATTCTTCTAAATCAAGCATCTATGTTTCCAAGAATGTGAATAATATGCTAAGAGAGGAAGTTAATGATGAAAATTTTGGGATTCAATGTTACCGATGACTTGGATATGTACCTTGGTATGCCTCTTTCTTATAGTAAAGCATAAACTAAAGATTTTGATTTTGTGGAGGATAAGATGGAACAAATACTCTCAAGTTAGAAAACAAAATGCTTGAGTATGACGGGAAGATTGGGCTTGTTTAATTTCTTATTTTCAGAATAGTTTTCTATTTTTAAGAGCAAAAAAATAAAAAAACTTATTTGATAATGGGTTTTTAAAAAGTATTTTGTAAAATATAAAAATAAAATTGTGTTTTCCAAAACAAAAAAATCAAAACATTTTTTAGATGTTTAATTAACTTTTATTCTGCAGAATTAGAAAAAAAACAGAAAATAACGATTTTTTAAAATAATGATTCAAACAAATTTTTTAATTTTTTGGTTTTCAAAATTTGTTTTAAAAAACATCTATTTTAAAAATGTTAAAACTAAAATAGAATCAAACAGGTTTTGTATGGGGACATGAGTCTACACAATGTAAAACCCAGTTAATTGGTTGGCAACAATTTTGCAAACCAAAAATAAATGGGGGCTTGGGGTTGAAAAACTTGGAGACCATAAATGAAGCGTGCCTCTTGAAACTAGGATGGGAGCTACGTAAAAATAGAGGAAGCCTCTGGGCCGATGTCATTCGGCATAAGTACAACAAAGGGAAAGCTATCTTGCAATTCCCGAATTTAAAACAAGCAATTTTGCCTTGTTAGCATGCTCTAGGGAATATGAAAATATACTAACTAAGACACATACGATGATACAAACTGGGGATGTGCCTCTACCAGTTCCGAAATGACCAGTGGATGGATAAATCCAATTAACTTGCTATCGTCATTAATTTGGACTTTGGAGGGCTTGGAACTTGATCCCAGATGGCGTGTTGCAGACCTGGTGAATGAGAACGGAACTTGAGATTGGTGCACACTTCAAAGGCTTATCCCTAGTGAGACTCATGGTTTTAAATTGCGGTTGCGGTTGCGGTTACGTTGCGATTGCAATTGCGGGCATTGCAGATAGTATAAGAAGAATTGTGGACGTTGCGGTCAAAAAATGCGGATGCGGTCGGCACCGCAACAGCAATATTGCGGCCGCATTACATGATGCGGACCGCATTTAAAACCATGGGTGAGACTCTTCTTAAATTACATTCCATCCCCACCTCCTCCTGCTGCACTTAGCCCTGACACTTGTCGCAGGGATGGTGAGAACGATGGTAGCTATACAGCCAGAAGTGGTTATAAGAGTATCATAGATAAAAAGTTTGGTAGCAAGGCCTCCTTCTGGAATCATATATGGAAAGGCCGGAGAGAATTAAAATTTTCTTGTGGACTGCTGCCTGTAACAGGCTCCACACGAAAGATTTTCAAGGAAGATGGATGTCAACGTTGATTCTTGCCATGCACATGTAGAGGAGCTGAAAATATAAAGCATGTGTTTAGAGATTGTCCAGCTGCTACTACCATTTGGAACATCATAGTTCCCTTGGAGAGATGAACCACCTTCTACACGAGCTATGTTACGTCTTGGTTAGCCACTAATCTGCAGGAGGTTTCAATGAACAGAAATCTTCAATAGAAGAAGAGGAATGATGAGATCTTCAATAACACAACCACTTATCACAGGAAGTTTCTCGCCAAGGTTTGGAATTTTGCAAAGCAGATATGCAAGTTAAAGCTAGTGATCTGGAGACGTAGCAACCGAGTAATACAATAAAAAAAAAAAAATTCAATGATGGCCGCCAAGTGAGGAATGGATCAAAATAAATTGTAATGGAACATGGGGTATTTTCCGCAACTCACAAGGAGGCTTCTCTAGGAACATAGGGTGGTGTAATATGTGATTGAAACTTGGGGTGCTCTCACTGAGCTAGAGCTTGCTTGGCACTTTGGATTCCGCAAAATTCATCTCAAGCTAGACTCTTTCAACCTTACTATGGCTATAAACAAATTCTTCCCAGAACTTTAGTGAAGTTAATCGAGTTGTGCAGCTAATTAAGCTCCTCATATCAAGGGATTGGTAGGTCATGGTAACTCATGCATTCCGTGAAGCTAATAGGTGTGCAGACTTATTGGCTAACTATAGTCCTAGTCTTCCCTTATGTTTTCATGTTTGGGATTGCATTCCGGCTTTCGTAGTCTTTCCTTTAGAGCAATTGTACGTGGATCTTCTTTCCTTAAGATTCCTAGCCTCTTGTTTCTCGTTTCTGGGCTCTTAGCCTGCTCTATTTAAACCAATTTTTTTAAAAAAAGATTATAACCAATATTATTTGATATCTAAGTTTTTTTGACTAGGAGTGTTAAGGCATCCTTCACAAGCTTGTGTATTAATTGATATTAAATCCCTCTCCGGCTGATTTTATGTGGGTGTTCCTTCTATATTGGCTCAATAAATGTAGAAGAATAAATTCTCATAAGTAATGGCTGTAAGATTTAAACCTAAGTAGTCGTAGAGAGTGCACCACCTTAATTACTAGGACAACCCCTTAATTTGATACTTTAAATAACACCCTCTGGCCTCAATTTTTTTTAATGAAGAATGAAATTTTCATTTAAATACAAAATTCAAAGGCACTAACAGAAAGCATAGAAATCTTAGTTCTAATTATAGCAAAATATATCTATAAACTATAATTTTCTCAGTTAAACTGAGAATCTAATAAACATTTCACCGAACCCCTGAACTCTATATTTATGATTAAAAAAAAATAGAACTTTCATCATCGATAGTACAATAAGACGCCCACACATATCCATTGTATATATCAAATCCGACGACAACAACATGAGATTCATAGACCAGAGAAAAGGAAAACTACATAAACCCTAATTAAATGGTAATATAAACTTCGATTGAAATGGGATTAATCAATTTTTCGATCTACCATAAAAAGTTGATCTAAAGATTAAAATTTCAAATCTGTAGTCTTTAGAGAAGATAAATAGAAAATAATTTCTCTCATAGAAGACGAGTATGAAGAGATTTTTTAATTTGTTAAAGAAAAGAGAAAGTGAAGATCGCATACAGAAGAAGAGCCTATATAGCTGCAAGCAGTAACCAGAAAAAGCAGAGCTAGTTATGTGAAAAATGATGATGGCTATGTACGCCACTTGACTCGTCCTGAGAAAGTTGATTTTCAATTTTTGACTCATCTTGAGTTTATGGGGTCAATAAAAGTAATCTAGTTGGACACATGCATGTTGAATTTACTAGATTGCCAAGTGTCATCAAGTTATAACCTATCTATGTATGTGATTTAAACAAATCAAGTATATTTTAGATTAATTAAGCATAATTTATCCACATAGTCTACAACAGTGCTTTTTCTTTTTTCCCATTTAACTATACACTAGTTTTTATTTTTTATTTTTGTGGTAAATTATCTTTGAGCTGGCTTTAATGTTAATCAAGACAGAACCTATCTTCTGTTGCCTTTTTTAAAAAAATATACATGCAAGTATATGTATTACAAGAGTAATAAAGTGATACATAGAGTATAATTCTCATAAAAATTTGTCACTAAGATAATTGCTAAATATTAAAATTATGCATCTTAAATTAAATCAAGCCAACAATAAAAGTGATAAGACATTAAACAAAACGAAAGACATAAAAATGACAAAATAAAGGAAACAACATTTTGGGCTAAATTAGAAGATTTAGGATTAGGATCATGATTACCTCTAAGATTTTATAAGAACTAATTAACCTTTAGTCTAAATGATAATATTTGCTAACCTAGAACTCTAAATTACTTATAAGTATCTTCTGAATTACTTATAAGTATTTCTCTAACTAATTCATAATTCCTTATGTAATCAATTAAAAGACATAATAAAAAATGAGTCCCAGTGTGACTATGTGAAACTGGTAGATATATTTCTATCCTACGAACAAATCAATTCACTCAATATTACAAATTGCATAAACCCACACTACCTAATCTATGGTATAATCCTAAAGTCTCTTTCCCAAATTCATTTAAGTTATCAAAATTATTTAATAACTTTCACACACTTAGAAGTATGAAGAACAACGATTGAATAAGCAAATCATTTCATTAATTACAAAGAAAAAGAGTAATGACAATTTATTACATACTAAGGTTCATCATGATCCCAAATCAAGAGTTTAGCTATATATAATACAAATATTCAACATTAAAAGAACATAATATATAACAGCAACATCAAGGAAATTGTAAAGAAAAGAGGAAAAGAAGATAAAACTGGTTATGGAACTTGTCTTCTCTTCAATCCCAAGCTTTCTCTTGCCTCCAAAAGCTCTTTTTTAGCCTCTTTAACCTCTAACAAACTTAGAATGATGGCAAAGAGTGAATGGTAGAAGCTTTTCTACCAAGACCTAGCCAAAATCTACAACAAAAGCACTATCGTTATGATAAGTATGAATTGCGTCCCTGCTTGAAACTTTGAGTTGTGGTGCAATTGCATAGTGGAGTGCAAAAATTTGTTTTATGCTGTGGTAGCACTCAAAAGCACCACGGCACTGATGAATTATTTATAACAACGCTTTTGAACACCATCTCTTTTTTTTGCTTTTTTTTTCTTTTTCTTTTCATTCCCTTTTTTTTTAACAAATTTTCTCAACTTTTATTATTTTGTATTCCAAAACTTTAAAACTTGTTTCTTTGTAATTTAACTCTACAAAAATATAAAATTTATCTAACTACTATTTATAATCTACAAACAAAAGTTAAACAATTTAACAAACTAAAAATTTAGATGAAAACACAAAACACAATTTGTGCCCAATTAATTCAAAAATTAACCCAATATTAACTTTGCTAAAATTTATTAATTTTATATATAAAAAACATAAGATAAATTCAATATTCATATGGTAAGTCTCTTAAAATATTAAGAAAAATATGATAATTTAAGGACCATCTTCAAACAATATTAAGAGCACATAACCTCAATGTTTAAATGCCAATAAATAAAGTAAGGAGTACACTTTAAACATTAAGCAAAATTCTTAGGATTAACTACACTAGGGCTTTAATCAAACTTATTGTGGTTCACAACGACTGCATTTCTCTATATTTTATTGCTTTTTTTTTTTTTTTGCTACATCAACCACAATTTAAAATTTTTTAGCTCCCACTTCTCATATGATTAATGTCACGAAGTTTCATATTTAAACAAATCTCGAGCATACATATATATGTACACACGCCCAAAGATATTTTTTCTGCATAACAAAAAAATCATAAACCCATTCAAACAAATAAATATTTTGAAGTCTTGCATGGATATGAATTATATCAACGTGTCAAAATTATAACAACTTTATCATCAAGCACGCAATAAAACATACTTAATATTTTTTGTTATAAAATTGATCTATGCATTGTGCTGCACTAGGAGTACATGGAAGATGTCATTCCTTTACTTTTATATATATAGACACACAAATAAGGATTTCCTGGAAAGTTAGAAAAGAAAAGTTACAAAAGAAAATTTACATGACATTCATCATAGTAGATGAAATAAATATTATTTCAAGTTCTCCAATCATGGAAGAAGTCAATCCTTCAGTTTTATGTACATAGACTCACACAAACAAGGTTTTTCTAGAAACTTATAAAAGAAAATTTACATGACCTTGATGCATTTTATTAACTACATCCTTTTTGGTTATTGTTGCTGGAGGTTTGAAAAGTTCTATTGAGTGATATCATTCTTGTGAATATTAATTTATTGTGTACACACAAGCAATAGGCATCACTAGTTGATATAGACTATATGTGTTGACATTAATATATAAAACGATCAACTATACGTTTAGTCACTGATCTCAAAACTTTGAACTGTCATGAATGACTCATAATTTCTTAATTAAGGATAGGAAGATAATCGAGAACGCAAGTAAGCTGACTTCAAATTTTCAATTATTAAACTGACTTACTCCTTACCAAGAATTGATGTAAGAAGACATTTATATTAAATATATGTTTAAAATTAATATCCTTATATGGAAGAAATCAATTCATTTAAAGAAGGTACACATAAGGTACATTCACAACTTAACGTTACACTACTAATTATATCTTTTAATATATGGTTTCTTTCGAGAAGTTTTTCCTTGAAGAGTTCAATGAAGTGACAGGATTCTTTCGATATAGGACTTTAGAATTTGACAAATGGCATATATTTAGATAAATAATGATTAACGACAAAAGCATAAGCCCTTCAGGAAGGATCCTGAAATCTATATACATATTTGGAAGCCCTAATCCACGCCTTCTAAGAATTTTCATAATATTTTAACTTTAACTGTGTATTGTTCTTATGGTTATTGTTGTAATCTAGATTCATGAGGCTTCTTTAATTAGCTTAAATAATTTTTTCTATGGTTCTAATTATAGCTTTATTGGCTTCTCTGGAAAGAAAATGGTTAAATATAGTATGGAGGATAAGAAATTGACCATGGGTGTATAATTTTTAGAAAAAAGAAATTATTTTTTCATGGAGAAACTAAAATAAGTATTACTGTAGATTATATATTGTCATTTTTGAAATAAGTATCACGAAGTGCTGATGTACATAGGATTGATTTTTCACGATACCCCTTTCCTCGCTCCACTTTAACATAATAATAATAATAATAATAATAATAATAATAATAATAATAATAAGGTATATTCAAGGGCACATATGATATATTATTTAATATATAAAAAAGAAGTGTAATTCTTTATATATATGTTATTGAGTTTTTTTTAATTATGAATATAAGAGAATTATTTAAAAAATAATGATCACGCATTAATAAATTAAAGGGACAAATTATTCTCCACTTCTAAGAGATACCCAAATTATACAATCTTTTTCTTAATTTTTGAAAATACACACAAATCCCCATGAAACCATAAGATCAAAATATTTTCAAGAATAATATTGATTATTTTTATTACAGTTACAACTTATCAAAAAATGTATTTCTGAAACTTTTATTTTAATGTTATTTATTTTATGTTAAAAACTCAAATTTAATTTATTATGAAATTTTATTAAATTTATGACAATATGTGTTTATTAATATATATATATATATATATTCAATATAACTTTTATTGTGGAAATTAAATTATTATTTTCAACTGGTTAACCTTAAAAAAAATACTCTGAATATGTTCTTTATTTTAATAATTATTTATTTTTATTTTATGATCTTACAATTCGCTAAATTTAGATAAGTAACTATTTTATATTGGTTAAATATACACCACAAAAATAAAAGCATTTTAGCAAGGGAATGATCCCTTGCCATTCCCTTGCTAAAACCATTTAACGAGGGAATGGAGAGAATAGGAAAAAAACTTGTTCCTTGCTAGACTCTGGTTGGTAAACTAGTAATCAAAATTTCCCTTGCTGGAGCATTTAGTGAGGGATTGGAGCATAACTTTTCCTTGCCTTTTCATTGTAAGATGGATTTTTTATTTTTTTTAAGGAAAAAAAATCTCTTCCTAATTAGTGAGAAAATGAAGAGAAAATTTCTCTTGTTATTTACTCTCCAATTCCTTGCTAAATATAATCTTCCATTGCCAAAAGGTTGAAAATACCCAAAGCACTAACGGATATTCCCTCACTAATCCCTCATAATGCCATCTCAAGTCTATGACTCTCTAATGCTTGTCTAGTTCACTACTAGAAAAATTTGTCCTTGGCATCTTGGTTTTTGCTATTGATTCAAATTTAGTACTTAATGATTTAATTGCATTACAAAAATAAAATATATCAATTGTCATAAGAAGATAAGTCTAAATTACATGAATAACTTTTAAAAAATAATATCTAGAAGCTACTTAGATTCCATCATTAGGATGGTCATTTACACCTATGCTAAATCTAATAAGTATCTTGAGTCTTAATTCCATTCTCATGCTCCTCATGCTAACATTAGCCTTATGGTATTTATATAAAGCTTAAACCCCATAAAACTACATTGTAAAGATGTAAACTCTATTGCTTCCATTGCAGACCAAGAGGAAGTTCACAGGAAATGGGTGCCCTTTGCATTGATAGCTAGAATATTAAGAACTAATAGAGATCCTCAATTAACAATTTGTCTACAATAATGAACGTAAAAATGAAGCATTTGACACAAGGTGATTTAATTTAAAGGAATTGTGGTTTGAACAAGAAAGTAAATCAGAGAAAGAGATCAAAGAGATTTTGGCTTATATTATTGTTGGGCCTTAGAAAAAAGATACAATAGTAAGACAAAGAGAAAACTATCTCTTAGGCTTAGTGAGACAAAGATGAGAATGTGATCATGTGTATATATGTGGAATCTTGATTGCCTGGTCATGTTGAGTGGGTCTTTATCTATAAGCTTTATAGGCAGTGCACTAATAATGATGATGAGGTCAAGTTGCTTAATAGTGCTATAAAAACTATATGATGAAGGTAACTTGCCATGTTGAAGCCATTACATTTAAAGTAACTTAGGTAACTTACTATGTTAGTTCCTTATATAAGACTCGAGGAATGGTAGCTATTAAGCTGTTTAGGCCTTCTAGATATGGGTTGGATTGTTTTAGGCTGATCTAAATACTTATTGCTAGGAGGACCCTATAACACTTATCCTTAATTTTGCTAGTAAAGTAATGAGCTAAGAAGACTTAGAGTAGTGTGTTCACCTTAGAGTTCATGTGATTAATTTTGGAGTCTTTATCACTTCATGTTTGCTCGATTCATCATGTTCATATGGAGTATTTTATAGAATGTGAGAAGTTGTGGGATGCGAATGGTTGTCTATTGGTCCTTTTAAGTCTTTCTTTTTTATACTATTGTCTCTATTTGTCCTCTATTTATTTACGTGTTTTTCCTTGCTTCTTTTACATAGGTCAGTCCTGTTTGGGTTTTACTTTTATTTTTTTGAAATGGTTGCACCTTTCCTTACTAACTTTAGAATCAATATGTCAAAGGACAACCCTCATTAGTCTAAGGATGATTAGTGCTTTCTTTATAATGTCATTCTATAATTGCCTTTTGGTCTATAGGGTGTTTTTAGTATAGAGAACAAAGCTTCTTTGACATTAGATGAGGACATTTTTTTGAAAAGGTACTATCCCTTTTGGTGAGGCATTTTGGATTGTGATCAATTGAGGTGACCAAGGAACAAAACCTCGTCAGGCTAATGTGTCGAGTGCTGTAATAGGGACAATATCGCCAAGAGCTTTATATGGTATTTGGTATCATAACCAACCTAGCCATATGTGTAGCTCGAGGATGAGTTGACCCCAAGGGGGTGGAATGTAATGTCCCACATTAGATAGGAGGATCCTGGGCTAGGTCCATATAAGTAGGAGTGATACACTCCCTCTTGGTGATGCGTTTTGGGTTGTGACCAATTAAAGTGACCCTAGGAACAAAATCCCACCAGGCCAATGTGTTAAGTGTCGTAACAGGGACAATATCACTAAAGGCTTTGAATGACATTTGGTATCAGAGCCGACCTAACTGTATGTTCAACTCAAGGATGAGTTAACCTTAAGTATGTTTAACTCAATGTAATGTTTCACATCAGATAGGAAGATCTTGGGCTGGGTCCATATTAGTGGGAGTAGTACTCTTCCTTTCGGTGAAGCCTTTTAGGTTGTGATCGATTGAGATGACCCAAGAACAAAACCTCACCAGGCCAACATGTTAGGTGCCATAACGAGGATAATATTACAAGGAGCTTTATATGGTATTTGGTATTAAAGCCAACCTAATAGTATGTGCAACTCAAAGACGAGTTGGCCTTAAAAGGATGGAATATAATGTCCCACATTGGATAGAAGAATCATGGGTTAGGTTCATATAAGTGGGAATGGTACTCTCCCTTTTAGTGATGCATTTTGGGTTGTGACTGATTGAGGTGACCCTAGGAATAAAACCCTACTAAGCCAATGTGTTAGGTGCCATAATAGGGATAATATCACTGAGAGCTCTATATGGTATTTGGTATCAGAGCCAACCTAGCCATATGTGTAACTCGAGAATGAGTTAGCCGTAAGGGTAATGGAATGTAATGTCTCACATTTGATTAGAGAATCCTAGACTAGGTCCATATAAATGGGAGTGGTACTCTTCCTCCCAGTGACACATTTTAGGTTGTGACTAATTGAGGTGACCTTGGGAACAAAACCCCACTAGGCCAATGTGTTAGGTGCCATAATGAAGACAATATCATTGAGGGTTCTGTATGGTATTGACTATATCATTTCTCAAATTTTAAAATATGTACCTTAGCTAAATAGCTGTGGATACTACCTTTCTTCCTGCCTTGCTCCCTATTCTTGTGTACCACTTAAGACTGCCCTTAGTTCTGTTTAATACCATACAGAGCTCCCAACAATATTGTCCTCATTTTGGCACCCTACACATTGGCTTGGTAGGGTTTTGTTCTTAGGTTACCTCAATTGCTCATAACCTAAAAGGCCTCACAAATAGTACAGGATCCTCTTATTTGATGTAGGACATTATATTCCACCCCCTTGGGGCCAACTTGTCCTCAAGTTGTACATACGGCTAAGTCAACTTTGATATCAAGTACCATATAGAGCTCTAGATAATATTGTCTCAATTACGGCACCTAACACATTGGCCTAGTGGGGTTTTGTTCTTGGGTCACATCAATTGGTCACGACCCAAAAAGTCTTGCCGAAAAGGAGAGTACTACTCCCACTTATATGGACCTAACCAAGGATCCTCCTATTCGGTACAAGATATTACAAAAGGAGTATGCTTCACTTTGAATGGACATTTTAGTTTTATAATAGTGTCATTTAGGGTGGCTTTTTGTTAGTTGACCCCCAAATAGTGTAGTATGCATGTGTTGGGTTTTGTGACTTTGTTAGTATGTAAAGGTAGAGCCTTCTTTTCCTTTGTTTTACCATTTCTTTAATGTTAGAGCATGTTCACTATTAATGGTAGACTTGGTTGTTGTCATCTATTTATGGGTTATGACTTTAAGGTTGATGTGGGTTTATTAGTTTTTATTCATGAAGAGTATTGGTGATCATTTTCCTTTTACTCATCATTATGTTAATAGGATCAATTATGATCCTAACAAGGTGAAAAGGTCGAGCAAGAGTGCTATTGAGAATGATGAGGCCATTGTGTTAGGCTTGGCTAGTTGGTTCCATTTAGGTAAGATTCCTTTGAGGTCAATGAGCTTAGAGCTAGTGCTAAGGTTTGCTAAGGTGATTTGCTAGTCTACTCATGGCCATTGACTTTGCCTCAAGAATGCAAAGTGTTCATGTAGCTGCTAAGGCACAATGACCAAGGTAATTCTAATATTTTGGTTGCAACTCTTATAGATTATTTCTGACAACCCTAACTTCTAATCATAGTAATTAAGTTTAAACATGCGATTGATAGTCATAAATCAAGGTCTAGCACTATTTTAATTAATTAATTTAGGAAAAAGTGAGGAAATTTGAACCATAATGTTATTAGAATCATTAACCAAACATTTACAAGCATGCATGTACATAAGTAAAACAAATCTCCAATTAAAAGCCTTTAAATTTATTATCCATTAACTTCCAACTCCCAAGAACCCCTTACAAGTGCTTCTAAGTCATCCCTTGATATTGCTATAGGAAAAACCAAGGTTTCTAGGTTAATATAAGACTTTGAGAACCTTCTCCACAGGTAAATGATTTTGCGCTGCGGCCAACTGCTCTTGGGTTCACTTCTTACATCTTCACAGATTTCGTTGCGGCGAATTAGAGCCTCGTCGCAGTAAGAGGACCTCTTGAAGCCTATCTCACTCGCCTCTCACTATTGGCTATGGCTCATTCCCCTTTTTGCTGCAACGAATTCCTCTTTGGAATACTTGGCACATTTTCACAAAATTTGTTGCGGCTAATTCCCTATTTTGTCGCGGTGAATTACTCTCTGGATGACTCCTAGTTTGGCCTCTCACATTTAGCCGCGGTGAATTGTTTTCTGTTACTCTCCCTGGGCAACTTCGCCTCTATTGGCCGCAACTAAGACTATTTTGGCTGTGGTGGAACACCTTCTGGTCCTACAACTTCTAAAATCTTATCTCATACACTCCAACTCTTCCTTTAGTGACACCCTAAGGCCACTCTACCTTAATCTATGAGGCTTTAATATCTTTCATTTACCTAATTTACCCAACTTATCTATCATTACTAGGTCAAAACTTAAGTGTTAATTTATACTCATCCAATTACCATATATCAGCAAGTTCATAGAGTAATGACAGCAAGAATTCATGAACAATCAACAATTATCATTCAAATACATATTCTATTAGAGATTTCATGCATCATTGGTTCAAGTTAACATATAATGTATCACATGATTACATTTCCGGATAATAGAGCATATCATGAACTCAACAAAGTTTATAGCAGATGTTATAAGTTCATACATCCAATACCAAACTAATATGAAGCCTAGCTCCTCAATAGTTACATCCTAAATAATCAATATACAAGCTCCTGCACTTGGCAACAAGATTACATAATGATACTATACAAAAAGGAATACAAAATTTAACATCTACTCTACTCAGGTCAGCCCAAGTGTAGCCTCCCTCACACATGGTTAGAGCTCATGGATTTTCATCCACTTGCTTCCCTTTATCTTTACTTGAAGAGCTTTCATCTGAAAGTATGATCCCATGAAACGAGGTAAGATGTGAATCTCAGTAACCAAAGGTAAATTCTATTCATATATTCCAATTTAATTAGCATATATGTATGATATTATATAAGTATCAAAAAATATACCAATCATATTAGTAAATGAAATAATTAGGCTATCAATGATTACTATCTCATACTAGCAATCATATTTTCACATGTTAAAGGCTAATAGCACCAGGAGAGGCCTATCCATGGCACCACTACCCAATGAGTATAACCAAGGCTTAGTGCATCTGGGATTTGATCATAACCCAATGTCCAATTGAAACACATACACGGGTGGCAGCTGCACCACAGCTCTATCATGAACTCATAAGGTCCAAACACAATACAACAGATAGCCAATCAATTCATTTAGCATTTCAAATCTTTCATATGCAGCAAATATAAAATTAAAGTAGATATATGCATAGAATTACAAAATCCCTGGTTACCTCACTTGCAGACAATCTTCTAGAGAACCAACAACAATGCTACCTTAACCCAGCCACTATGAGAGTAAAATTCAGATTGGATGTTTCCTCTACCAGAAACTTCAATGTATCACCGTAAATCTTAAGCAAATTTGTATCAAATTAATACCTATACTACAAATCAACCATAGGGGTCTTAAACCAGCAGAAAATATATTAAAATGAAGAGTTTATGCTTACCCAATATCACTTTTAGCCTCTACCTCCAAAAATTCTCTAAGAAAATACCAAACAAACATATTTTAGATTTTGGTTATAGTGAAAATGCTTCAAATAATAGGGTCAAATTGAAGAGAAAGAGGAGGGGGTCAAGTTATATAATACTCACCTTAGCTGAATCTTCCTCTAGGAATGGGAAATAATGGAATTTTATTGCTAACCTTAGCCTCCCCTTTGGACCTCCCAATTTGCCTTATGTTTCTTATGGTTCTGCAGAATGGGGGGTGGCTAGAATGATTTTTAGGGTTTAAGTTGGATCCTAACTGGGTTATAGGTTGACCCACCAGCCTAAGGACCTATTGGGCTCCCACTAGTTGCTGGGCTAAGGTTTTAATTTGTTAGACCAACTATAAGATTTCATATTTTTAGTTGGGTTAGGTCAAGTTTTCAAGAGCTCATTTGATTTAGGTTTGCATAAGGGATGTTGGGCCAATTATAAAAATTCATGTAAATTGAGTTTTAGGCCTTTATCTCCTTAAACCAAATTAAGCAATTACTAGGTGGTCTTTTTTGGTCCAAGACTCATAATAAGGGGTTGGGCCTGCACCTAAAATCATTGGGCCTCTATAAATCCTTATCCATGGCTTACTAAAATAAATTTGGGCCTAGATGAAGTTTCTAACCCAATTAAATCTCAAACCCATATTAATAATTTATTTCTCTATAAATTCCCATTCATATAGCTTGCCCTAATTATTTCATAATAATTATTCTTAATTAAACTAAATCCATGATTAATACCTTAATTAATTTTGGGGTGTTACATTATTCTCTAGGTGCTTCTCTTTTGGCAAGCTTTTCATTTGTGAATTCTCCATCCCATTCTTCTTAGGACCATAACTACTTAGTTTGTGTAAACTTCTATCATGTGGTCACATAGACCTAGTAGGTGGTTGTATAGATCAAGTTGGAGGTTATGTAGACCTGTGTGGATTTTTTGATCATGTAGACTAGGTTGGAGATTACATAGACCTGCATAGATTATTTGGTCATGTAAACTAGGTTATAGGTCTTATGGACCTATGTATATTATTTATTTGCATAAATTGACTTAGAGGTCTTGTGGACCTATGTAGATTAGTTAGTTACATGAATTAACTTAGAGGTTTATGGATATATGTAGATTAATCAATTGCATAGATTAGGTTGGAGGTCTTGTGGACCTGCGTAGATTATTTGGTTTCATGTAGACTAGGTTGGAGGTCCTGTAGACATGCATAGATTATTTAATCAGATAGACTAAATTAGAGGTCTCATGGACCTGTATAGAATATTTACCTGCATAGATAGGGTTAGAGGTAGTGTAAACCTGCATAGATTATTTAATCACAAAGATTGGATTGGAGGTCACATAGACTTAAGTAGATTTTCTATCACGTAGGTCAAGTTAGAGGTTGCTTATACCTGTGTAGATTATTTGGTTGCATATACTAGCTTAAAGGTCATGTGGACTTGTGTAGAATATTTGGCCACATATAATAGTTGGAGGTCACATGGACATGTATAGAATATTTGGTCATGTAGACTTGGTTAATGGTCACATAGACTTGCATAAATTATTTTGTCATGTAGTCTTGTAGAAATTATTTGTTCATGTAGACTAAGTTAGAGGTCATATAGACTTGCATAAATTATTTGGTCATGTAAATCAAGTTAGAGGTCACATAGACCTGCACAAATTACTCAATCATCTACACCAAGTTGGAGTTTGCAGAGACTTACACAAATTATTTAATTGCATAAACTTGCATAAACTACGTTAAAGGTTATGTAGACTTGCATATATTATTGCTTAAGGTAGAAAAATTTTCAATTTCAAATATGCTTTTAGAAGTTCATTTTAGTGTGCCTTGCAAGCCTTTTTTAGTGCAAGGTTCTCATCTTTTTGTTTTCATTATCAGGGAATCCATATATATTGGAGTTTGTTTACATACCTTTCTATGTTTACATTTCCTTTATCATTGAGTCACAATCCTTTGTTTTTGGAATCTATTTTATACTAATTCAAACTCATATGTTTTTAGGAATTTATTTTACATACTTTGTTATGTATATGTTATCCTCGACACTGATATTTGTTTGTTTGTAATATTTGCATTTATACTAATTTGAATTTGTATATATTGTTAGGATTTTATGTTATGTACCTTGTGATGTTTATGTTACCCTTAATGCTAAGACACATTGCTTCATCGATGATATGTGTACTCATACTAATTCAAGTTTATTTAGGTTAGTGAAGTCTATACACATTCATCATTCCCTATTGGTCTTTTTAACCACTACTGAGTTCACTAGCCATTTGAGACATAGAACTTCTTTGATGAAGCTTGCATCAACTAGATTTTGTGCTTCTTATTCTGTTGTGATTCATTTTGGTTTCTTAAAAATTCTTTTTTATCTCTTTATTGGTTTCTTGCTTAGGTCCACAACTAGTTAGTGAACGAGTACTTTAAGATTGATTCCTAGCATGTTGGATGTTAACCATATGAAAACATTGATGATTTCTCTTACGATTTGCTTTAGTTCTACTGCTTCTTCTAGAGTTACCTCTTTCCCTATTTGATAGTACTTTGGTAGGTCTTGACTGACTTCAAATTTTTTGAGCTTGTTGTGAGCTTCTAGTTATAGCTCTTTTTACACTTTTCATATATAAGATTTCAACATTCAATACCTTTCTTATTTTTCTCGGAAGCTTATCTAGTTTTTTGCCTTTTATGGAGATTACCAGTAAGTCTACTAAAGAATAATTTATTTTATAGAGTAGCTTTGCTTTCTTTCTTTTTTTCGCCTTTTCATGTTAATAGGTACCTTCTTTTCCCTTTTTTTCTTGTTTGTCTCTCCTTTATTTATGATTTTTATGGTGTTTACTACATAACTGCATGCTACCTTTTGATTTTCTTAGATCATGTCTTGGCCTTGGGGGTGATGAATCTAAGTGAAAGGCTATATGGACAAATAAAAAATTTTAGCTTATTCATTTCTAGTCCTTCTAGGATTGCATCGTAGGTTGAGCATACTTGCAAAATGTTGAAAGTAGTAAAGGTTGTGACTCTATGATCTCCTTCTTCTAAAATGATAAGGAGCATTATCATGCCCTTGATTTGTAATTGAAGGACTCCAATTCTAAAGCTAGATTTGCCGATAGGTTAAAAGTCAAACTTATAAAGGCCCATATCTCTTAAGGCACTATGTTGTAATATATTTAATGTAACCCTGGTGTTGACCAAGATTCACTTGACCTTCTAATGTCCAATGATTGTAGTGATGACTATTAGGTTATCTTCATTATTGACCACGATATTGACATCTTCCTTGTAAAAGGTTATAACTTCTTATTGCCTTTATAGGGGAGCTCATGTACTTTCATTTATGACTATGACTTCACTTAAATAATTCTTTTTGTCCTTTTGGGTATGCTATGGTTAAACAAAATCATGTTGATGACTCCTATAGGAGTTGTTAAGGATTGGTTTTATAGTTGGTCATGCGTGCTTCATACTTTGTTATGTCTTTGATCATTTAGGCATTTCCAAGTATTATTTCGTTGATAATTATATTCCTTAACAATGTAATTTCATAGGTACCCCTTCTGAATGAGTTCCTCAATAGTATCTTTGAGGTTTGTACATTCTTTAGTATTATGACCCATGTCACAGAGTAATAATGACAATTCCTAAATTTGGGTTTCTTACATCGTACAACTTTTTGTTAAAGTACCTTAAAAAGTCTTCCAGGCCTTCTCTTTCTCTTTAGGACATACTTAAAAGTGTGAATGAGTCCACAGTTTGAATTTTTCTTATAGTAAATTGGGTGGGGAAATGTTTGCTAAGCTAAAAGAAGTTACAAATCAATCTGTAAGGAAGGTTGTTAAACCACATCCTTGATCCATCTTTTAGTGTGGCAAGAAACAATCTACATCTATATTTAGCCAAGATATGAGCTATATCCATTTGCAAGGCAAAATTTCAGAGATGGTGTGTAACATCCTAAAATTAATTAAGGTATTAATCATGGATTAAGCATAATTAAGAATAATTATTAGGGAATAATTGGGTAAACTATGTGAATAGAAACCTAGAGAGAAGTAAATTAATGATATGGGTTTGAGATTTAGTTGGATTAGAAACTTCATCTAGGCCCAAATTAAATTAAGTAGGCCATGGTTAGGGACTAATGGAGGCCTAATAATTTTAGGTGCAGACTTAACCTTTTAGTGTGAGACTTGGCCCAAGAGAGAGCACCTAGGGAGGGCCTAATCTGATTTAATGAGATAGAGGCCCAAGACCTAACTTATATAAGCTCTTATAATTAGCCCAACAACCTTCATGCAAACCCAAATCAAATGTCCTCTTAAAACTTAGCTTTAGGATCCTATCATACTGATACTCAGAAGCATCTTACTTTTCATTCATCATTCTTCATGGGATCCTTAAGTTCCCACTTCAGTCCCTTTTTGCTTGGGCTTTCTTTTCTTACTTTAATTATACTATGCTATCTTTTCCTCTCATATCCTGCAGTTTCTAACTATGCTCATGTTCTGCTTTTAAGTACCTTGGCAGTAGGGCATCTCACACTCCAAGTGTGGTTAACATCTATGGCAAGAGAGAGGCTATACACTGGTCCTTTCTCATTTCGTTTACATGTACTATAAGGGACTTGGGCTATGCATACTGAATCTAAACATTATCTACTAGGGATTCCTCTCTGCATATTTTTCTTATTATTCTGATACTACTGGAATCCCTTTGCATCTCTTTTCTGGTTCATCTAATTCTTTCATTAATTAGGATACCTTTCGATTATTAGGACATTTTGGTGATTGATATCATCGTTTGCTATGCACTTAAGCCACATTACTACTAGGTTGGCCAGACCTAATATCATGTAGCCTCTATTACAAGCAAACTATAATATCAAACACTAATACACGGATGCTTCATGACTGAGCTCAGAGCCACTATTGCCAGTATATTACAAGTTTCCCAACAATCTAAAGTATTCCTTTGTTACTTTTCTCTATCTGCCCTATTCTCGTAGAGTGCTCAGAGAAAATAAGATTTTTCCTCTACTTCATCCTGAGATTCCTCTATATTGCCTGATTGTTTTTACTTTGGGCATTACCATGGAAAAAAGGGCATATGTGCCAAGGACAAGTGTGTTTTCTTAAGTACTTAAGCCTATTAATTGAATATCTATTCTTAATTTATTATGTCCTTGGTTTGAACACTATCATAATTTCTCTTTTTACCCTTCTTATCCTCTTACTTAGGTAAAAGGATATTCCACTACTGGCTGTCTCTATTGCCAGTTTAAATTTCTTTATGTTCAAGAGCACCTGCCTTTTCCTGGGATTCCTCTACTTATTCACTCTCTGTAACATCAAGGCAGTCTACTTTTCGCTCATACTCTTACTTTGCTCTTAGCTAGACCATCTCTTGGTAAGGAGAATTTTATTTCATATAATCTCAGGAGTTTTATTCTATGGTGCCCTCAGCATACACTTTTCTTTGCATAATATAAGACTCGCCTTTTGAGCTAGTCTTTAATTCCCTCAAGCTTCCTTGAGGCTACTAAGGTACTAACTGTCTGTCTCAGCTTATTTCTATGTTCGAATCAAAGCTGGGCTTTTTCTCTGTTCAGCCTCTTTAATTTCATCCCCGGGAGCACAGTATACTATTTCTAAGGTTTTGCTAAACCAATCAGGAACATGTACTCTCAATGTTCGGATTCTATCTTACTGAAAACTTATGTTCTACCGGGTACTCTAATCACTCACGTGCCTTAACCCCGTATCATTCTCATATTAGGGAGCTCATTTAACTAATTATTTGACCCTTATCTATTTATCTTTCTAGGCTTAGTCTACTCATTTATTCATTACTAAAGTAATGTTTGGATTCTATCTTACTGAAAACTTATGTTCTACCGGGTACTCTAATCACTCACGTGCCTTAACCCCATATCATTCTCATATTAGGGAGCTCATTTAACTAATTATTTAACCCTGATCTATTTATCTTTCTGGGCTTAGTCTACTCATTTATTCATTACTAAAGTGAGGGTATCTTTTTTGTAGCTAGTTTCTCAACTCTTCTTTGCTTCCCTTATCATTATACTTTATGACTCAAGGGGGTCTGTCTAAGGGAATTTACTAACCACTATTAGGTGGTTTCCTCGACATCAGGATGTCTCATCTTTTCTTTCTTGATCTAGGGAGAACTTTCACTAAGCCATTCATTCACATATCTCACATAGAATGATGATACTGGTCATCTTTCCTAGGCTTTAGCTTATGGTCAGCCTAGGATAGACATCTCATCGGACTTGTAGCTTGCTAACTATCCTCATTCTTTTCTGAGTCTCTGTTATTGGGCTACTCATACTTACCTTTAAGTATTATCTATGAGGTACACCTTCTAGGCCACTAGCTATATGTTTTACTACTGGTAGTCTTATCTTACGTTATTTCGAGGCTATACTAACATTCTATCATTCAATGTCTTATAGGGTAGTATGCTAGATTAGAGTTAACGCCTTAAAGGCAGGTCTCAACAACCTTATCATCCCTATATCTTCCTTTCTCTACTTATGCTAGAGGTTCCTACTTTTTATGGGTCGTCTGACCCCTTACCAGTTCATTCCTCAAGTTGGCTTGAATATGACTAACAAGGCATTTTATACTACCATTCATCACAGTTAATTCATCATTCGTCGCGGCTAATCAGCCTCGACTTCACCCTAGTTTTCCTGTCTGAGTATTGGCCGCGGCTAATCAATGAATTGGCTGTAGCTAATGGCTTCTGATTGGCTTGCCTTTTCAGGGATTGGAATTTTATCTTTAGCTACCTACTCAAGCCTCATTGCCTCTATATCTAGCCCATCATTAAACTAGAGGGTTCTACCTCTTGCTTCATTCATGCATAACTAATTGTCATCTATAGGTTGTTAGGCTCTAGGGTGTAGCTCATAACTCAACTTCTAGCATGAGGGAATTAGCCTCTTGGGCTCTGAAACTTATTTAGACATTTAGGTGTTGTGGCTAGTGGATAATTGCTTTTCTCACTTCCCCTCTAAACTAATCCTGTGCAGCCGTAATCTCATCTTGTACTGTGCTGCATCACTACTCATCTCTACATTAGGCAGGACATCTCAGAATGGCTTGAGTATGATTACCAGGGACAATTAAGCCTCACATACTTTCTCTAGCAAGCCTCTTCCTATCAATGAGATTATTTCTCATTGTTTATATCTAGGGCTTGCCACTGATCCTGGCGAGCTATCACATCTCATCAAGCTCTAGCCGTCTGATCCCTCAACTTTGCTTAAGCTTAGCTCTGCTTAAGTTACTCTAGAGGCCACTCTTTCCTAGTATCCACTAGCTACTCTAAGACCATCATACAACTTACTCATCATGAATAAAGCCACAAACTATGCTCAAACATGTCTCATATAAGACTTTACCTATCCTATATAAGCCATTTACATAACCCTATTGCTACATCCTCAAGCTAAATCCAATCCAAGAGAGCTTGGAACTTTGCTCTAATACCAATAAATGTAACACCATAACTTTTTAGCTCATTTCATACTATCTTTAGGTCTCATATCAAGCAATTCACAAAGAGGCAAGCAAAAATAGCATTTAATAATGCATTTCTTAGCGTTATGTCGCATATAAAATTTTTCTTCGGAGTCCTGTAGGCCATATGGACTCATGTATCATATTCTCATATTTAATTACATAAATATAACTCATTTGCATCATCAAAGTGGCCTATTGCTCATGGAAAGCAAAGGGAAGCATAAAATACATATATGCATTTTCGGCCAAAATTTTCTCTATTTTGTCACAAACTTTGAAAAATCATAACTAATTATAGAAAAATAAAAATTATACATTATTGGCTATGCTAGAAAGCTACACATGTCTTATTTATGGTAAAAATATTTCTAGACCATGAAACACTATACAGAAGGTGTTTGACATTAGAAAAGGTTTAAAGGTCAGGCCGTCCATTGGTGTTGTCATAGAATTTTGCATCAAACTTCAAAAATATCCAATTAATTCCAAAACATTCTAATTCATGAAAATGATACCAATATGGAATGATTTGGATGTTAGATAGATGGAAAAAATAACTCCAGACCAGCTTAGGCACACTTATGCCTAAAAAATCAATCAAACAGTACCTGAGGTCAATTAGAGCTCTTGATACTGGACAAAATCTTAAAAAATTCATATCTCCCTCTTTAGACTCCCAAATGGGGTGTTTCTAGTTGTCACAAGTCACTGGAAATATCTAATTTCTTTGTATAAAATTTTGTGGCAATTGGACATCATTTGGGCCCTGTGTGACAGATTTCATTTTCGGACTTGAGTGAACAGTGACATAACCAAAATCAGAATTTTTTCCAACTTTGAAAATTCATCAAATATTCTCTAGAACTCCAAAAATTATGTTCTTTGTCTTTCCAAAAAGCTCTTAACAAGTTCTAATTTCATGCTAAATTCAGATCAAGAAAAGCTCATTTGGATAAAAAGTGACATAGAGTTCCAACATGGTCAATTTTGGCTCCATATAGGATACCAAAATATCCAAATGGCTTTCCTTGGGGTTTGGCATCTCTTGGGCAAGTCTAAAAGCATAAATAAGACTTTTGTGAGCTGCGCAAATGGTCCCAAACTCCATGCATCTCATTTTGGCTATTCCACTTCCATTCATACATGAAATTCCATAATGCAAAATTGCCATTACATGACTAAAATGAGTATTTCCATCCATATAACCCTAGCTCTCATTTATACACAGTACATTAACATAATTATACATGCTCATAACATCATAGGTCATATACAACTAGAGATTTCATCAATTGCTATCCATAAGGCCTTAAAGTAGCAATTTCAAGACACTTTGATTCATGCTCTCATCTTCAAGGTGGTTGGTTTCCATTACTTTACTCTTTTGGTCCACCTAGCATGTTAGAATATTGGAAGGAGGGGATGAGATTCAAAGAATCTCAATAGCTCATCTCCCATTCAATCATGCATAAAGCATGCAAAACAAGTCTCATAAATGCATGCATGGCATATGGACATGTGCAATCATTCAAGAAGCATTCTTAGCATTTGAAAAAGCCATACATAACATGCATAGGCTTGCCAAGCAAGTGGATTGGCCTCACCCATTTACTTATGGATTTTGAACTTGCCTCACCCATTCTTTAAGAGGTTCTTGGACTCAACCTCAATTTTGGGAGACTCTTTACTTTGTCTCAACCAATCTTAAGGGTTCTTGGCTCATCCTCACTATGGCTAAGGGTTCTTGGCCTCACCATACTCAAGCAAACCAAAACAAATATCATAAACATCATTTGGAAAACATAATGCATCATCATGGTACCATGGAGTAAGAGCTCATGCTAGAACATTTTTCATAGCTCGAAATACACATACACACATTCAAAGACAAGTAAAGTAAACAATCATGCATGAGAGAAGGTAGATAGAGCTACCTTGCTAGCATTTGTACACTTTTCCCTTAAGCCTTGAATCTTTTCCCTTGACCTCACACTCCCAAGAAGGTATAAATCACTTCTCTTGGCCTAGACACATTATATGCAAGTTAATTATACTCTTGAATTGAATTCTAAGGCCACACAATCACTAGAAAAGCTAGGTGACTCATAAGGCTCTTTTATGGTTCCATAGTGCACTTAATAAAGCAACCTTTGGGAAGCATCATTTTGGCTCCATTTTCTCCATTTATTTATGATTCTTGACTCCATTTAAACCTCCTAGAGTCATCACACAATCAATTCTAGGAGCCTAGCTAGGTGTTACTTCCTCAAGCCATATTATGGAACATATAAACCCATTTTACTATCTATGCTTTCTAAAATTTTTCCAAGGCTTCCTCTCATATTCTCCCATTACACATGATGCAAAACTAAGCTTAGAAGGAATTAAAACACTCCCTAGATGCATAAACTCTTCTTGGTCGAAGCTATGCTTCCATATGGCATCAATGGAGTTATTTTAATTTCTTTTATGGGAGAAGCATGTGAGAGGCTCTTTTGGTGTCTTAGGAACTCATATATACTCTTAGATAACTTAAATTACTACTAAAAAGCTTCATCTTAGCCTAGGTGTAACCAAATCCCTAAATTTTATAACTTGCATTCTAAAGCTCCCTTTTCAATTCTAGTTGTATATTCTTAATCCTCACACTCCATAACCTTTGGTTCCATCAAGAACACATAAAGAAAAACTCTCCTCCTCACTTTCTCTCTCTAGGCCGAAGCTTAAATGGCTTAGAAACACAAAATTTTGTAAGTGTTTTAAGTAAAGTCTTACCTTAAAATGGAGCTCTCTTCGCGTAGATTATTTTTCACTGATTGATTTCTTGAAAAGAGTTCCTTTTTAGCTTAGTTTAGACTTGAATCTTCAATTTTTCAAGAAAAGAAAACCACCATTAGAAAGCTCTTAGAGAAAGGAACAAATTTCCTAACTGGCGCGAGATGAAACAGGGCCGTTTACTTACCTAAACGGAAGCTTAAACTTTTTCTCTCTCTCCCTTTTTGATGTCACACCATTGCTTCCCATTTTTCTGCAAATGAAAGCTTAGAGAAGGTGATGAGGTGTAATCTTACTTAAGAAGCCTCTTTTATAATTTTTCAAAATGATCATTTTGCCCCTACGCGCTTGTGTGCTCCGTTTAGGCTTATTTTAACTCCTTTTTGAGAACCTTCTTTTCCATTATAAAATTTAGGTTCCCAATTACATAAAATACTTTTGGAATTACTCAAATCAGAGCTAAAACCTTTCCAAATGAATCCATCAAAGTTTGGACACACCGACATTAAAAAACATCCACCAGAAGGGGCTTTAGCTGTCCCGGGGTTTTCCATGGTTTTTAGAGCCTCTGAGAATCTTACAAACTCAAAAGTTTCATTTAAAAAGCTCTCCTATGTGAATTCCAAAAATTGCTCAAAATTATGAAAATGTCATTACATTTCATAAGTTTTTCGTAAGAAATTATTTCTTCATTCTAGCTCCATTTTTCTTTTCATTTAAGCTTGAGATTCTCATTTTTAGAAGTCTAGAATGCTTCCCAAATTTGTTAGGCCTTAACTAAATCATTTTGAGGGACTTTCTTTTGTATCTGGTGGGTTTCGTTCTTTTACAAAGAAACCGTACGTTACGTTTCTCTCGTTTTCAGAGAATTGGATGTTGCAGCGAAGGTTTCTAAACTCCACCTTTAGCCTAAAAATCTCAATTTCTCTAATGGTAATGCTTGGGAATGATATAGGAACACTTGTAGGAGGTTTTTGTGCATTGGAATTGATGGATGGATGAATCACAAACCCCTCATGATAGTACAGTTTCTCTTATGCATTCTCACATTTGTGGTTGTGTAGTTAATGACCCTAATATTATCAAGGTTCAAATTTTCCTATATTTTCATGATGCATTTAATTGTAATAACTCTAAACCTTGATCATTAAGCATTAATCGTGTATTTAACCGTAATTACTATGATTAGAAGTTAGGGGCATTACATGGTGGATATGGTTCTTTTCTTTTTTTGGTCATATTATTAGAGTTCCACAAGCTTGTATTTCCTTGATACTCTTGCCTTCAAATTTTCATCTATGAATAGGGAGTCCTTGATTCCTCATAAACTCATATCTCCAAAGTCTTTAAGTACATTGTTGTTTTGTCTTAGCATAGCCTTAAGTTCTTTGTGCCCCATTTTGAGCTTTTTCTCGCTATCTTCTTCTTTGAAATATGATTTCAGTACTATCATCGGAAGATTTAGTATTGTTATCCCCTAAGGTGTGTAGTCATCATCTAGATGAGTTTCTCGTGACTTGGTAACCAGATTGACTAAGGATCATTCCTTTGGGGCTTGCAAGGTGTTATTTATTATTCTTTCCCATTTAGGCTTATAATTTTCACCTTGGTGATGCCCTTCTTCTATGGTCGCTAACTATTGTTGTATATTCATTAGTATATGTATTATCTCTAGGTCACTAGCTTATGGATTGGCTAGGTTTCTTGTAGCATTTGAATAAATAGTCTTGTTGGTCTATGGTAGATTGCCTCCCTATGGTAAATAGCATGATTTGTTGGCATCAAATTAAAAGGATCTTTTGTTTATGCTACCTTAGTTTGGTCAGAGGGAACTATCTCATTTTGAGTTATGTGGTGGTTGCCATTTTGGAAATAATCATTAATACTTTATTGTGAGGTTATTTGTGAATTTATGAGGTATGGGCTTTACCTTATTCTCTTACGCTCAGTTCGTTATTAAGATTAGAAGAGTGACTCCTCCTAATTTGCACCATATTCTTAAGATGAAACAAAGGGAAGAAGGAGGGTCCCCTACTTAGTGCACTAAATGTTTTTGAGGCATCATAGTTTGGACAAGGAGGGATAGTAAAGAGAATGAAAGATAGTGAAGGGACAATAACTTGTATCAAATATTTAAGAAGAGAGATACAATGGCAAGATAAAGTAAAGACTATATCTCTTTAGCTTAGTAGAGTCTTATTTGCTTGTAAAGTGATGTTTCATCTAAATTAGGTCATATTGTAGAGTTCTTTATTTACAAGCTTAATGGACTATGGGCTAATAATGATGATTAGGCTAGGTTACCTAGTGAAGCTATAGAAGCCATCTGATTATGTGGCTTGCTATGCTTAAGCCATTTTAGTTAGAGTAACTTAGGCAACTTCTAGTGTTAGTTCCTTGAATGATGCTCGATGAATGGTAGTCGTTGAGTTTTATGGGTCTTCTAGAATTAGGCTACACTGATTTAGGCCAATTCGATACTTATAACTAGGAGGCCCTTATAACACTTGTGGTGCCATAAATATAACTTTCCTATGACTAACAAGGTTATCATCTTGCCTAGGATATCATAAATCTATTACTATGATGGGTGGGGTTATTTGTCTTGCCCATGGTATCTTAAATATATTATTATGATGGGTGAAGCTATTTGTCTTGCTTATGGTATCATAAATCTTTTATTATGATGGACATCATTCATTATCTTGCTCATGATATCATAAATATACTATGTAGTAATTTAGCAAGCAATAATATGTTACTATGTAGCTTTATAATCTAAAGATAATACAAACCTCTTTTACTATGCAAATTCATAATAGAAGATAATGTGAACTAGCTCCATAACTAAAGATTATTAAACTACTATATCTAAGTTAGAAATCTATTACTTATTTAGATTTCCTAGCATGGTCGGGTTGAAAGACATTATTTCATCCATTGTGATTCTTTAAAATAGAATGATAGAAAAGAAAGTAGACCCTTCCCTATTGCAACAAATGTTTCAGTTTTGATGAAATGTGGTTTGAATAAGGAAGAAAATTATAGAGAGAGTAAGGGAGAGACTAGAGTGACAATGACTTGTATTATTGATAGGCCTTAAAAAGGGATACAATGCCAAGACAAAGAGAAAAAAATGTATTTTAGGCTTAATGAGATAGAGCTAAGAATGGAATCATATGTCTATATCTAAAGAGTCTTGATTGCCTAGTCTTATTGATGGGATCTCTATGTATAAGCTTCATATGGGTAGTGTGTTGAGGATGACAGTCAAGCCAAGTTGCCAAGTAGATTTGTGGAAGCTATCTGATCAGGGTGACTTGCTATGTTTAAGTCATTGTAATTAGAGTAATTTCAATTACTTGCTATATCAGTACTTTGTATAAGGTTCAATGTGTAACATCCTCCCCTAAATAAAATTATTTAAACTAAATACAAGTAATTTAGGGTTAATTAATCAATATTAGAATTTATTCAATGTTATTTTTAGGTAAAAACTATAAGAATTTAGGAAATATGAATTTGGGGGCCATGACAAAAATTTATTAAGACTATTAGAAATTTAATATGAATTTTTAAGGACTGTTTTAGGAGTTGTTTAAAGATAATACTAATTTATCAAATGATAAATAATTAAGTCATAAATACTTAGGAGATAAGTTTTTACAAATTCCCTAGATTGAACTCTAAAAATGAAAGAAAATTATTTGAAAAATAAAAATATTTAGGTGGAATTTTGATGTGAAAATATAATTATTAAAAGTTTAGAGTTTTAAAAGTGTAATTTTAATGGGGATCAAAATGCATTTTTGGTTCAAAATATGATCTTTCTCGAGGTCAAAATGCAATATTTCCTTGGAGAAAATTGTTGTAGAATGATCAAACCAAGCAATTGGAATTTATGAAATGCTACTCCTAATGACTAGAACTAATTTTTATACCTAATATTGAACAAATGAGTATCATTTTATTTGATATCATGTATGGTTCAAATTTTTTTTTTTTACTTCTTCAGGAAACTAGAAATGTGGAGAGAGATGAGAGACTTAGCAACCATAAATATACTTTTTCTTTCTTTCTTCCTATACATACACACACATATATATATATATATATCACATCCTCTTAACTCCATTTCTTGGCACCATTATCAATTGAGAGCTGAGAGTGAGAGCATGAGACTAAAGGAAGGAAAAGAAGAAGAGAAATGAGAAGGAGAAAGGAAGAATTCAAATTTAAGAGAATTTAGGGTAAGACACTCTTATCTGACTAAGAATTAGTTCTCTTCCCTCTCTTCATATACTCCATCCTCTTTTCATCCCTCTCATCTTAAGGTTCTTAAAGGTTGTAAGGGTTTAAGATGACTTTGTTGGTGGAATTGATGAGTTTAAGTCACTTATTAATGTGTTTTTAATGATCGGTGATTGTTGTATTCAAGTGGGTTTGTTGAAAAATGGAAGAAAATAGTATTTTTGAACTATGAACAGTAGCCTTTTTTTTTGGATAAGGACCTTAAGCATGGCTTGGTTGTGTGACTTTATATGGCCCATGCTCATCTAGGTTCATTCCTAGTAGGAGCATGGCCCACCCATATAAAGTTACACAAGTTATGTTAAGATAAAACCACATAGGCCATGTGTTACCACCCAGCTCATAGGTAAAGAGTTACACAGCCCACCCTGAGTAATATGTTCTATACTTAGAGGTCTTAATAAGAATGTGTATTGTGATTTGTAATACATGTTTGATTTATTCTTGGTACATGGTGTAATATCCGGTTTTCATTAAACAATGAAAACATGTATGTTTTCAAAGCAAGTCCCTTGAAATTAATTAGTTAAGGTCCTAAAAAATTTAAGTAGCATTCTAGACTCCTAAAAATGAGAATCCCAAGCTCAGATAAAAAGAAAAACGGAGCTAGAATGAAGAAACAAAATTTGATGAAAGACTTATGAAACATAATGGCATTTTCGTAATTTTGAGCAAAATTTGGAATTCACATAGGAGAACTTTTTAAATAAAATTTTTGAGTTCTTTGGGGCTTTCAGAGGCCTTGAAAACCATAGAAAGCCTAGGACCATTAAAACCCTTCCAGTAGACATTTTTTAACGTCGTGTACTTGAACTTTGACGGGTCTGTTTGGGAAGATTTTAGCTCTGATTTGAGTGATTCCAAAGGTATTTTACTAAATTGGGAACCTAAATTTTATAATGGAAAAGAAAGTTCTAAAAAAGGAGTTAAAATGAACTGAAAACAAAAATGCCAAAACGGAAGGGCAAAATTAGAATTTTTGAAAAGTCTTCCTTCCTCCCACCTATCTATATAGGGCGCCCCATATCTCCACTCACTTAGCCACTTATGTTTCTGCCCTAAACTAGAGAAAAACCCTAAGGAGAGAGGTGCACAAGAGGGAGAGGAAGAGAAGGAGAAATCAAAGACAAAAGGTATGGATTTTTAGTTATTTTTCATGCTCTTTCTTTAGAAAACCTCTTCTCTTCCATTTCCCTTTATTTCCTATGATTATATTGAAGTTTATAGATTTGTTTTGAGGGAAGAATAGAGGGGAAATTTCAAAATTAAGGTGAGGAAGCCAAGGAAAGTTAAGAACAAGCAAGAAGAACTAAGGAAATCAAGGTATTTTGCTATCTTTTCACTTGATCTTCTTCCTCCCTTCTCTTGTGAGTATTTTGACCTACATATGGCCAGACCTAGGGAGTTGAGTTTTCAACTAAACCAAGGTTAAATCTTAGGAATTTAAGGGAGAAGAATAAGAATATCAAAGAAAATAAAAAAAAAACTACGTAAATTCAAGATAGCAAATATGGGGTTTTAAGTGTTTCTTGTAAAATTTGATTTGATACCTTAATTCCTATGCCTAAATAAGTGTTTGAATGAACTCCTAAGATCCCTAGAAGTCTCCCCATGTGCATCTTCCATCAAGAAAACAAAGCAAAATCCATGGATGCCAAAGAGGGAGCTAGTCTCGGCCTATGAGGGTTAGGACATGTAGGGAGAGTTTTAAATTTTTCCAAACCCATTTTTGAATCATATATGATGAGTGAAGATGAGGAAAAGCCTTGGAAAAAATTTAGAAGCCATAGAAAGTGAGTTAGCTTTATATGTTCCATAATATTACCTAAAGAAGTAACATGTAGTTAGGCTCTTTATTTTAATTGTGTGATGACTCCAAGAGGCTTAAAAGGAGTCAAGAATCATAAGTGAAAGGAAATAATGGAGCCTAGAACTTTTTTTATGGGTGTTGCTTCATTAGGTTCATTCTTGGAACCATAAAGGGGTTAATAGACCAAGTTAGTGTTTAAGGAAGATGTGTGGCCTTGGAATTAATTCCATGAATCTAATTGGCTTCCATAAATTGTGTTTAGGCCAAGAGAAACTAGTCCCACACCTTTGTGTGTGTGAGGCCAAGGAAGGGAGAGCAAATTCAAGGAGAAAAGTGTGTGGTTGCATTTAAGGTAGCTCACTCTTCCTTCTCTCATGCATGAATTTATGCTTGACTTGTCTTTAAATGTGTGTTTTAAGCTATGAAAAGTGTTCTAGCATGAGCTCTTATTCTATGGTACCATGATAATGCATTATGTTTTCAAATGATGTTTATTATGTTTGTTTGGATTTGCTTGAGTATGGAGAAGCCAAGAACCCTTAAAGTTAGTTGAGACAAAGTAAAGAGTCTCCTAAGAGTGAGGTTGACTCCTAAGAGTAAGGTTGAGTCAAAAATCTCTTAAAGAAATGGGTAAGGCAAGTCCAAAAGTCCACAAGTGAATGGGTGAGGCAAATCCACTTACTTGGCAAGCTATGTATGCTATGTATGACTTACTCACATGCCAAGATTGCTTCTTGAATGTTCATGTTATTTAATATGCCCATGCATGTAATTGTAAGACATGGTTTGCATACTTTATGTATGGTTAAAGTAGGAGATGAGCTATTGGGATTCTTTGAATCTCATTCCCTCCTCTCCAATGTTCTAACATGCTAGGTGGACTAAGTGGACAAGATAATGGAAGCCAACAACTTGAAAGATGAGAATATGACAATAAAATGCATGAATTTTGCTTTTTTAAGGCCATATGAGTGGTAAATGTTGTAATCTATTGTTGTATATGTCTTATGACCTTATGAACATGTGTAATTATGCTAATGTATCTTGTACAAATGAGAGTTTATGTTATGTGAATGTTACAATGCAACTTGAGTATGTAATGGCAAGACTAGTATTATGGAAATGTGTGTATGACATGGGGTGAGAGTGTGAGTTTCCAAATTCTAGATTTGTACACCTTTGAGACAAGTTAAAAATGTCATTTTAGTACAATTCCATGTGCTCAAGTGGCCACACAAGCTTGAGAAGCAAAATTGGACACTTTAAGGCTAGTTAAGACCATGAAAATGACCAAACGAAACCCTATGGCACAAACTAACTGTAATGTCTAGTTTTCGTTAAACGACGGAAACAGGCACATTTTCAAAGGAAGTCCCCTGAAATGAATTAGTTAAGGTCCCAAAAAATTTGAGGAACATTCTAGACTCCTAAAAATGAGAATTGTAGCCTCAGATGGAAGGAAAAAATAGAGCTAGAATGAATAAACAAATTTTGACGAAAATCCTACGAAACGTAATGACATTTTCGTAATTTTGGGCAGTTTTTGGAATTCGCACAGGGGGGCTTTTTAAACCAAAGTTTTGAGTTCTCTGGGGTTCTCAGAGGCGTTAAAAATCATGGGAAGCCCTGGGACAGTTAAATCCCTTCCGGTGAACGTTTTCTAATGTCAGTGTGTCCAAACTTTGATGGATATATTTAGAAAGGTTTTAGCTCTGATTTGAGTGATTCCAAATGCATTTTTCCTAATTGGGAACCTAAATTTTATAATGGAAAAGACGGTTCTAAAAAAGGAGCTAAAACAAAGGAGAAACGAAAATGCAACGTATGAAGGGCAAAATTAGAATTTTTGAAAAAGTCACTTTTCCCTACCTATATATAGGTGGTGCCCCACTTTCCTCCCCATTTGGAATCAAAAAATTTTGCATAATTTCAGAAGGGAGAGCTAGGGTTTTGGGCACACCAAGAGAGAAGGAGAAGAAGAAATTCCAAGCTTGAGGTATGTTTTTATGGTTGTTTTCCATGCTTTTCTCCATCTCCACCACCTCTCCTTCATTCTCCTTTCTTTCCTTGGATTAAAATGAGGTTTATAAATCTGATTCAAGGGAGATATTCAAGGAAAAGTTCGGATTTGAAGAGAAGAGCTTGGAGAAATCAAGATTGAAGCCAAACTAAGCAAGGAAACAAGGTAAAAATGCATCCTATAGTTGATACCTTTCATCACAATTCTTCTCCATTTCGACCTACACTAAGAACCCTAGGAGGATCTGATTTCCAACCCCAACCAAGCATGAACCTTAGGTATTTGATGGAGAAGAACAAGAATATGCAAAGAAAACAACAAAATAGGCATTAGGATTCAAGATGCAAAATCTAAGGTTTCTAGTGCACCTTTCAAATTCTGAACTTATGTGATGCTTCCTAAGTTTAATTAAGAGTACAAATGAGTTCTTGAGACACCTAAGATACTCCCCACAAGCTTCCTCCTTCAAGAAAACAAAGAAAACTCCATGTGGCCAAATTGATGCTTATGTCTCGACTAAGAGGGGATCTTGTAGGTGGGGGGAGTTTTAAATTTTTCTAAGGCCATTCTTAAGTCATATTTGATGAATGAAAATGAAGGGAGACCCTGGAAAAAATGTAGAACTCATAGAAAGTGATTTGGTGTCTTAGATTCCATATTATGACCTAAAGAAGCAACATGGTGATAGGCCTTTTGTTTTGATGATGTGATGACTCCAAGAGGCTTAAAAGGAGTCAAGAATCGTATTTGAAAGGAAAGAATGAGGCCTAGAAATCATTTGAAGGCTATTGCTTTAATAAGTGCCTTTATGGACTATAATGAGGGTTATAGAGCAATCTAGGGTTTAAGCAAATTATGTAGCCTTAGAATATGTTTCATGAACCTAATTAGCTCCTATAAATTATATCTAGGCCAAGAGAAACCATCTCCACCAATTTGTAGGTGTGTGGTTGAAAGAGGAGGCTTGAAAGCTAAGGAAAAAGTGTGTGAGTGTACACAAGGTAGCTCTCTCCACCTTATCTCATGCATGGATGTGTGTTTAGTTTATTTTAGAATGTATGTATGTGTGTTTTCCAGCTATGAAAAGTATGCTAGGATGCCTTTATATGCCATGATTCTTGATGCCATATTATGTTTCTAAATGAGTACATGATGTTTGTTTGAGTTTGCTTGAGTATGGAGAGGCTAAGAACTCTTCCCTTTGGTGAGGATGAGCCAAGAACCCTTGAGCTTGGTTGAGACAAAGTAAAGAGTCTCCCAAAAGCAAAATGGGCTCCCAAGAGTATGGTTGAGTCTAAAGTGCTTAAAGAATGGGTGAGGCAAGTCCAAAATCTATGAGGAGAAGTGTGAGGCCAATCCAAGCACTTGGTGAACTCTTGAATGTCTTGTATGAGTGATTCCAAGCTTGTATTAAAAATGTCTATGATTTCTATTTTCTCCATGCATGCATTTGTAAAGCTTGCTTTGCACATATTATGCATGATTGAATGGGAGATGAGCTATTGGGATTCTTTGAATCTTATCCCCTCCTCTCTAATGATCTAACATGCTAGGTGGACCAAGTAACTATGGTGAAGGGAGCCAACAACAATGAAGAGGAAAGATTGACAAGCTTATACCTTGTCATGTCCATGTTGGAATCATAATGATGGTTCATGATGTATATGATGTTGTAAATGTATTATGAACCTTGAGACATGTATAAATATGCTATTATGTGATGTTTATAACTATGGATATGATGTATGAATTCTAGAATACAATTTGAGTTTGTAATGTCCAAATATGCAAAATGGAAGTATGATGTAAATGTGCATAAATGTGAATTGAATGGCCAAAATGAGATGCATGAGATTTGGTGTAACACCATCATTTCTAACTTATATCCATCATCCCTTACATGCTCATGTGAGATATAGTAAGAATAAAGTGAGAAATTCCATTGACTTAATACACTTTCTTGCGTTGCATCATGGTTAAAAATTCATTTTGGTGTCACATGGACCGTGTGAGCTCATGCTATGCATTCTCATATTTAATTTCACCATTATAACTCATTTGTTTCATAAAAACATGCTTTCAACCCATGGAAACCAAAAAGGGACATGGGACATGAGTATTCATTCTCGGCCAGACTTGGCCCCATTTCTGGGCAAACTTTGAAAAATCATAACTAAATCTAAAAAAATCAAAAACATGTAATCTTGGCTATTATGGAAATATTAGGATGTCTAATTCATGGTAAAAATATGTACAAGTGATAATATCTTACACACAGGACGTTTGACATGCGAATTGTTCTAGAGGTCGGATTAGGTCCTAATGCTATTACAGTTTACTGATATGAATTTCAAAAATGTCCAACTAATTCCACAAAAATAAAATACATGAAAATGATATAATATGGAAATTTGTGGATGTTAACTAGAGAGGAAAAATATTTCCAGATCAGTTCATCAAGCCCAGATCTCAGAATTCAATGGAACAATGCTTCTGGTCAGGCAAGGCTACTAATACGGGACATAAAATTCAAAAATTCATATCTCCCTCTCTAGACTACAAATGAGGTGATTCTAGTTGCTACAAGTCACTGTGAATATCTAGTTTCTTTCTATAAAATTTTGTAGCCATTGGACCACGTTTGCCCCTCAGATGACACAATTACACAACTGACCAAATGAACAGTACTGGTGCAAATCTAAAATTCTGATACCAACTTTGAAAAATCATAGAAAATTTCATGGACCTCCAAATGACCTAATCTTTGGCTTCCTAGAAAGCTCTAGGTAAGATCTAGTCACATGCCAAATTTCAAGACAAGAAGAGGTCATTTGGTTTGACTTTGACATAAGGGGGAAAAGTGTCAATTTCTTTGTTAAAAGAGGTCTCCAAGGGTTTAAATTTGCTTCTCCTACTCCTAAGGCTCTATGAACACGTGGGAAAGCATCAACATAGGCTATCAAATATGGCTCAAATGTCTAACAACCCAGATTTACAAAACTCACTCTCCTACACCAAAACATACACCATGTACATAATGCCAAGATCTTGCTATTCATACCAAAAACTTGCTACATCATGCACTATAGTTCTAATTCTCATACATATATAATAAGTACATCCATTTACAAGTATTCATAAGTGCATACACCATGTACATCATTAGATTACATCTCTTGACAACAAAGGGGTGACAAAATGACTATTTCACAAATCCTTTGCCAATTTCCCTATCTTCAAGCTTGGTGGCTCCCATGTCTTTGTTCACTTGGTCCACCTAGTATATTAGGATATTGGAGAGTAGGAGATGAGATTCAAAGAATCCCAATAGTTCATCTCCCATTCAATCATATATATTATGTTCAAAGCAAGCTTTTCAAATGCATGTATGGAAAAGTAGAAGTCATGGACATTTTAAAAGCAACCGTGGCATATGAATCAAGCATACAAGACATTCAAGGGTTCGCCAAGTGTTTGGATTGGCCTCACACTTCTCCTTATGGATTTTGGACTTACCTCACCCACTCTTGAGCACTTTGGACTCAACCATACTCTTGGGAGTCCACATTACTTTTGGGAGACCCTTTGCTTTGTCTCAACCAGGTTTGAGGGTTCTTGGCTCATCCTTATCTAAGGGAAGAGTTCTTGGCCTTTCCACACTCAAGCAAAGTCATACAAACATCATGGATTCATTTAACACATAACATAGCATCAAGGATCATGACATGTAAAGGCATGCTAGCATACTTTTCATAGCTTGAAAATACACATACACACATTCTAAAACAAGCTAAACACATATCCATGCATGAGAGAAGGGGGAGAGAGCTACTTTATAGGCTAACACAAGCCTTCCCTTTGAATTTGTCTTCTCCCTTCTTGATTTCATAATCACAACTAGATGGAAGTGCTTCTCTTGAGCCTAGACACACAACGGCATGGAATTACTCTCTCATAACTCAACACTTATTCACAAAGCTAGGGGTTTCTTTATAGCAAACCCTACCAAGCATATAAGAAACTAGGGGTTCTTTCTCTCTCTAGAAGTTCACCAACTCTTCCTCTCTCATATGTTCTCAAGTTGGTAGAACCAACATACTTAGGGAAAACAAAGAAGTAACCTTGTTCAATAGTGGTTTTCCACTTTCCCTCTTCTGAACTAAGTCCAAAACATAGCTAATTCAACATCCAAAACCATAGCAAGAAAGGGCAAAGAGAGAAGAACAAAACTCTAAGAAGAAAAGCTATGGAGATCTTAAGTTATGCTTACCTTTTTCTTGTTCTCCTTCCTTCTTTCAGCCTCTCTCTCTCTCCTCAGCACTTTTCTCTACCTTGGATGAAGCCTAAGTCTGTTAAAAGGAAAAGGAATGAATTGGGATACTTTAAGAAGTCAAATTCTCTTTTTTCATGCTTTTCTGGACTAACCTTCGCTATAGCGAAGAACAACCCTCGCTACGGCGAGCATGTATCAGTCCCAAACCCCTGTTTTTACTACAGCGCGCACTATGACGAGCAGCTCCTTGGTTTTTGTATGGGATGCCCGCACTCGCTATAGCTAGAAGCATTCTCGCTATAGCGAATAGGTACATTCATTATAGCTAGGCCATTTCTCTCTATAGCTAGCAGCTTAGAAAATTTCAAGACTTCAAAAATTTTTCAGCTTCTTCTTTTCTTCTTCTTTTTTTTCTTTGTTTTTGTTGGTTGTTACATTTGGGACCATTTGGGTAGCTCACACAAGTCTCAAATGTACTTTTAGACTTGCCCAAGGTGCCACAGCCAAGGGAAGGCCATTTGGCAAATTTGGTACCTCATATAGACCCAAATTTGACCATAATGGAATCCTATGTCACTTTTTAGCCAAGTGAGCTAGTCTTGATCTGAGATTTGGCATACAATTAGGTCTCATTGAGAGCTTTCTGGGAATTAAAGATCATAATTTTTGGAGGTCTACAGAATATTTAATGATTTTTCAAAGTTGATAATTTTTATGGTTTCTGGTTTGCTGCACTATTCATTTGGTCCGAAATTATTTTCTATCACATAAGGTTCAAATGATGTCCAATTACCATAAAATTTTATACAGAGAAATTAGATGATTGTAGTGACTTGTGCCAACTAGAAACACCTCATTTGGAGGTCTAGAGATAGAGATATGAATTTTTGAAATTTCTGTCCAGTATCAATAATTTTGCCCGACTAGAAGTACTGTTCCATTAAATTTCGAGGTCTGGACTTGATGAACTGATCTAGAGATATTTTTTCTCTCTAGTTAACATCCACAGCTTTCCAGATTAGTATCATTTGCATGGATGGTATCATTTATGGTATGAATTGGACATTTTTAAAGTTTTCTACAGAATTCTGCTACACTTCCAGAATTCAGTCGGACCTTTGGACTGTTTTGGGTGTCAAAAGTCCTCTGTAATGAATGTTATGATCTGGGCATATTTTTAGTGTAAAGTAGACATCCAAAGCTTTCTAGAATAACCAAGATTGCATGATTTCAATTTTCTTAGATCTAGTTATGATTTTTCAAAGTTTGCCCAGAAAAGAGGCCAATTCTGGCCAAGCATGAAACCCCATATTCCACCCTCCAATTCGGTTTCCATGAGTTGTAGGCATGTTTTTGTGATGCAAATGAGTTGTAATGATGTAATTAAATATGAGGATATATAGTATGAGCTCACACGATCCATGTGATACCAACTGAAATTTTTTATCATGACACAACGCAAGAAAGTGTATTATTTTTAATAGGATTTCTCACTTCCTTCTTACTATATATCACATGAACATGTAAATGATGATGGATATGAGCTAGAAATTATGACGTTACACTAACCAAATGGATGAATTTGCCCATGAAATTTAGCACACATGTAGATCTTATACAAGTTTTTTGGAAACTAAAGTTCAGAAAATTTGGAGGTCTAAAAAATTAATTATGAATTTTTAAAGTTGGAATTTTTCTACTATTCTAGTGCATGTATAGTTCATATGGTCAATTTTGTTTTTTGTGTCATCTGATGGCCAAATGGTGTCCAATGCTTATGAAATTTTACAGGCATAAATTAGAGGTTATAAGATTTATGTGGCCATAAAGATCACCTCATTTGGAGGTTTGAGTAGAGAGTTATGAATTGTTGAAGTTTAATGTCAATACCAATAACACCACTAGACCTCTAGTACTATTCCATCATAATTTAGTCCCTTAATGAACTTGGCATGGGCTGGAAATATTTTTCCCTTAAATTTAACATCTTTAGCTTTTCATATTGCCTAATTTTCATGATTTTTATTTTTGTAAAATTAGTTATAAATTTCCAAAGTTTATGACAGTATCCTGTGATAGTAGCCCAGGTAGCTGAGACCTTGAGTGCTTTTTGAATGTCAAAAGTCTTCTACTTAATGTTTCATGACCTAGAAATATTTTTATCATGAAGTAGACATCTGAAGATTTCCATAATGGTAAAGAATGCATGATTTTGATTTTTCTAGAATTAGTTATGATTTTTCAACATTTGTGACAAAAAAGGAAAAATTCTGGGTGAGGCTACAACTATGAATTTTGTGTATTTCTTGCACTTGCCCGAGTTCTAGGCCACTTTTGATGATGAAATTGAGTTGTATCTATGTAATTATATATGAGAATATGATACACAAGCTCACATGGTCTACAAGACACTGAATGAAAAATTCATACGCTACGTAATGCAAAAATACTCATTATTTTAATGCCAATTTTCTTACTCCTTCATGAAATTCATGACATAAGACATGGAGATAGCATGAGATAGGCTAGAAATTTATGGTGTTACATTTATTATCTAGACTGATGACTCTAATGGTTGTATTTAGCATGTTCATGACTTGGGCATTGATGATGAGTTTAAAATTATATGATACCTTTAGTATCCAGGATATATAATTTTCACAAGGATGATATCCACTAGCTTCTAATATGAGATGGTATTTTTAGCTTCTCTTTGGAGATGATATATTCAGCTTCTCATAAGAAATGATTTTAGCTTATCATATGTGATGGTTAGCTTCTCTTTAGAGATAGTTATGGAACAATAGATTTATGTGTTTTATGGATCCATTCTGAGGGATTCCCTAAATAGAATGTTGTCAATCTAGTTTCTTATTATTTGATGATTATAGATTATACTAATGGAATTTTCATGATATATAGATATGAATGGACTAAGGTAGTAATTTTTCCTTAATAATGTTGAAAACCTAGTTTGACATTAAGTGGTAATAACACTTGACTTAGTACATATGGAAATCTTGTTATGCTAGCATTTTTAAAAATGGATTAACTATGTTTCCTTAGAATGAAGTGGAGAATTGCATATGAATGCTCTAGCCTATTGAAAATATATAATGATGTGTTGTACCATGAATGTATATGCATATGATTTTGCACTTTATGATGTGCTTATGATGTAAAAGCTATGTTATAATTAGGATAAGTTACTCTTAAGTAGCCAAATCATATGTTCATGTGATGTAATAGAGTTGTTTACCATGTTTGGTTGTATGCTTTGTGTGCTAACATATTGCTAGCTATGTCTCAAATAGATAAGGAAAATGAAAATTGCTTTTTACACATGCGGTAGCTAAACCTTTAGTAGTGTCATAACTAGTTTTACTAATTTTCATCTTATACATTTAAGCTCAACATTACAATAAATCATTGATTAAAAGAATTGAATGGCAGAAGATATTTGAGAATGTTTCTTTCTTTTCATAAAACTGATAAACTTGGTAGGATAGCACTTCTTTTCTATTACATAGGAAAATAAGTTCGATCAGAGTCAACATCTAAAAAGGCTATCTTAAACAATCTCAACTTACTTTTGTGGACTAAAATAATCGCTTAAGATGATATAAATCGAGTTATAAAATTTCAACAATTCATGACCACTCATGATATGTGGATTACATAGAATACAATCAAATCATATCATAATCATCTCAAATTAGGATTTGTCACTTTATGAACATTAGACTATATTGCTTAAATATAACTTCCATAACTCTTATCATACTAGATACTAATTATACAATATACAATACAACACTTAAATTTCCAATACATCACAATCACATTAGGGATCTCTTGTTACACATTTTATTAATGTGGATGTATCATTACAAGATTAAATAACAAGATCTATCCTCTTCTTCTAATTAACTACTCCTCTAGGCATCTTTGCTTTCATTTGGTACTTTGCTTTTCTTTACCTAGAAGATAAAGAATGTTCCAAATCTCTTACTTTGCCTCTTACCTTGTTTGTCTTCTCCACTTGTCATTTTTATTTGGTCTTTACTAGCTTAATGTGCCACTTTATGGTCTTCTTGCCCAAAGACCACTCTAGCCATCTCAACATGCCTAGTTTTACGTGATTCCTTACCTTGATTCTTTTCCTCTACTTTATTCTCCAAGAAGAGCTTCTTTCTCCCTATGAACAGCTTTGACTTCCATCCTTTCAAGAAGCTAATTTGGCTTCCTTTCCTTTCTCTCTCCTATCTCTTTTCACACCATTCATGGCTACTGAAATGGGTTGCATAAAGTTAGTTGGAAGAAGGAGAATAAGATAGCATGCTTATATGGAAAAAATCTAAGATATTTATAACAATTTTAAGAATGACCATTATGTCATTTGCTTTAATTCCACTATTTGAGCTCGTTTCTCATTCTTTTTGGAAACCAACTACTTCACACTAAATTTGAGACTTCTTCTTCATTAAAAATACTTGTTTGGAAGTTATAGAAATTTAAAATAGTCTAAAAAAGTTTGGCCAAAATTATTGCTATTAGGTATCCTAATTTGTAAAGTGTCAGGGATTTAACTGAATTAACCTCATTTGGTTAATCTGCTAATCTTATCTTATCATCATGTGATTATATATACATGTTTCTTATATTAATTCTCATATTATCTAAATTTTTGACTTTTCCTGCTTTATAGTACTATCACTATTTGCCTGCTTTTACACTATTTAAGGATCTTGGCCAAACTAGGGCCTTTTTGTTAAACTTTGCATGCTCTTTTATCTTAGACTAATAGGAATTATCCTTTTCTCCATTTATTTTTCATTTAAAATAAAACCTTAGCTTTTTGTACCATTTTGGTTAAAATTACGATTTTGCCACTATATTTGTTTTGCTTTGGTTTTGATCCAAAAACTCAATCCTTTTAGATAACTGTGAGGCATAGGATATTTTAAGATTTCTTTGGGCTAATATAATTATTCTCTAGGCACACAATAACTCAAAATAGCTTAAAACATTTTAATTATGATTTTACTACTAATTTTCTCATTTTACGTGCCATTAAGTCCACAAGTAATTCTAGTTGAACCATCACAACTATTTAAGTCCACAAGTAATTTTAGTTATCAATTAAGAATCTTTGATACATGTTACCACTGATTTCAACTCACAAAAACCTCATATAAAGACTCCCAAGTCAATACATAATATTAACATAGTGAAATTCAAGGTTTCTAAGTCAAAAATAAGAGTTTGGGAACCTTTGCCACAACTTGGACCTTCCCCACCGTGGCTAAGTTGGCTACTGTAACTTAAAATTGAAATTTCACACCTTGCACTATGGCTTGGATTTTTCATGTGTATGGCAGATGTAAAGTCCCGCATCGGATGGAATGGTCCTGGGAACGCCCATATAAGTGGGGAGAATTCTCCCCCTCACAAGCGCGCTTTTCCCGTGAGCTAAGCGGGAAGGGACAAACCCCAATAAATCAAGAAGGCAAGGTCAACGGCCCACAAACCGGGAAGGAAGGGACAATACTCGTGAGGGCTCTGTATGTGTTGGTATCAGAGCTGGTCGTTCGCATGTGCAATTCGAGGACGGGTTGGCCCCAAGGGGGGTAGAATGTAAAGTCGTACATCAGATGGAATGGTCCCGAGAATGGCCCATATAAGTGGGGAGAATCCTCCCCCTCACGAGCGCGCTTTTCCAGTGAGCTAAGTGGGAAGGGACAAACCCCAACGAACCGGGAAGGCAGGGTCAACGACCCATGAACTAGGAAGGAAAGGATAATACTCGTGAGGCCTCTGTATGTGTATAAATGTAACACCATCATTTCTAACTCATACCCATCATCCCTTACATGCTCATGTGAGATAGAGTAAGAACAAAGTGAGAACTTCCACTGGATTCATACACTTTCTTGCATTACGACATGGTTAAAAATTTATTTTGGTGTCACATGGACTGTGTGAGCTCATGCTATGCATTCTCATATTTAATTGCACCATTACAACTCATTTGTAACATAAAAACTTGCTTTCAACTCATGGAAACCAAAAAGAGATAGGGAACATGTATCTCCATTTTCAGCCAGACTTGGCCCCATTTCTGGGCAAAGTTTGGAAAATCATAACTAAATCTAGAAAAATTGAAAACATGTAATCTTGATCATTATGAAAGCTTGGGATGTCTACTAGATATAAAAAATATGTAAAAGTTATAACATCCCACACACAGGACGTTTGACACATGAATTGGTCTAGAGGTCGGACTGGGTCCTGATGCTGTCATAATTTACTGATATGAACTTCAAAAATGTCCAACTAATTCCACAAAACTCCCATACATGCAAATGATACCAATATGGAAAGCTGCAGACGTTAAATAAGGGAAAAATATCTCAAAATCCGTTCATGAAGCCAAGCTCTTAGAAATCGATGGAACAATACTTCTGGTCAGGCAAGATGACTGATACTGGGCAGAAATTTTGAATATTCATATCTCCCTCTCTAGACCTTCAAATGAGGTGCTTCTAGTTGTTACAAGTCACTCTGGATGTCTAGTTTATTTTTATAAAATTTCGTAGCCATTGGACCACGTTTTCCCCTCAGATGACACAATTACACAACTGACTAAATGAACAGTGCTGGTGCAAATCCGAAATTCTGATACCAATTTTGAAAAATCATAGAAAATTCCACGGACCTCCAAATTACCTAATCTTTGGCTGCTCAAAAAAATCTAGGCAAGATCTAGTCACATGCAAAATTTCAAGGCAAGAAGAGGTTATTTGGTCAGACTTTGACATAAGGGGGCAAAGTGTCAATTTCCTTTGTTAAAAGAGGGCTCCAAAGGTTCACATTTGCTTCTCCTACTCCTAAGGTTCTATGAGCACGTGGGAAAACATCAACATAGGCTATCAAACATGGCTCAAATATCTAACAACCCAGATTTGTAAAACTTACTCTCCCACACCAAAACATATACCATGTACATAATGCTAAAATCTTGCTATTCATACCAAAAACTTGCTACATCATGCACTATAGTTCTAATTCTAATACATATGCATTATGTACATCCATTTACAAGTATTCATAAGTGCCTACAATATGTACATCATTAGATTACATCTCTTAACAAAAAAATGGTAACAGGAGGACTATTTCACGAATCCCTTGTCGATTTCCTAGCTTCAAGCTTGGTGGCTCCCATGTCTTTGTTCACTTGGTCCACCTAGCATGTTAGGATAGTGGAGAGAAGGGGATGAGATTCAAAGAATTCCAATAGCTCATCTCTCATTCAATCATACATATTATGTGCAAAGCAAGCTTTTCAAATGCATGCATGAAAAAATAGAAGTCATGGACACTTTAAAATTAACCTTGGCATGTGAATTAAGCATACAAGACATTCAAGGGTTCACCAAGTGTTTGGATTGGCTTCACACTTCTCCTTTTGGATTTTGGACTTGCCTCACCCACTCTTGAGTACTTTGGACTTAACCATAGTCTTGGAAATCTACATTGCTTTTGGGAGACCCTTTGCTTTGTCTCGACCAAGCTCAAGGGTTCTTGGCTCATCCTCACCCAAGAGAAGAGTTCTTGGTCTTTCCACACTTAAGCAAACTCATACAAATATCATGGATTCATTTAACAAATAACATAGCATCAAGGTTCATGACATGTAAAGGCATGCTAACATACTTTTCATAGCTTGAAAATACACATACACACATTCTAAAATAAGCTAAACACATATTCATGCATGAGAGAAGGGGGAGAGAGCTATGTTATAGGATAACACAAGCCTTCCTTTTCAATTTGTCTTCTCCCTTCTTGATTTCACTATCACAACTAGATGGAAGTGCTTCTCTTGAGCCTAGACACACAAGAGCATGGAATTACTCTCTCATAACTCAATACTTATTCACAAAGCTAGAGATTTCTTTAAAGCAAACCCTACCAAGCATATAAGAAACTAGGGATTCTTTCTCTCTCTAGAAGTTCACCAATTATCCTTCCTCTCTCAAGCTCTCAAGAAAGGAAAGAAAAAAGGAGGAATTGAAGATACACGAGTTTCTTGCTCATTCTTAACTAGAACAGAGCTTTCTTACTCAACAACCCATGGAAAGGAAACTTAGAAGGAGAAAAATAAAATCAAGAAAAAGAAGCATGAAGAGCTTTAAAGGTTCTTCCCTTTCTTCCTTAGCTTTCCTTCTTTCTCTCTTAGTTTCTCCTAGTTTCCCTCTCTCTCTCAAGCCTTTTTTTTGTGCTTAGATGAAGCTTAGGTTGGTTTAAGGAGAAAGGAGGAGTTTGGACACTTTAAGAAGTCAAATTCTCTTTTTTCACGTTTTTCAAACTGACCCTTGCTATAGTGAAGCATAACCTTCGCTACGGTGAGCACATATTAGTCCTAGACCCCTGCTTTCGCTACGGCGTGTGCTACGGCGAGCAGCTCCCTAGTTTTTGTATGGGATGCCCGCACTCGCTATAGCTAGAAGCATTTTCGCTATAGCGAGAAGACACTCTCGCTATAGCTAGACCATTTCTCGCTATAGCGAACAAGTACATTCGTTATAGCTAGCCCATTTCTCACTATAGTTAGCAGACTTAGAAAATGTTCAGCCCTTCAAAAATTTTTCAGCTTCTTTTTTTTTTCTTTTTTTTTTTCTGGTTGTTACATTCCACCCTCCTTAAAAGAAATGTCATCTTCAAAATTTAAATAACATACCTCATGGGAAGAGTTCTGGATATTTCTTTCTCATATCATTTTCTAATTCCCAGGTAGCTTCCTGAGGAGACAATCCTTTCTAAACCACTTTTACCAGTGGTATCGTCTTATTCTGTAACTGCATAAGTCTAACATCTATAATCCGATCTGGTGATACTATATATGATAGATCATCCTGTAACTGCACATTCTAATATTCTATGACATGTGAGGGGTCGAGCTGGTACTTTTTCAATTGGGAAACATGGAAGACATTATCGACTTGGCTTATATTCGGAGGAAGGGCTAGTCTAAATGCCACAGGTCCTACTTTATCAAGAATTTGGAAAGGACCTATGTACTTTGGATTGAGCTTTTTACTCTTAATGGACTGACCTATCCCTGTGACTGGAGACACCTTAATGAAAACATGGTTTCCAATGTCAAACTCTAACAGCCGCCTACGTTTATCTACATAACTTTTCTGTCTACTTTGGGTTGTCAGAAGTGTCTTTCTGATGGTTTTTATTTATTTAGAGGTCTGGTCTACTAATTCTGGGCCTATGAGGCTCCGCTCTCTTAGCTCAACCCAACACATTGAGAACCTACATATCCTCCCATACAATGCCTCATACGGTGCCATTTGCATACTGGCATGGTAATTGTTATTGTAGGCAAACTCTGCTAGAGGCAAGTATGTATCCCAGTTCCCTTTCATTTTTAGCACACATGCCCTCAACATGTCCTCTAGGGTTTGGATGGTTTTCTTTGTTTGTCAATCCATCTGAGGGTGGTAGGCCGTGCTAAATCTAAGTCGGGTGCCTAGAGCATCCTGTAATGATCTCTAAAAATTTGATGTGAATCTAGAATCTCTATCTGATACTATGCTCCTAGACACACCATGCAGTCTCACTATCTCCCTGATGTACAACTGGGCTAACTTATCTAGAGTGTAAGTGGCTTTCATAGGTAGAAAATGTAATGACTTTGTTAACCTATCTACTATTACCCATATTGCATCATAGCCCGATGATGTCCTGGGTAAACCTATGACAAAATCCATAGCTATGCTATCTCATTTCCACTCTGAGATATCTAAGGGTTGAAGTAACCCAGCTGATTTTTTATGTTCTATTTTTACTCTCTGGCATACTAGACATCGGGAGACATACTCTGCTATGTCTGCTTTCATCCTGGGCCACCAAAACATTTTCTTCAAATCTTGGTACATTTTATTACTGCCTGGATGAATGGTGTATCTACTCTTATGTGCCTCATCTAATATCTTCTCTTTAATCTCATTGTTCTTAGGCACATACAGCCTATCCCTGTACCTCACTATGTCGTCCTCAGACAGATTGAACTCTTGGACACTACCCTAGGTTATCTGGGCTCTAATCTTCTTTACATAGTCGTTTGCTTACTGGGCTTCTCTTATTTGATCCCTTAGGTCATTTTCTATTCGGGTCTTACTCATTAATAAGTTTCCCGAACACACCTCACAGGAGAGACTCATGTCTCTGAATCTCTCAATCTATTCCTGCTCTCGGATCATCATACAGGCCACATGTATGAATTTTCTACTCAGGGCATCAGCTACCACATTAGCCTTGCCATGATGGTATTTTAATGTGAACTCATAATCTTTCAGAAATTCTAACCATCTTCGTTGCCTCATATTTAGCTCCTTCTGTTCAAATAAATATTTAAGACTCTTATGGTCGTTGTAAATTTCTATTGCCGCCCCATATAAGTAGTGTCTCCATATTTTCAGAGCAAATACCACTGTGGCTAACTCTTAGTTGTGTGTGGGGTAGTTTTCCTCATGAGATTTCAACTGTTTAGAAGTATAAGCTACCACTCGACCTTTCTGCATAAGCACACATCCTAACCCTTTCTTAGAGGCATCACTGTACACTACAAAAGTTTCTGTAGGGTCAGGAAGTACTAGAACTGGAGCCATGGTCAACTTGTGCTTCAACTCTTGGAAACTACTCTCGCATTTCTCATTCCACACAAACGACACATTCTTTCTAGTAAGCCGGGTCAGTGGCATCATTATTTGAGAAAAGCCCTGAATAAACCTCCTATAATACCCTGCTAAACCTAGAAAGCTCCTAATCTCTGTCACTGCTCTGGGTCTCTCCCACTGTAATACTGCCTCTATCTTATGGGGATCTACTGCAACCCTTGCTTGGGAGATCACATGACCGAAAAATTGAACCTCAGTGAGCCAGAAGTCACATTTACTAAGTTTAGCATACAACTATTTCTCTCTCAAGGTCTCTAGGGCTAATCTCAGGTGTTGCTCATGTTCCTCTCTACTTTTCGAGTAGATGAGGATGTCATCTATGAAGACTACTATGAACCTATCTAAATATGTCCTGAAAACTCTATTCATGTAATCCATAAAAATTGCAGGTGCATTCGTCAACCCGAAAGGCATAACAAAGAATTCATAGTGCCCATATCTGGTTCTAAAGGCTATCTTGGGAATATCTTCTGCCTTTATCCTGAGCTGATGATATCTCGACCTGAGGTCTATCTTGGAAGACACTGACGCTCCTGCTAACTAATATAGGAGGTCATCTATGCGAGGGAAAGGGTACTTATTCTTAATGATGATTTTATTAAGTTCCCGGTAATCTATACATAGCCTAAGGCTTTTGTCCTTCTTCTTTACAAATAGGACTGGAGCTCCCCACGGTGAGACACTAGGTCTAATAAAACCTTTCTCTAAAAGCTCTTCTATCTGTTTCTTAAGCTCGACTAGTTTGGTGGGAGCCATTCTATACAGGGCCTTAGACACTGGATCTGCCCCAGGTACAATGGCTATAAGAAACTCAACCTCTCTCTCTGGGGGCAATCCACTAATCTCTTTAGGAAATACCTCTGGGAACTCTCTCACTACAGGAATCTCATCTATACCCTCTTCTACCTCAGCCTAGACTGAAAAGAAAAACAAATACCCTTGACAACTATGCCCTAGAGATCTCTCAGCCTGGGAGATGGTCATGACAGATAACTCAGCCCTAGTACTAGGCACAGTCCCACACTCAGGCAAAGTAATACACCTGTGGGTACAATCTAGTGTGGCATTATTTGCAAACATCCAGTTCATATCAATGATCACATCAATATCAATGAGGGGCATATAAATCAAATCAAGGGTGGTCAGGCAATGATTAAACTGGATCACACAATTCAAGCAAACATAAGAGGTAATGGCTCGGTTTCCAGTGAGGGTGGATACATGTAACTCATATGGCAATATATGCATATTCAGACCCGACCTCCTAACACAGTCATATGATACGAAAGAGTGGCTAGCACCCAAATCAAATAAGGCAGTTACAGAAAATCATTTATCTTAATAGTACCTTGAATTAGACTCGAGGACTGGCTAGCCTCCTGCTGTAATAAGGCAAAGACTCTACCCTAGGTCTGTGGTCTGGGAGGAGGAACCATTTCCCTCAGTTGTGTGATTTGTAAAGGGGCCTGTGGAGAAGCTTGGGTGCAATCTCTAGCTATATGCCCCAGCCTACCACATCTAAAACACACATTCTGCCCCATATAGCATGGTCTAGTACCGTGATTCCTGCCACACTAGGGACATATGATAGGTGGGGCACTGCCTTTACTGGACTGAGTCCTCTTTCTCTTGCCCCTTTAGTTCCACTGACTCTTTCCACCTCTACGGCTCGTCATTGCAGGCTGTGAACCCTCTCTAGATCTCTTGGGCTCAGGGAGGGGAAGAGGTGGTCTAGCACTAGAAGTAGGCCGCATCATCTTAAGATTTGTTTCGGTTACTCTGCATACTTCTACAAGGGTGTTGAAGTGCCTGATTCTCTGTAGGACTACCCTATCTCTGATCTCAGGGAGCAAGCCTTTCTCTAACCTGTCTGCTCTCCACCTCTTATCATCATGTCTCTACAAGTATAAGGAATATCTGGAGAGCTCAACAAACTTCGCTACATACTGGTCCATAGACATCCTTAAAATTTGCCTGAACAGGATAAATTCTGACTCCTTCTCATCTTTGATGGAATCAGGGAAATACTTCTCATGGAATGCCTCGAGGAATGCCTCCCAGGTGATTGGGGCGTTCCTCGCTCTCAGAATAGGCTCAGTGCCCTTCCACCAGTAAATTGCTTCTTTCTGTAACTGGAATGCAGCCATCTTAACTTTTTACTCAGACGTGCACTCCATCACCACGAAGATCTACTCTAGCTCCATAATCCAGGCCTCAGCTTTATCTGTGTTCATTTCACCATCAAAGGTGGGAGGCCCGAATTTCTTGAATTGTGTGATCACCTTTCTGGTCGAGGGCTGCTGCTCAGCGGGAGGCATCTGAGCTGGTGGAATTGGGGCAACAGCCTACATATGTGGCTGTGCATCTGTAGGAGTCACCCCTGAGTGCTCAGGATGATCTGAGTGTAGAGGTGGCTGAGGAGGAGGAGGTGTAGGACCCTGGTTGTCTCTCTCAGCAAGCCGTTCCTGTAACTGCATGATAACGGCCTGCTGCTGATCCAGGCGAGCCATAATAGACTGTGAGGCTTTAGTAACTGATCACTAGGCCCGGCTTCATCAGCCTAAGCCACTCTGGGAGGCCTACCTCTTCTTCTACCTCTACCTTGGTACATGTCTACCATTTTTCTGAAACATATAAGTATGCTTTAGTACATAATAAAAACACACGCCACTGCCATGCACTCAATCATCCATAAACAAGCTCATATATATCTTGGCAACTCACAAATACAAGCCACAACCCACAATGAGAGCCTGAACCTTTGCTCTGATACCAATAAATGTAACACCATCATTTTTAACTCATACCCATCATCCCTTACATGCTCCTGTGAGATAGAGTAAGAATAAAGTGAGAACTTCCATTAGATTTATACACTTTCTTGTATTGTGACATGGTTAAAAATTTATTTTGGTGTCACATGGACCGTATGATCTTATGCTATGTATCCTCATATTTAATTGCACCATTAAAACTCATTTGTAACATAAAAACTTGCTTTCAACTCATGGAAACCAAAAAGAGATATGGAACATGTATCTTCATTTTTTGCCAGACTTGGCCCCATTTCTGGGTAAAGTTTAGAAAATCATAACTAAATCTAAAAAAATCAAAAAACATGTAATCTTAGTCATTCTGGAAAGCTTGAGATTTATACTAGATAGAAAAAATATGTACAAGTCATAACATCCCACACACAGGACGTTTGACATGCGAATTGGTCTAGAGGTCCGACTGGGTCCTGATGCTGTCACAGTTTACTGATATGAACTTCAAAAATGTCCAACTAATTCCACAAAAATCCCATACATGAAAATGATACTAATATGGAAATTTGTGGATGTTAACTAGAGAGAAAAAATATCTCTAGATCAGTTCATCAAGCCAAGCTCTCAGAAATCGATGGAATAGTACTTCTGGTCAGGGAAGATGATATATACTGGGCAGAAACTTCGAAAATTCATATCTTCCTCTCTAGACCTTCAAATATGGTGCTTTTAGTTGTTACAAGTCACTGCGAGTGTCTAATTTCTTCTTATGAAATTTTGTAGCCATTGGACCACGTTTGCCCCTCGGATGACACAATTACATAACTGACCAAATGAACAGTGCTGGTGCAAATCTAAAATTCTGATACCAAATTTGAAAAATCATAGAAAATTCCACGGACCTCCAAATGACCTGATCTTTGGCTTTCCAAAAATTTGAGCCCTGTGTGATAGATTTCACTTTCGGACTTGAGTGAACAATGACATGACCAAAACCAAAATTTTTGCCAACTTTGAAAATTCATCAAATATTCTTTGGACCTCCAAAAACTTTTCTCTTTAGCTTCTCAAAAATTTCTCAACAAGATCTAATTTCATGCCAAATCTCAGATAAAAAAGAGCTCACTTGGATAAAAAGTGACATAGAGTTCTAAATTGGTTAATTCTTAGTCCATATAAGATATCAAAATGTCCAAATGACGTTCCTTGGGGTTGGGTACCTCTTGGGCAAGTCTAAAAGTATAAATAGGACTTGTATGAACTGTCCAAATGATCCCAAACCTCATGCATCTCAATTTGATTATTCCACTTCCATTTGTACATAATTACATAATGCCATTCAAGAAGCTAGTTTGCTATAGCATACTCATTTTACATTCTAACGGTCACATAACATAATCTCTCAATTATACATGACATATTATCATAATTATACATGCTCATAAAGTCATTTGTCATATACAAACATAGATTTCACATTTGCCACTTTGATGGCCTTAAAGAAGCTAATAATATGCATTTCAATGTCATGCTCTCATCTCTCAAGTGATTGGCTCCCATCTCCTTGCTATCTTGATCCACCTATGTTAGAACATTGGAGAGGGGAGGATGAGATTCAAAGAATCCCGATAGTTCATCTCCCATTCAATCATACATAAAGCATGCAAAACAAGTCTTACAAATGCATGCATAGGCATATTAACATGTGCAAGCATTCAAGAAGCATTTTCAACATTTGAACAAGTCATACATAGCATATAAAGGCTTTCCAAGTAAGTGGATTGGCCTCACCCATTTACTTGTGGATTTTGTACTTGCCTCACCCATTCTTTAAAAGGTTCTTGGACTCAACCTTGCTCTTGGGAGTCAACCTCACTTTTGGAAGACTCTTTACTTTGTTTCAACCAATCTTAAGGGTTCTTGGCTCATCCTCACCAAGGTTAAGGGTTCTTGGGCTCACCATGCTTAAGCAAACCAAACAAATATCATTAAGAAACATAATACATCATCATGGTACCATGAAGTAAGAGCTCATGTTAGAACATTTTTCATAGTTTGAAATACACATACGCACATTCAAAGACAAGCCAAGCTTACATTCATGTATAAGAGAAGGTGGAGAGAGCTACCTTGCTTGCATTTACACACTTTTTCCTTGAGTCTTGAATCCTCTTCCTTGACCTCACACACCTAAGAAGGTGGAGATCATTTCTATTAGCCTAAACATAATTCATGGAAGCCCATTAGGTTCATGGAGTTAATTCTAAGGCCACACATCTTTCTTAAACACGAACTTGATCTATAAACCCCTTTATGGTTCCAAGAATGCACATAATGAAGCAACATCCATCAAATAAGTTATAGGTACCATTCTTTCCTTTCATATATGATTTTTGACTCTTTTTAAGCCTCTTAGAGTCATCACACAATTAAAATAAAGAGCCTAACTACATGTTGCTTCTTAGGTCATATTATGGAACATATAAGGCCATCTCACTATCTATGGTTTTTAAAATTTTTCCAAGGCTTCCTCTCATACTCTCCTATCATACAAGATACAAAACTAAGCTTAGAAGGAATTAAAACACTTCCTAGGTGCATGAACTTTCCTTGGCCGAAACTATGATTCCATATGGCACCAATGGAGTTGTTTTAATTTCTTTGACGGGAGAAGCATGTGGAAGGCTCTCTTGGTGTCTTAGGAACTCATATATACTCTTAGACAATTTAAATTACTAGTAAGAAGCTTTATCTTAGTCTAGGTGCAACCAAATCCCTAAATTCCATAACTTGCATTTTAAAGCTCCCTTTTCAATTCTAGTTGTATATTCTTAATCCTCACACTCCATAACCTTTGGTTCCATCAAGAACACATAAAGAAAAACTCTCCTCCTCACTTTCTCTCTCTAGACCTAAGCTTAAATGGCTTGAAAACATAAGATTTTGCAAGTGTTTCAAGTGAAGTCTTATCTTAAAATGGAGCTCTCTTCGCGTAGATTATTTTCCCTCGATTGATTTCTTAAAATGAGTTCCCTTTTGGCTTGGGTTAGACCTGAATCTTCAAGTTTTCAAGAAAAGAAAACCACCATTAGAGAGCTCTTAGAGAGAGGAATAACTTTCCTAACTGGCACGGGATGAAACAGGGTCGTTTACTTACCTAAACGGAAGCTTAAACTTCTTCTCTCTCTCCCTTCTTAATGTCAAGACATTGTTGTCCATTTTTCTACAAATGGAAGCTTGAAGAAGGTAATGAGGTGTAATCTTACTTAAAAAGCCTCTTTTACAATTTTTTAAAATGACCATTTTGCCGCTACGTCCCTGTTTGCTCTGTTTAGACTCATTTTAACTCCTTTTTTAGAACTATATTTTCCATCATAAAATTTAGGTTCCCAATTAAATAAAATGCCTTTGAAATCACTCAAATCAGAGCTAAAACCTTCCCGAACGAATCAGTCAAAGTTCAAGTCAACAGACATTGGAAAACATCCACCGAAAGGGGTTTTAACCATCCTGAGGCTTCCCATGGTTTTAAGGGCCTCTGAGAACCCCGAAGAACTCAAAACTTGCATTTAAGAAGCCCTCCTGTGAGAATTCCAAAATTTGCTCAAAATGACAAAAATGCCCTTACGTTTTGTCAATCTTTTGTTACATTTCGTTTCTTTATTTTAGCTCCATTTTTCTTTTCTTCTGAGCATGGGATTCTTATTTTTAGGAGTTTACAATGCTTCCCAAATTTTTCGGGACCTTAACTAATTCATTTTAAGGGACTTCCTTTTGTATCCGATGAATTTCGTTTGTTTACGGAAAAACCGTACATTACTTTTCTCGCATTTTCTCTCATTTTCAGAGAATTGAATATTACAAAATCCACCATGGAAACATCAAATAACAAGTTTCAGTTTTTGGTGGAAGATGAAAATGCTCTAAATGAGAAACCAATTAGTTCAAATTGAATAGAAAGAAGAAAGGATTAGTTATATATTAGTTACCTTAGTTAAATCTTGCTCTAGGAGTGGGAAATGATGGAATTTTGCTGCTAACCCTAGCCTCCCCTTTAGACCTTTGAAATTCCCCTTTGCTTCTTGTTCTTTTTGTAGAATGGAAGGGAAGGTTGAAGTAAAATTAGGGTTTAAATGGGTTATAGGCTGACTCAGGGGCCAAAAATCTAAGTGGGTTCAGTCATATGCTTGTTAGGCTGTAGATTATAAGGTTACATGAGTCATATATGAGTGTTGGGCCAAGCTAAAGATGTCAATTAACATTTGGGTCTGCACAAATAAATATTAGGCCTCTAAAAAATGGAATTGGATTTCCCTAAGGCTAATATTAGGCTTCTACATTAGCCCAAAGCATAATTAAATTAATTATAGGGCCCAAATTAATGTTCACCTCTCTTAAGTAATTTTCCTAATTAAACATATTAATCCCTAGTAAATCATGATTATCCTTAATTAATTTTGAGGTGTTACAAAGATGAGCAAAATTTATTTACCCTTTAGCTACATTATGAACATGCTGTAGGATTATAATGGTTATGGGACCCTCTTTTAATGTGTATATATGTATGTAATGGTTTTGTGATTTAACCCAAAATAATATTTTGACTAGATGAATTTGTGGACAAACCCTAGTTTAATCACTCTAATATGATAATAATCTCGTGAAATTTTTTAAAGAAGTTTGATGAGTAGTTATAAGTAATACTTAATGTTTGTGTAATATTCTTCTTGCTAAAACACTATGTTATATGATAACTAAGTAACAACAATTGTTCTCGTAGTCAAAGAATAATTGTCGCTAATCGAGTATCTATGGTTGCAACAGTAACGGCTAGTCAATTATCGCTAATTAAGTATCTATGGTTGCAATAGTAATGGCTAGTCAATTGCTACTGAATCATTTAGCAGCGATTTAGGGTTTAGGGTGTCACTAAATGCAAATAAAACTGTCGATAATTTTTTATTTTAGTGGTGAATCTCATTATTGGAACACCATGCTATATGATAACTATAGCCTCCACATGCATTGTCATACATTATAAGAAATAAATTCATAGTAATAATCTGGTAAATAAATGGGATAAATAAAGGGAGTTACACGATGAATGATAATTGTTGAGTAATTTAGACTTTCTAAATGTGAGATGAAATAAGTTGAACCAATCTGAATATTTATGATTAGGAGATCCTATATCACTCGATTAGTATAATTTATATTGAATTGACATTAAAGGAATAATGGCATGTGAAGCAGTTAAAAATGAGTCAAACTGTATGATCTCATTCATTTTTGTTCTAATAATAATAATAATACAAGATTGAATCTCTAAGACATCATACTTAACAATTCTAATAAAATATGCAGCAATTGTTCAGCTTCTACTTGAACCCAAACTGAAGGAATGTAATAGAATCCAATAAGGGTTAACGAGTAACTAAGAGAGTAGTGCCGTTGAGACCATTTAATTTGAAAAAAATAATCATAATTTATGTAACATCCGATTTTTCGTAAAACACTGAAATGAGTCAATTTTCAAAGTAAGTCCCCTGAAATGAGTTATTTAAGACTAAAAAAAAAATTAGAATAAAATTCTAAATAATAAAAAATGAGGATTTGAGTCCTGAGTTGCCCAGAAACCGAGACCATAGTGACTCAAAAATTTGCCAAAAGACCAGTAACATTTTTGTAAATAAGTGCAAGTTTGCAAAAACACATAGGAGGGCTTTTTAAATGAAAGTTTTGAGTTCTCTGGGGTTTTTAGAGGCCTTGAAAACCATGGAAAGCCCTGGGACTGGTAAAATCCCTCCAGTGGACGTTTTCCAACATTGGTATACCCGAACTTTGACAGATTTGTTTGGGAAGGTTTTAGCTCCGATTTAAGTGATTCCAAAGGCATTTTATAAAATTGGAAACCTAAATTTCATGATGGAAAAGATGGTTCTCAAAAAGGAGCTAAAACAAAAATGCTAAAATGAAGGGACAAAATGAGAATTTTTGAAATCTTTATATTCTTGAACTTTCTATATCATGCACGTCCCTTCTTCTCCCATGTTGACCCACTTGCTTCTACCCAAAAACAGAGAGGAAGACCAAAAATTTTAGACGCACAAGGGAGGAGGTAAAGGAAGGAGAAAAGGCCAAGAAAGAGGTATAGAATTCATATATTTTCTTAGTTCTTCCTTAAGAAAAGTTGTTCTTCTCTTTCTCTCCTTTCCTCTTATGGTTTTCTTGAAATATTTGGTGCTGTTTTTGGGGTAGAACAAAGAGGAAAAATTCATGTTTGAAGGGAGGTAACCAAGAAAAGTGAAAAGCAACCAAGAGAAAGCAAGAAAATAAGGTAAAATTTCTATTCTTTGGTAGCTTCTTCCTCCTCCTTCCTCTTGTACGATTTGGCCACCATGAGCCCAATTCTTAGGGGCTATTTTCTGTCTAAACCAAGGGGGATTAAAGGTTTTATAGTACAAGGATTAAGAATCTATCATTGGAAGCAAGTAAAAGGCATTAGAAAACAAGATAGCATAATTAGGGATCCAAGTGCTCCCTTGAAAATCTGACTTGATATAATTGTTCCTATGTTTAAATAAGTATTTGAATGAGTCCTTAAGATCCTTAAGAACCTCCACATGTGCTTCCTCCATTAAGAAAACAAAGTAAAGTCCATAAAGCCCAAATTCTTCCATAGGTTTGTGTAACACCATAATATCTTAATTCCAATTCATCTCCCTCTAGGATTGATTCCATATGATTTCCACAGAAAATGACCAAAACCGTGGTATTTTACTACTTTAAGTCGGGGTTTAACCAGTCATATTTTGCCCCGTGGGTCCCGTGAACCCATCATTCACATTCTCTACTCAAACACCATTTATAAAACTTGTACATAGCCTTAAACAACTCATAAAACACAGATATGAAGCCAAAAACCAAGAAAATGCAATTTCTTAAATGAGCCCACAAGTCAGATTTTTGGCTCTAACTTTGGAAAATCATAACTAATTTTAGAAAAATGAGAATCAAGCAAACCATAGCTCTCTAGAAATATTTGGATGTTAAATTCACACTAAAAATAACTTCCAACCATAATCTCAGAGTTTGGACCATCTTTGACATCGAAAAATAGACAGATGTCCGGCTGTCCCTGATACTGGTGCAGTTTACTATCATCAACTTTGAAAATTCATAATTAATTCTAAAAAAATCCAATCTGGGAAAAATATACCAATTTGGAAAGCTACAGATGTTAACTAGAGGAAAAAAATAATCCAGATCAATTTAGGAGCTCTTGGACCTCGAAAACTGATGGAACAGTAATGAAGGTCGGAAAGCTTCTCTGATGCTGATACAGAACTTCAGAAAGTCGTTTCTCCCTCTACAGACCTCCAATTGAGGTGCTTCTAGTTGGTATAGGTCACTGTGGATATCTAGTTTATACTCACAAATTTTCATGACAATTGGACATCATTTGATCTATGAATGACATGAATTCATTTTCAGATTTATTGCACAGTACCATGACCAAACCATTAAAATTTCCAAATTTTAACAATTCACCAAATATTCCCTAGACCTCCAAATATTACCCACTTTAGGTTCTCAAGAAACCCTCAATAGACTCTAGAGGCATGCCAAATTTCATATCAAGAAGAGCTCATTTGACCATACTTTGACAGAGCTCACAAAGTTGGCGGTTTTGGCACCCACAACGGTTCATAATGGGTCCAAATGGCCTCCTACATGCTCTAGCATCTCTTGGGCAAGTTTGAAAGTACAAAAATAGAATATATGAATAGCCCAAATAATCCAAGTCATCATACATTTCAAAATCACTATGCTACGGAACAAAATGCACTATTTCATATAAGCCATTAAAGGGCCAAATATCACATTTCCATTACTTTGGCTTTCTACATAGTTCATACATCATTTATACATATGTTTACATGTGCTCACATATTTACAACTCAAAAATAATAGGTACATATTCATTTTGGCACCTCTTTACAACAAAAGAACCAAAAGAACTACACATTCCTCTAAGCATTCTCAACTAGACTCTCTGGTGTGCACTTGATTCTCCTTGAGCTCCACCTAAGATGTTAAGATGGGAGAGGGAAGGGGGTGAGATTCAGGGAATCTCAATAGCTCATACTCATTCAAGAAGCAATCAAGATATATAAACCAGTCAAAGCATGCAAACAAGTCACAATGACACAACATATGTGTTTCATGCCATGAATATCATACCAATGCCAAAAATAGGCTCTAGGGACTTTCGGTCTAGCCTCACCTGAGCTTTGGGACTTTTGGATTGGCCTCACCCTTGGTTTAGGGACTTTTGGCTCCACCTCACCCGTCTCAAGGGACTTTCCGCACCACCTCACCCGAGCAATTTTCACAATTCATATCATAAACATATTGGTACCAATGCATCAAGGCAACATCAAATGGCATGTCTCATCATACAAGCACATACACAAGCATACAATAACTATTACACATCCAAGAATGCAACAAGAAAGAGTAGAGAGCTACCTTATCGCTAATACAAGTCTTCCCTTTCAATTTCTCTTCTCCCTTCTTGATTTCACACTCACAACTAGATGGAGTTGCTTCCTTTGAGCCTAAGCACAACAAAGAGCATGGGATTATTCTCTCATAACTCAAATAAACTCCCACAAAGCTAAAGGGATTCTTCATCGAAGCAAACCCTTACTACTCATGTAAGAAACTAGGGATTCTCTCTTTAGAATTCCACTCACTCTCCTTCCTCTCTCAAGGTCTTAAAAAGGAAAGCAAAGAAGAAGAAATGAAGCTACATGAGCTTTACCCTTCCTCAAGAGTGGTTTTCCACTTTCTCTCTTCTAAACCAAACCCAAATCAACTACTAAACCATATAAAGAGAGGGCAAAGGGGAGAAGAATAACATGCTAGGGAAATCTCAACATTGCTTACCTCTTTGCTTGTTCTCCTTCCTTCTCTAGGTCTCTCTCTCTCTCCACAGTCCTTTTCTCTCTCTTAGTCGAAGCTTAGGTCGGTTTATTGTGAAAGGAAGAGTTTGGAAGTTTTATAATGTCAAAATCTCTCTTTTTATGCTTTTTCGGACTAACCCTTGCTATAGCAAGCCATAACCCTCGCTACGGCAAGCTCATGTCAGTCTCAGACCCCTGCCTTCGCTATAGTGCACGCTACGGCGAGTGACGCCTTGGTTTTTGTATGGGATGCCCGCACTCGCTATAGCTAGAAGCATTTTCGCTATAGCGATAGCGAGAAGGCACTCTCGCTATAGCTAGGCTATAGCGAACAGGTACATTCACTATAGCTAGCAGACTTTGAAAATTTTCAGCCTTTGAAAATTTTCAGCTTTTCTTTTCTTTTCTTTTCTTTTTCCCGGTTGTTACATTTCCACCCCTCTTAAAAGAAATTTCGTCCTCAAAATTTAAATACATACCTTAAGGGAATAATTCTGGATATTTTTGCCTCATTTCGTCCTCCAATTCCCAGGTTGCTTCTTCAGATGTCAGACCTCTCCAGATCATTTTCACCAGAGGAATGTTCTTGTTCCTCAACTGTTTCAGCTTAGCATCTACAATTCTCTCTGGTTTCACTACATAGGAAAGATCTTCTTACAATTGCGCATGCTCATATTCTATGACGTGTGAGGGGTCAGGCAAATACTTTTTCAATTGGGAGACATGAAAAACACTGTGGATTTAGGCTAGGTTAGGAGGCAAGGCTATCCAATAAGCCACGGGTCCAATTTTCTCAAGAATTTCAAATGGACCAATATACCTAGGACTGAGCTTTCTTACCCTCATTGACTGACCTACTCCCGTCACTGGAGACACTCGAATGAACACATGGTCTCCAATCTCAAACTCTAACGGCCTCCTTCTCTTATCAGCATAGCTTTTTTGCCTACTTTGGGCCGTGAGGAGTCTTTTTCTAATCAATTCTATCTGTCAAGTGGTCTGGTCCACAATCTTAGGTCCTATCATACTCCTCTCACCTAGCTCAACCCAACACAGAGGGGATCTACACTTTCTCTCATACAAAGCCTCATAAGGGGCCATCTGAATACTGGAATGGTAACTATTATTATAAGCAAACTCTGCTAATGGTAAATACACATCCCACTTACCCTTCATTTCTAACACACACGCCCTCAACATGTCTTCTAAAGTCTGGATGGTCCTCTCAGTCTGACCATCTGTCTGGGGATGATATGTAGTGCTAAACCGCAACCTGGTCCTTAAGGCATGCTGTAATGACCTCCAAAAGTTCGATGTGAACCTGGGGCCTCTATCCGAAACTATGCTACTGGGTACTCCATGAAGTCGCACTATCTCTTTGATATACAGCTGGGCTAATCTCTCCAGTGTATGAGTAGCTTTAATAGGTAAAAAGTGTACAGACTTCGTTAGTCTATCCATAACTACCCAAATAGCATCGTGTCCAGAAGATGTCCTGGGTAACCCCATAACAAAGTCCATGGCTATACTATCCCACTTCCACTCAGGGATATCTAGAGGTTGCAACAACCCAGCTAGTCTTTGATGTTCTATTTTTACCCTCTGACACACTAGGCATCTAGCCATATAGTCTGTCACCTCATTTTTCATTCCCGGCCACTAGAAAATCCGTTTCAAATCCTGATACATCTTGGTGGCACCTGGGTGGATAGCATACTTACTCTTATGTGCCTCTTCTAAAATGCTTTCTCTCAACTCATTCTGACTAGGCACATAGATTCTATCTCGGTATACGATCATACCATTCTCAGACACCTTGAAATCTGAGGTCCTACCTTGGGAGATCTCATTCCTGATCCGTCTCAGGAACTCATCCTCTCTTTGGGCATCTAAGATCCGAGTTCTCAATGTATTCTCAATTCAGGTTTCACTCAAATACAATTTACCCGAGACCACCTGACAAGAGAGGTTCAAGTTTCTGAACTTCTCTAGGAGCTTTTACTCCCTAATCATCATATGGGCCACATGGATGGATTTTCTACTCAGGGCATCTGCCACCACATTGGCCTTGCCCGGATGATATTTCAACACATAATCATAGTCTTTCAGAAACTCCATCCATCTCCTCTGTCTCATATTGAGTTCCTTCTAGTCAAATAGGTATTTCAGACTCTTATGGTCACTATAGATCTCTATGGTAGCACCATACAGATAGTGTCTCCAGATTTTAAGAGCAAACACTACGGCGACTAACTTCAGGTCATGTGTGGGATAATTCTCCTCATGAGGCCTTAACTGCCTAGAGGCACATGCCACTACTCTACCCTGCTGCATCAACACGCATCCTAACCCCTTGCCTGAGGCATCACAATACACCACAAATGGCTTACTAGGGTCAGGGATAATCAGTACAGGGGCAGTGGTCAAACGGAGCTTCAACTCCTGGAAACTCCTCTCACAGCTATCATCCCACACAAATAGTATCTCTTTCCTAATTAGCCTCGTCAATGGTAAGGCCATATGAGAAAAGCCCTGAATAAATCGTCTATAGTACCTTGCCAAACCTAGGAAACTCCTGACCTTGGTGATCGTTCTAGGTCTATCCCACTGTAACACAGCCTCAACTTTATAGAGATCAACTGCAACCCCATCTCGTGAGATCACATGACCTAAAAATCTCACCTCGGTCAGCCAAAACTCACATTTACTAAGTTTGGCATACAACTTTTTCTCTTTCAAGGTTTCTAGGACTAATCTCAAATGCCTCTCATGTTCCTCAAAAGATCTAGAGTACACTAGGATATCATCAATGAAGACTACCACAAACTGATCTAGATATGGTCTGAATACCCTGTTCATGTAATCCATGAACATAGTAGGCGCATTCGTCAATCCGAATGGCATCACAAGGAACTCATAGTGCCCATATCACGTTCTGAAGGCCGTCTTAGAGGCGTCGTCAATTCGCACTCTCAACTGGTGGTACCCAGATCTAAGATCTATCTTGGAAAACACAGAAGCCCCAGCCAACTGATCTAACAAATCATCAATTCTAGGGAGAGGATATTTATTCTTGATGGTAACTTTATTCAATTCTCTGTAATCGATACACAAACGCAAGCTACCATCTTTCTTTCTCACAAATAACACCGGAGCTTCCCAAGGTGATACACTGGGGCGGATAAACCCTTTCTCTAACAATTCCTCTATCTGCCTTTTCAACTCTACAAGCTCGGTGGGAGCCATCCTGTAAGGATCCTTGGACACCGGTCCAGCCCCAGGCACTATGTCTATAGGGAATTCTAGTTCTCTCTTAGGGGGTAGACCGTTAAAGTCAAACTCTTTAGGGAAAACCTCCGGGAATTCCCTGACAATTAGCATCTCCTCTATCCCTTCCTCTACCTCAGCCTGAATAGAGAAAAAGACTAAAAACCCTTGACATCCACACTCTAAATGCCTCTCAACCTGGGCAGTAGTCATAAAAGATAACTCAGCTCTTACGCTAGGTATGGTCCCACAAGCAGGTAAGGAAATAGTTCAGTGTTCACAATCAAGTACCGCATTATTCACGGCCAACTAGTTCATACCAACAATCAAATCAATATCATGGAAGGGCATGCAAATTAGATCAATAGTGGTATGACAATGATTGAATTGAACAGTGACATTTAAACAAGTATGGGAAGTAACCACGGGGCCTCCAGTGGGTGTAGTGACAGATAAGTCAAATGGCAAGACCCTTACAACCAGACCCAATTGCCTCACACAATCATAGGATATAAACGAGTGACTAACACCCGAATCAAACATAGCAACTACAGGAAAGTCATTCACTATCAGCGTACCTCGGATCAAACTAGGGGATGCGCTGGCTTCTTGTTGAGTGAGGACGAACACTCGACCCTGGGTCTATGGCCTAAGAGGAGGCGCTGTGTCCATCTGAGGACAGTGTCTAGCAATGTGCCCCAGCTTCCTACACTTGAAGCAAGTCATCAAAGGCTGTTGGAAAGATGACTGGCCCCGAGGAGGCGGCACCGGCTTACCCCGCTGTGGCCTTCGGTTCCATGGCCCTTTGCCTCTCCTCTTGGCACTAGGTGTCACACTAGAACCCTCTTTCGGTCTTGGCCTTTTCAATTCTAAAGCCTCCTTCTGACTAGCTGTAGCCGTAACAGGCATGATAACTCGCAGGTTAGTCTCAATCACCCTGCTAACCTTCACAAGGGTATTAAACTTCCTGATCTGTTGTGGGGTAACTCTATCGCTAATCAGGGGCTTCAATTCAGTTTCAAACTGCTCACATCTCCAGGGTTCATCATCATACCTCTGGAGGTAAGAGGAATACCGAGACAACTCCATAAACTTGGCCATATATTGGTCTACAGTCATCTTATCCGTCTGTTTCAAACTCATAAACTCCATCTCTTTCTTTTTCCTTACCGAACTAGGGAAATATTTCTCATAAAACTCGACCAAGAAACTTTCCTAATTTATCTGTATATCATTGGTCTCCATCAGGGGTTTCGTGCTACACCACCATCTATCAGCTTCCTTTTGTAGCATGAAAGTAGCTAATTGAGCTTTCTACTCGGTGGTACAATCCATTATCGAGAATATTTTCTCTAGCTCCCTAACCTAAGCCTCCGCCTTATCCGCATCCAACTTCTCGTCAAACGTGGGTGGATTGTTTTGCCTGAACTGCTTCAACAGCTTCTAGATAGGCGTTTGGGTCTGAGCTACCATACGCTCTTAGGGAGGTGCAGGTAGGTTGCCAGATGTGGATGGCTGAGGTACAGGGGCTTCCCTCCTGGCTTCTTCTTGCTTGGCCAGGGTATCTTGCAGGTGCATGATCATATCATGTTGTTGCTAGGCAATGTACCTCTGTTGTTCTAACATCTCCTGATGTTGGCCCATCATGGCCTCATACCGATCCAATCTCTCCATGATGGTTCGCAGAGGATCCTCAGGCCCAATAAGAACCTCTGGCTCAATTCTCTGAGCCCTGGGCGACCTGCCTCTACCCCTGCCCCATCTAGTCTCAACCATGTCTGAAAAGGAGTAGCAATCCTTAGTTCACAATCATAGCACAAGCACATATGCATATGAATATTACCACTTCCATGGCAATTCACACCAAACACAAGCAATTCATATCATTTAAGAGCCCAACATCGAGCAAAAGTGCCTAAACCTTTGGTCTGATACCAAAAATGTAACACCATAATATCTTAATTCCAATTCATCTCCCTCTAGGATTGATTCCATATGATTTCCACAGAAAATGACCAAAACCGTGGTATTTTACTACTTTAAGTCGGGGTTTAACCAGTCATATTTTGCCCCGTGGGTCCCGTGAACCCATCATTCACATTCTCTACTCAAACACCATTTATAAAACTTGTACATAGCCTTAAACAACTCATAAAACACAGATATGAAGCCAAAAACCAAGAAAATGCAATTTCTTAAATGAGCCCACAAGTCAGATTTTTGGCTCTAACTTTGGAAAATCATAACTAATTTTAGAAAAATGAGAATCAAGCAAACCATAGCTCTCTAGAAATATTTGGATGTTAAATTCACACTAAAAATAACTTCCAACCATAATCTCAGAGTTTGGACCATCTTTGACATCGAAAAATAGACAGATGTCCGGCTGTCCCTGATACTGGTGCAGTTTACTATCATCAACTTTGAAAATTCATAATTAATTCTAAAAAAATCCAATCTGGGAAAAATATACCAATTTGGAAAGCTACAGATGTTAACTAGAGGAAAAAAATAATCCAGATCAATTTAGGAGCTCTTGGACCTCGAAAACTGATGGAACAGTAATGAAGGTCGGAAAGCTTCTCTGATGCTGATACAGAACTTCAGAAAGTCGTTTCTCCCTCTACAGACCTCCAATTGAGGTGCTTCTAGTTGGTATAGGTCACTGTGGATATCTAGTTTATACTCACAAATTTTCATGACAATTGGACATCATTTGATCTATGAATGACATGAATTCATTTTCAGATTTATTGCACAGTACCATGACCAAACCATTAAAATTTCCAAATTTTAACAATTCACCAAATATTCCCTAGACCTCAAAATATTACCCACTTTAGGTTCTCAAGAAACCCTCAATAGACTCTAGAGGCATGCCAAATTTCATATCAAGAAGAGCTCATTTGACCATACTTTGACAGAGCTCACAAAGTTGGCGGTTTTGGCACCCACAACGGTTCATAATGGGTCCAAATGGCCTCCTACATGCTCTAGCATCTCTTGGGCAAGTTTGAAAGTACAAAAATAGAATATATGAATAGCCCAAATAATCCAAGTCATCATACATTTCAAAATCACTATGCTACGGAACAAAATGCACTATTTCATATAAGCCATTAAAGGGCCAAATATCACATTTCCATTACTTTGGCTTTCTACATAGTTCATACATCATTTATACATATGTTTACATGTGCTCACATATTTACAACTCAAAAATAATAGGTGCATATTCATTTTGGCACCTCTTTACAACAAAAGAACTAAAAGAACTACACATTCCTCTAAGCATTCTCAACTAGACTCTCTGGTGTGCACTTGATTCTCCTTGAGCTCCACCTAAGATGTTAAGATGGGAGAGGGAAGGGGATGAGATTCAGGGAATCTCAATAGCTCATAATCATTCAAGAAGCAATCAAGATATATAAACTAGTCAAAGCATGCAAACAAGTCACAATGACACAACATATGTGTTTCATGCCATGAATATCATATCAATGCCAAAAATAGGCTCTAGGGACTTTCGATCTAGCCTCACCTGAGCTTTGGGACTTTTGGATTGGCCTCACCCTTGGTTTAGGGACTTTTGGCTCCACCTCACCCGTCTCAAGGGACTTTCGGCACCACCTCACCCGAGCAATTTTCACAATTCATATCATAAACATATTGGTACCGATGCATCAAGGCAACATCAAATGGCATGTCTCATCATACAAGCACATACACAAGCATACAATGACTATTACACATCCAAGAATGCAACAAGAAAGAGTAGAGAGCTACCTTATCGGCTAATACAAGTCTTCCCTTTCAATTTCTCTTCTCCCTTCTTGATTTCACACTCACAACTAGATGGAGTTGCTTCCTTTGAGCCTAAGCACAACAAAGAGCATGGGATTACTCTCTCATAACTCAAATAAACTCCCACAAAGCTAAAGGGATTCTTCATCGAAGCAAACCCTTACTACTCATGTAAGAAACTAGGGATTCTCTCTTTAGAATTCCACTCACTCTCCTTCCTCTCTCAAGGTCTTAAAAAGGAAAGCAAAGAAGAAGAAATGAAGCTACATGAGCTCTACCCTTCCTCAAGAGTGGTTTTCCACTTTCTCTCTTCTAAACCAAACCCAAATCAACTACTAAACCATAGAAAGAGAGGGCAAAGGGGAGAAGAATAACATGCTAGGGAGAAAAGCTATGGAAATCTCAAGATTGCTTACCTCTTTGCTTGTTCTCCTTCCTTCTCTAGGTCTCTCTCTCTCTCCACAGCCCTTTTCTCTCTCTTAGTCGAAGCTTAGGTCGGTTTACTGTGAAAGGAAGAGTTTGAAAGTTTTAAAAGGTCAAAATCTCTCTTTTTACGCTTTTCCGGACTAACCCTCGCTATAGCGAGCCATAACCCTCGTTACAGCGAGCTCGTGTCAGTCTAAGACCGAAGCTTTCGCTATAGTGCACGCTACGGCGAGTAATGCCTTGGTTTTTGTATGGGATGCCCGCACTCGCTATGGCTAGAAGCATTTTCGCTATAGCGATAGCGAGAAGGCACTCTCGCTATAGCTAGGCTATAGCTAGCAGACTTAGAAAATTTTCAGCCTTTGAAAATTTTCAACTTTTCTTTTCTTTTGTTTTCTCTTTCCCGATTGTTATAGTTTGGCCAAGTGAGTTCCACATACCTCGAGATAGTTTTAAATTTTTTCAAGCCCATTTTTGAGTCATATATGATGAATGAATATGAGGGGAAACCTTGGGAAAATTTAGAAGGCTTAGAGAATGAGTTGGTGCTTTATGTTCCATAATATGACCTAAGGAAGCAATATGTACTTAGGCTTAATTGTGTGATGACTCCAAGAGGCTTAAAGGGAGTCAAGAATCATATATAAAAGGAAAGAATAGGGCTTAGTGGATGTTGCATCATTAGGTGCCATTAGGAACCATAAAACAAAGTTAGAGTTTCAAATAGAAAGGTAACTTTGAGAATGGTTCCAAGAGTCTAATTGGTTCATATTTTATGTGATTAGGCCAAGGAAAACAAGCCCCACCTAGTTGTGAGTGTGTAGTTAGAGAAAAAGTGTGCTTGTGCGCCAAAGGTAGCTCTCTCTCTTTTCTCCCATTCATGAATGAATGTCTAATCGTCTTTGAATGTATGTATGTGTATTTTAAGCTATGAATTGTGTTTTAGTATGATGCCTATGTTCCATGGAACCATAGTGTTGCGTTATATATTCAAATGATGCCTAGAATGTTTGCATTGGTTTGCTTGAATGTGGAGAGGCCAAGAACCTTCCATCTTTGGTGAGGATGAGCCAAGAGCCTTTAGAAGTGGTTGAGACTAAGAGAAAGTCTCCCAAGAGCAAGGCTTAGTTCAAGGCCTTTAAGAAAAAGGGCGAGGCAAGTCCAAGAACCTTAAAGAAAGCGGGTGAGGCTAATCTATTTATTTGGTAAACCTAAATGCTATGGGTGCTTTGTGTAAATGCCAAGAATGCATCTTTAACCATTTCGAATGTTAGTATGTCATGCATGCATTTTAAGGCTTGTATTACATTCTTTATGCATGATTGAATGGGAGATGAGCTATTAGGATTCTTTGAATCTCACTCCCTCCTTTCCAATATCTTAATATGCTAGGTAAAGCCAATGAACAAGGAAATGGAAGTCACCAAGGCAGAAGATAAAGCTTTGGCCCTAAATTACTTGATTTTGCTTATTTGTAACCAAAGGAATGGCACATGATGTAATATTTTGATAGAATTGATATACAATGGATGGAACATGTGTAAATATCCTAATAGATGATGTATGTAAGAAATTTGATGATAAATGGAATGTATTGTAATTTTTGGATATTGAATGGCCATTTCAAGTGCATATTTCTTAGCATATGGCTCGGGGATGGAAAATGAAATTCTATGTTCTGAACATTTACACCTTTGAGACAAGTTTAGAGAGTCTTTTTGGGCCATTTCTACATGCCCAAGTGTCCACAAGAACCTTAGGAGCCATTTTGCCCATCTTTGAACCATTAAAAGGCATTAAAATGACCTAAATGGCACCCTCTGACATTGTCTAACCAAATGAAGGAATTTTTCCATGAAATTTAGGAGACATGTAGAGCTCATTGAGAGATTTTTGGAAAGATAAAGTGCAGGAAAAATGGAAGTCTACAGAATTATTTATGAATTTTCAAAGTTGGGATTTTCAATTGGTTTTGGTATGTGCACTGTTCACACTATCAGTTCTATGTTCTGTGTCATTTGATGAGTAAACGGTATCCAATGCTTGTAACATTTTACAGCTATAAACTAGAGGTCATAAAATTTCTTTGGCCACTGAGATCTACTCATTTGGAGGTCTGAACAAAGAGTTATGCATTTTTTATGTTTGCTGTCAATAGTAGGGGTGGCCCCTGAGTCTAGTTACTATTTTATAGATTTCCAATAGCTAAAAGTATCTATTCCATTCTGGTATTATTTTTACATAAATTTAACATCTTTATATTTCCATAATGACAAAATTTGCATGATTTCTATTTTTATAAAATTAGTTATGAATTTTGAAATTTCATCTCAGTAATCTGAAATAGTAGCCTTGACAGCAGAGACCTCAATGGCTTTTAGGATGTCAAACGTTTTCCCCTTAATCATTCATGAGCTAAAATTATTTTTACCATGGGGCAGACATCCAAAGCTTTCTGTAATAGTAAATTTTTTTGGATTTCAATTTTTTTGGATTTAATTATGAATTTTTGAATTTGTGACAGAAAAATTGAAAATCTGAATGTGGCTAATTTGTGAAAATTGGTGTGTTTCACCTATTTGTATGAGTTCCAAGCCACTCTCTTGGATGATTTTGAATTTTATTAGTGTAATTAAATATGAGAACGAGTTTAATGAGTTCCCTTGGTCCATGGAATGCCGGATAAAAAATTTATCTATTACGTAACACATGAAAATATAATATTTTAATGTCTTTTTCTTGGAAGCTCATATGCTTCATGGAATAGAACCTAGAAATAGTATGAAATGAGTTATAGTTTGATGGTGTTACACTTTTTGACCACCATTATATGCTAGCCTTTTTCTTGGAACCTAGTGATAAATGCTAATTTTCATATGTTTTTATCCACATTCAGTATTGATTTTAATGACTAATTTGAGCTTAATTGGATTTGTTATGCAATATTTGAATTTGTGGTTAATTTTGAAAAATAATACAATTTTAAATTAATTAGGAGAATTTTTGGATTTAAATTTCTAATATTCTATTCTCCAAAATTCTTTAATGATTAAATATTTTCAATCCTTAAAACATTTATTAATCCTGTGCAGAATTTTTGGGCAATTAAATTGAGAAATTAAAGTGGATTAAAGGAAAAGATTGGAGCATAATTTTATTTCCATTAATTTCTCAATGGCATGTTTGTAATTAGTTAATTAGGTCTCCATTTTTTTTATTTGCTGGTAGAAAAGTCACGTGGAGAGCTGGAGGAAAAATCGAAAAAGGGAGCTTGGAAACAGATTATACACACACACATCCTCCATGCAGTTGCTACATGAGACAAGAAGCAGGATGGTTCTGTTTTGAAAATGATGAAGAAGCTACGGGAAAAAGCTGAGAACGTGTGAGCAATCTTGTGGGAAAGCTGCTGAATAAACGAAGAAGAAGCTATGGGTTCTGGATTGAAAAAGAAGCAACAAATGCAAGAAGCCACGAAGAGCTGTATGATTCGAAGAAAGCAACGTGGAAAGAAGTGTAAAGCAGAACCATACATGAAGCTTTGAGTTAGTGAGCTGAAGGAAGTTTCTAACGTGATTAAGAAGAGCCATGAATGCAGAGGCAACAGCAAAGATAGGAGAAGAAGTAGAAAAATATAAAGCAGCTTGGGAGCTTGTAAAGTTAAGGAGCAGAACGTGGGCTAGACTTAAGAGGAGAAGCAACGTGATTTTCGAGCTAAAAGAGATGAAGCCACGTTGTAATATAAGAAGAAGCCACGTAAAGATGAAGAAGCTGAGCATATCATGTGGAAGAAAAACGCTGAACAGAGGAGAGGGAGCTGCATAAGAAGAAGCAAACACGAGCTGCACAAAGACGATGGAGCTGAATGATGAAAAGAAGAGGAGCAGATTCGAAGCATGAGCTGAATGAGCTGGGAATGGAGTTTACAGAAGGAGCCAACATGGAAATCATGTAGAGACACGAAGCAAGCAAGTGGAGCTACTGGTTTGTGGATGCTTAAGCTGTGAAGAAGCTCGTATGAAGTAAGAGTTGGAGCAGAGCTGGAAGACGCTGAAGTTGGGAGCTAACATGAAGAAAATAACGTCAGAAAAGAGCTTGGGCAGACGAAGAATAAGCATGCATGATGGAGGTCATATGAGAAAGCTATGAATAGAGCAGCATACGTGAATTGATAAATTTAAACACGTGAGCAGAATAATAAAAACGCTGAAGCATGAAAGAGACGGGCTGTGGTTTCCGAATAGAAGGAGGAGATTCAGCGTGAGATAGCACATGAAATAGAGCTGAGGGGCACGTGATTCATTACTTTAAAAAGAGGAGCTGTGATTTTCGAAAGGAGAGAAGGAGACGTAGAACAGAATAGGGTTGAAGGAAGAGGCCGCCTGGGACGTGCAGAATGCGAGACTCCTGGGAGCATTCTTTTATCGATCCATCCATGGATGCTACTAAATTCATCAATTCTCCTCCGATTAAAATCTCCATGGTAGTCTGAATTATCCATGGTGGCTGGCTGAAGTTTGAAAACTCCCAGATGCAGATTTGAACCCCATATTTTCGCACCAAATTGGATAAATACTCCTTGCTATATCTTTTAATTCCAGCATTAAATCTTTTATTAATTTGACTAGGTCTAGTTGATTGATTTAGGAACTTAATTGCTGAAAATTATTGGATTGGTTTGTTTAATGAATTGAATATAATTTGATTTTGGAATTTTAATTGTGATCATCACATGTTTGTAAAAATTCTAGAATTAGTGCTGTGCAAATCACTTTAAATTCCTCTTGATCTTTGGTTAATTGATGCAATGGTTGTTGGATTAATTAGCTAGAATTTTTGTGCAATTGATTGTTTGAGGAATTAGTTAATATAATTGGTTAATTAGCATCTTAAGTGAATTGTGCAGTAGATTCTATTAATCAATTAAAATTGGTTAAAGTGTGTTCTTACTCTTAGTTCAATTAATTAGTTATTCAAGGTTTCTTGTGGTTGCAAATTCCTTGAATAATTAATGAATTGAACCTTGGATGGTTATTCAAGGATTTTTATAGGGAATACATTAAAGAGCAAGGAATCAAACCCAAATTTGGTAAATTAAAAAGGGTAAGGATAATTGAATTCTAAGGAATCTAATGCAAGGCTAGCTACCATATTGTTCACCTCATTTAGCTTTAAGTTTCTTTGATTTTTGTCAATTAAATTTAGTTCAATTAAATTCTACTACTTCAAATCCCCAAAACAAGTTTCAATTAGCAATACTTAGAATACTCCTTTCATAAATAAATTGAGGCATAAACTCCAAGGGAGATGACCTAGGTTGCACCATTAACTACAAAATTTATTTTGCTTCCTAGTTTTATTTGAGATTGCGCGACACAATCATCACCTAGGCATCCAATCTATTTATTCCTGATGCTACACATAGGGGAGTGTCTCTAACAAATTTGACCTCCTCGTGGAAGGCTCTTTTGGACATAAGGTATTTTAATCAAAATAATTATAATTATAACTTATCTTTTATTACAAGTGAAATAAATATTTATCAATAATAAAATGGGAAAATAGTGAGAAAAATTGTTTCTTGGTAAAATTTCTCACTAAACAACAATTTTTTGTTATAATATATATAATACTTATAGGTTATATATATATATAATAAAGAAGAGTCATATAATTTGTGTAATACCATAATGACTTAACTCTAACTAATCTCTCTTTATACTTGATTCCATATGATTTCCAATGAAAATGACCAAAACCATAGTATTTTACTACTTTAAGTCAGGGTTTAATCAGTCATATTTTGCTCCGTGGGTCCCATGAACCCATCATTCATATTCTCTACTCAAACTCCATTTATACAACTCATACATAGCATCAAACTACTCATAAATCACGGATATGAAGTCAAACCAAGAAAATGCAATTTCTCAAATAAGCCCAAAAGTCAGATTTTTGGCTCTAACTTTAGAAAATCATAACTAATTTTAGAAAAATAAGAATCAAGCAAACCATAGCTTTCTGGAAAGATCTAAGTGTTAAATTTACACTAAAAATATTTTCCAATCACAATCTTAGTATTTGGACCATGTTTAACATCAAAAAAGAGATAGAGTTCCGGCTATCCCTGCTACTAGTGCAGCTTGCTGTCATGAATTTCGAAAATCCATAACTAATTCTACAAAAATATAATCTAGGAAACTATACCAATTTGGAAAGCTACAAATGTTAAATAGATGAAAAAAATAAGTTCAAATCATTTCAGTAGCCCTTGGACCTCAAAAACTGATGGAATAGTAATGAAGGTCGGATGGCTTCCCTGATACTGACACAAAACTTCAAAAAATTCATTCTCCCTCTACAGACCTCCGATTGAGGTGCTTCTAGTTGTTATAGGTCACTGAGGATATTTAGTTTACATCTATAAAATTTCATGACAATCAAACACTGTTTGATCTATGAACGACACAGATTCATTTTCGAACCAAGTTGCACAGTACAATAACCAAAACCAGAAAATTCTCCAACTTCAACAATTCACCAAATATTCCCTAGACCTCCAAATATTACCCACTTTAGCTTTCCAAGAAGCTCTTAATAGGCTCTAGAGGCATGCCAAATTTCATATCAAGAAGATCTCATTTAGTCATATCTTGACAGAGCTCACAAATTTGGCGATTTTAGTACCCAAAATGGTTCAAAGTGGGTCCAAATGGCCTCCCACATGTTCTAGCACCTCTTGGGCAAGTTTTAAAGTATAAACATAGCATATATGAACTGCTCAAGTGATCCAAATCATCATACATTTCAAATTCACTATGCTACAGGCCAAAATACACTATTACATATAAGTCACAAAAGGGCCAAATTCCACATTTCCATTGCTTTGGCTCTCTACATAGTTCATACATCATTTATACATATTTCTACACTTGCTCAAATATTTACATCTCAAAAATAGTAGGTGCATATTCATTTTGGCACCTCTTTACATCAAAAGAACTAAAATAGCTACACAATTCCTTAAGCATGCTCAATTGGCTCCTTGGTGTGCACTTGGTTCTCCTTGAACTCCACCTAACATGTTAAGATGGGAGAGGGAAGGGGTGAGATTCAGGGAATCTCAATAGCTCATACACTCATTCAAGGAAGCAATCAAGGCATATAAATAAGTTAAGCATGCAAACCATTCACAATTACACAACACATGCTTTTCATGCCATGGTTTAGTATCAATGCCAAGAATAAGCTCTAAGGACTTTTGGTCTAGCCTCACCCGAGTTTTGGGACTTTCAAATTGGCCTCACCCTTGGTTTAGGGACTTTTGGCTCCACCTCACCCTTCTCAAGGGACTTTCGGCACTACCTCACCCGAGCAATTTTCACAACTCAAAACATAAGCATATTGGTACCAATGCATCAAGGCAATAACATATGGCATGTCTCACACAACAAGAACTTACATAAGCATACAATAACTATATACATCCAAGAATGCAACAAGAAATAGTGGAGAGCTACTTTATCGGCTAACATAAGCTTTCCCTTTCAATTTCTCTTCTTTCTTCTTGGTTTCACAATCACAACTAGATGGAGTTACTTCTCTTAAGCCTAGACACTTCAAAGAGCATGGAATTACTCTTTCATCAACAATTATTCACAAAGCTAGGGGTTTTTTCAGAGCAAACCCTACAAAGTATAAGAAACTGGGGGTTTCTCTCTCTCTAGAGTTTCACTAACTTTTCTTCTCTTTTCTTTGTATTTCTCAACTTATTACACTCTCTTTTAAGAGTTTCTTGCTCATTCTTGGCTAGAACAGAGCTTTCTTACTCAACAACCCATGGAAAGGAAGCTTAGAAGGAGAAGAATAAAATCAAGAAGAAGAAGCATGAAGAGCTTTAAAGGTTCTTACTTTTCTTCCTTAGCTTCCCTTCTTTCTCTCTTAGTTTCTCCTAGTTTCCCTCTCTCTCTCAAGCCTTTTTTCTATGCTTAGACGAAGCTTAGGTCAGTTAAAGGAGAAAGGATGAGTTTGGACACTTTAAGAAGTCAAATTCTCTTTTTTTCATGCTTTTTCAGACTAATCCTCGCTATAGAGAAGCATAACCCTCGCTACGGCGAGTACGTATCAGTCCCAGACCCCTGCTTTTGCTATGGTGCGCGCTACGGTGAGCAGCTCCTTAGTTTTTGTATGGGATGCCCGCACTCACTATAGCTAGAAGCATTTTCGCTATAGCGAAAAGGCACTCTCGCTATAGCTAGACCCTGTCTCGCTATAGCGAACAGGTATATTCACTATAGCTAGGCCATTTCTCGCTATAGTTAGTAGACTTAGAAAATTTCAGGACTTCAAAAATTTTTAGCTTCTTTTTTCTTTTTCTTTTCTTTTTCTCGGTTGTTACAATTTAAGTATATTTCAAAGAAATATAATGTAGCAAAATTGAATATAAGTCCTCAAATTACATTTTTGTTCAGAAATTTGATGAATTTAAGAAATTTATCTCTAAATCTTGTCAAAAATATATTGTGAGCTAATTTATTAATGAACAAAGGAAATTATGCCTGCCATGAAAAATATAGGAGAAATTATATTTTATTTTCTTAAACTAAGGTTTAATTATAAAAATTATATATGAATTTTAAAGTATAATGTATATTTTGTTACATTTTGGACACAATAAACAAATTTCTAACTAAAATTAATTGTAGAAAGATTACTTCTTTGATTCAATAATTTTTATAGAACAGCACCACAAATGTCAAATTCAAGATACATAAATAAAAAGTGACTTGAGAATCACTTAATTAATGGGTCTTTTTGGTGGTGGGCTGTCCGTGAAAGCCATTGTTAGCCACATAAGTGTATATATGACACTAGCTAAGAGAGCACTCATCCATAAACCGGTTATTGGTACAAATAACAAACTCCTATGTTCCTTTCATTACAATATTTCTGAATAAGTTCTTGGATAACAAGCCTAAGGGTTTTCTTATTGATGATATTGATGATATCAAATATCTGGATTTTCTTTTTGTATATTATATGGATGATCCGATCCGCAATTACTTGAATTTTGGACCGAGTAAACATGAAAATATCGCGAAACTTCTAGTCTCCTACCCCTTGACAAGTCTCTTTTTCTTTAATTATAGTAAAATACATAAATAAACAAACATGAAAACCTCTTTTATATTATTTGTAATAGGAAAGTTTTTGCTATTTCAATATAGCACTGATTTATAAATTCTAGCTAGAGGGCCAGTAGCCAATGGCTCCACATTTGGAAGAAGAAAAATATATATCAAATTATAAACAAATTATAAATAGTGGTAGAAAATTAAATTTTTATATATAAGATCGATACTGCAACTTAATTATTTTGATGAAAGGTTTGAACCCATCAACCTACCCCTAAATTGATAAGTTAAAACTTTCAACGACATATATATTAATATCATATTGGCTAAAACACAATATGGTTTATTACTATCTATACAAACCTACAAAATTCCTACTATATATTATATGATTTTCCATAGTCCTTGTTATATTCAACAAAAATACAATTAAAACATGCGTATATTATCTATAAAAAAAACATGCATATATTACGAGACAGCATGGAGATCTATCTTTTTAATTATGTTTTCTCTTTGAATGAAACAAAGAAGGCTCAATATATTAAGCAAATTACATATATACATTTGGTTTAAAATTAATTTTTCTTGTTTGATTTAAAGTGTATCATTAAACATTTTTGTATTTTATGCAACTAACATTTAACCATTATGTAATATTTTATATTGAAAAATTTGATTAAAGAGTAAGTGAATGTTAAAATTATGAACAATTTTTTGTTAACATTTATTTTACTTATGTTTTAAATATTTTTGTAGTGTTACGAGAGAATTATGGGAAGTAAGTTGATCATTTTAATTTTGAAATGTTAGCTTCATTGTGATAATAGCTTTAAAAGACTATAAAATTATACAAGATATAAGTAAAACATACTTTTGATGATAAGACTCTTCATCATGTTAACTTTCATATATATGATTATTTTGGTTAAAAATAAAAAGATTGATTAAGTAATAATGAAACAAATTACATAACAGTTGGATGATACAATTTAAACCATAAAAGCCCAATTAATTTTGGACCAAATCACATGAGAGCAGACTGTAAATTTACCTAGTACATTTGCTAATATGTTATTAGGTTAAATATTATACAAAGAAAATGAATATAAAACAGTCTTCATAATTACCTTGAAAATTATCATTTTAATTAATTAATCTGATATGATTAAGAAAAGGATTATTCCATGCAAATTGTATTAGTTTAGATAATCTTATAGTTGCATAGTAACATAACAAATATAAACTTGGAGAACAACATTACTATCCTTAAATAATTATGTTCTTCAGCCACTATACAATACTTTTAACTTTGGAATATATCCCTATCTTATAGCTGTCAAAAAAATAATTCATTAATTTTTAATCAATTGTTTTTAATGTAAGATCTAATTCTAAAAAATTCTAATTGAATAAAATTAATAATAAGAATATGGATCTAGTACATAATTTTAGAACACTAAATATACAACATTTATTGAAAGTGAACAAAATTTCTCCATAGCAACAAAGTCAAATCTAGATAGATCCTTTTCTCTTTAACCTTCTATGGAATAACGGCTTTTAATAGGATAGTACATAGATTAGGTTTAAAGAAGAGACTTAACCTTGCCTTAAGTAGTGTTTTACTAGTTCTTCCCATTACAAGCCTCAATAAAACAAAATGACTTATACCTTTTAACCACTAACCAAACTTCAATTATAAATGTTTGTTTAAACTCAAATACCATATGATCACTTAATCCTTGAGGCTTATATTATATCTCAATAGACCATTAGCCAACCTATATTTAGAAATAAAAATATATAATTAATATGAAACCACATATAAAAATTCTAACATTCTATCACGTAGCCAACAATAATTGTATTTTAAAAAAATTTATTTTGTTTTGTAAAATGACTCTCTAATTGACAAAACAAGAAAACCTTATGTGTGCACATTTTAAAAAATAGTCCTGAGATAACACAACAAACACAATTTGGTCCAACATAACCATTCACATGGGATTATGGCAATCATGTGCCCTTTATTAACATACACGCAATCCATAGTCACACATTAATAATCATGCTGACATGGATTATAAGTTTGGAAGTGTGGTAAGAAATAGGTTTTAAAAGTGATCAACAATACACTTTGTTTTATCGGTCTTCCAATTTTTCAATATCATTTATGTTCAACTAGCATGAGAAATCACTTGACTTAGAATAAGTCTATATATCTCAATTAACTTTATCCCAAGGATATAGTATAGTGCTAATAGAGACATACTATAACAATTGCAATAGTCATGCTTAAGACAAGTATTATGTCTTAAAATACATGTTGTACTCAATCTTTACCCATGCAAAGTATTCAACATAATGATGACCATCAATTAACACATCAAATAGAGACAACAACAAATTACATCAATTAGATGTGACAAAGATAAGTGATATCTATAGAATCATCCCTTAAACACCAAATGTATGCATATGTATATATAATCCCACTAACTCAAGAGATTAAAAGACCTTAAAATATTCATGCATTTAACATGTCTTAAATTGTATGGGTCATGAACCTATAGTTAGGGAATCAACCTTTAGTAGGTAAAGTCATAAAATTATTCCAAAACTCTTATGAACCCAACATATCATGAGGCACACCCATCTTATAAATGAGCTAGAAATGCTTTAGCGATAGAAATAATTATTTAGTGGAGTTGAAAACATCTATTCTATGAAAACAATCCAATATGATTCTAGAATTCAACAATTTCATCACTCCACTATTGATGAGAGAAAAATACATGTAATAGTATAGTATTATACTATACTAAAAATTTTCAAATTTTAACCATAGATAAGCTATATTCATAGCTTTACCAAAAATCACACTCTGTGAAAACAAAAAAATGAATGTCAATTTGATAATTCTAAACATCATATGCAATCATGCATAAACATAATATTTTGTGCCAAAACAAACAAAGTCTTAAGTGAGTTTAATGTCCTTAATAATTTACAAGATTTTCTCTATAAATTTTAATTACTCACATTAGAATTATTCAAGTATCAGAAATTGTTGATAGTTTGGATGATCAACTGCCAACATATATACCCACTTAATCAATATATAAGACAACTAAAAAAATGAAAATAATGTGACACATTTTAATCATGATACAAAACCTTGAACACACTGGGTTTTTATTATCACCTTTATGACACAAGCTAAAACATGTTAAGTGTGGTCAATTTGAGTTGCAAATGATTTTATATCCATCTTTATACAAATAAATTGAATTCCCATTCATTTTAGGTAACAAATATTCATCAATATTTATTAAACCATACTAATATATACATTAAGGAAGTGAGGAAACTTTGTTTTATCACACTAGGATACCTTAACAATTCCTAATTAGGTTCACTAATTCACAAGATTTCAATAACACCTTGTTTAATTTCCTTAGTCTCATAAACCTTTAACATGTTTTAATTAATGTCTCAAGGAGGTCATCAGACAAAATGTTCATTTAGAAACTCAACTTATATAGTTCCCATTATTAGGCCTAAGATATTGATAACAAAATAAGGAAATTAAAGAGCTAACATTGACTTACTTAATGAACTTAAACAATTTCCTAATCATTCAATTTATCTAGTTAGTGATTGAATTTGGGCCTATAATTCATAAAGTTTATACAACTTTGATGCACAATGACTCCTATTAACTAAAGATATCAAAAGAATCTAAAATGCTTATAATTATCATAGCATGCTTATAATAGGTTATAGGTTTACAACTAGTGATCTAATATTTATAGTCATTGGTTCAAATAAATTTTTTTTGACTCTTAATTAGGGAGTCACTTTGGCAATATAATTTCATATTAGCCTAACAAATAATCTCATACTTCATATTGACTAAATAAAATGTTATTCAGATAGCTAAGCCTAACATTATAGTTGCATTAAAGTGATACAAATAAAATTTTCCATGTGTGATAGATTTTTCTAAATTGGGCAATCAATTTTGGCTGAATATTATTTAAATAAAAAATTATATGTAACTTTAGGAGTTCATATCATAAACTAATGAATTCAATTCATTTTGAATTTATGATAAGGTGTTCCCACTTGATCAGTAGTTTCTCTTTCAAGTTACTAGGATTATTAATCAATAGAACTATAATATGTGATCATGAAAGCAACACTTAAATTATCGCAATCAATGTGGACAAATGTACCCTCAATGTAAACTTCCTCCACTTGCACTTGAATCCTAACAATTATTCATCAAGTGTGAGTCTCATCACATAAAACTCCTTCTCTCAATTGAGAAATCCAATGAGCCTTAAATCTTTGAAAAATCTTCTCTTATTGGACTTTATGGAGGAACCCAAAACCTTGAAGTATTATGGCAAATATATTCCCACTTAATAGAGGGTTTTCATGAAATCAAATTTCTTTATATCAAATAGTACATAATGATCAAAAGTGCACATTTAGTCCAATGAGGTCACTAAAGTGTTCAAAGTTACATAAATGATTTAATAATGTGAGAAATTTTGTAATTATTTATCAACTTTAATTTCATAAATATGTTATGAGATTTTTCTTTAGTTAACAAAAAAAGCCATAAAATATTAATATAATTTGATAAAATATCTTTTGCCACACAATACAAATAAATAAGACCCACTAATAGACATATATATATATATGTTATTTCTAAGAGGTTTTATTTATCTATTTACTTATTTTACTTTGAGTTATACTTTTATTTTTAATTTTGGTTAACTCTCCCTTGAATAGTTAATACATGAGCCTATGTCCCAAAATTAAGAAATGGATATAATTAACTTTTGCTAAATATGATTTTCTATAATCCATTAAAATATATCTTTGTGAAAGATACCTGATGTATTTCTCACAAAATTTCATGATTTCTTTATGAATTAAAACAGTATGAGACATTTATCACAATTTATGTGAAAATTTACATAATTGTCACTTACACATATATCTATAAGATATTCCACAAAATGCACATAAGCATTTAACAAATTAGGTTATAATATTTTTCCTCATATCATGGAAGTCTATAATATAGGAAATATGACCAAGGTCCTTATTGCAAAATTCAAAATTCTACAAACAATTTTATTTTATTTTCATTTCACCTTATATCAAGGCTTTCACATATATGGATAATTTTATATTATTGTTGTATAAAACTAGAACACCAATTATTCTTAAATAGTGATAAAAGAATATTTATTTAAAATTGATTCTATTTGTCCCTTATCATGTTTCACCAAGAAACAAGCCACTTGGAAATAATTTTCTCATACATACACAAGATATAAGTATATAAATAACAAACTCTATGTCTTACTTCTATTTTCAATATTTGGAACTTTTCAAGACCTCTAATGTAACATCATTGTTATTCATAGCAAAGGAGACTAATTCATAAAATTGCAATATGATTAGTAAAATAGGAAATTTCAAAATAACAAGACTTGGACAAACTATTCATAAAGAGTATTAGGCACATTATCATGAACTCTCCTTTGGGAAGAGAAAATGATGTGTAATTTTTTCTCTTTCATATGAAGCTAAATTAAATAGAAAAGAATGTATAATGTTAAAAGAATTTATCCACTTAATGTAACACCTTAACTTCTAGCTCATACCCATCATGCCCACATACTCATATGCACATGTTAAACTCACAAGGGAGATAATTTACTCTACCTTGGTGCTTCTTCTCTATGGCATTATGAATGGGTAGAGACTTACTTTAGAGTCACATGGACCGGATGAGCTCTCTCTATTCATCCTCATGCTCAATTACACTATTGAGACTTATTTCAATCCCAATAATATGCTTTAAATTCATGGAAAGCAAAAAGGGATATGAGACATGCATTTTCGTTCTTGGCAGATTTTGCTTCATTTCTAGGCTAAGTTTGAAAATTCATATCTAAATGCAGAAAAATTGTAACTGCATAATCTTGGTCATTCTAGAAATCTTGAGACGTCTACTACATGCTAAAAATACATAGAAGTCTCAGTATCTCACATATTCTGTGTTTGACATCAAAATCGTTCACTGGTCAGAGGGGGCTCCTTTGCTGTCACAGTTTACTGATATGGACTTTGAAAATATCTAACTAATTTCAAAAAAATCCAATGCTCATAAACTATATCTCTATGGAAATATGTGGATGTTAGCTAGAGGAGAAAAATATCTTCAGATCAGTTCACCAAGCCAATTTCCCGGAAACCGATGAAATAGTACTTCGGGTCTGGTTGGGTGTCTGATTCTGGGCAGGAACTTCGAAATTGCATAACTTCCTCTCTAGACCTCTAAATGAGGTGCTTCTAGTTCCTACAAGTCACTGTGACCATCTAGTTTCTGTGTATAAAATTTCGTAGCCATTGGACTACGTTTGCCCCTCGGATGACGCGTTTCTCAAACTGACCAAATGAACAGTGTCTTCTGAAATCCGATTTTCTGATATCAACTTTGAAAAATCATAGAAAATGCTATAGACCTCTAAATGACATGAACTCTAGCTTCCCAGAAAGCTTTGAACATGATCTAGTTACATGTCAAATTTCAGGACAAGAAGAGGTTATATGCTTAACCTTGAACATCATGTGCAAAAAGGCCTTTTCTTGGCCAAAAGTGGGGTTCATGGGGTCCAATCTTGGTTCTTCTACCTCTATGACTCTTTGAGCACATGAGAAAGCATCTATAGGAGCTATCAATCATGCCTCAAGTGTCTAATAACTTAGATTGGAGAAACTCACTACCCCCTACCCACTTATGCACTCATATGGCCTATGCTATTATTGAGCATTTCACATTCAAGACTTACTTTCTCATTCAAAATAGGCCTCATTCTCATTCATTCATCATTCATACATTAACTTACAAACACTTATAAATACTACATCATATACATCATTACTTTACATCACTTGTCTCATATACAATGTATTTACAAGAAATTTCTTTACACTCTTCTTTAGTCTCCCTAGCCTCATGCTTGGTGATGGTTCCCACCTCTAGCCTCACTTGGTCCACCTGGCATGGTTGGATGGTGGAGAGGGAGGGTGAGATTCATGGAATCTCAGTAGTTCAACTCCCATTCAATCATACATATATAGCATGTAAACAAGTCTCATTGTGCATGTATGGCATGTTAGCATATAAAACCATGATGAAAACATTTAAAACATATGAATTGGCCATGCATAAGGAAAACATTCTCAACATGTGAGTAGGCCACACATAACATTTAGGAGCTTGCTAAGTACTTGGATTAGCCTCACCCACTCCCTTGTGGCTTTTGGATTTGCCTTACCCATTCTTTAGAGGTCCTTAGACTCAACCCTTACTCTTTGGGAGTCAACCTCACTTTTGGGAGACCTTTTACTCTTGTCTCAACCAACTTAGGGGTTTGGCTCATCCTCACCTTAGCTATAGGGTTATTGGCTTTTCCATTTCTCAAGCAAACCAAAACAAGCATATAAATCATCATTTCAATTCATAACACATCATCATGCTAACACACTTCTCATAGCTCATATCATTCATACACACAAGCAAGACAATGTAAACACACAATTATGCATGAGAGAAAGTGGAGAGAACTACCTTATTAGCTATTCACTACTTGCTCTTTCAATTGTCTCCTCCCTTGTGGATTTCACTACCACTTCTAGATGGGGGAGCTTCTCTTGAGCCTAACCACACAAAAGCATGGAATTAGTTCCTTGATATTTGATTCTTAAGCTAGGGATCTCTTCTTATCAACTCTATTGAGCTTCTTAAACTAGGTTTCCTTCTCTCACTAGAATCCATTAGCTATCATCTTTCTCTTTTCTTAAATTCTCATGTTCTTAAGAGGGAAAAGCAAGAAAGAGAAGACTACATACTTCTAACCTCTCTCAAGAGGGGTTTCTCACTCTCTCTCTTCTGAACCAAACTCAAGACCTAACCATCTTTGCTATCTAAACCGTAGGAAGAGAGGGGAAGGGGAGAAGGGCAACATACTAAGAGAAAAGCCATGAGAAGCCTTACCTTTCTTATCCTTTCTTCTTCTCCTCAGCTTCTCTCTCTCTCCTCCGCCCTTTTCTCTCTCCTATAGCGAGCTTGAGTCGGTTAGAAGAAGAAAGAAGAGATTTGGAAGCTTTTAAAAAGTCAAATTCTCTTTTTCTCGCTTTTCTGGACCGCTCTCGCTATAGTGAGCCATTGCCCTCGCTACGGCGAGCTCGTGTCTGTTCCAGACCTCTGCCTTCTCTATGGCGTCGCTACGGCGAGCTCGGGCCTATTCCAGACCTCTGCCTTCGCTATAGCGTCGCTACGGCGAGCAACTCCCTGGTTTTTATATGGAATGCCGCACTCGCTATAGCTAGGAGCATATTCGCTACGGCGAGGGGGCATTCTCGCTATGGCGATTCCATTTCTCGCTATGGCGAGAAGACTTAGAAAATTTTCAGCTTCCTTCGAAAATTTTCAACTTTCTCTTTTCCTTTTCTTTTCTCTTTTCTTTTCTCATTTATTTTTCCTAGCTGTTACACTTAAAGTAGATAAACCCCTTAAATTATATAACTTAACTAACAAAAGAGAATATACCATATTAAAAAATTCATCTCCTTTGGGCAGATAAATCATTCAAAATATATACCTTAGTTAGTCCCTTAAGAAAATATATGATCTCAAGAAAACCATCCCCTTTGAGTAGATGGATCTTGTCAATCATGTACCTTGACTTATAGGCTCCATGCAATATTGGAATTAATATACATAATGACCCCTTTTGAGCATGTGATTATATATAATAATTCAAATAATTTTATCTACAAGGAAACTAGTTTATTTTGTGAATTTTGACGGGTGAACTATGTAATACCCGATTTTCCAAAATTGAATTGAAACCGATGAGATAACAAAAGAAGACCCCAAAATGTAATGAATTAGGGTTAATTAAAGATAGAATAATAATATGAGTATCCAAAATTGAGATTGCAAAATTAAAGATGACCTGAAATCGAAGCCAAAATGGCTAAACCGTTTAAACCAAAAAATATAATGGCAAAATTGTAATTTCAAGTAAATTTTTAGAAACTCAAAGGATAAAGTTTTAAATGACAAAATTAAGTATTTTAGGATTCTCAAAAGTCCTACAAAACCATAGGATCTATTATAATGACCAAAACTCTTCTAGTGTACCTTTTAGGGCATTAGTTGACTCAAACTTTAACCAGATGATTCAAGATAGTTATGAACCTCATAGAATTGAAAGTAAATATTTTTAATAAACTAGAGGACCTAAATTTTCATATGGAAAAAGATAGTTTGCAAAAAGGAACTAAATGAGCCTAAATGAAAGCATTGAAGTGAAACGGCATAATGGAAATTTTTGAAAAGTTCATAACTTACCTCCTTTCTTCCCATTTTTAGCCACACCACCTTTAGAGCCTTCTAACTGACCTTGTATGCCTCTAGTTTAGCCCTCCAACTCACCCAAAAAGGAAAAGGAAGAAGGTGGAAGAAAAGCCAAAATAGGTAAGAATTCTTGCTCTTTTTCATGGCACTTCCTTCATTATTCTTGTTCTCCACTCAAAGCTCTCTTTCTTGGTGGTTTTAGTTCCCTAAAAGGAGTGTTTTTGTGACAATTTCTTGGGAGAAGGAGAGGATTTAGGGAAACTAATTATAGCACCAAATTCCTCTCTTGAAAAGCTTTAAGACAAGGTATGTTTCATGATAGGAAAATTGCTTCTTCTTGCCTCTTCATTCTTCTTCGTGTTTGGCCAGACATATAGCTATATATGAGGAGATGAATTCTGGCCATAGCAAGATAGAAATAAGGGTTTTGAGGCATAGAGAAGTAGATTATGCCATTGGAACCAATTAAAAAGTTTTAGAATCAAGATAATGAAGCTAGGGTTTTACTTGCACCGAAGGAACCTTAGAACCCTAGGAGCCTAATTTAACCCATATGAGAGTATAATTAGAGTAAAGAGAAGCTAAGGAATATGAATATACATTAAAATCTAAGAAGGAAGCAATAAAATTCCATATAGCTCACTCTTAGGTGTGGTCTCGGCCAAGATGAATATGAAGCACCTAAGAAGTTTTTTTTTCAGTTCTAATGAATTTAAAGACTTAGATATAATGAATAAATAATTATAAAACTATTGAATCGAATATAGGAGCCCTAGATTAAAATTTGAATATTTAAGGCCTAAATTGGATTAAAGAAGTAAGTTAATCATAAACCCTTCTAACCAAGCATGTGATGAGTTAAATGAGTTTCCTTGGAGTTATAAGCCTTAAAACAAGCAAGAGTTTGGGGTTTGGAAAGTGGAAAACCAAGGTTGCTTCTTGTCGGACCTAAACTAGTCATAAACTCCATGTTAGGCTTTACTGGGTTTAAGTGAAGATACTATGACTTAAAATAGACTTTAATGGATCATTTTGCCTTATAGATTGATGTTTGTAGGCCAAGCTAGTTCAAACCCACCAATTTTTTAGTGTCAAGCCAAGAAGAATCAAGATAAGTGAACCAAGAAATGGGTTAGTGGTATTTTGAGCTTCTACAATTTCCAAGGTAGTTTTATCTCCCTTTCTTGCATACTTATGAATGCTTAAATGAGTTGAAATATTTATATGTATTGTTGCTTGATGTATTCATCTTATATGTTTTAATATGACTTCCTTGATGAGTTTTATGTATGAGATTGACATGCTTTCTGGGTCTTAGCTCCCTAAGACATAGAATTGAGTATAGTAGCTCTTCCTTGTTTCTAGAGTGAGTATAGTTGAGCTTAGCTAGCTTGTGATGCCTTGATTGTTAATGAATGAGTTTTTATGTTAAAAGTTGCATTTGAATCACATGGGGCATATGAATGGCATTCTTGCACCACATGCATGGCATTTTCTTATTTTATTCATGTGTGCATTGATGGTTGAGATTAGCTTTTAAGATTCTTCCTAAAATCTCACCCACATCTTCCCACTAACTATTTTAGGGTCACCAAGTAAAAGCAAGGATGTTGAGAAGAGCTAGATACTAGAAACAATGTATTAGGAATATGTTACACTATGCTAGGAAAAGGCTTTATTGGTAGCTATTTTTTAGTTTTATTGGCGGCTTGTAACTGCCAACAATGCAATTGCCAACAAAAGGGCGAACATTTGTTAGCAGTTTAAAACTAGCAAAAAAACCTTGGTTTTGTTAGCAGTTTGTAATTAATCAAGAATAAAAATTGAACTTTTTTTTTGCAATTATTGGAAAATACTACTAACAAAGATTGTCCTTCATTAGCTATTTGAAATAAAATTGCCAACATTTTTTTTAACATCTACTTCTAGTTTATGCACCTTAAGTGCCTTTGGCATTTGAGTTCATCCCTATTCTTATTTTATTCCTAGTTCTACATTTTGTTAGTCATTAATTATTCACCAATTCAAAACACCAGCTATTCATGTAAAAAGAACTATTATAAAGCAATCAAAGAACATTTATTCTTTTTATTAATCAATCAAAGAACAATTACAATTAGTAATTAAATGTAACTAACAAATTAAAACCAATAGAAATTAATACAAGCTAATTACAACTAAACCAAGAGACACTGTTAGAACACGTATTGAGACCACTCTTCCTTGAATTCATCTATTTGAGCATCAGAGTATTCTTTGCAATGTATGTTTGGGAAGTACTGCAAAATAAAATAACAACGATTTGAAATTAGATAACTAGAATTTAGTCAAATTTTAAAAGTACTTTTATAAAGCAAGTTTTATATTAAAAAAAATCAATAACATAACGGCTTAAAAATAGAGATTTCTCGGGTCTTAAACCCTCTCTTTACAGCTAATTACAATAAATTACATACTACTATTATCAAATACAACTAGTAATAACAATTTACCAGCAACTAGTACCGTCCTATAGTTAAATTTTAGTATACAAGAAAACATAGAGGCAAGGAAAACTATCTAATCACTTAAAGGAACTAAATTACATACTATGTCTGGAATCATAAACTTTCTGTGTGATGATATCCTTCATGAATCTTATCACGTAGTGTCTACAGTCTATGCTATTTGGTTGTTTTGGACACTAGAAAAATCCAATAAAAAATATATTAAATTTAGAAAATGGCATGCTCAATAATTGCTTGAATATTAATAAATACATTTACTTTATTCCATTTAGGTTTTTTTTACTTCAGCACCTTAAGCCCACGATTTGCATAGAACATCACCATGGCTCTATCAAGCAAGTGGAAAAACACTTAATATAAAAACTATTATGAAATTAAAACACACAAATATATAGAAATATGTAGAAAATAAATGCATATGCTTATTGATTAAATAACTCCTGCATTTACTCACAGTTTGTTGGGTCACCATTCAAAGGATTTATAAAATATATCTTTGAAGCACATGGATTGATAATAATCCACATCTAGTGTGGCCTAAGATAATTAACCAGTGTTAGTAAATTTTAATGAAATAGTTGACATTCAAATTACATATAATTGAAAAATTCAACACTAAGTGACTCACCCTTGCATGTAAGGGGCCAAGAATAACACCTCATTCTCGGCTCTTGTAATGAACAGATCCATTACTTGTTGTGATTTGTAACACTATAATGTGTTAACCTTAACTAAGCTCCACTTAGGCTTGATTCCATGAAATTCCAAGGAAAAAGAGTAAAACCATGGCATTTTAATGCATTATGTCAGGGTTTAAATGGTCATACTTCGCCCCATAGGTCTCGTGAACCCGTTAATCATATTCTCCAGTTAACGTTCATTCATACAACTCATACATAGTATAAAACAATCCATGAAACATGGATATGAAGCCAAAAACCAGAAAATGCAAATTCTCTCAGGTCTAAAAGTTAGATATTTGGCTCTAATATTGAAAAATTATAACTAATTCTAGAAAAATGGGAATCAAGAAAATCATAGCTTTTTGGAAAGCCCTAGATGTCAAATTTACATAAAAATAATTCCTAGTCTCAAAAAACTCATCTAGACCACATTTGACAATAGAAAAGATGAGGAGGTCAAGCTATCCAGAAATCTAATACAACTTACTGATATAAACTTTGAAAATTCATAATTAATTTCACAAAAATTCAATCTAGGCAAACTATATCAATTTGGAAAGCTACAAATGTTAGCTAGAAGGAAAAAATAAGTCTAGACCATTTAAGTAGCCTTTAGACCTAGAAAAATGATGGAACAGTAGCCAAGGTTAGCTGGCATCCCTAATGCCGACACAGAACTTTAGAAAATTATTTCTCCTTCTACAGACCTCTAATTGAGGTGCTTCTAGTTGGTATAGGTTTGTAAATATCTAGTTTCTTGCTGTAAAATTTCATGGTAATTGGACATTATTTTCCCCATGAACGATACAGATTCATTTTCAGACCAATTGCACAGTACACTGACCAAAACTAGAAAATTCTCTAATTTCAAAAATTTGCCAAAAATTTCGTAGACCTCTAAATATTCTGCACTTTAGCTTCCCAAAAAGCTCTTAACAAGCTTTAGATGTATGCTAAATTTTAGATCAAAGAGAGCTTATTTGGACAAAAAGTGACACAGCCCACCAATATGGTCATTTTTGCTTCTCATAATGCAACTGCTTAGTCCAAATGGCTCCTTTAATATTTGGCACCACTTGGGCAAGTTTAAAAGTACCAATACATCACATATGCATTGCCCAAGTGGTCTAAACCATCATGCATCTTAAACTCACTATGCTACATCTAAGAATACACATCTAGGAATGGGCTACCAAGTACCCAAAGCTTACATTCTCATTGCTTTGGTTCTACAATTGGTTCATACATCACATATATATTCTTTTACACTTGTTCATATGTTTATATGTCAAAAATAATATATACATATAAATTTTGGCATTTCTTTACATCAAAAGAATTAAAATAAGCTATACAATTAACTAAGCATGCTCAACTAGGCTCCTTGACTTGTACTTTGGTCTCCTTGAGCTCCACCTAACATGTTAAGATGGGAGAGGGAAGGGAGGTGAGATTCTAAGAATTTCAATAACTCATACACTCGTTCAAAGAAGTAATCAAGGCATATAAACATGTCAAAGCATGCAAGTAGGCATCCAACCATTAAAAATCATACTACACATGATTTACATGCCATAAAAATCATATCAATGCCAAGAATAAGTTCTAGGGACTGTTGGTCTAGCCTCACCCTATTTTAAGGACTTTTGGATTGGCCTCACCCTTGGTCTAGGGATTTTTGACTTGGCCTTGCTCATCCATGAGACTTTTGGCCTTGTCTCACCCATTCTTAAGAACTTTTGGCTTTACCTCACCCATCATAAGAGACTTTTAGCACCACTTTACCCTTTAAGAGCAATTTTCACAACCCAAAATACAAGCATATTAGTACCAATGCAATGAAGCAATATCAAATGGCATGTCTCACAATACAAGTGCACACACAAGCACGCAATGACCATCATACATCTAAGAATACAATAAGAAAGAGTAAAAAGCTACTTTACAAGCTAGCATAAGCCTTCCCTTTTGATTTCTTTTTTTCCTTCTTGGTCTCACAAACACAACTAGATGGAGCTTGAGTTTCTTGGCCTAGACATAACAAATAGCACTCAATTACTCTCTTGGAGCAAGCCAAGACATCACACACACACTTAAGAAGCATACTTAGTCTATGATTCCCTTTTTGTTCCATAAAAGGTCTAATAAAGCTTCTAAATTTTCCTTGAAGGAAAAGGCACTTAGGAAGCCTCCTAGGGGTCTTAGGAATTCAAAAAAATACTCATAAAGGCTAGAGGATTCCTAGACAAAATCAGATTTTACAAAATGCTCAAGAACCCCTATGGTTCTTATCTTGAAGTTCACTAGCTTTTCTTCCACTTACTTTGTATTTTACTAGCTTCCCACACATTAATACATGAGTTTCATGCTTGTTCTAGGTCAGAACTTCCTCCCTCTCATGGTTCTATTCTTGGCCGAAACACTCAAGAAGAAGCAAGGGAAGAAGATGCAACAAAATGAAAAGAAGTTACCTTGAATCAAGCTCTTTCCAAGAGTTTCTTCCTTTGCTTAAATCTTCTCCTTAAATCCTTACATTTCCCCCTCTGAATTAAGCCCAAAATAGAACCACATCAGCACCCAAAACTATAGAAAGAGAGAGCAGAAAGAGAGGAACCAATTTTTTAAAGGAAGAAACTATGAATTCTTACAATTTTCTCACCTTTTTCCTTGATATTCTCCCTTCTTTCTTGGCTTCTCTTGGTCTCTCTCTCTCTCTCTCTCTAGCCCTCTTCTTTGTTTTTAGATGAAGTATATGTTGGTTAGAGGGAGAGAGAAAAGTCTAAACCCTCTAATAAGTAAAATTCCACATTTTCAAGCTTCTTTTGGATCAATTCTCGCTATAGCGAAAAATACCCCTCGCTACGGTGAGCACTTATTAGTCCCAAGTCCCCTATTCTTGCTACGATACACTATTATGAGAAACTCCTAGGATTTTGTATAGAATGCCCGAACTCACTATAGCAAACTGCATTCTTGCTATAGCGAACTAGTACATTCACTATAGCTAGCTAGGAACTCGTTGTAGTGAACAGGTACATTCGCTATAGCCAACAAGGGTTATAGCTATAGCTAGCAGACTGAGAAAAATTTTAAGAATCTTAGATGTTACATGATTAACTTGTAAGTTGGTTATATGGCATCTATGGAGAAAAATAGCTACATCATGGGGATTAATGAACATATACCTCATCCTAATGTTGCCAAGGACGATGAATGTATGGTAGAAGTACTTGACATGAAGAAACAAATGAATTAATGATAAACTGATATGAACATAGTAAAAAAATAGTTTATGTACAGTAAATGAAGTACCTGATATATAAATTAATAACAGTAGCCCCTATCATTTCATGGCAGAGGATGTTATTTATTACTTTCATTCTAAGCACATCCTATGTTTCTCTATTGTAAATATCAAAATGTCTAACTTTTATGTCATCATCCCCTAACATCTATTCTGCTAATGCTTAAAGTGCAAATCTATATATTTTTAAAACCTGAAGGTTGGGCTTTAGCTTTAATGGTGCAATAATTAATTCCTTGCTAAGTCTTGACACTTTCAAGTGTTTCCCCTTGGATTGTGCAACAACGTGAGTCAGTTTAATTTGGAATCTATAAATAATTATAAGAAAGTGAGCTATAAGGAAGTGTCAACTAACAAACATTTTGTGATGGAGCTACCGTAATGAGATTCCTGGGCCACATAATGAAGCTCCCTACTACTTGTCTTACCATTCTTATGTCCTTGGTAGGAACAGGTAATTTAGTATTCTCCCCCATAGGGATATTAACCATTACTGTTGCATTATTGATGGGTAGTATTGTATTGTAAAGTGTGTCTCCTGCAATGTTATACATATGACCTTCTGTAACCACATAACAAGTAAGGGTGTCTAACCATAATTGATAGTCTGCTTTGCCCTAAACAAATCATAACATAAGAAATTACTAATAAGTAGTGAAAGCACTTAACTGCTAACTTAGTCAAAGAAATCAATTATCTCAAAGAGATGTTAAGAGGGAAGTGTGTAGCTATCTTTACCATTAGGGCTAGCTTTTGTTACCTGTATCCCCATCATTTGCATCTTGATCAAATTCTCAATGAGTCGTTGATGATCCTCCAATTGTTTTTTCATCTTAAATTGCTCTTGCTTTTGTCCCTCCACCTTTTCTCTCAACTCGGAACCTTAGTTGAAGAATGCAACTTTAAGCACTTTTGTGTCCCAAAATAGTCTCTTTAACTAATGGCGAAGTCAACACCCCTAACATGACCAGGGTGCTTTAGGACACCAGGCGCCTTGCTTAATATATCCTTACCCCCTGAGAGCACATCGCCTTGTGTGAAGGTCTGCGATAAGGCATCCTGTGACACATAAATTAAAAAGCAAATGTTATTGAAAGTAGGAAAATGAAATAGAATGATTGAAAATTTAGATATTTAATTAATACTTACATATTTGTTTCAAACTTCCAAGATACGCTCATTGTCAAATTCGTACACTTTATTGACTCAAGCTGCCTTCCAGAGAGTATGAAGAGATACTATGCTAACTTCTGATCCCTTCTAATCAATATGTGCATTAGGATAAAAAATCAGTATGTAAGTATTGCATTATGCAATGTTTGATTTTTGTTAAACAATGAAAATGGGTGCGTTTTCAAACCAAGTCCCTCAAAATGAATTAGTTAAAGTCCAAAAAAATTTGAGTAACATTCTATACTTTTAAAAATGAGAATCCTAGCCTTAAATGAAAGGAAAAACAGAGCTAGAATGAATAAACAAATTTTGACGAAAAACCTACGAAACGTAATGACATTTTCATAATTTTGAGTAATTTTTGGAATTCACACATGAGGGCTTTTTAAATGAAAGTTTTGAGTTCTTCGGGGTTTTCAAAGGCCTTAAAAACTATGGGAAGCCCCAGGATAGTTAAATCCCTTCCGGTGGACGTTTTTCAACGTTGGTGCACTCGAACTTTGACGAGTTCGTTTGGAAAGGTTTTAGCTTCGATTTGAGTGATTCCAAAGGCATATTATTTACTTGGGAATCTAAATTTTATAATGAAAAAGATAGTTCTAAAAAAGGAGCTAAAATGAAGGAGAAACAAAAATGCAAAGTATGAAGGGCAAAATTAGAATTTTTGAAAAAGTCACTTTCCTACACCTATATATAGGTGGCGCCTCACACTTGCCCTCATTTTACTTCAGAAAATTCAGCCCCAAACCAGAAGCAAAACCCTAAGAGAGAGGGGCCCAAGAGAGGAAGAAGAAGGAGGAAGAAATCCAAGTAAAAGGTATGTTTTTATGGTTGTTTTTCATGCTCTTCTCCATCCACACCACCTCTCTTTCATCCTCCTTGATTTCCTTTGATTAAAATGAAGTTTATGAATCTGATTCAAGGGAGAAAGTCAAGGGAAATTTCGGATTTGAAGAGAGGAGCTTGGAGAAAGCAAGATTTAAGCCAAACTAAGCAAGGAAACAAGGTACAATTACGTCCTATGGTAGATATCTTCCATCATCTTTCTTCTCCATTTCACCTAACCCTAGGAGCCATAGGAGGATCTGATTTTCAAGCCCAACCAAGCATGAATCTTAAGTATTTGATGGAGAAGAACAAGAATATGCAAAGAAAACAACAAAATAACCATTAGAATTCAAGATGCAAATTCTAGGGTTTTATGTGCACCTTCCAAATTCTGATTTTGTGTGATGATTCCTAGGTTTAATTAAGAGTTTAAATGAGTTCTTAAGACCCCTAAGATGCTCCCCATAAGCTTCCTCCTGCAAGAAAACAAAGAAATCTCCATATAGGCCAAAGATGGCCTATGTCTCGGCCAAAAGGGGTTCTTGTAGTTGGGGAGAGTTTTAAATTTTTCTAAGGCCATTATTGAGTCATATTTGATGAATGAAAATGAGGGGAGGCCTTAGAAAAAATTTAGAACTCATAGAAATTAATTTGGTGCCTTAGGTTCCATATTATGACCTAAAGAAGCAACATGATGATAAGCCCTTTGTTTTAATTGTGTGATGACTCCAAGAGACTTAAAAGGAGTCAAAAATCATATTTGAAAGGAAAGAATGAAGCCTAGAAATCATTTGAGGGGTATTGCTTCATTAGGTGCATTTATGGACCATAATGGAACCTATAGAGCAATCTAGTATCTAAACAAGTTGTATGGCCTTAGAGATTATTTCATAAACCTAATTGGCTTCCATAAATTGTATCTAGGCCAAGAGAAACCATCTCCACAAATTTGTGGGTGTGTGGCCAAAAGAGGAGGCTTGAATTCCAAGAGAAAAGTTTGTAATTGTGTGCAAGGTAGCTCTCTCCACCTTCTCTCATGCTTGGATGTGTGTTTAGCTTGTCTTAGAGTGTGTGTATGTGTATTTCCAAGTCATGAAAAGTATGCTAGCATGATTTTATATGCCATGATTTTATAATGTCAAGTTATGTTTTCAAATGAATGTATAATGTTTGTTTGAGGTTGCTTGAGTGTGGAGAGGCCAAGAACTCTTCACCATAGTGAGGATGAGCCAAGAACCCTTGAGATTGGTTGAGATATAGCAAAGAGTCTCCCAAAAGTAAAATGGGCTCCCAAGAGTATGGTTGAGTCCAAATTTCTTAAAGAATGGGTGAGGCAAATCCAAAATCCACGAGGAGAAGTGTGAGGCCAATCCAAACACTTGGTGAGCTCTTGAATGTTTGGTATGATTTATTCACATGCCAATCTTGCTTCTTAAGTGTTCATGACTTCCATGATAACCATGCATGCATTTTTAAGGTTTGCTTTGCATATATTATGTATGATTGAATGGGAGATGAGCTATTGGAATTCTTTGAATGTCATTTCCTCCTCTCCAATGATCTCACATGCTAGGTGGATCAAGTGAATATGCTAATGGGAGCAACAACACTAAAGGAAGAAGATTGACATCCATATGTTTAGCATTTACTTTTGAAAGCCATAATGAACCATTATGATGTATATTATTGTTGTAGATGGCTTATGAACCTTGAGAAATATGTAATTATGCTATTATTTGATGTAGAAATGAAAGTATGTATTACATGAATGATGGAACATGAATTGAGTATGTATAGCAAAGAAAACTTCAGGAATGAGTTTATGAAAATGTTCATAAGTGTGGGTTAGATGGCCAAAAAGAGATGCATGAGGTACCCTAGATCGTCATAAGTGTGGGACTATTTGGGCAGCTCACACAAGTCCTAAATGTGCTTTTAGACTTGTCCAAACGGTGCCAAAACTAAAAGAAAGCCATTTGGCAATTTTGGTACCCTATATGCAGCTAAAATTGATTATAATGGAACCCTATACTACTTTTTGGCTAAATGAGTTATTCTTAATCTAAGATTTGGCATACGATTAGGTCTTATTGATAGCTTTTTGGGAAGCTAAAGATCATAATTTTCGGAGGTCTACAGAATATTTGATGATTTTTTAAAGTTGGCAATTTTTATGGTTTTGGTCTGCTGCACTATTCATTTGGTCCGAAAATGAATACTATCACACGAGACTCAAATGATGTTCAATTGCTATGAAATTTTATACAGAGAAACTATACATTTACAGTGACTCATGAAAAATAGAAGTACCTCATTTGGAGGTCTAGAGAGGGAGATATAAGTTTTTGAATATTCTGTCCAGTATCAAGAATTTTGTCCGACCTGAGTTACTGTTTCATTAAATTCCAAGCTCTGGGCTTGATGAACTAATATGGAGATATTTTTTCTCTCTAGCTAACATCCACATATTTCTAGATTGGTATCATTTTCATGGATTGGATTTTTTGGAATTAATTACACATTTTCAAAGTCTTTTGCAGAATTTTGTGATAGTTCCAGAATGCAGTCTGACCTCTGGATCATTTTGGATGTCAAACATCCTCTATAATAGATGTTATGGTCTGGACATATTTTTAGTGTGAAGTAGACATCCATAACTTTCCAGAATGGCCAAGATTGTATGATTTTGATATTTCTAGAATTAGTTATGATTTTCCAAATTTGGTCAGAAAAAGGGGCAAATCTGGTCGAAATTTAACAATCCCATTTTATGCTTCATTTCAGTTTTCATGAGTTGTGGGCATGATTTTGTTATGAAAATGAGTTGTATTGATGTATTTAAATATTAGTATGTATAGCATGAGCTCACACGGTCCACGTGACACTGAATGAAATTTTTAGATTCGACGCAACGCGAAAATAATAATTATTTCCTTGGCTTTTTCATGGGAAACCTACAGGATTCATGATATTAAGCCATTTAAAAGCATAAGATGATCTAAACTTTATGGTGTTACACATTACATTACATATTCATAAATGGATAACATATATATTCACATACCATCTGTTGCTTAAGGCCTGAGTATCCCAATCGCCCTTTCTTGTACATGTATTTGATATTTTTTGCTCTTTCTTGATTCTCTTGACCTAATTTCTGTAAAATGACATAATAATTGAATCAATACATATGTTGCACACTAAAATGAACAATTATATATTGTAGAATATGATTACCTAGAAAGATTCCTCTTGGCATTGGCTGGTAAAAGCATCCCAAGCCTTCTAAATTTTCATAGCTTGAAATAATTTAGGGGGATGCTCAAGGATATTCCCATCGGCATGTCTCAAGAATCTACTATGGAGTATGTACCAGAATGATTGTAGTACCTTATTGGCTATCCCAAGTACAAACCTCCTTTGACTCTGATCAGTATCAAAAGACATTTGCAAACTAATATAATCAACTTGTCAGAACATATATATATACAAGAAACAATATAAACAAAGTGGTAAAGCATGTTACTGCTATTTTATCCCAAATCATGCTTTTCATGCTCAGTCGACCCTTCGCTAATCACTTACAGTGATGGGCACATTCATACAGCCATAACTTTAATATAACTGATTAATTTTTTACCATTTTTCTTAATTGGTTAACCCTTAGCATTCCACTGAACCATGAATTTTTTTCCTATTACTTCTTGCACAGGTTACCTCTTTTAAGACTATCAAACCTCGTTTAATTCAATTTATCTCTTTTGTCACATCACCTGGAGCACTGTCATGACCACCTGGAGAAGTCATTCACTTGTAATGAAATTCAAACACATAAGTTAATAATAAGAAAAATTAATTTAGAGATTAAAAGCAAAAATATTTAAGAAATTCAAAGAGACATATAAGGAAATTGGAGAATAAAAAGACATATAAATGTTTAAGTCAATCTTTTTCTTTTTTCTCATTTAATTTAGACTTATTTGCCTCTTCTTTAGAATCCAAATACCCTCTTTATGATAATCTCTCATATACACAGTATCATCTTCGGTGGAATCACTTTCAAGCAATGTCCCTAAAAAGGATCATCCTCAACATTGGTATCTTGACCATGTTGAACATCATCTTTGTCCTCATTTAATTTGTTTGTTGACAGAATAATGGACCATTTTTTACCAATAGGATTAGGGACATAGACCATTTGTTAAACTTGGGATGCAAAAATAAAAGGCTTGTCTTTGTACCCCACCTTATTAAGATTCACCTAGATAAACCCTGACTCATCAATTTAAAGGCCATTCTTATTATCAACCCACTTACAATCGAAGACTGACACATGAACAAAATGTAATCCAACTCTCATATGCGTTCAATTATCTCAAAGTGTGACATGTTCACATAAATAAAGTTTGTATCTTTAGTACTAGAAATATGCATAGACTGAGTTATAAGAGTTATACCATTATTTTGCATTATGCTCCAATCATCTTGCGCTTTTGTATAGAATATGTAGCTGTTGATGAAATAATTGGTGTAAAAGAGGACATGTATGCTTGGATCTTTTGCCAACCATTTCAATTTTTAGAGATTGCATTAGGATTCACATCTAACTCCAAAAAAAAAATGTGATTTTTGAGCCAATCTATAAAAGCCAATTATGTTTTTTCGATATCCAACTTTCATTCTTATTGGGGTTCAAGCTTTTAAGTATCTCTTTGTGCTTCCACACATATGGCTCAATCTCATCAAAGTTGTGCAAAACATATAGGTGTGCTTGCTCCCACTCTATACTTGAGATGCTAAATATTTCATTTCCTATAATTCCTTCCCTAGCAATTCTTCCCATATGTTGAGATATCGAAAGCCTATTATTATTGACATTGGATAGGTATTCAATATGGAATTCAACAACTTCTTCAACTATGTACCATTCAATAATACAACCTTTTAGTCGACTTTGATTTTTCACATATCCTTTTAATAACTTCATGTAATGCTCAATTGGATACATCCACTTCAAATAAGCTGGGCTAAACATCTGTCTCCCTAACCAAGTGAACATTAAAGCGAACCATCATGTCAAAAAAATGAAGGTTGGAAATACATCTTAAGCTCACAAGTGACCATAATTTGTCTTTGCAATGCTAGTAATTTTGCGGGGTCAATCACTTTGTTGTAAATGGACTTGAAAAAGAAGCATAGTTTAGTGATTGTTTCTAGCACCTTTTTGGGCAAAATGGAGTGTAGAGCCACCAGAATCAAATGCTCCATCAAAACATGGCAATCATAAGACTTAAGACCCTTCAACTTTAGATTTTTCATTGATACAAGCTTTCTAATGTTTGAAAAATACCCCTCTAGAACCTTAACTCCATCAAGAAATTCACAAAAAGTAATTTTTTTCTTTCTTAGATAAAGTATGAACTATTGGAGGTAGATAAGTACAATGTCCCTCCTTCACCGATGCCAATTCTCCTTTTATTCCCAAAGTAACCAAGTCCAAACTCACCTTAATGCCATCTTTGGTCTTTCCTGGCACATTGAGTAGCATACTAATTACACTTTCACATACGTTTTTCTTAATATACATCACATCAAGGAAATGCCTCACATATAAGGACTTTCAAAATAGCAATTTAAAGAAAATATACCTTTTTTCCACTTGATTGTCCCAAGGTGTCCTATAAAAGGTTTGCCAAAATTGTTATGCACTTTTTCATAGAGTTGCTCACTAGTCAACAGCAAAGGTGCACTACCTTCCTCTGTATTTCTATTGAAAGCTTTTCTCCACCACCAATAATGATGTCTTAGAGGAAAAAATTTGTAATGCTTGAGAAAGACATTCTTCATACAATGTTCCAACTACATAGAATGTATACCCTCTTCACAAATAGGGCATGTACAACATCCTTTGATACTTTATTCTGAAAAATTATCATACGCTAGAAATCATTAATTGAGCAAATAGCATAGCTCGTAAATTGAATCTTTTCTCCCTATACCCATCATATACCTCCACTCCCGTCTCTTACATTAGCTTTAAATCTTCAATTAAAGGAGTCACGTATACATCTATGTCATTTCCAAGTTGCTTGGACCCAAAAATTAGCATAGACAACATTATAAACTTGCACTTCATGCATAGCCATAGAGGTAGGTTATAAATCACTGAAATCACCAGCCATGTACTGTGGGTACTACTTTAGATACTGTGTAGGTTCACTCCATTAATAGCTAATTCAAGGTGTAGGTTTCTTTCTTCTTGCCCAAGGTCAGGATACTTATGATCAATTTTTTTTCAATTATGGAGAATCTACAAAATACCAAAGCTTGCCATCTTGAATCCTTTCATCCACATGCCATGTCAAGTGTTTCGCATCTTCAACACTGCTATACATGCATCTGAATATAGGTATGATAGGAAAATACCATGCTACCTTTGTCGAACTCGATTCTTTCTTCTTATATCATGAGGCATTACACTTTGGACAATTCTCTAATGATGCATATTCATTCAAAATAACATGCAATCATTGGGACAAACATGTATCCTCTCATAGTTTATGCCAATAAAGCATAACATTTGTTTAGCCTCATATGTTTAGCTAGGAAGCTCATTATCTTCTGAAAGCATATCTTTCAAAAGTACAAGTAATTTTGTAAAGCTCTTATCACTCCCTTCATTTTCTACTTTCAAATTGTACAACTTAAACACCATAATAATCTTGTGAATTTAGTACAACCAAAATATAATAGCTTTTCTGCATTATTTTTTAACCTCCCAAACATTTTAGAATAATCCTAAAGATCCTCTTCAACCACATTTGCCATCTCTTCAAGATAATTAGCTTCATATGTACTTGTGTTGAAATCGTTTGAGGCACAACTGCCACTATACTCCTAGTTACTATGCTCATCCTTCATCTCGCCATACTTTGTCCAACATGTATAACTTTAGTCAATCATATTACACACTAAATGATCTTCCAACTTAGCTGCACTAATTCACTTCACATGGCAACAATTTAAACAAGGACATATAATTTTATTAGGGTCTTTTGCATGCTTATTTGCAAACCTAATAAACTCTTTCACTCCATCCTCATATTCCTTAGATAGACGATTGGTAGATATTTATTTCTAGTCTATACCTTTTTTAATCTAACAAGAACCAATTTGAGAGAAATGTAGATAGTGGCTCTTAATATACTTGAACTCCTACCTAATATTCTATAAAATATTGCCCAATTATGTTCTATTTAATTATTCTTTTGTTTCAATTTATAACTTACAAAAACCAATAGCATGATGGCTTAAAAATGAAAGTTTCCTAGGCCTTAAGTCCTCTCTTCAAACTAAAATCCTACATTAGTACAATATTCTAGCAATCCATAAATGAAAGAACAATGACAGGAAGTGCCATTTCAAAAATTAGGAAACTTGTATATAATTCATTTTTAAAAAAATCCTTCTAAATTAAAGAACAAAAAAAAAGAAATTTACATACCTTGTAAAAGGAGAGCTGAGAAATTCCATGAGAAGTGCTAAGAAGAGAATGAGTTAAAGAGAGGAAGAAGGACCACTGCACTTATCGGTATAGCATCTTCAATCCTTCAAACCTGGGCATATCAGTACAGTGGCTTTCTTAGCTTATCTCTTATAGAAGGAACAACATTTTACAAGCATCGATAAGTAGATTTGGGATGTGAATAAAGATGATCCAGTGTGAGAGGATACGGTATCGAAGCTAGTGCGGCTCGTATGGAAGTTACCAAAAATGAAGGGAAGCCATTGAAAATGGGGAGAAAATCACCAAAGAATGGCACCGAAGAAAATGGGTTGGGAGTGGAGGTTTTGTAAAGTGGGGCGAATTGTTTTGACATGAAAATCGGTTTGGGTTGCATATTTAAAATGGCCTTAGTTAGTGGTTTTATAGAAAAATGGCCAACTTTAATTGGTCTTCATTAGTGGTTAATATAAAATTGTCAATTAGTGTCGATTAGATTTTTAAATGGTTTTAGAAAAACAATTATATTGTTGGCGATTTAAAAGGAACCGCCAACTATACTGACTTATAGTTAGTGGTTTGTATAAAACTGCCAACTGTAAGAATATAGTAAGTGGCTTTTTAATAACTACCAACATATTAAATTATTTTGTTGTCAATTTTATTTATAACCTCTAACAAAAGTTTCAATTTGGTAGTTTTAAAAGAACTGCCAATAAATGTGCATCAACATATCCTATTTTGGTAATAGTGTTATGTTCCTAACTTGATTTATGTATCAAGAATGGCATGGATAGTGCACTTGATGTATATATGATAACTTTTGATGCCACACAATGTACAATATCATGTTTTTGAATGAAAACTTATGTATGAGTATGAGAAAGTGAGTATAAGGCTCATTGTAGTAGAATATGCATAATAATATGTAGGTTTGCCTATGTTGACATATAATGAGTGTGTGCATACTTGGGTGCAAGGGGGTCATATTTTGATCTAAGCCTTTTTGCATATAATGAAATGGATAAAGATGACATTTAGCATGAATGAAATTTGCCCAAAGTGCAAGAATGAAAATTGGATACCATTTGGGCCATTTGGAACCTAAAAAATGGCATAAAAGAGACCTAAGTTGCATCTATGTCAAGAGTGGCCCAAATGACATAGTTTGAGCCTAAGATTTGGCATGCAATTAGATCCTTAACAAAGCTTTCTAACAAGCTAAGAATGAGAATTTTTGGAGCTCTACAAAATATTTCACAAATTTTCAAAGTTTAACAAATTATGTAGTTCAGTCCCTGGTACTGTTCCTCCTTCCTAGTACTGGTTTTTCATGTCTTTTAAGAGTCAAATGAACTCCATTGCTCATGAAATTTATAGGCATAAAGTTCACATCATAAGCTTTTTGTGGTCACTAAGTTTACACTAATCAAAGTTGTATACCCAAAGTTATGCATTCTGAAATAGTATGGGTTGTCTAGTACTATGCATCCTGTCCAAGTTTTATTCTTCGTGGTTTTTGTAGGACCAAGCAGATTCATTTGTATCTAAAATTTTTACTACATATAATTTGCATCCCAAGCTATCTGTGGACACCTAATTTGTGTGAATCAGAATTATGTAACCCAAGCTATGAATTTTCAAAGTTTAGTGCAGTTTATGTGCAATGAAGACATTTTGGGTCATACGCACTTATAGGATTTCTTATGCATATTTTCCAATCTAATGAGTCAAAGCAAGTTTTTTTATGATAAATATGAGTAAAGGAAAAGAAAGAACTAAATGTGGACCCCAATAACTCTATTTGGCATGTTAACAAACCAATTTCAGTGTTCAAAAGAATAATAATGGTTGTAAACCTTGTTTCTAATTCCATAAATGGTATGAATGAACTAGATAAGGCTAGGTATGACAAACCACTTTGGTGGCAAACACCTATAGCAATTCTAAAAACAATACACCTAGACTAGAATGAATAAAATTGTCTTACCTCCCATCAATAATAGAATTAAATGATTTTGTTAAATTTTGATGAATGAATCTTTGATGATAAATATTCATAATGGCTTACAACATAAAATTTTCAAAATAGAAGAAAATGGGATCATGATTTATTTCTTATAACAGAGGAACTAACCATATTTGTAAATTTTTTATAAATGAATCACTTTGGTGATAAACATCTACAATAATTTTACAAAATAAAATTCCCAACACTAGGCTTAAGATCAAATTTATGTAAATTTTGTGTGTACACTAATTCAAAACTCCCAAAAGCCTTAACTTATTCGAAATATTGCAAATTCTAAACTATCTTATAAAATGTGTGAACACCGTATTTTATTCAGACATTTCTTAGAAATAATAATATATTTAATTAAAACATTTGAATTCATTTTGTCATTTAGGTTGTATTTAGTTTTAGGTCAATTTTAATATCATTTTTGAGCTAAAAAAACAAAAAATATATAAATCATTAGAGTAAGATAAAAAAAGAGTTATAAAAAAGGATCATTAAAATCCTAGGTTTTATTGTGAACCCTAAATAAAAATAGAGAAAAGATCTTAAGAAAAAGAGAAAATAGAATAAAGAAAGGATTTTAGAAAAAAGAGATTCTAAATATAAAAGAAATTAAAAAGAAGGAAAAGATTTTAAGAAAATATATTTTTCTTAAAAAAAATTAAGCCCAAATAATTTAATATCATTCAAATAATCCAATTTTGAAGCCTAAATATATTTATCTATATATATATAATAAATTGATAAACCAAATACCCTAAACAATATATAATAACAAACAAAGAAATAAATAAATAGAACACCAAATGAAAAATTAATAAAATGATATTTAGAAAAAAAAGTCATTAGGAGAGATAAAAGTGAAAAGCTCCATATTCTCCCCCCTAAGGGGGGTGCAAGTGAAAATGTAGCATATGTGGTGTCTTTAGACATGAGTAAGGATTCAAACTTTCTCAATGTTAAAGACCTTTAAACTAGAAGTAGGTTGTTGATGAAGTCTCAGAGTATTTTCCTAATTCATTTTCTTATAGTCCATGGTTCGATAAAGTGTTTGATGTTTGCTAATATCTTGTTTGTGACTTGATCCATGGTTACAATCACTATTAGCACTTTGAGGAATATCTCAGCCAAAGGTATGAATCTGATTATAAAGCCCATAAGTACTCGTTATAGGAACCAAAGAGATTTTCTCAGTGCTTTATTTAAATCCAATGATTGGCTCTTATCTCTTAATTTAATAGAGGAATTTTGGGTAGATGTACTTTGGAATACTTTAGTTCATCTTCAAATGAGGGGCTTATATATATGGCATAGAATATAGATTTGTCCTTGTTGGTATCCTATACACAAGTTTTGGTTTTGGATATGCTCAATGAGCATATCTAAGAGCAAATACCACAATGCATGCATTTTACAGATGATATAGTTCTAATTAGAAAATTAAGAGAGAAAATGAATGAAAAGTTAGAGATATGGAGAGTAGCTTTGGAAGCACATGGATTTCATTTAATTAGATGTAAAATAGAGTATATGGAATGTAAGTTTAGTAAGAGATGCACTAGTTCTATGATAGAAGTGAAAAATAAAGAGTATACCATACCTTAAGTCACGTGATTTAAATATCTTAGGTCCATCATACAACATGATGGAGAAATAAAAGAAGGTGTAAAACATAGGATTCAAATGGAGTGGATGAAATGAAAGAGTGCTTTAGATGTTATTTATGATAGAAAAGTACCACTCAAACTTAAAGGTAAATTCTACTATATAGTTATAAGATCTGTAATGTTGCATGAAACTAAGTGTTAGGTAATAAAAAGCTAACAAAATAATAAGTTTAATATTGTAAAGATAAGAATGTTGCATTGAATAAGTAAACACATCATACAAGATAGAATTAGAAATGAATGCATTAGAGAGAAAGTAAAGGTTGCACCTATTGTAAAAAAGATTATAAAATCATGCCTTAGATAGTTTATGCATATGTGGAGAAGACCTATAGAAACCCCAGTAAGGAGAGTAAATTAGATAGAGTAGTTTAATAGTCAGAAATAGAAGGAGATCAATAAAAGCTATAGGAGAAACTATAAAGAAAGATTTAAACTTAAATGGCTTGTCTAAAAATATAATTTAATATTAGATTTTATAGTGTTGATTGATCTATGTAGCTAACTCTACCTAGTGGAAAAAGGCTTATTTGTTGTTGTTATTGTATACTTTCTATTTATGCACTAAAATTGTTAGGGAATTTGATTACTTATAAGCTAGGATTCTATGGTTTCATATTTGAATTAAGTGGTGAGCGGTATTGTTAAGTAATGTGTTGTGAGAATATTTTTTTATAGGCATTTAACTAGTGAAAACAAGCACATTTCCTTCTCCCTTAAAGCATAGTTCTTTGTTGAATGGCCCTACTATGTTATGGAACTATTGTAATTGCCCAAATGTTTCCAATTACCTTATAGGATGTTTAATATTGATATTATGGATGTTTAAGTTTGATATTGCTACAAATAGGGTTTTGACTGATTCATGGGTCTGGTATCAAATTTTCATAGTTGAAATGTTGACTTGAATGCTTATGTCTCATGCATGAACCTTTGCTTGCCTTTGATCGATGTGATTCTTGACAAAATAGATTGCTTGAGGCAGGAATAAGTGCCTAAGTTCTGCAAAAGTTCTTATTTGATGTCATGCTAAATTTTGGCTTAAATTTTATTTAATTTTGACCTTAAGCAAATTGTAATGTCCGATTTTCATTAAACAACAGAAACAGACACGTTTTCAAAGTAAGTCCCTAAAAATGAATTAGTTAAGGTCCCAAAAAAATTAAGTAACATTCTAGACCCCTAAAAATGACGATCCTAGCCTCAGACGGAAGGAAAAATGAAGCTAGAATGAAGAAATAAATTTTGATAGAAAACCTACGAAACATAATGGCATTTTCGTCATTTTGAGCAATTTTTGGAATTCACATAGGATGGCTTTTTAAAAGAAAGTTTTGAGTTCTTTGGGGTTCTCAGAGGCCCTAAAAACTATGGGAAGCCTCAAGATAGTTAAATCCCCTCCGGTGGATGTTTTCTAACATCAGTGCATCCAAATTTTGACGGATTTGTTCAGGAAGGTTTTAGCCCTGATCTGAGTGATTCCAAAAGCATTTTACTAAATTAGGAACCTAAATTTTATACTGAAAAAGACGATTCTAAAAAAGGAGCGAAAACGAAGGAGAAACAAAAATACAGATAATTAAGGACAAAATGGAAATTTTTGAAAAATGCTTCCTCCTCCCCTTATATATAGGTGGCGACCCACCTTCTCCCTCACTTAGACTCAGAAATTTCTATCCAATTTCAGAGAAAGGAGCTAAGGTTTTAGGCACACAAGAGAGGAAGAAGAAGAAGGAGAAATCCAAGCTTAAAGGTATGCTTCCATGGTAGTTTTTTATGTTTTCTTCTATCCACACCTCCTCTCCTTCCTTCTCCTTTATTTCTTTTAATTAAAATGGAGTTTATAAATCTGATTTAAGGCAGAAACTGAAAGGAATTTTCGGATTTGAAGAGAGGAGCTTGGAGAAAGCAAGATTTAAGTAAGAATAAGCCAGGAAACTAGGTAATTTCTCTTTCTATGGTTGCTATCTTGATCCTCCCTCCTTCTCCATTTCGCCTAACCCTAGGAATCATAGGAGGAGTTAATTTTTAGGTAGAACCAAGGATGAATCTAAGGAAAAAGGGTGTGGAAATTAAGAATATGTAAAGAAAATTAACAAAAAATCATTAGATTTCAGGATACAATTTCTAGGGTTTCAAGTGCACCTTGTAAAATCTGATTTTGTATGATGATTCCTAGGACTAATTAAGAGTTTAAATGAGCTCCTAAGATCCCTAAGATGCTCCCCATATGCTTCTTCCCTTAAGAAAACAAAGAAAGCTCCAAGAAGGCCAAAATTGCTCCTTGTCTCGGCTTAAGGAGGTTGGGATAGCTAGGGAGAGTTTTAAATTTTTCTAAGCCCATTCTTGAGTCATATATGATGAATGAAAATAAGGAGAGGCCTTGGAAAAAATTTAGAACTTATAGAAAGTGAGTTGGTACTTCAGGTTCCATATTATGACCTAAAAAAGCAACATTGAGTTAGTCTCTTAGTTTTGATTGTGTGATGACTCCAAGAGGCTTAAAAGGAGTCAAAAATCATATTTGAAAGGAAAGAATGGAGCCTAAAATTTATCTAAAGGGTGTTGCTTCATTAAGTGCAATTGTGAAACTATAATGAGGTTACAAGCCAACCTAATATCTAAACAAATTGTATGGCCTTAGAAATGAGTTCATGAATCTAATTGGCTTCCATAAATTGTGTCTAGGCCAAGAAAAAGCATCTCCACAAGTTTGTGTGTGTGTGTGGCCAAAAGAGGGAGCATTCTTTCAAAGGGAAAAATGTGTGATTGTTTGCAAGGTAGCTCTCTCCACCTTCTCTCATGCATGGATGTGTGTTTAGCTTGTCTTAGAATGTGTGTATGTGTATTTTCAAACTATGAAAAGTATGCTAGCATGATTTTATATGCCATGATTTGATGATTGTAACAGCCAAGAAAAAGAAAAGAAAAAGAAAATAGAAAAGAAATGAGAAAAGAAAAAGAAAATAGAAAAGAAATGAGAAAAGAAAAAGAAAAGGAAAGAAAAGCTGAAAATTTTTGGAAGCTGAAAATTTTCTAAGTCTGCTAGCTACAGCCTAGCTATAGCGAATGTACCTGCTCGCTATAGCGAGAAATGGTCTAGCTATAGCGAGACTGCCTTCTAGCTATAGCGAGAAAGCTTCTAGCTATAGCGAGTTCGGGCACCCCCATACAAAATCCAGGGAGTTGCTCGCCGTAGCGAACGCCATAGCGAAGGCAGAGTTCTGGGACTTATTCGAGCTCGCCGTAGCGAGGGTTATGGCTCGCTATAGCGAGGGTTAGTCCGGAAAAGCGTGAAAATAGAGAATTTGACTTTTTAAACCATCCCAACTCATTCTTTCACTCTGTAACCGACTTAAGCTCACTTTAAGAGAGAGAAAAGGGCGGAGGAGAGAGAGAGAAGCTTAGGAGAGGAAGGAAGACCAAGAAAGGTAAGGAATTCCATGGCTTTTCTCTTAGTATGTTACTCTTCTCCCCTTACCCTCTCTTTCCACGGTTTTAATAGTTAAAGTAGCTATGTTCTGAGCTTGGTTCAGAGGAGGGAGAGTGGAAAACCACTCTTAAGGGAGGTTAGAAGTCATGTAGCTTTCTCTTCCTTGCTTTCTCTTCTTAAGAGTTAAGAGCTTGAGAGAAGAGAAAGAATAGTTAATGAATTCTAGTGAGAGGAAAAGACCTAGAGTGAGAAGCTCAGTAGAGCTGATTAGAAGTGATCCCTAGCTTAAGAATTGAGTATTGAAGTATTGATTCCATGCTTTTGTGTGGTTAGGCTCAAGAGAAACTCTTCCATCTAGAAGTTGTTGTGAAACCAACAAGGGAGGAGACCATTGACAGAGCAAGTAGTAAATAGCCAGCAAAGGTAGTTCTCTCCACTTTCTCTCATGCATAATTGTGTGTTTACATTGTCTTGCTTGTGTGTATGAATGAGATGAGCTATGAGAAGTGTGTTAGCATGATTATGTGATATGATTGAGATGATGTTTTAAATGCTTTATTGGTTTGCTTGAGGAAATGGGAAAGCCAATAACCCTATAGCCAAGGTGAGGATGAGTCGAAGCCCTAAGTTGGTTGAGCCATGTCTCCCAAAAGTGAGGTTGACTCCCAAAGAGTAAGGGTGAGTCTAAATACCTCTAAAAGTATGGGAAGGCAAATCCAAAAGCCATAAGGGAAGGGGTGAGGCCGATCCAAGTACTCAGCGAGCTCTTGAATGTTATCCATGGCCATTTTACATGTTTCAAATATTTTTCATCATGTTTTATATGCTAACATGCCATACATGCATAATGAGACTTGTTGCACGCAATGTATGTATGTTTGAATGAGAGTTGAACTACTGAGATTCCATGAATCTCACCCTCCCTCTCCACCATCCAACCATGCCAGGCGGCCCAAGTGAGATTAGGGATGGGAGCAACCACCACCAATCATGAAGCTAGAGATAGAAGTTAATGAAGAAGAGTGTAAAGGCTTTTTGCCATATGTTGTATATGAGAATTGTACATGAGAAATGTAAAGCAATGATGTAGCTTATGTACATTTATAGTTTTTGCAAGATAATGTATATATGAATGATGAATGTATGAGAATGAGGTTTATGAAGAATGAGAAAGTAACTTTTGATATGAAATGCTCAAAGTAGTATAGCTTATATGGGTGCATAAGTGGGCATGGAGTAGTGAGTTTCCCCAATCTAAGTTATGAGACACTTGAGGCATGATTGATAGCTCCTAAAGATACTTTCTCATGTGCTCAAAGAGTCATAGAAGTAGAAAACTTAAGATTGGACCCCATTAGCCACACTTTTGGCCAAGAAAGGGCCATTTTGCACATGATGTCATAGAATAGCCATATGACCTCTTCTTGCTATGAGATTTGACATGTAGCTAGATTATGATTAGAGCTTTCTGGGAAGTTAGAGTTCATGTCATTTAGAGGTCTATAGCATTTTCTATGATCCATCAAAGTTGACATCAGAAATTCGGATTTCAGAAAATCACTGTTCATTTGGTCAGTTTTGAAATCATGTCATCCGAGGGGCAAACGTAGTCCAATGGCTACGAAATTTTATACACAGAAACTAGATGGTCACAGTGACTTGTAGGAACTGGAAGCACCTCATTTAGAGGTCCAGAGAGTGAGTTATGCAATTTCGAAGTTCCTGCCCAGAATCAGACCCCCAACCAGACCCGAAGTACTGTTTCATCGGTTTCCGGGAAATTGGCTAGGTGGACTGATCTGGAGATATTTTTCTCCTCTAGCTAACATCCACATCTTTCCATAGAGATAGATTTTATGAGCATTGGATTTGTGTGGAATTAGTTAGACATTTTCAAAGTCCATATCAGTAAACTGTGACAGCAAAGAAGCCCCCTCTGACCAGTGAACTATTTCGATGTCAAACGCAGAGTATGTGAGAGATTGAGACTTCTACTTATTTTTAGCATGAAGTAGACGTCTCAAACTTTCTAGAATGACCCAGATCATGCAGATACGATTTTTCTGCATTTAGTTATGAATTTCCAAAGTTAGCCCAGAAAAGAGGCAAAATCTGCCACTAGCGAAAATGCATGTCTCCAATCCCTTTTTGCTTTCCATGAGTGCTAAGCATATAGTAGGGATTGAAATAAGTCTCAATAGAGTACTTGAGCATGAGGAACCATAGAGAGAGCTCAACCGGTCCATGTTACTTCTAAGTGGATCTCTACCCACACATAGTGCCATAGAAAAAACAAGCATAAGGTAGAGAGTTTATCTCCCTTGTGAGTTCCGCATATGTATATGAGTAAGAGGGCACGCTGGGTATGAGCTAGAGGTTAAGGTGTCACATTTGGTGGTATCAGAGCAAAAGTTCCAGGCTTTCATTATGAGATGTAGTATGAGAGCAGTAAGGTTCAGGCTTTCATTGTGGATTGTAGCATATGTTTGTGAGTTGCCAAGATGTTTATGAGCTTGCTATGGATGATTGAGTGTATGAAAGTGGCATGTGTCCCTATTATGTATGCTAAACCATGTTATATGTTTCAAAAAGATGGTAGACACTCGCCAAAGTAGAGGCAGAGGTAGAGGTAGAGGAAGAGGTAGGCCTTCCAGAGCGGCTCAGGCAGATGAGGCCGGGCCTAGCGATCCAGTTGCTGGAGCCTTACAGAGTATAGTGGCTCGCCTGGATCAGCAGCAAGCTGTTATCATGCAGCTACAAGAACGGCTTGCTGAGAGAGATAGCCAAGGCCCTACACCTCCCCCTCCTCAGCCAGTTCCACACTCTGATCGTCCTGAGCATTCAGGGGCGACTCCTACAGATGCACAGCCACACATGCAGGCTGTAGCCCCAGTTCCACCAGCTCAGATGCCTCCTGCTGAGCAGCAGCCCTCGATCAGAAAAGTAGTTACCCAGTTCAGAAAGTTCGGGCCTCCCACCTTTGATGGTGAGATGAGTGCAGACAGAGCCGAGGCCTGGATCATTGAACTAGAGCAGATCTTCGAGGTTATGGAGTGTACCTCTGAGCAGAGAGCCAAGATGGCGGCTTTCCAGTTAAGAAAAGAAGCAATATATTGGTGGAAGGGCACTGAACCGATACTGAGAGCGAGGAACGTCCCGATCACATGGGAGGCATTCCTCGAGGTATTCCACGAGAAGTACTTCCCCGACTCCATTAGAGATGAGAAGGAGTCAGAGTTCATTCTGCTGAGACAGATACCGGGGATGTCAGTGGACCAATATGTAGCAAAGTTCATCGAACTCTCGAGATACTCCTCATACCTCCAGAGACATGATGATGAGAAATGGAGGGCAGATAGGCTAGAGAAGGGTTTGCTCCCTGAGATCCGAGACAGGGTAGTGCCCCAGAGAATCAGGCACTTCCATACCCTAATAGAAGTATGCAGAGTAACAGAAACGAATCTCAGGATGATGCAACCTGCCTCCAGCGCCAGACCATTACTTCCCCTCCCTGAGCCTAAGAGATCTAGAGATGATTCCCAGCCGGCAGTGACAAGCCGTAGAGGTGGAAAGAGTCAGTGGAACCAAAGAGGGAAGAAGAAGAAGACTCAGTCTAGTAGAGGCAGCGCTCCCCCTCTCATATGTCCCCAGTGTGGCAGGAATCATGGCACCAGGCCGTGTTATGCGGGGCAGAACGTATGCTATCGATGTGGCAGGCCGGGGCACATAGCCAGAGACTGCATGCAAGCTCCCCCACAGGCCCCTCTACCGATCGCACAGCAGAGAGAGATGGCTCCTCCTCCCAGACCGCAGACCCAGGGTAGAGTTTTTGCCCTATCACAGCAAGAGGCTAGTCAATCCCCGAGTCTGATTCAAGGTACTATTAAGATAAATGATTTTTCAGTAACTGCCTTATTTGATTCGGGCGCTAGCCATTCTTTCATATCATATGACTGTGTTAAGAGGTCGGGTCTGAGTATGCATACATTGCCATATGAGTTGCATGTATCTACCCCTACTGGAAACCGAGCCATCACTTTCCATGCTTGCTTGAATTGTGTGATCCAGTTTAATCATTGCCTGACCACCCTTGATTTGATATGCATGCCCTTCATTGAAATAGATGTGATCATTAGTATGAATTGGATGTCTACCAATAATGCCACACTAGACTGTAGCCACAGATGTGTTACTTTACCTGAATGCGGGACTGTGCCCAGTACTAGGGCTGAGTTGTCTGTCATGACCACTTCCCAAGCAGAGAGATCTCTAGGGCATGGGTGTCAGGGATATTTGGTCTTCTTTTCAGTTCAGGCTGAGGTAGAAGAGGGTATAGATGAGATCCCAGTAGTAAGGGAATTCCCAGAAGTATTCCCTAAAGAGATGAGTGGATTACCCCCAGAGGGAGAGGTCGAGTTTCCAATAGAAATCGCACCTGGGGCAAGTCCAGTGTCTAAGGCCCCTTATAGAATGGCCCCCACAGAGTTAGCAGAGCTTAAGAAACAGATAGAGGAACTCTTAGAAAAGGGTTTCATCAGACCTAGTGTCTCACCATGGGGAGCCCCAGTTCTATTTGTAAAGAAGAAGGACGGGAGCCTTAGATTATGTATAGACTACAGGGAACTCAATAAGATTACCATTAAGAATAAGTACCCTCTCCCTCGCATAGATGACCTCCTAGATCAGTTAGCAGGAGCGTCAGTGTTCTCTAAGATAGACCTCAGGTCGGGATATCACCAGCTCAGAGTAAAGGCGAATGATATTCCCAAAACAGCTTTTAGAACCAGATACGGGCATTATGAATTCCTGGTTATGCCCTTCGGGTTAACGAATGCACCTGCAGTTTTTATGGATTACATGAACAGAGTCTTCAGGCCATATCTAGACAGGTTTGTAGTAGTCTTCATAGATGACATCCTCATCTACTCGAAAAGTGGAGAGGAACATGAGCAGCAGTTGAGATTAGTCTTGAAAACCTTAAGAGAAAGACAGTTGTACGCTAAACTTAGTAAATGTGATTTCTGGCTCACTGAAGTTCAGTTTCTGGGTCATGTGATCTCCCAGGCAGGGGTCGCAGTAGATCCCCATAAGGTAGAGGCAGTATTACAGTGGGAGAGACCTAGAACAGTGACAGAGATCAGGAGTTTTCTAGGTTTAGCAGGGTACTATAGAAGGTTCATTCAGGGCTTTTCTCAGATAGCAATGCCATTGACCCGGCTTACTAGAAAGAGTGTGTCTTTTGTGTGGAATGAGAAATGTGAGAGTAGTTTTCAAGAGTTGAAGCACAAGTTGACCACGGCACCAGTTTTAGTACTTCCCGACCCTAGAGAAATGTTTGTAGTATACAGTGATGCCTCTAAGAAAGGGTTAGGATGCGTACTCATGCAGAAAGGCCAAGTGGTAGCTTATGCTTCCAGACAGTTAAAGCCTCATGAGGAAAACTACCCCACACACGACCTAGAGTTAGCCGCAGTGGTATTCGCTCTTAAGATATGGAGACACTACTTATACGGGGCAGTAATAGAGGTGTATAGCAACCACAAGAGTCTTAAGTACCTGTTTGAGCAGAAGGAGTTAAATATGAGGCAAAGAAGATGGTTAGAATTCTTGAAAGATTACGAATTCACATTGAAATACCATCCAGGTAAGGCTAATGTGGTAGCTGATGCCCTGAGCAGAAAATCCATACACGTGGCCTGTATGATGATCCGAGAGCAGGAATTGATTGAGAGATTTAGAGACATGAGTCTCTCCTGCAGGGTGTGTTCGGGAAAGTTACTAATGAGTGAAACCCGAATAGAGAGTGACCTGAGAGATCAGATAAAAGAGGCCCAGCAGTTAGATGATCATGTAAAGAAAGTTAGAGCCCAGATGACCCAAGGAAATGTTCAGGAGTTCAATCTGTCTGAGGATGATATAGTGAAGTACAGGGATAGGCTGTATGTGCCTAGGAACACTGAGATCAAAGAGAAGATACTAGATGAGGCACATAAGAGTAAGTACACCATTCATCCGGGTAGCAATAAAATGTACCAGGATTTGAAAAGATTGTTCTGGTGGCCCGGGATGAAAGCAGACATAGCAGACTATGTCTCCCGATGTTTAGTATGCCAGAGAGTAAAAATAGAGCATCAGAAGCCAGCAGGGTTACTTCAGCCTCTAGATATCCCGGAGTGGAAATGGGATAGCATAGCTATGGATTTTGTCATGGGTTTGCCCAGGACATTATCGAGCTATGATGCAATATGGGTAATAGTGGATAGGTTAACAAAGTCAGCGCACTTTTTACCTATGAAAGCCACTTATACCCTAGATAAGTTAGCCCAGCTGTACATCAGGGAGATAGTTAGACTGCATGGTGTGCCTAAGAGCATAGTGTCAGATAGAGATCCCAGATTCACATCGAATTTCTGGAGATCATTACAAGATGCTCTAGGTACCAGACTTAGATTCAGCACAGCCTACCACCCTCAGACGGATGGACAGACAGAAAGAACCATCCAAACCCTAGAAGACATGTTGAGGGCATGTGTACTAGAATTGAAAGGGAACTGGGATACATACTTGCCTCTAGCAGAGTTTGCCTACAATAATAATTATCATGCTAGTATACAGATGGCACCGTATGAGGCATTGTATGGGAGGAAGTGTAGGTCCCCAATGTGTTGGGTTGAGCTGGGAGAGCGGAGCCTTATAGGCCCAGAATTGGTGGATCAGACCTCTAGACAAATAGAAACCATCAGAAGGAAACTTTTGACGGCCCAGAGTAGACAGAAAAGCTATGCAGATAAACGTAGGAGGCCGTTAGAGTTTGAGGTTGGAGACCATGTTTTTATCAAAGTGTCTCCATTCATCGGAATAGGTCGGTCCATTAAAAGTAAGAAGCTCAGTCCCAAGTACATAGGTCCTTTCCAGATTCTAGATAAAGTAGGACCTGTGGCATACAGATTAGCTCTTCCTCCAAATATAAGCCAAGTTCATAATGTTTTCCATGTTTCCCAATTGAAAAAGTACCAGCCCGACCCCTCACATGTCATAGAATATGAGAATGTGCAGTTACAGGAGAATCTATCTTATATAGTATCGCCAGAACGGATCGTAGATGCTAGACTCAAGCAGTTACGGCATAAGACGATACCGTTGGTGAAAGTGGTTTGGAAGGGTTTGTCACCCGAAGAAGCCACATGGGAATTGGAGGAGGATATGAGGAAGAAACATCCAGAACTCTTCCCATGAGGTATGTTGTTTAAATTTCGGGGACGAAATTTTTATAAGGAGGGTAGAATGTAACAGCCAAGAAAAAGAAAAGAAAAAGAAAATAGAAAAGAAATGAGAAAAGAAAAAGAAAAGGAAAGAAAAGCTGAAAATTTTTGGAAGCTGAAAATTTTCTAAGTCTGCTAGCTACAGCCTAGCTATAGCGAATGTACCTGCTCGCTATAGCGAGAAATGGTCTAGCTATAGCGAGACTGCCTTCTAGCTATAGCGAGAAAGCTTCTAGCTATAGCGAGTTCGGGCACCCCCATACAAAATCCAGGGAGTTGCTCGCCGTAGCGAACGCCATAGCGAAGGCAGAGTTCTGGGACTTATTCGAGCTCGCCGTAGCGAGGGTTATGGCTCGCTATAGCGAGGGTTAGTCCGGAAAAGCGTGAAAATAGAGAATTTGACTTTTTAAACCATCCCAACTCATTCTTTCACTCTGTAACCGACTTAAGCTCACTTTAAGAGAGAGAAAAGGGCGGAGGAGAGAGAGAGAAGCTTAGGAGAGGAAGGAAGACCAAGAAAGGTAAGGAATTCCATGGCTTTTCTCTTAGTATGTTACTCTTCTCCCCTTACCCTCTCTTTCCACGGTTTTAATAGTTAAAGTAGCTATGTTCTGAGCTTGGTTCAGAGGAGGGAGAGTGGAAAACCACTCTTAAGGGAGGTTAGAAGTCATGTAGCTTTCTTTTCCTTGCTTTCTCTTCTTAAGAGTTGAGAGCTTGAGAGAAGAGAAAGAATAGTTAATGAATTCTAGTGAGAGGAAAAGACCTAGAGTGAGAAGCTCAGTAGAGCTGATTAGAAGTGATCCCTAGCTTAAGAATTGAGTATTGAAGTATTGATTCCATGCTTTTATGTGGTTAGGCTCAAGAGAAACTCTTCCATCTAGAAGTTGTTGTGAAACCAACAAGGGAGGAGACCATTGACAGAGCAAGTAGTAAATAGCCAGCAAAGGTAGTTCTCTGCACTTTCTCTCATGCATAATTGTGTGTTTACATTGTCTTGCTTGTGTGTATGAATGAGATGAGCTATGAGAAGTGTGTTAGCATGATTATGTGATATGATTGAGATGATGTTTTAAATGCTTGATTGGTTTGCTTGAGGAAATGGGAAAGCCAATAACCCTATAGCCAAGGTGAGGATGAGTCGAAGCCCTAAGTTGGTTGAGCCATGTCTCCCAAAAGTGAGGTTGACTCCCAAAGAGTAAGGGTGAGTCTAAATACCTCTAAAAGTATGGGAAGGCAAATCCAAAAGCCATAAGGGAAGGGGTGAGGCCGATCCAAGTACTCAGCGAGCTCTTGAATGTTATCCATGGCCATTTTACATGTTTCAAATATTTTTCATCATGTTTTATATGCTAACATGCCATACATGCATAATGAGACTTGTTGCACGCAATGTATGTATGTTTGAATGAGAGTTGAACTACTGAGATTCCATGAATCTCACCCTCCCTCTCCACCATCCAACCATGCCAGGCGGCCCAAGTGAGATTAGGGATGGGAGCAACCACCACCAATCATGAAGCTAGAGATAGAAGTTAATGAAGAAGAGTGTAAAGGCTTTTTGCCATATGTTGTATATGAGAATTGTACATGAGAAATGTAAAGCAATGATGTAGCTTATGTACATTTATAGTTTTTGCAAGATAATGTATATATGAATGATGAATGTATGAGAATGAGGTTTATGAAGAATGAGAAAGTAACTTTTGATATGAAATGCTCAAAGTAGTATAGCTTATATGGGTGCATAAGTGGGCATGGAGTAGTGAGTTTCCCCAATCTAAGTTATGAGACACTTGAGGCATGATTGATAGCTCCTAAAGATACTTTCTCATGTGCTCAAAGAGTCATAGAAGTAGAAAACTTAAGATTGGACCCCATTAGCCACACTTTTGGCCAAGAAAGGGCCATTTTGCACATGATGTCATAGAATAGCCATATGACCTCTTCTTGCTATGAGATTTGACATGTAGCTAGATTATGATTAGAGCTTTCTGGGAAGTTAGAGTTCATGTCATTTAGAGGTCTATAGCATTTTCTATGATCCATCAAAGTTGACATCAGAAATTCGGATTTCAGAAAATCACTGTTCATTTGGTCAGTTTTGAAATCATGTCATCCGAGGGGCAAACGTAGTCCAATGGCTACGAAATTTTATACACAGAAACTAGATGGTCACAGTGACTTGTAGGAACTGGAAGCACCTCATTTAGAGGTCCAGAGAGTGAGTTATGCAATTTCGAAGTTCCTGCCCAGAATCAGACCCCCAACCAGACCCGAAGTACTGTTTCATCGGTTTCCGGGAAATTGGCTAGGTGGACTGATCTGGAGATATTTTTCTCCTCTAGCTAACATCCACATCTTTCCATAGAGATAGAGTTTATGAGCATTGGATTTTTTTGGAATTAGTTAGACATTTTCAAAGTCCATATCAGTAAACTGTGACAGCAAAGAAGCCCCCTCTGACCAGTGAACTATTTCGATGTCAAACGCAGAGTATGTGAGAGATTGAGACTTCTACTTATTTTTAGCATGAAGTAGACGTCTCAACCTTTCTAGAATGACCCAGATCATGCAGATACGAGTTTTCTGCATTTAGTTATGAATGTCCAAAGTTAGCCCAGAAAAGAGGCAAAATCTGCCACTAGCGAAAATGCATGTCTCCAATCCCTTTTTGCTTTCCATGAGTGCTAAGCATATAGTAGGGATTGAAATAAGTCTCAATAGAGTACTTGAGCATGAGGAACCATAGAGAGAGCTCAACCGGTCCATGTTACTTCTAAGTGGATCTCTACCCACACATAGTGCCATAGAAAAAGCAAGCATAAGGTAGAGAGTTTATCTCCCTTGTGAGTTCCGCATATGTATATGAGTAAGAGGGCACGCTGGGTATGAGCTAGAGGTTAAGGTGTCACAATGATGACATATTATGTTTTCAAATGATGTTATGATGTTTGTTTGAGTTTGCTTGAGTGTGGAGAGGCTAAGATGTGATGACCCTAACTTCTAATTATTGTAATTAAGGTTAAATGCATAATTAACAATCATAAATCTAGATTAAAAGTCATTACGACTAATTACATTCTGAAAATGAGAGGAAATTTAAACCTTAATATTATTAGAGTCATCAACCAAATAATTACACGCATTCATATACACAAGAGAAACAAATCCTCATTAATAAGTCTTTGATTCTATTACCCATTAATTCCAACTCATAAGAATCTTCTACTAATGTTTCTAAGTCATCCCTTGAGGTTGTCATAGGAGAAACCAAGGTTTCTAGGTTAATATAAGGGTTTCAGGATGTTCGCCGTAGCTAAATTCCTCTTAGCTGCTGCCAATTGCTCTCAGGTTCACTCCTTGTATCGTCACTAATTCGCTGTAGCGAGTTAGAGCTTCGCTGTGACCACCCTACATGGCACTGCGGTGAGGAAACCTCTTGAAGCCTACCACGCTCGCCTTTCGCTATTGGCCATGGCCAAATCCCATGTTCACCGTGGCTAATTCCTCTCTGGAACACCTGGGACATTTTCACAAAAGTTTGCCGCTGCGAATTACCCCTTGGACGACTTATAGTTTAGCCTCTCACATTTTGTCATGGCAAATTGCTCTCTAGTACTCTCCCTGGGCAACTTTGCCTCTATTGGCCGCAGTGAAATGCCTTCTAATCCTATACCTTCTAAAGTCTTGTCTCATACTCTCCATTCACCTTCCAATGACACCCTAGGGCCACACTACCTTAATTGTGGGGCTCCAATAGTTTACATTAGCCTAATTTACCCAGCTAATCTATCATTACTAGTTCAAGACTTAAGTGTCAATTTCTACTCCTCCAACTATCCTATTTTTCAGCAAGTTTATAGATTAATAACAGCAGAATTCCATAAGCTTCCAACAATTATCATTCAAATATACATTCCATTAAAGATTTCATGCATAACTAATTCATGTCTATATCCAAGGTATCACATAATTACAATTCCCAAATGGTAAACCATATCATAAATTCAACAAAGTTCATACATCAGATGTTACAAGTTCATACATCCAATACCAAACCAAAAAAGGCCTAACTCCTCAATAGATACATTCTAAGTAACCAAAATACAATCACATACACTTGGCAATATGATTACATGATGATGCTATATAAACGATTAATAAAATTGCATCTACTCTACTCAGATCAGCCTAAGTGTAGCTTCCTCCACACATGGCTAGAGCTCATGGATTTTTATTTACTTGCTTCCCATTATCCTTATCCGAAGGGCCTTCACCTGAATGTATAATCCCAAGAAACAGGGTGAGATGCAAATCTCACTAACCAAGGCAAATTCCATTCATATATTCTGATTTAATTACATATAAGTATGATTTCATATAAGCATCAGAAAATGTACTAACCATATCAGTAAATGAAATAATTAGGCTATCTATGATTACTATCCCATACTAGCAATCACAATTTCACAAGTTAAAGGCCAATAACACCGGGAGAGGCCCATCCATGGCACCCACTCCCCAATGAACACAACCAGGGCTCAGTGCATCTGGGGTTTGATCATAACCCGGTGCCTAATCGAAACGCATGCACGGGTGGTAGCCACATCACAACTCCACCATGGACTCACAAGGTCCAATCATATATAACAGATAGCCAACCAATTCATTTAGCATTAAAATCATAATCATATAGCAAATACAAAATTAAAACAGACATATGCATAGAATTAGCATGAAACCCTAGTTACCTCACTCTGCAGACAATTGAAAAGCCACCAGCAGTACCAAAATCTCCCTATAACCATAACATTAGAAGATTACTACTTTAAAGCATAATGTATAGCGGCAATAAGTACCCAAGGAATTAAAATACTAATGGCTACTCAGAAGACACTTACCTAGCCATTACAAATCCCTAAATTTAGATTGAATATGTCCTCTACCAGAGACTTCAATATATCACCCTAATTTCTAAGCAAATTCATACAAAATTAATACCCATACTATAAATCAACCATGAAGGTCTTAAACCAGTAGAAAATACATTAGAATGGAGAGTTTACACTTACCCAATGTCCTTCCTAGCCTCTACCTCCGAAAATCGTCTAAGAAAACACCAAACAACCACATTTCAGATTTTGGGTATGGTGAAAATGCTCCAAATGAGAAACTAATTAGGCCAAAATGAAGAGAAAGAGAAGGGGATTAAGTTATATCACAAGTACCTTAGCTGATTTTGAGCTTAGAAGTAAGAAATGGTGGATTTCTTACCCCAAACCCTAGCCTCCCTCTCAAGGTGCGAAAATCCTCTTGTGTTTGTGTTTCAGCAAAGTGTGGAGGGGCTCATGTGTTTAAAGTTTTAATTGGATTTAAGTTGAGTCTAATATGGGTCATGGGCTGACCCAAAGGTCTAATACCAAGTGGGTTTTAGATTTAAGCTTTGTTGAGCCAGCTTTTATATGTTGGGCTGCAGGATTTTAATTGGGTTAGGCCAAGTTTTAAGAGTTCAATTGATTTGGGTCTGCACAAAGGTTGTTGGGCCAATTATAAGAGCTCATATGAGGTGGATCTTGGGCCTCTATCACATTAAATCAGATTGGACCCTCCCTAGGTGCTCTCTCTTAGACCAAGTCTCACATTAAAAGGTTGGGTCTGCACCTAAAATTATTGGGCCTCCATTAGTCCCTAACTTTGACCTACTTAATTTAATTTGGGCCTAGATGGGGTTTCTAACTTAATTAAATCTCAAACTCATATTAATAATTTATCTCCCTAAAATTTCTATTCATTTAACTTGCCCAATTATTCTATATTAATTATTCTTAATTAACCCAAATCCATGATTAATACTTTAATTAATTTTTAGGTGTTACATAAGAACCCTTAACTATGGTGAGGATAAGCCAAGAACCCTTAAGATTGGTTGAGACAAAGCAAAGAGTCTCCCAAAAGCAAAGTAGGCTCCCAAGAGCATAGTTTAGTCCAAGAATTCTCTTAAAGAATGGGTGAGGCAAGTTCAAAATTCATGAGGAAAAGGGTGAGGCCAATCCATCCACTTGGCAAGCTTTTGGATGTCTTGTATGACTTATTCACATGCCAAGCTTGCTTCTTGAATGTTCATGACATCCATGCATGCATTTTCAAGACTTGTTTTGCATCCATTATGTATGATTGAATGGGAGATGAGCTATTGAGATTCTTTGAATCTCATTCCCTCCTTTCCAATGATCTAATATGCTAGGTGGACCAAGTGGACAAGGTAATAGAAGCCAACCATCTTGAGGATGAGAGGATGATAACATAATGCAAAGCTTTTGGTTCTTTAAGACCATAATTGCGTCAAATGATGTAATCCATTAATGTATATGGTCTATGACATTTTGGACATGTATAATTATGATAATATGTAATGTATAAATGAATGGATATGATATGTGAACCCTGGAATGTAATTTGGGTATGTAATGCCAAGATATGCTTCTTGAAAGTTTGATGTGTGTGTGTATGATTGCATGTGGCATAGCCAAAATGAGAGGCATGGAGTTTGGGACCATTTGGGTAACTTACAAAAGTCCTAATTATGCTTTTAGACTTGCCCAAGAGTACCAAACCCTAAGGAAAACTATTTGGATATTTTGGTATCCCATATGAAGCCAAAATTGACCATAACGGAATCCTATATCACTTTTGGCCCAAATGAGCTTTTGTTAATTTGAGATTTGGCATGAAATTAGAACTTGTTGACAGATTTTTGGAAAGCTAAAGAACATAATTTTTGGAGGTCTACAGAATATTTGATGAATTTTTAAAGTTGGCAAATTTTCTGGTTTTGGTCATGTCACTGTTCATACTAGTCCGAAAATGAAATTTATCACACAGGGCTCAAATGATGTCCAATTGCCATAAAATTTTATACAGAAAAACTATACATTCCCAATGACTTGTATCAACTAGAAGCACCTCATTTGGAGGTCTAGAGAGGGAGATATGAATTTTCAAAGAATCTAACCAGTATCAAGAACTTTACCTGACCTCAGTTACTGTTTGATTAGATTTTAAGGTTTGGGCGTGCCTGAGCTGGTCTAGAGTTATTTTTTCCCTCTAACTAACATCCACATATTTCCAAATTGGTATCATTTGAATGGATTGGATTTTTTTTGGAATTAATTAGACATTTTTAAAATTTCCTGCAGAAATATGTGACAGCACCAGTGGGCAATTTGACCTCTGGACTATTTCTAATGTCAAACATCCTTTGTGATGGATGTTATGGTCTGGACATATTTTTATTATAAAGTAGACATATGTAGCTTTCCATAATGGCCAAGAATACATGATTTTGATTTCTCTAAAATTAGTTATAATTTTTCAAAGTTGTAGCAGAATTGAGCCAAATTCTGGCTGAAAATATGTATGAATATTCTAAGCCTTCCTTTGAGTTTCATGAGTTGTGAGCCACATTTTATGATGCAAATGAGTTGTATTTATGTAATTAAATATGAGAATATATGGTATGAGCTCACATGGTCCACATGACATCGAATGAAATTTTTATATATGACGTAACGCAAAGAAATGTATTATTTTAATGGATTTTCATATTTTCCCTCATGGAATGTATCATATGAGCATGCAAATGTGATGGAGATGAGTTAGAAATTATGGTGTTACACAAATCCCAATTTATATTTTTATTATTGTATTTGAATCATAGGCCATATAAATTGATGGGAGGAACATGTTAGACTACAAAAAACTAATTTTTAGTGATGCCTTTTAGTGGCCATAAACAAAAGTCATCACTAAAACCATATTTTTAGTGGCAACAAAATGAGGTTGTCACTAAAAACTGTTGCTAAATGTTATTATCCATTCTAGCAGAAACTTCTATGGCAACAAAAAAAGGTTACCACTAAATATACACTTTTAGTGGCGACTAATGAAAAGGTTGCCACTAATAATAGATTTTAGTGAAGATGGTTTGTTGCCACTAAACTTTGACACTAAATATATGTCGCATCTAAAAGCTTGAAAAAATTTCAGGGAAGAATGCACAAGCCCATTTACTCATTCTGCTCATCCCACTCACATTCTCCATTCACTCAAGAGGCCTCTCAACCTTAAGGGCACATAAGGGATTAGAAGGCACGGGTGCACTTATCTGTTCAAGTAAGCACACACAGACATGCACACATGAACCGGAGAGCATGGTTGGCATGAGGGAGGCCCAAGGGAAACACTCATACATTCACATCTAGAATTGCCACACATCATTCACAAACTCACATACCTCCAGCCACTTTCTCATATCACTCATGGGGCACTTACAAGAGCATAATGGGCACGAGTTCAACACATGGAACCATGGGTTTTGGAGAGTAGAACAGAAACACATTGGCTTTCACTCATCATCCATACTCACGAGCTATCCACATTGCCACACAACAGCTCCTTTCCATGTAGCAAACACACTAACACATACACTCACACACCCATTTCATTTACACATAACACACGTGTAACATCTGATTTTCTGAAAACAAGAAAAAATGTGAGAAACGTAACATATGGTTTCTCCATAAATGAACAAAACTCACCAGATACAAAAGGAAGTCCCCCGAAATGATATAGTTAAGGTCCCAAAAAATCTAGGAAGCATTTTAGACTTCTAAAAATGAGAATCCTAAGCTCAGATGGAAAGAAAAACGAAGCTAGAATGAAGAAACAATTTCTTATGAAAAGCTTACGAAACTGACCCAATCTAGGACACGTGCTCTCAATGTCCAGACTCTATCATACTGAAAACTTATGCTCTACTGGGTGCTCTAATCACTCACATACCTTAACCCTATATCATTCTCATATTAGGAAGCTCGTCTAACTAACTATTGGACCCCTATCCGTTTACCTTTCTAGCTTAGTTTACTCATCTAATCATGACTAAAGCGAGGACATCTTTTTTGTAGCTAGTTTCTCAACTCTTCCTTGCTTTCTTTATTACTATACTTTACGACTTAGGGGGGTCTATCTAGGAGAATTTGCTAACCACTACTGGGTGGTTTTCCTGACTTAAAATGTCTCATCTTTTGTTTCTTGATCCAGGGAAAACTTTCACTGAGCCTTTCATTCACATATCTCACCTGGAATGATGCTACTGGTCATCTTCCCCAGGCTTCAACTTATGCTCAGCCCAGGCTAGCCATCTCATAGCTTCCTTTGAGCCTTTGCCATTGAGCTACTTATACTTACCTCTAGGTGTTACCTATGAGGTACATCTCTCTAGGCCACTCACATGTGCCTTACTACTGGTAGTCTTATCTTATGTTATTTTAAGGCTACACTAACATTCTATCATTCAGTGTCTCACAAGGTAGCACCTTAGGTTGGAGTCAATGCCATAAAGGCAGATCTCAACAACCTTACTGTCCCTGTGTCTAACTTTCTCTGTGTTGAGCTCTTTCCTTAGTTTCAACTACTAGGCCTATGGACTTTTACTAACTTTCCATGACTATTTACTACTCTTTTATCAAGTTGGCCAGAATATGACTAACAAGGCATTCATGGTGCCATTCGTCGCGGCTAACAAGTCATTTGCCATGGCTAATCAGCCTCGGGTTCACCCTAGTTTTTCTATCTAAGTATTGGCCAAGGCTAATTTCTTAATTGGCCATTGCGAGGAACTCTTTAGATTGCCTCACTGCTTCCATGGAATAATTAGCCGTGGCCAAGCAATTAATTGGCCATAACTTTCAATGTGGCTGACATTTCTCTTTTTGATATTGCAGATTCGAGGACGAATCCTTTTCAGGAGGGAGGGAATGATGGAGGTAAGATAAGAGATTTGAAAAAGCTTGAACAAAATCAAGAACTTGGAAACAAAAGGCCTGGACATGACTCTAAAAGATGGCCAAATAAAGATCCATTGCAAGGTATGGGAGGCCCATGCACAAGATCAAAAGTCAAAGCTATGAAGGAAGCCTTAAATGGAGTGATCCAAAAACTAATAGACTTGGAGCCCATAGTCTTAGCTAAATATGAAGCCCAAAAAGAACAAATTGGCATAAAGATTATTTAATTCCTACAAGATCCTAGCCCAAGCCCAAGCCCAAAGGGAGCCTAATTAAAGGAGTCTAGCCATTTTCCACAAAATCAGCCATTTTCTACAAAATTCTCTTAGTTTTATTTTGTTTTAATTTGATTGTTGCTGTTTCAAATTTTTAGGCACCATTCTTGGTGAATTTCTTTAGATTTAAATTTCTTTTATTTTTCCCACCATGTAAAAGGCGCCACCTAGGAATTATTCTGTTTAGGGTTTTATTTTTCAAATGCCTATATAAGGCCCACTTGTACTCCAAGAATGGCAGATTGAATGAATTATCTTTTCAGAATCATTTCTAATTTGAGAGATTTCTCTTGTGGCTTTTGTGTGCTGAAGAAAATCTTTGACTTATCAAAGGAGTGGTTTCCTTTGTGGCATCCCAGATTAGGGTTCTAAGAGATGGGTTCTCTTAGGGTTCAATTCCATTGACCAACATCTCTTCTTCTTGTTCTTTGTTCTTTGTTCTTTGTTGCTTATTGTCCATATTATTTGTTCTTGTGCTGCATGCCAAAATTCGATCACTGATCCGTGTTATTTGGGGTTCCTAGAACGGGTTTCTAAGGGGTCTCACATCATCTGGTATCAGAGCATTGGTTGAGGTTGGTTTCATCCACTTTTTCTTTGTTCTTTTCCCTTATTTTGTTTGATTAGTTTTTGTTCATCCTTATTTTCGTACGGCTGTTTCTGGTGTTTTCCTTCGTATTTTGGACGTGTAATAGGTCTTTCTTGTGTCTCAAGATCTCTTCTTTCTTCTCGTTTTGGAATCACGTCAATCTGATTTTTCTAGAGCAAGTTATAGCTGTTTCTTGCGTGCATGTCATTTTGATCTTTCAGAAATCTTGTGTTCTGTTTGCAAATTTCAGCACCTTTGAGATTCAAAAAAAAGAGAGAGAGTATATTTCAGTGAAAAAAAAAAGAAAAGAAAAGAAAAGAAGGAAAAGTTGCAAAAAAAAAAGGAAGTCAAAATCTGTGAAAAAGAAAGTTGTGCTGGAAATTATAAATTGTTGACTTAAATTGCAATTGCTGATGATCATCTATTCTTGGAATTACCATTTTTTATTCCTTGAGTTGATCTGGTCATTAAATTTCATATTGTGCACAATTCATAAAAGGAAATTTTGCATTCATTCACCTTGTTCTAAATTTCAAATTTCTGATTGCTTCATTACTGATTTCAGATTCTAATTTCCTTTCCATCCTTTCCTCTTGATAATTAATCATTTAACCATTTGTTCTCCCATAATCTGCCACATACCATTTGTTCCATAAATTCATTGTCTTCATTTCCTTTCCTAGTCACTTGCTGTATTTTCCATTGGCTGCACCTACGAATTTTTTTAAAATGTTGGACTTTTGTTGTCTCTTGGAGAACTTTGCATCTTGAATTCTAATTTGAGATTGCCACTTCAGTTGCTACTTCTTTTAATTTGTTGGATTTAATTTAGTACACTATAGGAAGCAAGTTGAGAGGAAAAAGGCAAGAGTGTTTTCATCATTGTAAAAGCCATTACAAGTGTGAAACACGAGTAAATTTGCATCATTTAGAGTGAAACACAAGAGGGAGTGGTCAGGTCCTTTCTCTTGCTATTCACTAACATTTCAGGTGCCAATCATGTCTGAAAGTGAAGATAACCAAGTTGACCTTAAATTGTTCATCAAATCTGTTCAAGAATAATTCAAAAGGCTAAATACTAGGTTGGATCAAATAGATTCTTCTTCTTCCAATAGCAAGGCAAGACGTGGTAAAGCCGTTCTAGGAGGAGATGAATCTGATTTTGAGGAGGAAAGCCAACATGAAAGAGTTAGGAGAGCTCCACCTCAAAAGAAAGATGCGTTTAGTAATATTAAGATGAAAATCCCTTCCTTTCAAGGGAAAGCTGATCTTGATGTATACCTTGAATGGGAAAGAAAAGTTGAGTTTATATTTGACTGCCAATCTTTTTCAGAGGAAAGTAAAGTGAAATTAGCTGCTTTGGAGTTTACAGATTATGCAAGCCTATGGTGGGATCAATTAACCACTAGTAGGAGGCGTTCTGGAGAGGGTCTAATTCAGTCTTGGGTAGAAATGAAGGCTCTCATGAGGAAGAGATTTGTCCCTACCCATTACTATAGGGATGTGCACAAAAGGCTCCACAAAATCAAACAAGGATCTATGAGTGTGGAAGAATATTTTCAGCAAATGCAAATTGCCATGATCAAAGCTGACATTGAGGAAGATTCAGAAGTTACAATGGCAAGATTTCTTGGTGGCTTAGACCCAAATTGCTACAGAAGTTGAATTGCAAAACTACCTTGATATGGAAGAGTTGTTGCATAAAGCCATTAAGGTGGAGAAGCATTTTAAGGCAAAACAGAAATTGAAATCACATGCTAGTTCCAACAAAGACTTAAAGTCCTCTTTCAAGTTTAAGGGAGAGACCAAGCCTAAAGAGGAGAATAAGTTGAAGATGCAAACACCTACTTCTAAAGGTAAATCTGAACCTAAATCTTCTTCTAGTTCTTCTAAAATTAAATGCTTTAAATGTCAAGGTTTTGGTCACAATGCTTCACAATGTCCAAATAAAAGGACTATGATTTTGCTTGAGAATGGTGTTGTTACTAGTGAAAGTAGTGGTGATGAAGAAGTGGAAGCTGAGTTGAGCTCCAATGGAGGTGATGAATCTGATGTGGAGGTAGCTGAAGCTGTGTTTGGTGAGGTTCTAGTGTCAAGGCGTGCTCTTAGCATTCAACCTAAAGAAGAGCTTGAAAAAGAACAACAAGAGCATATCTTTCACACTAGGTGTTTTGTTAACAACAAGGTATGTAGTCTTATCATTGATAATGGGAGTTGCACTAATGTTGCTAGTACCTTGTTAGTTGAAAAGCTAGGTTTGCTAACTAGAAAACACCCAACTCCTTATAATTTGTTGTGGTTCAATGATAATGGGGATGTTAAAGTTACTAAACAGGTAGTTGTAGCATTTTTCATAGGAAGTTACCATGATGAGGTTTTGTGTGATATAGCTCTTATGTATGCTGGACACTTATTATTAGGTAGACCTTAGCAATTTGATAGAAAAGTTAAGTATGATGGTTATACTAACAGGTATTCTCTTAAGTTTAATAAGAAAACTATTATGCTAACCCTCTCAGACCCTTGCAGGCATATGAGGATCAAAAGCGAATTAGTCAAGAATGCAAGCTAAGAGAGAAAGAAAAGAAAGTGCGTGAGAAAGAAAGAAAAGAAAGTGAAATGGAGAGAAAAGGAAAGAGAGCTACTGAAAAGAAAATTCAAGAGAGTGAAGAAAAGAAAGTAACATTATTTTTTGTAGAGGAGAGATTAAGAGGGTTTTATGTAGTGAGACATCTTTTGTACTCTTGTATAAGGATGTTTATCTAACCCTTAGTGACCTTGATGAATCTCTTCCTTCTAGTGTTTTGAGTTTGTTGCAGGAATATAAAGACTTGTTTCCAGAAGAGGTACCGGATGGATTGCCTCCTATAAGAGGCATTGAACATAGGATTGACTTTATTCTTAGAGCATCTCTTCCTAACCGACCTGCTTATAGGGCAAATCCAGAAGAGACTAAGGAAATTCAGAGACAAGTGGAAGAACTCATGAAAAGGGGTTTGTGAGAGAAAGCCTTAGTCCATGTGTTATTCCGGTAATACTTGTGCCCAAGAAGGATGGCAAATGGAGGATGTGTGTAGACTGCCGAGCCATTAACAAAATCATAGTTAAGTATAGATATCCCATTCCTAGACTTGATGACATGCTTGATGAGTTGCATGGTGCTTGCTTGTTTTCAAAAATAGATCTTAGGAGTGGTTATCATCAAATTAGGATGCAAAAGGGTGATGAGTGGAAGACTGCATTTTAAGACTAAGTTTGGTTTGTACGAATGGCTTGTTATTCCCTTTGGCTTAACTAATGCTCCTAGTACATTCATGAGCTTAATGAATCATGTGTTTCGCCCTTACATAGGAAAGTTTGTTGTTGTGTATTTTGATGACATTCTTTTGTTTTCTAAGAATCTAGAAGAGCATGTTAAGTATTTGCATTCTGTGTTTATTATTTTGAGAGAAAATAAACTCTTTGCAAATTTAGAGAAATGCGCTTTTTGCTTGGATTCTGTTGTTTCCCTTGGTTTTGTTGTAGGTATTGATGGCCTCCGGGTGGATGAAGAGAAGGTGAAGGCAATTCGGGAGTGGCCAACACCTAAGAATGCTAGTGAGGTAAGGAGTTTCCACAGACTTGCAAGTTTCTACCGACGTTTTGTAAAGGACTTATCAACCCTTGCTACACCTTTAAATGAGCTGGTAAAGAAAAATGTTGTCTTTAAATGGGGTGAGGCACAAGAGGTAGATTTTAACACTTTGAAAGATAAATTGACCAATGCCCCTCTACTTATTCTTCCTGATTTCTCTAAAGTTTTTGAAGTTGAATGTGATGCCTCTGGAATTGGTATTGGTGCTGTTTTGATGCAAGAATCTAGGCCTATTACTTACTTTAGTGAAAAGCTTAGTGGTGCTTGTTTGAATTATTCAACTTATGACAAGGAATTGTACGCTTTAAAAAGAGCTCTGGAACATTGGCAACATTATTTATGGTCTAAGGAATTTGTTTTGCATTCTGATCATAAGAGTCTTCAATACCTAAAGACCCAAGATAAGTTGAATAAGAGGCATGCTGTGTGGCTTCAATTCATTGAGTCATTTCCTTATGTACTTAAACATAAAAAGGGGAAAGAAAATGTTGTGGCTGATGCTTTGTCTAGGAGGTATAGTCTCATTACATTTATGCAAGCTAGGTTGATTGGTTTTGAATCTTTCAAAAGCATGTATGAATGTGATGCTGATTTTGCTGAAACTTGGAAGTTGTGTGAAAAACATAGTGCTCATGATTTCTTTAGATTTGATGGTTTCTTGTTTAAAGGAAATAAATTGTGTGTGCCAGTTTGTTCTATGCGAGAGCTTTTGGTTAAAGAATCTCATGGGGGTGGTTTGATGGGGCACTTTGGGATAAAAAAGACTTTATCCATGTTGAAGGAACATTTTTATTGGCCTCATATGCATAAGGATGTGATTGCTATATGTAAAAGGTGCATTGTATGCAAGCACGCTAAATCTAAAATGCAACCACATGGTTTGTATACTCCTTTACCTGTTCCTTCAATGGATTTTGTGCTTGGATTGCCTAGAACATCTAGTGGAAAGGATAGCATATTTGTTGTTGTTGATCGATTTAGTAAAATGGCTCATTTCATTGCTTGCTCAGAAACAAATGATGCTGTCTATATTTTTGATTTGTTTTTCAAGGAAATTGTTAGATTGCATGGTTTGTCTCGATCTATTATGAGTGACCGTGATGTTAAATTTGTTAGTCACTTTTGAAAAACTTTGTGTGCTAAGCTAGGTACAAAACTTGTGTTTTCTACGATTGTATATCCTCAAACGGATGGACAAACCGAAGTGGTGAATCGAACACTTTCTTCCTTATTGCATGTTATAATTCAAAAAAATTTAAAGAATTGGGAAAAGTGTTTGCCTCACATTGAGTTTGCATATAATTGTGCCTTGCATTCTACAACTGAGTTTTCTCCTTTTGAGATTGTATATGGTTTTAATCCTTTGACTCCCTTAGATCTACTTCCTTTGCCTTGTAATGAGTTTGCTAACCTTGAAGGTGCAAAGAAAGCTAAGTTTGTGCAGGATCTTCATGCTAAGGTTAAGGCGAACATTGAGCGCAAAAATGAGCGATATGCTCAACATGCTAATAAAGGCCGAAGGAAGGTTATCTTTGAACCAAGAGATTGGGTGTGGGTTCATTTGAGGAAAGAAAGGTTTCCTGAACAAAGGAAGTCCAAATTACACCTAAGAGGCGATGGTCCTTTCTAAGTGTTGGAAAGAATAAATGATAATGCATATAAAATTGATTTACCTAGTTCTTATGGGAATGTAAGCACAACTATCAATGTGGCTGACCTTTCTCTTTTTGATATTGCAGATTCGAGGACAAATCCTTTTCAGGAGGGAGGGAATGATGGAGGTAAGATAGGAGATTTGAAAAGGCTTGAACAAAATCAAGAACTTGGAAATAAAAGGGCTGGACATGACTCTAAAAGATGGCCAAATAAAGATCCATTGCAAGGTATGGGAGGCCCATGCACAAGATCAAAAGCCAAAGCTATGAAGGAAGCCTTGAATGGAGTGATCCAAAAACTAATAGACTTGGAGCCCATAGTCTTAGCTGAATATGAATCCCAAAAGGAACAAATTGGCATAAAGATTATTTCATTTCTACAAGATGCTAGCCCAAGCCCAAAGGGAGCCTAATTGAAGGAGTCTAGCCATTTTCCATAAAATCAGCCATTTTCTACAAAATTCTCTTAGTTTTATTTTGTTTTAATTTGATTGTTGCTGTTTCAGAATTTTAGGCACCATTCTTGATGAATTTCTTCATATTTAAATTTCTTTTATTTTTCCCGCCATGTAAAAGGCGCCACCTAGGAATTATTCTGTTTAGGGTTTTATTTTTCAAATGCCTATATAAGGCCCACTTGTACTCTAAGAATGGCAGATTGAATGAATTATCTTTTCAGAATCATTTCTAATTTGAGAGGTTTCTCTTGTGGCTTTTGTGTGCTAGAGAAAATCTTTGACTTATCAAAGGAGTGGTTTCCTTTGTGGTGTCCCGGATTAGGGTTCTAAGAGACGGGTTCTCTTAGGGTTCAATTCCATTGACCAACATCTCTTCTTCTTCTTCTTCTTCTTCTTTGTTCTTTGTTGCTTATTGTCCATATTATTTGTTCTTGTGCTGCATGCCAAAATTCAATCACTGATCTGTGTTATTTAGGATTCCTAGAACGGGTTTCTAAGGGGTCTCACATCACATATAAATGTGGTGATATGAACTAGAAATATATGGTGTTACAACACGGGCTGGGGGGAAGAAGGTAGCAGCAGTAAGCCACTCATAGCAGCTCACGTTATACTCATACAAACACACACATAACCACATGAGAGGTGAAAGAGGTAGCATATATGGCCACAAGAAGAATAATGCACCTGACACATTACATAGCATCACACTCGGGTTTAGTGAGGGAGAAACCTAAAACAAAGGAGGCAATTTTGGGTTTGACATGGAAGAGGTTGGGAATAATATACAAACATGTGAGAAGTGAAACATGAAGGAAGAAGTTGAAGCAAGAGAAATAAAGCACGAGTGTAGCTTTCTTGTTCACACGAGGGAAGCACACACTCAAGACAGCAACTCCAAGTAGCATAAACATAAACACGAGCAGCATCTGATACAAAAGAGGTAAGAAGTCTGAACATGCTTTATGAGGAAGAAGCATGGGGAAGACATGTTGAGAGAAGAGTAGAACAAAGACTGAAGCTACAAGTTTGAAGGGATTAAAGGAGAAGAAGCTCAAGTATAGAAGACGGACAAAACATGATTTTGCAAAAGGAGAATCATGTGGCAACAACAACACATAGGCATGGCTCACATGCATGGGCTTGATATGGAAAGCTGAAGTGGAGCCATAGGATCATAAGAGTAAGCAATGGATGAAGAAAAAGGCATGTGAAGAAGAGAGCATGTGAGGAGTACAAAAAAAATTAAAAGGAACAAGTGATTAAAGATAGGCTAAAGGGGGGGGTCATCTCATGCATCCATCTTATTCCATTTACACTCCATTCATCCCATTTAGGCCGTGGCCATCATCTCCATTTCTCCTCCATAATTTTTTGTACAATGAGAGCTTAATTGAAATTGTGGCTAGCTAGGAGGAAGATGTTGGATTAAAGCTTGAATCCATAGGGATTAGCAAAGGATTTTGGCTAAGTTTCCTATTTCATTTTTTTCTCTCTTTCTATATCAATTCTTGTTTTTGAACTTGCTTGGTTGAGCTTGTAATTGACTAAAATTGGTGTGGTTTGTAATTGATAGCTCGTTAGATATCAATTAGAAGAGTAATTGATAATTAATGGATTGATTTAAGTGCTGAATTTTTCATTGACTTTCAATTATCTATGTATGGAGTCAAGGAGTTTGGTGAAATGCATATGAGAAATTGTATGCTTGAATGTCTAATTTGAGATCTCCTTGGAGTTTAATTAGTTAATTAAACATCCTAAGATGATAATTCAAAGGTTAAATTGAAGGGTTAATCATTCAAATTTACTGTTCATTGATTTTAATGACAAGAATTAATGATTCAATGTGGAGTTGAGCTTTCAATTTAACATTAAATTGTTAATCTCTTGAATCTTGTGTGGTAACTCAAGATACATTGCCATGAACACAAATAGGGGCTCTTAGACTAGAAGCATTGATAATTAAATTAGGATAACAATAGTGGATATCAAGGGATAAATTCAAAGCTAGTCACATGTCCATTAGGTCCTTATTAACTCATGCAGTTTAGTTAGTAGTTAGGAATTTTAATTCAATTCAAAATTGGGCTAGTTAAATTCAATTCCATCCCCCTTTAATTGGTAGCTTTTAGATTTTCTTTTACACTTAGAAAGCTTAATTGAATATTGAAATCCATTTCCAAAGGAACATAATCTAAGTTGTGCCACTAACTACAAATCTTTTCTAACATAATTTATATGAGGTTGCTCGACACAACTGGCAAATTTACCATTAGTGACAACAAAGATTTAGTTGCCACTAAAAGTGAGGAAAACTTTTAAAAAGATTTTGGCAAGAGCCAATATTTTCAATCAAAGACCATTAGTGACAACAAAGATTTAGCTGCCACTAAAAGTAAGGAAAATGTTTAAAAAGATTTTAGCAAGAGCCAATATTTTCGATCAAAGACCATTAATGGGGACATCTTGCTGTCGCCACTAATAGAGACATTTGGTAGTGACAATTGTTGCCACTAAAAAGATTGAAAAATTTTGGTATGCAATAACAATTTTAGTAGGGGGAAACAATTTAGTGGTGACAGTGTAGTATCACCACTAAAAAAGACTTTAGTGGTGATGTTATCACTATTAAACATTTAAAACTTTTGGTAAAATTTAAAATTTTGGTGTGTAGGCCATTAATGGCAGCAATGTGGCGTCACCATTAAGAAGGAATTTAGTTTTAAAATTTTTGGTAAAATTTAAAATTTTAGAGTGTATAATAAAAATATTTTTATAGTCATATTAAACATTTTATAGAAAGATTATTTGAACTTAGAATATTTTTATAAAAAAATAAGTTAAAAAAGTAAATTATACTTAGAAATATAACTTTGTAAAAAAATTAAATTTCATAATTGAATAATATTAATTATATTTTATATATAAATAACAAATAAATTAAGATAATATTTTTATAAAATTCTTAATAAGACTAAAAAAATTATTATATATAAATAAGTTAAAAAATTAATTATACTAAAAAATATAACTTTATAAAAAAACTATATGCATAAATTTATTATATTAGTTTTATTTTATATACAAATATACAAATAAATTGAGATAAACTTTCTATAAAATTCTTGATAAAAATAAAAAAATATTTTTATATACAATAAATAAATAAAATAAATTATACTAAAAATCTAAATTTATCAAAAAATAAATAAATTTGAAATTTAATAATATTAATTATATTTTATATACAAATATACAAATAAGATGAGATAATCTTTTTATAAAATTCTTAATAAGAATAAAAAATATTTTAATATACAAATAAGTTAAAAATATATATTATATTTAGAAATATAACTTTATCAAAAATTAAATTTTAAAAAATATATATTTAATTATTATTGATATAATTATACTTTACTATGATGAGATTAGTGAACTCTAAACTAATGTCTTCACTAGTTGAAAGGTAGTCTAGTTTTAAAAATATTACATATTTAAATGTTATTTATTTATAATTTAATAACATATGATAAATTTTGTAACAATCTTAATTCTTAATTATCATGATTAGGCTTAATAGCATGATTAATAATCGCAAATTGTAACGAGCGTAATTTCCGTAAAATGATAGAATAAGCTGTACAAAAGCAAGTTCTCTAAAATGAGTTAGATAATGTCCTAAAAAATTTGGATGGACTCCTAGACTCCTAAAAATGATAATCCCAGGTTCTAATGGAAAGAAAAATAGAACTAGGACGGTGAAACAATTTGTGACAAAAATTAACGAAATATAATGACATTTTCGTAAATAAATACAACTTTAGGAAAAACATATAGGAGGGCTTTTTAAATGAAAAATTTGATTTGTTTAAGGTTTTTAGACGCCCTAAAAATCATAGGAAGCCCCAGGACTGGTAAAACCCCTGCAGTGTGCGTTTTCCAACATCAGTGAGCCCGAACTTTGATAGATTTGTTCGGGAAAGTTTTATCTCCAATTTGAGTTATTTCAAAGGCATTTTATTAAATTGGAAACCTAAATTTTATAATGGAAAAAACATTTCTAAAAAAGGAGCTAAAACGAAGTCGAAACAAAATTGCTATTATGGAAGGACGAAATTAGAATATTTGAAAAAGTGTGTTTTTTGAAGCTTCCACACACTTCTCCCTTTTTCTCCCACCTTCTTAAGCACAATTTTTTCTACCCAAAATACAGAAATGGAGCAGCTCTTCTAGGAGCACAAGGAGAGGGAGAGAAAGAGGAGAAAAACTAAGAAAAAGGTAAGGGAATTTGTAGAATTTCATGCTCCATCTTCCTCCAATCTTGTTCCTCTCTTTCCATGGTTTATTTGAAGGAATTGGTTCTATTTTGAGTCCAAAACAAGGAGGAGCAATTTGAATTATTTGATGAGAAGAAAACCAAGGAGAAAAAGTCTTGAAACCAAGATTGAATCTAAGGTATTTCATGGTTTTATTGTTTCTCCTCTTTGCTTCTTCCTTGTGTGTGATTTTGGCCAAACCAGAACCATATCAGGGGGATGTTCTACCCAAAAACAAGAGAGGGACTAAGGTTTTAGACCATGAGGAAGAGGAATATGATAAGAAATTCCAAGAAAAATCAATAGAAATCAAGTTAGAAAAAGTGTGGTGTTTTCTAGGGTTTTGAAAATTTTAATTTTTTGTGAATGATTTTTTGGCTATTTGAATGTTTCCTTGAGCTCCTAAGACTCTAAAAATCCTCCCAAGTGGCTCTCTCATCAAGAAAAAATCAAGAACTCCATGAACCTCCATTATGGTGCATATTTTGGCCAAGCTAGGTTTATTGGCCTAGGGGATGTTTTAATTTGTTCTAGCCTTGGTTTGGAACTTCATATGGTGTTAGAAGATGGGAGAAACCATTGGGGAAAATTTAAGAGCCATGGATTGGGAGATGGGACAATGATGTCCATAATGATGCCTTATGAAGCAACTTGGTTTTCCAATTATGCAAATGATTGTGTGAGGGCTCCAAGGACTTTGAATGAGGCCAAGAGGCCTACAAATGGAAAGAGATGGGAGCCTAGAGCTTGAATTGTAAAGGTTGCTTCAATAGACCATTTATGGAACCATTATGCCACTTATGGAACCAAGTGTGTATTCAAGAGTGAGTTAATGTCTTGACTTGCTTCAACTGTATTGTGTGTTGTTTATGGTGTCTAGGCCAAGAGAACATCCACCCACCTAAATGTTCTTGTGAGGCCAAGAAAGGGAATGAGTAAAGCAAATGAAGCTTGCATCCATTGAAAGGTAGCTCTCCACCTCATTCTCCTTGTATTCTTGTGTGCATATATATGTCTTTGTGTGCTTGTGTATGCTCTTGTGACTTGATGACATGCCACTTGATGTCTTGACATTGCATTGGTACCAATATCTTTCTTTGGATGGATTTGGTCATGGAAATGGCTCATAAGGATGAGGTGATGCCAAAAGTCCCTTAATGAAGGTGAGGAGATTCCAAAAGTCTCATGGCATGGGTGAGACAAGGCCAAAAGTCTCTTGGAATGGTGAAACTAAGTCAAAAGTCTTTAGGCCAAGAGTGAAGCAAATCCAAAAGTCCTGAAAATAGGATGAGGCAAAACCAAAAGTCCTTAGAGCATGGTATTGGCTTGAATGTGAATGAATGGCACGGAAATGGTCACTTTACATACTTTATGGTTACCAAACCTTCCATACATATGCTTTGATGTGTATATGCCTTGAATGTGTATGTGAATGGGTGTGTCAGCTATTGAGATTCGAGGAATCTCACTCCCCTATCCTCCATTATCTTGAAATGCCTAGGTGATTCCAAGAAACAAGGAAGGCAAGCCATGAGCATTGAAAAGTCATACTTTGTCCATTATGTAACTTGTTATGTAATTAAATACCAACGTTACTTTGTACATATTATTTTTGTGGTGTAGGATTATGAACAATTGTAATATGATGTATAAATCTTGTACGGACCATATGTGGCATTAGATCAATGAGAATGTAGAATTTGATACCTTAATGACTTATGATGATTATGCATTCTTGGGTGTGGGATTGCCAAATTGAGGTGCATAATGTTTGGGACCACTTGGGAAATTTACACAAGTTATATTCATACTTTTAAACTTGCCTAAAAGGTGCCAAACTTAAAGGAAGGCCATTTGGATCAAAGTGATACCTTATGAGAGGTAAAATTGGCCATTTTTGTGAGCTATGTCACTTTTTGTCTAAATGAGGTCTTCTTGGTCTAAAATTTGGCATACATCTAGAGCTTGTTGAGATATTTTTGGGAAGCTAAAGTGGGTATTATTCGGAGGTCTATAGAATATTTGGCAAATTTTTGAAGTTGGCAAAAATTCTGGTTTTGGCCACGGGTACTATTCATATAGTCTGAAATTTGTTCTTTGTCATTTAGGGACAAATGATGTACAATTGCCACTAAAGTATGTAAGTAGAAACTAGACCTTTCCAGTGACTTGTGTCAATTGGAAGCACCTCATTTGGATGTCTAGAGAGGGAGATATTAATTTTTGAACTTGCTGTCTAGTATTAGGTGACTAGTTAGACCCGTGTTACTGTTTGATTGATTTTTGGGTCTGAACGTTCTTGGATTGGCCTGTAATTATTTTGTCCCTCTATCTAACATCATAGCTTTCCATATTTTGTATCATTTGGATAGATTGGATTTTTGTGAAATTAATTGGACATTTTTTAAGTTTATGAGAGTAAATTGTATCAATTTCAGAGGGCAGTCATACTTTTGTGGCTATTTTTTTGTCAAACGTAGTCCAGATGGGATTATCATGGTTGGTACTTATTTTTAATATAAAGTTGACATCTAGGGATTTCTAGAAAGCTATGATTTGTGTGATTTTGATTTTTCTACATTTAGTTATAATTTTTCAAAGTTACCCCTGAAATCTGTCTTATATAGCCATGATGAATGAAAGAAATTTTGGGGTTTTTGACCCTTGAGCCATGGTTGATGTGGAATTTTGAGATGTTTATGACTCATATGGATGGAAAAAAATTAGAGAATGTTGTTGATGAGTTCATGGGGTCCCGGAGACACGAAATGAAAAATTTATCCGCTATGCAACGCAATTTAATTCATTATTTTAATGTATTTTCTTGAGATTTCTTGGATGAATTATATAACCTCACTTGCAAGAAGAGGTTCAATGTTAGAAATAATATGGTATTACACAAATCACGATCTAAAGTCATTATAATTAATTATAATAGGAGAAAGTAGAAAAAATTTGAACCTTGATATCATTAGGGTCATTAGCTAAACAACCATAACTAATTAAATCCACAAGTGATCATAATTATCATTTAAGATCTTTTATTCATCTTGCTACTTATTTCAACTCACAAAAGCCTCTTGTAAATATTCCCAAGTCATTGCATAGCATTATTATAGTAAATCTCAAGGTCCCTAAGTCAAAAATAAGAGTTTGGGAACCCTTGTCGTGACTTAGACCTTCCTCATTGCAGCTAAGTTGGTTACTGTTAGTCAAAATTGAAATTTCAAACCTTGCACCGTGGCTTAGGGTTTTCACGTCATGGCAAAATGCTCTCAGGGACCTATTATTCACATTTTCATGATTTTGTGGCGAGTTGGACCTTCGTCACTACAATGGAAAAATACCCTAGAACTTACTGTAGAAAATTTCCTGATTCACGCCACGACAGGCTATACCTACATCGTAGTGAAACTAGCTACTGGAATGCTCATTCCCTGATTTCCTCGACCTACGCTGTGGCTAAAAATTTTGCGCCGTGGTGAGGTTGCTCTCTTTTACCCTCCCTAGGCAACTTTTTCATTTTGTGCTGCAACGAGACACCTCGCGCTCAAGCACTCCTTGCCGCTGCCTGACACTTGGCCGTGACTCAGCCCATTTTAGCCATGATGTGACCTTCTTCTGCACCATTTCTCCCTAAGTTTTATCCTATACACTCCAACTCTCCCTCTAGTAACACTCCAAGCCCACTCCACCTTAATTTGTGAAGCTCTAATAGCTTACATCTACCTAATTCACCTAATATACCTATCATTACCAATTTAAGACTTAAGAGTTGATTCTTACTCATCAAACTATCATGCATCAGTAAATTTATGAAGTATTGATAGTAGCAAGATCCATAAGCAACTAATATTATTATTCATCGAGATATAAAAACATGCTCTCAAGATTCAAGTCATACATTCACACTAAGGAGGTTCCATATCAGATATAAATAAGCACATACACTATATACTAGATTTGTAGAAGGCCTAACTCCCTATTGGATACATCATAGGTTAACAAAACACAAAATACCTACACTTGGCATTGTGATTACATGATGATGATGCTATACAAAAGATTAACAAATATTAGCATCTATCCTAAATTAGATCTATCTAAGTGCATAACTTCCTATACATGGTCTTAGCTTATAGATGTTCATCCACTTGCTCCCCTTTATTCTTACTTGAAGGACCTTCACCTAAAATAGTTAGCCTATGAAATGAGGTGAAATGTAAATCTCAGTAACCAAAGGAAAATTTCATTTATATATTTCAATTTAATTAACTTATGTGCATGAAATCAAATAAGCATCAGAAAAATATACTAGTCATATCAACAAATAAAACAATTAGGCTATTGGTAATTACTATCTCATACTAGCAATCACATTTCTACATGTTAAAGGCCAATAATATAACATCCAATTTTTTGAAAATAGAGAAAATGTGAGAAACGTAACGTATGGTTTCTCTGTAAATGAACGAAACTCATTGGATACAAAAGGAAGTCCCCTGAAATGATGTAGTTAAGGTCCCAAAAAATTTGGAAAGCATTATAGACTCCTAAAAATAAGAATCCCAAGCTCAGACAGAAATAAAAACAGAGCTAAAATGAAGAAACAATTTCTTATAGAAAACTTACAAAATGTAATGGCATTTTTGTAATTTTGAGTAAATTTTGGAATTCAAACAGGATGAATTTTTAAATGAAAGTTTTGAGTTCCACAGGGTTCTCAGAGGCCCTGAAAGCCCCTTCAGTGGATTGTTTTCAACGTCAGTGTGTCTGAATTTTGACGGATTCGTTCGAGAAGGTTTTAGCTCCGATTCATCTATTATATTTATGCATGCATTTTCAAGACTTGCTTTACATCTATTATGTATGATTGAATGGGAGATGAGCTATTAGGATTCTTTGAATCTCATCCCCTCCCCTCCAATGTTCTAACATGTTAGGTGGACCAAGAGAGCAAGCTAATGGAAGCCAACCACCTTGAGGATGAGAGGATGACAACAAAGTACTTGAATTTTGTTACTTTGAAAATATACAATTGGCAAATGATGTAATCCATGGATGTAAATGTATCATGATGTCATGAACACATGTAATTATGATAATATGTCATGTATGAATGAGAGAATATATTATTTGACCATTTAGAATGTGATTTGAACATGTTTTGGCAAATGAGCTTCTTGGATGACATTATGGAAATGTGTATAAGTGTGCATGAGATGGCCAAAATGAGATGTATGGACTTTGGGACCATTTGAGCAACTCACACAAGTCCTAATTATGCTTTTAGAATTGCCCAAGAGGTGGCAAACCCCAAGGAAAGCCATTTGGACATTTTGGTACACTATATGGAGCCAAAATTGGCGATAATGGACCCCTATGTCACTTTTTAGCCAAATGAGCTCTTATTGACTTGAGATTTGACATGCAATTAGAGCTTATTGATATCTTTTTTAGAAGCTAAAGAAGATAGTTTTTGGAGGTCTACAAAATATTTGATAAATTTTTAAAGTTGACAAATTTTCAGATTTTGGTCTGATGCATTGTTCACTTGGTTCGAAAATGAAATTTGTCACATAGGGCTCAAATGATATCCAATTGCCACAAATTGTACAGAGAAACTAAGCATTCCCAGTGACTTGTGCCAACTAGAAGCACCTCATTTGGATGTCTAAAGAGGGAGATATGAATTTTCAAAGAATTTGTCCAGTATCAGGAACTTCACCCTACCTTAGTTACTATTTGATTGAATTTTGAGGTCTGAACGTACTTGAACCAGCATGAAGTTATTTTTTCCCTCTAGCTAACATCTATATATTTCTAGATTGGTATCATTTGCATAGATTGAATTTTTTTGGAATTAATTAGACATTTTTGAAATTTACTACAGAATTTTGTGATAGCACCAGTGGATAGCCTGACCTCTGGACATTTTCGAATGTCAAATATCCTCTTTGTTACATGTTATGGTTTGTACATATTTTTAGTGTAAAGTAGACATATATAGCTTTCCAGAATAGTCAAGAATGCATGATTTTGATTTTTCTAAAATTAGTTATGATTTTCCAAAGTTATGACAGAAATGAAGACAAAGCTGACCGAAATTATATAAGTATATTTCATGCATTCCTTCGAGTTCCTTGAGATGTAGACCACTTTTGACAATGAAAATGAGTTGTATTCATGTAAATAAATAAGAAAAATGTGTTGTATGAGCTCACATGGTCCATGTGACACCGAATGGAGTTTTGTTACATGACGCAACGCCAAATAATGTATTATTTTAATAGAATTTTCTTACTTCCTTCATGGAATCCGTGTTGTCAAGCATGAGAATATTATAAAATGAGCTAGAAATATATGGTGTTACAAATAACACTAGGAAAAGCCTGTGCATGGCACTAACTCCCCTATGAATAAAACTTAGACTCAGTGCATACAAGGGTCTAATATAAACCTAGTGCCAGATCGAAACACAATGCATGGGTGGCAGCCGCACCACAGCTCCACCATGAACTCACAAGGTATAAACATAATATATTAGATACTAACCATTCATTATGTATTTCAAAATGATACATGTACAGCAGATATAAAATTAAAGTAGACATATACATAGAATTTAATATTAACCCCAATTACTTCACTTGTAGATAATTTCTTGAGAGTCAACAACAATGCTACCTCAGCCTATGAACACAAAATCAGACCATTACCATTCATATTCATCAATTATAGTAGCAACCTAATACTCAAAGGACAAAACCACTAATAACTACCTAAAGGACACTCATTCAGCCACTATAAGAATAAAATTTGGATTTTGTCTTCCCTACACCAGGGACCTCAAAATATCACCCTAAATTATGGATATTTTCGCATAGAAATAAAGTTCATATCATAAGTCAGCTATTGGGGTCTCTAACTAGTAGTAAATGTATAAAAATAAGAAGTTTATACTTACCTAATATCTCTTGTAGCCTCAACCTCTGAAAATCCTCTAAAAAAACACCAAATAACCCATATCAGATTTGAGGTGTAGGTGAAACTTAATGAAAAACCAATCGGGTCAAATTGAAGAGGAAGAAGAGAGGGTCAAGTTATATAACTATTATCTTGGCCAAATCCCCCTTTAGATGTGCAAAATGGAGCCAAAAGGTTGGTGAAAACCTTCGCCTTTCCTCAAGGTGTGAAAATGGTCTTGTGATCTATAGAACCCTTTTTGTTTTTTAGCACTAAGGTGAGTGGCAATTGGCTTTTTAGGGTTTTAAGATGGAATTGGGTTGACCCATCAACCTAAGGCCCAATTGGGCTCCCTCTTGTTGTTGGGCTATGGCTTAAATGCATTGGGCTGCAAAACACTTAAGATTAAGGCCAAAAGTTTACTTGGCTTTAGATTTTGATTTGTTGGGCCAACTATAAGAGTTTTTGTAAATTGGGTCTGCACCTAATATCATTGAGCCCCCAAGAAATGGTATTGGATCTCCCTAAGGCTAAAATTACGCTTCTACACTTAACCCAAAATATGATTAAATTAACCATAAAGCCCAAATTAATGTCCATCTCTCTTAAGTAATTTCCTAATTAAACCCATATTAATCCCTAGTTAATCATGATTATCCTTAATTAATTTTGAGGTGTTACAAAGTCTATTTAGAATTATATATATATAAGTGTTATAATAGAATATCTAATTTAATTCTAAATTTCATCTTTTCCCTCACCTCTCACAATATTTATTCTTCCATGTCATATGTAACAACAGGGAAAAAGAAAAGAAAAAAAAAGGCTAAAAATTTTTTGAAGTCCTAAAATTTTCTAAGTCTGCTAGCTATAGCGAGAAATAAGCTAGCTATAGCGAATGTACCTGTTTGTTATAGCGAGAAAGAGTCTAGCTATAGCAAGAGTTCCTTTTCGCTATAGCGAAAATGCTTCTAGCTATAGCGAGTGCAGGCATCCCATACAAAAATCAGGGAGTTGCTCGCTGTAGCGCGCGCCATAGCGAAAGCAGGGATTTGGGACTAATACGTGCTCGCCGTAGCGAGGGTTATGCTTCGCTATAGCAAGGGTAAGTTCGGAAAGACGTGACAAAAGAGAATTTGAGAGAGAGGGAAACTAGGAGAAACTAAGAGAGAAGGAAGGGAAGCTAAGGAAGAAGGGTAAGATCCTTTAAAGCTCTTCATGCTTCTTCTTTTTGATGCTATTCTTCTCATTCTAAGGTTTCTTTCCATGAGTTGTTGAGTAAGAAAGCTCTGTTCTAGTCAAGAATGAGTAAGAAACTCATGTATCTTCACTTCTTCTTCTTTGCTTTCTTTCTTGAGAGCTTGAGAGAGGAAAGAGAGATAGAAGAACTCTAGAGAGAGAGAAACCCCTAGTTGCTTATACTTGTTAGGGTTTGCTCTAAAGAAACCCTTAGCCTTGTGAGTAATTGTTTGACTTCCAAGAGAGTAATTTCATGCTCTTTGTTGTGCCTAGGTTCAAAAGAAGCTACTCCATCTAGTTGTAAGTGTGAAATCAAGAAGGGAGAAGAGAATTTGAAAGGGAAGGCTTGTGTTAGCTTATAAAGTAGCTCTCCACTCTTTCTTATTGCATTCTTGGATGTGTAATAGTCATGGTATGCTTGTGTATGTGCTTGTATTGTGAGACATGCCATTTGATATTGCCTTGATGCATTGGTACCAATATATTTATGTTTTGAGTTATGGAAATTGCTCAGGTGAGGTGGTGTCGAAAGTCCTTTGAGACAGGTGAGGTGGAGCCAAAAGTCCCTAAATCAAGGGTGAGACCAATCCAAAAGTCCCAAAACTCGGGTGAGGCTAGACCAAAAGTCCATAGAGCTTATTCTTAGCATTGATATGATATTTATGGCATGGAAAGCATGTGTTGTGTAATTATGAATGGTTGCATGCTTTGACTTGTTTATATACCTTGATTGCTTCCTTGAATGAGTATGAGCTATTGAGATTTCCTAAATCTCACCCCTTCCCTCTCCCATCTTAACATGTTAGTTGGAGTTCAAGGAGAACCAAATGCACACCAAGGAGCCAATTGAGCATGCTTAAGGAGTTGTGTAGCTATTTTAGTCCTTTTGATGTAAAGAGGTGCCAAAATGAATATGCAACTACTATTTTTGAGATGTAAATATTTGAAAAAGTGTAAAAGTATGTATGAATGATGTATGAACTATGTAGAGAGCCAAAGCAATGAAAATGTAAGATTTGGCCCTTTTGTGGCTTACATGTAAGAGTGCATTTTGGCCCGTAGCATAGTAAAATTGAAATGTATGATGATTTGGATCACTTGATCATTTCATATATGCTATTTTTATACTTTAAAACTTACCCAAGAGGTGTTAGAACATGTGGGAGACCATTTGGACCCACTTTGAACCATTTTAGGTGCCAAAACCGCCAAATTTGTGAGCTCCATCAAAGTATAACCAAATGAGCTCTTCTTGATATGAAATTTGCCATGCCTCTAGAGTTTGTTGAGAGATTTCCAAGAAACTAAAGTGGGTAATATTTGGAGTTCTAGAGAATATTTGGTGAATTGTTGAAGTTGGAGAATTTTCTGGTTTTGGTAATTGTACTGTGCAACTAGGTCCGAAAATGAATCTGTGTCATTCATGAACCAAACGATGTCCGATTGTCATGAAATTTTATGAGAATAAACTAGATATCCACAGTGACCTATACCAACTAGAAGCATCTCAATCGGAGGTCTATAGAGGGAGAATGAACTTTCTGAAGTTCTGTGTCAGTATCAAGGAAGCCATCCGACCTTTGTTACTATTCCATCAGTTTTTGAGGTCCAATGGCTACTAAAACGATCTGAACTTATTTATTTCCTCTAGTTAACATCTGTATCTTTCCAAATTGGTATATTTTTCCCAGATTGGATGTTTTTGGAATTAGTTACGAATTTTTGAAGTTCATGACAGCAAGCTGCACCAGTACTAGGTACAGCTAGACCTCTGTCTATTTTTCGATGTCAAACATAGTCCAAACACTGAGATTGTCATTGGGCGTTATTTTTAGTGTGAAGTTAACATCCAAATATTTCCAGAGAGCTATGTTTTGCTTGATTCTCATTTTTCTATAATTAGTTATGATTTTCCAAAGTTAGAACCAAAAATCTAACTTTTGGGCTCGTGTGAGAAATTGCATTTTCTTGGTTTTTGCCTTCATATCCATGGTTTATGGGTTGTTTGAGGCTATGTACAAGTTGTATAAATGGAGTTTGAGTAGAGAATGTGAATGATGGGTTCATGGGACCCACAAGGCAAATTATGAGTGTTTGAACCCCGTTTTATAGCTTGAAAATGCCATGGTTTATACTTGTTCATTGGAAATCATATAGCATCAAGCCTTGGGGGAGATTACTTGGAGTTAAGTCATTATAGTGTTACATCATAAATAAGAGTATCCCTCTCCTCTTATGGGATAATTGAAATAAATAATTATTGACATTTTAATAAATTTTGTCCAAATCTATGAAAATACTTAATAATTATCTCATAAAAATTTATATTAATTTAATTTAAATAATCTCAAAGAATGTATTTGTTATATAAACTTTTTCTTATTTATATAAAATTTATTGAAAGTTTCTTTTTAGTTATTCTTTATCTAATTTTTGAAGTTATCTAATCATTAATCAAATATAATAGTACTATACATAGGTTTTTTACCCTAAAGACTAATTCAAAATAAAGATTAAAATGAGTGAAGATATATATTTTTAAAAAGATATTTTATAGTAGCACTTGTTTATGAAATGAAAAAGGTTTTTTCCCCTTAAATTGGCTAAATGAAATAATTCAAAAATCATATTTATTAAAATTTGTTGCAATGCTAACAAGGAAAGTATTTATACATAGGTAAGTTATTTATTTATAATTTAGTATTATATAATAAAGTTTTAATTGATTATTTAAAATTAAAGAAAGTATGTATACAGAGCTTTAATTAATTGATCGAAATTAAAAAAAATAAATCAAAAAATACATAAAATTAATTTCCAAAGATTAAAATTAAATTTAAAAATCACATACAAAAACAAAGGTTTGTCTAGTTATATGCTTCTTCTGTCAAATTCGAAGCTTCATTACTCATTTACTTATTTACACCTATATGACTTTTTTCTCTTTTCATTCAATCCTCAAATTTACATTCTCTTCTCTAGTTCACCTATGTGTCAACTGAAACTAACATTAAAATTTTATCTATGTATATGCTTTTCATCTCAAATTCGAAATCTCATCTCTATTTTGCTTTAGATTTCCTTCTTCTTTAAAATCTAGATTTTAACAATATACAATCATTAATCAAGCATACAAAATAAATCAAATAGATAATTTTACTATTATTATTTAATTTCTAAATAGATAATTACAATCTATAAATTATAAATTCAAGGTTGCTTTTTAAAAATTTCAATAATCATTGCCTAAAAAATAATATTTATTTATTTTAAAAAATCTCAAGGAATATATTTATCAGAAAAATATTTTTTATTTATACATTAACAATTGGTAGTTGTAATACCTTAACCTATAGCCCTCTTATTCCCACAATCAAGCTTCACTTCATACATGTCTCATGGAAAATCAATATATTTAATGCATTAAATTGCGTTACGTAAGACTTTAAAAATTTATCTTATGCTCCATGGACCACATGAACTCCTTAATATTATTCTTTATCTCACAAAACATCCTAAGAGTCTCAGATTTTACACCATGCATAAGAAAAATGTAGGTTTGCTCTCGGGTTCACTTTCTAGATTTCTAATATGAAGTTTGAAAATTCATAACTAATTTTAAAAAAATTGAAATCAAGCAAACCATATCATTCTGGAAAACTCTATATGTTAACTAATGAATAAAAATAATTCTAGACCAAAGCGATGGCATTTAATCCATGGAAATTGATGGAACAGTACTAAAGATCAAGTTGCTTTATTGGTATTGACATGCAATTTCAAAAATTTAGTTCTCCCCCTACAAAGCTCCAATTGGGATGATCTCAGTGGCTATGAAAAACTTATAGTGTTTAGTTTATGCTTGTAAAATTTTATGAGCATTGGTTATCCTTTGGCTTATATGTAATATAGAAATATAAACTGACTATATGAATAGTACTGTTACTATATCAATAAAATTGTTCCCACTTTAAAAAATCATAATAAATTCTTTAGAGCTCCAAATTGAGTACTTTGGCTTTATGAAAAGCTCTAGATAAGACTTACTTTCATGTCAAATTTTGATGAGGAAATTTTTCCATTTAGTTAGTTTGGGGTTCAACTCATAATTTGGTCACTTTTTGAGACTCAAAATGGTTCTTAAGGCACCAAATGACTTTCTCAATGTTCCATAGCCACTTGAGCACGTCCCATAGCATAAACACAGCTTAGGGAAGTATGCCAATTGGTTTAAAATATCATGGAGCTCATTCTCACTATGCTACTTGCAAATATACACATGGAAGTCATAACACATAAAGGCCCTTTGGTGGCAAAAACATACATACTCTTTCATATGATTCCAAAATCATTACATACATCATATTTACATACATTTAAGTATGCTCAAGTATCTACATCATATATACATCTTATAGTTATATCATTTGACATCCATATGTCCACAAAATGGCTAAATAACAAAATCTTTGTTAAAATCTTGGTCTTCAAGATTGTTGGTCTTCATTTATTGGACTACTTGGGTCACTTAGACATTGTTAGACATTGTGTAATGCCCAATATGTCACAAAAACACCAAAACAGGCCAGTTTGAAAAGCAAGTCCCCTGAGCTGAGTGATTCAAGGCCAAATAAAATTTGGATAAAATTTTAAATAATAGAAAATGAGGATTTGAGTCTTGAGTTGCCAAAATACCGAGGCCGGAGTGATTTGAAAATTTTACTTTTCTGTAAATAAGTGCAATTTTGGAAAAACATCTAGGAAAACTTTTGAAATGAAAATTTTAAGTTGCCCAAGGTTCTCAGAGGCACCAAAAACCATAGGAAGCCCTAGGACCGGTAAAGCCCCTCTGGTGTACTTTTTCCAACGTCAGTTGACCCAAACTTTAACCAATTCGTTCGAGAATGTTTTAGCTCTAATTTGAGTGATTCCAAAGGTATTTTATTAAATTGGGAACTTAAATTTTATAATAGAAAAAACAATTATAAAAAAGGAGCTAAAACGACACCAAATTGGAAATGCCATTATGAAAGGGTAAAAATGGAAATAATGTTTAAAAGGAAGCTTCTAAATTCTTCTTTAAAGCCCATGTTCTTCCTCTCCCTCCTTAGATTGACTTTCTTAGGCACACAAGAGAAAATTCACATATGCAAATGGTGTTCCACTAGAATTTGGACTCTTAAGACATTGAAAATATTTAAAAAATCATGTTAATAAGAAAATTGGGTTCCACTAAAATTTATTTGAGTAGATTATTAGTTAATATCAGGACTTGTTTATTATGTCTTGTCAATAATTAATTGCCAATGTCTATAGTTCTTTAAAAATATACATATGCAAATGACATTTACTTTATATGCTAGTAAGCTAGCCAATTATATGAAATAAAAGCTATTATTATTATTCATGTTAGTGTTTGATCAAGGGTTAAAGTGCCTTGTTGTTAGTATTATATTTTATAAGATGGTTCAGGCATTAAAGTCCCTTTTGGATTTTAGATTTTTTGCACGATAGGGATCCACATTAAAAGATGCCTTAGTTTTCAATCATGATATAAATGAGGATGAATGTTGGTCATACCAACAAATGTTATGATGTAGGGATAACGAAGGTGGTTATTTAGTGTTAAAAATGTTGTAAACCTAGGTTTTACATTAGGTAGGATGGGATACCTGATGTGAAGCCTTTGATTTTAAAACCTAGTTTGTGTTAGGTAGTATAGGATACTTGATACAATACCTATGGAAATTTTTAATCTTAACCAACATTTTAGACATGAGTAACTATAGTTTCTTAAAGAAATTGCTTAACTTTTTGCTATTATGTTTATGATTTATATGATTTATGCAAGATATTATTCTGTACTTGAGTTGTTGGATAGATTATCTAGTTTCAGATATGTGCTAGTAAATTTATCCTTGACATTATGATTTGATTTATTGATTTCTCTGATAAACAAAAGATAAAAATGAAAAATGTTTTTCTTCACCTATTACAACTAAACTCTTACTTGTTTTCAAAAACTCATTATGTTTTATTGAGAATTATTGAATTCTCACCTTTTAGGTTATTGGTTCATAATAGAAAGATGTTGATGAAACAATACATAGTTAAGGTCAAATGGATTTATGTAGACATATTGGGAGTAGGCAGGGTATAAGTGATAGTGAACATGAAGTTTATGATTGCGATGGAAGACTCCTAGCCGATTCCCTTTTCATCTTTAACCCCTCCACTAACATAGTTATATAGAGCCTAATACAGGAAAGTAGGTAGTTAGTTTGACTCCATGGAGGCTAGATGACTATACATAAATGAAGATATTAGCTCCATGGTTAAATAATGTTTGTAACATCCCAAAATTAATTAAGGATAATTATGATTAATTAGAAATTGATATGGGCTTAATTAGAAAAATTAATTAAGAGAGGTGAGCATTAATTTGAGCCTTATGATTAATTTAAGTAAGATTGGGGCCTAATGTAGAAGTCTAATTATGCCATAAGTGTAACAATATATATTTTTAGCTCATTTTATGCCTTTGAATAACTCATTTTCAAGAATCATGTAAATTCTCAAAGAAAAAGGCATTAAAATAATGACTTTTCTAGCGTTGCGTCGCATATAAAAATTCTATTCGGTGTCACGTGGACGATGTGAGCTCATACATCACATTCTCATATTTAATTACATGAATACTACTCATTTGCATCATCAAAAGTGGCTTACATCTCTTGGACTTCAAAGGGAAGCATAAAATGCATATATATATATATATATTTTTTTTTTTTTTGTCAAATTTTCCTCTTTTCTATAACAAATTTTCGAAAATCATAACTACTTCTAAAAAACTCAAAATCATGCATTCTTTGCCATTCTAGGAAGCTACACATGTCTAGTTTATGCTAAAAATATAACCAAGCTATGAATCATAGCACAGAAGATGTTTGCATTCGAAAAGCTTTAGAGGTCTGGCTGTCCACTGGTGCTGTCACAAAATTCTGCAACAAACTTTAAAAATGTCCAATTAATTCCACAAAAATTCAATCCATGTACATGATACCAATCTAAACATTGTAAATGTTAACTAGAGGGAAAAAATAACTCCAAACAAGCTCATACACGCTTAGGCCTCGAAAATCAATCAACAGTAACTAAGGTTGGCTGGAGTTCCTAATACTAAATAGATTTTTTGAAAATTTATATCTCCCTCTCTAGACATCCAAATGAGGTGCTTCTAGTTGGTACATGCCACTGGGAATGTCTAGTTTCTCTGTATAAAATTTCATGGCAATTGGATATCATTTGGGCCCTTTGTGACAGATTTCATTTTCGAACCTGAGTGAACAGTGATATAACCAAAACTAGAAAATTTTCCAACTTTGAAAATTCATCAAATATTCTCTAGACCTCCGAAAATTCTGTTCTTTATCTTCTTGAAAAGATATCAACATGATCTAATTGCATGCCAAATCTCAGATCAAGAAGAGTTCATTTGGAGAAAAAGTGATATAGGATTCCATTATGGTCAATTTTAGCTCCATATAAGATACCAAAATGTCCAAATGGCTTTCCTTGGGGTTTGGCACCTCTTGGGGAAGGTTAAAAGCATAATTAAGACTTGTGTGAGCTTTCCAAGTGATCCCAAATCTTATGCATTTCATTTTGGCTATTCCACTTCCATTCATACATGAAATTCCATAATGCAAAATTTCCATTACATGACCAAAATGAATATTTCCATACATATAACCCTAGTTCTCATTTATACACAATACATTAAAATAATTATACATGCTCATAACATCATAGGTCATATACTACTAGGGATTTCATCAATTGCTATCCATAAGGCCTTAAAGTAACAATTTCAAGATACCTTGATGTCATGTTCTCATCTTCAAGATGGTTGGCTTCAATTACCTTGCTTTCTTGGTTCACCTAGCATGTTAGAACATTGGAAAGGAGGAGATAAGATTCAAAGAATCCCAATAGCTCATCTCCCATTCAATAATACATAAAGCATGCAAAACAAGTCTCACAAATGCATGCATAGAATATGGACATGTGCAATCATTCAAGAAGTATTCTTAGCATTTGAAAAAATCATACATAGCATACATAGGCTTGCCAAGCAAGTGTATTGGCCTCACCCATTTACTTATGGATTTTAGACTTGCCTTACCTATTCTTTAAGAGGTTTTTGGACTCAATCATGCTCTTAAGAGTCAACCGCACTTTTGGGAGACTCTTTACTTTGTCTCCACCAATCTTAAGGGTTCTTAACTCATCCTCACCATGGCTAAAGGTTCTTGGCCTCACTATACTCAAGCAAACCAAAGTAAACATTATAAACATCATTTGGAAAACATAATGCATCATCATGGTACCATGGAGTAAGAGCTCATGCTAGAACATTTTTCATGGCTTGAAATACATATACACACATTCAAAGACAAGTAAAGCAAGAAATCATGCATGAGAGAAGGTGGAGAGAGCTACCTTGTTAGCATTTGTACACTTTTTCTTAAGCCTTGAATCCTCTCCCTTAACCTCACACACCTAAGAAGGTGGAGATCATTCCTTTTGGCCTAGACAATTTATGGAAGCCAATTAGGTTTATGGCCTCATCTTCACTCATCATATATGACTCAAAAATGGGCTTAGAAAAATTTAAAACTATCCCTAGCTATGCTATCCCCTGTTGGGCGAACCAATGTAAGGTTTTAGTCTTCATGGACTTTTGTTTTATTTTCTTGATAGAGGAAGCACATGGGGAGACTTCTATGGATCTTAAGAGCTCATTTAAACTCTCATTTAGACATAGGAATCAAGGTATTAAATCAGATTTTGCAAGGAATATATGAAACCCTTGACTTTGCATCTTAAATTTTCATAGTTATTTTTTAATTCTCTTTGCATATTTTTAATCTCCACATCCTTTTTCTTAAGAATCACCCTTGGTTCTACCTAAAAATCAATTCCTCTTAGGTCTTCTCAACTGGGGCAAAATGGTGGAGAAGGGGAGCAAGGGGTAATAACCATGGAAGAAGAAATTACCTTATTTTTGTGCTTTTTCTCACTTGAATCTTGTGTTCTTTGAGCTCCTTTCTTCAAATCTGAATTTTTCCCCAATTTCTCCCTTAAAACAGATTTATAAACTTCATTATAATCATAGAAAATAAAGAAAAATGGAGGAGAAGAAGTTTGGAAGGAGGAAAGCATAAAAAACTACCAAAATTCCATACCTTTTTACTTGAATTTCTCTTCCTCTTCTTCTTCCTCTTGTGCACCTCATCCTAGGGCTTCTTTCTCTGGTTTAGGGTAGAAACATATGAGGCTACATGAGGGTGAGAGTGGGACATCACTTATATATATAAGGGAGGAAGAAGAACTTTTCAAAAATATCTATTTTACCCTTCATTCTTGGCATTTTTGTTTCTAATTCGTTTTAACTCTTTTTTGAGAACCGTCTTTTCCATTATGAAATTTAGGTTCCCAATTTAGTAAAATGCCTTTGGAATCACTCAAATCGGAGCTAAAACCTTCCTGAACGAATTCGTCAAAGTTCGGGTACACCGACATTGGAAAACATTCACTAAAGAGGTTTTAACTGTCCCGGGGCTTTCCATAGTTTTTAGGGCCTTTGAGAACCTTGGAAAACTCAAAATTTTCATTTAAAAAGCCCTCCTGTGTGAATTCTAAAATTTTCTCAAAATTACGAAAATGCCATTACGTTTCTTAAGTTTTCTGTAGGAAATTGTTTCTTCATTTTAGCTCTATTTTTTTTTCATCTGAGCCTGGGATTCTCATTTTTAGGGGTCTAGAATGCTTCCCAAATTTTTTGGGACCTTAACTACATCATTTGGGGGGACTTCCTTTTGTATCTGATGAGTTTCGTTCATTTACAGAGAAACTGTACATTATGTTTCTCACGTTTTCTCTTGTTTTCAGAGAACCGAATGTTACAATGAGCTTAATAAGATAACCTAATACTAGTTTTCTTGTAGGCCCAACTTAAATTTTTTGGAAGCTTAAAAACTTAGAAGTGAATTTAAGTGAGAAAAAAGCCCATTTAGCTTTAGCCCAAACTTGGGGAAATGAGTCCAAATGGGTCTTAGGCTATTGGATCAGCATATTCTATCCCTAACCATAAAAATTCTATAGCCCAACCTATAATGTCTAGCTCAACAAGCTAAAATTTGAACCTCACTTGGACTTGGGCCTTTGGGTTAGCCATAACCTAACTTAAACCCATCTAAACCCTAAATGCACTTTAGTCCCCTCCTCATTCTACAGAAAACATAAGAACAGTAAGAGATTTTCAAAGGTCCAAAGGAGAGGCTAGGGTTCCTTGCATATTTCCATCATTTCCCACCATTAGAGCAATATTTAGCCAAGGTAACATGTATAGAACTTAACTTTCTCTTCTTCCTCTTCAATTTAAATTGAATGGTTTCTCATTTGGAACATTTTTATCTTCCACCCAAAATTGAAACTTGTTGTTTGGTGCTTCCATGGTGGATTTTCGGAGGTTGAGGCTATGGGTGTTGTTAGGTAAGTATCCTCTTCTTATTTTGATACATCTACTACTAGTTTAAGACCCTCATAGTTGATTTATGATATGAGCTTTTATTTTATGTGAAATTATTTAGAAATTGGAGTGAACTATTGTGGTTTCTACTGTAGGGAAGCTAAAACCCAAAATTGGAATCCATTGGTGGCTAGGTAAGTAGCAAAGCTAGCCATAGTGAGAATCACAAAAATGTGAATAGTAGGTCCCCAAGAGCACTCTGCCATGGCGGGAAAAATCTAAGTCATGGCGCAAGGTGGGAAATTTCAGTTTTGAGCTCCAGTAGTCACTTACGCTGTGGCACGAATATACCAAGTTACAACGAGAGTCCCCAAACTTGGTTTTAGGTTCCAATAACTAACTTAGCCATTGTGAGGAAGATCCAAGTCACGAAGAAGGTTCCTAAACTCTTATTTTTGACTTAGAAACCTTAAATTTCACTATCTTAAGGTTATATAACGAATTGGGAATATTCATAAGAGATTTTGGTGGGTTGAAATCAATAATAAGATGAACTAAATGTCTTAACTGATAATTATGATCACTTATAGATTTAATTAGTTGTAATTGCTTAGTTAATAATGCTAATAATATCAAGGTTTAAATTTTTCCTACTTTCTCTTATTTTAATTAATTATAATGACTTTAGACATTGATTCGTGATCAATAATCATGCTATTAAGCCTAATCACGATAATTAAGAATTAGGATTGTTACAATGTTTTAATCTCAAAACTATTTAGTATGACTGTAATAGCAAGAACTTTGATTGCCAATTAGTGTGACATCTACCAAGGCTATCTATGATATATAAAATAGTAGAAAATATCAATTATTATGTTATGAATATATGTGTGATCTCTTTACTCCTATGTTGAGATACTTTTTAGTTTTACTCTACTAAGTGTAATATTTAAATAAGATTGATTAATATAAGTAAAATGGTTACAAGGAGCATGGCCTACCTGTGTAAAGCAACACGGGTTATACGCTACCATATGACCTTGACTTGACAGTTAGATGGCTTGGCCATATAAATAGACATGTGCTATGTAATTCTCCATTTTGTTACACAAGTCTAATGCAAAAAAAAAAAAAAAAGCTTGGCTATGTAAATCTACATGACAGTGTGTTACAACTTACATTTCTTAGTTAATTTCATATCATCTATTGTCAAATGCAAACAAACCAATTGCAACAAGACTTCTAGAAGCAATTTTTAACTATTCAATACCTCAAATGAATTTGTGAGGGTTAAAAATAAAACTTTTTCCATATTAATTTATAACTTCCATGTACATATTTGTTTTGACCCACATGATTATAATACGAGTGCCATTGTATAATGGAGCTATATAGCCAAATTTGACCTTTTTGACATATTAAGCTCCCAATTTCAAAATTTTATAACTTTGGCTATACAACTTTGATTTAAACAAATTAAATGTCTATGGAAATAAAAATTTCAAGTTGAAATGAATCCATTTGGCCCCTCAAAAGTCATGAAATTTGAAAGTTGGACAATATGAATAGAAATTGATATTTGACAACTTTTTTGGGCCAATTTTAGAAATTCACCAAATATTTTATAGAGTTTGGAAAAATGCAAGCTTTGGCTTGTTAGAAAGCTCTATATATCTCCTAATTGCCTATCAAATTTTAGCCTTAAACTACATCATTTAGGCTATCAAAGGTGAGATTACAGTTTATGGCTCATTTAGACCAAATTTTGGTTCCTAAGTGGTCCAATTGGGCTCTAAAGTGCAATATCTTCCTTTGTGTAACACCTTCATCTCTAGCTCTCTTGCATCATGCATTATATGCTCATGTACACATTTGAAGAAAATAAGTGAGAGCTTCCTTATAAAAATTTATGCAATTTCCTTAAGGATGTGGCATGGTCAAAAGTCACTTTAGTGTCACGTGGACTTAGTGAGCTCATTATAAGCCTCCTCATATTACATTGCATCATTACCACTCATTTCAACCTCAAAAACATGATTTAAACCCATGGAAACCGAAAAGTGGTATGAGACATGTAGCTTCATTTTCGGCAGGCTTGGCCTCATTTCTGGGCTGAGTTTGGAAATTCAGAACTAAATACAGAAAAATAGAAAACATATGATCTCGGTCATTCTAGAAAGCATAAGACGTCTACTTCATGATAAAAATATGTAGAAGTCTTAAAATCTCATGCATAAATCGTTTGACATCCGAAAACATCTACTGGTCAGAGGGGGTTCTGTTACTGTCACAGTTTACTGATATGAACTTCAAAAATGTCTAACTAATTCCAAAAAACTCTAATGCTTGCAAAAAATATCACTATGGAAATATGTGGATGTTAAATAGAGAGGAAAAATATCTCCAGATCAGTTCATCAAGCTAAACTCCCAGAAACCGATGAAACAGTACCTCAGGTCTGGCTGGGTGACTGATGTTGGGCAGGAACTTCGAAAATGCATATCTTCCTCTCTAGACCTCCAAATGAGGTGCTACCAGTTCCTATAAGTCACTGTGACTATATAGTTTCTGCATATAAAATTTCGTAGCCATTGGACTACATTTGTCCCTCGGATGACACAATTCCAAACTGACCAAATGAACAGTGTTTCTGGAAATCCGAATTTCTGATACCAACTTTGAAAAATCCTAGAAAACTCTATAGATCTCCAAATGACTTGATCTTTAACTCCCCAAAAACCTATAAACAAGATCTAGTCACATGTCAAATTTCAAGGCAAGAGGATGTCATTTGGTCAGATTTTGACATCATGTGCAAAAGGGCCACTTTCTTGTTTTAAAAGGGGCTAATGGGGTCCAATTTGGGTCCTCCTACCTCTAAGGCTCTATGAGCACATGAGAGCGCATCCATATGGGCTATCAATCATGGTTCAAGTGTCTAACAACCCAGATTGGAGAGACTCACTATCCCACATCCACTTATACACTCATGTGGCCAATACTAAAATCATGCTTTTCATAACAAAACTTGCTTCTTCATTCAAAATGGTCTCATTCTCATATATACATGATAAATACATTGGTTTACAAACATTCATAAGTGCTACATCATATACATCATTAATTTACATTCCTTGACTTAACTACAAGATAGTAACAAAAGGCTCTTTACACTTTCTTCACCAATCTCCCTAGCTTCAAGCTTGGTGGCTCCCATCTCTTGCCTCACTTGGTCCACCTAGCATGTTTGGATGGTGGAGAAGGGGAGTGAGATTCAAAGAATCTCAATAGCTCATCTCTTATTCAATCATACACACAAAGCATGCAAACAAGTCTCACAATGTATGCATGGCATGTTAGCATATAAAGTCATAAGAAAAGCATTTGCAACATTTGAATTGGCCATACATAACATATAGAAGCTTGCCAAGTACATGGATTAGCCTCACCCACTCACTTGGGGATTTTGGACTTACCTCACCCATTCTTAAGAGGTTCTTAGACTCAACCCTTGCTCTTTGGGAGTCAACCTCACTTTTGGGAGACTCTTTACTTTGTCTCAACCAACTTGAGAGTTTTTGGCTCATCCTCACCATGGCTATAGGGTTATTGGCTTTTCCATACTCAAGCAAACCCCAAACAATCACATAAAACATCATTGAAATACATGAGGCATCATTATGCTAGCATACTTCTCATAGTTCAAAACATACACACACACAAGTAAGACAATGTAAGCACACAAATATGCATGAGAGAAGGTGAAGAGAGCTACCTTTTTAGCTAATCACAACTTTTCCTTTCAACTTGTCTCCTCCCTTATGGTTTTCACAATCAACTCTAGATGGGAGTGCTTCTCTTGAGCCTAGCCACACAAGCAGCATAGAATTAATTTCTGAATACTTATTCATAAGCTAGGGATTTCTTTCTAGCAACCCTACTAAGCATATCAAGCTAGGGTTCTTTCTCTCACTAGAAACTCATCCACTCTCCTTCCTCTCTCAAGCTCTCACAAAGGAAGCAAGGGAGAAGTAAAGATGTATGGGTCTTGGTCTTCTTCAAGAGGGGTTTTCTACTCTCCCTCCTCTGAACCAATCTCAAAACATGGCTACTTTAACTACCAAAACCGTGGGAAGAGAGGATAAGGAGAGATGAACAACATGCTAAGAGAAAAGCCATAGAAATTCTTACCTTTCTTGTTCTTCCTTCCTCCTCTAAGATTCTCTCTCTCTCCTCTGCTCTTTTCTTTATCTTAGAGTGAGCTTAAGTCGGTTACAGAGTGAAAGAAGGAGTTGGGATGGTTTAATAGGTCAAATTCTCTTTTTTTACGCTTTTCTGGACTAACCCTCGCTATAGCGAGCCATAACCCTCGCTACGGCGAGCTCGTGTCTGTCCCAGAGGCCTTCGCCATAGCGTTCGCTACGGCGAGCAGCTCCCTGGATTTTGTATGGGATGCCCGCACTCGCTATAGCTAGAAGCATTTTTACTATAGCAAGAAGGCACTCTCGCTATAGCTAGACCATTTCTCGCTATAGCGAACAGGTACATTCACTATAGCTAGGCTGTAGCTAGCAGACTTAGAAAATTTTCAGCCCTTCGAAAATTTTCAGCTTTTCCTTTCTTTTCTTTCTTTCTTTCTTTTTCTTTCTTTCTTTTCCCTGGTTATTACACTTTGAGCAATATTTAATAATTTCATACTTCATTTCCATAGGGGCCGATACAAGAAATATAGCTAGCTTCTAAAAATCACTACCCCACTTGCAACAAAATATATAAAACTGTACACTTTTTTATATACCATAACATGTTCTATTTACATGAATCTATATCAAAATAGCATACATCCATGGTCTCAAACTTATGCATAAAGAGTTGTTACATCTCATCATAATACGCATCATAGTTGGTTACTATTTTGTCTTATAACATACATCAACCATACATATACACTATGAATATTCCATTTACATCCTCTAAGGCTTTAGCTCTTCTTTGGTTCCTTTTCTTTACTAGATGTACTTGTCATGGTTAGTGGGAGATAAAGGGATTGAGATTTTTCAGAGAAACTTAGTAGCCACACTCATTCTATATCAATGCACATAATATACGAATAAGAGAAAATGTAAGCATGTATGGCAAATGCACAAAAGCAACTCAAACATGAAATTGGTATGAAACTCTTATGCTCATATAGCCATGGCATATAAACATACTAGTTAAGCTTATCTTTAGACTAGGAAAGAACTACTATGCTCAATTCCCCACCTTCTGATACTAGGAGCCAAACTCAACTCATATATGCACAAAAATTCATGCTAAAGTGTCAATTCAAAACATAACTCATGCAATCATTAAGTGACCAATACATACAAGCATCTCAACTCAAATGTATCCAAATGGATGCAAGCAAGGAAGAGTATGCTAGGAACCTTGATGCACCACTAGCCCACTTGTTTCTTCCCTCTTTTTCCTTGGTTCTTCTTGGGTTCACACACACACAAGTGTAAATGAACTAGTTTGGCCTAAATGCATCAATTTAAATGCAAGGCAATTTATTAGAACTCATTCAAACTCATTTCATGATTACATAGGCCAAATAGAACTTAAACATAAACTTAAGTTACTTTAAGTGCCTTAAGAGGGAACTCTCATAATTCAACCTCTAGACCTCAAGATCTCACTTTGTATGAGTCATATGATTCCAATGGAACTCACTAGGGCTATCAAATACAAGTTTAAACATGTATAGTACCAAGTTACTTCATTAGGCCATTTTCAAACCTAAATTTTCACTTATAAAAATAAGGCTCCTAAATTCATTCCAATGGTTCCATTAGTGTTCATAGCTAATATCTAGACCATTTAAAACCTTAGAATATGTGAAACCACTTCCTAGGTGCTTTTTCTCCTCCATGGTTGAGACTCACGGACATGCATCATACATGGAGTTTTTGCCATTTTCATAGAGAATTTGGAGGATATGGAATATTTACAATTCATTTCTAATCCAAGTATGGCCTTAGAGAATTCAAATTATCTTCTTAGGATTTTACATCTTCCATCATTCATTTAGAACCCTAAGTGGCCCTAACCTACTTTTCTATGGCTTTCTTTGCAATTTTCTCTGTATAATCTTACTATTCTCATTTCTAAACCTTGTTTCTATCAAGTTTTCATCAAGCACAAGCTTGCTTCTCTCCCTCTCTCTCTAGGCCGAAACATAAAGGAAGAAAAGGTTCATGAACTAACAATTTCCTAGCTTGTTATATACCTGAATGGAAAGCTCTTTGAATGGTGATTCATTTACTATACTTGGTTGCTTCAAATCTCCTTTTTTCTTCAAGAGGTAAGCCACTAAAGTCACCCTTTCAAAAAACTAGAACTACCATTAGAAAGAGCTTAAAGAGGAGGAGAGACTTTCAAAGTAGCAAAACATAAAATTATGCGCATATTCTTACCTATTTGGCTTCTTCTTCCCTTCTCTTTCCTCCTCTTTCGCATGTCATTAGAGACCTAATTCAAAGCTAGAATGTCTCAGCTTTGACATGAGGGAGCAACTGGCGTGACTTGATAATAAGAAAAAAAAGGTATTTTGACCAATTTAAAAATTCCCTTTATGTCCTTTCATTTTGACTCTTCCATTTAAGCTCATTTCTTATCCTTTTTGAAAATAATCTATTCCATACTTTAGGTCTCTATTTTATTAAAATCATCTACTTTGAAATTTTTAGGATTTAAAATAGTTTAGAAAACTTCATTTGAAAATATTGCTACTGGGAACTGTAATTTGTACACTAACAGAGATTTAACTAAAATGGCTTCACCTATTAATCCATTAGTCTTGTGTTATTATATTATGGTGAAGAATATGTATCTCATGTTAGATCTCATTATATTTAAATCCTTGATTTTTTCTAATTTTTCAATTTGACTAGTCCTTTTTTCTTTTGTTTTACAGTTTTCACTCATTTATCCATTTCCTTTTATTTTATTTGAACCTCTAGTCTTTCATTATCATATTTATCATCTTTCCTTTGTATGTCTAGGGATTTAGAAAATACTGGGTATGACACTATGTAGCACATGATTGTTGAGAAATTATGAGATTTTGCAATATTGTATGAACTTAATGATTATGTAGTTATGTTTCTGTATGGTTACATGCTTTAAATATCTTTGGTCGATCTACTAAATTCTCTTGGAATGTTGAAAATCTTAAAGAAGTAATTTCTCACATAAATGCTTATGCAAGGAGTATATCCAAAGCCTATGCATGGATGATTAAACCCTGGTTTATACCCATGCATGGATGATTAAACCTTGGTTTATACCCATGCATGGATGACCTTTAGTAATTGGAGCACCTTGACTAAAGCTTAATTCTTATACATGGAAGACAAAACCTGAACCATTCCCATACATATGACCTTGACTTTGGATACCTAGAAATGGACATTTTAAGACACAAAAAACATTAAAAGATATAGTAAAAGCAAAAAAAAAAAAAAGCTCCATTAGAATTGGTATAATTAAGCAATCTTTGATTATTGTGTGCTATAATTTGATACCTCAATGTATGTCTTTATTTGCTATGAATACTTAGTTTATTTTACTAATTTGGTGTCATATATGCATGTTATATATGATTAATTCATTCTTGACACATGATATCTAGATTAAGGACTTTAATGATGATATTTAACATGATCTTATTTATGATTTGGTCAATAAAGATAAGACAAATATATAATTATATGATACCATTAGTATTCAAGAGGTATTATTCTCAAAAGGATGATCGCTACTAGCTTTTCATATGAGATGGTATATTCAACTTCTCTTTGGAGATGGTATATTTAACTTATCGTAAGAGATGGTTTAGCTCCTCATATGGGTTAATCAACTTCTCTTCAGAGATGGTTATGAAACCTAAAGGATGCCTTAGATAGAATGTTGTCAATTTGGTTTTTTATTAATTGATGATTATGGATTATAGTAATGGAATTTTCATGATATGTATATATGAAAAAGCTAAGGGAGTAGTTTTTCTTCTTAATTATGCTAAAAGCTTAGGCTTTATATCAATTAATATAGGGTGTTTGATGGATTGCCTATGAATTTGAAAACCTAGGTTTGCATTAAGTGGTATGGGATATTTGATGTAGGAATTGTGGAAGTCTTTTTTATAACTAGCATTTTTAAAGTATGGATTAACTATGCCTCCTTAAAATGATATGGAAGTTTGCATATGATTGCCCTAGCATGCTAAAAGTATATAATGATACTACAAGTTGCACAATGAAAGTATTGCATATGGTTTAACATTTATATTAAGATGTTTGGGCATGTGATGTATAGGTTATGTTGTAATCAAGATAAGTTACTCTTAAGCAACTTAATCATATGTTCATGTGAGGCAATAATGTAGTTTACTATGTTCAATTATATGCTCTATGTGTTGACATATTGCTAACTATATCCTAAATAAACAAGGGTAATGAATAATGCTTTTTGCACATATGGCAGCTAAACCATTGGTAGTTTTCATAATCATATTATCTTATTAAGAATTATATAATTCTTAAATGTTGTGGTGATATGTTTAGATCATAAGAATGCCAATGATTAAGTTCATGATTGAGATTGAGTGGGCATATGTTTAAGTGCCCAGTATATATAGGTCAAGTCCAAATGATCATAAGCATGAAGTGGATTGTTATTAATAAAGACGTGTAGGCCCTATTTTCCCTTCAGATATACTATATATGAGCATAACCTAGTATCATAGAAATCATAAAACTCTGTTTTAATATGTATCTTTGTATATAGATGGTTTTATGGTCTGAGAAAAATAGTATTTTAACTAATTTAATATAGGGACTAATGAAACCTAATGTGTTAGCTAATAAGACCAACACTTGTTAAAAAGTTTAAAAAACCTATTAGAAATGGTATATGATTATACTTGTTATATGTGTGATCTCCTTAGTTAGACAATACATTACACATCATCTATAGCTTCCATACACACCAAATAATAATTTAACAACTAGTAATTAGGTAAATTGAATTAATAAGTAAGAAGGTTACACTTGCCCCCTGTAATGTACGATTTTCATCAAACTGACGAAAATAGATACGTTTTCAAAGTAAGTCTTCTAAAATGAGTTAGTTAAAGTCCCAAAAAATTTAAGTAGCAATCTAGACTTCTAAAAACAAGAATCCCAGGCTTAAACAGAAAGAAAAATGAAGTTAGAATGAAGAAACAAATTGTAACGAAATATTGACAAAACATAATGGTAATTTTGTAATTTTGAGTAAATTTTAGAATTCTCACAGGAGGGCTCTTTAAATAAAATTTTTGAGTTCTCTAGGGTTCTCAGAGGCTCTAAAAACCATGGGAAGCCCCGGGACAGTTAAAACCCTTCGGTGGACGTTTTCTAATGTCAGTTGACCCAAACTTTGATTGATTTGTTCGAGAAGGTTTTAACTCGGATCTGAGTAGTTTCTAAGAAATTTTATTTAATTAAGGACCTAAATTTCATGATGAAAAAGACGGTTCTAAAAAAGGAGCTAAAACAAACCAGAAATGAAAATGCTAAGATGAAGGGATAAAATTGGAATTTTTGAAAATTTCTTCTTAACCTAGATGTATATAGACCATGCCCCACCTCTTCCTTCATTTAGCTCACTTTGTTTCTACCCAAAACCAAAAAAGAGAGTTAGGGTTTGAGGCACACAAGAAGGAGAAGAAAGGGAGGAGAAAAACAAGGAAAAAGGTATGGATTTTCTTAGTTTTTCATGCTTTCTTTTTATCAAACTCCTTCTCCTCCATCTTCCTTTCTTTCCTATGATTTTATTGAAGTTCTTGGATCTATTTTGAGGGTAGAACAGAGGTGGAATTTTTGGATTTAAGGAGGGTAGGCTAAGGAAAGGAAGAATCATCCAAGAAACTAAGGAAAAACAAGGTAGATCTTCATTCCATGATAGCTATCTCTTGTTCCCTTCTTTTCCTTGGTTCGTCCCACCTAAGGAACTTCAAGAAGACATGGATTTTGGGTAGAACCAAGGGTGAACCTTAGGGAATTGAGTGTGAAGAATAAGAATATGCAAGGGAAATAACAAACTAGCCATTAGATTTCAAGATAGAAAACCTAGGGTTTCAAGTGACCCTTGCAAATTTTGAATTGATACAATGAATCCTAGGTCTAAATGAGTATTTGGATGAGCTCCTAAGATTCTTAGAAGGCTCCTCACATACATCTTCCATCAAGGAAACAAAGAAAACTCCAAGAGTATCCTTAAGGAGCATAGCCTCGGCCTAAAGGACTTGGAGCACCTAGGGAAAGTTTTAATTTGTTCCAAGCTTATTTTTGAGTCATATATGATGAAAAAAGATGAGAGGAAGCCTTGAAAAAATTTTAGAAACCATAAAAAGTAAGATGGCATCATAGGTTCCATAATGTAACATCCGGTCCCTCTGTAAACGTGAGAAACGCAATGTTTGGTTTCTCCGTAAACATAAAAAATGGGCCAAATATAAAAGGAAGTCCCCAAAATAGAAGGAATTGGGGCCAAATAAAATTATGATAAAATTATAAATAATGAAAAATGAGGATTTGAGCCTTGAGTTGCCTAGAAATCAAGGCCAGAGTGATTCGAAAAATTTACCGAAAGGCAAGTGGCATTTTCGTAAATAAGTGCACTTTTGGAGAAGCACCTAGGAGGGCTTTTTAAATGGAAATTTTGAGTTGCCCAGGGTTCTCAGAGGCCCTAAAAATCATGGAAAGCCCCAGGACCGGTAAAACCCCTTCGGTGTACTCTTTCTGATGTCAGTTGACCCAAACTTTGACCGATTCGTTCAAAAAGGTTTTAGCTCCAATTTGAGTGATTCCAAAGGCATTTTATTAAATTGGGAACCTATTTGTTATGATGGAAAAGACAGTTCTCAAAAAGGAGCTAAAACGAAGGAGAAACGAAAATGCAAAGTATGAAAGGGCAAAAATGGAATTTAAGTGTTAAAGGAAGCTTCCAAATTCTTTTTATAAGTCACGCTCTTCCTCTCCTTCATTAAACCGACTTGCTTCTGCCCATTTTCAGAGAGAAACTCCAGCTTCTTAGGCGCACAAGAGAAGGAGGATTTTGGAGGAAGAAATTCAAGAAAAAGGTAAGAAACTTTAAGAAATTCCATATCCTTCCTTCTTGAAACTTGCTCCCCTCCTCTCAAGCTTTCTTTCTATAGTTTTAATGGATAGTTTGGTGCCATTTTGGGGGCAGAACAGAGAGGGAAATTTCGAAAATTGAGGGAGCAAGCCAACCAAGTGGAAGAGCAAGCAAAGGAAAGCAAGAAAACAAGGTAAAATTTTCATTCTTTAGTAGTTCTTTCCTCCCCCTTCCTCTTGCACGAATTTGACCACCATGAGCCCAAGTCTTATGGGCTGATTTCTGTCCAATTTATGGAGGGATTAGAGGTTTTAGATGGCAAGGATTAAGAAGGAACCAATAGAATCAAGAAAGGAGCATTAGGAGACAAGATAGAACCATTAGGGATCCAAATGCTCCCTTGCAAATCTGATTTTATATGAATGTTCTTAGACTTAATTGAATGTTTAAACATGCTCCTAAGACCCCTAGAGAGCTTCCCACATGCACCTCCCATCCAAGAAAGCAAAGAAATTGTAAGAAAAATTAATGAACTCTAAGTAGAAAAAGTGTAGTGCATTTGAAGGGATTGTAAAAACTGATTTGATTCATGCATTCCCTAGCATATATGAGTGTTTGATTGAGCTCCTAAGACCTCTAAGTAGACTCCCAAGTGTGTCTCCCATCAAGGAAAAATCAAGAAGGCCATGAACTTTTCTTTCCCCCCATAGTCTCGGCCTAGGCAAGTTCCTATAGCTAGGGAGAGTTTTAAATTTTTCTAAGGCTATTCTTGAGTCATATGTGATGAGTGAAGATGAGTAGAGGCCTTAGAAAAAATTTAGAACTCAAAGAAAGTAAATTGGTGCCATAGGTTCCATATTAGGACCTAAAGAAGCAACATGATGTTAGGCCCTTTGTTTTAATGATGTGATGACTCCAAGAGGTTTAAAAGGAGTCAAGAATCATAATTGAATAGAAAGAATGAGGCCTAGAAGTTATTTGATGGATGTTGCTTCATTAGGTGTGATTATGGACCATAATGGAGCCTATAGAGCAATCTAGTGCTTTATCAAGTGATGTAGCCTTAGAATATATTTCATAGACCTAATTGGCTCCCATAAATTGTATCTAGGCCAAGAGAAACTATCTCCACCAAATTGTGGGTATGTGGCTGAAAGAGGAGGCTTGAAAGCTAAGGAAAAAGTGTGTGAAATTGTGCAAGGTAGCTCTCTCCAGCTTCTCTCATGCATGGATGTGTGTTTAGCTTGTTTTTAAATGTGTGTATGTGTATTTTCAAGCCATGAAAAGTATGCTAGCATGATCTTGTTTACCATGATTTCATGATGTCATATTATGTTTTCAAGTGAATGTATGATGTTTCTTGAGTTTGCTTGAGTGTGGAGAGGCCAAGAACTCTTCATTATGGTGAGGATAAGTCAAGAACCCTTGAGCTTGGTTGAGACAAAGTAAAGAGTTTCCCAAAAGCAAAGTGGGCTCCCAAGAGTATGGTTGAGTCCAAAGTGCTTAAAGAATGGGTGAGGCAAGTCCAAAATCTATGAGGAGAATTGTGAGGCCAATCCAAACACTTGGTGAGCTCTTGAATGATTTGTATAGCTTGTTCACATGCTAAGCTTGCTTCTTGAATGCTTATGATTTGTGTTATGTCCATGCATGCATTTTTAAGGCTTTCTTTACATATATTATGTATGATTGAATGAGAGATGAGCTATTGGGATTCTTTGAATCTCATCCCCTCCTCTCCAATGATCTAACATGCTAGGTGAACCAAGTGGATATGCTAATGGGAGCCAACAACATTGAAGAAGAGAGATTGACATTCATATGTCTAGCTTTTACCTTTTTTAAGCCATAATGATGTATATGATTATTGTAAATGGCACATGACCCTTGAGACACATGTAAATATGATATTATGTGATGTATACATGTATGGATATGATGTATGAACTTTAGAAATAAATTTGGGTATGTAATGCCAAGTTATGCAAATTGGAAGTTTGATGCAAATGTGTATAAGTGTGGATAAAAAGGCCAAAATGAGATGCATGAGGGTTGGGACCATTTGGATAGCTCACACAAGTCTAAAATATGTTTTTAAACTTGCCCAAAAGGTGCCAAGACCAAGGGAAATCCATTTGGCAATTTTGGTACCCAATATAGAGCCAAAATTGACCATAATAGAACCCTACGCCATTTTTTGGCCAAATGAGTTAGTCTTGCCCTGAAACTTGGCATGCAATTAGGTCTCATTAATTTCTTTTTGGGAAGCTAAAGATCATAATTTTTGGAGACCTAGATAATATTTGATGAATTTTCAAAGTTGGGATTTTTCATGGATTCTGGTATGGGTACTATTCATATTGGCAATTTTGAATTTTGTGTCACCCGATGGCCAAATGGTGTCCAATGCTTATGAAATTTTACATTCATAAACTAGAGGTCATAATATTTCTGTGGCCACCGAGATCACCTCATTTGGAGGTCTGAGCAGTGAGTTATGCATGTTTGAAGTTAACTGTCAGCATCAGTAGCGCCCCATGAGTCCAGTTACTGTTCCATAGGATCCAGCTGACTAAACGTATTTTTTTCATTCTGGAATTATTTTTAACATAAATTTAAGATTTTTATCTTTCCAGAATGACCGAATTTGTGTGATTTCTATTTTTATATAATTAGTTGTGAATTTTAGAAGTTTGTATCAGTAATCTAAAACAGCAGCCCAGGCAGCAGCGACCTCTGGACCTTTTTGGATGTCAAACGTCCTCTGTGATGAATTTTATGACCTAGGCGTATTTTTAGTGTGAAGTAGACATCCTAAGGTTTCCAAAATGACCAATATTACATGATTTCAATTTTTCTAAATTTATTTATGATTTTCTGAAGCTTGCCCAGAATTGAGGCCAGTGCTGTCCGAGAATGAATACCCATTTCCCATAGCTCCTTTCGATTTCCAAGAGTTGTAGGTAGGTTTTTGTGATACAAATGAGTTGTAATAATGAAATTAAATATGAGGGGGCATAGTATGAGTTTACCCGGTCCACGTGACACCGAATGGGTTTTTGAATATGATGACTTGCAAATAAAAATTCAACTTTTCATGCTTCCTCTATTAGAATTATGTGTATGTTTCATGATAATTATACTATTCAAAGGCATGAGATGAGCTAGACTTATGGTGTTACACATAATATGACTTAAAGAAGTAACATGTAGTTAGGCTCCTTGTTTAAATTGTGTGATGACTTCAAGAGGCTTAAAAGGAGTCAAGAATCATAAATGAAAGGAAAAAAAATGGAGCCTAGTACTCAATTAATGGATGTTGCTTCATTAGGTGTATTTTAGAACCATAAAGGGGCTATTAGACTAAGTTAGTGTTTAAGGAAGATGTATAACTTTAGAAATGATTCTAAGAACTTAATTGGCTTCCATATATTGTGTTTAGGCTAAGAGAAACAAATCCCACTCCCTTGTGTGTGTGAGGTCGAGGGAAAGGATTCAAGATTCAAGGGAAAAGTTTGCAAATGTAACAAAGGTAGCTCTCTCCTCTTTTTCTCATGCATAAATGTGTGCTTATCTTGTCTTTGAATGTGTGTATGTGTGTTTTAAGCCATGAAAAATGTTTTAGCATGATTTCATATGCCATGGTACCATGATGATGTTTTATGCATTCAAGTGATGTCATATGACTTTACTTTGGTTTGCTTGAGTATGGTGAAGCCAAGAACCCACTAGCTATGGTGAGGATGAGCCAAGAACCCTTAAGAATGGCTGAGACAAAGTCTAGAGTCTCCCAAGAGTAAGACTTAGTTCATCGCCTTTAAGAAAAAGCGTGAGACAAGTCTAATAACCTTGAAGAGAATGGGTGAGGCTAATCCACTTACTTGACAAGCCTAGTTATGCTTTGTATGCCTTGTTCAAATGCCAAGAATGCTTATTGAATGATCACACTTTCCATTATGTTCATGTATGCATTTTTAAGACTTAAATTGTATTCTTTATGTATGATTGAAAGGGAGATGAGCTATTAGGATTCTTTGAATCTCATTCTGTCCTCTCCAATGTCTTAACATGCTAGGTGGACCAAATGAGTAAGGTAATGGAAGTCACTAAGTGGGGAGATGAAAGATTGACAAAAAGTGTCTAGTTTTGCTTAATTGTAGCCATATGAGTGGCAACTGTTGTAATCCATCATTGTATATGTTGTATGACTTCATGAACACATGTAAATATGTATATGTATCATGTATGTATAAGATTTAATGTCATATGTATGATAGAGTACATTTTGGGTATGGAATGATAAGACTTGACATATGTATTCTTGTGTATGGCTTAGGGTGAGAGAGTGAGATTTTGATTTCTGGGTTTATGCACATTTGAGACATGTTTAGTAGACCATTTTGGTGTTTTCCCAAGTGCTCAATTGGCCATGGCTGCCTTAGAACTCAAAATAGACCATTTGAACCTCTTATGAGACATAAAAGTGACTATTTTGCAACTCAATATCAAAATTTGACCAAATGAACGAATTTGCCCATAAAATTTGGCATGCATATAGATCTCATTTAGAAATTTTTGAAAAGCTAAAGACCAGATTATTTAGAGCTCTGTGCAATTAATTATGATTTTTCAAACTTGGCATTTTTCTGCTGAGCTAATGCAGACACTGTTCATTTGGTTAGTTACTTGAACTGTGTCATTTGAGGATCAAATGGTGCCCAATGTTCATGAAATTTTACAGGCATAAATTAGAAATGATAAGCTTCCATGTCACCAAGATCACCCCAATTGGACCTCTGAGCAGGGAGATATGGATTTTTGAAGTTAGAGGACAGGACCAATAGTGACAGGCAACCTATGATACTGTTCCATCAATTTTCGGTGGCTAGTAGCCTCTGTCTTGGTCTGTATTTATTTTTATACAACGTAGACATATGTATCTTTCTAGAATGGTAATGTATTCTTGATTTTGATTTTTTCTAGAATTAGTTATGATGCTTCAAAATTTATGACAGTAACTTGGAAATTTAACCCGAGGCTGCATCATTGATTTTCATGTATATCAACCACTTGCACGAGTTCTAGGCCACTTCTTGAGATAGTTATGAGTTGTAATTGTATAATTAAATATGAGAATGAGATGGATGACTCCATATGATCCACGGGATACTAAATGAAAAATTTATACGCGACGTAATGCAAGTTAATTCATTATTTTGATGTATTTTCCTTAAGCATGCTATGTAATTCATGGATATGAATCTACAAATGATATGAGATGAGCAATATAAATATAGTGTTACACCCTCTATTGAGAAGCACCAAGCTTTCAGACTATCCTTTAAAGGTAGAGTATATAGAACATTGTAGGGTTTGAGATTATGATGTCCTTTGGGTTTGTCTACAAAGTGTACCTTAGCTTTTAGATGATGCTCATTGGTGGTGGGCTTTCTCTTGTTTTTTGCAAGAACCCATGATAGAAAATTCCAATAAAGCCAAAGACAAAAGCAAATGGCTTTTAAGGAAAAGAAGTGACAAGAAAACAGTAACTTCTTTTTTTCTTCTCTCCTATTTTCTCCCTTAATTTCTAACACATGATGGAAATTGAAAGAGGTAAAAGATATAGTAAAGTAAGAATTCTAAGTGGGAAGTGAATCATCGTTACAAAAGCAATTTTTCGAGTAACATATATGTATATAAATATATTAGCTTAAAATTTTTATATACATCATATTAACTTATAAGTTTTGTTCCCCTTGAAATAATCAACTTCTAAATCTATCCTTAGTTGAAGGCATGTGTTCTTGACTCTAGCAAAAGTTAGGAGAACTATTTCCCTTTATTAGAGTTTGTTTATAATAATAGTTACCAAGTCTAACAACACCCTTTGAAGCCTTATATAACAGGCATTATGGATCTCTTATTAGCAGTGGTTTGAAATTAGTGAAGCTATATGAGAAGTAAAAAACTAAAATTTCATTATAGGTTCTGCTATTGTGCAAAATTACAAGGAGATGAAGGTGAAAGACTGAAATTTCTAAGCTTGATGACTTAAATCTGAATTTGGGAATGTCTCATGGTGTGTTCTTGGTAGTTAAGGCTCAACTCAATCCATTTGACCTCTTGGGTGTATGGGTAAGTGTTCCCTCTTCTCTTGTGTGGTGTATGTGCTGAATTCTCACATTTTGGATTGACTTTTACTGCATGGTTTGTATATATATGAAAATGGAGTTGTGGGGAGTGAATCATGGTGAGCTTTGATGTATGGACCCTAAATTGGTGTAATAGATCATTAGGAAGTTTGGGTAAGAAGTTCTCAATGATTTCTTGTTAAGATTAATCTGTGGATAGGGAGAATTTCCTTGCTAATGATAGTTAAATGACAATAATCATGCTTATGTTAGGCTTGGTATGCTTTGGATCATGGTGGTAGCTAGAGAAAGAGTAATTGGCTTTATAGAGGTAACTGGGGTTATTTTTTTTAATTTCATGTATATTGTAACATCCGATTCTCTGGAAATGAGAGAAAACATAAGAAATGTAATGTACAGTTTCTCTGTCAAGGAAGTCCCCCAAAATGACTTAGTTAAGGTCCCAAAAAATTTGAGAAGCATTCTAGACTCCTAAAATAAGAATCCCAGGCTCAAATGAAAAGAAAAATGGAACTAGAATGAAGAAACAATTTCTTATAGAAAACTTACGGAACGTAATGACATTTTCCTAATTTTGAGAAATTTTTGGATTTCATATAGGAGGGCTTTTTAAATGAAATTTTTGAGTTCTCCAAGGTTCTCAGAGGCCTTGAAAACCATGGGAAGGCCCAGGACAACTAAATCCCTCCGGTGGACGTTTTCCAATATCGGTGTACCCGAACTTTAATAAATTTGTTTGGGAAGATTTTAACTTCGATTTGAGTGATTCTAAAGGCATTTTACTAAATTAGGAATCTAAATTTTATAATGGAAAAGATGGTTCTCAAAAAGAAGTTAAAACAAAGTAGAAACGAGAATGCCAAAAATGAAGGGTAAAATGGAAATTTTTGAAAAGTTCATTTTCCTCCTTTATATATATAAGTGGCGCCCTTCTTCCCCCTTCATTTTGGTTGACTAAGCTCTGCCCAAAAACCATAGAAAACCCTAGGGGATGAGGCGCACAAGAGGAGGAAGAAAAGGAGGAGAAATTCAAGCTAAAAGGTAAGAAAATTTAGTAGTTTTTCATGCTTTCTTCCTTCCAAATCTCTTCTCCTCCATTCCCCTTGTTGCCTATGATTATAATGAAGTTTATAAAACTATTTTAAGAAAAAAATTAAGGGAAAAATTCGGATTTGAAGAGAGGAGCTCAAAGAAGACAAGATTCAAGTGAGAAAAGCCATGAAAACAAGGTATTTTCTTCTTCCAAGGTTGCTACCCCTTGCTCCCCTTCTCCACCATTTTGCTCCACTTGAAAAGACCTAAGAGGATTTTATTTTTAGGCAAAACCAAGGGTGATTCTAAGAAAAAAGGGTGTGGAGATTAAGAATATGCAAAGGGAATTAACAAAAAGTTATTAGATTTCAAGATGCAATTTCTAGGGTTTCAATTGCACCTTGTAAAATCTGATTTTGTACAATGATTCCTAGACCTAAATAAGAGCTTAATTGAGCTCCTAAGATCCCTAAGAGGCTCCCCATATGTATCTTCCCTTGAGAAAACAAACTAAACTCTATGGAAGCCAAAAATGCTCCTAGTCTTGGCCCTAAGGAGAGTTTTAAATTTTTCTAGGCCCATTCTTGACTCATATATGATGAATAAAAATGAGAGGAGGCCTTGGAAAAAATTTAGAACCCATAAAAAGTGAGTTGGTGCTTTATGTTCCATATTATGATCTAAAGAAGCAACATGTAGCTAGACTCTTGGTTTTAATTATGTGATGACTCCAAAAGACTTAAAAGGAGTCAAGAATCATATTTGAAGGGAGAGAATAGAGCCTAGAATTTATTTGATTGGTGTTGCTTCATTAGATGCATTCTTGGAAACATAAAGGGGCTAATGAGCCAAGCTAGTGTTTGAGCAAGTTGTGTGCTCTTAGACCTTGCTTCAAGAATATAATTAGCTTCCATATGATGTATCTAGGCCAAGAGGAATGATTTCTACCTTCTTGGGTGTGTGACGGTAAGGGAGAGTATTCAAGACTTAAGAAAAAGTGTACAACTGCTAATAAGGTAGCTCTCTCCACCTTTTCTCATGCATGATTGCTTGCTTTACTTGTCTTTGAATGCGTGTATGTATATTTTAAGCTATGAGAAATGTTCTAGCATGAGCTCTTACTCCATGGTACTATGATGATGCATTATATTTTCTAAATAATGTTTGCTTTGGTTTGCTTGAGTGTAGTGAGTCCAAGAACTCTTAGCCAAGGTGAGGATGAGCCAAAAACCCTAAAGATTGGTTGAGACAAAGTAAAGAGTCTCCCAAAAGTGAGGTTGACTCCCAAGAGTATGGTTAAGTCCAAGAACCTCTTAAAGAATAGGTGAGACAAGTCCAAAATCCATAAGTAAATGGGTGAGGCCAATCCACTTGCTTGGCAAGCCTATGTATGCTATGTATGACTTTTTCAAATGTTAAAAATGCTTCTTGAATGATTCCACATGTCCATATGCCATGCATGCATTTATGAGACTTGTTTTGCATGCTTTATGTATGATTGAATAGGATATGAGCTATTGGTATTCTTTGAATCTCATTCCCTCCTCTCGAATGTTCTAATATGTTAGGTGGATCAAGAGAGTAAGGTAATGGAAGCCAATCACCTTGAAGATGAGAGCTTGACATCAACATGCATAATTTTTATTCTTTAAAGCTATATTGATGTCAAATGATGTAACCCATTGTTGTATATGGCCTATAACCTCTTAAACATATGTAATTATGATAATATGTCATGTATAAATAGGAAAATATGATATGTGACCATTAGAATGTGATTTGGGTATGTTATGGTGTTATGGTTTCTTGAATGGTATTATGGAAACGTGTATAAGTGTGAGTGAGATAGCAAAAATGAGATGCATGAGGGTTGAGACCATTTGGACAGCTCACACAAATCCTAATTATGCTTTTAGACTTGCCCAAGAGGTGCCAAACCTCAAAGAAAACTATTTGGACATTTTGATATCCTATATGGAGCCAAAATTGATTATAATGGAACCTTATATTACTTTTTATCTAAATGAGCTCTTCTTGATCTAATATTTGGTACAAAATTAGAGCTTGTTGAGAGCTTTTTGGGAAGCTAAAGAACAGAATTTTTGGAGGTCTAGAGAATATTTGATGAATTTTTAAAGTTGGTAAATTTTTTGGTTTTGGTCATGTCACTGTTTATATTGGTTCAAAAATGAAATCTGTCACACATGGCTCAAATGATGTCCAATCATCACAAAATTTTATACAAAGAAACTAGACATTCTTAGTGACTTGTCTCAACTAGAAGCACCCCATTTGGATGTCCAAAGAGGGAGATATGAATTTTTAAAGATTATGTCTAGTATTAAGAACTCCAACTAACATCAGGTACTATTTGATTGATTTTTTATACCTGGATGTGCCTAAGCTAGTATGGAGTTATTTTTTCTCTCTATCTAACATTTATAGATTTCCATATTGGTATCATTTTTATAGATTGTATTTTTTTGGAATTAATTGAACATTTTTGAATTTTGCTGCAGAATTCTGTGACAGCACTAGTGGATAGCCTGACCTCTGGACCTTTTCGAATGTCAAACGCCTTCTGTGATAGATGTTATAGTCTAGACATATTTTTATCATGTATTAGACATGTGTAGATTTCTAGAATATCCAAGAATGCATGATTTTGATGTTTCTAGAATTAGTTATGACTTTCCAAAGTTGTGACAGAAAAGTGGAGAAATTTGGCTGAAAATATGTATGTGTATTTTAAGCTTCCCTTCAAGTTCCATGAGTTGTAGGCCACTTTTCATGATTCAAACGAGTTGTATTCATGTAATTAAATATGGGAGTATGTTGTATGAGCTCATATAGTCCACATGACACTGAATGAAATTTTCATACACGACGCAATGCAAAAAAATGCATTATTTAATGCCCTTTTCTTGCTCTTTCATAGAATCTATGAATGTAAAGCATGAGAATGTTGTGAAATGAGCTAGAAATATATGACGTTATATATATGCTCATGTTAATATGATATTTTTTACACATGTATGATTTTGAAATGCTAAATGATTGATTGACTATATGAATTGTTGTTGTGACTGGACCTTGTGAGTCCATGATAGAGCTGTGGTGCGGCTGCCACCCGTGCATGTGCTTTGATCGGGCACCAAATAGGGTGTTTCTAGTTGGCACCAAATGGGGTGCTTCTAGATGCCATGGATGGACCTTTCCTTGTATTATTGGGCATTAACATGTTGTGTGTGATTGCTGGTATAGGATAGTAATCATTGGTAGCTCAACTAGTTCATTTGCAAATTGAATTGATGATTCTGGTATTGATGATATGAAATTGCATTGTTGATTATTTTGTGCATATATATGGAATTTACCTCTTGTTATTGAGATTGTGTAATACTATAATTCTAAGACTCAACTCATGCAATTTCCATGCCTCATCTCATGCTTGTTCTATGGGAAGCAACATAATGACATTGGAAATTATGGATAAAGTTACATTACGTCATGGGAAAAACTCCCATTCGGTGTCCTGTGGACCACATGGGCTCATTCATCTCATTCTCATATTTAAATACACAATTAAAACTCATAACAAGCTCAAGAAGTAGTCTATACCTCAAGCAAAGGGAGTGGATACATGAAATTCATTGATGCAGCCTCAAGTAAAATTCAAGATTCTATGCCTGAACTTTAAAAAATCATAACTAATTCTAAAAAAATAAAAATCAAGTACACTATACCATTCTAGAAAGTTATAGATGTCTAATTTACCTAAAAATAAGTCAGACCACAACATAGGCTGCTAGCCACTAGAAACTAATGGAACAATACCAAAGGTTGACTATTGTCCCTAGTATTGATCTCTAACTTTAAAAATTCATATCTCCTTGCTCAGAGGTCCAATTGGGGATTTCTTAATGGCTATGGAAATCTTGTTGTGTCTAGTTTATGTCTATGAAATTTCATGAGCATTGAACATCATTTGGCCCATGAATGACATAGACCAAGTTTCTAACTATATGAACAGTACCTATATCAGTTCAGTAGAAAAATGGCAACTTTGGAAATTCATAATTAATTCCATAGAGCTCCAAATAATCTGTTCTTTACCTTCCCAAAAAGATCTAGATATGATATACATGTGTGACAAATTTCATGGGCAAATTCATTCATTTGTTCAGATCTTACACTAGGTTACAAAATGGCTCATTTTGTGTCATCAAAAGGGTTCAAATGGTCCATTTTAGGTTCTAAGGCAACCATGACCACTTGAGTACATGAAAATGCACCAAAATGGCTCTCTAAACTTGTCTGAAAGGTTCATAAACCTAAATCTCTCAAAATCACACTCTCACCCCATGCCATACACAAGCATGCATACACTTTCTCTTGCCATTCAATACCCAAAAACTACATTATCATTCATCTAGCATCAAACCTCATTCATACATCACATATATGGGTATTTACACATGTTCAAATGATTACATAACAATTTCATCAGGAGATTATATCATATGCCATGTGTATGGCTACAAAAGAGACAAAATTAGGCATTTTCATACACTTTGATGTCAATCTCCTTCTTTTAGGCTTGGTGGCCTCAATTACCTTGCTCAATTGCTCCACCTTGCATGTTAAGACATTGGAGAGGAGGGAATGAGATTTAAAGAATCCCAATAGCCCATCTCCCTTTCAATCACACATAACGTATGCAATACAAGTCTTGAAAATGCATGCATGGACATATTGAAATGTATGAGCATTCAAGAAACATTCTTGGCATTTGAACAAGTCATACATAGCATACATAGGCTTGCCAAGTGAGTGGATTAGCCTCACCCATTCATTTGTAAATTTTGGACTTGCCTTTCCCATTTTCTTTAAGAGATTTTTGATTCAACCTTATTCTTGGGAGTCAACCTCACTCTTGATAGACTCTTTACTTTGTCTCAACTAATTTCAAGGGTTCTTAGCTTATCCTTACCATAGTTAGAGGGTTCTTGGCTTCTTCACACTCAAGTAAACCAAGACAAGCATATAAAACATCATTTGAATGCATAAAACATTATCATGGTGCCATAGAATAAAAGCTCATGCTAAAATACTTTTCATAACTTAAAATACATATACACACATTCAAAGACAATGTAAGCACACATTCATACATGAGATAAGGTGGAGAGAGCTACCTTATCACATAAACACACTTTTTCCTTGAGCCTTGAGTCTCTTCCTTCAACCTCACACACCCAAGGAGGTGGAGATCATTTCTCTTGGCCTAGGCACATCATATGGAAACTAGTTATACTCTTGAATCACATTTTAAGGTCATACATTCACTAGGAAAGCTAGGTGGTTCATATAACTCTTCTATGGTTCCATAATGCACTTAATGAAGCAACCTTAAGAAAATATTATCTTGGCTCCATTCTCTCCATCTATTTATGATTCTTAACTCTATTTAAATCTCTTGGAATCATCACACAGTCAAATCAAGGAGCCTAGTTAGAGGTTACTTCTTTAAGTTATAATATGGAGCCTATGATACCATTTCACTATCCATAGCTTGTAATATTTTTCCAAGGCTTCCTCTCATACTCTCCCATCATACATGATGCAAAACTAAGCTTGGAAGGAATTAAAACACTCCTTAGGTGCATGAACCCTCCTTGCCCGAGGCTATGCTTCTATATGGCACCAATAGAGTTGTTTTAATTTCTTTGATGGGAGAATCATGTGGGAGGCTTTCTTGGTGTCTTAGGAACTCATATATACTCTTAGACAACTTAAATTACTACTAGGAAGCTTCATCTTAGTCTAGGTGTAACCAAATCCCTAAATTCCATAACTTGCATTCTGAAGTTCCCTTTTTAATTCTAGTTGTATATTCTTAATCCTCACACTCCATAACCTTTGGTTCTATCAAGAACAAATGAAGAAAAACTCTGCTCCTCACTTTCTCTCTCTAGACCGAAGCTTAAATGGCTTGGAAACACAAAATTTTACAAGTGTTTCAAGTAAAGTCTTACCTTAAAACAAAGCTCTCTTCGCGTAGATTATTTTTCATTGATTGATTTCTTGAAAAGAGTTCCTTTTTTGCTTGGGTCAGACTTAAATCTTCAAGTTTTCAAAAAAAGAAAACCACCATTAGAGAGCTCTTAGAGAGAGGAACAACTTTCCTAACTGGCGTAAGATGAAACGAAGCCGTTTACTTACCTAAACGGAAGCTTAAATTTCTTCTCCCTCTCCCCTCTTAATGTCATGCCATGGCTGCTCATTTTTCTACAAATGAAAGCTTGGAGAAGTGATGAGGTGTAATCTTACTTTAGAAGCCTCTTTTACAATTTTTCTAAAATGACCATTTTGCTCCTACGCACCTGTTTGCTCTGTTTAGGCTCATTTTAACTCTTTTTTTAGAATCATCTTTTCCATCATAAAATTTAGGTCCTCTAATTCATAAAATATCTTTGGATTCATCCAAATTGATTAAAAACCCTCCTGAATGAACTGGTCAAAGTTTAGGTCAATTGACGTTGCAAAACGTCCACTGGAGGGGTTTCAATTGTTCCGGGGCTTCTTATGATTTTCAGGGCCTCTGAGAACTTTGGAAAACTTAAAACTTTTATTTAAAAAACCCTCCTATGAGTATTCCAAAATTTTCTCAAAATAACAAAAATGCCCTTACGTTTCATTAACCTTTTGTTCAAATTCATTTCTTCATTCTAGCTCCATTTTTCTTTCTGTCTGAGCCCGAGATTCTCATTTTTAGGAGTCTAGAATGCTATATAGATTTTTTGGGACCTTAACTAATTCATTTTGGAGGACTTGCTTTTGTTTTTAGTGAATTTCGTTCGTTTACGGAGAAATCGCATGTTACGTTTCTCATGTTTTCTCTCATTTTTAGAGAACTGGATATTACAGATTGTATATCTCACCTCGATTGAAGGCTAACATTTTTAGGGACCAGACCTCTTAGTGGCAAAGAAAAAATTAATGAAAACTTACTATGTGGTTTAGTAGTAGGTAGGTTTGAAAACCTTATCAGATTGTATTTGTATAATTGGATTACTAATTTTATGTAATTGTCGCATTACATCTAGAATTGCCAAGTATAAGGATTGTACGTGTAATATAATTATCATGGAATTAAACATTATGGTTGTAATTGGCTAACAATATATGAGTGACTTGATCTTGTATGAACATTAAGCATTGGCCCTACTTTTCCTGTGGTCGGAACACCTTTACTGTCACTAAATTATGGAATTTGCTTATGTATGATAGTTTCGTGAGTAGAAATTAACACTTAAATCTTGAAGTGGATAATGATAGATTAGTTAGGTAAATCAAGTAGATAAATGCCATTAGAGTTTCACAAATTGGGGGAGAGTGGTCCTAGAGTGTTCCTAGAGGGAGAATTGGAGTGCATGAGATGAAATTTGAGAGTTACTAGAACAGAGGGGAATTGGCCGCAGCCAAATGGAATTAGCCATAGCCAAATGTGATGAAGTTGCCTAGGGAAGGAAACAGAGAGCAATTGGCCATAGCGAAAGGTGAAGTTAGTCATAGCCAAATGTGTGAGGCAAGTCTGGTGGTGTTTCAGAAGGTAATTCGCTATGACGAAAGGGGTATTTGGGCATCGTGAAATGTGTGAAGTTTGTAAAAGTACTCAATTTCTCATAATTAACCTAGAAACTTTGGTTTTCTCTATGGAAATAATAAGGAATTATTTAGGAGCACTTGTAAGAGGTTCTTGTGAGTTGGAATTAATGGATTATAGGATTAAAAGCTTATAATTGTGGGTTTGATTCCCTTATATGCATAAATGGTTATGAGTAATTAGTTAATGACTCTAACAATATTAAGGTTTAAATTTCCTAACCCTTTTCTAATATAGGTAATCTCATAATGACTTCAAACCTCGATTGATGATTATTAATCATGTCTTTAACCTTAATTACCATGATTAGAAGTTAAGGTCATTACAGAAAAGGTGTTACTAGCATAGAGTAGCTTGCTTTTAGCGCATTTAGAATTGGTTACTAGTGTATTAAGAGCATGTTACTAGCATATGTAGAATGGCTAGTAATTAGTGTATAATTAAGATAGTGATTAAATATTCAAAAGTAGCTAAAGTTGTTGAAATTAATTTGTAACATCCAGTCTTTCCGTAAATGTGAGAAACTTGATATTCGATTTTTCCGTGAATGTGTAAAATGCATCAAATATAAAAGGAAGTCCCTCAAAGTGAATGATTTGAGGCCAAATAAAATTTGGATAAAATTTTAAATAATGAAAAATAAAGATTTGAGTCTTGAGTTACCTAGAAACTGGGGTTGGAGTGGTTCAAAAAAATTGCCAAAAGTCCAGTGGCATTTTTGTAAATATGGGAATTTTTTGGAAAACTCATAGGAGGTCTTTTTAAATAAAAAATTTGAGTTTTCTGGAGTTCTCAGAGGTTCTAAAAAACTTTGGGAAGCCTTAGGACAATTAAAGCTTCTTTAGTATACGTTTTCCAATGGTAGTGAGCTCGAACTTTGACTAATTCATTTAAGAAGGTTTTAGCACATAAAGAAAGCCATTTGGACTAAGTTGAAACATTAAATGGTACTAAAATGATCATAATGGTGAGCTATGGCAAAATCTATCCAAATGAGTTCTTTTTGATCTAAAATTTGGCATGCCCATAGATCTTGTTAAGAACTTTTTGGCAAGCTAAAATGTATATTATTTGGAGGTCTATAGAATTTTTAGTGAATTTTTGAATTAGGTTGAAAATTTAGAAAATGATAGTGGCACTGTTCATATGGTTTGAAAATTTACCTCTGTCATTCATGGGGAAAATGGTGTCCAATGGTTGTGAAATTGTACAAAGAGAAACTAGACATTCACAATGACCTGTGCCAACTAGAATAATCTCAATTGGATGTTTAGAAAGGGAGATACGCATTTTTAAAGTTTCTATTTTGTTCCAGGCATACAATCAGACCTCTATCATTATTCCATCAATTTTGGGGGTCTAGATGCTTTTGAATTGATCTAGAACTATTTTTTTCCTCTACGTAACATCGATAGCTTTCTAAATTGGTATAGTTTGCATGAATTGGATTTTTTTGGAATTAATTATGTATTTTTGAAGTTTATATCAGTAAGCTACATTAGAAACGCTAGATAGTCTGACCTTTGCCACTTTTCTATTATCAAACATGGTCCAAATGATGTTTTCATAACTTGAAATTATTTTTACTTAAATTTAACACTTAGAGCTTTCCAGAAAGATATGGTTTAGTAGATTTTGATTTTTCTACATTTAGTTATGATTTTTCAAAACTGCCCCAAAAATCTACGACCTTGGACCCGAGATGAATAAGCCATTTTTTTGGTTTTTAGCTCTTGATCTATGTTTTAAGCAAAGTTTTGGGATGTTTATGATTTGTATGGATGAAAAATAAATAGAGAATGTTGTTAGTAGGTTCACAGGGTCCATGAGACGCAAGATGGATTTTTAAACCTTGACATAATACAATTAAATTCATTTTTTTTATTGTCTATTTTTGGAGTTTCTTTGATAAGACATGCAAATCATCTTGAATAAAGGAATGTGATACTAGATCTATTAAGGTATGACAAATTTAGTGAGCCATGAATTCCAAATCCATATCTTGATGTTCTTTCTATTTATGTTCTAAAAAGTTTTTCTAAGTTTGGGAATCGACGTAATTGATAAAATGAAATATAAAGTAAAGACCTTGTTCATATCTCAAAGCATAGGTATTTATGTTGTATATATTTGTAATCTAAAAAAATCATTCTTAGTGAGTTTTTTGGAACCTTTAAGTTAACTTTGCTATTTAGAAAAACCAAGAAATCTTCAATTTTAGACATAAAAACTAAATGTTGATTCTTTGGAATTTTGACTTTTTTATTTTTTAATCAAATCCCAATAAGGGTATTTCCTTATTTCCTTTTATTTCTTAGGTAAATAGACAATAAAAATAAGTTGAGAAAACTAGAAAGTCTATTAGAGTCTTAAGCTATCCTTTCTATTTCCTACCTAAATGAATTTGACCTCCCTTTCAAAAAAAAAAATCTTCTTCCCCTTCATTTCTTTGTACCACGTACATTGTCTTTTATTGTGGTCTTTTTCTCCCTTCTCATGATCTCTCTTGAATTCACCACTCCCTTAATGTTTTCCATGGTTCCTCTATTTCTGGCAACACCCACCACCATCTCTAGTCCCTCTGCCATAGGTCACCCTTGAGGTTTCATTTTCAATGTTTGTTTAAAGAATTTAGCTAAATTCTTTCCATTTTCGTGTAGGTTTCTTTGAGCTCAAAAAACTAGTGTTTGGTTTGACACCTACTCCTTGTTTCTTTAATCCTTGGCTTTTTATGGTAATTTCCAAGCCTTATCTTGTTTCTAAAACATTAGATGAGGAAGATTTAGGTTATAGGTATTAATGTGAATACTAGATATGAACATATACAGTGAACATGAATTAAGATATTGATGCAATGTCAAAATGCTAGTAATGACTTCAATAGGTGTTAGTAATTGTTAGAATATATTAATCTAGAAAAATGAATGAACATGCTTTACAATGAAATAAATGAAAAAGAAATTTTGTAAGGGCTATGGATGCATTAAAATTGAAAACATAATGTAAAGCAAAATTTATTATGTATGAATAGAAGCAATGATGCATTAGCTATAGGAAGTAGGTAGTTATCAAGTAAAGGTTATCATTATAAGGCAAATTGTAATATTATATTATAAAACACTATCATCCACTATCTCAAAAATCCTATTAAAGGAGATGGGGGTGATGTCTTCTTAATGTAACATTTTCAATAGCAATCCATAGCGAAAATTAGAAGCTTTACATCCTTTGTGCTTCATCTTTATCTCTCTCCCTTTCATTCTTTCTTATCCAAAATATTAATTTTAAAAAAACCATTAGAGGTATCAGCACCTTAGTTTAAACCTAATCATACGCAACCATCTTAACACCATAATTTTACATCTCTCTATTAGTCTTTATAGCCTTTACATCCACCTCCAATCTAATTACCTTCAATTATATACAAGCCTCAATCCCTGTATTTTAAAGGTAAAGTGTAATACCATACTCCCTTATCTCCATATTCTCACATTTAAGCTTAATTTCACATGGTGCCAAAGAAAATGAATAAAAATAATAGTATTTTCTTTCGTTGCGTAGTATTTTAAAAATTCATACTTTGCCCCATGGACCTATTAATAGCATTCTCTACTTATTCTACATCTATGCAATTCATACAAATCACAAAACAATCCATGAGCCACGGATTTGATACCAAAAACCAAAAAAATTACAATTTGCTAGCAGGTCCAGAATTCAAATTTTTGTAACCAACTTTGGAAAATCATAATTAATCCTAAAAAATTTTGAATTAAGCAAATGATAGATTTTTAGAAAGCTCTAGATGTCAACTATAGTTTAAAAATCATTCCAAGCCATGAAAACTTAGCTAGACCATGATTGACATTAGAAAAGCTCAAAAGATCTAGCTACCTAGGTTTGCTATCACAAGTTACTGATATAAATTTCAAATAGTCATAACTAATTCTAGAAAAATCAAAACCTAACAAACCATACCATTCTAGAAATCTATGAATGTTAACTTGAAGGGAAAATAAGTCCAGATTGAAATAAAAGCAATTAGGCCATGAAAACTGATGGAACAATAACGGAGGTCTGACTATATTCCTAATACTGATATGGAAGTTCAAAAATTTGTTTCTCCCTCAATATAAATCCAAATGAGGTTCCCTTAAGAGCTACAGAAAGCTTATACTGTTTAGTTTATACATATAAAATTTCATAACCATTGGACATCATTTGTCTCACAAGTAATAGAGGCAAAAATTCTGACCATTTGTATAGTACTCAAGCCAAATCTGTCAAAAATTGCCAACTTTGAAAATTCACTAAAAATTCTCTAGAGTTCCAAATAATGTGAACTTTAGCTTCTTAAAAAGATCTAGACAAAACCTATATGCATGCCAAAGTTTAGGCCAAGAAGAGCTCATTTGGTTAGATCTTAACATAGCTCACGAATATCAAAAATTTGGCACCATATATGGGTCAAAATTTGTCCAAAGAGCTTTTTACTTCCTCTACCACCACATGAGCATGTTTGGAAGCATAAATACAGCATATACAAGCTTCCCAAATGCATCATGCATTTGGTTCCAACTTTGGTTCATACTTTTACATTTGCTCACATATTTAAATCTCAAAAATAATATGTACATATACACTTTGACATTCAACTACATCAAAACTATACAAATGTCAAAAGATAGTTCATCAAGCTCCTTGGCTTCCATCTTTAGCTTCATAAGCTCCACCTAGACATAGTAAGATGAGGGAGGAAAGGGGGTGAGATTCAATGAATCTCAATAGCTTAAACATCATTTTCAAGCAAGCAAATAGGTATATATTCATGTCACAAGATACAAGCATGTTATACACACCTTTAAAAGTGTTACATTCATAATTCCCATGCCAAAATAGCACATCAAAACTAAGAACAAGCTCAAGGGACTTTTGGTCTAGCCTTATCCCATTTTTTGGATTTTTGGATTAGCCTCACTCTTGGTCTAAGGATTTTTGACTTGGCCTTACTCATCCATAAGACTTTTGGCCTTGTCTCACCCACTCCTAAGGATTTTTAGCTTTACCTCACCCATCACAAGGGACTTTTGGCACAATTTCACAATCAAATGCCAGTCAAGAAACATAATGATACCATAGGAGTCAAATAATAGCATATGGCATTTCTTAAGATTCAAACATACATACATGTATCAAATGACACTCACACAACCATATTGCAAACAAGAAAGGGATGGAGAGCTACCTTGGTACAAAACACAATTCTTCCTTTTTTGGCTACACACCCACAAGTAGAGGGGGCTTGATTTCTTGGGCCTAGACACAATGAATAGGGTTCAATTACATTCTTGAAGCAAACTAGAAAATTATATATGCACTAAGGAAATAAACTTTGTCTATTGGCTACATAATAGCTCCATTAATGGCCTAATGAAGTAACTACCATAATTCAAGTTCTTTGTTCCATTTCCTTCTCGTATCTAGGCCTCTTTGTTCCATTTAGACTCCTTGAAGTCATTACAAACTCATTTCCAAGAGTCTAGATACAAGTTACTTCTTAAGGCTATATTATGGAACCTATTGCGCCATGTCCCAATCTATGGCTTCTAAATTTTTCCTAAGAGTTCCTCACATCTTCTCCCATAAGATAATATCCCAAACCAAGCTTAGAACAAATTAAAATACTCCCTAGCCTCACCAAGAGCTCTAGGCCGAACACTTACATGGTTTAGTGCCCAAGGGATTTGCAATTTTTCCTTGAAGGAAGAGGCACTTTGAAGGCTTCTTAGGGGTCTTAGAAACTCAAAAAAAATACTCACATAGGCTAGGAAATTCATGGATCAAAGCATAATTTACAATATGTTCAAGGATCCCTAGCTTCCCATTCTTGAAATTCACTAGCTTTTCTTCCATTTTCTTTGCATTTTCTAGGTTCCCATAACCTAATTCAATGGTTTCTTGCTTGTTTTAGGTCAAAATTTCCCTCCCCCTATAAGCTCTCCTCTTGGCCGAAACACACACATAAGGGAAGCAAGAAGAGAAAAGCAAGAAAGGAGTGAAACTACCTTGAATCCAAGCTTCCTTCAAAAGATTCTTCCTTTGTCTTAGACTTGTCTTTGAATTTCTAATCTTCCTCCTTTGAACCAAGCTCAAAACAGAACCAAATGAATGACCAAAACTATAGAAAGAGAGCTTATGAGAAGGAAAACAACATTAAAGAAGGAAAAGTCATGAAAATCTTCCATTTCCTCACCTTTCTCCTTTCTCTTTCTTCCTCCTTGAAGCCTCTCTTGGTACATCTCGCTTGAGCAAAGCCTCTCTCTATTTTGGACAGAATGAGTTGGTTAAGGAAAGTGAAGAGGTAGGACGCCTAGCTTATAAAAGAATCAAGAAAGAAATTGTTCACAAAAATGACATTTAAGTCCCTTGTCGTGGCATTTTCGTTTTAGATTTGTTTTAACTCCTTTTTTAGAATCATCTTTTTTATTATAAAATTTAGGTCCTCAAGCTTACAAAATAGCTTTAGAATCACTCAATTTGGATTTAAAGCCTTCTCGAACAAACTAATCAAAGTTCAAGTTAACTAATGTTCAAAAACATACGCTGAGGGTTTTTAACTGTCCCGAGGCTTCCCATGGTTTTCAAGATCTCTAAGAACCCCAGAAAGCTCAAATTTTTTATTCAAAAAGCCATACTGTAAGTTTTCCAAAATATACCCATATTTACGAAAATGCCATTATGCTTTCGGTAATTTTATTAAACCACTCCAACTTCGGGTTCTGAGTAATTCAACACTTAAATCCTCATTTTCTATTATTTAAAATTTTATCTTAATTTTATTTGGTCTTAAATCCTTCATCTTGGGGGCTTGCTTTTATATAGACTCAATTTTGACGTTTAATAGAAAACCAGACGTTACATTTTCCATTCCCCTTAAACAAATTTTGTCTTCGAAATTTAAATACATAAATGCATAGATACATACCTCAAGAGAATAACTTTGGGTACTTCTATCTCATCTTTTCCTCCAGTTTGCAGGTTGCTTCCTCAAATGTCAAGCCCTTCCAGACCACTTTCACTAGATGAATGTTCTTGCTCCTCAGTTGTTTTAGCTTTGCATTCACAATTCTCTCTGGTGTCACTATATACGAAAGGTTTTCTTGAAATTGAACATGCTCATATTCGATGACATGTGGGGGATCTAGTAAGTATTTTTTCAACTAGGAGACATGGAAAACATATGAACTTGGGCTAGGTTAGGAGGTAGGGCTATACGATAGGCCATAGGTCTAACTTTCTCAAAAATTTCAAATGGACCGATATACCTAGGACTGAGCTTCCTTACCCTCAAATACTGATCTAATCTAGTCACTAGAGACACTTGAATGAATACATGGTCTCCAATCTCAAACTCTAATGGCCTCCTTCTTTTATCAACATAACTTTTTTATCTACTCTGGGTCGTAAGGAGTTTCTTTCTAATCAATTCTATCTGTCAGGTAGTCTAGTCCACAATCTCAGGTCTTATCAAGTTCCTCTCACCTAGCTCAACCTAACATAGAGGGGATCTACACTTTTTTCCATACAAAGCCTCATAAGGGGCCATCTGAATACTGGAATGGTAACTGTTATTATATGCACATTTTGGAAATAGTAAATATGCATCCCAGTTACCCCTCATCTCTAACACACATGCCCTCAATATGTCTTTCAGGGTCTAGATGGTCCACTTAGTCTGACCATCTGTTTGAGAGTGATACGCAATACTAAACTACAACCTGATCCCCAAGGCATACTGCAATGACCTCCAGAAGTTCGATGTGAACCTGGGGTCTCTCTCTGAAACTATGCTACTGGGTACTCCATAAAGTCACACTATCTTCCTAATATACAACTAGACAAATCTATCTAGTGTATGAGTAGCTCTGATAGTTGAAAAATCTATGAACTTCGTCAGTCTATCCACAACTACCCAAATAGCATCTTGTCCAAAGGATGCCCTGGGTAACCCCATAATGAAATCCATAGCTATGTTATTCCACTTCTACTAAGGGATATCTAGGGGTTGTAACGACCCAGTGGGTCCTTGATGTTCTATCTTCATCCTCTGACACACTTAGCATCTAGCCACATAATTTGTTACATCATTTTTCATTCCTAGCCACTAGAAAACTCTTTTTAAATCCTGATACATCTTGGTGGCACCTGGATGGATAATATACCTACTCTTATGTGTCTCTTCTAAAATTCTTTCTCTCAAATTATTTTAGTTAGGCACACAGATTCTACCTCGGTATACTATCATACCATCCTCAGACATCCAGACGTCTAAGGTCCTACCCTAGGAACTCTCGCTCCTGACCTGACTCAAAAACTCATCCTCTCTCTGAGCATCTATGATCTGGGTTCTCAGTTTATTTTCAATTTAGGTTTCACTTAGATATAATCTACTCGATACCACCTAACAAGAAAGGTTCAGGTTTCTAAATTTCTCTATGAGTTTCTATTCCCTGATTATCATATGGGTTGCGTGGATGGACTTCCTACTTAAGGCATTAACCACCACATTGGCTTTACCCGGATGATATTTCAAAGTATAATCATAATCTTTCAAGAATTCCATCCACCTCCTCTACCTCATATTTAATTCCTTCTGATCAAACAGGTATTTCAAACTCTTATGGTTATTATAAATTTCTAAGGAACCACCATATAGATAATGCCTCCAGATTTTAAGAGCAAACACTACCACGGCTAACTCTAGGTCATGTGTAGGAAAATTCTCCTCATGAGGCCTCAATTACTTAGAGGCATATGCCACTATTCTACCCTGCTATATCAACATACAACCCAAACCTTTTCTCAAGGCATCATTATAAACCACAAATGGTTCACTAAGGTTAGGGATAATCAGTATAGAAGCAGTGGTCAAATGGAGTTTCAACTCTTGGAAACTCTTCTCACATCTATCATCTCATACAAAAGGTGTTTTTTCCTAGTCAGCCTTGTCAGTGGTAAGGCTATCTGAGAAAAGTCCTAAATAAATTGTTTATAGTACCCTACCAAACCTAAGAAACTCTTAAACTCGATGATGGTTCTTGATCTATCCCACTGTAATACAGCTTTTACTTTATGGAAATCAATTGCAACCCCCTTTCATGATATCAAATGACCTAAAAATTTCATCTTGGTTAGCCAAAACTCACATTTACTAAGTTTGGCATATAATCTCTTATCTTTTAGGGTCTTTAGGACAAGTCTCAGATGCCTCTCATGATCTTTAAAGGATCTGGAGTATACTAGGATATCATCAATGCAGACCACCATAAACTGATTTAGATATAGTCTGAATACCTTGTTCATATAATCTATAAACACCACGGGTGCATTTGTCAGCCCAAATGGCATCACTAGGAACTCATAGTGCCCATATCTCATTTTAAAGGCTGTCTTTAAAACATCTTTAGTTCTCACTCTCAATTGGTGGTATATAAATCTAAGATCTATCTTAGAAAACATATATGCTAGTTATCTATTTTAGGGAGAGGATATTTATTCTTGATGGTAACCTTATTCAACTCTTTGTAATCTGTACACAATCTTAAGCTACCATCCTTCTTCTTCACAAATAATACCGGAGCTCCCCAAGGTGAAATACTAGGGCATATGAACCCTTTCTCTAACAACTCTTCTATTTACTTTTTCAACTCAACAAGTTTAGTGGGAGCCATCTTGTAGGGAGCCTTGGACATTGGTCTAGCCCCAAGCACTATGTCTATAGGGAACCCTATCTCTCTCTCAGGGGGTAGACCACTAAAGTCAAAATCTTTAGAGAAAATCTTTAGGAATTCTCTAACAACTAGGATCTCCTCTATCCCTTCCTCTATCTCAACTTGAATAGAGAAAAAGACTAGAAACCCTTGACATCTATGCTTTAGGTGTCTCTTAGCCTGGGCAGTAGTCACAAAAGATAACTCAGCTCCTACCTTAGGTATAGTCCACAAGTAGGTAAGGAAATAGTTTGGTGTTCACAATTAAGTAATGCATTATTCACAACCATCCAGTTCATACCAACAATCAAATCAATGTCATGGAAAGGCATATAAATCAAATCAATAGTGGTATAGCAATGATTAAACTGAACAGTGACATTTAACCAAGTATAGGAAGTAACAACGTGGCCTCCAGTGGGTGTAGTGATAGATAAATCAAATGGTAAAGTACTAACGACTAGACCCAATCACCTTGCCTAATCATAGGATATAAACGAGTGACTAGTACCCGAATCAAACATAGTGACTATAGGAAAACCATTCACTATGAGCATACCTCAGATCAAACTGGGGGATTCACTGGCCTCTTGCTAAGTGTGGGCGAACACTCTGACCTAGGTCTGTCGCCTGCGTGGAGGCATTATATCCATTTGGGGGCAGTTCTTGGTAATGTGTCCTAACTTTCCACACTTGAAGCACAACACCAAAGAATGCTGGGGAGATGATTGGCTTTAAGGAGGCTGTATCTTCTTGCCTCTCTATGGCCTTCTGTTCCACGACACCTTGTCTCTCCTCTTACTGTTGGATGCCATGCTAGAGCCTTTCTCAAGTCTCGATCTCTTCAGTTCTGGAGCCCCTTTTTGACTAGTTGAAATCGCAGTTCGCATGATAGCTCGCAGGTTACTCTCAATCACCCTACTAACCTCCATAAGGGTATTAAACTTTCTAATCTACTATGGAGTAACTCTGTCACTAACCAGGGGCTTTAACCTAGTCTCAAACTACTCATATCTCCAGGGCTCATCATCATATCTCTAAAGATAAAAAGAATACCGAGACAACTCAATAAACTTGGCCACATACTGATCAACGGTCATTTCATCTATTTGCTTCAACCCTATAAATTTCATCTCTTTCTATTTTCTCACCAAACTGAGGAAGTATTTTTCATAAAACTCTATCAAGAAGTTTTCCTATGTAATCTAAAAATCTAAATATTCTTAGTCTGCATCAGGGGTATTTTGCTACGACACTATCTATCAGCTTATTTCTGTAACATAAATGTGGTGAGCTGAGATTTCTGCTTTGTGGTATAATCTATCACTAAAAATATTTTCTCCAACTTCATAACACAGGCCTTCGTCTTATCTACATCTAACTCCCGATCAAATGAGGGTGGACTGTTCTTCTTAAGCTAATTCAACAATTTTTGAATAGATGGCGGAGTCTGGATTAACTCATGAAGAGGTGTAGGTGGAATGCCAAAGGTAGATGGCTGGGGTACAGGGGCTTTTCTCCTTGCCTCTTCTTGCCTAGTTAGGGTATCTTGCAACCTCATTATCATTTCATGTTATTGCTATGCAATATATCTCTTATGTTCTAGCATCTCCTACTGCTGGCTCATCATGGTTTCATATCTGTCAAGCCTCTCCATGATGGTATGTAGAGGGTGCTCAGACTTATCCCTCTAAGCCCTATGGGGCTTGCCTCTGCCCCATCTAGTCTTTACCATCTTATCTAAAAGGAATCACAACCTTAGTGCACAATTACATTTCAAGTACATATGCATATGTATTCCATCACTTCCATGGCAATTCATACCAAAACATAGGCTAATCATACCATTCAAGAGCCAAACACTAAACAAAGTGCTTGAACCTTTACTCTAATACCAAACTCCCTTTTCTCCATATTCTCACATTTAAGCTCAATTTCACATTGTGCCAAAGAAAATGAATAAAAATAATAATATTTTCTTGCATTGTGTAGTATTTTAAAAATTCATACTTCACCCCGTGGACTCCATGGACTCATCAATAACATTATCTACTTATTCTCCATCTATACAATTCATATATATCATAAAACAATCTATGAACCATGGATTTGGAATTAAAAACTAGAAAAATTGTAATTTGCTTGCGAGTCCAGAATTCAAATTTTTGGCACCAATCTTGGAAAATCATAATTAATTCTAGAAAAGTAGAAATTAAGCGAATGATAGCTTTCTAAAAAGTCTTGAGTGTCAAATATAGATTAAAAATCATTCCAGGCCATGAAAACCTAGTTAGACCATAACTGACATTAGAAAAACTTGAAAGGTCTGGCTGCCCAGGTTTGCTATCATAAGTTACTAATATAAAATTCAAAAATTCATTACTAATTATAGAAAAATCAAAACCTAGCAAACCATACCATTATAGAAAGCTATGAATAGATAGAACAGAAGCAAGTAGCCATAAAAATTGATAGAAGAGTAACAGAGGTCTGACATCATCCCTGATACTGATTTGGAAGTTCAAAAATCCGTTTCTTCCTCAATATAAATCCAAATGAGGTGCTCTTAAGAGCTATGGAAAGCTTATCATGTCTAGTATATGCTTGCAAAACTTCATAGTCATTGGACACAACTTGACCCATGAGTGATAGAGGCAAAGATTCTAACCATTGGTACAATACCTAGGCCAAATCTATCAAAATTTGCCAACTTTGAAATTTCACCAAAAATTATCTAGAGCTCCAAATAATATGAACTTTATCTTCCTAAAAAGCTCTAGACAATCCTTATATACATGCCAAATTTTAGGCCAAGAAGAGCTCATTTGGTAAGACCTTAACATAGCTCACAAATATGGTAAATTTGGCACTATATATGGGTTAAAATTTGTCCAAATGGCTTCTTACTTCTTCTACCACCACATAAGCACGTTTGGGAGCATAAACACAGCATATAAAAGCTTCCCAAATGGTCCAAACTACCATGCATCATAATCTTACTATGCCACATGCAAGAATACACAATTAAGAATGTGCTACCAAGTACCCAAAACATAATTTCTTATTGAATTAGTTCCAACTTTGGTTCATACACTATATATACATACTTTTACATTTGCTCATATGTTTACATCTCAAAAATAATATGTACATATACACTTTGACATTCAACTACATCAAAACTATACAAATGTCAAAAGATAGTTCATCAAGCTTTTTGGCTTCCATCTTTAGCCTCATGAGCTCCACCTAGACATGGTGAGATGGGAGAGGGAAAAGGATGAGATTCATAGAATATTAATAGCTCAAACATCCTTTTTCAAGCAAGCAAAAGGCATATATTTATGTCACAAAATATAAGCATGTTGTACACGCCTTTAGAAAGTGTTACATGCATAATTCACATCTCATAATAACATATCAATACTAAGAACAAGGTCAAGGGACTTTTGGTCTAGCCTCACCCCATTTTTGGGACTTTTGGATTAACCTCACCCTTAGTCTAAGGACTTTTGACTTGGTCTCGCTCATCTATGAGACTTTTGGCCTTCTATCACCCATTCTTAGGGACTTTTAGCTTTACCTCATCCATCATAAGGGACTTTTGGCACAACTTCACCCATAGAGTACAATTTCACAATCAAATGCCAATCAAGAAACATAATGGTACCATAGGAGTCAAATAATATCATATGACATTTCTTAAGATTCAAACACACATACATGTATCAAATGACATTCACACAACCATATTGCACACAAGAAAGGGATGGAGAGCTACCTTGCTACAAAACACAATTCTTCCTTTGGTTATTTTCTTCCTTTTTCAGCTACACACCTATAAGTAGAGGGGGCTTGATTTCTTGGGCCTAGACACATTGAATAGGGTTCAATTACATTCTTGAAGCAAGCTAGAACATTACATATGCACTAAGGAAACACACTTTGTCTATTGGTTACATAATAGCTCCATTAATGGCCTAATGAAGCAACTACCATAATTCAAGTTCTTGGTTCCAATTCCTTCTCATATCTAGGCCTCTTGGTTCCATTTAGACTCCTTGAAGTCATCACAAACTCATTTCCAAGAGTTTAGCTACAAGTTGCTTCTTAAGGCTACATTATGGAACCTATTGCCCCATCTCCCAATCTATGACTTCTAAATTTTTCCCAAGGGTTCCTCCCATCTTCTTCTATCACAAAAAGTCCCAAACCAAGCTTGGAGAAATTAAAACACTCTCTAGCCTCACCAAGAGCTCTAGGCCAAGACACTTACATGGTTTAGTGCCCAAGGGATTTGAAATTTTTTCTTAAAGGAAGAGGCACTTGGGAGGCTTCCTAAGGGTCTTAGAAACTCAAACAAACACTCACATAGGCTAGGAAATTCATGGATCAAAACAGAATTTACAATATGTTCAAGGATCCTTAGCTTCCCATTCTTAAAATTCACTAGCTTTTCTTCCATTTTCTTTTCATTTTCTAGGTTCTTATAGCCTAATTCAATAGTTTCTTGCTTGTTCTAAGTCAAAATTTTGCTCCCCCTATAAGCTTTCCTCTTGGCTGAAACACACACATAAGGGAACCAAGAAGAAAAAAGCAAGAAAGGGGTGGAACTACCTTGAATCTAAGCTTCCTTCAAGAGCTTCTTCCTTTGCCTTAGCCTTCTCTTTGAATTTCTAATCTTCCTCCTCTAAACCAAGCTCAAAATAGAACCAAATGAATGACCAAAAACATAGGAAGAGAGCTTAAGAGAAGGAGAACAACATTAAAGAAGGAAAAGTCATGAAAATCTTCTATTTCCTCACCTTTCTCCTTGCTCTTTCTTCCTCCTTGAAGCCTTTCTTGGTGCATCTCACTTGAGCAGAGCCTCTCTCTATTTTGGACAAAATGATTCAGTTAAGGAAAGTGAGGAGGTGGGACACCTAGCTTATAAAAGAATCAAGAAAGAAATTGTTCACAAAAATGACATTTACATCTCATGTGCGTGGTATTTTCATTTTAGATTTGTTTTAGCTCCTTTTTTAGAATCATCTTTTCCATCATAAATTTAGGTCCTCAAACTTATAAAATACTTTTGGAATCACTCAATTTGGATTTAAAACCTTCCTGAACAAACTGGTTAAAACTTAAGTCAACTGACATTCAAAAATATACACCAGAGGAGTTTTAGCTATCTCGGGACTTCCTATGGTTTTCAGGGTCTTTGAAAATCTCAAAAAGCTCAAATTTTTCATTTAAAAAGCCCTCCTATGAGTTTTCTAAAAAGTACCCCTATTTACAAAAATGCCACTATGCTTTCAGCAATTTTATTGAACTACTCTGACTCTGATTTTTGGGTAACTCAACACTCAAATCCTCATTTTTTATTATTTAAAATTTTATTCTAATTTTATTTGGCCTTAATCCTTCATCTCAGGAGACTTGCTTTTATATAGATTCAATTCTAATGTTTAACAGAAAACCAAATGTTACATAAAGCTTATGATTTTTTGAGTGTAAAAATGAAGACTTTATGTATCTCACTAGACTTGTGGGAAATGGTAGTGGAATGATCCTAAGAACCAACGCTAAAAGAGCAAGCATTATGGCCAATTGCAAAAGAAAAGGAATACAAGTAGAATATGCAAAAAAATTAAAAAAGCCATACTCGTTATTCAATAAGGGGTTAGTAATGCACTCTTTCTAAGGATCATGAATACCAACACTGCAAAAGAGGCATGAGAAATTTTGAAGAGCTAGTACAAAGACACTAACAAGCTAATCACTATCAAATCTCAATCTTTACAGAGAGATTTTGATACTTCATGAAGGAAGGTGAATCAATACAAATTTTGTTCTCTCATGTCTCTAATATTATTAATTAAATTAACAGTTATGGAGACATGATAGAAGACAAGAAAATGATTCAAAAATTATTGAGAAGCCTTTCGACAAAATTTGATCATGTGGTGGCTGCAATTGAATAAACCAAGGATTTATCAAAGCTTACTCTAATGGAGCTAATGGGATCTTTCCAAGCCTATGAGAATAGAATGCAAAGATTTGAGTCACCACTAGAGCAAGCCTTCTCATCAAAAATAAATATTTCCAAGAATGATGGAGATAAAATGAAATACTAACATCAAAATCCTCAAGATAGGAGATCATCTAATTACCAAAGAAATGGGAGAAAGAATTATAAAAATCAAAGGAATAAAGATAAATCAAGCTCTTGTTGTAGCTTATGCAAGAAAAATAATCATCATACAAAGGACTACTAATACAAATGCAAAATGTGAAAATGGCATACTTATTTTGAAAAAGATTGTTAGTATCAGTAAAAAGATGAAGCAAATTTCAATGAAAAATATCAATCCCTTGATCAAATATTTTATTTTGTATTTTCTTCTCTAGAATCAAGAGGTGTTTGGTGTAACACCATAATTTCTAGCTCACATCCATAATCATTTACATGCTCATGTGATATATAGTAAGAAGGAAGTGAGAAATTTCATAGAAAATAACACTTTCATGCGTCGCGTCATGACTAAAAATTTCATTTAGTGTCACGTGGACTATGTGAGCTCATGCTATACATCCTCATATTTAATTATATTATTACAATTCATTTTTATCACATAAACATGCCTACAACTCATAGAAACCGAATTGGAAGGTGGAAAATGAAGTTTCATTCTCGGCCAGAATTGGCCTCCTTTTTGGGTAAACTTTGGAAAATCATAATTAAATCTAGAAAAATAAAAAATATACAATATTGGTCATTTTGAAAATTTTGGGATGTCTAATTCATGAAAAAATATATGTACAAGTCATAACATCCCACAGACAGAACATTTGACACGTGAAATGGTCTGGAGGTCGGACTAGGTCCTAATGCTGTCACAGTTTACTGATATGAATTTCAAAAATGTCCAATTAATTCCAAAAAAATCCAATCCAAGAAAATGATGCCAATTTGGAAAGCTATGGATGTCAAATAGAGAGAAAAAATATCTCCAGATCAGTTCATTAAGCCCAAATCTCAGAATTTGATGGAACAGTACTTTTGGTCGGGCAAGACTACTGATACTGGACAGAAACTTCAAAAATTCATATCTTCCTCTTTAGACCTCCAAATGAGGTGCTTTTAGTTGGTACAAGTCACTGTGATTTCTTAGTTTCTCTTTATAAAATTTCATGGCAATTGGACATCATTTGTATCTCAAATGACAGAAAACAATTTTGGACCAATTGAATAGTGCAACAGACCAAATCCCTAAAATTTGCCAATTTCAAAAAATCATCAAATATTCCGTAGACCTCCAAAAATTATGATCTTTAGCTTTTCAGAAATCCCTTATTGAGGTCTAATTCCATGTCAAATTTTAGACCAAGACTAACTCATTTGGCCAAAAAGTGATATAGGGTTCCATAATGGTCAAATTTAGCTCCATATGAGGTACCAAACTTGCCAAATGGTCTTCCCTTGGTGTTGGCACCTTTGAGGCAAGTCTAAAAACATATTTAAGACTTGTCTGAGCTACCCAAATGGTCCCAAACCTCATGCATCTCATTTTGGCCATTCAACCCTCACTTACACACATATTCATCAAACTTTAAATTCTCATTCTATAGCCTTACATACTCAAAACATGAGCTAGTGGTCATATATCATAATCATACATTTAAACATCACATAATATCATATTTACATGTGTCTCAAGGGTCATGTGCCATTTACAATAATCATATACATCATTGAACACCATTATGGTTCAAAAAGGATAAAAGCTAGACACATGACTGTCAATCTCTCTTCTTCAATGTTGTTGGCTCCCATTAGCATATCCACTTAGTTCACCTAGCATTTTAAAGTATTAGAGAGGAGGGGATGAGATTCAAAGAATCCCAATAGCTCATCTCTCATTCAATCATACATAATATATGCAAAGAAAGCCTTAAAAATGCATACATGGACATAATACAATTTATGAGCATTCAAGAAGCAAGCTTAGCATGTGAACAAGTCATACCAGACATTCAAGAGCTCACTAAGTGTTTGGATTGGCCTCACACTTCTCCTCATGGATTTTGGACTTGCCTCACCCTTCTTTGAGCACTTTGGACTCAACCATACTCTTGGAAGCCCACTTTGCTTTTGGGAGACTCTTTACTTTGTCTCAACCAAGCTCAAGGGTTTTTGGCTCATCCTCACCATAGTGAAGAGTTCTTGGCCTCTCCACACTCAAGCAAACTCAAGAAACATCATACATTCACTTGAAAACATAACATGACATCATGAAATCATGGCAAACAAAATCATGCTAGCATCCTTTTCATGGCTTGAAAATACATATACACACATTTTAAGACAATCTAAACACACATCTATGTATGAGAGAAGGTGGAAAGAGCTACCTTGTACAAAACTACACACTTTTCTCCTTGGATTTCCCTCCTTTACCTCGGCTATACACCCATAATTTGGTGGAGATGGTTTCTCTTGGCCTAGACATAATTTAAGGGAGCCAATTAGGTTCATGAGACATATTCTAAGGCTACACAATTTGCTTAAACTCTAGATTGCTCTATAAGCTCCATTATGGTCCATAAAAGGCACCTAAGGAAGCAACAACCCTCAAGAGACTTCTAAGCCTCATTCTTTCCTTTCAAATATGATTTTTGACTCCTTTTAAACCTCTTGGAGTCATCACATCATTAAAACAAAGGGCCTAACATCATGTTACTTTTTTAGGTCCTAATATGGAACCTATGGCACCAATTCACTTTCTTTGAGTTCTAAATTTTTTCCAAAGCCTCTACTCATCTTCACTCATCACATATGACTCAAGAATGGCCTTAGAAAAATTTAAAACTCTCCTTAGCTATAGGAACTTGCCAAAGCCGAGACTATGGGGGGAAGAAGAGTTCATGACCTTCTTGATTTTTCCTTGATGGGAGACACACTTGGGAGGCTTCCTAGAGGTCTTAGGAGCTCAATCAAATAGTCACACATGCAAGGAAACTCATATATCAAATCAGTTTTACAATCCCTTGAAATGCACTACACTTTTTCTACTTAGAGTTCATTGGTTTTTCTTGCAATTTCTTTGCTTTCTTGGATAGGAGGTGCATGTGGGTAGCTCTCTAGGGGTCTTAGGAACTCATACAAACATTCACATAGGCTTAGGAACTCTTAGATAAAATTAGATTTTTGCCTATGTCTTTGAATCCCTAACTTCCCATTCTTGGTTTTCTTTTGCTTCTTAATTAATTCCACTTGTATCTTTCTAATCCTCACATTATAGAACCCCTAATTCTACCCTAATATGGTCAAAATTTATCTCCTATGGAATAGGCTCTAAGGTGAACAAAAATTCTATGGAGGAAGCAAGCAAGGAGAAGCAACAAAACAAGAAGGAATACCTTAGTTTCTTAGTTTTCTTGGTTTTTTCTTCACTTAGCTAGCCTCCCCTCACTAAATCCAAAAATTCCACCTCTGTTCTGCCCTCCATACAGACCCAAAAATATCATCAAATCCATGGAAATAAAGAGGAGAAGAAGGAAGAGCAACTTACAAGAGAAAAAGCTTGAATTTTCCTACCTTTTCCTTGCTTTTTCTCTCTTCAAAATCTCCTCTCCTTGTGCGCCTAAGAGAGCTGGCTTTTTCCTTTGTTTTTGGGGCAGAAACAAAGTGTGGAATGAGAGCTGCTAAAACATGGATAAGAAGAAGAAGCTAAAAGTCACTTTATGCAACTTTTTACTTTTTGCACTTTAGTCCCTTTTCTTGGTTTTCTCATTTTAAGCTCATATCAACTCCTTTTTTAAATCCACCTTCTCCATAATATTCCTTAGGCTCCTAATCATAAGAATTACCTTTGGAATCACTCAAAAAGGATCTGAAACCATTCCAAACTATTCGGTCAAAGTTGTAGTCAACTGACAGCCGAAATCGCTCATCGGAGGGGTTTCAATTGTTTTAGGGGTTCCCATGGTATTTGGGGCCTCTGAGAAACCCAGAAAGCTCAAATTTTTCATTTAAAAAGCTCTCCTATGAGATTTCAAAATTTTCCAAAAATTACAAAAATGCTCCTACTTTCTTCGGCAAATTTTCTGAGCTCTTCTAACTCTGGTTTTTGGGCATCTCAAATCTCAAATCCTCATTTTCTAATAATTAAAATTTTATCATAATTTTAGTTGGCCCTAATTCCTTCTATTTCGAAGACTTCCTTTTATATTTGGTCCATTTTTTACGTTTACAGAGAAACCGAACATCATATTTCTCACGTTTCGTGTTTCTCACGTTTATGGAAGGACCAGATGTTACATTTGGTATCTTGATAGTGGTTGCTCAAACCATATGATAATCAATAAAAATTGCTTTGTCAAATTGGATGAAAATAAAAAAATCATAAGTTGCACTTAGTGATGGAAAAATGCAAGTTAAAGGCAAAGACATTATTGCCATAAAGACAAAAAATGGCCAACAAAAAAATATTCATTATGTTTATTATATCTCGAATCTTACACAAAATTTATTAAGTGTTGACCAATTGATTTAAAAAGGCTACAACTTGATTTTTGATAATGATACATGCATCATATTTGACAAAAATAAAAGGGCAACTTTTAACTACTATTAAAATGGCCCTTAATAAAATTTTTTGTTTAACTATGCCACTTTGCAACAATATGCCATGAAATGTGAAAATATGGATAAATCCACGTTATGGCATTTAAGATTTTATGGCATTAAATTACTAAATCAGAAAGAAATGGTGGTTGGGCTTCCTCCTATGCATTTCGAAAAGAAAGTCTATGAATGATGCATTTTTTAGGAAAATGCATAGATTACCATTCCCTAAATTATTCTGGATAACAAAAGCTCCATTGGAGTTGGTGAGCTTCTTAAAAAAACCCTACTCCTGTGGAAAGAAATAATTTCTACTCTTTGTTAACAATTATACATGCATGATGTGGGTCTACTTTATTGAGTAAAAAATCTTATGCATTTTCTTACTTCACACAATTTAAAGCCCTAGTTGAAAAGCAAAGTGAGCAAAAGTGATTGTGGAGAGAATTTACTGATAAAAGATTCATCAAGTCCTACAAAGAGCACATCTTGTAACATCCCTAGAATTAGGATTTTTAAATTATTTAGTATTTTATATAATGAATTTATTAGGCTTTAATAAGAAGAATTTGAATGAAATAACTTCATATATGAGAAGTATAAGTTGGATAGGACCCATAGGAATCGTTAAGATTTTAGCAGGGTCCGGGCCCAAGGGCAAAGTTATCATTTGTCACCTGTACAAACTTTGGCAACTTTTCTGGAAGGAAGGGAAATTTAGAACTAGTCCTATATATATATATCAATAGTTAGGAAATAAGGTGTAGAAAATTATAAAATTCATTGCGTGAAATTTTGAATTTGTTAGGACCAAAAAATTGCCCAGAACGATTACAAGCTTATATGGAAACAAACTAAAACCATAAATCGGTATTAGATGTCTTAGGAAATTCTATGTAGAAAAAATCTACTAGGTAGTAGTGACAAAATCCAAAAATACAGAGTTACAAAGAAGATATAAGCAAAAAACAAATAGATGTGCTTGCCTGTCACATCATTAACAAAGGCAAAATAGTCATTTAGACCTTAAAATAATAAAATATTAAGAAAATAAATAATATTTAAATATATGGTTGAAAACATTAAATAGAACCCACATAGGTCCAAATAATATTAAAATATAACAGAGAGCTCAAAGAATGCAGGTTAAATAAGGTATTACAAAGAACTTATGAAATGATACCAATTTTGTAAGTCTAACCAGGGAAGAGCTGACATGGCACCAGGGAGCTGGGAAAGTGTTGATGTGGTGCCATGGAGAGAGAGGGAGTGATGATGTGGCACCATGTGTGAAGAAGATACTAGAAGTTGAAAAAGAATTCTGGAAACTGCACAAACTAATGAGTGATTACGCAAGCTTACATCAGCGAATCTTAGAAATCTCACATATTACGAAAAAGTTACCACAGACTTAAGTAGCATTAAATGTAATCCTATCTTCACACATTACGAAAAAGTAACCATAAGAATCCAATGACTAATATTCATCTGTAAAACATGATGTGATCTAAACCGTTGATGTAATCCAATGGCTTAGATTTCTTCACCTTTTCAAGATCAAATCACAACCTTTAATCTAATCTTAAGGCCTACATTTTATCTCTTATTTCAAGGTTAAATCCTAACCATTCATGTAATCTAAAGGCCAAGATCTTCCACCTTAAAGTTAATTAAATCTTAACCATTTATAACTAATATATATATATATATATATAAACCACACACACACCTTCGTGCCACTCTCACACATAAAATATACACACCAATTAGGCCAAGAAGAGGAGAAGAAGAAGGAGAAGAAGCTCAACCTAAGGAAGAAGAAAAGGGAGGAAGAAGAGAGAAAGAAAAGCCACTGGGAAAAATCAAACACCGCAAAGCTAAGGTAACATAGATAGACTTTTTTCTTCTTAGTTTTTCTTCTTTTTTTCTCCAAGAATTTTCTCTTCTCTTCTTCTCTAATTTTTGTCAATGGCAAGAGGAGTTGTTTCCATGAATTCTAGCCAAGAAAAGATGGAGAAATCATATATATGGCTTATGGATTCATGTAATTCAAGAAAATTCCTATTCTTAACAATTTTTCTACAAATCAAGAAGCTTTGTATTTCAAGATGCCATGTAAGAAATTGAAGAGAAAAAAAATGGGGAAGTAATGGAAGAAAGCCTAAGAAAGAGGAAGATTAATATAGCTTTGATTTTCATGAAGAAATTACCAAGGAACCCTAGAATCTTAACTTAAGAAAATTATAGAATACATATGAAATCTCTAGAATTGATTGAGGGCTTTTGTTTATCTCCCTTGAATATGTATGTGTGGCTATTTTGTAATACCATATTATTTCTAACATTGATCCTCTTCTGTGCAAGTGGGATTATACAATTCTTCAAAGAAATCCTAAGAAAATGCATTAAAATAATGAATTAAATTATGTTACGTAACGGATAAATTTTTCATTTTGAGTCTATGGGACCCCATGAACTCATGAACAATATTATCTAATTATTTTTCATTCATACAAATCATAACATTCTCAAAACTTAGCACAAACCATGGATCAAGGGTCAAAAACCCCAAAATTTCCTTCATTCTTCATGGCTGTACAGTGACAGATTTCATGGGTAACTTTGAAAAATTATAACTAAATGTAGCAAAATTGAAATCATACAAATCATAAATTCTTAAAAATCTCTAGATGTCAAATTTACACTAAAAATAATTTCCAGCCACGAAATATCATATGGACCACATTTGACAACAAAAAAGGCAGGGATGTCGAGGTGTCCAAAAATTAGATGTAGCTTACTGATATAAATTTTAGAAATTAATAATTGATTTCAAAAAAATACAATCCATGCAAACTATACTAATTTGGAAAGCTACAGATGTTAACTAGAGGAAAAAAATATTTCAGACTATTCCAAGAGCATTTAGACCCCAAAAATCAATCAAACAATAACACGGGTCTGACAGTATGCTTGGTACTGGATAGCAACTTCAAAATTTCATATCTCTCTCTCTAGACATCCAAATGAGGTGCTTCTAATTGAAAAAATTTATTAGGAAGTTCTAATTTATCTCTGTAAAATTTCGTGGCAATTGAACATCATTTGTCCTATGAATGATAGAGAACAAAATTCAGACCAAATGAACAGCACCAATGGCAAATTCTGAATTTTTAGTCACTTCAAAAATTTACCAAATATTTTGTAGACTCCAATAATACCCACTTTATTTTCCCAAAAAGGTCTAAACAAGATCTAGATGCATACCAAATTTTAGATCAAGAAGAGCTCATTTGGATAGAAAGTGACATAGCTCACCAAAATGGTTATTTTTGCTCCATGTGAGGGTACCAACTTTGTCCAATTGGCCTTCTTTAATGTTTGGCACCTTTTAGGCAAGTTTAAAAGTATAAATATGGCTTGTGTGAACTATTCAAGTGGTCTCAAACCCCATGCATCTTAATTTGACCATCCCACATCTAAGAATACACATGTAACTATAAGCCATCAAAGTACCAAGATCCACATTTATATTGATTCATGCCACATGTGGTCCATACAAGATTTATACATCATATTACAATTGTCATGGTCTTACATCACAAAAATAATATGTACAAAGTGAATTTGAAATTTAATTACAAATGGAACTATATAAGGAACAAGGATGGCTTTTTAAGACTCTTGGCTTGCTTTCTTTTGACTTTGGGTACCACCTAGACATTTCAAGAGGAAAGGGGGGAAAAGGGTGAAATTCCTAGAATCTCAATAGCTCGCACATTCATTCACACATACATTCAAGGAATATATACATAAAGTGTACAAATAAATAAGCTACTTGGATCACAAATGCACATTTTCAAGATTTTCATGCCACACTTCCACAATCATGTCATCAATAAGCTCTAGGGACTTTTGATTTTGCCTTGCTCCATTTTTAGGATTTTTGGATATGCCTCACTCTTGCCCTAGGGACTTTTGACTTGGCCTCACCCATCCAAGAGACTTTTGGCCTAATCTTACCCATGCCTTGAGACTTTTGGCACTTCTTCACCCATATTAAGGGACTTTTGGCATCACCTCACCCTTATGAGCCATTCTCACCATCAATAGCATTCAAGACAACACATTGGTACCAATGCAATCTCAAGACATCAAGTGGCATATTCTCCAAATCAAAAGAGCATACACAAGAACACAAAGACATACATATGCACACAAGAATGTAAAGAGAATGAGGTGGAGAGCTACCTTGAATTATGCAAGCTTCCTTTGTCTTATCCTTCCCTCTTTTCGGCCTCACAAGCACACCTAGGTGGGTTGGTGTTCTCTTGACCTAAACACTATAAACAACACATAATTAAATACTTCAAGCAAGCCAAGACACTAAACTCACTCTTGAACACACACTTAGTCCCATAAGTGGCATAATAGTTCCATAAATCGCCTATTGAAGCAACCTTCACAATTCAAGCTTTAGGCTCCCATCTCTTCCCATTTCTAGGCCTCTTGGCTTCATTCAAAGTCCTTGGGGCCCTCACACAATTGTTTACACAAGCTTGGAATCAAGTTGCTTCACAAAGCACTATTATGGACACCATTGTCCCATCTCCCAATCCATGGCTCCTAAATTTTTTTCAATGGTTTCTTCCATCTTCTAACATCATATAAAGTCTTAAACTAAGGTTAGAACAAATTAAAACATCCTTTAGCCCATGGAACCTTGCTTGGTCGAAACCTAGTGCCATAATGGAGGTTCACAAGCTTTTTGATTTTTCCTTAATAGGAGAGCCACTTGGGAGGGTTTTCTATAGGTCTTATGTAACACCTCAAATTAATTAAGGTGTTAATCATGGATTTGGATTAATTAGGAATAATTAATATGGAATAATCGGGTAAGTTAAGTGGAATAAAAATTTTGGAAAGATAAATTACTAATATGGGGTTTGAGATTTAATTGGGTTAAAAACTTTATCTATGCCCAAATTAATGTATGAGATCATGATAAGAGGCTAATAGAGGCCCAATAAGCTAGGTGCAGACCCCAATTTGATTCAATGTGATAGAGGCCCAAGATCCACCTTGTATAGGCTCTTAGAATTGGCCCAACAACCTTAGTGCAGACCCAAATCCTTTGAGCTCTTAGAACTTGGTCTGGCCCAACTAAAACCCAGCAGCCCAACATATGAAGCTGGCCCAACAAAGCTTGAATCTAAAGCCCATTTGGAGTTGGATACTTGGAGCAGCTCATAACCCATAGAAAACCCAACTTAAACCCTAAAAACTAACCTAGCCACCCCCCTTTCTGCAGAAGACAAAAACACAAAAGAGAAATTCGGAGCTTTAAAAGGAGGCTAGGGTTTGGGGTAAGAAATCCACCATTTCTCACTTCTAAGCTCAAAATCAGCTAAGGTACTAATTAGATAACTTAATCCCCTTCCCTTTCTCTTCATTTTGGCCGATTAGTTTTTTATTTAGAGTATTCTCACCCACACCCAAAATCTGAAACTTGCCATTTGATATTTTCATGGTGAAAATTCGTAAGTTGAGGCTAGGGCTAACATTAGGTAAGTATAAACTCTCCATTTTGATGTTTTCTTTGCTAGTTTGAGATCCCTATAGCTGATTTATAATATGGATATTATTTTTGTGCAAATTTACTCAGAATTTGAGGTGTTATTTTGAGGTTTCTGGGGTAAGAGCAACTGAATCAAAATTTAGTTTTAGTGGTGATTGGGTAAGTGTTTCTGAGTAGCCCTATATAGCTTAACCTTTTTTTAAGTGATTGGTTGCTTATACAAATTATGATTAGGGATAGTAATGGCTTGGTTTTATGTCCATAGGCTGAAGTAACATTCAATTGGCTCTTAGAGGATTGGCTACAAATGAGGTAACTAGGACTATATTAATTCCATGCATATATCTATTTTAATTTCATATTTGTTGTACATGAATGATTTGAAATGCTAAATGAATTGGTCGGCTATCTATTGTATTGTGATTGAACCTTGTGAGTTCATGGTGGAGCTATGGTGTGGCTGCCACCCATGCATATGCTTCGATCGGGCACCGAGTTATGATCTTACCCCAGATGCATTGAGTCCTGTTGTGCTTAATGGGGGAGTAGGTGCCGTGAACGGGCCTCTCCCGGTGTTACTGGCCTTTAACATGTGGAAATATGATTGCTAGTATGGGATGGTAATCAGGATAGCCTAATTGTTTCATTTACTGATATGACTGGTATGTTTTTTTTATGCTTATATGAAATCATGCAATATATATTGATTAAACTAGAATATATGAATGGAATTTGCCTTGGTTACTGAGATTTGCATCTCACCCTATTTCATGGGATTATACTTTCAGGTAAAGGCCCTTCAAGTATGGATAAGAGGAAGCAAGTGGATGAAAATCCATGAGCTCTAGCCATGCGTGGAGGAAGTTATACTTAGGCTAATCTGAGTAGAGTAGATGCAATTTTATTAATCTTTTATATAGCATCATCATGTAATCATATTGCCAAGTGTAGGCGTTTATATTTTGATTAGTTGGAATGTATTTATTAAGGAGTTAAGTCTCAATATAGCTTGGTTTTGGATGCATGAACTTTGTTGAATTCATGATCTGGTTTACTATTGGGAATGTCATTATGGGATATATGAGATTGTTGATTTGCATGAAATCTTTAAGGGAATGAATATTTGAATGATAATTGCTGGAAGCTTATGAAATTCTATTATTTTTAACCAATGAGTTGCTGGCATATGGTAGTTGGATGAGTAGAGATTTATACTTAAGTTTTGAATTAGTAATAGTAGGTTAGCTGGGTAATTAAGGTACATAAATACTATTGGAGTTGCATAAATTAAGGTATAGTGGCCCTAGGGTGTTATTGGAAGGGAGAGTGGAGAGTATGAGATAAGATTTTAAGAGTTGTAGGATCAGAAGGCATTTCATCGCAGCCAAAATATTGTTAGCCGCGGCTAATAGTGGCGAAGTTGCCCAGGAGAATACCAGAGAGCAATTCACCACGGCAAAATGTGATAGGGCAAAACTGGAGGGTAATTCATCGCGGCTAAATGGGAATTGGCTGCGGTGAACATTTGCAAGAATTTTTTGGGTGTTCCAGAGAGGATTTAGTCGTGGCAAAAGGGAGAATTGACCGCGGCCAATAACGAGAGGCGAGCGAGGTAGGTTCCAAGAGGCTTCGTCGCCGTGGCGCCATGTAGTTTAGCCACGGCGAAGGTACAACTCACTGTGGCAAAGTTAAGGAGTGAACCCGAGAGCAATTGGCCGCGACGCAAGGACATTTTGTCGCGGCTAATAGTTCCAAACCTTCATTGTAACCTAGAAATCTTGGTTTTTCATATGGTGACCCCAATGAGTGACTTAGAAACATTGGTAGAAGATTTTTGTGAGTTGAAATTAATTGGTAATAGAATAAAAGGCTTATAAATGAATGTTTGTTTCCCTGATGTACATGAGTGCTTGTAATTATATGGTTGATGACTCTAATAACATTAAGGTTCAAATTTCTTTTGTATTTTCTGAAAGTAATTAGTCGTAATGTCGTGTAACCCCAATTTTATGATTATTAATCATGTATTTAACCTTAATTAGAATGATTAGAAGTTAGGGTTGTCACATCTTAGGAGCTCAAGGAAACACTTGAATAGATAAGGAATTACTTACACAAAATCAAAATTTCCAAAACCCTAAAGAATATCACACTTTCCTATCTTGATTTCTATTAGTTTTTCTTACAATTTCTTGCCATATTCCTCTTTCTCATGGTCTAAAACCCTAGTTCCTCTCTTATTTTTAGGCAAAAAACTCCCTCCTCATATGGTTCTATATGAGGTTGAAACACACACTAAGAAGAAGCAAGAGAAGAAGGCAACCAAGGTGTGAATTTACCTTAGATTTAAGTGTGTTTTCAAAGCTCTTCCTTCTTGGTTTGTTGCACAACAAGGAATTCAAACTCTTCCCTTAGGTTTTAAACCAAAAATAGAACCAAAAAATCAACTAAACTATAGAAGGAAAGCATGGAAGGAGAGGAGCAAAGTTGGAGGAAGAAAGAACATGAAATTCTACAAATTTCCTTACCTTCTCCTTAATTTTTCTCCTCCTTTTCTTCCTCTTTTGGTGCACTTCAAGAAGCAGGTCATTTTCTATATTTTGGGTAGAGGAAATTCATGCTATATGAGAGGGAAAAGAGACAAGAAGCTTATGTAACATTCAAGAAACTCACTTTTTCAAAAATTCTAATTTCGTCCTTCTGTAATGGCAATTTCATTTCAGCTTCATTTTAACTCCTTTTTTAGAACATTTTTTTCCATTATAAAATTTAGTTCCCAATTTAAAAAAATACCTTTAGAATCACTCAAATTGGAATTAAAACCTTCCTGAATGAATTCATCAAAGTTTGGGCTTACCAACGTTGGAAAATGTACACCGGAGGGACTTTACCAGTCCCGGGGCTTCCCATGATTTTCGAGGCCTTTGAGAACCTTGGGCAAGTCAAATTTCTCATTTAAAAAGCCTCCTATGTGTTTTGTCAAAAGTTTCACTTATTTATGAAAATGATATTACGTTTTGTCAGTTTTAGTCACAATTTGTTTCACCCTCCTAGCTCCATTTTTCTTTCCTTCTGAACCTGGAATTATCATTTTTAAGAGTCTAGGACTCTATGTAAATTTTTTTGAGGCATTATCTAGCTCATTTCACAGGACTTACTTTTATATGTCTCATTTCATTGTTTTATGAAAATTACATTTGTTACATTTTTCACCCCCTAAAAATAAATTTCATCCTCGAAATTTAAACATGTACCTTAGGAAAATAGCTCCCAGGTTGCCTCTTCAGATGTTAGACCCTTCAAGACCACTTTCACCAGAGGGATGCTCTTGTTTCTTAGTTGTTTCAATTTAGCATCCACATTGCTCTCTGGTTTCACTACATAAGAAAGATTTTCCTGTAATTGAATATGCTCATATTTTATGACATGTGAGGGGTCTAGTAAGTACTTTTTTAATTGGGAGACATGGAATACATTATGGATTTGGGCTAAGTTTAGAGGTAAGGCTATCTGATAAGCCACGGGTCCAATTTTCTTAAGGATTTTAAATGGACTAATATACCTAGAACTGAGCTCCTTTACCCTCATAGACTGACCTACCCCGATCTCTGGAAACACTCGGAGGAATACATTGTCTCCAATCTCAAACTCTAATAGCCTTCTTCTTTTCTCGGCATAACTTTTCTGCCTACTCTGGGCAGTAAGGAATTTCTTTTTAATCATCTCTATTTGTTGGGTAGTTTAGTCAACTATCTCAGGTCTTAGTAAGCTCCTTTCACCTAGCTCAACTCAACACAATGGAGATCTACACTTTCTCCCATACAAAGCCTCATAAGGGGTCATCTGGATACTAGAATGGTAACTGTTATTGTATGCAAACTCTGCTAATAGCAAATATGCATCTCAATTACTCCTTATCTCTAACACACATGCCCTCAACATGTCCTCTAAGGTCTAGATGGTCCTTAACATATAATGATTTATGGATCATTATATAAAAAGTTAAATTCTTGAGAAAAAATATTGACCAAGAAGTTCTTGAATTTTCCCTGATGTTATTTGATATGTTTTGGATGATTGTTGTGGCCTAATATGTTCTACGTGCTGTTTGGATTATGCTGATATTTATTTTATGAATTTTGGAACTCATTTGTGGTAATTGAAAAATTATGCAGCATTATGTCAAGAATGGAATATATGATAACATGTGTTCTGGAATTGCTTTGTTTGTTGTGCTGATATACTATCTGATTTCTTGACATCGATAATATGTTATTTACTGCCTAATTCTATGAGCATGGGTTATTTGGTAAAGGACTGTCCAATATATATAGGGCGGAGGGGGTGAGCCCTGTGCATGTGCCAGAGTTGGCCATTGGGTAGCTACTATTGTGTTGGATGTCCAATCTTAAAGATACTTAAAAATATCTAAACCACTACTTTCTTCAGACTCCAATATGTTGTCATGATATTGGGATTATTTATGCACAGAGTTGTGCAAGGAAATTCTTTCCCAAATATACCTATTATGCCTTAATCAAATGATGGTTTGGATGACATATTATTGTGATATTTTATATGACTTTCCTTGGGTACTTACTGGGAGGTGCCTCAATAAGGGAAGCAGGGGTGAGCCTGTTATGTCATGGTAGTGTAACATGAGTTAGGCTTGAGCCTGCCAAAGCCAGTGCGACATGGTCTAAGTGTTGTGCCTGGTAGTCTCCAGGGTCTAATGGTCAAGAGGGAACAAATGTTGTTTGTTATATTTTCTGTATTCTATGCATGTGGAAATCTCATTAATACCTTGCAATTGCTTAATATTAATTACGTTGAGATAATTCTTATATTTTATTCATGTTCTATTTTTAGATGTAATATATTTGTTCACTTTACTATTTCATATTCACATCAGATATTACTAACCAGTATATCTCTCTGTTTATATTGTTTAGTAAATTAACTGCTTTGTAAGCCTTTTGTGATAGTACTTGTTGTCTGTTAAAATTACTACTTAACTCTTCTTTATGGATATTATGTGATATTAATCCTATTTATGTTACTGAGAAAATTATTTCTCACTCTGTTGTGGCTTATATTTTTCTTAGATGCCAATTTATTATGTGACACTAGAACTCTAGGCAAAGTGGATCCAGTTCCTACTACAGGGATGGGTCTTTGTTATTCACAACATACGGATCATATCATGTGATGATGCCATTTGTGTTGTGCCTCTGTACTTTGTGGCCCCAGGGGAGCTTGAATCTCACTCATTTCCACTGAGTGGATTTAACCATTTTGCTCCTTCGTTTGCATGAATAGCGCCCTAGTCACTGACATTGACCTTTCATGAACATAAGGGACCGACCTTTTTGGTTCATTTTATTATCTGGGGATTCTCTTTTTGGATAGTTATAGGATAGATCCCCTTTGATGTGATATGATCTGTATGACCCCACTCCTCTATGATGGAACTCTTAAATTGGTTTGTATGAATTACAATCTATTTTCATTAATTTCGTAATTTACTACGCCATTAATTAGATTTTATTGTGAAGGAATAATTAAAATAGAAAAAGTAATTAAACTTAAATCAGGAATTCCTAAAAAAAAAAAGCTAAAAATGGGTATTTAGAAGAGGCGTTACACATCTCAACACAATGGTGTAGCAAAAAGGAAAAATAGAACTATTGTTGACATGGCACACATTATGCTCCATAGGAAAAATTTGCCAAAATATTTATAGGTCAAAGCTGTTAACATAACAATTTATATTTTCAACCTATCTCCTATAAAAGCAATTTTAGATGGAACACCATATGAGGCTTGGTTTGAGAGAAAGTTGAAGGTTGGTCATTTTAGATTCTTTAGCTACATTGCCTATACTCACATCCTAATAGGGAATAGAGGCAAGCTAGACAAGAAAAGAGTAAAGTGTATCCTTATTGGCTACAGTGATGAATCCAAGGGTTGTCGTCTTTACAATCTTGGTATGAGACAGTTAATTATCTCATGGGACATCATCTTTGATGAAAACTCAAGTTGAAAATGGAGAAATGAAATATTTGAAGGAGCTTAACATCTTGAAGCTAAGGAGAATGTAAGAGTTGATTCAAACCTAAGCACAAGTCAATCTCTGAGACAACAAAGCTTGTTACCATATTCATCCTCTCTAAGAAAGATGTGATCATTGTAAGATATTTACCATACTTGAATGTTGTATTGTTTTCTTATGAGCCACAAAAATATAAAGAAGCTATAAAAGAAAAAGAATGGAGAAAAGCCATGGGTGAAGAAATGTAAATGATAGAGAAGAATCAAACATGGAAGCTAGTGAAGAAGTCAAAAGAAATAGATATTGTTGGTCTGAAATGGGTTTACAAAATCAAGTACAATAAGACAGGTCAATCCAAAAGTACAAGACATGACTTATGGCAAAAGGATACTCTCAACAACTAAGTATTGATTTCAACAAGATCTTCACTTACATGGTATGTATGGAAATAATAAAGATAGTACTTACTTTAGCCACCTAACTAAAACTATTGGTACATCAATTAAATGTGAAGTCTACATTCTCGAATAGAGAAATTGAGGAAGGAGTGTGCATAGAGCAACTTCAATTGTACATGATACGAGGTAAAGAAGGTAAAGTATATCAATTGAGAAAACACTCTATGGATTGAAGCAAACACCACATGCATAAAATAGTAAAATAGATAGATATCTTCTTCATCATGGTTTCACCAAAAGCCCAAGTGAGCCATCATTATATGTGAAGATTCATGAAGACCACTTCTTCATCCTATGCCTACTTGTGGACTATTTGATATATACTAGCAATGATGCAAAGATGATTGAAGACTTTAAGTAGGCCATGATGAAGGAACATGAGTTGACCAATCTTAGCCTTATAAAATACTTTATTGGAATACAAGTCAACCACAGGCTTGAACCCATATTCATTTCTTAAGAAAAATATGTTGACAATTTGTTAAAGAAACTCAAGATGGAAAACTACAAGCTAGCATCAACTTCAATGGGAACTAATAAGAAGCTATTAAAGGAGGATGGAAAAGAAAAGGTGGATGGAACAACTTATCAAAGTCTTGTTGGCTTGATGATTTATCTCACAAACACCAAGCCTAACATAATGCATGTTGTCAGCACTATTTCAAGATTCATGAGTGAGCCCAACAAGTTTCATCTCATAATTGCAAAATGATTTTGTAAGATACATCAAAGGTATAAACAATCTTGGCATCTTGTATGAGATAGAAGATAATTGAAATTTGATTAGCTACACTAATAACAATTGGAAAGGAAGCATTGATGATAGAAAATGCATAATAGGATATATTTTCCTTTTAAGTTCTAAGGTAATTTCATCGGCATCAAAGAAAAAAAAAGTACTCATACTTTCATTAGTAGAAGTAGAATATATGGCAGCTTCAAGTGTAGCATGTGAAACAGTTTGGCACAGAAGGATGATGGAGAATTTACAACAAAATGCCAGCACACCAATAAAAATCTATTGTGACAATATGTCAACCATTGCCATGACAAAGAATCCTATTTTCCATAGCCGCACCAAACACATTGAAACTTGACATCATTTCATTCGAGAGCTCTTCAAACGAGAAGAAATCGAGTTAGAATTCTGTAGGATTGAAGATAACTTGCAACTATTTTTACAAAGCCAATTATAGTTAAGAAATTCATCAAGTTTAAAGAAATACTTGGAGTTACAAATTTTTTCCAAAATAAGAGGGAGCGTTAAAGTATATTAATCTAGAAAAATGAAGGAACATGCTTCACAATGAACTAAACTAAGAAGAATTTCTGTGAATGCATTAAAATCGAAGACATAATTTGAAGCAAAATTTATGAAATGTGGATAGAAGAAATGATGCATCAACTATAAGAAGTAGGCAGCTATCAAGTAAACATTATCATTATAAGGCAACTTGTAATATTATATTATAAAACACTATCACCCAATGTCTTTAGACTCTTATAAAAGGAGATGGGGGTGTTATCTTCTTGGTGTAATATTTTCAGTAGCAATGCATAGCAAAAATCAAAAGTTAACCTTGTGCATCATCTTTATCTCTCTCCCTTCAATCCTTCTTATCTAAAATATTAAAAAAAACCATTAGTAATAACCTCATTAGGTGTTTATTAAAAATTTCATTGGATGCTTGAAAAGATTTCACTAAAGCTTGTAACATCTTCACAAAACAATAGTAACAACTATATTAAGTGCTTGTAAGGACTCACTAGGTGCTGGTGAGAACTTATTAGGTGATGGTAACTAAAGATAGGTTTAACTTAGGCTTCATATTGTATATTAGGTGTCACATCAATCTTTTTATAGCTATACCTAAGGATTTCTACTGAACTATAGAATAATGCAATGGAGTTCCTTCCTCACATGTCATTTATTTATTTATTATTACTACTATTGTGGTCTAAATTAAGCCTTATACATTTAATTTTGGCTTAATAATCAAACACTATGAAATCTCAAACCTGCCTAAGGATCTTGTCAACAAGGTCTGAATCTTGCAAACAAAGTCTTAGATAAGTATTAAAGTATAATGAAAGACAAGTCATAATAATCTACATGGTCTAAGATCCTACAAACTACTAGAAAATCTTGTCAACAGGATTGTAAACCTTGTAGGCTAGTATTATTAGTATGATTTAGAATCTTGTACATTATTAGGAGATCTTGTCAATAAGATTTCAAACCTTGTGATGCTAGAACCTGGTTTAAGATCTTGTGAATTATTAAAAAACCTTGTCAATAGGATATCTTCAACTATCAATTTTATACTTAAATGGTTATATGGATTGATTCTATTTTCAACATCATATTCTTGACAAACACAGTAATACAATAAGATGAAAACTCACCTTCGTATCATTGCAACATAAAATTCATACACATACACATATAGTTAATGTCACAATTCCCCAAATTAGGCTAGCACATTAATATTTACATTTCCAAAAGGTTCATGAAGGCTAATTACATAAGCAATACATAAGTCAAACGTTTTGTCTATTTATTCCCTATAGATTTGGCTCTATCAGCTTTAAAACTGACTCTTAGAAAGACAAGTTAGTTTTGCAATGAGATAACAATCCTAATAGTTAACATCACATTCAAATAATATATATACGGCACTGAAACAAAATTCAAATCACATTTGATGCACAATTTCAATATAGAAATTGTAATACCATAACCTTTTAGCACTTACACAATGGTTCCATAGGCCATCTCAACATAACTCATGCACATTAGAACACATTTGTAAGAAAGCATACACTTTATGCATGGATAATTGCATAATTGGGAGGCCATATACATGATACATGGCTTTATGGACCATGTGAACTCATCAATATTATTTTCCATCCATAACATATCCATTCAAGTCATAAACATCATAACTTATCTCATAAACCACAGATTTGGAACAAAATTCCACAAAATCAAAAGTTTGCTCTTGGGTTTGCTGTCAAAAGTTTTTGATATGAATTTTGAAAATTCATAACTAATTCTGTAAAACTTGAAATCAAGCATATGATAGCTTTCTAGAAAGGTCAAGATGTTAACTAATGACTAAAAATAGTTCCAAACCAAGACAGAAGCATTTAGTGCATGAAAGGTAATAGAATAATAACTTAGGTTGTGCCTCAAACAACTCTAGGACCTATAATTTAAAAATTTTTCTTCTCCCTCTATAGAGCTCTAAATGAGGTGATCTTGAGGGCTATAGAAAGCTTATGATGTCTAGTTTATCTTTGTAAATTTTCATGATCATTGGACTTCATTTAACCCATGTGTGACACAAAGAAGAAAACTGACTATATGAATAATGCACAGACCAATTCTGCATAATTTGGCAAATTTTGAAAAATCATAATAAATTCTATAGAGCTCCAAATTAAGTGCTCTTTGAATTTATAAAAATCTCTAGATGAGACCTATATTCATGCCAAGACTAGTTTATTTGATTAAATTTTGGTTCATCTCAAAAATATGGCATTTTTTGGTACCAATTTGGGTAAAAAAAATGTGCCAAATGGTCTTCTAGCACTTTTATGACCATTTGAGCATGTTCTATAGCATAAACATAACATATTTAAGCATTGCAAATGGTCTAAATTATCATAAATCTCAAATTCACTATCCCACATGCATAAATACACATTCAGGAATAAGTTTTCAAATGCCAAAATCATACAATTTCTTATATATCACTCCAAATCTAATCCATACACTACATTTGCATACTTTTACAATTGCTCAAGTATTTACATCTAAAAAATGACTTATACATGCAAACTTTGACACTTAATTACACCAAAAACCATAAGCTATTGTCAAGAGGTAGCTCCCTAAGCTCCTTAGCTCCCATTTTTCCTTTCATGGGCTCCACCTAGGCATGGTTAGATAAAAGAGGGAAGGGGTGAGATTCAAAGAATTTCAATAGCTCATATACCCTTTCAAGTAAGCATATAGGCATATAATCATGTCAAGGAACACAAGTATGCATCCAACATAAATAAGAGTCATATAAACCACATTTTCTGCGTTATCAAAACATGTCAAAGTCAATATCAAGCTTTAGGGACTTTTAGTCTAGCCTCATCTCATTTTTTGGACTTTTGGATTAGCCTCATCCTTTTTCTAAGGACTTTTGACTTAATTTCACTCATCCTTAAGACTCTTGGCCTTGTCTTACCCATTCTTAGGGACTTTTAGTGAAACAATCCTAATTCCTAGTTATAGTGATTAGGCTTAATTAAGTGGTTAAAAATTATAAATCAAGACCTAAAATCATTACAATTAATTACATTAGGAAAAAGTGGAGAAATTCGAACCTTGATATTATTAGGATTATTAGCTAAACAACCATGACTAATCAAGTCCTCAAGTGATCCTAAATATCAATTAAGACCTTTGATTTATCTCATTATTGATTTTAACTTGCAAAAACCTCTTATGACTATTCCCAAGTCGTTACATAACATTATCATAGTAAGTTATAGGGTTTCTAAGTCAAAAATAAGAGTTTGAAAACCTTCACCGTGACTTAGACCTTCCTCGCCATGGCTAAGTTAGTTATTGGAACCAAAAAACCAAGTTTGGGGACTCTCACTGTGACTTGGTATACCCGCGTAGCAGTGGGCCTATGTGGCGCCATGGTGGGAGAGCATCCTGGAACCTATTGTAGAACATTTCACAATTTGAGCCAAGACGGACCATCCTTGCACCACAGTGAAACTAGCTACTATAACCCAAAATTTTCCTCCCTCGATTCTCACTGTGACATGATCCTCTCATGTCGTGGCAAAACCACTCTCTGGAGCACTCCTTACCTGACCTCCTCGACTTACACTATGGCTAAACATCTTGCGCCGCAACAAGACAACCTGTGCAACGACACTCCTTGCTTCTGAATGACTCCTGGCTGCGACTCAACTATTCTTGGTCGCAGCATAACCTTCTTTTGCACCTATACCTCCCAAGTTTCGTCCTATACAATTCAACTCTCCCTTTAGCGACACTTTAAGGCTACTCTACCTTAATTTGTAGGGCGCTAATGGCATTCATCTACCTAATATACTTAGCATGTCTCTCATTGCCAAATCAAATCTTAAGTGTTGATTCCTACTCATCTACTATAATACATCAATAATTTATATATCAATGACAGCAAGAAGGATTCATAACTACTAATATTATCATCTAAATATAAATTCCAATATAGGCTCTATGCATTACTAGTCTAAGTCAATAATTAAGTTATCACATGATTACATTTTTAGGTAATAGACCATATCTTAGGATCAACAAGGTTCTATATCAAATATATAAGTGCATACATCAAATTCCAAGTTGTAAAGAGTCTAACTTCCTATTAATTACATCATTGTTTACCAAAACACAAAATGCCTACATTTTGGGAACATGATTACATGATGATCTATACAAAAGAATAACAAAAATTAGCAACTATCTTAGATTAGATCCATCCAAGTACAGAATTTCCAACACATGGTCTTAGCTTATGGATGGTTGTCTACTTGCTTCCCTTTATCCTTACTGGAAGGACCTTCACCTGAAATAGTTAGCCCATGAAATAGGGTGAGATTCAAATCTCAGTAACCAAAGGCAAATTCCATTCATATATTTCAATTTAATTAACGTATATGCAATTAATTAGATAAGCATAAGAAATAATAGTCATATCAGTAAATGAAACAATTGGGATATCAGTGATTACTATCACATACTAACAATCACATTTCACATGTTAAAGGCAATTAATACCAAGAGAGGCCCATCCATGACACCAAGTCCCCAATGAGTACAACCTGGGCTCAATGCATATAAGGGTTTAATCACAATTTGGTACCCGATCGAAGCACGATGCACAGGTGGCAGCTGCACCATAGCTCCACTATAACACCATATATTTCTAGCTTACTTCCTATCATTTCTAAGTTTCCCATGATGAATTGCACAAAAGGGAATGGAAGATGGCATTAAAATAATGCCTTATTTTGCGTTGCGTAGCGTATGAAAATTCCATTCGGTGTCATGCGGACCATATGAGTTTATACATCACATTATCATATTTAATTACATACATACAACTCATTTACATCACCAAAGTTGGCCCACAACTCATGGAAACCGAAATGGAACCTAGAATATGGAGGTTTATTTTCGGCCAGATTTGGCCCCTTTCTGGCACAATTTCGAAAAATCATAACTAATTCTACAAAAATCAAAATCACACATTCTTAGCCATTCTGGAAAGATACGGATGTCTACTTCACAGTAAAAATATGTACAGACCATAATACCCATCACAGAAGGCGTTTGACATCCGAATATGTCCAGGGGTCAAACTGCCTCCTGATGCTGTCACAGATTCTGCAGCAAATTTTGAAAATGTCCAATTAATTCCACAAAAATCCAATCCATGAAAATGATACCAATATGGAAATCTGTGGATGTTAGCTAGAGGACAAAAATATTTTCAGACTAGTTCAGATACCCAAAGTCTCGAAATTCAATAGAACAGTACATCAAGTCGGGTAAGGGTCCTGATACTGGACAGAATGTTCAAAAATTCATATCTCCCTCTATAGAACTCCAAATGAGGCCCTTCCAGTTGGAACAAGTCACTGTGAATGTCTAGTTTCTCTGTATGAAATTTCGTGGCAATTGGATATTGTTTGCCCCATGAGTGACAGAATTCAATTTCGGACAGATGCTACAGTACCAAGGACCAAAACCAAAAAAATTTCCAATTTCAAAAATTCGCTAAATATTCCACAGACCTCCAAAAATTACCAATTTTAGCTTATCAAAAAGCTCTCAAAAAGCCCTAGATGCATGTCAAATTTCAGGTCAAGAAGAGTTCATTTGGCCAAACAGTGACATAGCCTCATGAAATGGTCATTTTTGCTTCCTACCAAGAGTCACTTTGCACCAAATGGCCTCTTCTTGAACTTGGCACCCCTTGAGCAAGTTTCAAAGCACCTAGGAGGGCTTTTTAAATGAAAATTTTGAGTTTTCCAAGGTTCTCAGAGGCCTCAAAAACCATGGGAAGCCCCAGGACTGGTAAAGCCCCTCCGGTGTACTCTTTCCAACGTCGATTGACCCGAACTTTGACCGATTCGTTCGGAATGGTTTTAACTCCGATTTGAGTGATTCCAAAGGCATTTTATTAAATTGGGAACCAAAATTTTTTGATGGAAAAGACGGTTCTCAAAAAGGAGCTAAAACGAAGCCGAAACGAACTTGCCATTACGGAAGGGCAAAATTCGAATTTATGGTTTCTTGAATGTTCCACACTTTTCTCCCTTCTTATCCTCTTTAATAAGCACGACCCATTCTGCCCAAAATACAGAAAAACTTCAGCTCTCTTAGGCACACAAAAGGGGGGAGAAAAAGGGGAAGAAAGCCAAGGAGAAACTAGGTAATTTCATGAAATTTCTTGCTCCATCTTCCTCCAATCTTGTTTTCCTCTCTTCCTCCTTTCTTTCCATGGATTTTTTGAATGATTTGGTTCTATTTTTGACCCAGACCTAAGGGGAGAATTTCGAATTTGCTAAGGAGAAGAGAATGAAGGAGAAAGACACTTGAAAGCTCACTTGAATCATAGGTAATCTTTGCTTTTTGTTGCATCTTCTCTTCCCCCTCCCTTTGTGTGTATTTCAGCCAAGAATAGAACCAAAGGAGGGGAGGATGTTCTGTCCAAATACAAGGAGGGAACAAGGGTTTTAGGCCATGGGGAGATGGCATTTGGCAAGAAATTCCAAGAAAAACTAATAGAAAATAAGTTAGAAAAGTGTAGTGTTTTCTAGGGTTTTGCAAAATCTGATTTTGTGTGAATGTTTCCTTGGCTATTTGAATGTTTCCTTGAACTCCTAAGACCTTTAGAAAGCCTCCCAAGTGACTCTCCCATCAAGGAAAAATCACAAAGTCTATAAACCTCCATTATGGTGCATATTTCGGCTAAGCTAGGTTCATTAGGCTAGGGGATGTTTTAATTTGTTCTAGCCTTGTTTTGGGACTTTATATGATGTTAGAAGATGGGAGAAATCATTGGGAAAAATTTAGGAGCCATAGATTGGGAGATGGCCTAATGGTGTCCATAATGGTGCTTTGTGAAGCAACTTGGTTTTCCAATTCTGCAATTGAATGTGTGATGGCTCCAAGGACCTTAAATGAGTCCAAGAAGTTTAGAAAGAACAAGAGAATGGAGCCTAGCACTTGAATAATATGAGTTGCTTCAATAGGCCATTTATGGAACCAATATGTCTATTTTAGAGCCAAGTGTGTAATAAGCTTTAGTTTAATGTCTTGGCTTGCTTCAAATGTGTAATTGTGTGATGTTTGTAATGTCTAGGCCAAGAGAAACCTACTCCACCTAAGTGCTCTTGTGAAACCAAGGAGGGGAAGGAAATTGCAAAGTGAGCTTGCATACATAAAAAGGTAGCTCTCCACCTCATTTTCTTTGCATTCTTGTGTGCATATGTATGTCTTAGTATGCTTGCATGCATTCTTGATGCTTGATAATATGCCACTTGATCCTTGTTGTGCATTAGTACCAATGTGTTGTCTTGAATGACTATGGTTGTGGAAAGAGCCCATAAGGGTGAGGTGATGCCAAAAGTCCCTTGATGAAGGTGAGGAGATGCCAAAAGTCTCATGGTGATAAGCATAATTTATATACATTTCATTCTCCTTAAATTTAGACATTTTAATTCAAAATATGGTTCTAGGAGTCTAATTAAATGGAATTTTGTTTTAGTGGCCATTTTACATTTTAGGAATTAATTTACAAATTATAGGTTTTTAACGCTAAATTTTATCTCAAATAACTTTGTGAATATTTCTTCCTATTATTTCTGCAGATTTTTGAAGAGCATTGGAACTGGAATGGAAGAATAAAATAGCATTTGAATAAGAGTAATGAGTTTTAAGAAAGAGCAAGCTCTAGCACCCTTGTTTCTCTCATGGAAGACACATACTCATGCACTCGTCCAGCATGTTCCCACAGCAGCTTGCACAGGTTCCCTTCTCTCACTTGAAGTAAACAAAGAAGAGTAGCAACACACGAGACTCTGGCTTAGGTTGGAAGCTCCAGAACAGAGAAGAATGAGCTACATGGGGTAGAACGTGGATTGCTACGAGCAGCTACAGTGCACGAGCAGCATGAAAGGAGATTAACATGAAAAACAAGTGAAGAAGGAAGCATGGGCAGCAGCTGTAACGTGCATGAAGAAAACCAACGTGAAAGTGACGCTAAAAGGGAGCTGGGCTGGACTTAAGGGAAGAAGCCACGTAAAGATGAAAAAGACGAGGTAGCCAACGTGAAGAAGATGCACAATGAGCAGCAAATATAGGAGGCAACAGATAAAGCTTGGTTCTGACATGGGTTCTGGTTCGAATAGAAAACAAAAGCCACGTTAAAACCACAAGAAGCATGGAAGGAACTCGAGCTGAACTTGAATGAAACATGAGACTACATAAGCTGAGAAACGCAGAAGCAACGAGCTATAGAGTGCTGGAGGACGCTGAAGCTTGAGAGCTGGAGATGAGCAAACAAACACGAGCTTGCATGGATGAAGGAGTTGCATGAAGCTAAGGAGAAGAGAACATGCAGGAGCTGGATGAGCTAACTCGAGCAAAACGCATGCAGAAGAAGCAAGGCTGGAGCTGAAAACAAAGAAGCTTGAGAACAGAATGAAGAGGAAGCTGGACGTGGGATTGCTTGCATGAATATTGATACTATAATATAAAAAGGAAGTGGGGCCCATCATATATTTATAAAATAAGTAAACATGAATAAAGAAGGGAACACGTGAAGAAGAGCATGTAGAAAACGCATGAAAAATGCATAAGCTAAGCACGTGATTTTTAAGAGAAGGAAGCTTCAATTCTGCATGCCTCTTTCATTCAATTCAGCACGCCTCTCATCCATTTACAATTCCACACATCTCACGTCTCTCTAAGTCCACCACGCCTCCACATATTTAGATTTCCTAGTTCATTCATGCAACTCCATTCCCTCATGCCTATATATATCATTCATCTCTTCATTCTTCCATTCCATCCATCGATCTCCATCATCCCATGAAGCCTTAATTCATCTTGTGGCTAGCTAGGAGGAATCCTTGGAGAAGCTTGAATCCATGGAAGCAAAATTTAGAATTTTGGCTAAGACTTTTCTATTTTTCCTACACTTTTTCTCTTTCATTTATTTTCTTGGTTAAGATGTATTTGATAAGGAATTTGTGTAATTATAATTAGTGGCTGGTTAGACACTAATTAGGAAGTAATTTTTGTTGATTAATTGATTGCATTAGACATCAATTTATCTGAATTCCATGTATGCTTCGGAGGTATTCGATAAAATACATGAATAAGCGTAATTGTTTAAATTGAGGATTCCTTAATGTTTAGTTAGTTAATTAAATATTTAGGATGATTCAGAGGTTAATCAATTAGTTAATCAATTAAATTGAGTGTTCATTGATCTTAAAAACAAGAATTGACAATTTAATTTGGATGTGAGGTTTCAATTCAACATTAGATCGTTGATTTCTTGATTCTTGCGTGGTTACTCAAGATTAATTGTTATGAACATGATTAGGGACTCTTTGGCCAGAATCAATTACAATTAGAATAGGATAAGGATAGTGGATACCAAGGGACGAATCCAAAGCTAGTCACAAGACTATAATTCACCTAATTAGATAGAATTTAGGAATTTTAATTCAATTTAGTTTTAAGTAAATCAAAACCCCCTAATTTAGGAATTTTTAGTCTTTTAATATTTGGAAAACTCAATTAAACATTGAACGCCAATTCCAAGGGAGATGACCTAGGTTGTGCCACTAATTACATATCTTATCAGCCTAGTATTATTTTGAGGGTTGTACGACGAGCCACTCACATGGCATGGGTGAGACAAGGCCAAAAGTCCCTTGAATAGGTGAGGCAAAGTCAAAAGTCGCTAGACCAAGAGTGAGGCAAATCCAAAAGTCCTAGAAATGGGGTGAGGCTAAACCAAAAGTCCCTAGAGCATGAAAGTAATCTTGACATGTGAATGTGGCATGGAATGTAATTTATTGCACACTTTATGCTTGTATGGTTATGCATTTGGTATATGTATGCCTTGAATGTGGTGTGAATGGGCGTATGAGCTATTGAGATTCTTGGAATCTCACCCCCCTTTCCCCTTCATCCTTGAATTGTCTAGGTGGTGTTCCAAGTCAAGGAGATGCAAGCCAAGGACATTGAACATCTTTGTTTTGGTGTATTATGTACTTTAAATGGTGGTTAAATGTCAAAGTAATAATGTATGTAATCTTTTTGTGATGTAAGACCATAGACAAGTGTAAAATGATGTATGAATATGATGTACACTTTATATGACACTAAATCTCTAGTATTGTGCAAATTGGCTTTTGGATGACTTGATGTAACTATGCATAAATAGATGTTGAGAGACCAAAATGAGTTGCATGAGGTTTGAGATCACTTGGACAGCCTCTACAAGTCATATTTGTGCTTTGAAACTTGCTCAAGGGGTGCCAAATTTAAGAAGAGGCCATTTGGTGCAAAGTGACTCTTGGTAGGAAGCAAAAACTGACCATTTCATGAGGCTATGTCACTTTTTATCCAAATGAACTTTTCTTGACCTGAAATTTTACATGCATCTAGAGCTTATTTAGAGCTTTTTGAGAAGATAAAGTTGGTAATTTTTGGAGGTCTGTGGAATATTTAGCGAATTTTTGAAATTGGAAAATTTTCTGATTTTGGTCCTTGGTACTGTAGCATCTGTCCGAAATTGAATTCTGTCACTCATGGGGCAAACGATATCCAATTGCCACTAAATTTCATACAGAGAAACTAGACATTCACAGTGACTTGTTCCAACTGGAAGGGCCTCATTTGGAGTTCTATAGAGGGAGATATGAATTTTTGAACATTCTGTCCAGTATCAGGACCCTTACCCAACTTGATGTACTGTTCTATTGAATTTCGAGACTTTGGGTATCTGAACTAGTCTGAAAATATTTTTTTCCTCTAGCTAACATCCACAGATTTCCATATTGGTATCATTTTCATGGATTGGATTTTTTTGGAATTAATTGGACATTTTCAAAGTTTGCTGCAGAATCTGTGACAACATCAGGAGGCAGTTTGACCCCTGGACATTTTCGGATGTCAAAAGCCCTCTGTGATGGGTATTATGGTCTGTACATATTTTTAATGTGAAGTAGACATCTGTAGCTTTCCAGAATGGCTAAGAATGTGTGATTTTGATTTTTCTAGAATTAGTTATGATTTTTCGAAATTGTGCCAGAAAGGGGCCAAATCTGGCCGAAAATAAACCTCCATATTCTAGGTTCCATTTCGGTTTCCATGAGTTGTGGGCCAACTTTGGTGATGTAAATGAGTTGTATGTATGTAATTAAATATGAAAATATGATGTATAAACTCATATGGTCTGCATGACACCGAATGGAACTTTCATACGCTACGCAACGCAAAATAAGGCATTATTTTAATGCCATCTTCCATTCCCTTTTGTGCAATTCATCATGGGAAACTTAGAAATGATAGGAAGTAAGCTAGAAATATATGGTGTTACATTTTATGGTATCAGAACAAAGGTTCAGGCACTTTTGCTCGACATTTGATTCTTGGATGGTATATTTGGCTTATTTTCGGGTGGTTTTCGGATGGAATATCTATGTATGTGTGTTAAAAATTATGTTGTGGGCTAAAGGCTATGGTTTTTCTTTTCAGTAAAGATGGTTGAGACTTGAAGAGGTCGAGGTAGAGGCAGACCACCTCGAGAACCTGAGGTTGAATCTGAGGATCCAGTGCGGGCTATCAAGGAGCGGATTGACCAGTTTGAGAACGTCATAGCCCAGCAACACTATATGATCCAACAGCAGCAAGAGATGATTATGCAGTTGCAGGGAGCCCTGGCTAGGCAAGAAGAAGCCAGAAGAGAGGCCCCTCCACCGCCTCCGCCTCAGCCATCCACCTCCGGTGTACCTTAGCCATCCACCTCCGGTGCACCCCAGCCTTCCACTTCCGGTGCTCCACCCCCACCTCCCCAAGAACCAGTTCAGGCGGCTCTGCCATCTATCCAAAAACAATTGAATCAATTCAGAAAGAACAACCCGCCTGTGTTTGACGGAGAGCTAGATGCAGACAAGGCAGAGGCCTGGGTGAGGGAGATAGAGAAAATCTTCACAGTGATGGATTGCACCTCAGAACAAAAAGTTCAACTAGCCACTTTTATGTTATGAAAAGAAGCTGATAATTGGTGGCTCAGTGCAAGGCCCTTAATAGAGGTTAAGAATTTACAAATGACTTGGGAAAACTTCCTAGTACAATTTTATGAGAAGAATTTCCCCAGTTCTATGAGGAAACAAAAAGAGGTGCAATTTATGGGATTGAAGTAGACAGATGACATGATTGTAGACCAATACGTGGCAAGATTTATAGAATTGTCTCAGTATTCTTCGTACCTTCAGAGGTATGATGATGAGCCCTGGAAGTGTGAACAGTTTGAGCTCGGGTTGAAACCCCAGGTCAGAGATAGAGTGACTCCACACAGAATCCGAAACTTCAATGCTATCGTGGAGATCAATAGGGTAATCGAGAATAATTTGAGAGAGATTATGCCTACTGTCATGGCATCTGGACAGAGGGAAACCCTGGAGTTAAAGAGATCGAGACTAAAGGAAGGAGCCAGTTCCGCACCTTTTAGCAAAAAGAAGAGTAAGGTGCCGTGGAATAGGAGGCCATCGAAAGGAAAGAAGGTACAGCCCCTGAGGACTCAGTCATCCATTGCCCCACAATCTATAGTGATTTGCTACAAGTGTGGGAAGCAAGGGCAGAAACTGCTCTCAGGCATATGTAGCACCTCCACTTAGACCGCCTCCTCCCAGGCCACAGACCCAGGGCAGGGTGTTTGCCCTTTCTCAGCAGGAGGCTAGTGCGTCTCCCAGTTTTATTCGAGGTACGCTCATAGTGAACGATTTTTCTGTGATTGCTATGTTTGATTCGGGTGCTAGTCACTCGTTTATATCTTATGACTGTGTGAGACGTTTGGGTCTGGCCATTAGTACTCTACCATTTGATTTATCTGTCACCACACCCACTAGAGGCTCTGTGGGGAATTGCTATGATACCAATTCCCCACAGAGCCTCCAGCGATATTGTCCCCATTACGGCACCCCATGGTACTCTCATTTCCCACGTGGTGAGGTTTTGTTCCTCCCTTAGGAAAATGCGTCGCTGGTGGGGAGAGCTTCGCTCCCACTTATAAGGCCTTAGCCTTAGAGTCTCCTACCCGATGTGGGACATTACATTCCACCCCCCTTGGGGCCAACCCGTCCTCGGGTTGCATATGCGACTAGGCTGGCTCTGATACCAATTCCCTACAAAGCCTCCAGCGATATTATCCCCGTTACAGCACCCCATGGTACTCTCATTTCCCACGTGGTGGGGTTTTGTTCCTCCCTTAGGAAAACACGTCGCTGGTGGGGAGAGCTTCGCTCCCACTTATAAGGCCTTAGCCTCAAGGTCTCCTACCCGATGTGGGACATTACATCCACCATGGACTCACAAGGTCCAAATGCATAATTCAGATAGCCAACCATTCATTATACATTCAAAATTATAATTGTGCAGCAGATATAAAATTATAGTAGACATATACATGGAATTTAACATTAACCCTAGTTACCTCACTTGTAGACAATTCTTTGAGAACCAACAAAAATGCTACTTTAGCCTATAGACACAAAACCAAATAATTACTATCCTAATCATCATTTATAGTAGCAAACCCATTACTTAAAGAATACTCAAAGAATTAAACCACAAAGGACTACCTAGAGAACACTTACCCAGCCACTACAAGAACCAAATTCGGATATAGTTGTGTTTACACTAGTAATCTCATAACAATATTCCAAATTATGGGCAAATTTGCATAAAATCACCACTCATCTCATAAATTAGCTATAAGGGTCCTAAACTAGCAAAAAATGCATCCAAATGAGAAGTTTATACTTACCCAATATCTCTCCTAACCTTAACTTCTAAAAATCTTTCAAGAAAACACCAAATAACCTATATCATATTTGAGATGTAGGTGACAATGCTCCAAATGAAATACTAATTTGGTTAAATTAAAGAGAAAGAGGAGAGGGTCAAGTCATATAACTATTACTGTAACACTCGATTTTCATAAAATCGATAGAAACGTGTCAGATATAAAACAAAGTCCTCTAAAAAGAATGAGTTGAGACCAAATAAAATTAGGATAAAATTTTGAATAATAGAAAATGAGGATCCAAGGCTTAAGATGCCTAGAAACTGAAGCTAGAGTGGCTAAAGAAAATTTGACAAAATGTAATGGCATTTTTATAATTTTGGGCAACTTTAAGAAAACTCAAAGTAGGGATCTTTAAATGAATATTTTAAGTTTTTCAGGGTTCTCAGAGGGTTTAAAAATTATAAGAACCCCTAGAATTGTTCAACCCATTCGGTTACTGTTTTAGAATATTAGTGGACCTGAACTTTGATCCTTTTGTTTGGAAAGGTTTTAGATCAAATTTGAATTATTCCAAAAGCAATTTATAGGTTAGAGGATATAAATTTTATGATGGAAAAGATAATTTTCAAAAAAGAGTTGAAATGAGCCTTGTCACACTTGAAAATGCAACCGCATGGCACCTTAAAAAGAAAAAAATTTCAAAAATTTGATTTTCAAGAATTTTCGAAAACAAAAACCGAAATCAAAATTAAAAGTAGTAGAGTCACCATTAAAATTTTATTTTTAAAATGTAAAACTTTGAAAAAACCTTCTATAAGAAAAATGGTTTGGGCATCCCCTATGGAGTTGCCATACTGTCACACCCAAAAAATGCAACTGTGTGATGTCGTCAGAAAGAATTTCAAAAGAAATTTTGGTTTTCAAAGGAAACAAAAACCGAAATCAAAATTAAAGTAGTAGAGTAAGAGTCGCCACCAAAATTTTATTTTTTAAAAGGCAAAACTTTAGAAAAACCTTTTATAAGAAAAATGGTCTGCAAATCAAATTTGGATTCAGGAGTCGATTGAATGGAGAAAGTGTTAAACACCCCACTACACCCGTTCCTATAACGGTTACCTTAAGTTAATTGTGCAAAATTAATATGGCCTTCATTCTATTTTAATTGTCCCTAACGAATTACATGCAAAGAAAAATTCAAGGAACTAAAAAAGAAAGAACTTAAAGATATAAAATTAAAATAAAAAAAAGGAAGGAAGGAAAATTAAGAATAAAATAAAACAGAAATAAATTCAAAAAGTAAAATAAGAAGGAATAAAATTGAAAGTACAATAAGATAAAAAGAAATTAAGGAAATAAAACTAAAAGAAAATGGTTATTTACAAAAGTGGACTTGACCTAAAATGAGAGTTTAGAGTTTACATACCCTATAGCAACAAGGATCAAAGTCCACATAGTTCGAACCACATACTATCTTCGGGTTGGTGTTTTTTTATTTTGTTCTTTTTTTTTTCTTCTTTTTGTTTTTGTATTTTTTTCTTCTTTTCTTTTTTTTTATTATAAAAAAAGAAAGAAAATAAAAATTACTTTTATCTTTAGCAAATAAAACGGATTTAGCATTGGTTTGTGTGTTTTAATTTACTAAAGATAGAATTAACTTTACTTCTGTGCTCTCCTCCCATATTTTTAGTTTTTCTTCCCTTTTTTTCATTTTTCTTCTGATTTGTTCATTCATTCATTTTTTAAATGATTTTTTTTAATTTTTGCTTTGATTTATTGTTCGAATTTTGACTTTTTTTTGTTATTTTTTATTTTTCTTAATTTTTGTTTAAATAAAAAAAACTTCCCTCTTTTTTTTATTTAATTAAATTTTTGAAATAATATTTGTATTTAAGTACAAGAATTTTTGAAAATATTTTCTTTCTTCTTTTTTTTTTCTTTTTGACCTTTTGTTTTCTTTAAATGTTATTTCGTTTTTGTTTTGTTTGTTTTTTCTTGTGTGTGTGTTTTATTATTATTATTATTATTATTATTTTATGTTTTGTTTTGTTTTTTGTTATTATTTATCTTTTTCTTTTTTTTGAAAAGAAAGAGAAAGTAACAATAATTTTCTTTCATAGATAAAACAATTTTAAAATTAGTTGATACGTTTTAATTTGCAAGAAAACTAAGTTAATTTCATATCTTTATTCTTTTCTTTTTTCTTTTTATTATTTCTTTTGTTTTAATATTTTTTGGGATTATTTTGTTTTGTTTTGTTTTGTTTTTATTTTTTATTTTTATTTTTATTATTTTTTATTTTGATTTCTGATTTTTTAATTATTTTTTGATCAATTTTAATTTTTTTTTACTTTTTATTTATTTTTTGTTTTGATCCCTTTGTTTCTTATATCTTTTTTTTTATTTTGATTTTTTATTTTTATTTTGTTCTTTGACTTCCTTTATTTTTGTTTTGACTTTTGTGTTTTCCTTTCTTTTTCCCTTTTTTTATTTTTTTTATTTTTTATAATTGTTGTTTTATTTTTTTTGTTTTACTTCTTTTTTTTTTCTTCAATTTTTTTGATTGATTTTGTGTTATTGATCCTTTTTTTATTTTTTTGATATAGATATATATATTTTATACTTTGTTTTGTATTTTTGTTTTTTGATTTTTTTTATTTTGAAACACCTTTTTTTGCTCTTTTTATAAAACATATTTTAATTCCTAATTGTATTGAATGAAAGTTGGAGGAAAGCTCTAAAGTTTGCCAAAAAAAAAGAAATTTAAATAATTTTTGCTTAAAAATGTTTGAAATGGAAAGTTATAAAAACTTAGTTACTTAAAATTAACTTTTGAATTTGAAAAGTTTATTTATTTATTTATTTATTAGCCCTTTCTTTGGTTTTCTCTTTTTTTAAAAAAAAAAATTTCTCTAAAAAAAAATTCATTTCATGTGGACCGTTGAAGTCTAAAACTTATTAAAATAAAACTTTGAGACTCCAATAGGTTTCAAGAAGACTTTGTTGCCACTCATGACCCTTACATTTATTCTTATGTGCCTGAAGGGATATAAAATCCCACACGGCTACTCTAACGTGAAAATTAACGAAAAAAAAAGTACAAATAAAATGTTAATTTGTGGGTGTGCTAAGTGTTCAACTAGGATTCACTACATCATTCTTGAGCATATTTACAATATTGGTTACAAAAATACAATAAAAATAAAATCGAATAAAAAAATGTACAAATTACCATTCCCTCTATTCTTTCCTTTTGCTGATTGAATAAACAGGATTCCTTATGCATACCGGTCCAAGCTTTTCGTTATTTCCTCCATATAGTGTTAGACAAGGTAACTCACAATAGAAGGGCAATAGGAAGGAGCAGCACACAGTGATATATTTTTTTGAAAATGAAGAGCAAATCTTGTAACACTCAAAGGAACAACTGCAAAGTTAAACTCACATCAAGGGCCATCACATCCTTATTCCATTAAATATTTCTAGTGCAACCAATAAATAACTGAACAGAGGTTAACATTTCTTTTTATTACAATATGTAAGCATCCCCAAGTGTGATTCGAATTAAAACCATATGGGAAACTGCATCCTAGCTCAAACATACCCTCCCACTAGCATAACAGGATAACCATAAAGCAGGATAGAAGCCACACACCAAACAACCAAATTAAGCTTTGTAATACAACCTACATGCAACGACTTTGCAAATAAAATTTTTGAGAATATAAAAAGCATCCAAAGCAGAATCCAACAAGCACACAGTCCTAAAACTCATTTATCTCTAACTGAACACCATCTAGGAATTCAAAAAAAAAAAAATGCAAGGAGACCTAAATAGTATCACTCTCTAAACCCACCAAGCAGGACCAAAATCCAAGAGCCACATTCCCTATCTTAAATTTCCAAGAGCAGGTGATAATTTCTTAGCAGTTCAAACCGGATGGAAATAAAACTAAGCCACATAAAGGTCAAAAATCAAGGTATGAGATTCTCAGACCAATGTGAGGCACCTAACCCATTTCTTTTATCATGGCTTATCGAGTAGGAATCGTATTTGTTTGCTAACCAACAGAGGCAGCAGGGCTGAAATAAACACACAAAACTTAAAATCAATTGACTCACAATTCTAGAGCAAATAAAACAAGATGGTGAATCGAATTTTCCCTAGCAAAACAAACACATTCTGCTGGAAAATTATTTGGCCAGATGTAATGTAAATGGAAGTAATCTTAAAATCAAACCATCTATTCAATGAATGCCAATCAAATTCTAGATTCTTAAATATCGCATTCTTTGCCTAACGATTTTAACTACCTGTAGACATCCAAACTAGATTATAAATATAGAGTGGATGAGAAGCAGAATGTACCTTTGCTGTGTTCAAGTAGAAAAGGAGGACTCCAATATCCCTATGAATGCCTCTCCAGCCTTGGTTCCCAGCAACCCTTTGTAGTTCCCCGAGCCTTAAAGCTTCACTTTCTTTCACTATTTCTGTTCTTCCTCTCTTGTAGCTCCTAGTCCTTTTTTCATTCTTGGCCTCGGGTTCCCTCTCTTCAATCTGAAAAATCCTTCAACCCTAAATTTCTAGTAGCTATTTCTCTCCCTTACTCTCTGCTTCTCTTCCTCTCTAATCCGAAAACCTCACTGACTTCCTCTCCAGAAAAGACAAGAAACTAAAAGTCCCCTTCATTCCGTGCTTCTCCTTGCTTTTATAGGCATTCTCGCATAATCCCCCCATCTCTGCCTCTTTGCTCCACTAATTCTCAGTGTGCGTTACTTCGTTCCCTTTTGCGTGGTTTGCTTTCAGCTGTTGAGGGTCGTACATAGTGGTTGTGCATGAGCGAATATGGTCCCCTCCTCTGAAAAGGTTGGTGTCTTCCTGTTTGCTCCTGCACCAGAGAATGAAATCAAAGGGATGAGGAAACCATCAAGTAAGGTTTTTGAATGTGGGCTTCAAACTTGAGTTAGAGGGTTTGAGAGGTTATTGGGCTGAAGGAATAGGCCTCTTCCTTTTTTCTTTGTTTCATTTTTCAGCCCATTTTCTTTTTCAATGTTTGGGCCTTTGATATTTAGATATCAAGCTTTCTTATATTTTGTTATTTTTTTTTGTATTGGGCCAATGACATTTAAAAGAATTGGGTAGAACTATTTTTGTTTGTTTTAGTTTTTCTTTTTCTTTTGGTTTGATTTTGTTTTAAAGACATTGGGCTTCTTCCTTAGACCTCCCCCTTTGGGTTTGGGCTTAATGAACTTTAAAATTTGAAGAAAAGGGGATACTTCTTTTTCTTTTTGTTTAGTATTTTTTTTATATATGGTTTTATTTCTTCATGGCAATTTTTTATTTATTTTTTTTCTTTATATATATATTTTATCATTTGATTTTTTTTTTCATTTTTCTTTTCTTCTCTCTCGTTTTTTTTGTTTTGAAAATTTTTGGATTTTGATTCTTTGATATATATTTTTGTGACTTTTGATTCTTTCATGATTTTTTAGATTTTATTTTTGGTTTTTCTCATTTTTTGAAAAATATAATTTTTTATTCTTTCATGATTTTTCTATTTTTGATTTCTCTTGATTTTTCACTTTTTTTTTGTTAGTCTAATTTTATTATTATTTTGAAGTATGCCCAGACAAAATATAGTGTTCACAAGCCTTGAGGGATGAAGCCAAGAATGAAGGGCAAAATTGGCATTTTAAAATGTCTTAATTGGTTCCCTATATATATATATGAGGCGTCCCACTTCTCCCTCACACTTAGTCAACTTATTTTCTATCCAAACTAGAGGGAGACCAACTAAAGAAGGGCGCACATAAGGGAGCTCAAAGGGAGAAGAAAAACTAAGCAAAAAAGTGAGAAAATCCTTGAAATTGTATGTTCCTCTATTTAGCAAACTTGTTCTCCTCCTTTTCTTCTTTTTCTTCCTATGGTTTTGGTGTATGATTTGGGACTATTTTGAGTCATGTTCAAAGGGAGGAAGTTCAAAATTCCAAGGAGAAGCTATAGCCAAGGGGAAAGCTCTTGAAAAGGCTAAGAATCAAGGTAATCTTATAGCTTTCCTTGTTTGCTTCTTCTTGTTCCTCCATAGGTAGTTTCGGCCTTATATAGAACAACCAAGAGGAAATAATTTTTGACCTAAACCAAGCATGAAACCTCAGTTTTTAAGGATGAGAAACAAGTATATGCAAAGAGATTTTAAAAAGAGGCATTAGAAATTAGGTTTCCAAAACTTAAGGTTTTTATTACACCATGGTATGTATGAAGCTTTCTAATAGTATTTCTAATTGTCTAAGAGTATATATGGGTTCTTGAGACACCTAGAAAACCTTACATGTGCCATTTCCTTCAAGAGAAATTGCAAAATCCATGGGTGCTCCAAGATGTCCATGGTCTCGGCCTAGACAAGAAGAAGCACTTAGGGAGAGTTTTAAATTTTTCTAAGGGTATAAAGGGACTAAATATGATAAAAGAACATCAAAAGAAGCCTTAAAAAAATTTAAAAGCCTTGGTTTAGACTAAAGGACTAAATGTGATGAAGGTGTAAGCTCCATATTGAAACTTAAAGAAGTAACTTGTATCTAGGCTTTTAGGAATAAATTTGTGATGACTCTAAGAGATTTAAATGGAGTCAAGAAACCTAATAGAAGGAGAAAATGGAGCTAAGATCTTAAATTCTAGTAGTTGATTCATTAGGTCTTGTATGGAACCATAATTGAACCATAGAACAAAGTAGCTTTCTATAGAGTGTGTGTGATGCTAAAGCTTGCTTCAATGATGTAATTGTGTCCCATTTGATGTGTTTAGGCTAAAGGAATCAAGCTCCACCTAGTTGCAAGTGTATGGTCGAAAAGGGGGAGGAATAACCAAAGAAAAAGTGTGTGAATCTTGCTCCAAGGTAGCTTTCTAACCTTTCTCTCATGAATGGCTTGGATGTTTACTTGTCTTTAAGTGTTTATATGTATTTTTGAACCATAAGAAATGTCTCTAGCATTTTCTTACAAGCTATGGTACTATTATACTTCTTGAAATATGTTTATATATGCATTATGGTTTGAATAGGTTTGGTTGTGCCAAACGTCCCCTAGCAAAAGTGAAGATGAGCCAAAAGTCCCTAGAAATAGGTAAAACAAAGCCAAAAGTCTCAAGAAGAGTGAGACTAAGTCAAAAGTCCCTTAAAAGTAGGTGAGGCAAATCAAAAAGTCCCAAGAAAGATGTGTGAGGCTAGACCAATGCCCTTGAGAGTTTATGTTTACTATGTATGAGTTTATGTGATAAGGAAAATGTCGTATGTATGCTTATTACTAGCTTAAATGTCATGCATACATTCTTTGACTTGTATATGTATCCATTATATATGTTTGAAAAGGTTAAGAGCCATTGGGATTCTTTGAATCTCACTCTTTCCTCGTATATGCCTAACCATGTCTAGGTGAGCCAAGTGGACAAAGAAATGGAGGCCAATAATGTAACACTATATATTTCTAACTCATTTTATACTATCTCTAAGCCTCATATTGTAACATCCGGTCCCTCTGTAAACGTGAGAAATACAATTTTTCAGTTTCTCCGTAAACATAAGAAATAGGCCAAATATAAAAGGAAGTCTTTGAAATAGAAGGAATTGGGGCCAAATAAAATTATGATAAAATTTTAAATATTAGAAAATGAGGATTTGAGATTTGAGATGCCCAGAAACTAGAGCCAGAAGAGCTCAGAAAATTTGCCGAAGAAAGTAGGGGCATTTTTGTAATTTTTGGAAAATTTTGAAATCTCATAGGAGGGCTTTTTAAATGGAAAATTTGAGCTTTCTGGGGTTCTCAGAGGCCCTGAAAACCATGGGAACCCCTAAAACAGTTGAAACCCCTCCGGTGAGCGATTTCGGCAAAAGTTGACCAAAACTTTGACCGAATGGTTCGGAATGGTTTTAGATCCTTTTTGAGTGATTCCAAAGGCAATTCTTATGATTAAGAGCCTAAGGAATATGATGGAAAAGACAGATTTCAAAAAGGAGTTGATATGAGTCTAAAATGAAAAAGCTAAGAAAAGGGACTAAAATGCAAAAGTAAAAAGTTGCATAAAGTGCCTTTTAGCTCCTTCTTATCCACGTTCTTTCTCTCCTCTCTAAGACCGACTTGCTTCTACCCAATTTCAGAGGAAAACTCCAGCTTCTTAGGCGCACAAGAGGAGGAGGATTTTGGAGGAAGAGATTCAAGAAAAAGGTAAGAAACTTTAAGAAATTCCATATCCTTCCTTCTTGAACCTTGCTCCTCTCCTCTCAAGCTTTCTTTCTATGATTTTAATGGGGAGTTTGGTGCTGTTTTTGGGGCAGAACATAGAGGGAAATTTCGAAAATTGAGGGAGTAAGCCAACCAAGTGGAAGAACAAGCCAAAGGAAGCAAGAAAACAAGGTAAAACTTCCATTCTTTGGTAGTTTTTCCCTCCCCCTTTCTGATGCGAGACCCACTAGGAACATGTCCTAGAGAACCTTCAACAATTCGAAACTATGCCCGGGACCGGCTAGAAACAAGATTGTTGGTCAAAGGAAAGACCCTAAGAGAACCTGTCTCTTAGAACCCTAGCCTCAAGACGCCACAAAGGAAGACCAATCCTTTGATAAGTCACGTGTACTCTCAGAGAACACAAAGAAGCAAAAGCCTCACAAAGTATTGAATAATACTCAAATTTATTCATTCATTCATGATTCAAAATAGAGTACAATAGGGAGCCTTTTATAGGCAAAGTTTCTAAAAGACTTAAAATCCTACTTAAACTAAAACTCTTAAAATCTAATTAGAAATATTTTAAACAATCCCTAAAATCAAGGAATAAGATTAAGATATTAATTTTAACTTAATCTCCTAGATAAGCTCCTTGACCAAGTCCAAAAAAATAATATAATAATAAAAAACGAAATTCAAAAAGAGTTCTAGTCAAAACTAGAGTCCTAGTCAAAACTAATTAATATTAATGGGCTGGACATCTTGTATTTGAAATACTATTCACGTCCTCTAGCTTTAATGGGCTCTTTAAGCATCAACTTGGGCTTGAATAAGCATGATTAAGGCTCTATTTGCTTCCTCAATGCATGCACTAACATTATGGGCTTCTAATTCAGCAAATTGAAGCCCAATTGCTCTTTGTAGACGCTTAACTCTTCCTCTTGTCATTGGACTTTTAACATGTTGGATATTAACTTTAGTTGCTCCATGGACCTTCTTAGGACATTGGGCTTCCACTTGGACTTCCACTTTTGCATATTTAAAGAGATGTTGATCAAATATGGATCTTGGGCTCTAAACTTGGGCCGACGTCCAACATAGATATTATTTTGAGCTCTTTGAGATTTTGGGACATATACTAGCACAATTTGGTCCTCTTGAGCATAGGCCATCCTTTCATGAGCCATTTGGACCTGAATCATAGGCTTTTGAATGATTTGGGTTTCTTGATGGATGAGGGCTTCTTGAACTTGTAGTGTTTCAATGGGCATGCCTATTGATATTGTATCATTCCCTCCCTCTTTGAAAAGATTCGTCCTCGAATCTTCGCCATCAGGTGGTTTCATAGGAAGCAAATATAGGCAATCACAACTCTTTTCAATGCTAGTTGAAGATAAGGGTCCATTGGATAGCTTCTTTGAAAACAAATCTTCACATACTTGCAAGAAGTTAGAACCAACAATAGATAAAGATAGGTTAAGATTATTAGTAGATAAACAAATATCCTTACACACACTCTCAACCTCTCTTTTTTCATCAAACATGCTTATACTCATGCTTTTCTCACTTTTCTCACAACTCTCTAACTCTTTCTTTTCACTCACATTCTTTTCTTTTTCAAACTCGTCTTTTTCTCTCTCTAACTCATGTTCTCTCTCTTTTTCTTTTATTTTGTATGCTTGTGCTATTCTCACTTGATCCTCATAAACATCCATAGGATCAAGAGGTATTAATACATGATGTTTTTCATTGAATACAAATGAATAGCAATAGCAATATCTGTGCTTATGCTTAACATATTTAGCTTTTCTAACATGTTTCCATGGTTTACCAAGCATAATATGTCCCTCATACATAGGAGCCACATCACATAGCACTTTGTCATGATATTTACCAATGGAGAAAGAAATCAAAACTTGCTTATTAACCCTAAATTCAGCACTACCCTTCAACAAGGTATAGGGCCTAGGATGCTTTATAGTAGGTAAGTTTAATTTCTCAACTAGTAAGGTACTAGCAATATTTACATAGCTACTATTATCAATAGCCATGCTGCACACTTTCTCTTTGATAAAGCATCTAGTATGGAAATCAGGAGATGACTTTTCCTTATCTTGTCTTGTAGAGCGGGAGTTGGATTGGAATGCATCTAACCATGCACAAGATTGCTTGAATCGCTCTATGTTAGCCTCTTCAAAGAATTTGTACTCACTAGACATCTTGTACTCACTAGACATCTTGTCCTACTTAAACTAAAACTCTTAAAATCTAATTAGAAATATTTTAAACAATCCCTAAAATCAAGGAATAAGATTAAGATATTAATTTTAACTTAATCTCCTAGATAAGCTCCTTGACCAAGTCCAAAAAAATAATATAATAATAAAAAACGAAATTCAAAAAGAGTTCTAGTCAAAACTAGAGTCCTAGTCAAAACTAATTAATATTAATGGGCTGGACATCTTGTATTTGAAATACTATTCACGTCCTCTAGCTTTAATGGGCTCTTTAAGCATCAACTTGGGCTTGAATAAGCATGATTAAGGCTCTATTTGCTTCCTCAATGCATGCACTAACATTATGGGCTTCTAATTCAGCAAATTGAAGCCCAATTGCTCTTTGTAGACGCTTAACTCTTCCTCTTGTCATTGGACTTTTAACATGTTGGATATTAACTTTAGTTGCTCCATGGACCTTCTTAGGACATTGGGCTTCCACTTGGACTTCCACTTTTGCATATTTAAAGAGATGTTGATCAAATATGGATCTTGGGCTCTAAACTTGGGCCGACGTCCAACATAGATATTATTTTGAGCTCTTTGAGATTTTGGGACATATACTAGCACAATTTGGTCCTCTTGAGCATAGGCCATCCTTTCATGAGCCATTTGGACCTGAATCATAGGCTTTTGAATGATTTGGGTTTCTTGATGGATGAGGGCTTCTTGAACTTGTAGTGTTTCAATGGGCATGCCTATTGATATTGTATCATTTTCTCTTGCACGAATTTGGGCATCATGAGCCCAATTTTTAGGGGCTGTTTTCTGCCCAATTTATGGAAGGATTAGAGGTTTTGGAGTGCAAGGATTAAGAATGAACCAATAGAATCAAGAAAGGGGCATTAGGAAACAAGATGGAACTATTAGGGATCCAAATGCTCCCTTGCAAATCTGATTTTATATGAATGTTCTTAGACTTAATTAAATGTTTAAACATGCTCCTAAGACCCCTAGAGAGCTTCCCACATGCACCTCCCATCCAAGAAAGCAAAGAAATTGCAAGAAAAATTAATGAACTCTAAGTAGAAAAAGTGTAGAGCTCTTGAACACTTTGCAAAAACTGATTTGATATATGAGTTTCCTTGCATGTGTGAGTATTTGATTGAGCTCCTAAGACCTCTAGGAAGTCTCCCAAGTGTGTCTCCCATCAAGGAAAAATCAAGAAGGCCATGAACTCTTCTTCCCCCCATAGTCTCGGCCTAGGCAAGTTCCTATAGCTAGGGAGAGTTTTAAATTTTTCTGAGGCTATTCTTGAGTCATATGTGATGAGTGAAGATGATTAGAGGCCTTAGAAAAAAATTTAGAACTTAAAGAAAGTAATTTGGTGTCTTAGGTTCCATATTATGACCTAAAGAAGCAACATGGTGCTAGGCCTTTTGTTTTAATGATGTGATGACTCCAAGAGGTTTAAAAGGAGTCAAGAATCATATTTGAAAGGAAATAATGAGGCTTAGAAGTCCCTTGAGGGGTGTTGCTTCATTAGGTGCCTTTATGGACCATAATGGAGCCTATAGAGCAATCTAGTGTTTTATCAAGTGATGTAGCCTTAGAATGTGTTTCATGAACCTAATTGGCTCCCATAATTTGTATATAGGCCAAGAGAAACCATCTCCACCAATTTGTGGGTGTGTGGCCGAAAGAGGAGGCTTGAAAGCTAAAGAAAAAGTGTGTGAAATTGTGCAAGGTAGCTCTCCACCTCATTCTCTTTGCATTCTTGTGTGCATATGTATGTCTTAGTGTGCTTGCATGCATTTTTTATGCTTGATAATATGCCACTTGATCCTTGTTGTGCATTGGTACCAATGTGTTGTCTTGAATGGCTATGGTTGTGGAAAGAGCTCATAAGGGTGAGGTGATGCCAAAAGTCCCTTAATGAAGGTGAGGAGATGCCAAAAGTCTCATGGCATGGGTGAGACAAGGCCAAAAGTCCCTTGAATGGGTGAGGCAAAGTCAAAAGTCCCTAGACCAAGAGTGAGGCAAATCCAAAAGTCCTAGAAATGGGGTGAGGCTAAACCAAAAGTCCCTAGAGCATGAAAGTAATCTTGACATGTGAATGTGGCATGGAATAGAATTTATTGCACACTTTATGCTTGTATAGTTATGCATTTGGTATATGTATGCCTTGAATGTGATGTAAATGGGTGTGTGAGCTATTGAGATTCTTTGAATCTCATCCCCTCCTCTCCAATGATCTAACATGCTAGGTGGACCAAGCACTTATGGTGAAGGGAGCCAACAACCATAAAGAGCAAGGAGTGACAAGTTTATGTAGTATTTTGCCTATTTTGGAACCATAATGATGGTTCATAGTGTATATGAGGTTGTATATTTACCATGAACCTTGAGACATGTGTGATTATACTATTATGTGTTGGTTAGATGTATGAAAATGATATATGCCCTATAGCACATATTTTGAGTATGTATGGCTAAAGTGTGCAATATGGGATTTTGATGAATGTATGCATAAGTGTGGGTTGAATGGCCAAAATGAGATGCATGAGGTTTGGGACCATTTGGGCAGCTTACCCAAGTCTCAAATGTACTTTTAGACCTGCCCAAAAGGTGCCACAACCAAGGGAAGGCCATTTGGTAAATTTGGTACCTCATATGGAGCCAAATTTGACCATAATGGAACCTTATGTCACTTTTTGGCCAAATGAGTTAGTCTTGCCCTGAAACTTGGCATGGAATGAGATCTCATTAAGAGCTTTTTGAGAAGCTAAAGATCATAATTTTCGGAGACCTAGAGAATATTTGAGGAATTTTCAAAGTTGGGATTTTTCATGGATTCTGGTATGGGTACTGTTCATACTGGAAGTTTTGAATTCTGTGTCACCTGATAGCCAAATGGTATCCAATGCTTATGAAATTTTATATTCATAAACTAGAGGTCATAAGCTTTCTGTTGCCACCGAGATCATCTCATTTGGAGGTCTAGAGAGGAAGATATGCATTTTCGAAGGTTCTGCCCAGTATCAGACATCTTGCCAGACCCGAGGTACTGTTCCATCGATTTCCGGGAGTTTGGCTTGATGTACTGATCTGGAGATATTTTTCATCTCTAGTTAACATCCACATCTTTCCATAGTGATATCATTTACAAGCATTGGATTTTTGTGGAATTAGTTAGACATTTTTGAAGTCCATATCAGTAAACTGTGACAGTATCAGGAACCCTCCGACCAGTAGATGATTTCGCGTGTCAAACGAATTGTATATGAGATTTTAAGACTTATACATATTTTTAGCATAAATTAGACGTCTTAAGCTTTCCAGAATGACTGAGATTACATGTTTTAAATTTTTATAGATTTAGTTATGAATTTCTAAAGTTTGTGACAGAAAAGAGGAAATTCTGGCCGAAAATACAAACATGGATTTCATATGCTCCTTTGCTTTCTACGAGTTGTAGGCCAAATTTGATGATGGAAATGAGTTATATTCATGTGTTTAAGTATGATAAAGTGATAGATGCTTTCATATGGCCTACGGGACTCCGAAAGAAAAATTTTACCGGTAGAAAAATGTACTTTTATTCATAACTTCCTATGTCACTATATTGTTTCCATAGAATAAACATAAGATGAGGCATGGGAATTGTATGAATTGAGTCCTAAAAGTATGGTGTTACACATATCAAGCAACTCACAAAGAGGCAGGGAAAAATAGCATTAAATAATTCATTTCTTAGCGTTGTGTCGCGTATAAAAATTTCATTTGGTGTCATGTAGACTATGTGAGCTCATACATCACATTTTCATCTTTAATTACATGAATACAACTCATTTGAATCATTAAAAGTGTCCTACATCTCGTGGAACTCAAAGGGAAGCATGAAATACATACATATATTTTTGGCCAAAATTTTCACATTTCTGTCACAAACTTTGGAAAATTATAACTAATTCTAAAAAAAATCAAAATCATGCATTCTTGGTCATTCTAGAAAGATACACATGTCAATATGTCCAGATCATAACATCCATCACAGAAGGCGTTTGACATTCGAAAAGTTCTAGAGGTCAGGCTGTTCACTGGTGCTGTCACAGAATTCTGCAGCAAACTTCAAAAATGTCTAATTAATTTCACAAAAATCCAATCTATGAAAATGATACCAATATGGAAATCTGTGGATATTAGCTAGAGGGAAAAATAACTCTAGACTAGTTCAAGCACACCCAGACATTGAAACTCAATCAAACAGTAACTGAGGTCGGCTGGAGTTCCTAATACTAGACAGATTCTTTGAAAATTCATATCTCCCTCTCTAAACATCCAAATGAGGTGCTTCTATTTGATACAAGTCACTGGGAATGTCTAGTTTCTTTGTATAAAATTTTGTGGCAATTAGACATCATTTGAGCCCTATGTGATAGATTTTATTTTTAGACTAGTATGAACAGTGATATGACCAAAACCAAAAAAATTTTTCAATTTTGAAAATTCATTAAATATTCTCTAGACCTCCAAAAATTCTATTCTTTAGCTTCCTAAAAATCTCTTAACAAGATCTAATTACTTGCCAAATCTCAGATCAAGAAGAGCTCATTTGGATAAAAAGTAACATAGGGTTCCATTATAGTTAATTTTGGCTCCATATAGGATACCAAAATGTCCAAATGGCTTTCCTTAGGGTTTGGCACCTCTTGAGCAAATCTAAAAGCATAATTAGGACTTGTGTGAATTACCCAAATAATCTCAAATCTCATACATCTCATTTTGGCTATTCCACTTCCATTCATATATGAAATTCCATAATGCAAAATTGTCATTACATGACCAAAATGAGTATTTCCATACATTAACATAATTATACATGCTCATAACATCATAGATCATATACAACTAGGGATTTCATCAATTGCTTTCCATAAGGCCTTAAAGTAGTAATTTCAAGAAACTTTAATGTCATGCTCGTCTTCAAGGTGGTTGGCTTCCATTACCTTACTCTCTTGGTCCACCTAGCATGTTAGAACATTGGAGAGAAGGGGATGAGATTCAAAGAATTCCAATAGCTCATCTCCCATTCAATCATACTAAAGCATACAAAACAAGTCTTACAAATGCATGCATAAGCATGTTGTCATGTGTAAACATTCAAGAAGCATTTTCATCATTTGAGCAAGTCATACATGGCATACAAAGGCTTGCCAAGCAAGTGGATTGGCCTCACCCATTTACTTGTGGATTTTGGACTTGCCTCACCCATTATTTAAGAGTTTCTTAGACTCAACTATACTTTTAGGAGTCAACCTCACTTTTGGGAGATTCTTTACTTTATCTCAACCAATCTTAAGGGTTCTTAGCTCATCCTCACCATCTAAGGGTTCTTGGTTTCACCACACTCAAGCAAACCAAAACAAGCATGATAGACATCATTTAAAAACATAATGCATCATCATGGTACCATGGCATATAAAATCATGCTAGAATATTTTTCATGGCTTAAAACATACATACACACATTCAAGACAATGTAAACACACATCTATGCATGAGAGAAGGTGGAGATAGCTACCTTGCTTGCATTTTGCACACTTTTTCCTTAAGCTTTGAATCCTCTCCCTTGAACTCACACACCCAAGAAGGTGGAGATCACTTCCCTTGGCCTAAACACATTTTATGAAAGCCAATTAAGTTCATAGAATTAATTCTAAGGCCACAAAACTTGCTTAAACTCTAGCTTGACCTATAAATCCCTTTATGTTTCCAAAAATGCACCTAATGAAGCAACACCCCTCAAATAAATTCTAGGCACCATTCTTTCCTTTCAAATATGATTCTGACTCCTTTTAAGCCTCTTGGAGTCATCACACAATCAAAATCAAGAGCCTAACTATATGTTGCTCCTTTAGGTCATATTATGGAACATAAGGCACCAACTCATTCTCCAAGATTCCTAATTTTTCCCAAGGCTTCCCCTCATATTTATTCATCATATATGACTCAAGAATAGGTTTAGAAAAATTTAAAACTCTCCTTAGCTATGGCAACCCTTCTTGGCCGAGACAATAAAGCATAATGGCGTCCATGGAGCTTGCTTTGTTTTCTCAAGGGAAAATGCACATGAGGGGACTTTTAGGGATCTTAGGAGCTCAATTAAACTCTTATTTAAGCATAGGAATCATTATACAAAATCATATTTTACAAGGTGCACTTGAAACCCTAGAATTTGCATCTTGAAATTCTATAGTTTTTTGTTAATTCCCTTTGCATATTCTTAATCTCCATACCCTTTTTCCTTAGAATCACCCTTGGTTCTGCCAAAAAATCAAACCCTCCTAGGGTTTCTTGAGTGGGGCGAAATGATGGAGGAAGGGAAGGAAGAGATATCAACCATGGAAGAAGAAATTACCTTGTTTTCTTGCTTTTTCTCACTTGAATCTTACTTTCTCCAAGCTCCTCTCTTCAAATCAGAAATTTCCCCTTAATATCTCCCTTAAAACAGATTTGAAAACTTCATTTTAATCAAAGGAAACAAAGGAGAATGGTGAAGAGGAGGATTGGAAGGAAAAAAGCATGAAAAACTACTAAAATTCCATACCTTTTTGCTTGAATTTCTCCTCCTCTTCTTCCTCTTGTATGCCTCATCCTAGGGCTTCTTTCTCTGGTTTAGTACAGAAACATATGAGGTTACATGAGGGTGAGACTGGGGCACCACTTTTATATATAAGGGAGGAAGAAGAACTTTTTAAAAATTTCTATTTTGCCCTTCGTTCTTGGAATTTTTGTTTTTAATTTTTTTAGTCCCTTTTTGAGAATTGTCTTTTCCATTATGAAATTTAGGTTCCCAATTTAGTAAAATACCTTTGGAATCACTCAAATCGGAGCTAAAACCTTCCCGAATGAACCTGTCAAAATTTAGGTGCACTAATGTTGGAAAACATCTACCGGAGGGGATTTAACTGTCCCAAGGCTTCCCATGATTTTCAGGACCTTTGAGAACCTTGGAAAACTTAAAAATTTCATTTAAAAAGCCCTCCTGTGTGAATTCCAAAATTTGCTCAAAATTACAAAAATGCCATTACGTTTCATAAGTTTTCTGTGAAATTTTATTTTTTTCATTCTAGCTCTATTTTTCTTTCTATCTGAGCCTGGGATTCTCATTTTTAGGAGTCGAGAATGCTTCCCAAATTTGTTAGGACCTTAACTAAGTCATTTCGAGGAACTTCCTTTTGTATCCAGTGAATTTTGTTCATTTACAGAGAAATCGTATGTTACGTTTCTCACATTTTCTCTTGTTTTCGGAGTACCGGATGTTACAAATAACCTTGAAGATCAAGACTTTGACAAAGGATTATGAAAAATAGGCATTTTGATGACATATTAATGTTAAACTATGTAACCATCGAGATGTACACATGATGTAAAACATTAAGTATATTCTAATGTATGTATAAATAGTGTATGTACCAATATGGAAGTTAGATGAATGAATATGTATGTTCTTACCACTAAGGAGCCTTTATGAGATGTGATGTCCATGTGTATATATACAAGTGGCAAGGTGAGATTGAGCTCTATGATGATTTGGATCATTTGGCATACTTTTATATGTTGTATTTGTACTTTTAAATTTGCCCATGTGGTGGTGGAAAGTGTGGAAAAGTATTTGGTACTTGAAATACCCATTTTGGACTTCAAATTTGACCAAATGGTGAGCTAAACCAAAGTCTAACTGTAACATCCAAGATTTTTGAAAATTTTCTAAGTTTGTTAGCTATAGCTAGGACCCCTATTAGCTATAGCGAATGTATTTATTCGCTACAATGAGTTTCCAATTAGCTACAGCGAAGGTGCTGGTTCGCCATAGGGAGGATGCATCCCGCTATAATGAGTTCATGCATCCTATGCAAAATCTAGGGATTTTCTTACAACAGTGCACACCATAGTGAGAACACAAAACCTGTGACTGATAAGTGCTCACCGTAGCGAGGGGTATTTTCTACTATAGTGAAAATGGATTTGAAAAAAGTGTGAAAAGTTGGATTTTTGCTTCTTAAAGACCCCAAAAGCTTTTCTTTTCTTCTAACAGACTTTTTCTCTACTTGAGACCAAGGAAGAGCTCATCTAAGAAGGGCACAAAGGAAAAGGAAAGAAACCAAGGAAAAGGTGAGAGTAACTTAAGATTTTCATAGCTTTCTTTCTTGAAATTTTGTTCTTCTCTCTTTGCCCTCTCTTTCTATGGTTTTTGTTATTGAATTAGCTCTATTTTGAGCTTAGTTCAAAGGACGGAGAGTAGAAATTCAAAGGGAAGGCTAAGGAAAAGGGAAACACTCTTGAAGAAGGCTTGAATTCAAGGTAGATATCTATGTATCTTTGCTTCTTCTTTTTTGCTTCTTGTGTATGTTAGTTCTACCAACTTGAGAGCTTGAGAGAGGGAGGAAATTCTGACCTAGAACAAGCATGAAGCTCATGAATTAATGTGTGGGAAGCTAGGAAATGCAAAGTAAGTGGAGGAAAAACCATTGAACTTTAAGATAGGAAACATAAGGGTTCTTGAACATTTTGTACAATCTGATTTTGTCTAAGAATCCTCTAGCCTTTATGGATATTTGTTTGAGTTTTCAAGACCCCTAGGAAGCTTCCCAAGTGTCTTTCTCTTCAAGGAAAATTTAGAAACTTCATTAGACCTTTTATGGAATCATAGATAAAGTATACTTCTCAAATATATGGTTAATGCTTTGGCTTATTCCAAGAGAGTAATTATATGCTATGTGTTGTGTCTAAGCCAAAGAGATCAAGCTCCATCTAGTTATGATTGTGAGATTGAGAAGGGAAAAGAGAAATTAAAAGGGAAGAATTGTGTTTGAGTGCCAAGGTAGCTCTTCACTCTTTCTTGTTGCATTCTTGGATGTATGATGGTCATTATATGCTTGTGTGCATTTGTATTATGAGACATGCTATTTGATATTGCCTTGTTGCATTGGTACCAATGTTCTTATATTTTGGGTTGTGAAAATTGCTTTTAAAGGGTGAGGTGGTGTCAAAAGTCCCTTGTGATGGGTGAGGTAGCGCCAAAAGTCCTTAGGTATTGGTGAGACAAGGCCAAAAGTGTTATGGATGAGTGAGGCAAAGTCAAAAATCCCTAGACCAAGAGTGAGACTAATCCAAAAGTCCCAAAAATAGGGTGAGGTAGACCAAAAGTCCTTAGAACTTATTCTTGGCATTGATATGACTTTCATGGCATGCAAATCATGTGTTAAATGATTCTTATGGTTTTGGATGCCTACTTACATGCATTGATATGTTTATATACCTTGATTGCTTCCTTGAATAAATGTATAAGCTATTGAGATTCCATGAATCTCACTCACTTCCCTCTCCCATCTTAACATGTTTGGTGGAGCTCAAGGAGACCAAAGTGGAAGTCAAGGAGCTTGAAAAGCTATTTCTTGCCACTTTTATAGTTTTGTATGGCCTTTGATGTAAAGAGATATCAATATTCATATGTACATGTTATTTTTGAGATGTAAATCTTGGAGAAAATGTAAAAGTATGTGAATACATTGTATATATCAATATTAGGGCTAAAGTAATGAGAATGTATGGTTTTCCCACTTGGTTGCTCACTCTTAGTTGTGTGTTATAGCATGTGACATAGTAAGTTTGAGATGCATGATGGTTTGGACCACTTGGGCAATTCATATGTGATGTATTAGTACTTTCAAACTTTCCCAAGATATGCTAGAATATGTATGAGGCCATTTGAACCTACTTTGAACCATATAAGGTGCCAAATTTGCCAAATTCAAGAGCTATGTCAAGATTTGACCAAATGACCTCTTCTTGGTCTAAAACTTGGCATGTTATAGATCTTGTCTAGAACTTTTTGAGATGCTAAAGTGCATATTATTTGGAGTTCTAGAAAAGTTTTGGTGAATTTCCAATGTTGGCAAAGTTTCGAAATTTGATAGTGGCACTGTTCATAGGGTCAGAAACTTTGCCTCTGTCACTTATGGGCCAAAAGGTGTCCAATAGCTATGAAATTTTACAGGAAGAAATTAGACATTCATAGTGACCTATATCAACTAGAAGCACCTCAATTAGAGGTCTATGAAAGGAGAAATGATTTTCTAAAGTTCTGAGTTAGTATCAGGGATGCCAGCTGACCTTAGCTACTATTCCATTCATTTTTGAGATCTAAAGTCTTTTGAACTAGTCTGGCCTTATTTTTCTCCTTTATTTAACATTTGTAGCTTTCCAAATTGATATAGTTTTCCCATATTGGATTTTTGTGAGATTAGTTATGAATTATTGAAGTTCATATCAGTAAGTTGTATTAGAAACATTGGGCAGTCTGACTTTTTGAGTATTTCTATTATCAAACATGGTCCAAATGATATGGTTGTAGCTTAAAATTATTTTTAGTATAAATTTAACATTTATAGATTTCTAGAAAGCTATCATTTGCTTAATTCTATTTTTTCTAGAATTAATTATAATTTTCTAAAGCTGGGGTCAAAAACTTGAATTCTGGACCAGTGAGAAAATGTAATTTTTTTGGTTTTTGGCTTCAAATCTGTAGTTTATGGATTGTTTTATGATATGTATGAGTTTTATGAATAGAGTTTGAGTAAATAATGTGATTGATGGGTTTACGAGACCTACAGGGTGAAGCATTAATGTTTAAACTCTAACATAATGCATTAAAATATCACAATTTTAGTCCTTTTCTTTGAGAATTATATGGAATCAAACTTAAATAATGGATAATCAAGGTTAATGCACTATGGTGTTACACTAACCAAATGAGGTATTTTTTTCATAAAATTTGGATAGCATGTAGGTCTCATCTAGAGTTTTCACAAAGTTAAAGATTATTTAATTTAGAGTTCTAGAGAATTTATTATGATTTTTCAAAATTGGCCAAATAATGTAGAAATGGTATGGTTACTGTTCATTTGGTCAGTTTACTTTTCTATATCACACATGGGCCAAATAAATTATAATGATCCCAAAATTTTATAAGCATAAACTAGACATAATAAACTTTCTATAGCCACTAAGATGACCTCATTTAGAGCTTTATAGAGGGAGAAATGAATTTTTGAAATTGCATGACAGTACCAGTAATGTCGCCTGATCTAAGTTACTATTCTATCAATTTCCATAAGCTAAAGGCCATGGTATTGGTCTGAAATTATTTTTATTCATTAGTAGACATCTACAACTTTCCAGAATAGTATGATTTGCTTGATTTTGATTTTTCTAGAATTAGTTATAAATTTTCAAAGTTTATACTAGAAAGTTAGAACATGGAACCCGAGACCAAATTTTGGTTTTTGTAAGATACAGTTCCAAACCCAAATAAATAAGACCAAATGTGATGTTTATGACTTGTATGAATATGTTATGGATAGAAAATGATGTGGGTAAGTTCACATATCCATGGAGCATAAAATGAAGAAATGAAACCTTACGTAACATAAGTAAATACCATTATTTATGCATTATTTTCATGTAAGTAATGGAAGCTAGGCCATGTAATGGAATAAGTATGCTAAAAGGTTAAAGTATTACAATTACCTTGGCTAATTTTGACTTTAGGAGTGATAGAAGATAGATTTTTGCCAAGAACCCTAGTCTCTCTTTAAAACCTCTAAATTTTCTTGTGCTTCTTATGTTTCTACAGAATGGTGAAAGGGGCTACTAAAGGTTTAAGGCTTAAGTTTGGGTCTTGGGCTGACCCATAGGCCCAAAATCCAAGTGGGTTCAATTATATGCTTGTTGAGCTATGGATTCTAGGGTTACAAGAGTAAGATAAAAGTTGGGCTAAGCTGAAAAAGGGTCTATTAACATTTGGGTCTGCACAAGTAAATACTGGGCCTCTAAGAAACGGAATTAGATCTCCCTAAGGTTGAGATTGGGCTTCTACACTTACCCTAAATCAATAATTAAATTAATTATAAAGCCCACTTTAATGTCCCCCTCACTTAATTAATTTTTCTAATTAAACCTATATTAATTTCTAATTAATTATAATTATGCTTAATTAATTTTGGGGCTTACATTTGGCACAACCTCACCTATATGAGCAATTTCACAAAGAAAAGCCAATCTAAGAAACAAAATGGTACCATAATAATCAAACAATGGAAAATGGCTTGTCTAAAGATTCAAACACATATACAAGTATCCAATGACAATCATACAACCATAAAATGCACACAAGAAAGGATGGAGAGTTACCTTAGTTCAAGAAGACAAATTCTTCCTTTTTTTCCTCACTTCCTTGGCTCGACCTCACACCCACACCTAGGAGGGACTTGATTCACTTGGCCTTGATGCATCAAACAAGACACAAACACATCATTGGAACAAACTCTAGCCTCATATAACCATTACACAAGCTACATCTAGCTTATGACACCATTATGGTTCCATACAAGGGCATAATGAAAGTAACTTATATAATTTAAGGCCTTGGCTCCTATTTCTCACTCATTCTAAGTCATATGACTCCATTGAAAGTCATTAGAGCCATAAAAAATTCAATCCAAGGAGCCAAATAGCAAGTTACTTCTTTATGCCTAAAAAGAGAACTTAACTTCCAACTTTCAAAACATGATTTCTAAATTCATACCATTGGTCCCTTTGGTATCCATAATTCATATCTAGACTACTTTAAACCTTAGAATCTAGGAAAACTCTCCCTAAGTGCTTCAACCATCTCTAGGCTGAGACACACACACCCTTGAAAGTCCATGGATTTTCTTTTAATTCTTTAGGGAATTAGCCATTTATGAAGCTTCGTAGATGTATTGAGAGCTCACACATACTCTTAGACAAACTAAATTAACCTTAGAAAGCATATTTGTCAAGGTACAACTAAATCCCTAGTTATTACAACTTGCTATCTAGTGGTTCATTTTGATTCCTAATTACTTTATTGGATTCCTTATGCCTCAAAGCCTCACTTACTATATGTTTAGACCAGAATTGGACCCCTATTATACAGCCCCTATTCTGACTAAAACTATGAAGGAAGAAGATATCAAGAACAAGCAATTATACTATGATTTATGTAACACCATAAATTCTTAGCTCATTTCATGCTATTTTTATGCCTAATGCATTTCTTAGCGTTGCGTCGCGTATAAAATTTTTATTCGGTGTCTCATGGGCCATATGAGCTCATGCATCACATTCTCACATTTATTTACATAGATACAACTCATTTCCATCACCAAAATTGACCTAGAGGTCGTGCATGAAAAAGGGAAGCATAAAACATATATTTGCAATTTCAGCCAGAAACTTTCCCTTTCTGTCACAAACTTTAGAAAATCATAACTAATTCTAGGAAAATTGAAACCATGCATTATTTGCCATTCTGGAAAGCTACAAATGCTTACTTTATGCTACAAATATAATCAAGCCATGAATCATCACACAGAAAACTTTTGACATTCGAAAAACTCTAGAGGTCCGGCTGTCTACTGGTGCTGTCACAAGTTTCTGTAGCAAACTTCAAAAATGTCCAATTAATTCCATAAAAATCCAATCCATGCAAATGATACCAATATGGAAAGCTACAGGTGTTAGCTAGGGGTAAAAATAAATCTTGACCAGTTTAGGCACTTCCAGACCATGAAACCCAATCAAACAATACTTAAGGTCAGTTTGAGCGCTTGATATTAGCAGAATCTTTAAAAATTCATATCTCCCTCTCTAAACATCCAAATGGGGTGCTTCTAGTTGACACAAGTCACTAAGAATGTATAGTTTCTCCCTATAAAATTTTATGGCAACTGGACATCATTTTCAGACCTAAGTGAACAGTACCCTTGACCAAAACTAGAAAATTTCTCAACTTTGAAAATTCATCAAATATTCCATAGACCTCCAAAAATTCTATACTTTAGCTTTCCAAAAAGCTCTTAATAAGCTCTAATTGCATGCCAAATCTCAGATTAAGAAGAGTTCATTTGGATAAAACGTGGTATAGGTTTCTAATATGGTCAATTTTGTTCCATATTAGATACCAAGTGTACCCAAATGGTCTTCCTTGGTGTTTGGCACCTTGTGGGTAGGTTTGAAAGCATAAATGTGACTTGTATGAACTACCAAAGTGGTCCTAAATCTCATGCATCTCAATTTAACCTCTCCACTTTCATGATTACATACAATTCCATAAGCTAGTCTAGTCATTCCATACTCAAATTGCATTATACCATTCATATAACATTCAATCTCATTTATACATGATACGTTGACATAATTAAACATGTTCATAATGTCATAAGACATATACAATAATAGATTATAACATTTGCCACTCATATGGCCTTAAAGAAGTAAGATTCATGCACTTTGTTGTCAATCTCTTATCTTCCAAGGTGTTGGCTCCCATTACCTTGTTCTCTTGATTGACCTAGCATGTTAGAACATTGGAGAGGAGGGGATGAGATTCAAAGAATCCTAACAACTCATCTCCCTTTCAATCACACATAAAGTATGCAAACAAGCCTTAAAAATGCATACATAGACATATTAATATGTGCGGGCATTTAAAAGACATTCTTGGCATTTGAACAAGTTATACATAGCATACATAGGCTTGCCAAGTAAGTGAATTAGCCTCACCCATTCACTTGTGGATTTTGGACTTGCCTCACCCATTTCTTTAAGAGGTTTTTGACTTTACCTTACTATTGGGAGTCAACCTTACTTATGGGAGACTCTTTACTTTGTCTCAACTAACTTTAAGGGTTATTGGCTCATCCTCACCATGACTAGAGGGTTCTTGGCTTCTCCACACTTAAGCAAACCAAAGCAAGCATATAAAACATCATTTGAATGTATAAAACATCATCATGGTACCATGGAATAAAAGCTCATGCTAAAATACTTTTCATAACTTAAAACATATATACACACATTCAAAGACAATGTAAGCACACATCTATGCATGAGAGAAGGTGGAGAGAGCTACCTTGCTTGCATTTACACACTTTTTCCTTGAGTCTTGAATCCTCTCCTTTGACCTCATACACCCAAGAAGGTGGAGATCACTTCTCTTGGCTTAGACACATTTTATGGAAGCTAATTATACTCTTGAATCACATTCTAAGCTCACACAATCACTAGAAAAGCTAGGTGACTCATAAGGCTCTTTTATGGTTCTATAATGCACTTAATGAAGTAACCTTTGGAAAACATCATCTTGGCTCCATTATCTCCATCTATTTATGATTATTGAGTCCATTTAAACCTCTTGGAGTCATCACACAATCAATTCTAGGAGTCTAGCTAGGTGTTGCTTCTTTAAGCCATATTATGGAACATATAAGGCCATCTTACTATCTATGGTTTCTAAAATTTTTCCAAGGCTTCCTCTCATATTCTCCCATCACACATGATACAAAACTAAGCTTGGAAGGAATTAAAACACTCCCTAGGTGCATAAACTCTCCTTGGCCAAAGCTATGCTTCCATATGGCACAAATGGAGTTATTTTAATTTCTTTGATGGGAGAAGCATGTGTGAGGCTCTCTTGGTGTCTTAGGAACTAATATATACTCTTAAACAACTTAAATTACTACTAGGAAGCTTCATCTTAGCCTAGGTGCAATCAAATCCCTAAATTCCATAACTTACATTCTAAAGTTCCCTTTTTAATTCTAGTTATATATTCTCAATCCTCACACTCCATAACCTTTGGTTCCATCAAGAACACATAAAGAAAAAATTTTCTCCTCACTTTCTCTCTCTGTACCTAAGCTTAAATGGCTTAGAAACACAAGATTTTGTAAGTGTTTCAAGTGAAGTCTTACCTTGAAATAGAGCTCTCTTCGCATAGATTATTTTCCATAGATTGATTTCTTGAAAAGAGTTCCTTTTTAGCTTAGGTTAGACCTGAATCTTCAAGTTTTCAAGAAAAGAAAACCACCATTAGAGAGCTCTTAGAGAGAGGAACAACTTTCCTAACTAGCATGGGATGAAACATGGTCATTTACTTACCTAAATGGAAGCTTAAACTTTTTCTCTCTCTCCCCTCTTAATGTGATGCCATTGCTATCCATTTTTCTGTAAATGGAAACTTGGAGAAGGTGATGAGGTGTAATCTTACTTAAGAAGCCTTTTTTACAATTTTTCAAAATGACCATTTTGCCTATACGCGCCTGTTTACTCCGTTTAAGCTCATTTTAACTCCTTATTTAGAACCGTCTTTTCTATCATAAAATTTAGGTTTCCAATTAAATAAAATGCCTTTAGAATCACTCAAATTAGAGTTAAAACCTTCCCGAAAGAATTAGTCAAAGTTTGGGTTAACCAATGTTGAATAACGTCCACCAGAGGGGTTTTAACTGTCTCGGGGCTTCCCGTGGTTTTCAGGGCCTCTGAGAATCCTGAAAAACTCAAAACTTTCATTTAAAAAGCCCTCTTATAATGAAAATGCCCTTATGTTTTGTCAATCTTTCGTTACATTTTGTTTCTTTATTCTAGCTCTGTTTTTCTTTCCATTTGAACTTGGGATTCTCATTTTTAGGAGTTTAGAATGCTTCCTAAATTTTTTGAGACCTTAACTAATTTATTTCGGGGGACTTACTTTTGTATCTGGTGAATTTCGTTTGTTTATAGAGAAATCATACGTTACATTTCACACGTTTTCTCTCGTTTTCAAAAACCGAATGTTACAATTTACTTACCTTATTTATAAGCCTTTCAAAGGAGCTTCCTTATGCTACCAAGAGCACTTCCAAATCCTCTTTTCCCTCCCCTGAACTAACCACATACTAGCACCAAATTAATCACTAAAACTATGAGAAGGAAAAGGAAGAAGAGGGGAAGAAGTTTAACAAAGCAAGGAGTAGGAAAAAGTGGCTAAATCTTACACTTTCATGGCTTGCTTCCTCTTCCCTTTGTTCTCTCTCTTGTGTGCCACTCTCAACTGTGATGACCCTAACTTCTAATCATGATAATTAAGCCTAAACATGCGGTTGATAGTCATAAATCAAGGTCAAGCACCATTTAAATTAATCAATTTAGGAAAAAGTGAGAAAATTTAAACTTTAATGTTATTAAAATCATTAACCAAATATCTACAAGCATTCAAGTACATAAGTGAAACAAATCTCCAATTAAAAGCCTTTAAATCTATTACCCATTCATTTTTAACTCTCAAGAACCTTCTACCAGTGTTTCCAAGTCATCCCTTGAAGTTGCTATAGGGAAAACCAAGGTTTTTAGGTTAATATAAGAGTTTAAGAAACTTTACTGCGGCTAAATGATTTCATGCCACGGCCAATTACTTTCAGGTTCACTTCTTACATCTTCACAAAGTGGTGAGTTAGAGCTTTGTCGCAGCAAGCCTATATGGCACCATGATGAGAGGACCTCCTAGAGCCTACCTTACTCGTCTCTCACTATTGGCTATAGCTAATTCTCATTTTTTCCGCAGCCAATTCCTCTATGAAACACCTGACACATTTTCACAAAGTTTGCTGTGGCAAATTACTCTCAAGGTGACTTCCAGTTTGGCCTTTCACATTTTGCAATGACAAATTATACTTCTCACCGAAACGACTTACTCTTTAGTACTCTCCTTAGGCAACTTTGCCTCTATTGGCCATGGCTAAGACTATTTTTGCTATGACAAAACACCTTCTGATCCTACCACTTTTAAAATTTTGTCTCATACACTCTAACTTTCTTTCTAGTGACACCCTAAGGCCACTCTACCTTAATTTGTAGGGCTCTAATAGCTTTTATTTATCTAATTTACCCAACTATTCTATCATTACCAATCTAATATCTAAAGGTTAATTTCCTACTCATCAATCTGTCATATATCAACAAGTTTATAAATTAAAGACAACAATAATTCATGAATTATCAATAATTATCATTCAAATACATATTCCATTAAACGTTCCATACATTACTAGCTTAAATCAACATCCAATATGTCACATGGTACATTTCCAAAAAGTAAACTAGATCATAGGATCCACAAAGTTCTACGTTAGATATTATAAACTCATACATCAAATATCCATTTAACATAAGGCCCAACTCCTCAATAGATATATTCTATGTTATCAAAATATAAACTCCTACACCTGGCAACATGATTACATAATGATGCTATATAAAAGAATAACAAAATTTGCATCTACTCTACTCAGATCAGCCCAAGTGTAGCATCTTCCACACATGGCTAGAGCTCATGGATTTTCATCTACTTGCTTCCCCTTATCCTTATCCGAAGGGCCTTCACCTGAAAGTATGATCCCATGAAATAGGGTGAGATGCGAATCTCAGTAACTAAGGTAATTTTCATTCATATATTCCAATTTAATTAACATATATGCATGACTCAAAATGAGCATCAAAATTATATTAGTCATATGAGCAAATGAAACAATTTGGCTATTTATGATTACTATCCCATACTAACAATTATATTTTCACATGTTAAAGGCCAATAACACTGGGAAAGGTTTGTCCACAACACCTACTCCAAAATGAGCACAACCAGGGCTCAGTATATATGGGGTCTGATCATAACCCAGTGCCTGATTGAAGCACATGCATGAGTGGCAGCCACACCACACCTCCACCGTAGACTCACAAGGTCCAAACATAATACAATAGATAGCTAATTAATTCATTTAGCATTTCAAATCTTTCAAGTGCATCAAATATAAAATTAAAGCAGATATATGTATAGAATTACAAAATTCCTAGTTACCTCACTTGCAGACAATTTTCTGGAGAACCAACAACAATGCTACCTCAGCCCAGCCACTACAAGAGTAAAATTCGGATTGAATGTTTCCTCTACTAGAAATTTTAATGTATCACCCTAAATTCTAAGAAAATTCGTATAGAATTAATATCCCTGCTACAAATCAACCATGGGGGTCTTAAACTAGTAGAAAATACATTAAAATGAAGAGTTTATGCTTACCCAATATCCCTCCTATCCTCTACCTTTGAAAATTCTCTAAGAAAATATCAAACAAACACATTTCAAATTTTGGGTATGGTGAAAATGCTGCAAATGAGAAGTCAATTAGGTCAAATTAAAGAGAAAAAGGAGAGGATTAAGTTATATAACACTCACCTTAGCTGATTTTGACTTTAGAAGTGAAAAATGGGGCTAAAAAGGTAGGAGAAGACCTAACCTCCAAGGGACCTTCGAAAATGTGTTAGTATTTCTTGTGGTTCTATAGAATAAGGGGTGGCTATAATGATTTTTAGGGTTTAAGTTGGGTCTTAAATGGGTTATGGTTGACCCAAAGGCCCAAGTCCATATGAGTTCAGATTTTATGCTTGTTGGGCCAGATTTCATTAGTTGGGCTACAAAATTTTGATTGGGTTAGGCCAAGTTTTAAGAGCTCATTTAATTTGGGTCTGCATGAGGGTTGTTGGGCCAATTATAAGAGCTTATATAAGTTAGGTCATGGGCCTCTATCTCACTAAATCAGATTGGGCTATCACTATACTCTCTCTTAGGCCAAGTCTCACAATAAGAGGTGGGGTCTACACCTAAAATTATTGAGCCTCTATTAATCTCTAACTATGGCCTACTTAATTTAATTTAGGCCTAAATAAGGTTTCTAACCCAATTAAATCTCAAACCTATATTAATAATTTATTTCTCTATAATTCTCATTCACATAACTCGACCAATTATTCTATATTAATTATTCTTAATTAACCCAAATCCATGATTAACACCTTAATTAATTTTAGGGTGTTACATTAGCTTTCTTTGGTTCTGTTTCAACGTGCAAGAGAGTTGGTTAGGAGGTTAGACCAAATTGGGACGTTTTAATAATGCCATGTGTCCATTTGCACAATCTTTTAACTTTGTAATTTAGTCCCTTGTCTTAGTTTTTACCATTTGGGTTCATTTCAACCCCTTGTCAAAATCTATCTTTTTTATCATAAAATTTGGATCTTCTAATTCATAAAATGGCTTTGGTTTCACTAAATTGGATCTAAAACCATTCCAAACTGTTCAGTCAAAGTTTTAGTCAACCAACGGTCACTCACCAAAGGGGTTTCAATTGTTCCAGGTTTTTCATAGTTTTTAAGGCCTCTAAGAACTTTGGAAAGCTCAAACTTTTCATTTAAAAAGCCATCCTGTGAGTTATCCAAATTTTCTAAAAATTAGAAAATTGCCTTATGTTCTTTCGCAAAGTTTTCTTAGCTCTTTTGGCTCAGTTTTTTGGGCAATTCAAGCTCACATCCTCATTTTTAGGGGTCTAAATTATTATTCAAATTTCATTTAGCCTCAAATCTTTCTATTGATGAGAGCTTCTTTAGTAACTCCTTTAGTTTTAGGCATTTTAGCATAACCGATTATTACACTTCACCCCTCTAAAAATAAATTTTGTCCTCAAAATTTTGAGACACATACCTTAGCTGAAGAGCTAGGGATACTGCTTCCTCATATCCTCCTCTAATTCCCAAGTGGCTTCCTCATATAACAAACCCTTCCAAACCACTTTCACCAGAGAAATGTTCTTGTTTCTTAGTTGTTTGAGCTTGGCATCCACAATTTTCTCTAGTGTCATTATATAGGAAAGATTTTCATTGAACATGCTATATTCTATGACATGTGAGGGGTCTGGTAAGTACTTTTTCAACTGGGAGATGTAAAAAATATTATGGATTTGGGCTAAGTTAGGAGGTAAGGCTATCTGGTAGGCTACGAGTTTAATTTTTTTAAGAATCTTAAATGGACCGATATACCTAGGACTGCGTTTTCTTACCTTAATATACCGACTAACACCAGTCACTGGAGACACTTGAATGAATACATGGTCTCCAATCTCAAACTCTAATGACCTCATTCTCTTATTAGCTTAACTTTTTTGTCTACTTTGGGCCGTGAGGAGTTTCTTCCTAATCAATTCTATCTGCCTGGTGGTCTGGTTTATAATCTCAGGTCCTCTCAAACTCCTCTCACGTAGCTCAACCCAAAATAAAAGGGATCTGCACTTTCTCCTATACAAAGCCTCATAAGGGGCTATTTGAATACTGGAATGGTAACGGTTATTATATGCAAACTTTACTAATGGAAAATATACATCTCAGTTACCCCTCATCTCTAACACATATGCCCTTAAGATGTCTTCTAGGGTTTGGATGGTTCTCTCAATTTGACAATCTATTTGGGGGTGATATGTAGTACTGAACCACAACCTAGTCCTTAAAGCACTATGCAATGACCTTTAGAAGTTCGATGTGAGCTTGGAGCCTGTATTTAATACTATGCTATTGGGTACCCTATGAAGTTGCATGATTTCTCTTATATACATTTGGGCTAATTTATCTAATATGTAAGTAGTCTAGATAGCCAAAAAGTGTGCAGATTTCGTCAATCTATCAACAACTACACATATAGCATCGTGTCCAGAGGATGTCTTAGGAAACCCCATGATAAAATTCATAGCTATACTATTCCACTTCCACTTAGGGATATCTAGAGGTTGTAACAACCTAGCTGGTCTCTAGTGCTCTATTTTCACCTTTTGACACAATAGGCATCTAGCACATAGTTGGCTATGTCACTTTTCATTCCTGGCCCCCAAAATATTCTTTTTAAGTCTTGACACATCTTGGTGGCACCTGGATGGATAGTATACTTATACTTATGTGCTTCTTCTAAAATTCTTTTTCTCAATTTAGCCTAATTAGGCATATAGATTTTCTCCCAATATACTATCATACTATCATCAGACATCCTAAAATCTAAGGTCTTACTTTGGAAAATCTCATTCCTAGCCTGTCTTATAACTCATCCTCTCCTTGGAAATCTATGATCTAGGCTTTCAATTCATTCTCAATTCAGATTTCACTCAAATACAATCTACCTGACACTATATGGCAAGAGAGGTTTATATTTCTAAACTTTCTATAAGCTCCTATTCCCTAATCATCATATAGGCTACATGGATGGATTTTCTACTCAAGGCATCAGCCATCACATTAGCTTTGTCTGAATGATATTTCAAAGTATAGTCATAATCTTTTATAAATTCTATCTATCTTTTGTCTCATATTTAGTTCTTTATGATTAAACAAATATTTCAGACTCTTGTAGTCACTATAAATTTCTATCCTAGGCCCATACAAATAATGCCTCCAGATTTTGAGGGCAAATACCATCGCAACTAACTCTAGATCATGTGTGGGATAATTCTCCTCATGAGGCTTTAACTGCTTAAAGGCATATGCCATTACTCTACCCTATTGCACTAACACACATCCTAATCTTTTTTCTTGAGGCATCGCTATAAACCACAAATGATTCACTAGGGTCACAGATAATCAATACAAGGGCAGTGGTCAATCGAAGTTTCAACTGCTAGAAACTCCTTTCACATCTATCATCCCACACAAAAAGAATTTCTTTCCTAGTAAGCCTCATCAGTAGCAAGGCTATCTGAGAAAAGCCCTAAATGAATTGTCTATAATACCTGACTAAACCTAAAAAATTCCTAACATCGGTGATAGTGCTAGGTCTATCCTACTGTAACATAACCTCTACTTTATAAGGATCACCAGCAACCCCTACTTATGATATCACATGACCTAAGAATCTCACATCTATTAGCCAAAACTCACATTTACTAAGTATGGCGTACAACCTTTTATCTCTCAAGGTTTCTAAGACTAGTCTCAGATATCTCTCGTGCTCCTCAAAGTATCTAGAGTATACTAGGATATCATCAATGAAGACCATAACAAATTTATCTAAGTATGGTCTAAATACCATGTTTATATAGTCCATAAATACTGCGGGTGCATTCATCAGCCCAAATGCCATCACTAGGAATTCATAATGCCCATATCTAGTTCTGAAGGCCATTTTTGAGACGTCTTTAGTTCTCATTTTTAGTTGGTGGCACCCAAATCTAAGATCTATCTTGGAAAATAAAGATGCCCCAACTAACTGATCTAATAAGTCATTTATTCTAGGGAGAGGATACTTATTCTTAATGGTAACTTTATTCAGATCTCTGTAATCTATACACAATCTTAGGCTACTATCTTTCTTTTTCACAAATAACACTAGAGCTCCTAAGGGTGAAACATTAGGGCATATAAACCCTTTCTCTAGCAACTCCTCTATCTACTTTTTCAACTCAGTAAGCTTGGTAAGAACCATCCTGTAAGGAGCCTTGGACTTCGATCTTGCCCCAGGCACTAACTCTATAGGGAATTCTAATTCTTGTTCGGGTGGTAGACCACTAAAATTAAAATCTTTAAGAAAAACCTCTGAGAATTCCCTAACCACGATATCCTCTATCCTTTCCTCTACCTCAACCTGCATAGAGAAAAAAACTAAAAACCCTTAACGTCCATGCTCTAGGTGTCTCTCAGCCTAGGCAGTAGTCAAGAAAGATAACTCTGCCCCTATCCTAGGTATGGTCCCATAAGTAGGTAAAGAGATAGTTTTATGATTACAATCAAGTATGATATTATTCGCAGCCATCCTATTCATACCAACAATCAAATCAATGTCATCAAAAGGCATACAAATCAAATCAATGGTGGTATGACAATGATTAAACTATACAGTGACATTCTAGTAAGCATGGAAAGTAATAACATGGCCTCTAGTAGGCATGATGACAGATATATCAAATGGTAAAGTACTAATGGCTAGATCTAATTTTCTCACATAATCATAAGATATAAACTTGTGATTAGCACCTGAGTTAAACATAGCAACTATAAAAAAATCATTCACTATAAGTGTACCTTGGATCAAACTGGGGGACACATTGGCCTCCTACTAAGTGAGGGCGAACACTCTGCCTTAGGTTTGTGGCTTAGATGAAGGCACTGTCTTTGTCTGCAGGCAATTTCTAGCAATGTACCCTGGCTTCCTACACTTGAAACATGTCACTAGGGATGGTTGGGTCTTAGGAGGCTGCACTTTCTTGCCCTTTTGTGGTCTTCTAGAGTCCCTCTTTGGCTAACTAAAGTCACAACAGGCATAATGTCTCGCACGTTATTTTCAATTACCCTGCTGATCTCCACAAAGGCATTAAAATTTTTGATTCACTATGGAGTGACTTTGTCTCTAATAAGAGGCTTCAACCCAGTCTCAAATTGCTCACATCTCTAGAGGTAAGAAGAATACCAAGATAATTTAATGAACTGGGCCACATACTAATCCACAGACATCTTATCTATTTGCTTTAACCCCATAAACTCCATATCTTTCTGTTTCCTCATTGAACTAAGGAAGTAATTTTCATAAAATCCCACCAAGAAGTTTTCCTAGTTAATATGAACATTCTTGGTTTACATCAAGGGTTTCGTGCTACGCCACCACTTATTAACTTCTTGTTTTAGCATAAAAGTGGCGAGCTAAGCTTTTTGTTCTGAGGTACAATCTATCACTGAAAATATTTTCTCTAATTGCACGACCCATGCCTTTGTTTTTTTTGCATCTAACTCCCCATTAAATAAGGGTGGACCATTCTTTCTGAACTGATTTAGTAATTTTTGAATAGGCATCTAGGTATAAGTTGGCTCCTGGAAAGGTGCAGGTGGAATGCTAAAGGTAGATGGTTAGGACATAGGGTCTTTTTTCCTTATCTCTTCCTGCCTAGCTAAGGCATTTTGCAGTTGCATAATCATCTCGTGCTATTACTGCATAATATACCTCTATTGGTCTAATATTTTCTGGTGTTGCTCTATCATGACTTGTTGTCTATCAAGCCTTTCCATGATGGTGTGTAGAGGGCCCTCAGGTTCAACTCTCTAAGCCCTAGGTGGCCTGCCCCTACCCCATCTAGTGTTAACCATCTTATTTGAAAAGAACCACAATCCTTAGTATACAATTGCATTTCAAGCACATATGCATATGCATTCCATTACTTCCATGGCAATTCACACTGCAACACAGGTTTTTCACACAATTCAAGAGCCAATCATCGAGCAATAGTGCTTCAACCTTTGCTTTAATACCAATAAATGTAATACCATAACCTTTTAGCACTTACGCAATGGTTCCATAGGCCATCTCAACATACCTTATGCACATTGGAAAACATTTGCAAGAAAGCATACACTTTATACATGGATAATTGCGTAATTGGGAGGCCATATACATGATTCATGGCTTTAGGGACCATGTGAACTCATTAATATTATTTTTCATCTATAACATATCCATTCAAGTCATAAACATCATAACTTATCTCATAAACCAAGGATTTGGAACAAAATTCCACAAAATCAAAAGTTTGCTCTCAGGTTTGCTATCACAAGTTTTTGATATTTTGAAATTTTATAACTAATTCTAAAAAAATTAAAATGAAGCATATGATAGCTTTTTAGAAATTTCTAGATGTTAACTAATGACTAAAAATAGTTCTAGACCAAGAAAGAGGCATTTAGCCCATGAAAAGTAATAGAACAATAACTCAGGTCATGCCCAGATAGCTTTAGGACCTATAATTTTAAAAATTTGGTTCTCCCCCTACAAAGCTCTAAATGAGGTAATCTTAGTGGCTATAGAAACCCTATGATGTCTAATTTATGCCTACAAAATTTCATAAACATTGGACTTCTTTTGACCCATGTGTGATACAGAGAAGAAAATTGACCATATGAATAGTGCATAGACCAATTCTGCATAATTTAGCAAACTTTGAAAAATCATAACAAATTTTCTAGAGCTCCAAATTGAGTGTTCTTTAACTCTATGAAAAGCTATAGATGATACCTATATTCATGCCAAATATTATGTTAGGACTAATTCATTTGGTCTAATTTGGTTCAACTCAGGAATATGACACTTTTTGGTACCAATTTGGGTTAAAAATGTGCCACATGGTCTTCTATCACTTCCATAACCATTTGAGCACGTCCCATAGCATAAACACAACATATATAAGCATTCCAAATGGTCCAAACCATCATGAACCTTAAACTCACTATCCCACATGCATAAATACACATTCAAGAATAGGCTTTCAAATGCCAAAATCATACAATTTCTCATATATGGCTCCAAACCTAATCCATACACTACATTTGCATAATTTTACAATTGCTCAAGTATTTGCATCTCAAAAATAACTCATACATACAAACTTTGACACTTAATTACACTAAAAAAAACAAGCTATTGTCAAAAGGTAGCTCCTTAAGCTCCTTGGCTCCCATTTTTATTTTCTTGGGCTCCACCTAGGCATGGTTAAATAAAAGAGGGAAGGGGGTGAAATTTAAAGAATCTCAAAAGCTCATACACCATTTCAAGTAAGCATATAGGCATATAATCATGTCAAGGAATACAAGTATGCATCCAACATAAACAAGAGTCATACAAACCACATTTTGCATGTTATCAAAATATGTCAAAGTCAAGATCAAGCTCTAAGGACTTTTGGTCTAGCCTCACCCCATTTTTGGAACTTTTGGATTAGTCTTATCCTTTTTCTAGGGACTTTTTACTTATCCTTATTTATCATTGAGACCCTTGGCCTTGTCTCATCCATTCTTAGGGACTTTTGGCTTCACCTTACCCATTCCAAGAGATTTTTGGCACAACTTTACCCATATGAGCAATTTCACAAATAAAAGCCAATCTAAGAAACATAATGGCACCTTAATAATCAAACAATGGTAAATGGCATGTCTCAAGATTCAAATACACATAGACGCATCTAATGACAATCATACAACCATAAAATGCAAACAAGAAAGGATGGAGAGTTACCTTAGTTCAAGAAGACAATTTCTTCCTTTATTTTTATCACTTTCTTGGCTCAACCTCACACCCACACCGAGGAGGGACTTGATTCACTTGGCCTAGACACATCAAACAAGACACAAACATATCATTGGAACTAACTCTAGCCTCACATAACCATTACACAAGCTACATCTAGCCTATAACACTATTATGGTTCCATACAAGGGCATAATGAATCAACCTATATAATTCAAGGTCTTGGCTCCTATTTCTCACTCATTCTAAGTGACATGATTCCATTGAAAGTCATTAGAGCCATCAGAAATTCAATCCAGGGAGCCAAATATCAAGTTGCTTCTTTATGCCTAAAAGGGAAACCTAACTTCCATCTTCCAAAACATGGTTTCTAAATTCAAACCATTGGTTCCTTTGGTATCTATAATTCATATCTAGACTACTTTAAACCTTGGAATCTAGAAAAACTCTCCCTAAATGCTTGAACCATCTCTAGGCTGAGATACACACACCTTTGAAAGCCTATGTATTTTCTTTCAATTCTCTAGGGAATTGCTATCTATAAAGCTTCTTAGATATCTTGAGAGCTAACATATACTCTTAGAAAAACTAAATTAATCTTAGAAAGCTCCATATTTGTCAAGGTGCAACTAAATCCCTAGTTATTACAACTTGTTATCTAATGGTTCATTTTGATTCTTAATTGCTTTATTGGATTCCCCATGCCTTAAAGCCTCACTTACTATCATGTTTAGATTAGAATTGGACCCCTATTATACAGCCCTTATTCTGACCAAAACCATGAAGGAAGAAGAAATCAAAACAAGCAATTGTATTATAATTTACTTACCTTATTTATAAGCCTTTCAAGGGAGCTTCCTTACGCTACCAAGAGAACTTCCAAATCCTCTTTGCAATCTCCTAAACTAACCACATATCAGTACCAAATTAATCACTAAAACTATGAGAAGGAAGAGGAAGAAGAAGGGAAGAAGTTTAACAAAGTAAAGAGTAGGAAAAAATGGCTAAATCTTACACTTTCAAGGCTTGCTTCCTCCTCCTTTTGCTCTCCCTCTTGTACACCACTCTTAGCTCTCTTTGATTCTGTGTCAATGTGCAAGAGAGTTGGTTAGGAGGTCAGACCAGATTGGGACATTTTAACAAGGCCATGTGTCCATTTGTATAACTTTTCAACTTTGCACTTTAGTCCCTCATCTTAGTTTTTACCATTTGGATTCATTTCAACCCCTTTTTGAAATTCATCTTTTCCATCATAAAATTTGGGTCCTCTAATTCATAAAATGGCTTTGGTTTCACCCAAATTAGATTTAAAACTATTCCAAACTATTTAGTTAAAATTTTGGTCAACTAATAGCCAAAATCACTCACTGGAGGGGTTTCAACTATTCATGGGGTTTCCATGGTTTTTAGGGCCTCTAAGAACCTGAAAAGCTTAAAATTTTCTTTTAAAAGCCCTCCTATGAGTTACTCAAATTTTCTAGAAATTACAAAATTGCCTCACATTCTTTCGTAAAGTTTTCCCAGCTCTTCTGGCTCGATTTTTCGGGCAATTCAAGCCTCACATCCTCATTTTTAGGGGTCTAGATTATTATTCAATTTTCATATGGCCTGAAATATTTCTATTTAAGAGACCTCCTTTAGTAATTCCCTTAGTTTTAGGCATTTTAGCATAATCGGTTATTACAGAAACTATCTAGTTACTAGATAGTAGTTCTCTTTTGTTTAGGCTATCATAATTAGGTCATTGGCCAATAATAGAAGGATTGACACCTAGGAGATCTGCCTTAGTTAATAAGCATATATACATGTGACCAAACATTTAGCATAGCATAGTCACGTATACACATTTGGTTCAATGCAGAAATATATATAAAGTAAATATGCTCTTAATTGCATGTTCAGTCAATCCTAAGGTTCTATCAATTTAGTCTCTCCCCTTTGTTGTCAAAGTTCCTTTCCTATAATTTCAATCACACAATAGCCTATCTAAGGATAAGCCACGGCCAAAGCTAAAAAACATAATGAAATTATGAATTTCAAGTGCTACATATTATGGTTTGCTTCTAATAAATGGGAATTTAGAATTTCCAATCTATGATCATTCACATTTCCATTTTCTCTTCCCTACAAATTTAATCTTATTAGAATTCATCAAAATAAATTTAAAATCCTATAGTCCAACTCCTAAACATCATTTGAATGATAATTAGGCTCACCCACAATTACCTTCTTTGCCTTAATGTTTTTCTCTTGATTATGGTAATAAGGTGCATATGCATTTTTACTATGGATAAATATATGCCTCCATTTTATATCAGGGTAGCCCATACATGTTATACCTTTTCCCTCTTTATTTCAAAACTTAATTTAATGAATCCATGTTATGCAAATTCCTACAACTAAGAATAGCAACAAGACTTCAATCTTTCTCGATTTTAACTCTCAGCCAAAACACCAATCAAGAGAAAAGTTCAATTCCTTAACTTCAATAAAACTTGTTGCTTGTTCCTACACCTCCCTAATAGCCTCACTTTAATTTTCCTTGCTCGACCAAATAACAAAGTGCCACCATTTAGAGTTCTAGTCAGTTAGAATGAAGGCAACCAAGGAGCAATGCAATTTTTCCTATGCTTACCTTTAATGTAACTCTTTGAAATCACCCTTATGCATCCACGGCTCACATTTCCTCTCTCAAGGCTCCATGGTTGAAGCTTGAAGCATTTTCTCTCCTTCTCTCAAGGTTGCTCTTAGACTAATTGAGACCAAAGTTTGAAAAAAAAAATAATGGCAAGTGGAAACTTCATGAACATAATTGACAAGGAGATAATGGAATTGAATTAAAATCTTTTATACCTATTTACTATTCAGTGGCCATGCTATGTGTCTCTTCCTTAATTACTCATCAAGGCAATACATTTAAATAAGGTTTCATGACTTACACGACTAAGAAAAATCCAATGCCATAACCAAATGCATATGCATACATATGGTGGAATGGCTAAAATAGCATTAGTTTAAGATTTCTTTATTTTCCCTTTATAGGGTCCCACACTATCGATTATGCTAGGTGTCAAATGCTTTAATATAGATTAAAATAGTCCATTTAAATATTGCTTCATGGCTAAAGGAATTTGGATGCCACATGTTCGACATACACACATTCATATATATAATTAGGTGGTGGAATGGTCAAAACAACATAGATTTAGGATTTATTTGTTCTCCTTTTCTAAATCTTCAACCACCAGTTATGTGTCAATTGGATTAGGTGTCATGCTCTTATATGCACCAAGTATCACATTTAAGTGAAGCTTTGCACAACTAAGGAATTTCATGGCCACAAAAATTGAATCCATATATATATATATATATCTAGGTAGTGAGTTGGTCAAGATGGCATTTGTAACACCCTAAAGTCAATTAATAGTGATTATTTAGGGATTATGAAATTATTAAGAGGGATCTAAGAAAACATTATGAGGAAATAGGAATTTTAAGGAAAATGAAAAATTTGAGTATCTTAACATAATAATTATTAATTAGGTCATTTTAGAGAAAGTAAAATAATGTTTATAGATTTAAGTATGTTTTAGGCTCAAGATTAAGTTATGTGTGCCAATAACATTATTAGAAGCCTAGTCTTATTCTTATGACGGCTCAACTTTATCTTAATATGACCCAACTCTATTCTTATGGAAGCACAACCCATTTTGAACCCAATTATACCCGCCTAACATTGGCCCAATAGCTAGTAATGAGCCCAATTAGACCTTGGGCCGAGGGGTCAACCCAATTCCATCCTAAAACCTTAAAAACCCAATTGTCACTCACTTTGGTGCTGAAGAAACATAAGGGTTCTATAGTCCATAAGAGCATTTTCGTACCTTGAGGAGAGGCTAGGGTTTTCATCAACATTATAACTCAATTTGGTGCTTTTAAGGGAGGATTCAGCTAAGGTAACCTACATAGAACTTAACCTTCTTATTCTCCTCTATAATTTGGTCTGATTAGTTGCTGGGTAGGAGGATTTTCATCTTCTTCTCAAATTTGTAAATGGGCATTTTGATGATTCCTTACAAAATTTTTGAAGTTTAGAGTGAGTGAAGCTATTTGGTAGTGTTTGCCTTCATTTTATAAGGAAACCTTACTTAAATTTTATGTTATAGGCTAACTTTGGTATATAGTTGATGGTATGTGCAAAAATTCAAGTTTTTGGAATATCTCATGGTGTACTTTTAGTAGTTAAGGCTCAACCCAGTCCATTTGATCTCCTAAATGTATGGGTAAGTGTGTCCTCTCCTTTTGTGAAGTATATATGCTAAATATTCATCATTTGGATTGACTTTTAGTGCATAGTTATCACATGTGCGAAAATGGAGAGGTTGAGAATGACCCATTATGAATTCTTGGCCTTTTGACCTTAATTAGTGCAATGGATTCTTTGGGAACTTGGGTAAGTAATTTCTAATGGATTCTTGATGAAATGGATCAAAGGATAAGAAACTCTTTTGTTGATAATAGTTAAATGATTATAATTATACTTGTCATAGGCTTAGACGGCCTTTAGATTATGTTGGTAGCTAAAGGAAGAGTAATTGTGCTTTATTGAGGTAACTGGGGATTTCCTAATTCCATGTATATGTTCATTTTAGTCTTCTAATTGTTGCACATATTTTTTTATATGCTAAATGATTAGTTGGCTACTTGATTGTTATTTTAGATTGTGATCGTGTCCTTGGTGAAGATGTGGTGTAGTTGTCACCCGTGCATTGTGCTTTAATCAAGCACCAAATTATGATCAGACTCTTGAATGCACTGAGCCCAATTATGCTCATTGGGAGAGTTCGCACTGTGGATGAGCCTCTCTCAATGTTATTGGCCATTAATATGTTATATGTGATTGCTAGTATAGGATAGTGGTCACTGGTAGTCCAACAAGTTCATTTGCTGATGATATTGATGTCTTCGGTATGCTTTTCTACATGAATGTATTATATTGATTAATTTGTATATGTATATGAAACTTACCTCTTATTACTAAGATTGTATATCTCACCCCAATTATGGGCTAACATTTTCAAGAATTGGACCATTTAGTAGTAAGGAGAAGCTAATGGAAGTCTACTGTGATGGTTTAATAGTGTATAGGCTTGAATGCCCTAGTTAAATTGGATTTATATAGTAGTTATGCTAACATTACTTATCATGTTGTATAATTGTCACATTGCATCATGTATTGCCAAATTAGGAACTAATTTTATAATATGAGATATCATAGAATTAGTACTTGTGATTGTATCTAGATGATTATTAATGAGCACCCTAATGTTCAATGACCTTTAAACAATTAGTATTGTAAAATTGACATTTGCGCTATTGGTATAAAAGATTTAGAGGTTTAGGCTAGTGTAAATGTGTTCTCTTCACTTGCTTAAGGTGTTTAAAGGAATTTAGAAGTCATCCTTTAGGGTTTGAGTTCTCACTTTAAAGTTTTAGAAGAAACTCTTTGTTTTTCTGTCATTATAGTCATTTTGCTATCATATAAGGAGTAAAGTGGGCATCAATGCTTGGCCAATTGTGTTTCTAAGGTTGGTTGTGGTTTATGAGCCTTAAAGGACATGGTTATATTGTTTTGGTCATATTGGTTGTGAGTCAATCCATCCCCTGGGCATACCTCAGCTCATTTTGCTATAACGAGAAGTCGTTGGGTGATTTTGTGGATGCTGCATAGTCATATGTTTCATTTAAGGTTGTTTTGGGGGTTTTAGGGATAAGGACATGTTTATTTAGTTCATTGAAACTTGTTCAAAGTGGTCTAAGGTCAATTGGTAGGAAAAATATATTTATGAAGTTGTCACTTGTGGCTTCATGTACCTTTACTGTTATAATTGAAATTAGAATGATTGGATTAGCTTTTAATCTTTAAGTTAGGTAAGACAATTGGATGGAGATTTTAGGAATGTAAAGTCTTTAATAACCTTACCTTTTAGCCATTAAAAAACCTTAGGATTGATCTTGAAGTGGTAGCAAGTTGTTAGTTTGTTCCTTTAAATGTTTGAGTGTGGTAGCTTTTCAAGTGGTGGCCAAGTTTTCCTAAGTCATAGCCAAAATGAGCTAATAGTGTTCCATTAGCGATTTTGGCTGCGGTGCAAAAATTTTTTGCTATGGTGCAAAATGTTCTGGCCACAGTGTAAAATTATCCAGAGGCTAATTTGTTCGCGGCGCAAGCAATTAGCCATGGCATAAATATTTTTTGCCACAGTGCAAATCATGTATGTGTTGAAATTTGATCCAAACCCAAGTTTAGTTGTAGCATAAGTTCTTCAAGTCGCGGCACAAGTGTAGAATTTAGCTTTTAAAGGTTCTAGAGGCCAAGTTGGCCACAATGCAACCATTCTAAGTCATGACCTAAGTCTTGAAATCCTCAATTTAGTTATAAATCCTTAATGTTCTCTATGATAGTGATGAGTAATGGCTTTTAGTCTAACAAATATAAGTTTTTAGACTTCTTAAAGGTATTTTGGTTGAGACAAAATTCTTAATGAGAGCTTTAAATAATTAGAAGCAATTTGTACAACTTAATGGTGAATATTGATTATTTAAAGGTTCAAATTTTTTTATATTTTCATCTACTACTAACTCATTAACCAAATTAGATCTTAAGTGCACTCAATTAAGAAGACAATTATGCTTAATTAACTATATTAGTAGTTAAGGTTGTTACATTTGGTATCAAAGCAATGGTTCAAAAGAATCGTGTTAAATTAAAATTTATGGTTAGAAGCTTAGCAATCATGATGCATATTTGGCCTAGTATTAGCTCAGAAGAGTAGCTAATTATGTTAACTTGCTTTTGTTGTTTTTACCTTCTGAAAGAAAATATAAAGGAATAATAATATGAGACTTGTAGTCATTATTAAAACTAATGTTTCTTAAATTTTGTTTGGAAGATCATCCATCTTAATAAGTATGCCTCCATGAATAATAGAATACAATAAGATTCTATTTCATGTTGCTTTAGTAACACTAATTGTTGAGATTGAGGTTGTTAGTGCCAATGAAAAAACTAGAATTTTACCTTTCTTTTTTTGAAATTAGGATACTGGTTTTAATTTCGATAGTTAACTAGTTAAGGCTTATTATCGCCTGGCTATGCAACAAATGCATCAGTCACTTGATGTGAGACACCAGTTGACTAAATGAATGAGACCAAATAACTATTAAGGATGACGAACAAAGCTATTAATAGTATCAGTGACCAGTTAACCACCATTTACTAAGAAAGTCGACTAGGTACGGCCGACCAATTAATTGGCCTATTGAAGTAGTTAACTGATCATAGCAAGAGTAGCAATTCTATACCCATGTAAAATTCTAAGCTTTTCAAGGGTCATCTAGAGTGATGTTAAGAACTTAGAAGGCAATGGTACAAAGTAGAATACTTGACTAGTTATAGAAACCTTATGGAAGAGTAAAATGTATGTCTTACTTATGATTTGGAAATTGCCAATGGGACTTTGGAACTAGTGTACAATAAATTAGTACGATTGACCAAATATTTGCAAGATGTACAATCCATAATGAGTTAGAATTATATAGGCTTCAAAAGGTCCCCAAAGCTAAGACTTTGTAGGTGCAGAGGTCCTAACCCACTTATGTAACACCATAATTTCTAGCTCATCTCATGCTTTTAAATGACTCATTTTCAAGAATCATAAAAAACTCTCAAAGAAAAAGGCATTAAAATATTGATTATTTTAGCGTTGCATCGCGTATAAAAATTCCATTCAGTATCACATGGACCCTGTGAGCTCATACATCACATTCTCATATTTAAATACATGAATAAAACTCATTTGCATCCTCAAAAGTGGCTACATCTCGTGGAACTCAAAGGGAAGCATAAAATACATCTATATATTTTTGGCCAGATTTTCCTCATTTCTATCACAAAATTTGGAAAATCATAACTAATTCTAGAAAATTCTAAATCATGAATTCTTAGCCATTCTGGAAAGCTACACATGTCTACTTTATGTTAAAAATATGTCTAGACCATAAAATCTAACAAAAAGGACGTTTGACATTCGAAAAGATCCAGAGGTCAAGCTGTCCATTGGTGCTGTCACAGAATTCTACAGCAAACTTCAAAAATGTCCAATTAATTCCAAAAAAATCCAATCCATGAAAATGATATCAATTTGGAAAGCTATGATGTTAGCTAGAGGGAAAAAATAACTCCATACCAATTTAGGCATGCCTATATCTCAAAACCCAATCAAACAGTAGCTGAGGTCAGGTGGAGTGCCTCGTACTGGACAGATTCTTTGAAAATCATATCTCCCTCTTTAGACATCCAAATGAGGTGCTTCTAGTTGGCACAAGTCAATGGAATTTATAATTTCTCTATACAAAATTTCATGGAAATTGGACATTATTTGGGCCCTGTGTGATAGATTTCATTTTCAGACCTGAGTAAACAGTGACATGACCAAAACCAGAATTTTTGCCAACTTTAAAAAGTTATCAAATATTCTCTAGACTTCCAAAAATTTTCTTCTTTAGCTTCCCAAAAAGATCTCAACAAGCACTAATTGTATGTCAAATCTCAGATCAAGAATTGTTCATTTAGGTAAAAAGTGATATAGGGTTCCATTATGGTCAATTTTGGCTCCATATAGGATACTAAAATGTCCAAATGGCTTTCCTTAGTGTTTGGCACCTTTTGGGCAAGTCTAAAAGTATGATTAGGACTTGTGTGAGCTACCCAAATGGTCCCAAACTTCATGCATCTCATTTTGGTCATCTCACACACACATATGCATAATTTCATAATACCATTAAGGAAGCTAATTTGCCATCATATACTCAAATCACATTCTAATAGTCACATAACACATTCTCTCATTTATACATGACATATTATCATAATTACATATATTTATAATATCATAATATATATATACATCTATTAATTACATCATTTGCCAATGGCATGGCCTTAAAGTAGCAAAATTCATGTTCTTGGATGTCATACTCTCATCTCCAAAGTGGTTGGCTTCCATTACCTTGTCCACTTGGTCCACTTAGCATGTTAGATCATTGGAGAGGAGGGAATGAGATTCAAAGAATCCCAATAGCTCATCTCCCATTCAATCATACATAATGGATGCAAAACAAGTCTTACAAATGTATGTATGGCATGTGGACATGTGCAATCATTCAAAGAGCATTCTTAGCATTTGAAAAAGTCACACATAGCATACAAAGGCTTGCCAAGAAAGTGGATTGGCCTCACCCAATTTCTTATGGATGTTAGACTTGTCTCACCCATTCTTTAAGAGATTCTTAGACTCAACTATGCTCTTAGGAGTCCATCTCACTTTTGGGAGACTCTTTACTTTGTCTCAATAAATCTTAAGGGTTCTTGGCTCATCTTCACCATGGCTGGAGGTTCTTGGCCTCACCACACTCAAACAAACCCAAGCACAAATCATAAACATCATATGAAAGCATATTGTAACATCATGGCACCATGGAATCAAAATCATGCTAGAACACTTTTTATAGCTCATAAATACACATACACACATTCAAAGACAAGTAAAGCAAGCAATCATGCATGAGAGAAGAAAGAGTGAGCTACCTTGAATACAATTACACACTTTTTCTCTTGAATCCAAGCTCCTTCCTTTAGCCACACACACAAAAAAAGTGTGGGGATGATTTCTCTTGACCTAAACACAATTTATGGAAGCCAATTAGGTTCATAGAATTAATTCTAAGGCCACACAACTTGCTTAGACACTAGCTTGATCTATAAACCTTATTATAGTTCCATAAATGCACCTAATGAAGCAACACCCCTCAAATAAATTGTAAGCTCTATTCTTTCCTTTTAAATATCATTCTTGACTCCTTTTAAACCTCTTGGAGTCATCACACCATTAAAACAAAGAGCCTAACTACATGTTGCTTCTTTAGGTCATATTATAGAATGTAAAGCACCATCTCACTTTCTGTGCTTCCTAAATTTTTCCCAAGGCTTCCCCTTATATTCATTCCTCATATATGACTCAAAAATGGGTTTAGAAAAATTTAAAACTCTCCCTAGCTACCCTAACCTTCTTAGGTCGAGACCATGAAGCTTAATGACCTTCATGGACTTTGCTTTGTTTTCTCAAGGGGAGATACATGTTAGGAGCTTCTTAGGGATCTTAAGAACTCAATTAAACTCTTATTTAAGCCTAGAAATCATTGTACAAAATCAAATTTTACAAGGTGCACATAAAACCCTAGAAATTGCATCTTGAAATTCCATGGTTTTTGTTAATTTTCTTTGCATATTCTTAATCTCCACACCCTTTTTCCTTATAATCACCCTTGGTTCTACCTAAAAATCAAACCCTCTAGGGTTTCTTGAGTAGGGCGAAATGGTGGAGGAAGGGAAGAAAGAAATATTAACTATGGAAGAAGAAATTACCTTGTTTGCTTATTTTTCTCACTTGAATCTTGCTTTCTCTAGGCTCCTCTCTTCAAATCCGAATTTTCCCCTAAGTTTCTCGCTTAAAACATATTTGTAAAATTCATTTTAATCAAAGGAAACAAAGGAGAATGGAAGAGAGGAGGTTTAGATGGAAGAAAGCATAAAAAAACTACTAAGAAACCATACCTTTTTGCCTTAATTTTTCTTCTCCTTCTTCTTCCCTTGGTGCGCCTCTCTCCTAAGGTTTTTCCTCTGGTTTAGGGTAGAACAATATGAGACTAAATGAATAGGAGAGTGGGGCGCCTCATATATATAGGTGGAGGAGAATGGCTTTTTCAAAAATTCCCATTTTACCCTTCATTTTTTGTGTTTTCGTTTCTCCTTCATTTTAGCTCCTTTTTTAGAACCATCTTTTCTATTATAAAATTTAGGTTCCCAATTTAGTAAAATGCCTTTGGAATCACTCAAATCAGAGCTAAAACCTTCCTGAATGGATCTGTCAAAGTTCGGGTGCACTGATATTGGAAAACATCCATCGAAGGGGATTTAACTATCTTGGGACTTCCCATGATTTTTAAGTCCTCTGAGAACCCTGGACAACTCAAAACTTTCATTTAAAAAGCCCTCCTATGTAAATTCCAAATTGCTTAAAATTACGAAAATGCCATTACGTTTCGTAAGATTTCCGTCAAAATTTGTTTCTTCATATTCTAACTTCATTTTTCCTTCCATCTAAACCTAGAATTCTCATTTTCAGGAGTCTAAAATGTTACTCAAATTTTTTAGAACCTTAACTAATTCATTTCAGGGGACTTGCTTTGAAAATGCGCCCGTTTTCGTCGTTTAATGAAAATCAGACATTATAACTTACTTGATCCCAATTAACAAAGATCACAATTACTCAATTCTAGCTACCCTATTTTGGCTCAATGAATGGTGGTGGCAAAAAATATATATCAAATAGTTTTATCTAAACTATTAAAGTGAGTAAGTTATCTTTCACTAATAATGATGAGAGAGGAAGACAAGGAACCCTTGAAATTATGAAATTCATTTCTAAGTGAGTAGTAATGACCTTAAAACAAGAGGTTAAATGGAGATAATTCTTTGAAAGGAAACTTGAGAGCTTCAAAGTTCCTCTCTTAGTGTGCCATGACAAAAGAGGAAAATTGTGATAAAGGAAAGATAGCCCCCTAGTGTGAAGGGGGTGAGATGTGCAAACATGTGGTGCTTGTGCATGTTGTCTTTCTTGTATGATTCAATTTACTCATGCTATGTGTTGATGTTCATTTGGGGTGGTGGTTAGAGGCACTTTATGTGCATGATACACTCCGAGAGTGGAGGGTAAGATCTTTATAGCACTTTGATGTTAGAGGCACGTGAGACATGCTTATTCTGCAGCACTTCGGTGCTAAAGGCATGCCACTTATCATATGATTTGATGAGTTTTAACCACCAAATTAGTAGTAAAGAGGAGATCTTAATGATATGGATCCACCTAAGAAAAGAATGATGGGTACCCTTATGCATGCTAGTGTTTGAGATACAACCATCATGGAGTGACAAGCATGTTTATGGTTAAAGAAAAGATTTGCTTGCTAATATTAAAGGCAGAGTTTGATTTCACCATTAGTAGTTTTGTTGTCATGTATCATGTGTGGCATGATTATGAGAATAGAGACTATAGTGGGAATTTGTGATATTGACTAGTATTTATTCTAGTGGTAAAACTCCGTAATTTTAAAAGAACTCCCTGATCCAAAATGATAGTTTTGGGAAGCGAATGAGAAATTGTGGTAATGTAACCAAGTTATGTTGTGATAGTGGGAACCCCTGTGCAATGATTGACAAGGAAGAATGAATCACCAGATGTAGACAATGTTAGAAACCTCTTATTAAAAATCCTAACTTAATTCGATGATAATCAAGGAATGTTTGATAATGAAAAGACTTATTGAGTCTCGTTATTATGTTAATTTGACTCCCAATAGTCAGGTGTAAATTGAGACCTAAGAATTTTTAGAGGAGTTGAATAGTTAGTTATGGTTGGCACAGACCATTGTATGAGGATGAAAAGTTAGTTATACGTAAAAAAGTTAGAGAGAATTTGGTGGATTGTGGATAGGGTAAGAAGTATGTTATTTGAAGTATTAGTATACTTATGTGAAAATACCTTAATTAGGAATAGAGGTTTATGAGTGGGCAATCCTTTGGGACTATATAATGGCATGAGATCCAAAGAGATATTCAGATGGCTTCAAAAAAGTATAGATGCCATTAAGCTGACTACTAATGCTTGTAGTAACTGAGAATCAAGATGAAACCCTTGGATCTATTGATCATGGTAATCTTTGGAATCACATGTATATGATTGTGGTGATATTTTCATAGGTACAGAAAAAACAAACAAACAAATGACATTTAGTGTCTATGATGAACCATCATCATGAATTGTAAACCTTTAGCTCTTTAGATGAGCTATTTTAGTGTGAGATGTTGAAGCCAATGATCTAGTAGGACATCTACTTGACCTATAGCTTGTAAGATTTAAGGAGACTCATTCCTAAGCCTTCTAACGTTACCTTGACATTTTAGGGAATATATTAGCACCCTTGAGGTAGGGCTTTATCGAGGAACATATCCTGAACTTTGAGGATTTAGTTCGAACTTGTGTATATCGAGAAGGTGACCTTGGAATGTTTGAGGGCTTTAAATGGATCAGTCAGGAGATTAGATTTCATTTCAATTTCAACCTTTGGGAATTTCAATGAATGTGAAAGAGGAATCTTGGGTACTAATTGGAAATGAGAGGATATTTTATATGTCTAATGGAAATAATGGACCTTGTAATAAAGGACAATAACTAAGGATATAATATGTGTAACATTTCTATAAGATTGTTGAACTTAAGGTTTGGAGGCTTAGACTAGATAACCCTATAAGAGGAAAGGCATGTTGTAATTAAGAAGGTCTGGCCAAAGAAGAGTGAGGTTACCTTGAATAAAGGACTAGTGAAAATCTCATTAGAAAATAAGATAACCCACTATGTTGATGTTAGAGAGATGAATGATACAAGGTTAAGTAAGTGAACTTCTCCCGTGACTCTTAATGACATCCATTAAAGGAAATTAGACTAAGCATTTAAGAGTTATTCCTTAAATGAATTAAGAGTTGAAAAGGAAAAGAAGTTAACATAAAATTTAATGGTCGACTGTTGGTACTAAAAGAGAGAAAGAGAGAGAGAGAGAGAGAGAGAGAGAGAGAGAGAGAGAGAAGGAGGAGAAAGAAACAAAACCAAAAAAAACTAAGAAGGGAAAGAAATCAAAATTTATTTAGGCTAGGTGCCTAGAACTTGCTATAAGGTGATCATGTGAAACTTGACCACGATCTAGTTGTAGACAACGAAATAATACAAGATATGCATGTCTATATGCCATTTGACCTAGGTTGACTAAAAGAAAGAGAATTATGGATACCAAGTGAGGTAGTAGCATAATAAGAACGTCCTCTTCATGAAAGTAGTAGGGAAAAGGACTAATTTCTAGTGAAACTATTTGAGAAACCAAGGCGGCAATAATGAAGGATTATCTAGTGTTTTTAGGGAGTAAGATACGACTAATTTTGAGGACAAAATTCGTAAAAGGAGGGGAGAATATAACACCCTAAAGTTAATTAATAGTGATTATTTGGGGATTATGAAATTATTAAGAGGGATTTAAGGAAAAATTATAAAGAAATAGGAATTTTAAGGAAAATGGAAAATTTAAGTATCTTAACATAATAATTATTAATTGGATCACTTTGGGGAAAGTAAAATAATGTTTATGGATTTAAGTATGATTTGGGCCCAAGATTAAGTTATGTGTGCTAAGAACATTATTAAAAGCCTAATCTTACTCTTATGAAGGCTCAACTTCAAGATATGTCTTCACGGAGTTTTGAACTGGTTCAGATCTGAGGCAGCTGTGACTCTAGAATTGTGAATGGAAATTCCGGTGTTTTGGTTTGGATCTGTTCGACCTTGAGCAGTGATTGTATTCACTTTGTTAGGAGGGTTTCTTGCGAAAAGGTTACAATTTTGGAAAACTACTGCAGCGTTCCCAAAGCTAAAGTCCAGTGTGCCATAAATGTCACATTCCCCGTAGAACTGTCTCTCAGAGTGCACATACAATGTGTCTTGGTAACCTTCAAAGCTACATCTGTTAAAAACTGATAAATCTGAACCAGAACGCAGTGCAAGGGCTTGGCGGTTTGATGGTCCAGCAGTGTTTCTAAATGTGATGTCCTGAGCAATAAATCCATCCCCTACAACAGCCGCAAAAATTCATAACTATTTAAACTCTCAATCTTTTCTTTTTTTTTTTTTTTTTTTTTGGTTCAATTTAATCAAGTGGTAGGGCTTAAAATTAAATTAAAACATGAAATTTAGAAACAATTTTGACTTAACTACAGTGGCTGAACGGAAGGTTGTGGTGCCTCCTCCAACACTTCTACTGCCGGTGATTATAGTCTTCCCAATACCATCTCCCACCAACATGATATTCTTTCCCTTTATCTCAACCTGTTCATTGTAAACTCCAGCCTTCACGTATATTACGTATCTCCCACTACTGCTCTTTGGTGCTGCATTGATAGCAGCACTCAAGGTTGTGTACTTGCCAGAACCATCTTTAGCCCGAGAGACTGGAGAAGATGACTGCAACAGCTTCCTGCCTCCAGGCTTAGACCATGGTGGAAACCCATCTTTATAATTTGGTTCTTGGTATTGAACCTTGTTTAGAGCCAAAGTGTTGCTCAGCAACTTAGTAACGTTGTTAGACATCAAGGGCATGACGTAGTCTTGAACCCCAAGCTCGTAAAACCCAGCCTGGCACGTCTCAAGGTTGGTGAGAGCTGTGCTGAGCCATGTTCGTGCATCAGTTTGGGAGCACTTGGTGTAGGGGTCTAAAGTTTTGTTGAGTCTGTGGATGGTGTGCTCATAAAGCTCAAGGCAATCAGCCCATGCAGCCTTTTCACGTGGGTTGCGACACGTGGGGCCTAGTGAAAGAGCGTTTGCATGGCCAATCAATGCTCGCTCTTGAGCGAGTTGTAGAGAAAGTTTGAGGGAATGGCCTTGTGTTTGATGGTTTTGAGTTTATGAGTAGGGTTATTGCTCAAGAAGTACTCACATGGTTAAGGATTAGGGGTTTAACTGCACCACAATTAATGTCTTCCACAAAATAACCAGTAACAAAAGAGGAATAAAAGATGGGAACAAATAAGTGTTACTAAGCGAAATGCTACCACAGTTGTTTTTGTTCTATGGCCTGTAAACAATTTTGGAAAAGAGAGAGTATATGGTCTGATGTAAAGGAGAAGGCCTTGAGCTAAGTTCGATTGTGTATGAGTCCATTTTCATGTCCAAATATGGTTGCCCTTTCATAGAAGTGGCGAAAAAGGTAGTTGTTGGAAATACAAGAATGCTAGTCATGGGGAGCCACAAGCTTTATACTTTTCCAAGTCCTTTTCGTTTTTGCTTTTGCATGCATATTATATTATTATATATTATTCTAATATAGCACAAACTACTTTGTAATCTTATCCATGATTGACATTCAAGTGGCTTGCAGAACTTACTTTAATCACTTGGGAATAAAGATCTACAGAAAGCTTTTTTTTTTTTCGTTTCTTTGACTTTCAACACCTTGGCTATCGACGTAACAAGCATGAAATCAATACGCAAGCCGCCAAGGAAAACGCGTTATGTGTATTTTATTCTTATTTGGCTTATCATGTTCAATTTATGGAGGCCAATTGCATTTGATTTTCTTTTCAGCGAAGATTGGGAGATGGGTTGGAGATGTCGAAACTAGAAAGTATGCAGAGTATATATATATATTTATGACATAATTTTTTTGAAATATTAGTCTCGTTTACTCTATAAAATTATTTATCCCATATAATTTTTATTAAAGCAATCTTACCTCTCTAATATTTGGAGAGAAATTTAAATTTCATTTAGTATTACATTTTTAAACGTACAATGCATCGGAGGTGTAATCCTTTCCTTGAATCTTTAGAAGCCATGCTGAAAAAGAATTGGAGGAAGTCTTGCAACAAGAAGGAAAATTATGACACCAAAAATCTAGGGGCATGTGGATTTCTCAAGGTAACCGTAACACAATACCAAGACCTTAACCAGAAGGTGGAATAGAATTACCATGCTAAAAAATCATGAGGGCAAGTGGATTGAGAATGACTGGTGTTTTTTGAAATCATTCAAAAATTCTTTAAAAGTCTCGTGCATGAGAATGAGAGTATACGTCCTTGGTACACAACTACCCATACTTGGTGTTTGGTTGACAGCACTTTCTTGATAGACTTGATGAGACAATTTCTATGGAGGAAAATAACAAGCCATTCTTTACTATGGGGGCCTTAAAGCCCCCAGGTAGGTGGTTTGCCAGACATTATAGGTGGCAATTTCTACGATTTTATTAAAAATATCTAGCATACCCTAGAGAATATTGTTGAAATTAATAAAACACTTATTGTGTTGATTCTAAAGGTGGATAAACCTAAAATTGTCTCGCAGTTCAGGCCTATTTAATTGTGTAATGTGCTATATAAAAGTATCACCAAGATTATTGTGAACATATTAAAGCTCTTACAACTAACATGGTGTCCGCATACCAGTCTAGCTTGTACCAAGGTGCAATATTCAAGTTGACATTATTATCACTAAAGAGATGGCTCACTCTATGAGAATAATGAGGAGAAAGAAAGGCTCTATGGCAATCAAGATAGATATTTAAAAGGCATATGATAGATGTTCGCCAAACGGCTTACAACACAAGTGCACAGGTCATGACAAAGTAGTATAAAAAAATTATCGTTCCTGCGAGAATTGGAGTTGAATTTAGTTGATCATTAAAATTATGCTTTAAACTAGGTTGAGCAGAACAATTGTTTATCAAAGTTGAGTGTGAAAATGACTTTGCAAATTAATTTATAAAGGGAGTTAAGAGATCCTTTGTGACTTCAAGCATACAGAAAACCTAGGATTATTTCTCCCCCTTGTATTTCATAGCACAAGAACAATCTCCTTTCACAAAAATGACCAATGACTATATGTGCTAGCCTGGGGATCAAATACTACTTGAAAAAGCTTTCTCAAGTCAAGAACAAGTGTTTAATTCTATTAGTTGTTCAATCTCTCTCACAACCAAATAAATCCCAATTTTAAGTTCAAACCCAAATATGACTACACAAGGTTAGTGAGTGTATCTCTACCTCACTAACAAAGCCATTCATTCAATACATAAATTTCAAGTTCTTGCATGATTTAACTCAAGTTTAGTACTCAAGCTAGCTCTCTCAAACATCACTCAAGCAACAAACAACTAATTGGTGGCCAATCAACCAGAAGCATTAAGAATGGAGTAAAATCAACACATATATGTCATTAATCAATGGAAGTGGAGGAGAATCAAGTATCAATCTATACAAGGGTTCAAAATAATCATAGAACAAATGTCTAGCTACTCATAATCAGCCACAAACTTACAAAACACCAAGAAGTCGAAGCCATAGCGATACAAGAGAAGGAGAAGGAAAGGATTAGAAAAACCAATGGAAATAGCTACAAATCTCTCTAAAACTTCAATCCTTGGCTCCAACCACTTCCCTAAACTCCAAACCCTAGCACACAAGCTCCGCAAGCTGCCCAGAAGATGGAAGATCCCCCATTTGGTCGAAAATGTAGGATATATGAAGCCCTAAAGTCTGTCAAGCCTCAAAACGCAGTGTGTCAATAAACCTTGCTTCGCCGCAGCCAACATATTCTTCACCGCGGCAAAATGGCCTTGGGTTTCCCCAACGTCTCTGTTCAACAATTGGTCATGGCGAAATGCTCTTTGTTTGCTCTCTCCTCCATATAGGAATTGGCTGCGGCTAACGTTTGATTTGGCCGCGACGAACTTGCCAACACTTCTAGCAATTGAACTCCAATAATATCTGCGAAAGTATGAAACTGTAAATGTACCAAAATATCCTCAATTAAGATTAAAATTTGCATAATTAAACTATAAGTGAGTCAGTTAAGTTTAGCTATCAAAAAAATGCACATTTTCCTATTTTGAGGATAATTTATATACAAAAATAAACTAAAAGGTATGCACAGCTCAAGGAAAATGTGCGGAAAAGGCATGAATTTAGAGAGGTTATTACACCCCCAAACTTAAACTTTTACTCATCCTCAAGTAAAACAACATGAAGAATCAGCGAGATTGCATGAATTATCCAAATACTATGAATGTATGGTATAATCCTCATCAGTTGCTACACATGATAAGCAAGACAGGGGAAAATGGAATGTAAGAAGATGCAAGGCTCACAGCATAATGTAAAGTTCTCTAACACTTTTAAAGCGTGTGTGTGTGTGGCTGGTCAGGGTACCATTTTCCAACCATTGTCTAGAACCAAAAACCACAATTCAATGTATATATATATACACTGCCTCAACAACAACAACACTTTATACGCCAAAACTGTTCTTCCCTCTCCACTGTACATTTGACCTTACAAAATTTCAAAATCATTAGGACTTTTAAGCTTATAATGTGGCCAAGGTGAAGGCTAATTGAAAGAAAGGATAAAGGAGAATACAAATGACTTGAGATAAATGATAGTACAAAAATTTACCCTCTTTTTTGCATTCAAAGTACTCTTCCAAAATGCTAACACCTCCCCCAAACTTATCTTCAAATCCAAATGCACTCAGTCTCATTGAAATAATTTTTGTTTGTTTTTTTTTTGTTTGGTTTTGTTTGTTTTGAAGTAAACACATCTTGAGTGCAAATAATTACAGACTACCCATTATTCATATTCCCATGATCAAAACTCATCAAAATGTAAAATCCTACCTCTTCCAAATTATGGAACACTAATCCATTATCTCAAGTCCCAGGTGGAATCATGGTTTTTCAAGTTTATGGGGTATAAGTCTAATGCACAAATTCCAACAAAAATTTATATGGTTTTTCAATTAGGCTCAAGTGGGGGGTTCAAGGGAAAATATAATTGATAAAGGATAGCTTGAAAGGCACAAACGCATTTAATTAACACCCAAACCATTTTTCAAAATCAAATGAAGTCATTAGATCGTTTCAAGGAATTCCAAGGATGGTTCTAGAGTTTTGAAATTGAAAAAGAACATATACACTATTTTGCTGCAATTTTTCCAAAACAAAAGCTTTCAAATAATTCCCCAACGTTTGTGTACAAAAATTTTTTCCCTAAAAATATCATAAAACAATGCATTACTCTATGACTCAAGCGCTAACAAACGCTTCCAAAATTCCCTGTCAAGCATATAATCTAAGCAACCCACAATCATTGGACCCAAACAAACCAATCAAAGGAAACTTTAGCAACCCAACACAGAAATTAAATAGTTTACAAATAAAAGTCTAAGCGTCAAAATTAAAATCATGCCAAATCAGCAACAAAAAGGTGTACCCTCACCCCCAAACTTAAAATGGACAATGTCCTCACTGACACATATAAGGAAAAAGAGGGTCAACTCTCATGCAACTACCACCCAACAAAAAAAGTAGTTGCATAAGAGGAAACAACACCTGCACTCACCAAAACAGCAATAGCTGATAACAAAATATAAGCGAGATAGGTATCAATCAAAAAACTAAACTTAACCAGTAGTAATGAAAAGAGGTTAAAATCTAGCTAGTTTCAACATTGATAAGCAAGCTATAACTAACTAGATAACTACCAGTTTACTGTAAGTAACCATATGAAAACAAAAATTAAGCAACAAAATAACAAGCAGGAATATAAAAACAGAACACAATTAACAAGAAAACGAAAAGTCAAAGATTGTTAGGCTAGTTCCCGCTTAGGCCCTAATCACCCCTAACTCCAGAAATCCTATCAGTCAACAGTGGCAATAGGTGCTGCAGTTAAAGTTGAATCTGGGCTACATCATCACAAATACTGTCCACCTTACCCATCATCAGATCCAGATGCCTATCTACACTTGCCCTCCATGGGCCATCCGACTGTGCTGGGTTAGACTCCTCTACTGATGGAATATCTGGGATTGGCGCCTCCTCCTCCATCACATCTTGGTTTGGCTAATCTGCCCCCAGGCCTTGTGGTGCCCTATGGGGTGACTTGATTGCTCTATAATTGAAAAGCATGGGGGCCAAGAACACTTCTTCATTGGCTCTGCCTTTCACCCCCGATTGAAGACACCATCGATGAATGAAGTGGGGAAAGACAATCATGCAAGAGTGGTCCACTATTGTCGCTTCAAGGCTTTGATACATTATAATGGCAATATTAACTGGTTGCTGGGTCATCAGTAAGTAAATCAGGAGGGCCTTCTCCCACGTGGCGTCACTCAGATGTGAGGTCAGAAGAATGTTGAAAGAAACAAAATGAAGCCAAAACTTAGCGTCTCGATGCAATCTATTTCATTCAAGATATCGCTGCCCACCATGAGGGATCTTCCACAACACTTACGTCTCATGATCCAAAAATGAGGCAATGTCATCAATGGGGATCTTGTCTTCATGCTGCATTAAGTAAGCGTAGCGACAATTGGCTACCACTGGTAATTGGTAGAATGTGCAGAGCACTGCCACTGAAATGTTAACTTGAACCCCTCTCACATGACACTTCAGGTTGATTGCAATGGCTACCTGTGTGTAAAACTCCCTAACTATGGCAGCATTTCCACCTAGCTTTTCACCAAGGAGTGTAGGTGATAAGTCTGATCGGCAATCACACAGAAGGCCCAGTCGATTGTGTAAGGAAATTCTTTTTCTGATAGAATGGGACGGCTTTGCACTCTTTCTTTAATGGTAGCAGGAGACTCTTGCTCTGATTGATGCAAAGCACTCAGACGAGATCTCTTTAGAGCCATAGTATCTGTAAAGCCACAAGACACCAGCTCAGCTAGCTACCAAAAACACAACGAGAAAAACAAAATGGACAAAAACCAAAAGATAAAGTATTCCTAGACAAACTATCTGACCAGCATAACCTACACAAATGAAAGGACACTCCCACACTTAATCCACTTGATAGAACACATAACACCTCATATGACAATCAGATTGGAACAAATTAATCTAACTGATAACCAACTAGCCATCAATGTCTGTCATGACTCACCCGACCACAATGCTCAAACTATAATCGTAAAGTTTTAAATTAATTGACAAGACTAGCCATTCAATACAAAATTAGATGACAAGTCTGATTGGTCAATCTCAATTGGCATCCCTATTCAACTATAATTCAAATTCATCGTGGCTTCATCCAATTAATGATTCAAAATGATTCAAACCCAAGCCCCTAGCTTTTGCATAACAACTTCCAATTAATGATTCAAAATGATAATTTCCTACTCAATCCATCCTAATATAACACTTCAATCCCTTATACACAAAATGCCTAACAATAGAGTAACACAAATAAACTATCTGATAGAACACTAATCTGAGCATGCCAATACAAATTAGAGTAACAAGATTTTTTTTTTATTTAGCTTTTGCAAATTCCTAGCTCAACACTGAGTAACAAACGAAACTACCCAACTAAATATAACAACACTACAATTCGAAGGCAAGGTCTTCTAGCACAGAACACAACAGAGCAAAACGAAAATAACAATAGCACAAAACTTAAAACCAAAATGCAGGGAGAGATTGGGAGGGAGAGCAGACTTACCAAGGACGACGGCAGCACACAATAGAGGAAGCAGAGAAAGAAGAAAATGGCTCGACGAGAAATGAGTAATGCAGCGGGGAGGATGGAGGATGAAGAGAGGAGGTCTGGTGAACACAACAGAGCACGAAAGGAGAGAGTTGAGATAAAGGAATGCAAGAGTACTGTAACAGTGGGCCAAATGAGGAATGGTGAAGGGGATTCAGATAGGCAGCTTAGGGTTGAGTTAAGGGTGGGATAGGGAATTCAGATGGAAGCTTAAAATGACCTAATGAATCGGGCAAGAAATTTGGGTGAGATTCAATAGGGCACCGTGGGAATTGAGGGAAAGATATGAGGGTAAAATGGGAAGGAAAATAAATAATTTTTTGGCATAAGTTGATATTTGGCCGCGGCCAAATGTTTATTCGCTGAGTGAGAGGGCGCAACCCTCAAAATAAAAATAAGTTGATAAAATATGCAGTTAGTGGCACAACCTAAGTCATCTCCCTTGGAATTGGAGTTCAATGCTTAATTGAGTTTTCTAAATGTTAAAAGACTCTAAAAATTTCTAAACGAAGGGGGGGTTTTGATTTAATTAAACTAAATAAAATGAAATTAAAATAAAGTTCCTAAATTCTACCTAATTGGATGAATTATGATTGAAAATAGGCTTGTGACTAGCTTTGGATTCGTCCCTTGGTATCCATTTTCCTTATCCTAATCCAATTGTGATTAATTTTGGTCTAAGAATCCCTAGTTGTGTTCATAACAAATACATTTTGAGTTACCACTCAAGAATCAAAAGATTAACAATCTAATGTTGAATTGAAACCTTAATCTCGTATTAAATTGTTAATTATTGTCTTTAAGATCAATGAACACCCAATTTGATTGATTAAATGATTAATTAACCTCTGAATCATCATCCAAAAATGTTTAATTAACTAACTAAACACTAAGGAATTCTCAAATTTAACATTTAAGCACATAATTTCATTCATGCATTTCATTGAACACCTTCGAGGAACATATGGAAATTAGAGAAAAATAAATAATTCAGAACTTAATTCAATCAATTAATCAACAAAAAAGTTTCCTAATTAGTGTCTAACCAGTCACTAATTACAATTACACAAATTCTCTATCAAATGCAACTTAACCAAGACAATATTTGAAACAAAAAAAGTGTAGGAAATTAAAGAAATCTTAGCCAATATTATGAGTTCTTGAGTGGCTCGTCGTGCAACCCTCAAAATAAAACTAGGTTGGTAAAATATATAGCTAGTAGTACAACCTAGGTCATCTCCCTTGGAATTGGCGTTCAATGCCTAATTGAGTTTTTCAAATGTTAAAAGACTCTAAAATTTCCTAAATAAAGGGGATTTTGATTTACTTAAACTATTTAAAATAAAATTGAATTAAAATTCCTAATTGCTATCTAATTGGGTGAATAATGGGTGAAAGATGGCTTGTGACTAGCTTTGGATTCATCCCTTGGTATCCACTATCCTTATCCTAATCTAATTGTGATTAATTCTGGTCTAAGAGTTCCTAATCGTGTTCATAACAAATTATCTTGGGTAACCACTCAAGATTCAAGAGATTAACGATCTAATGTTGAATTGAGACCTCAATCCCGCATTAAATTATCAATTCTTGTCTTTAACATCTTGAACACTCAATTTGATTGATTAACTAATTGATTAGCCTCTGAATCATCATCCTTAAATATTTAATTAACCAACTAAACATTAAGGAATCCTCAAATTAAACATTCAAGCACATAATTTCACTCATGTATTTTATCGAACACCTTCGAAGCACACATAGGAAATTAGAAAATAAATTGAAATTAATTAAATCAATTAATCAACAAAAAGGTTCCCTAATTAGTGTCTAACCAGCCACTAATTACAATTACACAAATTCCCTATCAAATACAACTTAACCAAGACAATATATGAAAGAGAAAAAGTGTAGGAAAATAGAGAAATTCTGAGCCAAAATTCTAAAATTTTCTCCATGGATTCAAGCTTCTCCAAGAGCTTCCTCCTAGCTAGCCTCAAGATGGATTAGAAAATTGTAACACCATACTTTTAGGACTCAATTCATACAATTCCCATGCCTCATCTAATGTTTATTCTATGGAAATAATATAGTGTCATAGGAAGTTATGAATAAAAGTACATTTCTCTACTGGTAAAATTTTTCTTTCGGAGTCCCGTAGGCCATATGAAAGCATCTATCACTTTATCATACTTAAACACATGAATATAACTCATTTCCATCATCAAATTTGGCCTACAACTCGTAGAAAGCAAAGGAGCATATGAAATCCATGTTTGTATTTTCGGCCAGAATTTCCTCTTTTCTGTCACAAAATTTGGAAATTCATAACTAAATCTATAAAAATCTAAAACATGTAATCTCAGTCATTCTGGAAAGCTTAAGACGTCTACTTCATACTAAAAATATGTAGAAGTCTTAAAATCTCATATATAATGCGTTTGACACGCGAAATCATCTACTGGTCGGAGGGTTCCTGATACTGTCACAGTTTACTGATATGGACTTCAAAAATGTCTAACTAATTCCACAAAAATCCAATGCTTTCAAATGATATCACTATGGAAGGATGTGGATGTCAACTAGAGAGGAAAAATATCTCCAGATCAGTACATCAAGCCAAACACCCGGAAATCGATGGAACAGTACCTCGGGTCTGGCAAGATGTCTGATACTGGGCAGAACGTTCGAAAATGTATATCTTCCTCTCTAGACCTCCAAATGAGGTGATCTCGGTGGCAACAGAAAGCTTATAACCTCTAGTTTATGCATATAAAATTTCATAAGCATTGGATACCATTTTGCCATCGGGTGACACAGAATTCAAAACTGCCAGTATGAACAGTACCCATACCAGAATCCATGAAAAATCCCAACTTTGAAAATTCCTCAAATATTCTCTAGGTCTCCGAAAATTATGATCTTTAGCTTCCCAAAAAGCTATTAATGAGACCTAATTGCATGCTAAGTTTTAGGGCAAGACTAACTCATTTGGCCAAAAAATGATATAGGGTTCCATTATGGTCAATTTTGGCTCCATATTGGGTACCAAATTTGCCAAATGGATTTCCCTTGGTCTTGGAACCTTTTGGGCAAGTTTAAAAGCATATTTAAGACTTGTGTGAGCTGCCCAAATGGTCCCAAACCTCATGCATCTCATTTTGGCCATTCAACCCTCACTTATACACATTTGCATCAAACTTCCAATTTGCATAACTTGACATTACATACCCAAATTCATTTCTAAAGTTCATACATCATATCCATACATGTATACATCACATAATATCATATTTACATGTATCTCAAGGGTCATGTGCCATTTACAATAAACATATACATCATTGAACATCATTATGGTTCAAAAAGAATACAAACTAGGCCTAGGCTTGTCAATCTCCTTCTTTCATGGTTGTTGGCTCCCTTCACCATAGCTACTTGGTCCACCTAGCATCTTAGAGCATTGGAGAGGAGGGGATGAGATTCAAAGAATCCCAATAGCTCACACACCCATTTGCATCACATTCAAGGCATACATATACCAAATGCATAACTATACAAGCATAAAGTGTGCAATAAATTCTATTCCATGCCACATTCACATGTCAAGATTACTTTCATGCTCTAGGGACTTTTGGTTTAGCCTCACTCCATTTTTAGGACTTTTGGATTTGCCTCACTCTTGGTCTAGGGACTTTTGACTTTGCCTCACCCATTCAAGGGACTTTTGGCCTTGTCTCACCCATGCCATGAGACTTTTGGCATCTCCTCACCTTCATCAAGGGACTTTTGGCATCACCTCACCCTTATGGGCTCTTTCCACAACCATGGTCATTCAAGACAACACATTGGTACCAATGCACAACAAGGATCAAGTGGCATATTATCAAGCATCAAGAATGCATGCAAGCACACTAAGACATACATATGCACACAAGAATGCAAAGAGAATGAGGTGGAGAGCTACCTTGCACAATTTCACACACTTTTTCTTTAGCTTTCAAGCCTCCTCTTTCGGCCACACACCCACAAATTGGTGGAGATGGTTTCTCTTGCCCTAGACACACCAAAAGAAACATGAATTACTCATGGGAACAAGCCTTGGCATTATACACACTTTACATGATGCTACTTTGGTTTATGGCTCCATTATGCTTCCATAAGGCACTTAATGAAGCAACTTCAAGAATTCATGATCTTGGCTCCCTTCTCTCCTTTAATCTATGATTCTTGACTCCATTTAGACTCCTTGGAGTCATCACACAATTATTTTAAAGAGCCTAGCTAGGAGTTGCTTCATTATGCTACATTATGGAGCCTACACTTCCATCTCACTATCTAGGGCTTCTAAAATTTTTCCAAGGCTTCCTCTTATCCTCTTCCATCCTACATGACTCAAAAATAAGTTTGAAACAAATTAAAACTTTCCCTTGGTACTCTTTCTAGCCTAGGTCAACATTATGGAAGTATTTAGGGTTCAAGGGGTTTCCAATTTTTCCTTGATGGGAGAGTCACTTGGGAGGCTTCCTAGAGGTCTTAGAAGCTCAATCGAGTACTCACACATGCAAGGAAACTCATATATCAAATCAGTTTTTGCAAAGTGTTTAAGAGCTCTACACTTTTCTGGCTTAGAGTTCATTAGTTTTTCTTGCAATTTCTTTGCTTTCTTGGATGGGAGGTGCATGTGGGAAGCTCTCTAGGGGTCTTAGGAGCATGTTTGAACATTCAATTAAGTCTAAGAACATTCATATAAAATCAGATTTGCAAGGGAGCATTTGGATCCCTAATGGTTCTATCTTGTCTCTTAATGCTCCTTTCTTGATTTTATTGGTTCCTTCTTAATCCTTGCTATCTAAAACCTCTAATCCCTCCATAAATTGGGCAGAAAACAGCCCCTAAGAATTGGGCTCATGGTGCCCAAATTCGTGCAAGAGGAAGGGGGAGGGAGAAACTACCAAAGAATGGAAGTTTTACCTTGTTTTCTTGCTTTTCTTTGCTTGCTCTTCCACTTGGTTGGCTTGTTCCCTCAATTTTCGAAATTTCCCTCTCTGTTCTGCCCCCAAAACAGCACCAAACTCTCCATTAAAACCATAGAAATAAAGCTTGAGAGGAGGGGAGCAAGTTTGAAGAAGGAAGGATATGGAATTTCTTAAAGTTTCTTACATTTTTCTTGAATTTCTTCCTCCAAAATCCTCCTTCTCTTGTGCGCCTAAGAAGCTGGAGTTCTTCTCTGAAAATGGGTAGAAGCAAGTCAGTTTAATGAAGGAGAGGAAGAACGTGACTTATAAAAAGAGTTTGGAAGCTTCCTTTAACACTTAAATTCCATTTTTGCCCTTTCATACTTTGCATTTTCGTTTCTACTTCATTTTAGCTCCTTTTTTAGAACCGTCTTTTCCATCTTAACAAATAGGTTCCCAATTTAATAAAATGCCTTTGGAATCACTCAAATCGGAGTTAAAACCTTTCCAAACGAATCGGTCAAAGTTCGGGTCAACCGACGTCGGAAAGAGTACACCGGAAGGGCTTTACCGGTCCCGGGACTTCCCATGGTTTTTGGGGCCTTTGAGAACCCTGGGCAACTCAAAATTTTCATTTAAAAGGCCCTCCTATGAGTATTTCAAAAAGTGCCCATATTTATGAAAATGCCACTGGCCTTCCGGCAAATTTATCGAATCACTCTGGCCTTGATTTCTGGGCAACTCAAGATTCAAATCCTCATTTTCTATTATTTAAAATTTTATCATAATTTTAGTTGGCCCCAATTCCTTCTATTTTGAGGACTTCCTTTTATATTTGGCCCATTTTTTACGTTTACGGAGAAACCAAACATTGCGTTTCTCACTTTTACGGAGGGACCGGATGTTACAAAAATCATGGGATGTTGGATGATGGAATGGAGTGGATGAGAAGGCGTGGTGGTGGAATGGAAGAAGAGGGTGTAAGATGGATGGCTCTATGAATGGATGAAGGGGGCGTTATATATAGGTGAGGATTTGAGAAAATATAGAGACGTAGAGGCGTGAATGAATTATACTCCCTTCCTCATTAAAAATCACGTGCCAAAGCCTCTTCTTTTCGTGTGTATTATTCATGGATTTGAACTCTTCTCACTATTCACGTGGTTCTGAATTTGCTTGTGCATATTGGTGTGGGCCCCCATTGTGAATATAATAATCCACTTGCTTCCTTTAAACTCCACGTGCTCAGCTGCTTCTCCTCGTTCAGCCAGAGCTCCTCGTTCTAAAGACGTAGCTTCTTCTTCTTCTAGCTTGATGATCCAGTGTCTTTATTCGTTTGTCCCTAGACTCGAGCATTCTGCTATTCTGGAACTGCCTCTTCTGTTTCTGGTTCTCACGTAGCATTCTTGTTTCAGCTCCTTCATTCTTCCTGTGTTCGACGCTTCCCAGCACTCTCCCAGCAGCTTCCAGTACATTTTCTTCTTCTTGTTCAGCTCGCCTTTCTCCAGCTCTCAAGCTTCATTAATCCACGTTTTGCCCAGCTCAAAACTGCCTAATGCTTGCTTATTCATGCAGCGTCTTCCAGCTTCTACGTCTTCCAGCGTCTGCCCAAGCTTCCACGTGATTCAGCTCGCCTTTCTTACATTTCTGCATGCATTTTCCTTCTTATATCACGTTCCCAGCTGCTGTTCCAGCTCATTAATATCTCACGTGCTCAGCTCATGCATCGTGCTTTGTTTTCAGCCATGTTTCTTCCAGCTCTATTCTAGCTTATGTGCAGCTTCTTTCATGCATTCTGCTCCACGTCAGTTTATGTGTAGCTTCCATATAAAACCCGTAGAAACATGCAGTAGCTTCAGTCACTCATGTTGCTTCCACGTGTTTTCCACGTCTTGCCTTCATGCAGTTCTGTACCAGTGGCACTTATTCCTTCTCCTTCGAGTTTAAATGAGTGTGTACATGTGGCAGCCTCTTTCTCCACCAGACCTCGTGGCCAGCTTCTTCTTGAGTCATGCATGTGTGTGGGTGTTTCTTCTACATTGCATTAAGCACCCAAGCTCAAGCTTCTCCTCTGCTCCACGAGCTTCTTGCTTTACCCGAATCCAAAATGTGGCTTCTTCTTTGTGTAGCTACATTGTAGCGTGTTTGTTCTCTTAGCTTCATTCATTCATGTTGCTCTTCCTCTATTTCAGCTGCAGCCCATAACTACTTCTTTGTTTGTTTCTTCTCTTCACATGAGTATATGGAAGAGTGGGTAGAGGAAAGGTTAATGCAATATGAGTGAACTGGAGCCCATGCAAGCCTTGTGTTCTCATGAGTAGGTGGCTATTCACATGCTTTCTTCCATGCAAATTTATTTCATTCTTTCCTCCCATAACCCGTAGCTTAAGTGGGTGCTTTCTCTTTTTCTCTTCTTTGTTCCAACCATGTCAACTCTTGTTAACCCATTTATATGAAGAGTGAAGTTGCATAAGTTGAAGCCTATCTCTCCTTTTGCTCTTCTTCAAATCAATTTTCTATTCAAGCTCCAATTAACCATTAAAAATCTGCACAATTATTAAGAAATTCTTAATAGGAAAAATTCACAAAATCATTTAAAGAAATTTAAACATTAAAATTCTAAAATTTGTAAATAATTTCCTAAGATATAGAAATGGCTTCTAAAACAAAACTTTATCTAATTAAAGTCTTAAAGCCATATTTTATTATTAAAATGCCTATGTTTAGGAGAATAAAATAGATAGAAATATATGTTTATCAGTTCTTCTCCATGGATTCAAGCTTGCACCAAGGATCTTCCTCCTAGCTAGCCACAGATAGAGATTAAAACTTCATTTTAGGGTGGAAAGAGATGGGGATGGAGACGCTAGACGATGGGGGCATGCGAATGGATGGAATGAGTGAATCGAATACGGCGTATGTTTGTCCATGGATGAGGGTTCTCAATGACGTCCTTTAGCCTCTGCTCGAAGGTACTTTTTTATTCACCTCACGTGCTTCTTAATTCCATATTCATGTGCTGTTTAATGAATCACATGCAGCCTCCTTTGTGCAGCTCAACGTCTTCGTGCAGCTTCTCCTTTTGCATACTGAAGTCACATTTTTCTTTTCTTCTCCCAGCTCACTAAATCTCTAATTCATGCTTCATTAATCTACATGTTCCGCGCTCACATCATTTAACTTAGTTCCAGCTCATTCAAGCTTCAATCCAGTTTGACGCTTTCCCTGTAAGCTCTTTATCTCACTATACTCCACTTCTTCACTTCCTTGAGCCTGTGTTTACGTGTGAGCTTCCTCCTTCCATGTTTGCTTTCCTTGCTATAAGATTTCTTCCATGTTATTTCTTTCAAATCATGCAGCTCTTTGTGTTTTTCTTCTTTGTTCCAACCATGTCTCTTCCTTATCTTTACAAGCTCCCAAGCTGCTTCATATTTTTCTAGTTAATCTCCAGCTCAAAGCTTCTGTTCGAGCGAGCTTCCTCACGTGGTTTCTCAGCTTTTCACATTTTCTACAGCCTTACACTCTTCACATCAACTCTACGTGGCTTCTGCATGCCTCTTCGTCTTTACATGGACTTCAGAGAACTTCTTTCTCTTTTACTCGTCACGTAGTTTGCATTTTGAATTTGGCTGCTTCTCTTCATGCCCGTCTAAGCTGCTACATTCATTCATGTTTTCTTATTTCGTTCCAGAGCGTGGCTTCACCTTCTCTTCAAAAACCCGTAGCTTCTTCATCACTTTCTCCCTGTGCCTCTCACGTGTTTGTTCTATTTTGCTCCTCCATGCTCTCAACTTATGACTCTTTGTTCTCATCTCTAGCTACTATTCACGCCAGCTATTTTGTGCATGCTTCTTCTTATCTCGACACGCTCTATCCAACTCTCCAACTTATGGCTTCTCTTTGTTCTGCTTGTGGAGCTTACATGCTGCATCTCTCTCATGCTTCTCTATTCCCACGTCAACCATAGCTTCTCTTGTAAATTTTCCTCTCAAATTATACACATAAATCCTTCATTTCTCCTTCAATTAATTTCCAATCAAGCTCAATTTTGCATTGAAAATCTGCACACAAAGAATGGAAAGGATGAAATAGAAATATTCACAAAATTCATTTAAAAAGATTTATGCATTAAAAATCCAAGATTTTGTGATTTAATTCCTAAAGTGCAAAAGATGGCTACTAAAGTTAAATTCCATCTAAGTAAATCCATTAAGCCTCATTTAACATTTAAAACGCTTAAGTTAAGGGAAATAAAATACATAAAAATCATGCTTATCACCGAGGCCAATATGCTTCTATTTCATTTCAAGGGCAATTGAACGCAATTTAGCTGCGGCCAATTCATTTGTTTGTCGTGGCCAATTTGCTTTTGGTTTTCAGCTCACCATTTTCGCTGCGGCCAATTATCTTTGGGTTGATGTTTGGCGATCCATATGTCCTCCTCAATAATGCTTTAATCATTGGTCATTCACTTTGAATTTTTCACTTGAGTTGCCCACCAACTCAACTGCTCCATGGGGAAAGATTTCGACCACTGTGAAAGGGCCTAACCACCTTGATTTTAACTTCCTGGGAAAGAGCCTAAGACGAGAATTGTACAACAGAACAAGTTGTCCCAGCTCAAATGCTTTAGAGGTGATTTTTCTGTCATGAAGTCGTTTCTCCTTTCTTTATATATTCTTGAGCTTTCATAGGCATACATTATAAATTCATCAAGCTCATTAAGTTGAAGGAGCCTCTTCTCACCCGCAGTCTTAAAATTAAGATTCAACTTCTTGATGGCCTAATAAGCACCATGCTCCAACTCAACTGGCAAATGGCAAGCCTTTCCAAAAACTAACTTATATGGTGACATACCAATGGGGGTTTTGAAAGCAGTCCAATAAGCCCACAATGCATCATCAAGTTTCGTGGACCAATCTTTTCATGACACCCCTACCATTTTTTTTAGAATGGTTTTAATTTCTCGGTTGGAGATCTCAGTTTGTCCATTGGTTTGGGGATGATAAGCCAAAGCCACTTTATGCTTCACTCCATACTTCCTTAAGAGGGCTTGAAATTGACTATTACAAAAATGCGATCCCCCATTGTTGATAATGGCTCTCGGTGCTCTAAATCGGGTGAAAATATTCTTTTTCAAGAATTTAAGCACCATTTTTGCATCATTGGTAGAGCTAGCAACAGCTTCCACCCATTTGGATACATAATCCACCGCCACCAAAATATATTGATTTCCAAATGAGCTGGGGAAAGGTCCCATGAAGTCAATACTCTATACATCAAACAATTCCACCTCTAACATGTTTGTAAGTGGCTTTTCATTCTTCTTTGATATATTCCCCCCCTGGTTAGCATCGATCACACTGAAGCACATATGTATAAGCATCTTTGAATAAAGTGGGCCAGTAGAAACCACTTTGTAAAACTTTGGTTGCTGTCTTCTCTCCCCCAAAATGGCCTCCATAATCTGAAGAGTGGCAACTCTACAAGATTACCCCTTGTTCTTCTTCTAGTATGCACCTTCTTAGAATGTGATCAGTACACTACCGAAACAAATATGGCTCATCCCAGAAATAATGTTTGGTATCATGAAAGAACCTCTTCAATTGATGTTGTTTCAGATAAGGGGGAACCACTCCACACACAAGATAATTAACAATATCCGCATACCATGGATCTATAGTGTGTTGAACATTTGACAATTGTTCATCAGGGAATGCCTCTTTAATATTTTAGGCAAATTCTGGTTGAACTTCAGTATTCAACCGAGAAAGATGATCAGCCACTTGATTTTCACACCCTTTTCTATCCACAATTTCTAAATCAAACTCTTGCAACAAAAGCACCCATCGAATTAATCTAGCTTTAGAATCTTTCTTGCTAACTAGGTATTTTAGAGTTGAATGATCAGTGAATACTGTCACTTTAGATCCCACAATATACGCCCTAAACTTATCACAAGCAAATACCATAGCTAGCGTCTCCTTCTCTGTAGTGGTGTAATTCTCTTGAGCTTCATCCAGGGTTTTGCTGGCATAGTAGATGGGGTGGAAAACTTTATTCTTTTTCTGACCTAAGACTGCTCCAACAGTGTAATCACTTACATCACACATGATAATAAATGGCAAGTTCCAGTTAGGCAAGGTCATAATGGGTGTGGAGACCAATCTTCTTTTTAATTCTTCAAATGCTTGTAAGCAGGCATCATTAAGCTTAGACTCAATATATTTTTCAAGCAATCTACATAAAGGCTTGGTGATTTTGGAGAAGTCTTTAATAAAGCGGCAGTAAAAACCAGCATGGCCAAGAAAGCTCCTCACTTTGACAGAAGTAGGTGGGGGTAGTTGTTCAATGATGGATATCTTGGCCTTATCCACTTCCAATCCTTTTTTAGATACTCTATGGCCTAGCACAATGCCCTATTGTACCATAAAGTAACATTTCTCCCAGTTAAGCACCAAATTAGTTTCTTCACAACACTACAACACAACATCTAAATTATGGAGACACTCATCAAATGAGTTACCAAATACTGAAAAGTCATCTATAAAAACCTCTATAGATTGCTCAATCATGTCAGAAAATATAGAGATCATGCATCTTTGAAATGTTGCCGGGGCATTACATAAGCCAAATGGCATCCTTCTAAATGCGAAAGTACCATAGGGACATGTGAAGGTAGTTTTCTCTTGATCTTCTGGGGCAATTGCAATTTGGTTGTACCCTTAATAACCATCTAGAAAACAAAAAAATTTCTTCCCGACTAGTCTATCTAGCATCTGATCAATGAAAGGTAAAGGAAAATGGTCTTTTCGGGTTGTACCATTCAGTTTGCGATAATCCATACAACCCCTCCATCCAGTCACTGTGCGAGTGGGGATGACCTCATCTGAGTGTTAGCTACTACAGTTATGCCTCTTTTTTTTGGAACACATTGAACTGGGCTCACCCAAGAGCTATCTGAGATAGGATATATGATACCTACATCTAGCCATTTAAGAATTTCTTTTTTCACCACTTCTTTCATATTGGGATTCAATCTTTGTTGGTGTTCTATGGAAGGTCAATGGTTATCTTCCAAAAAGATCTTATGCATGCAAATTGAAGGGCTGATACCCTTGATATCCGCTATATTCCATCCCATCGCCTTTTTATGTTTCTTCAACACTCTTAAGAGCTTCAACTCTTGCTCCATGGCTAGACTAGCAGCAATGATGACCATTAAAATATTAGACTCTTCCAAGAAGACATAGTTTAGATGTGCTGGGAGTGTCTTCAACTCCAATTTAGGCAGCTCCATAATAAAGGGTTTTAAGGGAGGTTTATTAGCTGAAGTCAAGTTTAGAGCTTCAAATTTTACTCTAGACGAAGGAATGACTAAAGCAGCACTCACCATAGTTATGCATTCTTCCTCTCATTCCTCATCTTGTTCAATTTGCAACAGAGGTGCTTCACATTTGCCTTCTATCATAAATTGTTAAGATTCATAGTGAATTAGATGGTCTATCATATCTAGATAGAAGCAGTGTTATGGCTCATCTAGCAATTTGAGAGCTTTGAACATATTGAATGTCACTTGCTCTTCACTAACTCTCATGGTGATGTCTCCTTTGTCCACATCAATGAGAGCTTTACTCGTAGCTAAAAAGGGTCTCCCGAGAATAATTGGAATCTCAGTCAGCTTCACAATCAAGAACAATAAAATCCGCTATAAAGATGAATTTATTAACTTTCACCAAGACATCCTCAACTATTCCTCGAGGAAATGCTAAACTTTTATCAACAAGTTGCAAAGTAACCGTGCTAGGCCTTGCTTCACCTAACTGCAATTTCTTGAAAATGGATAAGGGCATCAGATTAATGTTGGCTCCTAAGTCACATAATGCTCTAACCATGAAAGTTGTTCCGATGTGACATGGAATGGTAAAACTTCCCGAATCACCCTTCTTTTATGGCAATTCTTTAATGAAATCTTAGCTACTTTTTGTTAATGCCACAACTTCATGTTCTTGAAAGCTTCTTTTTCTGGATAGTGCATCTTTCATGAATTTTTCATATTTGGGCATCTGTTCCAAAGCTTCCAGAAGAGGGATATTGATATGCAACTGCTTAAAGATATCTAAGAACTTCTTATATTGAGTATCTTCAATCTGCTTCTTGAATCATCTGAGAAAGGGTAATGGTGGAATCTGAGTGCTTAGTTGCATTTTCTTCCCTTCGCTCTTCTATTCTTCCTTATTCTCATGCTCCTTATCATCTACCCTTAGTTCTTCTGCACCCTTTTCCTTAGAAGAAGAGGTCCCTTCATCTTCAACCTCAAGGGGCATCATGTTAAGCTTAGAAGCATTTGACAAAACTTTACCACTTCTCAAGGTAATGGCCTTGCACTCATCTTTGCCTTTCCTTCTAGGATTGGGAATGGTATCACTAGGGAGATTTCCTCTTGACATAGCATTCATTTAGGAGGCTAGTTGCCCCACTTGCACTTCCAAGTTCTTAATAGCTGTGCATGAAAAGAGAAAGTGGCCTTTGTTTTAACCCTTTGAGTTTCTTGATTAGCTAATATTTGAGCTAACATTTTCTCCATCTTGGACTCTTCTTCTTTAATAGGGATTTGTCTTGACGGCACCTAAAATCCAGGAGGTTGAGTAGGCCTTGTACCTGATGAAGAAGCTTGATTCAATTTTGGACATTGATTCCATGAAAAGTTTAGATGGTTCCTCCACCTTGGATTATATGTTTTAGAGTAAGGATTGTTTTGTTGACTACGCTGAGCATTGTTCATGTAATTCATAGACTCCAATGTGTAATAATATTGTTCAGACAAGTGTCCCTCCCCACAATGATCACAAACAGTAGAGGATGGTTGTACTGCATGAATTCCCATGGGCTTAGGTTTTTTCATTTAAAGTTTCAAGTTGTCAAACCTTTTGTTCATAGCTTCAAGCTGTGCTGCAATATCATTAGATGGGCTAGAGGATTGTCCTATTCTCTGAGATGATCTTCTCCCGGACGCATATTGCATGGTGTTAGAGGCCATGTCATGATATAGATTATAAAGCTCGTTTACTTTCATCTTCTTAATTCCACCACTAGAGGCATTATCCAGCATTCTTTTTGCATCCTCATCAAGACCATTCCAAAAAGCTTCCATTAATATATACTTTTTTTGTTCATGGTTAGGGCATGTTCTACACAACTCCTTAAATCTCTCCCACACTTCATGGAATAGCTCTCTAGGTTGCTGCTCAAAATTCAAGATTTCTCCTCTCATGGTTGCTCTCCGACCCCGAGGAATAAATCTTGCCTTGAATCTGGCCACTAAATCTTCCCATGTGCCAATAGATTGTCTTGGAAGAGAGTTGAGCCATGCTTTATCTTTATCTTTCAGAGTCATAGGAAACAACCTCAATCTCAATGCATCCTTGGACACTCCATTCTATTTAAAGGATTCACACACCTCAATAAACTTGCTAAAGTGTACATTGGGATCCTCATTATAATTGGCACTGAATAATCCATTAATCTGCAACATTTGAAGCATAACTTGTTTAATCTCAAAGTTTCTAGCTTGAATATCTGGCATCTGAATACTAGAGTGATAACTCTATGCCTCTTGGTTGAGAAAGTCATCCAATGTGTAAAGATCATTTTCGTCCATGTCAGCCATAGCAGGTTGTGGAGGCACTTCTGGCTCTTGATTAGCCCTTTCAAAAATATCTTCTATATCCAAAAGGATTTCAAGACCGTCCAGATGCAACCCTTGCATGCGCGAGAAAGGTGCCTACAAAGAAAACACTCCAAACAAGTATCAACTAATTACAGAAAATTAACAAATTAAAACTATCTACAATTTTAGATACAAGCTCAATCGTAATTTACTAACACTAATTTAATGATAAACCAGAGAAATTTCAACTTTCAATCCCTGGCAATGGTGCCAAAAACTTGTTTGCAAAATGGCTTACACTGCAAGTGCACAGGCCATGACAAAGTAGTATAAAAAGATTATCATTCCCACGAGGATTGGAGTTGAATTTAGTTGATCATTAAACTTATGTTTTAAACTAGGTTGAGTAGAACAATTGTTTATCGAAGTTGAGTGTGAAAATGACTTTGCAAATTAATTTATAAAGGGAGTTAAGAGATCCTTTTTGACTTTAAGCATATAGAGAACCTAGGATTATTTCTCCCCCTTGTATTTCATAGCACAAGAACAATCTCCTTTTACAAAAATGACCAACAACTATATGTGCTAGCCCAGGGATCAAATACTACTTGAAAAAGCTTTCTCAAGTCTAGAACAAGTGTTTAATTCTATTAGTTGTTCAATCTCTCTCATAACTAAATAAATCCCAATTTTAAGTTCAAACCCAAATATGACTACACAAGGTTAGTGAGTGTATCTCTACTTCACTAACAAAACCATTCATTACATAAATTTCAAGTTCTTGCATGATTTAACTCAAGTTCGGTACTCAAGCTAGCTCTCTCAAGCATCACTCAAGCCAACAAACAACTAATTGGTGGCCAATCAACCAGAAGCATTAAGAATGGAGTAAAATCAACACATATATGTCATTAATTAATGGAAGTGGAGGAGAATCAAGTGTTAATCCATACAAAGGTTCAAAATAATCCTAGAACAAATGTCTAGCTACTCATAATTAGCCACATGCTTACAAAACACTAAGAAGTTTAAGCCATAGCATAATACAAGAGAAGGAGAAGGAAAGGATCAGAAAAATCAATAGAAATAGCTTCAAATCTCTTTAAAACTTCAATCCTTGGCTCCAACCACTTCTCCAAACTCCAAACCCTAGCACACAAGCTCCCCAAGCTGCCCAAGAGACGGAGGATCCCCCATTTGGTTGAAAATATAGGATATATGAAGCCCTAGAGTCTGCCAAGCCTCAAAACGCAGTGTTTTAGTAAACCTTGGTTCGCTGTGGCCAACATATTATTCGTTGCGGCAAAATGGCATCGGGTTTCCCCAGCGTCTCTGTTCAACAATTGGCTGCGGCGAACATAGGAATTGGCCACGGTGAAATGCTCTCTGTTTGCTCTCTCCTCTATGCAGGAATTGGCCGCAGCTAACATTTGATTTGGCTGCAATGAACTTGCTAACACTTCTAGCAATTGAACTCCAGTAATGTCTATAAAAGTATGAAACTGTAAATGTACCAAAATATCCTAAATTAAGACTAAAATTTACATAATTAAACTAAAAGTGAGTCAGTTAAGTTTAGCTATCAAAAAAATGCACATTCTCCTATTTTGAGTATAATTTATATACAAAAATACACCAAAAGGTATGCATAGCTCAAGGAAAATATGCTAAAAAGGCATGAATTTAGAGACGTTATCAATAGATTGAACTGAGGCTTTGTTGAAAAGGTCGTAAGGAAAATTGGTATTGTTATGCATCTCATAAAAATCATTAGACATTGTATCACTACTCCTTCCCCTCAATTTTATGGAATGGCAACAAAATGCAATCCTTCTCTCCGTCTTGTGAATTAAGACAAAGTTACCCCTTCTTGGCCTACCTCTTTGTGCTTTGTATGGAAAAATTCTCTCACAATATTGCTACTAATTACAACAAGTGGATGCTAATAAAATAGGACGCCATGGTACCCCCATCTCCCATCTAATGTTTGTAGACAATCTCTTTCTATTTTATAAAGCTAGTATTGAATAATTTGATATTTTGTTACACTGTCTAAGCTTATTTTGTGACATTTCTGGCTAAAAGATTAGTGCCTAGAAAACCTGGTTTATTTCTCAGAGAATGTTAATCCTAACGGGCGAGTATAAATTATTGAGAAAAGTGGTTTCTCCCTGGCTTCTGAACTTGAGAGATATCTAGGTTCCTTCATCTCCCATGGGAGAAACTCTAAATGTAACTATCATTTTTTTATAGATAAGCTTTAGGAAAGACTTGGTGCTTGGAAAAGCCAATGCCTCTCTCTTGCAGGAAGATTAGCTTTAGTACAATCAGTTGCCTCCTCTATTCCTACTTTTATATGCAACATAGTAAGATTCTGACTTCAGTTTGCAATACCTTAGAAAGGCTTCAGAGGAATTTTATTTGGGGTTTTACTGATGCTAATAGAAGATCACATGCAATTAGATGGAACCAATTATGTTTGCTAAAGGACATGGGTGGTTTCGGGTTGAGGTCTTTTAGGAACATGAACAACATATTGCTTTGCAAAGCTAGAAGGGATATCATTTCCAAACCCAAACACTTGTGCCTGAAAGTTTTAATGGGTAAATATACAAGAAAAACAAATCCACTGAGAGATTATGTTTCTCGTCATAGTGATTTAGTGTTTTGTAGAATGTTGAGAGGTCTTTAGCTTGAAGATTACTAAGAATATTGTGTAGGAAAGTGTATGGTGGAGCTTAGGTCTGTTTTTAGGAGGATGATTAGCTTGATTGGGGTGGTAGTCTTTGAAATCGTTGCTGCAATCCTCTCCTTGAGATGCTACTAAGGTTATGGTTAGGGACTTGGTAACCATTGATATGAAGTAGGACATTGACTTCCTTGAGAGTCGTTTACGCTATAAGGACATCCCCCCCCCAAAAAACAAGAGTGATGAGAATCAAGCTAGAAGCTTGAACCAAATGGGGAGTTCTTGGTTTCCTCTATGTACAAGGATTTATTCAATCTTTATAACAACCTCAGGGATGAGTTTTGGAGCCATATTTGGAATTAGAAGCGACATCACATGTTTTCCAATGCAAAAAGTTTCTCACCAATAGGAAAAGTAAATGGTTGGGCTACTCTTCTTGTTAGGAATGCAACCTCTTTAAAGAAGGCATTATGCACACTTCGAGGGATTGCCATATTGCTATAGCTATATGGAATAAACTAGTTCCATCATATTTTAGAGCCTCTTTCCACATGCAGGAGCATCAAGACTAGATTGTGTATAATCTGTCAAACAGCCACTCGATCCAGTAGTCAAGCAATCCTCTAAATGGTTGTAGATTTTCAGAATTACATGTTGGCTTCTATGGAGATGTCGTAATGGTAAGATCTTAAATGAGCATTTTCGGTAGCCATTTGACCCTATAAGAACATTATGCCATACGTTAAGGAGATCCTAAATGCTGGTAATAAAGTGCAGAGCCTTAAACCTTGTATCCCTTGGTGTGAGATTTGATGGCTTTTTCCTCCTTCAAGGTGGGTAAAATTGAATGTTGATGGGGCTACCAAGGGGTAGCTTGGACACACTAGTTATGTGAGGTTATTGAGAGGGGATGATGATGTTTGGATAAAGGGTTTAACCAATAATCTAGGCAGGTATACCTTCTATTGAAACAGAGATATGGGGCATCCTTTTTGGCCTTGAACTTATCAGAGATGTGGGGTTTACAAAAATCATCATTGAGAGTGATTCCCTAGAAATGGTGTATATGTAGAATACTATACAAGATATTGGTATGGTGAGAGGAAACATCTTGGAGCATATTAAGTAATGTCTTAACTAAAATTGGCAAATATATTTCATTCACACTAGGAGGGAAGGCAATTTGTGTGTGGATTGGCTGGCCAACACTAGTCTTACTTAAGAATATGGTCTTCAGATCTTGTCTACCCTTTAAAGATTTAGCTATTTCTTTGTATAGAGACATAGTTGAGCTACTGCTCCACATCATGTTTCTGCATAGTTTGTTTTCTTATTTGGGCTACAGCCTCGTTGGTTTACAAAAAACAGAAAGGCCTCTCTACTTGATGGGGCTGACTAAGTTGTACCATTAAGTTGGGTTGCAAATGATCATTATTAAAAGCCTGTTTCCAATTAAGTTTGGACCAAAACTTCTTCGGTTATAAGTCATAATCGAAGAAGAAAAGGCAAATGAAAAGTTACAAAGAAACTTCAATAGTAAATTTCATTGAGTAAAAAATTTCTATGTCGTTCTTGTGATAGTCTAACTATTGAAATTGTTGATATACAAATGAACAGCAAGAGTGACTCAAAATATCAAAATTATTCCTTTCTTAAAAGTAGAGGACAATATAAAAGTTTAGATCCTCTTTATTTTCTCTCTTTTGAATTTATATCAATTTCAGAAAGAGATAGATACAAAATTTGTATGGCTCATCACTAAAGTAGATTTCATATATTCAAATAAGACTCATCACATAAGTGAGCCTCGCATATTTTGTGTCTATCTCTCTCCAAAATTGTCAAAAAAAAAGATAAAAATAAAATGAAGAGGATCTAAACTCATTATTTCATGTAAGTTATTAGCCAAGGAACAATTTTTGTTAATATATATTTAAAATGAGAAAAAAACCTAAACAATTAAAGAATAGTCCTCCTAAAATTGAGATTAAAATCAAGAACCTAAAGTATTTAGAATAAAGCAAAACCTAGAATAATATTTAAACCAACAAAGCAATGACCAAATATAATGTTGAAGAACTTGCAATTTTATAGAAAGAAGATGCAAGGTTTGCAAAAGCCGACGTTGAGACTTTGAAAATAGTAAGAGATGTATTGGATAAGCATGAGGATTGGGAATAATCTCCTTATAAAGAAAACATAATGCCATTGGGTTGACTCAAACAAAACTTTTATTTTATTTTGACAATGCTGATCAATCCAACCCCTTTCCAAAAAATAGTATAACCAAATCACGCAAATATCATAAAATGATCTTTTATTTGTCGAGTATTTTGCTTAGCTACCCAAAACATAACTTACCAATGATCATTAAGGAAATTACAATCTCGGGTATCAATGATATCAAGAGAAGCATGCGTTTATTGATCATTTAGTCAGGGATTTTTATGACAACATTGTCAACTAAGATGGTGGACTAATTGTAATGCAAGATTAGGCCCACAAGTTGGATCTTGAAATAGTTTTCGATTATGACAATATCAAATAACATAAGGTAGGACAAAGAAAATCGTGTTATAAGCATCCCATTTTGAAGAACCTAATGAACTTTGCTCGAGCCACCCTTATACCCATACCAAGATATCTAATAGAGAAAGGTGATAAACGTGAAAGCCTAAAGGAGAACCAAACCAAACTACTCGAGCAAAAAAGCAACATGAAAAAATGAGTAATTGATTTATCTAACCCATGACAAAAAGGACAAGACTCCTCAATTAGTAAATAATGCACATGAAGAACAGATATTAGTGGTAAACATTACGCACTAACTTCCATAGAAAAACTACAACATATAATGGAAAGCAAATTTTTCACAATTGATCCCAAGCCATAAATGTGAACTAATTATCAGATTGTGAATCTTGGAGTAATAACTAATATCGATCGGCAACTTAATACTACCAAATAAATTGCCCTCCAAAGATTCAACTTGACCTATAATGGAAAATGATGTCTCAACAATCTGATGAACATGCTCTCAAGAATATAGATGTGTTGAACCATGAATATTCTATCTTCCCTATTCATGCAAAATAAAGTCACTAATAATCTCATATAAGACTAGAGCGCTTGACTAATTAGCCACCTATGGTGACTAAATAAACAAATAAATCTTCCAAGCATCACCAACTTATCATAAAAAATTATCATAAATTACTAGACAAGTCTCCACATCCTAGCTGTTGCTGAATAAGTATTTAAGTGACCATCAAAACAATTTCTAAAATATTTAGGCCTTAGAACACAAGTAAACAAAGAATTGGATTCATCAAAAACTAACCTCCAAACATGTTTGGCCAATAGAACCCTACTAAAAATCCAACCAACATAAAGGTTACTACTTTTACTATTTTGTAATTCCATTAAAGCATTATAGTGAGTAGATAATGAGATTTTCTTTTTTCAAATGTTAACTTATTTGAATATATATCAAGTTGCCATCTTTAACATAAATATCATTTTAACTTATGTCATTGAGTCTTTATGCTGGGTAAATAGAAAACTATACATCACTATCAATTGTGTTTGAATGATGAGGGAGATACGTAAAACTAAAGAAATGATGGAAGATTATACAACCTTAATTACTTTTTGAAATATAACTTGATTACATGACTATGTTTTTTATTCAGAAAAATAACACAACTTTTTAATCAAAATATTTTTAAAAATAATATTAACTTTTAATGAAAATCTAACTTATTATAAATGTATTTTTAAATATTATTTATTTAACATTAAAGTAACAAATTTAATTTATTCTAAAATATTATTATTTTTATAAAAATGTCTACACACATGCGCGCGCACATACATATATATATATATGATTAATAGTCTTTTCACTAGTGTTAGGTTAGGATGGAATCCCTTGCTGCTTCTCTAAAGTAGATTTGGATAGTCCAGATTTTTAGAATTCCACATAAGTAAAAAATTCCTACTAATATATTAGAGTAAATTACATATAATTTTCTTCTATTTTTGAAAATACAAATTTCTCTTAAATTTTGTTAAAATTATATAGATCTCCCCTTTATTTTCAAAATATACACAAACCCTTCCTAAATTAAAGAGCATGTTACATAAACCTTCCTTGAGTTTGCTAAAATTACACAGACCTTTTCTCTATTTTTCAAAATATCCATAAACCTCCCTTGAAAATAGAAGAAAGGTTTGTGTAATTTACTCTTTGTTTTAGGAGAGATTTGTATATATTTTGATAATAGAAGGAAAATCTATGTAATTTCAAAAAGGTTAAGGGAGAAGTTTATGTAATTTACTTCTTGTTTTAAGGGAGGTTTTTGTATATTTTGAAAATAGAGAAAAAGTCTATGTAATTTTAGCAAACATTCAAGGTTTATTTAATTTACTCATATGATTATTAATGATAGAGTTATAGATTATGTCGTCACCATATTACAATAACTAGATCCTAGTTTTCTTAATTCTAGAATTCCTGCCCCTTAGTGAAAAAATTATTGACTAGCTAGTCATGTGTAACATCCGAAAATTTATTAAAGAAAATAATGAAAAATTAAGTATTTAATTTGGAAAGAATAGAGAATCATTATGGGAATTTAGGAATAAATTATAGAAAACTAATATTTTAGATATTTTGAAACAAATAATAATTACTAGCCACAATTGACAAGAAATAAATTTAGTAGTAGATTTAGGCTTAATTAAGAAAAATTAATTAAATGAAGGTGAACATTTAATGTTTGGACCCTATGATTAATTTATTTATGCCAAGAATCATTTTTTGAGACCCAACTTCATGTTTTTTATGGAGGCCCAATACTTAGGAAATTGGCCTAATTAAACCAAAGGCTCTTAGGTGAACCCAAATTCCTTCAAAACCCTAAGAATAGGATGCCACTCATTATGTTTATCTGCTCAAGTAAGTATGGACAGTAGAACAAGGAGAGGATTTTCGCACCTTATGAGAAAGTATAGGGGTTTTCAACATCTTAACTCCAATTTACACTCTTAGAGAGAGATTTAGCCAAGGTAAGTTATACAAAACATGACCCTCTCATCTTCCTTCTCATTTTGGTACAATTGGCTTTTCGTTTGGAAGATTTTCACTTCTTTCTAAAACTAAAAATAGTCGTTTTAGTAGTTTCTTGCATGATCTTCAGGGCTTGGGGCTAAAAAGACCATTGGGTAAGTATTTTCTCCCTATTTTGATGTGTTTTATATTAGAAATCGACCCCAATGACTAATTTTTGTATTAGGTTCTATCAATGCACGAATTTGCTAGACTTCGAAGGGAACCATTATAGTTCTAATGTTGGAGGGCTTAAATCCAAATTTTAGAACTCATTGAAGGTTTAGGCAAGTGTTTTCTCAGTGGTTATAATGATTAGAGTAAATGGGTATAAGGTTTCTATTGTGAAGAATAACTTAGAGTTGTATTTTGATTAATATAAAACCTTTAGAGGGTTGGCATTAGTTCCTAGCTTCAGAGGAAATTGGTAACTAAGTAAGGTAACCAGGGGTCTATTTTATTTCCATGTGTATGTTCATATTAATTTGATAATTACTACACTTATATGATTCATATACTAAATGATTGGTTGACTATTTGATTGTGTTAGACTGTAATCATTGCCTAGTAGAGTTGTGGTCATGCTGCAACTTGTGCATTATGTCGTAATCGTGCATTGAGTTGTGATCAAACTTAATGAAATACACTGAGCCATAAGCATGCTCAATGAGGAGTTGGTACCGTTAACGGGTCTTTCCCTCTATTTGTGGCAATTAACATATTGTATGAGATTGTTAATATCAAATAATAGTCACTGATAATCTAACTAGTTCATTTGCCGATTATATTGATGCTTTTGGTATTTCTCTGTATAAAATGCACTTATGTTGATTAATTTGCACACATATATAATTTCCCTTTAGTTATTGAGACTCATATCTCACCCCATTTCATGAGTTAACAATTTCAGGTGAAGGTTCCTCGACTAAAAAAAAAAGAAGCAAATGAATGACCATGCCTAGATTTAGGCTTAATTTTTTTGTCTAATTTAACTTGTATAGCATTATGATGTATTCATTTTTGCCAAGTATAGGTATTTTAATATTTTGTCGCTTAAAATGAATTCCCTAAGACTATAATTTACAATGATTTTGATGTAATTACATTTTTAGAGCAAATATGAATTAATATGGAATGCATGTAGAATGGCTTATCAATCAGAGGTTGTAACCATAGTTATCAAATCGTGACTCAAATTGTAAATCAAAAAGCGATTTTTTGAAATGTGAATAAACCATATCGAATTGTAAATTCTAAGTTACATGTAGCAACAAATTTCTAATTATAAGAGGAAAGGCAATCAATTTTTATTTAATTAAATTTAAAGTTTCAGACTTTTTATTAAAAAAGAATTAGGGATATTACTTTTTAATTTAATAAATTTAAAACTTTTATCTGAAAGAGATAAAGGGTATTAATTTTTAACTTATTATTTTATTAAGTTTAAAATTATAACTTTCTAATTAAAAAAATTAAAGGATATGAGTTTTTTACTTTTTATTCAATTAAAATAAAATTATAATTAATAAAATATTTTTTATTTTATGTAAATACTAATAAACCACTCTCTGACCAAGGTTAAAAAATGATATATCATGTGAAGTAAATATGAGGCTGCAACCATTAGATTTACAAAAGGGAAAAAAGGAACAAGAACGTCTTCTTCCTTCTACAGATTTTGTCAAGTCACAAAGAACTCAACTTTGTGACCCAACGTAGGACAAGTTTCTGAATCGCCAGAAGTCCCTGAATCATTATTTCTGGCCATATATCAATTCAAATTTCAATTTCTATCATTAGCTCATTGAACCATATCGATCCATGTGTCTTGAATCACAAATTGAACAATTTCAATAACTATGGTTATGACTATGACTATTCTTGGCTTTGGTTTCGTCATATGGATTCTGTTATTATGTGTGAATTTGGGAAGTATTATAGCCATAATTTATATTTGAGGTTAACTTAGAGTGTTGTAGGTAAGAACATGCTTAATTAGGCCATTGAAACTTGCTCAAAATGGTTTGAGATCATATGATAGGAGATTGCACATTTTAGGTTGTCACATAAGGCTACATAGGCTATTTTGCTATCATGAAAGAGTATATGCTGACATAATATGAAGTTTAGTTGGGATAATTTAGTTTATGAGCTTTTGGATTATATAAATCCACTAACTGAAAATTTTATGAGGATATATGTTCCAAAAGTCTTAGAAATTAACTTTAGAATAGCCTTAAGTTGAGGGTTATGGCAACATATATATCATGGTTCACACCTTAGAAAGTTTAGGATTAGGAGAAGCCCAAATTGTCGCCAAACCACTTAAGTCATGGCCTAAAGAGTTACAGAACCAAACATTGCTGCAGTGCAGTGTGTTTTGCCACATTGCAGGTTAAAAATTTTAGCTCAGGAGTGTTATAGTACCAAATCACACCATAGCACAGTAGGTTTCACTGCAACATAAATCGAAAAAAAAAAGGGTGAGAGTTGTTCCAATAGACTTTCTATGGTGAGACTCGAGAATTTCATGTACAATGAGGTCCAAAGGACACCTTGCCACAACGCGGGTAGTTTGGGCTATAATAAAGATCAAGTTTTTTTTTAGAGGAATTTGTTCCAGTATAGTGCACAGTCATAGTGCTTCCACAATCTTAAATTTTCCTATGACTTCATTTTTGAATCTCGATATCATTGTGAAATCTTTAATCTCAAAACCTTTTATATTTCTAAGATTCACAAAAGATGATGCCTTAAAGTCTCTAGTGTGCTTTTAAGGTGTTGTAAATGCTTCTCCCATGATTTACTATAAACTAGAATGCCATCAAAGAAAACCAAGATGAATTTTGAAAGGAATGGTTTAAAAATCATGTTTATTAGTCCTTGGAAGATAGCTAGAGCATTAGTCAATCCAAACAATATAATTAAGAACTCGTACAACCTTTCATGAGTATGAAAACTAATCTTATGAATGCCAAAAGGATGCATCCTTATTTACTGACAGCTTGCTCTTAATTCTAGCTTTGAGCGGTACTTAGACCCTTGCAATTCATCAATAAGCTCCTCAATGATAAGAATGGAAAATTCATTCTTTATGGTTTCGATGTTCAGTTTGTAGAAATCAATACAAAACCACATGTTATTCTTCCTTCTCAGCAAGACAATAGGTGAAGCAAAAGCATTGTGGCTTGATTTAACAATACCATTTCCCAACATTTCTTGCACTAAACCTTTCATAGCATGCCTTTGAACAAGTCCATATCTGTAAGACCTATGAGAAATTGGCTTATCCTCCTTCAAGGTGATGGCATGGTCAAAATCCCTTAAGGGAAGTAATTTGTTTAGTTCCTAAAACACATCTACAAACTCATTTAAGAGCTTTGTTAAAGCATCCTTTTCTATAAAAAATAAACCAATATTTAATTTGTCCATGTTCAAATTCCCTTCTATAGAAACACTACATAGTTGTACAACATAGGCCTATGTAACATGCAATAGGTGCTTTTCATTGATATTTTGCTTCTTCCTATACTAAAATAGGATGATCTACACCATAGATTGCATACAACCTCCCACAAAATTTGAAACACAAGAATTGTTACTTGAAATCCCATAGACCTCTATCAAGAGTAGTTAACTATTGCATCCCTAAAATTATATCAAACCCTCCCAACGCCATTACTAGAAAAGCAACTTAAAACATCTCCCTATTCATACTCCAAGGAAGTTGCACACCTAGTGTTCACCATCATTTGATCACCATTTGTTATTGAAACTTTTGTCTCCTCCGCAAATTAAGTTTTCAACCTTAACCTTTTTTACCAAATTTGTATCTACAAAATTATGGCTACTCCATATGTCCAGCAGTATTGTTATTGATTGTCTCTTAATCAATCCCTGCACCTTCATAGTAGCATAGTTTGGTGCATCTCTTATAGATCCACTTATGGCATTTAAGGAAACTCTAGTTTCCTCCCTTTATACTACATCAGTACCATAATCTCCATGTGGTCCTCCTTATCATCATTATCTAACATAATCATAAAGAGCTGGGAATTCTTTCATTTATGACTGAAAAGTAGACTTCTCTGGATACCAATAGCATAGGAGATTTTTTCTTCATTCATTCATATCTATCTTGGAAAGTTACTAAACAAGTTTATCATTAAGTGTACCTTTGGATTTCAAAGGTAGGGATGAGGCCAAAGATTCTTTTTCCTGAGTGTAGACTAACTTTAGTGGAGATATAAAAGGTTTGATTTTTGTAGGTGATGGAATAGAGGTGGTATAAGATTTAGTATTTTGGTACGAGGTAGAGGTGTTTGAATTAGTTGGAGTTTTCTTCATATTTACAGTACTTTGGCTTTGGAATGCTTGAACTAAGACCTCTTGTAATTGTGCAAGATACATAGTGTTAGCAAGGGAGTTAGGTTTGAACATTGTAGTGAAGCTTCAATTTTAGGCTTGAGGCCTCCATAAAAAACAATTGATGGCATGTTCTTCAACTAACCCAACTTCTATCAATAATTCCTCAAACTTTTCTTGATATTGGCTAACTCAATCTTCTTGTTTCAAATTCTTCAACCCAACTATTGGATCTACCTTCAAGATGTCACCAAATCTCTCCCTCATTGCTTTCATATACTCCAACCATCCTACGCCTGTCAGCTTATTCCTCCTTATGAAGTTTTGATGCCATTACAAATCCTTTACTTCTAGATGTAAGCTGATCAACCTGATTCATTAATCTAGAGGAGTTTCACCTATCTCAACAATTTGCTTACAATGAAATAGCTAAGCCTAAAAGTCAAAGCCATCAAATTTTGGAAACTCAATGTGAGTAAATTAGAAATTGTTGCACGTCCTCCAGCTATGCTTGTACCTCCGTTTGTTCCATGCACCTCCTCTGCCACTGGATTTGATTGCAGCAACATCAACTTAGCTACAATCTCTACCTCTTGTTCAAGTTCTCAGATTTACTCCAATGAATGTGTCTCCATGGATGAGGACTATGAAGTTGTAATACTAATTTTGATACTGAGTTGATGGATACTGTTACTTGATGCTAGAAACTATTATTCAGATTCAAAAATCAAAGTCATATTCCTAACCAACTCCTATTTATATCAGATAGGAGCATAGCGTATTACCAAAATAGCTAGGAATAACCCAATAACAGCAAAGTAAACAGTAACTAACAGGAATAACAGACTATAACAAACAGAAACAATATGCTAACAGATATAAACTACTCTTATAATTCCCTTCCATGTATCAGTATGTGTAGTACTTTTTAGTCTAAAACAGAATTGTGGCACGTGCAGTAATTAAAATGTAGACTTCTGCACTTAAGCACTTAAGCATGGTCATATGCAGTACTTTTAGCCTAAAACAAAATCCTAACATGTGCAGAAATTTCAACACTGAATTTGCACAAAAACATGGTCATGTGCAGTGAGTTTTAGCCCAAAACATAATCATGTCTTGTGAAGAAACCTTAGCACAAAAATTAGCACCAATTGGGTTCGAAAATAAGGTTAGATCAGATCAATATTGATGCAACAAGAAGTATGATTCTAACTCAGTGTTTTAGCACCCAAAAACCAACACCCAAGCTTAACATTTCATAGGCTGAAAATCAACACTAAATTCAATGGTTCAAGCCAAAAAGAAAATACTCATGAGATACACAAACCTGCTATGATGAGTGGATGTCATTATATTACATTTCATAAGCTGAAATTAGCAATAGAACATAAGAGGGTCATGTAAATAGAAAGTCTTGCAGCTAAGTCAGATTAATAAATGAGAGTATTAGAATAGTCCATTGAACATTCAGCAATCACCACCAGTACCATACCATCAATTTCAAGGACATTGAGGAAAGGTAGAAACAATAGGGGCTTCCAAGAAACTTAATATGCATGTGACAATTAAGTTTGGAGACATAGCAGGGCACAAATGGCGTTGAGCTTGAGTTTGTCAATTTTTTGAAATGACACAGCTCAAAGCCAGAGAAATTCTCTAAAGAATTTAGACCTTAGCATTGATTCATGCCCAACTCTTTTCAAGACTCAAAAATAACAGTCTCTTGTGGCATACCTACACCAAAGTCTAATCTATCTGCTTCTCCTCCCACATTTAGGGCTCCTGTAGAATTAATTAATTTAAGTACTTCTAACTCTTAAAGAACTACATCAAAGAAAAGGCACACAAAAAGAAAACAATAAATACCTTCAAAGCTTTCTTCACATTCCCCTCCATTGTTCCATAAGGTTTTCTCTGTGGAATCCTTAACAGGTATGATATATCATCAAGAGATTCCTAAAGGAAGAGGCAAGACAGTATGCGCACTTATCCTTCAAAAGTTAAGAGAGCCCAAGAATAAATTATGAATTACATTAAAATATTGAAATAAATTATTAATTCAAATTAAAATTAAGAATTAATAAATATAAATAAATAATTCACTTCTAAATTAATTATAACTGGAAAAGAAAAAATAATAATTAATATTAACAATAGCCAATAATCTATTTACACATGTTTATACTTTTTTTTACCCCTTTATTTTAATAGTTGTTATCATTATCAGATAATTAGATTATTAATTTATTAGATAATTTATTTATCCAATTACTTTAGGAGTTGTAATCTTTATTAAATAACTATCTATATTAATTAGGATTACGTTATCTAGATTAACAAATTAATAAGCCAACTACTTATAATAGGACTCTAGTGGTTTCCAAATTATGCATGAAAATAACCAACTGCAATCTAACAAGCCACATTTACTGGAACTGAAATGACAGTTTCAAAAGCATAAGAAAATTACAAACAAGGTCCAAATCAGGCAACAAGTACATCCAAAAATTCATGTTAATGGCCGGAAAGCATCACTTAAAATTATGCACAAATTATCATATGGACTATAAATTTCGCATCCACCGCATTGATGATAAGCACAATAGCCTGAAAGAAAGTAGAAGGGAAAAATTGACATGCAAAATAGCTTGATATGAATAAAAATTATCATCACTCAAAGAATGTGATGCTTAACCACTATAAATCACAATCCTAAGATCATCTTTTTGGCATATAACTAATATATCCTAACTTAGATGATACCGCTACAACACTTCACAAAGCTAATAAATCAATGAAGAGAAAACAAGACAAGCAATTAAAAATTTCTTGGCAGCAACAAGCAGGATAAGTCTTCAATATAAGGGAAAAGCCACCAATTCCCCCCTCCCCAAAAATTAAAACAACCACCTATAACATGAAGTATTTTGATCTTACTTGGCCGTTAGTAGCAGCAAGATGCTCAGCTGGTATCCGAATTTCTTGAGTTGGACCATTATTAGAGCTTTCCCCATTTTTTCCATTTGAGATGATTCAAATTCCTTCCACAACTTTATCAGTTCTTGCATGCGTTCACCAACTTTATAAACAACAGATGATACTTCTACTTTCCCTGAAATACTAGAAACTTACATATAGAGGACATGCAAAGAAAAGTCTAGAAAATGATATGTAGCTCCTCTCATCAATAAGCACCAAAACTTTGCCATCACATGATAGAACATAATAAATTAACAAGAAGTTCAAAAAGATAAACAAATATTGAACAAGATACGGTTCCTAAAAAATGACTTCACCCCTTGCATATACAAAGCCCACTAGGATATACGTAGCAAAAACAATGTCCACTAAGAAACTAAAACTACAATAGTAAGCAAAAGTGTATAGGAGATTTCCTATACTTAGTGCCTTGGGGCCTCTCTTAATTTCGAGTTATGAGCAAGGGCTTGCAACTTCGAAAAAGATTTAGGTTGTTAGATACGATCGACCCACCAACCAAGGAATTTGATAGAGAAAATTCAAAGCAGAATCAGTAGAAATGCACACCAATATGTACATATAAATTTTTCTCTTATAGCGAATCAAACAACAACAAAAGGGAAGAAGATATCAAGGGTGATTCAAACCATCCATGGTTCCACAAAAAATGAGTCTAAGTCAAGGAATAAGATGAAATAGATAACATAGGAAACAATTTTAACTTTCCTTAGCTAAACCTAAGGTTTGAAAAACCATGGAGGCCTGCGATACTTGGAAGCAAATCCTCTCCTATATGTTCTCTACCGTGTTGTCTCCAGTGTCAAATCGACACCGTCCAACTGATATAACGCTGCAAGAAGAGACACGCATGCATTTTAATCGTAGCGCACCGTTGCACTTATTGAAATGGTGCATTTTATGACACATAAATCTAGTGCTTCAGCTGTTGCTAGGTGTTGCTACATCTACCATAGATTTGCCATGCATTGATTTGGTAATTTGATGTAACAAAAGTCAACTTCTCCAATTCTTCATTTTCCCTCCATCTTCTCTTCACTCTCACCACCAACCTTCGTTTTCCCGCCGTTGTTTTTTCTCCTCTGTGTTTGTTTTCTTATTCATTTCTGATTGCAGCTAAAAATGTCGAGGAAGAGTTTGCAGACACAACACTTTGCTTATTGGAGATTTGCTTCAGTGTAAGATAATAAATTTTATATGTCAAGAAAAATTATAATGCTCAATGCTATGGAGGAAAAATTAGTTTTTATTTATTTATTTTTACTTTTATCAAAAGGTAACACATATAAGATGTAATATTAATTTTTTATATGTTAAATGCTATTAAGAGTGATGTTAATGAATTTTCTTATTTTGGAAAAAAAATTTATTCTTTAGCACCAACAATTTTAAAAAAATAACTCCAATTTTTTTATCTTTTATTTTTTGTAATGCAAGATTTATAAAGGTTGAATGAATATATTAGTACCATTGAATTTATTTTAACTTGGTTATTCTAATAATAAGAAGAAGAACAATATTCTCTAATACCAATATTCTTTTCCATCTTCATCAACCTTTGCAAGTGCAAACCCAGCTTCTTCCAATTCAATTTGTTTTTGATGGTCTTCCCTGGATTTAAATGCAATTGCAATCCCCAGAACATGTGCTAAACATATATAGAAAAATCAACAAGTACAATCTCATGAAAAGTTTGATATTTCAAAGGGAAAATTCTATGATCAGGTGCTATATACTAGGGTGAACAACAAAGTAAGAATTACATAATCATACTGAAAATGTCAAATTGATGAGATGAGACAAAACCCATTTGCAAATAAACCAGCTATAAATTCCCAATAGAAACACAAGAATAAACAGAAGGAAAGGTAGAATTAATAGGCCCCAGATCTTGGATTTTCAAATGACTTTAACGGCCATATCTTACCCCTTCAAGCTGCCTTTCTTTCCCTTCGCGAAGTAGTGACACCCAAAATGGCTGCAACCCATCTCTTCTCCCAGTTCGTAATTACCAAGTTGTATTTATTCCCCATTCAGATTAACCAAACGGGGCAAATTGGTTTGATGTAGCAAGATTTAGCATGTGGGAGATCTAAGGTAGATACAGCAACACTTGGCAGCAGCTAAAGCAAACGGTGCACTGGGATTAAAATGCATGCGTGTCTCTTCTTGCAACGTTAGATCAGTTGGACGGTGTAGATTTGACACTAGAGACAACATGGTAGAGAACATACGGGAGAGGATCTACTTCCGCAATACTTTGTTACCTTCACTGTTCCCTCTCTCTCGTTCCCCTTCTGCGTTTTATTTTTCTCTTTCTCTACTCTTATCCCTTGTTTTTGGTTTGAGGGGAGAGGATTGGGAGGAAAAGTTGAAAAAAAAAATTTGGACTAAAATGTCTTTATCTTTATCTGGACTAAAATGAAATAATTGTTTAGTTAGTTTCATTTATTTACAAATTTTTTTAAATAATTATAATTATAAGTAATTTCTGACATTTGTTTAATTTGGTGGTGAAAATATTAAATTTTTAAAAATAAAAAAATAATTAATTGTATTGTCATTGTTTTTAAAATATATAAGGGTAAAATGATCTATATATTATTATTTCCCCTCCCTTCCCCTTCTGAACCAAACAATATATCATTAAAATCCCTCCCCTTTCTTCCTTTCCCCTCCATTAAAATCCTTCCCCTCCCCTCCCCTCCATTAAAATCCTTCCCCTCCTCTCCCCTCTCCTCCGTTGAGCCAAATGTGCCGTTAAAAGCTGCTCCCCTCCGTTGAACCAAATGTGTCGTTAAAAGCTGCAAGTCGCAAAGGAAAAGAGGCAGATATGGTGGGATTTTTTTTTTGGTTGTGGGGGCGGGGTTGAGAATGGGATCTGCTGAATCATTCCATCTGTGTCTTTTTTTTGGACTTATTTTTTATTTTTTAAATTAACCCTAAAGAAATATGTAAAATATAAATAATATAATTTTATACTATATATAATTATATAATATGTTTAGAAGAGTAAATCTTAAATTTCAAATTATATGATTATATAATTTGAATTTTACAATTTAAAATTTTAATTGAATAATAAAAATTAGAAATAATAATGTTCATTTTTTAATATCAAATAATAAATTAAAAATTAAAATTTTTTATATTTTATTATGGACATTATAGTCAAAATATGTTATTTCAATTTCAATGTTTTTTTCACTCTCTTAATTTGAATTTTGTAATTGAATTTCTATTATATCTATCTTTCAATAATTATGTTTTTAATTAGAAATTAAATAATTGAATAAAAGTATCTATTTGATTTATTTTATATTTTTTATTAATAATTAAATAACTAATAAAATTAGATAAAAAATAATTTATAAGAATCTACTAATAATTGATATATCAATAAAAAATAGTTTATGTGATAAATATATTCTTTAAGATTCTTCAAATTAAATTAACATTAACTTTATGTAATAATTATTAAAATTTAGTTATATATATTAATTGTATTATGCAAGATAGCCTTGTTCATCAATGCATTAGAAGGACCATGGACATGTGCTTGCAAGATAGAATAGTCGAGTGTAAAATGTAACTGACGGAGAGCCTTGTTTGATGGAAAGAACCTACATTAGATTGGTTCAATCTACAACAATGGTTTAGCTATTTTTGTGGAACTTATTTGTGATGAGAATGGATAGTGGCTAGCAAGGCTCAGAAGTAATATTGAATCTTGCTTTATTACCACTGTGGAATTATATAGGATTTGCTATTAGGGATTTAATTGGCTAGGGAGCCTAACTTTAAAAAAGTGGTAGTCCAACAAATAGACCTCCCTTATGTGATCTCGCTCGTTAAGAATAGTTGCAACCCACGCCACCCCTGTTTTACTTTAGTGTCTGAGATTAGAAAGATTATCAACCGCCATTAAGAGGTTACTCTCTTACTCTAATATGTACATTGATTAGCTTGCTAATTATGTCTACGATCCTTTGTTAATAAATAAATCTAATATATATATATAAGTTGTAGGAGAATTATGATTTTCACTATTTATTAATGGTTGTAGAACTCCACACAATTTTTTTTTACATTTTTTGTTATGAGATCCACATAAAATTTATAATGCCTATGCATAATGCATAGGCACCCTTCTAATGTACTATATATGTTGTGAATAATCAAAACTAATAAATAGTAATTTTGTTATCTCACGATTATCCTACTATTTATGGTGGGTATTATGTGACAGGATCTAAAGCAAATACATGTGTTTTAAAATTTTATATCTTGTGATGGGCATTATTTGATTTTAGATTTTGAATTTTATTATTTTATATTTACAACCTAGCAAATTATTATTTCTAACTATTATTATTAATTTTAAATTTTAAATTCGGAAGAAGAACATTTAAGCTTTAAAATTTAGAATTTAAAAAACTAATCAAGCTCAGTTTTAAATTTTTGAACTTTAAGATACCATTTTATCTTTTTGGGCCAAAATATGATTTAAATTACATTATATATATGGTATACTATATATATAATTATAAAATAAAAATTCTAAATTAATCACAACTAATTAATAATATAGTAACTATAAATATAATTAATTAATAAATAACATATAATATAAGCTATCAAAATAAATATATCACAGTCATTGCATAAAATATATAATAATCATTAAAATTAAAAATTATAATAATTAGATATATATATATATAATCATCAAAATAACAAAAAAAATGCTTTGATATATCACACTCATTGCACAAATCTTCTCACTATTGGCTTTAGTTTCCAAAAAAGAAAAAGGTAGGGCTTTTATGGTAACCTACACTAAAGCCACTTTTAACTATGACAATTGGTTGTCACCAAAATTTATGGAACCAAAATTTTTTGGTTCCTAGTAAATAAACTTTCAAAAGATTTAATGATGACCTACACTTTTGGTTCTCACTAAAAATTTTGGCATATCTTTAGCAGAAAACAACATGTCATCATTAAAAGTAAACGGCAACATTTAAAAGTTGTCACTAAAAACATGTTTAGTGTAACACCCCAAAATTTAATTAAGGTGTTAATAATGTATTTAGACTAATTAAGAATAATTATTATGGAATAATTAGGTAAGCTATATGGATGAAAATTTACAAAGAAATAAGTTATTGATATGGGTTTAAGATTTCAATTAGATTAAAGCTTAATTTGGGCCTAAAATTTATTTGAATAAGCCATGGGTAAGGATTTATGGAGGCCCAATGATTTTAGGTGCAAGCCCAACTTATGAAATAAGGCCCAACAAGAATGAAAATCTGAACCCACAAGGAATTGGGCCATTGGGTTAGCACATCCCACTTATAGAATTAAGTTTTCTGTAGCCCATTTCAACTAGTGCCAACCCACATGAAATAATAAGCCCAATTGGACCTTGGACTGATCGGTCAACCTATTTTTCATTAAAAACCCTAAGGGTTTAGCAGCCTCTCTCCCCATTGAGCAGAAAACACAAAAGGCAAGGGAGAAAATTCGGAGGTTTAAGGGAGGCTAGGGTTCTAACAACATAGGAGCTCCATTTTTGACTCCTAGAGGATGATTTATGTAACAGCTAAGAAAAGAAAAGAAAAGAGAAAAGAAAAAGAAAAGAGAAAGATGAAAATTTTCGAAGAAAGCTGAAAATTTTCTAAGTCTTCTTGCCATAGCGAGAAATGGCATCGCCATAGCGAGAATGCCCTCTCGCCGTAGCGAAAATGCTCCTAGCTATAGCGAGTGCGGCATTCCATACAAAAACTAGGGAGTTGCTTGCCGTAGTGATGCTATAGCGAAGGCAGAGGTCTGGAATAGGCCCGAGCTCGCTGTAGCGACGCCATAGCGAAGGCAGAGGTCTGGAACAGACACGAGCTCGCCGTAGCGAGGGCAATGGCTCGCTATAGCGAGAGCGGTCCAGAAAAGCGAGAAAAAGAGAATTTGACCTTTTAAAAGCTTCCAAATCTCTTCTTTCTTCTTCTAACCGACTCAAGCTCGCTTTAGGAGAGAGAAAAGGGTGGAGGAGAGAGAGAGGAGCTGAGGAGAAGAAGAAAGGACAAGAAAGGTAAGGATTCTCATAGCTTTTCTCTTTACATGTTGCCCTTCTCCCCTTCCTCTCTCTTTCCACGGTTTAGATAGCAAAGATGGTTAGGTCTTGAGTTTGGTTTAGAGGAGAAAGAGTGGGAAACCACTCTTGAGAGAGGTTAGAAGTTATGTAGTCTTCTCTTTCTTGCTTTCCTTCTTAAGAGCTTGAGAAATTGAGACAAGAGAGAGGAAAACTAATGGATTCTAGTGAGAGAAAGAAACCTAGTTTAAGAAGCTCAATAGGGCTGATTAAGAAGAGATCCCTAGCTTAAGAATTAAGTATTAAGGAATTAATTCCATGCTTCTTGTGTGGTTAGGCTCAAGAGGAGCTCTCCCATCTAGAAGTGGTTGTGAAATCCACAAGGGAGGAGACAAGTTGCAAGAGAAAGTTGTGACTAGCTAATATGGTAGTTCTCTCCACCTTCTTTCATACATAATTGTGTGTTTACATTGTCTTACTTGTATGTATGTATGATATGAGTTATGAAAAGTGTGTTAGCATGATGATATGTTATGAAGTGAAATGATGATTTATGTGATTTGTTTTGGTTTGCTTGAGGAATGGAAAAGCCAATAACCCTATAGCCAAGGTGAGGATGAGCCAAACCCTCCAGTTGGTTGAGACAAGAGTAAAGAGTCTCCCAAAAGTGAGGTTGACTCCCAAAGAGTAAGGGTTGAGTCTAAGGACCTCTTAAGAATGGGTGAGGCAAGTCCAAAAGCCACAAGTGAGTGGGCGCTAATCCAAGTACTTAGCAAGCTTCTAAATGTTATGTATGGCCTACTCACATGTTGAGAATGTTTTTCCTTTATGTATGGCCAATTAATATGTTTTAAACGCTTTCATCATGGTTTTATATGCTAACATGCCATACATGCATGGTGAGACTTGTTGCATGCTATATATGTGTGATTGAATGAGAGTTGAACTACTGGGATTCTCCGAATCTCACCCTCCCTCTCCACCATCCAAACATGCCAGGTGGACCAAGTGAGGTAAGAGATGGGAACCATCATCAAGCATGAGGCTAGGGAGACTACAAAAAAGTGTAAAGGAATTTCTTGTAAATACATTGTACATGAGACAAGTGATGTAAAGTAATGATGTAACCTTTATGAATGATTGTAAGCTAATGCATGTATGACGAATGTATGAGAATGAGGCCTATTATGAATGAAGAGGCAATTTTGATGTGAAATGCTCAATGTTAGTATAGGCTATATGGGTGCATAGGTGGGCATGGGATAGTAAATTTTCCCAATCTGGGTTGTTAGACACTTGAGCCATGATTGATGACCCCTATAGATGCCTTCTCATGTGTTCAAGGAGTCTTAGAGGTAGAAGAACTAAGATTGGACCCCCATGAGCCCCATTTTTAGCCAAGAAAGTGGCTTTTTGCACATGATGTCAAAGGTTAACCATATGACCTCTTCTTGTTCTAAAATTTGACATGTAACTAGATCATGTTTAGAGCTTTTTGGGAAGCTAGAGTTCATGTCATTTAGAGGTCTATAGCATTTTCTATGATTTTTCAAAGTTGACATCAGAAATTCGGATTTCAGAAAACACTGTTCATTTGGTCAGTTTAGTAATTGTGTCATCTGAAGGGCAAACGTAGTCCAATGGCTACGAAATTTTATACATAGAAACTAGATGGTCACAGTGACTTGTAGGAACTGGAAGCACCTCATTTAGAGATCTAGAGAGGAAGATATGAAATTTCGAAGTTCCTGCCCAGAATCAGACACCCAACCAGACCTGAAGTACTGTTTCATCGGTTTCTGGGAAATTGGCTTAGTGAACTGATTTGGAGATATTTTTCTCCTCTAGCTAACATCCACATATTTCCATATAGATATCGTTTGCAAGCATTGGATTTTTGTGGAATTAGTTAGATATTTTCAAAATCCATATCAGTAAACTGTGACAGAAAAAGGGCCCCCTCTGACCAGTGGACGATTTCGGATGTCAAACGCATGATATGTGAGATACTGAGACTTCTAAGTATTTTTAGAATGAAGTAGACGTCTCAAGCTTTCTAGAATGACCAAGATCATGTAGTTACGATGTTTCTGTATTTAGTTATGGATTTTCAAACTTAGCCCAGAAATGAAGCAAAATCTGCCAAGAACGAAAATGCATGTCTCATATCCCTTTTTGCTTTCCATGAGTTTAAAGCATATGTTTGGGATTGAAATAAGTCTTAATAGGGAAATTAAGCATGAGGATACATAGAGAGAACTCATCCGGTCCATGTGACTCTAAAGTAAGTCTCTACCCATTCATAATGCCATAGAGAAGAAGCACCAAGGTAGAGTAAATTATCTCCCTTGTATGCTTAGCATGTGTATATGAGTATGTAAGGCATGATGGGTATGAGCTAGAAAGTAAGGTATTTCAATTTAGCCAAGGTGAGTTATATATAACTTGACCCTCTCATCCCCCTCTTCATTTTGGTCCGATTAATTTCTGGGTTTGAGTATTTTCATCTCCTTCTCAAATTTGAAATTTGGTGTTGGGTGATTCCTTGCAAGATTTTCGGACTTAGAGGTTAGAGGGAGGATTAGGTAAGCTTTTCCCTTCCATTTTGTGTATCACATTGCTAGAAAATGCTCCTAAGGATGCATTATCATAATGGGTTCTATTATTGTGTGAAATTACAAAGGGATAATGGTGGAAAACCTAATTTTCTGGGCTTGATGATTGAAATGCGAATTTTGGTGAGTCCATGGTGGATTTTCGGAGGTGAGGCTATGGCTGTTGTTAAGTGAGTATATCCTTCCCATTTTGATGCATTTTCTGTTAGTTTGAAATCCCTATAGTTGACCTATGATATGGGCTTTAGTTTCATGTGAAATTACCCAGAAATTGGAGTGAACTATGGCAATTTTTGGTGTGGGAAAGTTGGGATCTGAAATTAAATTCCTTGGTAATTTGGTGAGCAACCTCTAGTCTATCATTAGTAGTTCAACTCTTTGGATATTTGATTGTGATTAGAAATGATGATAATTATGCTTGTTATAGGCTTGGTGTGCATTTGGATTATTATGGTAGCTAGGGGAAGAGTAATTGGCTTCATTGAGGTAACTGGGGTTATTCTTCACTTCCATGTATATGTTCATGTTGATATGATATTGTTTGCATATATATGGTTTTGAAATGTTAAATGATTGGTTGACTACTTGAATTGTTATTGTGATTGGACATTGTGAGTCCATGGTGGAGCTGTGGTGCGGCTGCCACCCGTGCATGTGCTTTGATCGGGCACTGGGTTGTGATTAGACCCCAGATGCATTGAGCCCTGGTTGTGCTCATTATGGAGTAGGTGCCGTGGACGGACCTCTCCCGGTGTTATTGGCCATTAACATGTTGTGTATGACTGTTGGTATGGGACAGTAGTTCTTTGTAGTTCAACTAGTTCATTTGCAAATTGAATTGATGATTCTGTATTGATGACATGAAATTGCATTGGATTGATTAACTTGTACATATATATGGAATCTGCCCTTTTGTTACTGAGATTGTATATCTCACCCCGTTATGGGCTAACATTTTCAGGGACCGGACCTCTTAGTGGCAAGGAGAAAATTAATGGGAGTTTGCTAAATGGTTTGGTAGCACATCGGTTTAGGAGCTTTGACAAAATGTATTGTAACTAAATTGCTAGTTTTGTATCATTGCTGCATTGCATCATGAGTTGCCAAGTATAAGGATTGTATATGTAATTTGATTATCATGGGATTGAACATTTTGATTGTAATTGGCTAATAATGGATAAGTGATTCGATTTTATATGAACATTAAGCATTAACCCCATGCACCTTGTGACCATAATACATTTACTGTCATTTATTCTTGAATTTGCTGATATAAGCTAGTTGGGCAAGTAGGAAATAGTATCTAAGTTTTGCAATGGTAATGGAGGGATTGATGGGTAAATAGGATAGATAAATACCATTTGAGTCATATAAAATGAGAGAAAGCGGTTCTAGAGTGCTCATAGGGTGAGGATTAGAGTGTGTGGGACGAAACTTGGGTAATGTAGTCACAGAAGGGAGTCTCGCCGCGGCCAAGAGGGCTTTGCTGTGGCCAAATGAGTGACAGTAGTGAGGAGCGCCGCGGCCTGATAAATCGCACCGCGGCGCAAAGGGGGAAAAATTGCCTAAAAGCTAACAGAATGGAAACGCGCCGAGGCACAAATATATTGCGCCGAGGCGGAGTTGACAGAATGGAAATGTGCCGAGGCGCAAATATATTGCGCCGAGGTGGAGCTGACAGAATGGAAACTCGCTGAGGTGCAAATATATTGCGCCGAGGCGAGAATCGTGGGGTTGAGAAAAGTAGTTCCAGGAGGCATTTCCGCCGCTGCGCCATGAAGGTTAGCCGCGGCGCAAGTCCCCAAACTCCTATTTTGAGCCTAAAAACCCCAATTTCTTCAATGGTAATGGTAAGAAATGATATAGGAACACTTGTGAGAGGTTATTGGGTATTGAAACTGATGGACAAATGAATCATAAACCCCTTATGATAGTAGGATTTCTTTTATGCAAATTTTGTTTTGTTTGTGGTGGTATGGTGACGACCCTAATATCAAGGTTCAAATTTTTCCATATTTTCACAATGTGATGAATTGTAACAACTTCAAACCTTGATAATTAATGATTAATCGTATATTTAACCATAGTTACAATGATAGGAAAGTAGGGTTGTCACATTTAGTGATAACTTTTAGATGTCACTACTAAAAGTTTTGACATCAAAATTTGTTGTGTGTCAAGAAAAAATTTTCAAAGCTTTAGTGGCAATATTTGGTTGGCCCTAAAACTATTTTAATAGTGACTTATCTTGAGTCACCACTAAAAGGTATTATGTGGCAACATTTTTGTCATAGCAAGAAACTTTTAATAGAAATTTTTTTGTATTGTCACTATGAGTTTTAAGAAAATAAAATATACCTTTTTAGTGATGGTTTTTACTAGTGACATAAAATAGTCACTGTTAAAAATTTACTTTTAGTGATAACTTTTTTTTAGTCATTGTTAAAAGTTGTTACTAAAAACATTTTTTTATAGTTATATAAGGTCAAATGATGGATTATTTTGCTGAAATTTAGTTTGTAATTAGGTAACATATAGAGCATGTTTTATGAAAAATTTGGTGAATTTTGAAAAAGGTTTGAAGGTCTGAACCATAGCTTAAAGTTACTATATTTTTCAAGATGCTGAAGAGTCAAAACAATGTATCACATGATCCCCCAAAATGTGAAATCACATGGTCATATGAGGTCAAACAATGCTCTACATAGTCATGTTTTTATAGACCTTTTAGATAATGTTGCACACATCCTACCATGTGATTGAGTGAAAGGAAGGCTAAGTTTTCGTAGAGTTGTTTCCTTTTGATTCGTGTGTGTATGTCTTTTGTAGGCATCAACTTGAGACATTAAAGTTGTACTTAAGTGCAATGATGTCTAATAAGTCTTCCCTAACTAGGCTTTTCAAAATATGTTTGAGTGTAGGCAATTATATATCTACCAAATAGTCAAAATTCCTTCATATTTCACCTAATTAAGTAATCAAACTAATGTAATCTTATTTTTAGTCAACTATAACTAAGCTAATGAACCCTAGTCACAACATTTTATAGGGTTCATAATATAAAGAAATGAAGGCCAAAAGGACTAGAGTTGAAATTATAAATGGGGAAAATGTTGAAATTTCACATTTTACAATAAAAACTAATGTTGTTAAATTTGTGTAATTGCAGAAAAAAGCATTGCCATAGCTACGATAGGTCATTTTTTATGTAGCTAGGAAAGTAAATCTTGGGCAACTATGATACATAGCATTTAAAGGCTATATGTTATAACTTACTCTACTTAGCCATTTTCATATCATCTATTGTCAAATACAAATAAATTAACTGCAACAATACTTTTAACTGTGATTTTTAGTCATTCAATATCTCACATGAGCCTGTGAGGATTGAAAATAACGTTTCTTTCCATTTCTATTCATAACTTTCATACACATATTTGTGTGTTGACCCATATGATTATAATACTGGTCTCATTTGCATAATGGAGCAATAGTCTATTTTGACCTTTTTGACACATTAAGGTCCTAAATTCAAAAATTCATAATATTAGCTACACAGTTCTAATTTATGCAAATTAGGTGTCTGCATAAAGCTTATGATCTGAACTTTACACTGTAAAAATTTTAAGTTAAAATGAATTCTTTTGACTCCTCAGAAGTCACAAAATACTAGAGTCAAACAATATAAATAGTAACTAATATTTGACAATTTCTTAGGGCCAACTTTGAAAATTTACTAAATATTTTATAGAACTCAAAAAATGCAAGCTTTGGCTTATTTGAAAGTCTATATGTCCCCGAATATTTTACACATTCACTATATATATAAGTTTATTCATGGCAAAAATTAAGGTAACTAAACCTTTAGTAATAGAAATTGCTATTACTAAAAGTGCAAATGGTTCCATAATGCTCATACATGGATTTTCTCCATTCTAACTCTCAAATGCATACATAATTAATTTGTTACAATCAAGATAACATATAGATAAGAACAAAGTCCACAGAATCATTCATTTGATCATTTTGGCCCTAGAACACCTATTAATGTCAAAACTTTACAAATTCATAACTTGAATCACATAACTCTTCCAAATTTCAGCCACAAACTAGATCATTTGGATTGTTAAAGGTAAAGTTACATTTTATGGCTTATTTGGACTAAATTTTTATTTCAGAGTGATCCAATTGAGCTTTAAAGTGTAATCTCTTCCTTTAAGCAAGACTTAATCCTTTCACACTTCATTTCCATAGGGGTCAATACAAGAAATATGGTTGGCTTCTAAAAAATCACTTTCTTACATGTAACTTTGGACATAGTACTCATGATACATCACAAAGCAAATAGAGTTCCAAATGCACATTTGTACATTATGTTGGCATAATTCCATGGTCTTATGTTTAGACATGACTTTTTATTACAACTCATCATCATATACCTCATTGTTTAATACTAATTTGTCTCATAATATACATCAAGCAAATGTATACATCAAAAGCTTTCTAATGTGCTCTCTAAGCACTAAGTCTTCTTGGTTTCCTTCTCTTTACTAATGATACCTGTCATGGTTAGTGGGAGATAAAGGGAATGAGATTCTTAGGAGAATCATAGTAGCTAAACTCATTGTAAATCAATGCACACAATGGATGATGATGATGAAATGTAAGTGTGTAGGTTTTATATATGAAAGTAATTCAAACATGAAATTGGCATGAAACTTTGGTACTCATATAGCCATAGCATGGAAACATACTACCTAGGCTCATCTCTGGGCTAGAGAAGAACTACGGTGTTCAATTCCCTACCACCCCATGCTTAGAGCCAAGCTTACTCATATATGTATGCAAATTCACACTAAAGAAACATAACTCATATGATCATCAAGTAACCCACACATATAAGCATTTTAACTCAAGTGCATCTATACGTATGAAAGAAAGAAAGAGTATGCTACCTTTGGATACTAGGAACCTTGATGCACCACTAACCCGTTTCTTCCTTTCCTCTTTTGCCTTGGTCCTTCTTGAGTTCACACACACACAAGGTGTGATTGCACTAGCTTGGCCTAAATACCTAAATTTAGATACAAAGCAACTCATTGGAACCTATTTTAACTCATTTCATTATTACATAGGCCTAATAGAACTTAAACATAAACTTAAGCTACTTTAAGTGCCTTAAGAGGGAGCTCTCATAATTCAACCTCTAAGCCTTAAGATCTCACTTTACATGAGCCATTTAACTCTAGTGGAATTCATTAAGGCCATCATATGCAAGTTCAAACATATCTACCATTAGGTTGCTTTATTATGTCCTTTTTGAACCTTAAATTTTCACTTATCAAAATAGGGCTTGTAAATTCATTCCAATAGTTCTGTTAGTGTTCATGACTCATATCTAGATTATTTATAACCTTAGAATCCATGAAACACTTCCTCAGGTGCTTCTTTTATCATATCTTAACCCCAAGAAACTCATATCATAGCATTCAAGCAATAAACACCAGACTTGCACACAAAGTGTAGCATATGGACCGAAATCACATAAACAAACCCACACGGTTCAATCCCACTTTATTTTAATCAATTTTATCCATATAACATACATAAAACATTCATTCAAAGCAAGAATATCATTACATAAGCTCTTGAGGTCCATTTTGCACTACTTGAACTTTTCACACAATTTACTTGCACATACAACACATAACAATGGGAAGCACACTACTAAGAACCTCTAGCTCAGTATTAAATCACTTCCAAAGCCCATGAATTGATCCTCAACTCCTCTTAGACCATAAAATATTAAAACATATCAGATTCATAGCCATTTAGGTCAAGAAACTCGGGTTTGAAGGTTTGGAACACATATCAGAATTTTTGTCACGGGTTCCAATTTTCAGTTTTCTGGGCAGATTTTGAAAAATCATAATTAATTCTAGAAAAATAAAAATGAGACAAATAATAGCTTTCCAAAAATATTTGTATGTCTACTATAAGTTAAAAATAATTCCAGGTATGAAACACCCAGATGGACTGTGTTTGACAACCGAAAGTTATGAAAGGTCTGGCTGCCCTTGAGTTCTACTACAACTTATTGATATGGATTTCAAAAATTCATAACTAATTCCAAAAAACTCCCTCAAGTAAACTATACCAATCTAGAAAGCTACAGATGTCTACATTAAGGAAAAAATAGCCCCAGACCCAGAAAATGACATTAAACTAGAGAAACTCGATGGAACAGTGCTGAGGGTCCTGCTGCATCACTAACAGTGAGTTCTAACTTCAAAAATTCATTTCTCTCTCTCTAGGCCTCCAAATGAGGTTCTTCTAGTTGCTATAGCTCACTGTGCATGTCTAGTTTCTCCATGTAAAATTTAAGGACCATTGGATCTCATTTGCCCTATGTTTGATACAGATGCATTTTTGGACCAAAGCTACAGTACACTGACCAAAATCAGAAAAGTTCCTAACTTCAAAAATTCACCAAATATTCCCTAGACCTCCAAAAATTATGCACTTTAGCTTTCCAAAAATATATAGATAAGCTCTACATGCATGCCAAATTTCATGAGGAAATTTGTCCATTTGATCAGTTTGTGACATAGGGTTGCAAAATACCCTTTTTAAGCTTCATATGGGGTCTCAAGGGGTCCATTTTTGCTTCTTCTCATTCTATGGCCACATGAGCATGTGGGAAAGCATTAAAACACTCTATCAAACATATCTCAAAGGGCTAATAACCAAGATTCCATAATCTCACTCATCCACACCAAGATATACAAAAGAGCCATACTTGTATAACTTGGCATATCTAAGTCAAATTCATGAAATATCATTCACATGGGTCTAGTTCTCATACATATACAATATACCCATACTTTTACAAATATTCATAAGCTCATACGTCATATACATTATAGAGATACATCATGTGACAACCGTATGACTATAATACAAATATTTTACAACTCCATTGCTAATTTTCTTGCTTCCAAGTGTTGTGGCTCCCATTTCCTTTCTCTCTTGATCCACCTAGGCATATTAAGTAATGGGGAGGGAAGAGTGAGATTCTAGGAATCCCAATAGCTCATCTCCCTTTCAAACACACATACTTGGTGCAAGTTTCAAGTCTAGATACATGTATGCCAACATGAAATTCTCAATCATACATAAAGTATTCTCTTCGTTCATAAGGACATAAATAACATACATAAACTTGCTAAAGCATTGGTTTAGCCTCACACACTCTCTTTGGGACTTTTGGAATTGCCTCACCCAATTCAAGGGACTTTTGACTAAGCCTCACTCTTGCTAGAGACTTTTAGCTTTGTCTCACCTAACTTTAGGGACTCTTGGCTCATCCTCACCCTAACTAAGGGACTTTTGGCTTCACCAAGCTCAAGCAAACCAAAGGCATTCATCAAGCATAATTTCAATACATAAGCAAAGCATCAAGACACCATGGCATGTGAATGCTTACTAGAAACATATTTCATGACTTTAAACATACACATACACATTCAAGACAAGAAAAACACTCAAGCATGCATGAAAAAAGGAGAAGAGAGCTACCTTGTTATCTATGCAAGCTTTACTTTGTCTTAGTCCTTCCTTTTTTTGGTTCCACAAGAACACTTAGGTAGGGTTGGTTTCCTTGGCCTAAATATCATGAATAACACTCAATTATATTCTTGAAACAAGCTAAAGCATTCAATTTACTCTCAAGAACATACTTGGTTCTATAAGTCACATAATGGCTCCATAAATGGCCTATTGAAGTAACCATCATGATTCAAGTTCTTGACTCTATTCTCTTCTCATTTCTATGCCTCTTGATCTCATTTAAGGTCCTTAGAGCCATTACATATTCATTTACAAAAGCCTAAACACAAGTTGCTTCATAAGGTCACATTATGGAAGCCATTGCCTCATCTCCCAATCCATGGCTTCTAAATTTGTTCCAAGGGTTCCTCCCACCTTCTACCATCATAAGAAGTCCCATTCTAGGTTTAGAACAAATTAAAACACTCCCTAGGTGACCAGACCTTGTGTGACCGAGATATACATCATGAAAAGAGCCCTTGAACTTTGCTTTGTTTTCTTGGAAGGAATGTCACATATGTAACTTCCTAAGGGTCTAAGGGACTCAAACCATGTCTTACATAAGCTAGAATACCTCTAGGAAAAATCAGATTTCATCACTTATTTCAAAACCCCAAGTTGTGCCAACTTGAATTTTAAGGTTCCCTTTTTGTTTCCACTTGTCTATTCTAAATTCCCACACTCTAAATCACTTGTTCTTCCCTTGATATAGTTAAAATTCAACTCCCTTTGGATGGGCTCTAGGTTGCAGGAAATTCATATGGAGGAGAACAAGCAAGAAGTGCAAGAAAAGCCATGGAAAGGAATGGGAACCTACCTTAAATTCTTGCTCTTCCAAGTGGCTTCCTCTTGCACCCAAGCCTTCCCTCCAATCCTAACTTCTCCTTGCTGGACCAGAACCAAAATAGCATCAAAATACATTCTAAACCCATAGAAATATGGAGGAGAAGGAGGGGAATATTTATTGTAAAGACAAAAGGAAGAAAATACACCCTTTCATACCTATTCAAGGCTTCTTCTTCTCCTTTGTTGTTTCTCCTTCCACATGATGCCTTGGCTGGAGCTTTTAGCAGTTTTAAAAATGGGTAAAACATTGGTGCAGCTTGGGGAGGGTTGGAATGTGTTTTAAGAGAGCAAAAAGCAACTTTTCCTTTTTGTATTTTAGTCCGTATTCTTGGCTTTTTCATTTTAGGCCCATTTTAACTCCTTTTTGAAATCCGTCTTTTCCATCATAATATTTAGGCTTTCTAACTTATAAAATGCCTTTGAAACCATTCAAATTGGATTTAAAACTATTTTGAATTGTTCAGTCAAAGTTTTGGTTAATTTTTGCCGAACTCGCTCACCGAAGGGGTTTCAACTGCTCTAGGGATTTCCATGGTTTTCAGGGCCTCTAAGAACCCTAGAAAGCTTAAATTTTTCATTTAAAAAGCCCTCTTGTGAGTTTTCAAAAATTACAAAAATACCCCTACATTTTTCAGCAAATTTTTTGAGTTTCTCTAGCTCTGGTTTTTGGGCATCTTAAACCTCAAATCCTCATTTTCTACTATTTAGAATTTGATCCTAATTTTAGTTGGCATCAAACTTCTCTATCCAGAGGACTTCCTTTGGAAACTGACTCATTTTCATCATTTTCTGAAAAATCAGACATTACATCTTCCCTTTCATGGCTAAGGCACATGCACGCACATCATACCTTTAATTTTTGCCATTTTCATGGGGAATTTGGAGGATATGAAATATCTAGGACTCATTTCTAGTTCAAATATGGCCTTAGAGAATTCAAATAATTTTTTTAGGGTTTTACATCTTCCATAGTTCATTTAGAACCCCAAGTGGCCCTATCTTGTTTTTTATGGCTTTCCTTGCAATTCTTTTGGCATAGTCTTATTCTCCTCCCTTCTAAACCTTTGTTTCTATCAAGTTTTTATCAAACACAAGCTTGCTTCTCTCCCATTCTCTTTTAGCTAAAATGTAGGAAAATAAGAAGACTCATGAGATAGCCAATTCCTAGCTTATATTATACCTTATTTAGAAGCTTGTTGAATGGTGATTCTTGTGCTATAATTGGTTCCTTCACATTTCCTCTTCTCCTCAAGTGGCTAGCCACTAAAGTTAGCCTTTCAAGAAACTAAAATGAGCTTGAAGAAGAGAAGAGACTTTCTAATTAGCATGTAGCAAAATTATGCATGCTTGTATACTTATTTGGCTCCATTTTTCCTTCTCTCTCTTCTTCATGCCATATGAGACCTGAACTAGAGCTGTGCTATATTAGTTTCAAGGAAGAGAGGATGATGGTATGGTGATATAGGGAGATAAGAAGATTTTTACAACAATTTAAAGAATACTTATTAGTCCTTTCGCTTAAAATCTTCTGTTTAAGCCTATTTTTCATTCTTTTCAAAAATAGTCTTTTTCACATTAAAATTTAGGCTCTTAACTTTATTGAAAACATTTGTTTAAAGGATTTAGGGACTTAAAAGAATCTAGACAAGTCTTGTCAAAAATATCGCTACTAGGAAGCCTAATTTGTATATTGTCAAGGATTTAACTGTTCTGACCCCATCTGATCAATCTACTAATCTTATTTTATCATATTATAATGAGGAATATGAGTATCACATGTTAAGTTTCATTCTTTTTAAATCTATAGTTTTTTTCAATTTTCAGTTTCACTGGTCTTATTCTTCCTATTTAATAGCTTTTATTCTTTTAACCCTTTCCTTTAAGTCCTGAAAGGCTATTGAAGTATTATTTACGGGTATGAGAAGTTGTTGATGCTAAGAATGACCAAGAGCAGAGCTAGATTGCAAATTTGTAGTCTCTTGTGATTCTTTCTCACTTTCTCTAGTTTATTTTCTATTTGTCTTTTTCACTTTATTGTATTAATTGTGTTAGATCTATATTATTATGAGATTTTTATGATGATATACCGATATTCGTTACTCAAATTTGAATGTACATTTGATGAGCTTATTGCCTTCATATGATTATTGTTCATTTTTTATTATGTATTGTGATCCCACTTGATTTTGAGGACAGGTTGAGTTTTGATGGTATTTAGGATAGGCAATTAATTGTATGATTGTGTCTGAGTGTAGTGTGATTTTGAGGGACACCTTGTATTAAGATGAATTATGATGTCATATATACCATAACTAGGGAGTCTTTTTGTAAAAAGCTATTTCTAAAAGGCAAACTTTCAAGTGCTTAATTCTAACAAAATATCATGCAAACATACTTAATTCAATCCTCAATTACTTAAAATTTAGAATAAATTAAAACTTTTGGAAAAGACTCATTAAACTAATACTTAACCTTAATAACAAGGGATCTTAGGTATACTAGCTAGATATAAAAGATTTTAAGTTATTTATGAACACTTGCTAGTCATAAAAGATTTTAGGTTATCTATGGACACTAGCTAGCTAGAAAGGATGAAACTATTAAGAACTAGCTTAAGGTTATTCTAAGTATAACATAGGCTAAGAGGTAAAAGTGAAAAGAACTTCCTATAAAGCATCTATCTAGATTAGTGTATATGGCACTTCATGGTTTATGGTTAAAAGGGCATAATGTGCTATAGATATTAACTTCTACTAGCAAAATTTTTGCACATCTAAGAATGAGTTATGTGGCTATAAAATCCTAAGGTAAAGCATAAAGAATTATGACACTAAGTTCTAACTTAAGGTTATCAATTCCCTAACACAAGAAATGGTATAAGTGATGGCTAAAAAAATAAAGTGAACTCATAATTATTTGCCTTTTAAAAGTTGTGACCTTTTTACCAAACACTCATTACTCAAGGATATCACTAGGGACTAGGGATTTTCACAAAATTTAAGTTACAACTAGAGACAATTTTCAACATTTACACCACTAGTGTAGAAAATTCTACACTAAGCAATCCTTTTAAAAACTAGTTTCTTAACTACTAGAGGACTTATAAGGTACCAATTCAAGCTTCTCATGTGAGCTACCTTTGGCCCTCTCCCTAACCATTGTCAAATGCACAATTTAACCATAAAATTGCTTCTGCAATAGTGACCAAAAGCAAAAAAAAAAAAGCATGACACTGCCATGATAGAAGTTCCACTTCTAAACACTAAAAGTAAAATTTTAACTCTCCTTATTCATCTAGATAGAAGCCTAAGCTTCCTTCTTCCATTAACACTAAGAACAATTTCAAACAACCATATTACCTTAAACTCTAGGTAAAATAGCCTTTAAAACATAGCAACATAGGGCAAGATAGTAGTTACCTCATGCTAACAAAATTCACTTCTAAGAATTATCAAGTGGCAAATCAAAATCCAATATACACCTTCTAAATTCTTCTAAACACTTTAAAAAAATTTTAAAAACATATTTAAACTTGTCTAAACATCTAAACCAACCTAAAAATGGATGGAACATGAAGTGACCGCCTCAAACCCTAAATCTATAAGGAAACCTACAATGTTAAAATTCCAAATCCTCAACTAATTGGATACTACATACCTAAAATTGGCAAATGGGATCCAATAGACTCCAAACCTATTCTAATAACTTTTAAATACCAAAGCACACTTGCCTAATGCCTAGCATCTTCAAAAACATTAAGTATGGTCAAAGTGATTGTGAGAAACCCTTATAACATGACTTAAGCTTAATTAAACATAGGAAGCTCAAACAAGTGAGATGTAAAGTATAAATGCTATAACATAAGGCCTCCAAGCTCAAAACAACTAACACAATTATATTAATGCCATAATACCTACAAAACAATTAACACTTGCAAGGTAAAACTTGATTCTTAAATAAACCTTACATATATGTGGTAAATAAATTTATGTTTACTCGCAGTTGTTGAACTGGACAAGATTAATGATTTTCGCTAGTTTGTAGTATAATGCCTATTAGGTCGTCTCCCATGGAGCTTTTAATTAAATCAATTAGTTTAGAAATGAAAAAATTATAATTATGGTAATTGGGGGTTTGAATATGAAGTCACACTAATTAAATTGAATAGTAAATCAATGAACAAAAACAAAACAAAATGAAATTTAATTAGAATGATGTGTAACCAATCCAGAATTCTTCCCTTGATAGTTCTCTATCCTTGTCACTTAAAAATACCTCTGGTTTGATTTTTAATCCTTTGGTTATTTCAATTAATGTTCTTGAACTACCGTTCAGGATTTTAATTAGTTCATATTGCTAATCAAAATGCAACTATGCTTCTGTTAACAAAACGAAGCCAAAATATTTTGTACTTGACTAGAGACACACGTAGAATCCTAACGTGATTCAAAATGAATTTATTTGATTAATCAACCGATTAAATCAAAATACGTTCTTAGATAAATCAAACTAATTAGAATTCATGTAACAAAAATCATTTAACCATAATAATATAAATTATATGAAAACAAAGAGAATAAAAATAAAATACATTTTGAAATCAAAATTCAAACCAGAGTTCTATATAAACATGGACTCAAGTTTCCTATCAGGTTTAAACTTTGGATTGATCACCAAGAAAATTAGAAAGACATGGGAGAAGATGAAAATAAGAATAAGAATTAGAGAAGATGCAGTGTGTTCTATGTTGACGTCTTCTCCTCCTTAAATAGGTGAAGTTGCCTTATCCTATAAGAAATCTAATACTAATTTTGAAGCTAATCTTGAAATAATATCCAAATCTTTTTAGGACTTAATAAGATAATATCCAAATTCTTGTAAGAGTCTTCTAACCCAACCCTTTTAAGAATCTTATATCCTGCAAAATACAATTAAAAAATAATTGAGCCTCTATTGGATAAATATAATAAAAATGCAATTAAAGTCCATTAATCTAAATTAAGCCCACTGAATATAAAATAAGCTTAAAGTCATCAAATTAGCCATAATAAGTTATTATTAAGACTAATAATAATTTATTATTAAGACTAAATATGAGGAATATAAAATATAATAATATTGAAATATCAAATTTCCCTGCACTTAGGCTTTTGCACCCTTGGGCAAAATAAAAAAAATAAAAAAGGAAAACAAAACTGAAATACAAAACTATTAAGCTAAACACAATTCAAGCTTTTTAGATATTCATTAGTCAAAGGTAATCTTTCTTGCTAATCGAGGATGAACAAGTAGTATGGCACTTCCAATTGATAAAAAAAATGAATTAAAGTGGTAGCTCCTCACTGGTTATATGTTTACACTCAATTCTCTTAAGTGTTTAGGTTAAATGTTTCTCTCAAATTCAACCTTTCACAATAATACTACCATAAGCTTGTATATCTTCTCAATCTCCACTAACTATGTCATAAGCAATACATAAATTAAAAGGACTTTTATTCAAGATTGTGATAGGGTTAAGGTACAAAACAAATGGTAAACAAAAGAATTAAGAGACACAACAAGAGACAAAGCGGACACTTAAAATCATTAAGAGCAATAAAAAAGAACATAAAATGAAATAGATGTACATCTCAAGGTTTTATTTACTGTAAGCCAATACATGTTCAATAAAAATCAAAGTAATTTTCTTTCCTCAATTTTTTTCTCATTTTTTTCATAAACATTTTTTTTCTTTTTTTCTTTTCCTTTTTTCAAAATGATTTTTTTTCTTTTTATGCTTTTTTTTTGTTTTTTTAAAATATCTTTAGAGAGACCAAATTAATTAACTCAAAATTGATGCAAAATTGCACTACACATCCATTCACACTATGAAGATATAATGTTCTTAATAATCAAAAGTATCCTAAACAAGGTGGAAAAAATAATTTTTTTTCATAGGCTAAAGGGTTAAAAAAGAAAACATAAAAGGCTTGAAAAGGAAACAAAAAAAAAAGGATAAAACATAGGCGGGATAACTATTCGGCTCTAGCTACAATAAAAGAAAAGAAAAAAGAATGCCTTAATCATCTTTATGAATGTTTGTACAAATGTAGTTTCAATTAAGAATCAAAATAAGTTCTAGAGTAAAAATTATGATAGGTGAATGCTTTCACAAAAAAGAAACAATATAAGGCCTAAAATTCTAACGGGTTTAAAACTACCACATGAATCCATTGAAATCAAATTCATTGTCAATTTACTTAAACTTTAGAAAACAAGATTGATTCCTAATTATGTTGAAATACTTCCAAACTTAAATTGCTTCAACTTATTTTCTTTTTAAGAAAAATAAAAAAATTGCAAGAAAAACAAGAAACACAAAAAAAAAATTCTGAAAAAAAAAATAAAAAAGAAAGCAAAATGAGTGATTTCTCCCCTCCCCCCCACTTAATTTTTACATTGTCCTTAATGTAACAGCAATCTAATTCATCAATTAAAAAGAAGATAAGAAAGAAAAAAAGGAGGGAAAGAAATACAACCGAATGGTTCAAGTGTATGAAGCATTATAAAGATGTAGCTCTTTCACTGCCTACTCTTAAAATCCTTCATAAAAATACTTAAGCCTTTTCCCATTCACCGTGAAGCGCTTGTTGGTTGACTCATTCATAATCTCAACTACACCATAAGAAAAAACATGAGTAACAACAAATGGTCCAATTCATCTAGAACATAACTTATCAGGCATTAGCTTTAGGCGAGAATTGTAGAGGAGGACTCTTTCACCAATATGAAACTCTTTTCTTTCAATCATATTATCATGCACGACTTTGGTTTTCTCCTTGTAATTTCTAGAGTTTTCATAGGCTTCCAATTGAATTTCTTTAAGTTCTTGAAGTTGCTATTTTCTTTAACAACCAACTTGAGATAGATCCATATTACACTTTTTTATTGCCCAATATGCTTTATGCTCAACCTCAATTGGTAAGTAACATGCTTTACCAAAAACCAACCTAGAGGATGACATGCCTATAGGAGTTTTGTAGGTAGTATGGTAAGCCAATAGTACATCCTCCAATCTTTTACTTCAATCCTTTTTGGTAAGTTGCACTGTTTTCTCCAGGATTTATTTTATCTCTCTATTTGAAACTTCTACTTGACTGTTCGTTTGTGGATGGTAGGGGGTAGCTGTGATGACCTTAACTTCTAATCATTGTAATCAAGTTTAAATATGTGATTAATAATCAAAATTTGGGGATTTCAAGACATTACGACTAATCACATTCAGAAAATATGAGGAAATTTAAACCTTAATGTTATTAGAGTTATCAAACATATAATTACAAACACTCATGTATATTGGGGAAACAAACATTCATTTATAAGCCTTCGATTATATTACCTATTAATTCCAACTCACAAGGATTTTCTACCAATGTTTCTAAGCCATCCCTTAGGGTTATCATATGAAAAACCAAGATTTCTATGTTAGAATGAAAGTTTGGGACCATTAGCTGCGACTAAATGCCCTTGCACCGCGGCCAATTGCTCTTGGGTTCACTTCTTTTCTTCATAAATTTCGTCGCAGCTAGACCTTTGCCACAGCTAACCTACATGGCGCTGCGAGGAGGAAGCCTCCTGGAACCTACCTCGCTTGCCTCTCACTATTGGCCACAACCAATTCTTCCTTTCATCACTGCTAATTCCTCTTTGGAATGCCTGACACAATTTCACAAAAGTTCGCCACAGCCAATTCCCATTTAGCCGTGGGGAATTAGCCTCTAGACAACTCCTAGTTTTGCCTCTCACATTTTGCCATGGCTAATTTCATATTTCGCTATGGCGAATTACTCTCTGGACCTCTCCTTGGGCAATTTCGCCTCTATTGGCCGCGGCGAAGTGCCTTTGATCCTACAACCCCTAAAATCTTGTCTCATACTCTCCACTCTCTATCTAGGGGCTCTCTAGGGCCACTTTCCCACTTGTTATGAGATTCTAATAGCATCTATCTAGCTGATTTGCCCCAGCCATTATATCATTACCCATCCTACATTTAAAGGTGGATTCTCCTACTCATTCATTGGTCTTATATCAGCAAATTTATAAATTTCTCACAATGGTCATTCAATCATGTTTTCATCAGATAATTCATACATCGCTAGCTCAAATCCACAATTAATATATCACATGATTTCATTACTTAAATAGTCAGTTAAAACATAGGTTTATAAACTATAATAAGTGTCATACACTCATACATCCATCAACAACTAATATAAAGCCTATTTCTCATCGGTTACATTCCATGTTATCAAAATACAAACTCCTACACTTGGCAATACATATATATAATGATACTATACAGAGGTTAACAAAATTAGCATCTACTCTATTCCACTCAGAACAAGTGTAGCTCCCCACACCAGGCCTCAACTCATGGATGTTCATCCACTTGCTTGCTCTTATCCTTACCTAAAGTACCTTCACCTAAAATATTTAGCCCATGAAATAGGATGAAATGCAAATCTTAGTAACCAAGGCAAATTCCATTCATATATTCCAGTTTAATTAACATAGATGCATGATTTCATATAATCATCAGAAAATATACTAGCCATATCAGTAAATGAAACAATTAGGCTATCATGATTATTATCCCATACTAGCAATCATATTTCTACATGTTAAAGGCCAATAACACTGGGAGAGGCCCGTCCATGGCACCCACTCCTTAATGAACACAACCAGGGTTCAGTGCATCTAGGGTTTGATCATAACCCGGTGCTCGATCGAAGCACATGTATGGGTGGCGGCCGCACCACAGCTCCACCATGGACTCACAAGATCCGAACTCAATACAATAGATAGCCAACCAATTTATTCAGCATTTTCAAGTCATTTATGTACAACAAATATGAAATTAAAGTAGATATATGCATAGAATTAATATAGTCCCGGTTACCTCACTTGTAGCCAATCCTCTGAGAGCCAATTGAATGTTACTTCAACCTATGGATACAAAACTAAGCCATTACTATCCTTAATCACAATTTGTATAAACAAACCCATCACTTAAAAAGTTAAGCTATATAGGACTACTCAGAAATACTTACCCAATTACCACTAAAACCAAATTCGGATTTAGTTGAGCCTGCCCAGATACCTTAAAATAACACCTCAAAATTTGAGTGAATTCGCACAAAAACAATACCCATATTTTAAATAAGCTATAAGGGTCTCAAACTAGCAAAGAAAGCATCAAAATGGAGAGTTTATACTTACCTAACAATGCTTTTAGTCCTAACCTACGAAATTTCACCAAGAAAATCCCAAATAACCACATTTCAAATTTTGGGTGTGGTGAAAATACTCTAAATGAAAAACTAATTAGGCCAAAATGAAGAGAAAGAGAAGGGGATTAAGTTATATAACTATTACCTTGGCCGATTTTAAGCTTAGAAGTAAGAAATGGTGGATTTCTTGCCCCAAACCCTAGCCTCCCTTCAAACCTCCGAAAATGGGTTGTGTTTTTGTGTTTCAGCAAAATGGGGAAGGGTTTAAGTGTTTAAGGTTTTAGTTAAGTTGAAGTTGGGTCTAATGTGGGTCATGGGCTGACCCAATAGTCTAATGGCAAGTGGGTTCTGATTTAAACCTTGTTAGGCCAGCTTTAAGGTGTTGGGCTGTAGAAATTTAATTCAGCCAGACTAAGTTTTAAGAACTCAATTGATTTGGGTCTACACAAGGGTTATTGGGCCATCACTACTAGGTGCTCTCTCTTGGGCCAAGTCTCACAATAAAAGGTTGGGTCTGCACCTAAAATTATTGGACCTCCATTAGTCCCTAACCTTGCCCTACTTAATTTAATTTGGGCCTAGATGGGGTTTCTAACTCAATTAAATTTCAAACTCATATTAATAATTTATTTCTCTAAAATTTTCATTCACTTAACTTGCCTAATTATCCCATATTAATTATTCTTAATTAACCTAAATTTATGATTAACATCTTAATTAATTTTGGGGTGTTACAGTGGCTACTTTATGGAGCATACCATACTTGTGAAAAAGGGCTTGTATGTTTTTGTTAAAAAAGTAGGAGCCTTGATCACTAATGATTGCTCTAGGTATACTAAACATGCAAAAAATGTGAGATCTAAGAAAGTCAACAACCATAGAAGAGTCATCAGTCCTGGTGGCTTTTGCTTTCACCCACTTTGAAACATAATCAACAGCTAAAAGAATATATATGAAACCAAAAGAAATAGAAAATGGTCCTATAAAGTCAATACCTTAAACATCAAATATCTCACAGAATAACAATGGTTGTTGAGGCATTTCATTCTTATGAGAAATATTACCTGTGTGCTGATATCGTGTACAATTCTTACAAAAAGCATATGCATCCCTAAATAAGGTGGACCAGAATAGTCCAGAGTTTAGAACCTTCCTAGCAATACGCTGAGGACCAAAATGGCCACCACATGCAAGTGTATAACAAAAATGCAAAACAGATGTAAATTCATAGTCATAAACACATCTCCTAATAATTTGGTCACTATACATGCGTCACAAGTAAGGGTCATCCTAAACATAATATTTTGCCTCACTCTTAAATTTATTAATTTGGTGCTTTTTAAAATAAGCAGACAATTTAGAAGCAACTAAGAATTCACCATATCTACATACCAGGGATCTTTACCATGTCATGAGTACAATTACACATCTAGAAAACTATGCTTAATAATAGATGAATCTAAAGAGTAAGGTATTCTACTCAAATGATCAGCTACAAGATTTTTTGCTTCATTCTTATCTCTTATTTCTATATCAAATTCTTGTAGGAGCAGCATCCTCCTAATAAGTCTCGGTTTCACATCAGGCTTCGTGAGTAGGAACTTTAAAGCTATGATCAGAATAAACAATAACTTTAGAACTAAACAAATAAGAATGAAACTTATCTAAAGTAAAAACAATAGCTAAAATCTCCTTTTTAGTGGTTGTATAATTAGCCTAAGCCTCATCTAAAGTGCGCGATGCATAAGAGATCAGATGAGACTTATTTTCTATCCTTTGGACAAGAATTGCAACTACAAAAAAGTTGCATGCATCATACATCAGTTCAAATGGGAATTCCCAATTAAGAGGTTGGATGATAAGTGGGGTGGTTAGCTTTTTTTTCAACTCATCAAATGCTAATTTTCATGACTCATCAAAATTAAAATCTACATCCTTTTAAAGAAGTCTAGATAACGGTAGAGAAATCTTGCTAAAGTCTTTAATGAATCACCTGAAAAAACCTGTATGGCCAAGAAAAGAACATACTTCCCGCACACAGGTGGGGTAAGGTAAAGAAGCAATCACATTTACTTTAACTCTATCAACTTCAATGCCATTTTTAGAAACCATATGCCCTAAAACAATTTCTTGCTCTATCATAAAAAGACATTTTTCAAAATTTAAAACTATATTTTTCTCAATACATTTTTCTTAAACCATTTCTAAACTCATTAAATAGTCATCAAATGAGGTGCCATAAATAGTAAAGTCGTCCATAAAAACTTCCATGCAATGTTCAAGGAAATCGAAAAATATGCTTACCATACATTGCTAGAATGTACCTAGTGTAACACCATAAATATCTAACTTGTCTCATGTAACACCATATATTTCTAACTTGCTTCCTATCATTTCTAGGTTTCCCATGATGAATTGCACAAAAAAGAATGGAAGATGGCATTAAAATAATGCCTTATTTCGCGTTGCGTAGCGTATGAAAATTCCATTCGGTGTCACGCAGACCATATGAGTTCATACATCACATTCTCATATTTAATTACATACATAAAACTCATTTACATCACCAAAGTTGGCCCACAACTCATGGAAACCGAAATGGAACCTAGAATATGGAGGTTTATTTTCGGCCAGATTTGGCCCCTTTCTGGCACAATTTCGAAAAATCATAACTAATTCTAGAAAAATCAAAATCACACATTCTTGCCCATTCTGGAAAGCTACGGATTTCTAATTCACAGTAAAATATGTACAGACCATGAAACCCATCACAGAGGGCGTTTGACATCCAAAAATGTCCAGGGGTCAAACTGCCTCCTGATGCTGTCACAGATTCTGCAGCAAACTTTGAAAATATCCAATTAATTCCACAAAAATCCAATCCATGAAAATGATACCAATATGGAAATCTGTGGATGTTAGCTAGAGGATAAAAATACTTTCAGACCAGTTCAGGTACTCAAAGTCTCGAAATTCAATAGAACAGTACATCAAGTCGGGTAAGGGTCCTGATACTGGACAGAATGTTCAAAAATTCATATCTCCCTCTCTAGAACTCCAAATGAGGTTCTTCCAGTTGTAACAAGTCACTGGGAATGTCTAGTTTCTCTATATGAAATTTCGTGGCAATTGGACATCGTTTGCCCCATGAGTGACAGAATTCAATTTCGGACCAGTGCTACAGTACCAAGGACCAAAACCAGAAAATTTTCCAATTTCAACAATTCGCTAAATATTCCACAGACCTCCAAAAATTACCAACTTTAGCTTCTCAAAAAGATCTCAATAAGCTCTAGATGCATGTCAAATTTCAGGTCAATAAGAGTTCATTTGGACAAAAAGTGACATAGCCTCATGAAATGGTCATTTTTGCTTCCTACCAAGAGTCACTTTGCACCAAATGGCGTCTTCTTGAATTTGGCACCCCTTGAGCAAGTTTCAAAGCACAAATATGACTTGTAGAGGCTGCCCAAGTGATCCCAAACCTCATGCAACTCATTTTGGTCTCTCAACATCAAGCCATCCAAAAGCCAATTTGCACAATACTAGAGATTTAGTGTCATATAAAGTGTACATCATATTCATACATCATTTTACACTTGTCCATGGTCTTACATGACAAAAAGATTACATACATCATTGCTTTGACATTTAACCACCATTTAAAGTACATAATACACCAAAACAAAGAGGTTCAATGTCATTGACTTGCATCTCCTTGACTTGGAACACCACCTAGACAATTCAAGGATGAAGAGGAAAGGGGGGTGAGATTCCAAGAATCTCAATAACTCACACACCCATTCACACCACATTCAAGGCATACATATACCAAATGCATAACCATACAAGCATAAAGTGTGCAATAAATTCCATTCCATGCCACATTCACATGTCAAGATTACTTTCATGCCTTAGGGACTTTTGGTTTAGCCTCACCCCATTTCTAGGCCTTTTGGATTTGCCTCACTCTTGGTCTAGGGACTTTTGACTTTGCCTCACCCATTCAAGGGACTTTTGGCCTTGTCTCACCCATGCCATGAGACTTTTGGCATCTCCTCACCTTCATCAAGGGACTTTTGGCATCACCTCACCCTTATGGGCTCTTTCCACAACCATAGTCATTCAAGACAACACATTGGTACCAATGCACAACAAGGATCAAGTGGCATATTATAAAGCATCAAGAATGCATGCAAGCACACTAAGACATACATATGCACACAAGAATGCAAAGAGAATGAGGTGGAGAGCTACCTTTTTATGTATGCAAGCTCACTTTGCAATTTCCTTCCCCTCCTTGGTTTCACAAGAGCACTTAGGTGGAGTAGGGTTCTCTTGGCCTAGACATTACAAACATCACACAATTACACATTTGAAGCAAGCCAAGACATTAAACTAAAGCTTATTACACACTTGGCTCCAAAATAGACATATTGGTTCCATAAATGGCCTATTGAAGCAACTCATATTATTCAAGTGCTAAGCTCCATTCTCTTGTTCTTTCTAAACTTCTTGGACTCATTTAAGGTCCTTGGAGCCATCACACATTCAATTGCACAATTGGAAAATCAAGTTGCTTCACAAAGCACCATTATGGACACCATTAAGCCATCTCCCAATCTATGGCTCCTAAATTTTTCCCAATGGTTTCTCCCATCTTCTAACATCATATAAAGTCCCAAAACAAGGCTAGAACAAATTAAAACATCCCCTAGCCTAATGAACCTAGCTTGGCCGAAATATGCACCATAATGGAGGTTCATAGACTTTGTAATTTTTCCTTGATGGGGAGAGCCACTTGGGAGGCTTTCTAAAGGTCTTAGGAGTTCAAGGAAACATTCAAATAGCCAAGGAAACATTCACACAAAATCAGATTTTGCAAAACCCTAGAAAACACTACACTTTTCTAACTTGTTTTCTATTGGTTTTTCTTGGAATTTCTTGCCATATGCCATCTCCCCATGGCCTAAAACCCTTGTTCCCTCCTTGTATTTGGACAGAATATCCTCCCCTCCTTTGGTTCTGTTCTTGGCTGAAATACACACAAAGAGAGGGGGAAGAGAAGATGCAACAAAAAGCAAAGATTACCTATGGTTCAAATGAGCTTTGAAGTGTCTTTCTCCTTCATTCTCTTCTCCTTAGCAAATTCGAAATTTTCCCCTTAGGTCTGGGTCAAAAACAGAACCAAATCATTCAAAAAATCCATGGAAAGAAAGGAGGAAGAGAGGAAAACAAGATTGGAGGAAGATGGAGCAAGAAATCTCATGAAATTACCTAGTTTCTCCTTGGCTTTCTTCCTCTTTTCTCCTCCCTTTGGTGTGCCTAAGAGAGCTGAAGATTTCTGCATTTTGGGCAGAATGGGTCGTGCTCATTAAAGAGGATAAGAAGGGAGAAAAGTGTGGAACATTCAAGAAACCATAAATTCCAATTTTGCCCTTTCATAATGGCAAGTTCGTTTCGGCTTCGTTTTAGCTCCTTTTTGAGAACCGTCTTTTCCATCATAAAATTTAGGTTCCCAATTTAATAAAATACCTTTGGAATCACTCAAATTGGAGTTAAAACCATCCCAAACGAATCGGTCAAAGTTCGGGTCAACCGACGTTGGAAAGAGTACACCGGAGGGGCTTTACCAGTCCCGGGGCTTCCCATGGTTTTTGGGGCCTCTGAGAACCTTGGGCAACTCAAAATTTTCATTTAAAAAGCCCTCCTAAGTGTTTTTCCAAAATTACACTTATTTACGAAAATGCCACTGGCCTTTCGGCAATTTTTTTGAATCGCTCTGACCCCAGTTTTTGGGCAACTCAAAGCTCAAATCCTCATTTTCTATTATTTAAAATTTTACTCAAATTTTATTTGACCTTGAATCACTCATCTCAAGGGACTTGCTTTTCAAATCGGCCCGTTCTAGTGATTGGACAATGTACTGGGCGTTACATCTCATGCTATTTCCATGACTCATGCCATGCATCTCACAAGGAAGCAAGAAAATGACATTAAAAATATTGAATAAATTTGCGTTACGTAGGGGATAAAATTTTCATTCAGTGTCTTGTAGACCATATGAACTCATTCATCTCATTCTTATATTTAATTACATAATTACAACCTATAACAAGCTCAAGAAGTGGCCTAGAACTCATGCAAGTGGATGGAGTATAGAAAAATACTAGGTGCAGCCTCAACCAGAATTTCTAACTTATTGTCATAAACTTTGAAAAATCATAACTAATTTTAAAAATATCAAAATCATGTATTCTTTACCATTATGGAAAGCTACAGATGCCTACTTTATTTTAAAAATATGTCTAGACCTCAACAGGGGCTTCTAGCTATTGAAAATTGATAGAACAATACCAGAAGTCAACTATCATTACTAATACTATCCTCCAACTTCAAAAATTCATATCCCCCTGCTCAGAGCTCTAATTAGGGTGATCTTGGTGGTCATGGAAAGCTTATCATGTCTAATTTATGTCTGTAAAATTTTATAAGCATTGGATATCAGTTGACCCATGAATGACACAGCCTAAGTTTTTAATCATATGAATAGTGTCTGCATTAGTTCAGCAGAAAATTGATTACTTTGAAAATTCATAATTAATTCCACAGAGCTCCAAATAATTTGGTCTTTGAATTTCCAAAAAGCTCTAGATACAATCTATACGTATGCCAAAGTTCATAGGAAATTCGTTCAGTTGGTCAAATCTTGATATTGGGTTACAAAATGGCTTATTTTATGTCATATAAGGGGTTTAAATGGTCCATTTTGAGTTCTAAGATAACCATGATCACTTGAGCACGTGGGAATGCACCAAAATGACATTATAAACTTGTCTCAAAGGTGCATAAATCTAGAAATTGAAAACTCATTCTCTCAGCCCATGCCATACGTAAGATCACATATGCTTTACATTGTCATTCACTACCCGAAATACACATTACCATTCATTTGGTACTAAAACTCATACATACATCAAACATTTGGGTAATTACATATGTTCATATGATTATATAACAATTCCATCATAGGATTACATCACTTGCCATACATATGGCTACAAAAGAAGTAAAACTAGGTAAATGGTTGTTAATCTCTTATCTTCCAACTTGATGGCTTCCATTACCTTGCTCACTTGGTCCAACTAGCATGTTTGGACATTGGAGAGGAGGGAATGAGATTAAAAGAATCTCAATAACTTATCTCCCATTTCAATCATACATAAAGAATGCAAAACAAGTCTTAAAAATGCATGCATGAGCATCATGAAGTGCATGATCATTCAAGAAGCATTCTTGGCACTTAAACAAATCATACATGGCACACATAGGCTTGCCAAATAAGTGGATTAGCCTCACCTATTTTCTCTAAGAGGTTTTGACTCAACCTCACTCTTGGGAGACTCTTTCCTTTATCTTAACCAACTTTAAGGGTTCTTGGCTCATCCTCACCATGGCTAAGGGTTCTTGGCTTCACCACACTCAAGCAAACCCAAGCACACATACTAGGCATCATTTGGAAATATAATGCAACATCATGGTAACATGGAATAAAGGCATATGCTAGAACACTTTTCATGGCTTAAAGCACACATACATACATTCAAAGACAAATTAAGCACATATTCATGCATGAGAGAAGGAGAAGTGAGCTACCTTTGTTGCAACCACACACTTTTTCTCTTGGAAATGATCTCCCTTCCTCGGCCTCACACACACAAAGGTATGGGATTTGTTTCTCTTAGCCTAAACACAATATATGGAAGCCAATTAAGTTCTTGGAATCATTTCTAAGGCCATACATCTACTTGGAACTCTAACTTTATCTTATGATTCATTTATGGTTCCTAAATACACCTAATGAAGCAACATCCATCAATTGAGCTCTTGTATTTATTCTTTCCTTTTATTTATGATTCTTGACTCCTTTTAAGCCTCTTGGAGTCATCACACAATTAAAGCAAGGAGCCTAACTATATGTTGCTTCCTTAGATTATATTATGGAACCTATGACACAAATTTATTCTCTAGGCCTCCTCAATTATTTTCAAGGTTTTTCCTCATCTTTACTCATCATATATGACTCAAAAATGGACTTGAAAAAATTTAAAACTATCTCTAGGTATCCCAACTATACTAGGCCAAAAATATGCTCCTTAAGGCCACCCTTGGTGTTGTCTTTGTTTTTTTGATGGAAGATGCATATGAGGAGCCTTCTAGGGATCTTAGGAGCTCATTCAAATATTCATTTAGGCCTAAAAATTATTGTATCAAATCAGATTTTACAAGGGACACTAGAAACCCTAGGTTTGTTATCTTAATTTTCCATGGTTATTTGTTAATTCTCTTTGCATATTCTTATTCTCCTCCCTTAAATTCCTAAGATTCACCCTTGGTTCTGCCCAAAATCCAATCCTTCTTGAAGCTCCATGTGTGGGACGAACCAAGGAGAAGAAGGGAGCAAGGGGTAACTACCATAGAAGGAAGATTTACCTTATTTTTCCTTGATTTCTTGGTTGTTTCTCACTTTGCTTGGCCTCCTCTCTTCAAATCTGAATTTTTCCCTCTATTCTTCCCTCAAAATAGATTCAAGAACTTCAATAAAACCATAAGAAAGAAGGGAAAATAGAGAAAAAGAGGTTTACTAAAGAGAAAGCATGAAAAAATTAAGAAATTTCATACCTTTTGCCATGCTTTTCTCCTTCCTTTCTCCTTCTCTTGGTATGCCTCATACCTTAGCTCTCTCCTCTGGTTTAGGGTAGAAACAATTTTGTCTAAATGAGTGAGGAGGTGGGGTGCCTCATATATATACAGAAAGGTTAAGAAAGACTATTAAAAATTTTCAATTTTGCCCATTCATCTTGGCATTTTCGTTTCTAGTTTGTTTTAGCTCCTTTTTGAGAACCTTCTTTTCTATTATAAAATTTAGATTCTTGATTTAATAAAATACCTTTGGAATCACTCAAATAAGAGATAAAACCTTTTCAAACAAATCCATCAAAGTTTAGGTCAACTGACATTGAAAAACATCTACCGGAGGGATTTTAACTGTCCTAGGGCTTTCCATGGTTTTCAAAGCCTCTAAGAACCCCAGAGAACTCAAAAATTTCATTTAAAAAGCCCTCCTATGTGAATTCTAAATTTTTTTCAAAATTACAAAAATACCATTACATTTCGTTAACCTTTTGTTCAATTTCATTTCTTCATTCTAGCTCCGTTTTTCTTTTCCTTTAAGCTTGGGATTTTCATTTTTAGGAGTCTAGAATGCTACTTAAATTTTTCAAGACCTTAACTAATTCATTTCGATGGAATTGCTTTGAACATGCATTCATTTATGTCGTTTAACAAAAATCGGACATTACACCTGAGGTATTACAAAGTCCAAACAACATCCTCCTATATGTAAAAGGTACCAAATGGGTAGGTAAATGTGATCTTTTCCTAGTCCTTTGGTGTAATATGAATTTGAAAATAACCAGAAAAGCAATCTAAGAAACAATAATGAGATTTGCCTACTAATCTCTCTAACATTTGATCTATGAAAGAAAGAGGAAAATGATCCTTTTTAGTGGTCTGATTCAATTTTCTGTAATCAATACAAACTCTCCAACTATTCTAAACTCTCATAGGAATAAGTTTGTTCTTCTTATTGGGCACCACTATGATACTAGTCTTCTTGGGGACTACCTACACTGGACTCACCCATTTGCTATCAGATATGGGGTAAATAATTCCAATTGATAGTAATTTACTTACCTCTTTCTTCATAACATCTAAGATTATAGGATCGAGTCTTCTATGTGGTTGTCTCACTGGTTTAGCTCATTCTTCTAATAAAATTTTGTGCATACATGTAGAAGGGCTAATCCTTAGAATGTCAGCCAATGTCCAACCTATTGCTTTCTTCTTTTCCCTTAACAATTCTAACAACTTTATTTCATGATCAGGTGGAAGGTTATTTGCTATTATTACTGGTAATTTATCTTCTTTTTCTAGAAAAGCATATTTGAAATTGTCAGGTCAATGTTTAAGTTCAAATGTAGGTGGTTGTTGTATGGAAGGTACTAATCTTTGTGAATTTAAATGTACAACAGCCTCTACTTGTTCATTTTTTTTAGAAGAGAAAATAGTATCAAGTAAATTGACAGAATCAGGATCAAAAGTAAAAGTGGAATTAGAATTCAAGTATGCATTAATCTCAGAACAACCAGTACATTTATTAATACATCACAACATTCTAAATATTGAATTGCATCTATAAATTCAACCATGTTAGTATCCATGTCCACACAAGCATCAGTAACTAACAAGTCTATCATATTTACATGTAACATGGAGTATTCTTCTAAAGAGTATTTCATGGTAACAAAAATATTAAAATGAACAACCTCACCACCAAATTCTATTGATAAAGTACCATCATGCACATTGATTATTGTTTTAGTAGTTTTCAAGAATAGCCTACCTAGAATCAGTGGTGCATGTCCATGTATATTATTATCCTCCATATTCGGAACATAAAAATCAGTAGGGAAAATTAAATCTTTTACCCTTACTAGAATGTCTTCAAGTACTCATATAAGGTAGGTTATGCTTTTGTTTACTAACTAAATTACCACTCTCGTCAACTTCAATTATCTAATCAACAAAGAGGAATACACAAACTTAGGTCTTACATTAATGGAAGCTCCTAAATCTAATATAGCATTATTGAACTACATATTCCCTATTATGCAAGGAATGGTGAATGTACTAGGATTTTTGTATTTAGTGGGGATAACTGGTTGAATCAAAGCTGATACATTTCTCCCCATGCTGACTTTCTCATTCCCTTTTAACTTCCTTTTATATGTGCAGAGCTCCTTAAGAAACTTTGCATGTTTTGGAATTTGTTTGATTGCTTCTAAGAGAAGGATATTTACATCCACTTTTTTGAATATCTCCATAATTTCCTTATCCAATTTAGCCTCTGCAATTTTCTTAGACTGTGTAATTCAGTTAGGGAATGGAAGGGGTCTAGTGTATGTGAAATTCTCTCCCTTTTATGTGGTGTTCTTGCTTTGGATTGATAAAGGCTGTTGTTCTTTATCACTTTTTTCTCTTGCAGCACTTTTGTTAGAGGTGTGATGGACCCATTCGTTTACTTACCACTCCTCAAAGTTATTACACTAACATTGGCCCTTGGGTTAGTCACAAGTTGTGAGAGTAATTGGCCAGAACCTTGACTTCTCAACTCATTGATATTTGTTGCAAGTTGGCCAATCTAGGTCTCCAAACTCTAGATTGTCGTCTCTATTCATTATTGGAATTAGACTGTATTTGTTGCCAACTACTTCACTATATCTTCTAGACTTGGTTCTAACTTGTTGATCTATTGCATGGGTTGTCTCATAAGCTATTGATTGTTTGGGCTAGGGACATTGAATTTTGGTTGCAACTATTGTTGGTTAGACCCATTACCATATCTCAGATTCGAATGATCTCTCCATCCAAAATTGTATATTGCTGCATAAGGGTTGTATCTGTTATACCTTATTTTATAACACTTTTCCTACTACAATTACCTCATATAAAACTTAGAAGAGTCAATGAGAACCTGAACTAATTAAAATTTTTTTCCTTTTAAAAACTTTCTCATACAATTTTACTATTCATTTGGTCATTTCCAATTTCTTATCTAACTTTGAAAATACATAATTAATTATAGAAAAATCGTATGAGGTCGGTTTAGGGCTTTACTTCAAGCTCTCTAAGCCCTTTACAAGGGTAAAATACTTCCTTAGCAGAATGCGTATAAATTCATATTAAAGTGTCCCTATAAAAACTGGACAATTTTACCCTTCACTTGACATATTGTTATTATTGTTTTGCTTTTATATAAACAAATGCATTTTTGCATTTTAGGCATACCAGTCATATTCTATTTACTTAATGGTTGATTATATTCATGACTTTCCATTCCATACCTGAGTACGTTACAATATCATAACATAACTCATACATGCAGTAATCTAAAATATTTAAATTACATAACAAGATGTGGTGCATAAAAGTAAGGCCCTCGATTTATGTCTCCACACTCTTTGCTCTTTCTTTGCTTGAACTTAGACCTAGCATAGGTTATATTTGGGGTGAGATTATGAAATCTCAGTAGTAGTAAACCAATCTCATTCACAAGTAAGCATGTAAGTACATAACATAATGCCAGTCAAGATGCCACATATCGCATAACAATACAAGGAATTTCATATAAGGCCAAGCACAATCTAAGCATACATGTCTCATCTTATAGCATAAATGACAACTTGATATAGCATAACACGCATCATTATACAAAGATACAAGCTTAAAGAAAGAGAGAGGAAAACTACTACCTTAGCAAACTTTACTCCTCAAGCCTTGGAACTCAGTTTACTTATTTTTGGAGTTCCCAAACAAATATCCAATCCTATAATCATAATGATAATTCATTATAATCAACACATAAACCTTAACTTATAAAGTATTATGACCCTTTTAAACTTAACGGGACCATTGGAATTGGAAAAATCCAACTCCTTCCCTTCTCATTCACTATGGCCGAATAGTATGCATTTCTTGGCCAAAATTTAGGAATTTTATCCCATGAGTTTTGGGGGCTTTGCCATAGGTATTCCTAGCTAAAAACACCCTTTTGAATCCATTGGAATGTATAAAATTGTCAAATTCTGGCCCCAACATCACGTTTTGGTCATAACATAATCTAGCTTTGTTTTAGGCTCAAAAGTGAGTTTCTTTGGTTCTAAAAATTCCATAATCTCCTCTTTTATGTTTTAGGACTTTAAATTTGGTATATATGACTTTAAGACATTAATAAAACACCATAAAAATTTTGGAAAAATTCGGACTGCATCTCCCTATGATTTCTATTTTCCCAAAAATCACAATCTTTTTGTGTTTTTCAAAGTCTCAGCACATAACAACAATAACTAAGCTCATATGGCCTTCATGTTCAACATATAAACTTTATTTCAATGCCCTCATATTCAACATATAAAATTCATTTTTAATCATCCATATGCTGTCCAAAAATAACTCATAGCTAGGGTTTAACAAAACTAGCTTAAAACATGTGATTTTCAAGTATAAGATGGAGAAAACTTACTCTTTAAGCTTAATCCTTGCTTCCTTTGCTTTTCTCACACTAAAATTCCTTCTCTTCCCACTTAGAGCAACATTCCACCTTGAAGAAAAGATGAATATACAGCTGCCCTTTGGAGAAAATGGTTGGAGGATGAAGAAGATGAAGAAATTTAGTGAAGAATGGTGGTAGTTTTGCTTGATTTCACTTCTTCCATTTTTTCCCTCTCTCTCTCTCTCTTCACATTTTTATTTCTTTCTCCCTTGTATGTGGCATGAAAATGGTGGAATGGAGGTGAAGGAGATGAATCTAATGAAGTTAAATGGTTATACTAAATTTGGACCCTTGGATCAACCTTTTCAAGATCAAATCTTAACCTTGCATTCCTTTTTTTCTTTTGATTTTCTAATTTCATAACTAAATATCTTCTTCCAAAAATTCTTGGCCACACACTTGGAAGCCTTTTCTTAGCCCTTAAATTATGAATAGTAACCATGGTTAACTTCCTTAACTCAACCATGGTCAACTTTTAACTCAACCATGGTTAGTTTCCAACTTAACCATGGTTAATTCTTTAAAATAATTAAAATCCTTTTCTTCTTTTCCTTTCATTTTATATTTATATTTAGGTTTCATCTTTTCTAAAACCCTAATTATATCTTCTTTTCTCTTCTTGGGCCTTTAGAATCAGCTATTGGGCCTTACTGTAGTCTAAAAATCGGTGTCTGGGTCTGATTAAGGTTTTACGGTACAATACATACCTTTAGATTTTCTAAAATTTATGAATATTATTTCCTCTACTTTTTGGCCATCCTGAGCTTCAAACATGGATCAGGGGCCCTTAACCTCAATCCTCATAAATTTTGGTATCAATCGAACACTCGGGCTTTTATGTGTAATTTTCACCGTTCTGTATTATGATTGTGTTATAAAATTTTCATTTACTGCAATTTCGTCCCTGAAACTCCTTTAAAGTTTCTTAGCCCTTTAGCTAATCCTATTTCTATAGTTGTTGCAACTTCCTTTTTCTACTTTATTCATGGCTACTGATCGGGATAACTAGATCTCGGACCGGATCTCGCCCGGCCATTTGGACAACTTAGCATCATTGGACCCGTCTCATCAAATTGAGTTTAACCATGGGTCACGGATTTATGAGATTCTTGCTCGATTTTTTGATATTCGTGCCTAAAGTCATGAATAGAGGGTAAAACTAGAGTTTCCTGAACTTTCGGGCAATTTATACATCTTTCCCTATCCATAATTTTTCTCTGCATTTTGGTCCCTGGCTCCTTCATACTTGACTTCGGAGGCTCTTCGGGACTTTTTTCTGATTCCTTTTTTTTTTCATCTATTTTAGCCCCAATTTTAGGGCACCTTTGGCCTTGACTCATCATTATTTGTGGTCTAGAATATTATTCTAATTTTATTAGACCTTAATTTATTCTATTTGGGGGACTTCCTTTTGTATCTGGTGAATTTCGTATGTTGACGGAGAAACCATATGTTATGTTTCTCGCGTTTCCTTATGTTTTCTTGGATTTTTAGAAAACCAGATGTTACAGTATCTATTTTGTTACTACTGTAATTCTACCAGGGAAGATGCTAGCACATGATTTTGTATTATCTTACAATTGGGGACACTAATCTATGGCATGTGTGGTTAACAAACAAATGCCACACAAAGGTGCAGAGAGTTTTTGAGGTTGTCTTTGCCCGAGTGCTAGCTGTCTGACCATGGAAGCCAACTTCTCAAGTTTATTTTCTATTCTTTGTTGATCCATGATGAATGCTAGTTTTATATACATGAATCCTCCTAATTTTGGCACTTTAATAATTAAATATGGTTTAATGTGTAACACCCCAAAAATTAATTAAGGTATTAATCATGGATTAGATTAATTAGGTGTAATTAATATGGGATAATTAGGCAAGTTCAGTGAATGGAGATTTTAGAGAAATAAATTATTAATATGGGTTTGAGATTTAATTGTGATAGAAATTCTATCTAGGCTTAAATTAATAGATCATGAGAAGAGGCTAATGGAGGCCCAAAATCCACCTTGTATAGACTCTTCTAAGTGGCCTAATAACCCTTGTGCAGACCCACATTCTTGAGCTCTTAAACCTTGGCCCAAACCTAATTAAACTTCAGCAACCCAATGCATATAAAACTGGCCCAGTAAAATTCTATAGCCTAACACTTTAAAAACTGGCCCAACAAGCAAAAACCTGAAACCCATTATGAGTTGGATTTTGGAGCAACCTATGACCCATATTTGACCCAACTAAAACCCAACTTAAACCCTAATGCTTTAGCCACTTTCTTATTTGCTGAAACTTAAGAAGCAAAATTCGGAGGTTGAGAAGGAGGCTGGGGTTAGGGGCAAGAATTCTGCATTTTCTCACATTTAAAGCAAGATTCAGCCAAGGTAATAGTTATACAACTTAATCCCCTCATCTTTCTCTTTAATTTGGTCCAATTAGTTTTTCATTTGGAGTATTTTCACCCTACCCAAAATCTAAAATGTGGGAATTTGGGAATTTTCTTGGTGAAATTCGTAGGTTGAGGTTAGGGCTGACCTTAGGTGAGTTTAAACCCTACATTTTGATGCTTCATTTGTTAATTTGAGACCCCCATAGCTAATTTATAAAATAGGTATTAATTCTGTACGAATTTACTTAGGATTTTGGGTGGAATATTGAGTTTTCTGGTGAAGAATACTCTAATCCGAATTTAGGATTTGTGGTGGCTATTGCAAAGTTATCTACAAGTGAGGTAATTGGGGTTTATATTAATTCCATGTATATATCTGATTTAATTTTATATGTGGCTGTATATGAATTATTTGAAATGTTGAATGAATTGGTTGGCTATCTGTTGAATTGTGATTGGACCTTGTGAGTCCATGGTGGAGCTGTGGTGCGGCTGCCACCCGTGCATGTGCTTCGATCGAGCATCGGGTTATGATCAAACCCCAGATGCACAGAGCCCTGGTTGTGCTCAATAGGGAGTAGGTGCCGTGGACGGGCCTCTCCCGATATTAATAGCCTTTAACATGTGATAATATGATTGCTATGGGATAGTAATCATGATAGCCTAATTGTTTCATTTGCTGATATGATGGATATGATTCTGGTGTTGATTTTGATTCATGCATATATGCTAATTAAACTGGATATATGATGGAATTGCGTTGGTTACTGAGATTTATATCTCACCCCGTTTCATAGGATTAATATTTCAGGTGAAGGTTCTTCAGGTAAGGATAAAGGGAAGCAAGTGGATGAAAATTCCTGAGCTCCAATATATGGGAGAAGGCTACACTTAGGCTGGCTTATTTAGTAGAGATGGAATTTTGTTATTAGTTTACATAGCATCATCATGTATTCATGTGCCAAGTGTAGGCGTTCATATTTTGTTTGATCAAAATGTAACGGTTAAGAATTTAAGTCTTATTATAGTTGAATATTAATGTATGAACTTATAGTATCATATATATAGTTTTATTGAAATTGTGATATGGATCACTATATGGGAATTGTAGTCATATGATGCCTTGGATGTGGATATAAGCTATTGTTGAATGGAATCTCTATGGAATGTGCATGGGATGTTAATTGCTGCTAATGCATGTGTTTTTGCTGTCATATATTCATGAATTTGCTGATATGAGCTAGTTGGGCAAGTAGGAAGTAGTATTTAAGTTTTGCAATGGTAATAGGCGGATTGATGGGTAAATAGGGTAGATAAACACCATTAGAATCACATAAAATAAGGGAAGGTGGACCTGGAGTGTTTTTAAGATGAGATTTAGAGTGTATGGGGGGGCGAAATTTGGGTAATGTAGTCATAAGAGGGAGTCTCACCGCGGCTAAGAAGGCTTTGCCGTGGCCAAATGAGAGAAGAGACAGAGCCGAAGGGCGCCGCGGCATAACTAATCCCACCGCAACACAAGGGAAGAAAATTGGCCCAAGGAGTGACAGTGGCGAGGAGCGCCGCGGCCTGATAAATCTTGCCGCGGCGCAAAGTGAAAAAAAAATCGCCCAGGAGGGTAACAGAATCAAAACTCGCTGCAGCGCATTATGTCCTGTCGCGGCGTGGGTCGAGGAAATTAATTAAGAGTTGGACAGAAGCAAAACTCACCGCGGCGCAAATATATTACGCCGAGGCGAGAATTGTGGGAGTTGAGAACAGTAGTTCCAGGAGGCGTTTCCGCCACAGCGCCACATGGGTTGGCCGCGGTGAAGGTCCAACTCGCCCTGGTGAGATTTGTGAAATTTGTCCAGTGAATCCAGATAGCAACTTGGCCGCGGCGGGGGAAGTATAGGCCGCTGCGCAAGTCCCCAACCTACTCTGTCTAACCTAGAAATCCCAATTTCTTCAACAGTAATGGTAAGGGATGATATAGGAACACTTGTGGGAGGTTATTGGGTATTGAAACTAATGGACGGTTGAATCATAAACCCTTTATGGTAGTAGGATTTCTTTTATGCAAAGTCTATTTTGTGTGGTGGTATGGTGATGACCCTAACATCAAGGTTTAAATTTTTCTCATATTTTCACAATGTGATAGATTGTAACCACTCAAACCTTGATAATTAATTATTAATCGTACATTTAACTATAATTACAATGATAAGAAGGTAGGGTTGTGATAAGCATGAATTCTATATGTTTTAATCCTCCTAACTTAAGCATTTTAGTGACCAAATATGACTCTAGGGGTGTATTTAGATGGAATTTTATTTTAATAGCCATTCTTTGCACTTTATGAATTAATTGGAAAAATAATTGATTTTAAATACATAAATCATTTTAAATGAATTATGTGAATTTTTCTATCTTTTTGTGCAGATTATTTTTTTGGCAATTAGAGCTTGAATGGAGAAGCATCAAAGGAGATCTTAGGCTGAAGTTTAAATGAGAAAGAAATGAATGAGTGAGTCATGCAAATGAAGCCAAATGAAGCCACGTGAAGAAGAAGCTAAGGAATGAATGAAGCTAGAGAAAAGCTGATGAAGAACAACCATGCCACAAATATGCACATGCTTAGTTAGGATGAGTAGAGAAGGCACAGGCTCACGTGATAGAGTGCAGGCCATGAGTTCCAGCAGCTTTGGAACACTCACACACACAGCAAAAGGAAGCACGTCCAACTCACAAACTCATTCACACATATCTCTGGTCCACCCATAAAGGAGTTGACGTGAGGAAGAGTTCCACGTGGACATCAAGAAGAAGAAGACGCTGGAGCTGAATGAGAGAAAGAGAAGAAGTAGACTCAAAATGCAGAGAACGTGGAAGCTTGAGCTTGGCTGAAGAAGCAGAAACAAGAAAGAGCTACGTGAAATGGCTTAGCTAGAGTTCAGGTGAAGAAACACAAGCTGAATGAGGCACGAGCTGAACAGAGAAAAGCAACGTGATTTTCGAGCTGGAAAATGCAGAAAAGAAGCCACGAGGTTATGAAGCTGCATGCAGAGGCTTTAGTGGAAAATAACGTGGTTTTGCATTGAGGAAGCTGACGTGATGGAGAACAGAGCAAGCTGAACGAGCTAACTCGAGTAGAACGCATGCAGAAGAAGCAAGGATGGAGCTGAAAACAAAGAAGCTTGAGAACAGAATGAAGAGAAGCTGCACGTGGAAGATGCTGAAGTGAAGAAACTGGGCAGAAAAATGAAGAAGCTAAATGTGATTGCATGAATATTGATGTTGTACTCAATATGGAATGAAGTGGGGCCCATTATATATATATAAAATAAACAAACATTCTGGAGCGTGGGAAGGAGAGGCTGATGTTAAGAAAAATCTAAATAATGAAGCATGAGCTGAGGGAGGAGAACGAGCTGCTGCATGACAAAGAAGAGCTGCAGTATTTACGTGAAGAAGAGCTACAGAAACGCAGAAGGCACAAGCAAACACGAAGAGAAGCAGCTGAGCACGTGAGATATTAATAAAGCCTGGGCTGAAGGTTAAATGAACACGTGAAGAACTAAAGAAGGAAGCTGCATGATACAAAGGAAAGCACGTGAATAGTATAGAGAAGATGCATTAGTTAATACGTGAAGCAGAACAAAGAGAAGAACGTGGATTTTTAATGAAGAAAGGAGTATAATTCTGCACGCCTCCTTCATTCATTAAATCCAACTCATTCACGCCTCAAACTCTTAGCAAATCCTCGCCTATATAAAGATGCAATCATCTCATTCATTCGCGGCACACCATCCATCCACCACACCACATTCTTCCATTCCATCATCCACGACCCCTTCATTCATCCACTCCATGCCTCATCCATCCCATTCATCTCTTCATTCTTCCATTCCATTCATTCCATCTTCCATCTACATCCCATAAAGCTTTAGTTCATCTTGAGGCTAGCAAGGAGGAATCTCTTGGAGAAGCTTGAATCCATGGAGAAGACATAGAATATTTTGGCTAAGAATTTCCTTATTTTTCCTACACTTTTCTCTTTCAATTATTGTCTTGGTTAAGTTGTATTTGATAGAGAATTTGTGTAATTATAATTAGTGGCTGGTTAGACACTAATTAGGAAGTATTTTTGTTGATTAATTGATCTGATTAATTCCAATATTATCTGAATATCCATGTATGCTTCGAAGGTGTTCGATAAAATATAGGAATGAGATTATATGCTTAAATATTTAAATTGAGGATTCCTTAATATTTAGTTAGTTAATTAAATATTTAGGATGATTCAGAGGCTAATCAAATTAGTTAATCAATCAAATTGGATGTTCATTGATCCTAAAACAAGAATTAACAGTTTAATGCGGAGTTGAGGTTTCAATTTAACATTAGATCGTTAATCTCTTGAATCTTGAGTGGTTACCCAAGATAATTTGTTATGAACACAATTAGGAACTCTTAGACCAGAATAAATCACAATTAGAGTAGGATAAGGATAGTGGATACCAAGGGACGAATCCAAAGCTAGACACAAGTCCATCTTTCATCCATAATTAGATAGAATTTAGGAATTTTAATTCAATTTAGTTTAGGATAATTTAATTCAATTAAAACCCCCTAATTTAGGAATTTTTAGAGTCTTTTAATATTTGGAAAACTCAATTAAACATTGAACACCAATTCCAAGGGAGATGACCTAGGTTGTGCCATTAACTGCATATTGTATCAGCCTAGTATTATTTTGAGGGTTATGCGACGAGCCACTCAGGTTGTCACATAATGGATGTAATTGAATGGAATTTGATTTTAATTGGCCATTTTCTACATTTTAGGAATTAATTTGCAAATGATTAGTTTTTCATGCTTAAATTTATCTTAAATAATTTTGTGAATATTCCTATGTGATTTTTGTCTATTATTCTTGCAGAATTCTTGATGGGCAATTAGCATTTGAATAGGAGATTGGTTTGAAGAAGAGGTGAAAGCTTTCCAAGTCCAAGGAAGTAACATTAAGAGAGCATATGAGAGGGGAGCATTCATGGAAAGGAAGAAGTGTGAAGAAGAAGCTATGGTTCAAGGATTTTTGGATGGAAGAAGATGCACAAACTCACGTTGAAGCACACACTCACATGCATGGCTCCACTTTAAGCTACCACTAGAACACACATAAGCTCACACAAGCTCCCACACACTTATACATGTAGCACATCTCTCACGTTGCACTCACTCTCACTTAATTTCATTTCATATAGCCACGGGTAAAGGAAGAAGAAGTTATATGTTGAGAAGAGAAGGAAGCATGAGCTATGTGTTGAGAGAAGCTACAGGTTATTAGTGAAGAAAGCTAAAGCTAAGACACACACAAAAGCATGAGCATGAGGGAAGAAGTAAACTTGAACTTGGGTGCATGAAGCAAGGAGAAGGAAGCTTGGGTTTTACGTGGAAAGAGAAGAGAGGGGAGCTGAGTTAAATGAAGAAGCATAAGGGAGAAACAGGGAAGGAGGAACAAACTCACGAAGAGAACACACACAAAGCTCACATGAACAAGAAATGAGGAAGCTTCACGATGATAGCCAACATGTTACCATAAGCTCAGCCTCCATACATTCTCACGTTGTGGCTGAACAGAGAAGAAAAGCTATGGGTTTTTCTTGCATGGAGAGGAGAAGAAGACGTGGGAAATGAAAGGAATAAACATTTAAGGTAGTTTGTGTGAAGAGAAGAAACAACTTGTCTGAAACATATGAGAAGCAACATGATAAACAAAAATGCCACAGGCTGAACGTGTTGATTAGGGGCATAATGCGATGAAAAGGTAGACTAAAAGGATGTCAAAATGCAAGGGAACTGGGCTAGAGAATAGCAACAGAATAATGAGGCCAGAATAGCAGAGCATGAGATGAAGAAACTGCGTGTTTGGCATGAGGAGAAGTTTATGTGGAAGTAAGGTCTCGAGTTTGAGGGAGGAAGACACAGGAGAATCATTTCTAGCACACGTTGATTGGCATGAGCTGAATGAGCATGAAAAGAACCACGTGAACAGTGTAAGGAGAAGCTTTGGCTGCACGTGAGAATAAGAATTGAAAAAAGAATGCGGAAGCTACATGAAGCACTAGCTGTAGCATGTGAGAGGGGAGTAACGCTTCATTCTAGAGAAAAAGAAAAGTAAAAAATGAGCTGGGAAGCACAAGAAAAGCAAATGACATGGAAAGTGATGTGGGAATGAAGAGAAATGAGAGCCATCCATGCAGCACGTAAATCATTAAAAAGCAAGAGAGAGGCATATGAAAGTTGAGCAGCTAGATCCATTCATCCAGATCACATTCCCTCGTATCATTCACTCCACACTCCATTTTTCCTTTTTAATGTCGTAGCTACATCTCTTCATTCCATCCCATTTCCTCTATCCTTCTACCTCTAATGAAGCTTTAATTCTTCATCTTTGATTAGCTTGGAAGATGACCCTTGGTTGAAGCTTGAATCAAGAGATTTGCAAAGGATTTTTGGCCAAGATACCTATTTTATTTTCTTCTATTTCTATATCAATTTTAATTATTTTATTTGCTTGGTTAAGCTTGTAAATGATTGAGATTGATGTAGTTTATGATTGATGGCTAGTTAGACATTAATTAGGAGAGAATTCAAATGATTATTTGATTGATTTTAGAGCTGGATTTTCATTATTCTCTAATTTCCCATGTATGCAATCAAGGTGTTCGATGAAATGCATGAGTGAAATTATGTGCTTGATTATTTTATTTGAGGATTCCTTAGAGTTTGGTTAGTTAATTGAACATCCTAGAGTGTTAATTCAGAGGCTAATTGATCAATTAATAACTCAATTTTAAGTATTCATCGATCCTAAAGGTAAGAATTAATAATTTGGTGCAAGATTGAGGTTTCAATTCTACATTAACTTGTTAATTTCTTGAATCTTGAATGGTAATTCAAGATCATTTGCCATGAACACAATTAGGGACTCTTAGACTAGAATTAATTACAATTGAATTAGGATAATGATAGTGGATACCAAGGGATGAATCCAAAGCTAGTCACATGTCTATCATTCACTCTTTAATTCATGTAATTAGGTAGTCATTAGGAGTTTTAATTCAATTTCATTTTACTTAGTCTAATTAGATCAAACCCCCCTTAATTAAGTAATTTTTAGAGTCCTCTTACACTTAGAAAACCCAATTAAACATTGAATTTCCATTTCCAAGGGAGATGACCTAAGTTGTGCCACTAACTATAAAATTTAATCCAATCTAGTTTTATTTTGGAGCTTGCACGACACAACTGTTAATCCATATGAGTGGCATACATTTCATTGACACCTCTGGTTGGTCTAATTATTATGCTGCTGAATTGTTGTGTATTTTATGCCATATTCACAATGAGGTCTCTGGCTACAGCTGGGGTTTTGTTAACCAATGGTCCGCCTGCAGCTACATCAACCATACTTTTTTCCATAGGTAGCAAGCCTTCATAAAAGTATTGAATCAACAGTTGGTCACTAATCTGATGGTGAAGACAGCTTACGCAGTTTCTTTTACCTCTTCCAGTACTCATACAATTTTTCCTTGTTTATTTGTCTAATACCACTAATCTCTTTTCCAATGGCAGTAGTTCTTGAGGTAAGGAATAATTTCTCTAGAAATATCCTCCTCAATTCATTCCATGAAGTGATGGCTTGAGATTGAAGATAATAAAGCCAATCTTTGGTCGCCCCATCCAGTAAGAAAAGAAACACTCTAAGCTTGATGTGCTCTTTTGAATCTCCTTCTGGCTTCATGGTGAAACAAACCACGTGAAACTCCTTGAGATGTTTATGCGGATCCTTACCTACAAGACCATAAAACTTTGGAAGCAAATCTATTTATCCATATTTGAGTTCAAAAGTAGCATTAAGTTCAAGATATTGAATACAAAGTGGTTGGTAATTAACATCAGGTGCAACTAATTCTCTAAGAGTTCTATCATTATTACCAGCCATATTTACTACTTCAAAATCAAAATTCAAATTCAATTCACAATTATTTCGTGTATTATTTATTATCTCAGAAACTAACTTAGTAACTACAGCTTTTTTAATTTTACGGTTTTTTAAGTTGTGTATGAAAACTCCTATCAATCTCTGAATCAAACTCAATTAAATCTCTATTGAAGGATCTTGTCATACACCAAGAATGAATTAACATGAAAGACAACATCCAAAAATTACCAAGAAAAATCAAAACAAATTTAAAAAAATTAGAAAAATCATAAAAAAATCAAAGCAAAAAATACTAAAAAATTAAAAAAGTGATCTAAATGATCGAATTTGGCCAAAAAGTGGCCTAGCTTATAGCTAAGAGTTCTACCATTATTATTAGCCATATTTACTACTTTAGAATCAAAATCAAAATCAAAATTTAAATTCAATTTACAATTATTTCGTGTGCTATTTATTATCTCAAAAACCAACTTAGTAACTACAACTTCTTTAATTTTACGGTTTCTAAGTTGTGAATGAAATCTCCTATCAAGCTTTGGATCAAACTCAATCAAATCTCTATTGAAAGATCTTGTCATATACTAAGAATAAATTAAAATGAAAGAAAACACCCAAAATTTACCAAGAAAAATCAAAATAAATTCAAAAAAATTAGAAAAATCATAAAAAATCAAGCAAAAAATACTAAAAAATTGAAAAAGTGATTTCTCACAATACCTAGAACCTATATATCAAGTTTTAGCTCAATCGGAGTTAGTCACCTTTTATACTGGTATTGCTCAAAACAATCACATAACACTGAAAAATACAAAAAAAATTGACCACAAATACTACATAAAGATGCTAAAATCAAAATTGAAACTAAGAAATTTCTTATTCTAGTTTATTATAATTAGTTGCCAAAATCTTGGTAAATAAATTTATGTTCACTCGCAGTTGTCGAACAGGCTAAAATTATTAATTTTTGCTAGTTTGCAGTATAATGCCCACATAGTCATCTCCTATGGAGATTTTAATTAAATCAATTAGTTTAGGAATGAAAAAAATTAAAATTATGATGATTGGGGGTTTGAATATGAAGTCGCACTAATTAAACTGAATAGTAAATCAATGAACGAAAACAAAACAAAATGAAATTCAATTAGAATGATGCATAAATTCTCCCCTGATAGTTTCCTATCTTTGTCATCTAAAAATACCTCTGGTTATTTCAATTAATATTCCTAAATTACCGTTCAGGATTTTAATTGGTTTGTATTGCTAATTAGAATGTAACCGCGTTTCTGTCAACAAAATGAAGCCAAAATATTTCGCACTTGACCATAAGCACACGCAAAATCCTAACGTGGTTCAAAATGAATTTATTTGATTAATTAACCAATTAAATCAAAATACATTCTCAGATAAATAAAACAAATCAGAATTCATGTAACAAAATTTATTTAACTAGAATAATGTAAATTACATAAAAACAAAGAGAATAAAAATAAATACATTCTAAAATCAAAATTCAAACCAGAGTTCTATACAAACATGGACTCAAGTTCCCTATCAAGTTCAAACTCTGGATTGATCACCAAGAAAATTAGAATAAGAATTAGAGAAGACAGAGTGTGTTCTATGTAATGTCTTCTCCTCCTTAAATAGGCGAAGTTACCTTCTCCCGTAAGAAATCTAATACTAATCTTAAAGGTAATCTTGAAATAATATCCAAATCCTTTTAGAACATAATAAGATAATATCCAAATCCTTGTAATAGTTTTTTAATCTAATCCTTTTAAGAATCTTCTATCCTGCAAAATACGATTAAAAAATAATTGGGTTTTCGCTGGATAAATATAATAAAAATGCAATTAAAGTCTATTAATCTAAACTAAACCCACTTAATATAACATAACCCCAAAGTCATCAAATTAGCCATAATAATTTATTATTAAGATATAAGGAATATATAATATAATAATATTAAAATATCAATATGCTATAATCCATGTTGCATTTCCAAAATCATACATTCTTTTATTTTTCACCATTTCAATGACAATAATCCATAATGTAATATCCCTATACATCATGTATGCATCAAAACCTAACAAAAGTCTCCTAACTTGGGATTCACTCATATACATTTACCAAAACCAAAAATATAGGCCTTATGGCCAATAACAAATATGTGAACCACATGTGCATCCTAAACTAAAAGTATGTGCATAGAACTTTCATATATAGCCATCAAATATAGCCACCTACATAAACACACAGGCTATAAGACTTAGTTCTTGGCCTACTTATCCATTCCCTTCACTGAGGTTTCACCCAAAGAATATAGAGTACTTGTGTTCCTTAAAAAATGGGGTGAGATCAGAATCCCGATAGTTGAATTATTTTTCAAGATATTTTTACAATTATCATAAACTTATAAGTGAAAAGTAAACAGGCATACATTAATAGGAAAACATATCATATTTGTTTGCATACAACAATTCTCATGTATATCATGTATATCATGAAAATCTCATGCATCTTATAATGGCTAGTACCATAGGATTATCATAATATACATCATCACCATAAACAAGGTGCGAGGAGGAATAACCTTCTCAACTGATTTCATTTATCATCATCCTATCACTATCAATACAGTTGAAGGAGGAATAACCTTAACACTCGATTTAGCACTCATAAACAAACAAATAACATAACAAACTCATAAAATATGCATAACAATTGCAATCTAGAGGAAATACGTCAAGAAAGATAAACAATTCCAGTCTAACTTAACATAATTTACAGCAAATCAAAAGCCAAAGCAAAGCAATATTGGTGTGATCAAGTTTAAGTCTTCTAACATCTCAACCAAGCTTTAACTCTTAAGTCTTTAAGTTCCAAGTAGCCAGCTCCTCTTTACAACTTCATCAATTAGTTCACATGAAGGGAAATGACAATAGTTAGTCTCCAGTCACTCATTCAAGTATTCATCTTTTAAGAACTAGATTAAATGAAGACTACTTACTATTTTAATTTCTCTTGTCTTATACATCAAAATTCAAGTTCTCTAATTTCATTGTTGCCATAGGTTGTTCTCATTCAAAAGTAATTTCTTTCTCATTTTCATGAGACACCTTTAGCCAAACCTGTAACACTCCAAAAATTAATTAAGGTGTTAATAATGTATTTGGACTAATTAAGAATAATTATTATTGAATAATTGGGTAAGCTATATGAATGAAAATTTACAAAGAAATAAGTTATTAATATGGGTTTAAGATTTTAATTGGATTAAAACTTAATTTGGGCCCAAAATTAATTTGAGTAAGTCATGGGTAAGGATTTATGAAGGCCCAATGATTTTAACTATAAGCCCAACTCCTTATCATGAGACTTGGCCTAAGAGAGATCACCTAGCAATAGCCCAATCTGATTTAGTGAAATAGAGGCCCAAGACCCAATTTACATAAGCCCTTATAGTTGGCCCAACACACATTATGTAGACCCAAGTTAGATTGACTCTTGGAACTTAGCCTAACCCAATCAAGTTTCTACAGCCCAACTCATGAAATAAGGCCCAATAAGTATAAAAATCTGAACCCATGAGGATTTGGGCCTTTGGGTTAACCCACAACCCATTTGGGACCTAACTTAAACACAACTAAACCCTAAATACACTTAGCCTCCTCCCCATTCTGTAGAAAAAACACAAGAGGCAAAGCAAAATTCGGAGGTTGAGAGGGAGGCTAAGGTAATCTATATAAAACATGTCCCTCTCATTCTCTTCTTCATTATGGTCTAATTAGTTTTCGATTTTGAGCATTTTCATCTCCTTCTTAAATCTGAAATTGGTGTTTGGGTGTTTCCTTGTAAGATTTTTAGAGTAGAAGCTAAAGGGATGATTGGGTAAGCATTTCCCTTCCATTTTGTGTATTATTTTGTTGAAAAATGTCCCTAAGGGTAGATTTTCATAATGAGTTCTGCTATTATGCGAAATTACAAGGAGTAGAAGGTGAAAAATTGAATTTTCTAGGCTTGATGACTTAAATCCAAATTTAGGAATGTCCCATGGTGTGTTCTTAGTAGTTAAGGCTCAACCTAATCCATTTGACCTCTTGGGTGTATGGGTAAGTGTTCCCTCTTCTCTTGTGTGGTATATATACAAAATTTCCATCATTTAGACTGACTTTTGGTGCATGGCTTTTACATGTGCGAAAATGGAGATGTTAGGAGTGACCCATTGTGAGTTCTTGTTGTTGTAACCTTAAATTGGTGCAGTAGACCCTTAAGAAGCTTGGGTAAGAAGTTCTTAATGTACCCTTATTAAGATTAATCTATAGATAAGGAAATTTCTTACTAATGGTAGTTGAATAATGATGATTATGCTTATGTTAGGCCTGGTGTGCTTTAAATCATGATAGTAGCTAAAGGATAAGTAATTGGCTTCATTGAAGTAACTGGGGTTAATTTTTCAATTCCATGTATATGTTCATGTTAATATGATATTGTTTGCACATATATGATTTTGAAATGCTAAATGATTAGTTGACTACTTGAATTGTTATTGTGATTGGACCTTGTGAGTCCATGGTGGAACTGTGGTGTGGCTGCCACCTGTGCATGTGCTTTGATCGAGCACTGGGTTGTGATCAGACCCCAGATGCACTGAGCCCTGGTTGTGCTCATTATGGAATAGGTGCCGTGGACGGACCTCTCCCTGTGTTATTAACCATTAACATATTTTGTATGATTGTTGGTATGGGACAGTGGTCATTGGTAGCTCAACTAGTTCATTTGCAAATTGAATTGATGATCTTGGTATTGATGACATGAAATTGAATTGGATTGATTAACTTGTACATGTATATCGAAATTGCCTTTTGTTACTGAGATTGTATATCTCACCCCGTTGTGGGCTAACATTTTTAGGGACCGGATCTCTTAGTGGCAAGGAGAAAATTAATGGAAGCTTATTAAATGGTTTAGTAGTAGGTAGGTAGGTAGGTTTAGAAACCTCATCAGATTGTATTTGTATAATTAGACTACTAGCTTTATGTAATTGCTGCATTGCATCATGAATTGCCAAGCATAAAGACTGTAATCATTTGATACATCATATGTCAACTTAAATTAGTGATGTATGGAATTTCTAATGAGACTTATGTTTGAATGGAAATGTGAGTAGTGTATGAACTCTTTGCTGTCATTGATCTATGAACTCACTAGTTTATGATGGCTAGAAGGCTAAGGAGCCACATATGAGTTTTGAATAGGTAATGATAGATGTGTTAGGTAGATTAGGTAAAAGAAAGACACTAAATATTTACAAACTAAGTCAAAGTGGCCTAAAGTGTTGCTAAAGGGAGAATTGGAGAGCATGAGATGAAATCTTAGGAGTTATAGGAACAGAAGGGAATTGGCTGCGGCCAACATTTAATTGGCCTCGGCCAAATGTGGCGAACCTACTAGGGAAGAAAACAGAGAGCAATTGGCCGTGACGAACAATGAGGTTAGCCGCGGCTAAGTCTGAGAGACAGATTTGGGGGTGTTCCAGAGGTATTTGGCCGCGATGAAAGGGATATTTGGCCGCGGTGAAATGTGAAAAATTTGTGAAGGCGTAAGGAGTTGAATCGAGAGTAATTGGCCGCGGCACAAGGGAATTTAGCTACGGCGAAAGTGCTTTATTTCTCGTATTCACCTAGAAACCTTAGTTTCTCTTAAGGTAATGCTAAGGAATGATCTAGAAACACTTGTAGGAGGATTTTATGAGTTGGAATTGATGGATGGGAGAATCAAAGGCTCCTCATTGATAATTAAATTTACTTGCACATTCGAATAATTGTGGTTGTCAAGCTAATGACCCTAACAACATTAAGGTTTCAAATTTCCTCACTTTTTCCCAATGTAATTAATCTTAATGACTTCAAACCTTAATATATGATTATTAATTACGTCCTTAACCTCAATTACTATAATTTAAAGTTAGGGTCGTTACAAAACTAAACAAATGAAAATCCATTAATTACTTTTACATTTTCATCTTAATAAGCAATATGAGGAGCTAATTTGAAGGGTTTCATGTAACATTTAAAAATTTATTAAGGAAAATAATGGAGCTTCAAGTATTTAATTAGGGAAGAATAAAGAATTATTATGAAATTTTGGAATAAATTATAAGAAACTATCATTTTAGGCATTTTTAAGGCAAATAATAATTGTTTAATAATTTTGGTGAAAATAAAAATATTATTGTGAAATTGAATTTAATTGGATTATAAATTTAATTTAGGCACATGACTAATTTTTGTGTGTCAAGAATCATTTATATAAGCCTAATTTCATTTTTAGGGAAGCCCAACCCATTTGGACCTATTTAAACCCATGTAGCTATAGCCTAATGTAATGGGCCCAATTAGATCAAAGGCTCTTAGGTCAGCCCAAATTCATTTAAAACCCTAAGAATAGGCTGCCACTCATTTTAGTGTGTTGAAATAAGTGGGGGCAACAAAACAAGGAGAGAATTTTCACACATTTGGGGAGGAACTAGGGTTTCTTCATATTATGGCTCTAATTTACAATCTTAAAGGGAGATTTAGCTAAGTAAGTGATAAAAAACATGGCCATCTCATCTTCCTCTTCATTTTGGTCTAATTTGTTTCTTGTTTGGTGGATTTTCACCTCACCTCCAAATCTAAAATTGAATGTTTTAATGGTTTCTTGCATAATTTTCAAAGTTTAAGACTAGAGGGATCATTAGGTAAGTATCTTCTCTTCATTCTAATGTATTTTACATTAGAAATTGGCCCTAAGAGTTGATTTATATATTGGCTTCCATTAGTGTATGAAAATACTAAGAATTTGGAGTGGGGCATTATGGTTTCTGTGTTGGAAGGCTGGAGTTCGAATTTTGGAATCCATCGGAGACTAGATAAGTAATTCTTAGGTAGTTTTTTATGTTAATAATGAATGAATAGCTTATTCTTATAACAGACGATGACTAAAAGTCTAGTTTAGGTAATCTAGGATTTCTAGAGGGTTGGTAATTGATCTTGGCTTTTGAGAAAATTTATGCAACTAAGTGAGGTAACCAAGGATTTCTAATTTCATGTTTATGTACATTATAATATGATATTTGCTACATATTTATATATTTTCTATGCTAAATGATTAGTTGGCTACTTGATTGTATTAAACCATGATTGTATCCTTAGTGGAGCTATGGTCATGCTGCCACCCATGTATTATGCTGTGATCATGCACTTAGTTGTGACTAGATTCAATGGAATGCACCGAGCCATGAGCATGCTTAATAGGGAGTTGGTGCCATGGATAAGCATTTCCCTTTGTTTTGGGACATTAACATATTGTATATGATTACTAGTATGGGATAATAGTCATTGGTAGTCCAACTAGTTCATTTATTGATTATATTGATGCTTCTGATATTTTTCTATACAAATGGCATTTATGTTGATTATTTTGCACACACATATAAAATTTCCCTATGGCTACTGTAATTCACATTTCACCCTATTTCATGAGTTAATAATTTCAGGTGAAAGTTTCTTAGATAAAGAAAAAGGGAAACAAGTGGATTACCATCCTTCGATTTAGGCCTTGTGTGAGACTCCTGCACCTAGATGCTTTTGGTTTTGTATAGATACTACTTTTTGTCTAACTTAACTTATATTTCATCATAATGCATTCATTTTTTCCAAGTGTAGGTATTTTGATGTTTTGTAACCAAAGATGAAACCATTAGGAAGTTAGACTTTAATTTACATGGAATTTGATGTATTTACTTGATGCTGACCAAACATGGATTGTGGAGATTGCATAAAGTTTGAATTGTTAATCTATGGGTGAGGTAATACTATTAAATGAATGACTAGCCCAAATGTTGATATATGAAGTTTGTTTTATATATGTGTGTATATATACATATATATATATATATGTATACACATATATATATGCCTTGTGGGAGAATTGAGTTGTACCATAGTCATAATTTGCATTTGAGATTTCTTTAGAGATTTTGTAACACCATATATTTCTAGCTTGCTTCCTATCATTTCTAAGTTTCCCATGATGAATTGCACAAAAGGGAATGGAAAATGACATTAAAATAATGCCTTATTTCACGTTACGTCGCGTATGAAAATTTCATCCGATGTCATGCGGACCATATAAGTTCATACATCACATTCGTATATTTATTTACATACATACAACTCATTTGTATCACCAAAGTTGGCCCACAACTTGTGGAATTCAAAGGGGAGCATCAAACTCACACTATTATTTTTGGCCAAATTCTCAGTTTTTCTATCACAACTTCGGAAATTCATAACTAAATCCAAAAAAATCAAAACAAAAAAAACTTTAACATTCCAGAAATCTCTAGATGTCTACCCCATGGTAAAAATAATTTCAACTCATGAATCATTCGGGGGAGAACATTTAACATATGAAAAGCCACTGAGGTTGCTGTTGTCTGGGCTACTGGTTCAATTTACTGATATGAAGTTTCAGAATTCATAACTAATTCTAAAAAATTTAAACTCATGCATTCTTGGTCATTATAGAAAGATACACATGTCTAATTTATGTAAAAATATGTCTAGGCCATGAAACATAACACAGGAAGCGTTTAACATGCGAAAATGGGCAAAGGTTTGGACAGCTACTGGTACTGATGCAAGTGTCTGCTATAAACTTCAAAAATGTCCAATTAATTCCAAAAAAATCCAATCCATTCAAATGATACCAATTTTGAAATTTATGAATGTTAAATTTATGGTAAAAATAAACTCAGACCAGGGTAAGCACGTTTAGCCACTAAAATTCAATGGAACAGTGACTCAGGTCGTGCTGTGCTACTGTTGCTGTTCCAGAAATTCAAAAATTTATATCTCTTAGCTCAGACTTCCAAATGAGGTGTTTCTAGTTGCTACAAGCCACTATGAATTCCTAATTTTTGCCTATAAAATTTCGTAGCCATTGGATGATGTTTTCCCATCGGATGACACAATTTCACAACTGACCAAATGAATAGTACCGGTACAAATCCGAAATTCTGATAACAACTTTGAAAAATCATAGAAATTTCCACAGAACTCCAAATGACCTGATCTTTCACTTCCCAAAAATTTCTAGGCAAGATCTAGTTGCATGCAAATTTTCAAGTCAAGAAGAGGTCATTTGGTCAAACTTTGCTATAGCTCAAGTGGCAATTTTGGTCCAAAGACAAATTTGGTTCAATGAGTCATACATTGTTCCACACACATTTGAGAAACTTAGAAAGCATAAATCTAGCATAAATAAGTCCCTCATAAGGTCTGAACCCTCATGCAACTCAAATTCACGATGCCACTTCCATAAACATACATACACAAGTGGGTTCCCAAGTGGTCAAAATACACAATTCTATTCATTAAACTCTATTCTTGATACATACACTAACTTTACATAGTTTTACACTTGTTCAAAGTGTCATGGCTCAAAAATAACATTTACATATCTACTTTGACATTCTAGACATCATAAGACATCAAAAATGGAAAGATTTGCTAAGAGATAGAGATTTAAGCTCCTTGGCTTCCAGCCTTAGGATCTTGAACTCCACCTAGATCATATGAGATGAGAGAAAGGGGGGGTGAGATTCATTGAATCTCAATAACTTATGCACCTATTCAAGCACATTTTTAAGGTATAAAACATGTCAAAGGTACAAGTATGCAATCAATCAATCTATGAAGCATTCATCTTTCACATTTTTGTGTCACAAACTCATGTCAAGCACAAGAATGAGCTCTAGAGACTTTTGGTTTGGCCTCACCCCATTTCTAGGACTTTTGGATTGCCTCACTCTTGGTTCTTGAGACTTTTGACTTAGCCTCACCCATCCAAGGGACTTTTACCCTTGTCTCACCCATGCCATGAGACTTTTGGCATCTCCTCACCCACATTAAGGGACTTTTGGCACTACCTCACCTTTATGAGCCATTTCCACCATTCAAAGACATTCAAGAAAGTATATTGGTACCAAAATAAAAACATAGCATCAAGTGGCATGTCTCAAACATATAAACATACACACAAGCACACAATGACATCATATGCAACAAGAAAAGGTGGAGAGCTACCTTCTTATTTATGCAAGCTCACTTTGCAATTTCCTTCCCCTCCTTGGTTTCATAAGAGCACTTAAGTGAAGTAGGGATCTCTTGACCTAGATATCACAAACATCACACAATTACACACTTGAAGCAAGTCAAGACACTAGGTTCACTCTTAAACACATATTTGGTTCCATAATGGGCATATTGGTTCCATAAATGGTCCATTGAAGCAACTCATACCATCCAAGTTCTAGGCTCCATTCTCTTGTTATTTCTAAACTTCTTGGACTCATTTAAGGTCCTTGGAGCCATCACATATTCAATTGCACCATTGAAAGACCAAGTTACTTCATAAGGCACCATTATGAACACCATTGTCCCATCTCCCAACCTATGGCTCCTAAATTTTTCCCAATGGTTTCTCCCATCTTCTAACATTATATAAAGTCCCAAACCAAGGCTAGAACAAATTAAAACATCCCCTAGCCTAATGAACCTAGCTTGGCTGAAATATACACCATAATGGAGGTTCATGGACTTTGTAATTTTTCCTTGATGGGAGAGCCACTTGGGAGGCTTTCTAAAGGTCTTAGGAGCTCAAGGAAACATTCAAATAGCTAAGGAAACATTCATACAAAATCAGATTTTGCAAAACCCTAGAAAACACTACACTTTTCTAACTTGTTTTCTATTAGTTTTTCTTGGAATTTCTTGCCATATTCCATCTCCCCATGGCCTAAAACCCTTGTTCCCTCCTTGCATTTGGACAGAACATCCTCCCCTCCTTTGGTTCTATTCTTGGCTGAAATACACACAAAAAGAGGAGGAAGAGAAGATACAACAAAAAGAAAAGATTACCTAGGGTTTAAGTGAGCTTTCAAGTGTCTTTCTCCTTCATTCTCTTCTCCTTAGCAAATTCGAAATTCTCCCCTTAGGTCTGGGTCAAAAACAGAACCGAATCATTCAAAAAATCCATGGAAAGAAAGGATGAAGAGAGGAGAACAAGATTGGAGGAAAATGGAGCAAGAAATTTCATGAAATTACCTAGTTTCTCCTTGGCTTTCTTCCTCTTTTTCTCTTCCCTTTGGTGTGCCTAAGAGATCTGAATATTTTTCGTATTTTGGGCAGAATGGGTCGTGCTCATTAAAGAGGAGAAGAAGGGAGAAAAGTGTGGAACTCTTTAGAATATTCAAGAAACCATAAATTCTAATTTTGTCCTTTCGTAATGGCAATTTTGTTTTGGCTTCATTTTATCTCCTTTCTTAGAATCATCTTTTCCATCATAAAATTTAGGTTCCCAATTTAATAAAATGTCTTTGGAATCACTCAAATCAGAGCTAAAACCTTCTCGAACGAATCAAAGTTTAAGTCAACCAATATCGGAAAAAGTACACCGGAGGGGCTTTACCAGTCTCGGGGCTTCCCATGGTTTTTAGGGCCTCTGAGAACCCTGGGCAACTCAAAATTTCCATTTAAAAAGCCTTCCTAGGTGTTTTTCTAAAATTATACTTATTTACAAAAATGCCACTGGCCTTTCAATAAATTTTTCGAATCACTCCGACCCCAGTTTTTGGGCAATTCAAGACTCAAATCCTCATTTTCTATTATTTAAAATTTTATTCAAATTTTATTTAGCCTTAAATCATTCATCTCAGGGGACTTGCTTTTCAAATCGGCTCATTCCAGTGATTATACAACGTACTAGGCGTTACAGCTTTGATAGTAGAAACATGTTTAATTAGTTCATTGAAACTTGCTCTAAGTGGTCTCAGGTCAGTTGATTTGGAGTTGCGTATTTGAAGTTGCCACTTGAGGCTTTATAAGCCATTTTCCTATCATATTGGTGAGGCTACTGATAAAATACTTGATTTGATGAATTCAATTAGTCCTTTAGACCTTTAAGTGATAGAATACCATATTTTGAGCTCTATAAGAGATTATGTACTAATAAAACCATGTATTTTAGCCATGAAGGGCCTTAAGATTCAATTAGAGTAAATGGCAAATGGTTGAGGACGTATAACAAAGAGCTTAGGATCAAAAGGATGTTGAGTCATAGCCAAAATGTTTTTAAGTCATGGCTAAAATGAGTTTATAGGGTAACATAAGCTAAGTACGCCATGACGCAAGTTCTTTGCCTATGGCAAAACTTAGGAAAATTAAGGGGAGATTCCTCCAAAGAGCAATCTCGCCATGGTGCAAGATGGTCTCATCATGGTGAGAGTCGAGCTAATTGCTTGGCAAAGTTCTAGTATGCAATCTTGTTGTGACACCAAACAAGCTTGCCACAGTAAGACTCGGGGTTTTGTGAATAAAGAGCTCTAGAGGGTACCTCATCTTCTCATGGCTAATTTGGATTGTGGTGAGGATTTGCAATTTTATGCATTTTTGGTTATAGTAGCGAGTTAAGTCATGGTAGCAAGTTTTTAGGTCACAACGTGAGTATATCCTGATGCTTTTAGGAGTCTTAAAGGCCAACTTGGCCACAGCTAAGTCCTTCTAAGTCATGGCCTAAGTTCCTAAACCTCTAATTTAACTACTAAATCATAGAGTTTCCACTATGTTAATAAGCAGTAATGAGTTATGAACCAATATAAAGGAGTTTTATGCCTTATTGAACATTTATGAATGAGATGGGAGTCTTAAATGAGAAATTAAAAATTCTTAGAAATATAAATTTTCTTGTTTGTTTTGACTAGTGAATATTGATGGTTAAAAGAAAGGTTCAAAATTTTCCCATTTTTTCGCCCACTAATAGACTATTATTCGCATTAGACCTTAAGTACCATTAAATAAGAGTACATTTATGCTTAATTAGAGCGATTAGGAGTTAGGGTTGTTACATTTCACATACCTAATTCAAACTTCACCCTTATGACCAAAATAGAACATAACAACCACTCAATATATGATTTCTTTGAACTAAGAATCAAAGATGAAATGAGGAGAAAGCCTTAACTTAAAATTTACTTTCCTTCTTTGCTAAGATCTACTTAAAACTTATAGCCCTTTAATCCTCCCATTGCACATTTTGGCTAAACAATAACAGTCAGCATTCAATGGGAATTCTCTTCCAAAATCAAATTCAAAAGGGCAAAGATGAAGTATATACCTTACGCTTATAGCTCTTTCTCTTCTTCATTTAAATAAGCTAAGAGCTAGAAAGCTTAGCAACCCTAAATTAGAAATATTTTTACCTATATGAGAAAATAATTATAAGAATATAAAGCAAGGAGAGAATATGGGTTTTTCTTGAACTCACCATGGTTAAAATTACTTCTTTCACCTTCATACAAGAGATCAAAAGTCATCTAGGGTGGTTCTTTCTTCTTCTTATAGTATCTCTCTCTTATCTTAGTATGTTGATCATGAAATTAGAATGAAAGGGACTAGAGAGCTTAAGTGAAAAATAGGTTAAGTGTGTTAGGATTTGGGCAAATGGGTTAAAGTTTAGAGCCCAAAAGAGTGGGTTTGGATAATGTAGGTTGGGCTTTTTTATTTTAGGAGCTTGGGTCATTTAAACACAACTTAAACTAATTTCCTTTAAGGCCATTTTGCCTAAATATAATACCTAAAATATATCCACATAAAATCAACTTCCTTCATACCCATTATTTAATAAGGAAAATTAATATAAAGGTTAATTTATCCAATTACTAATTACTCAAATGAGACTCTTAATTTAATTTATACACCCAATAATTTCCTTATTTTATTTTTATCCTTTTATTAATTCCCTTATTTAAGTCCTTTTCTCAATGATCTTGGCTAGATAAATACTAGGGTGTGACACTTTTGAGGCTTTAAGTTCTTTTTTCATTATTTTTCCCTTTTGTGTGTGTCTTTATCTCCAGTTCCAATTCCTGGTAACTAAGGATGACTAACCTAGATTGTAAGTAATGTGACAACTAACCCCTAACCATAACTAAAACTTCTAAAATTATAAGTAACCAATTTTTGTGGGATCGATACTCAAACTCAAAGTTCACTTTATTACTTATGTGACTAGTACACTTTCTAGCTTGTAGCCTATCAATTAGATGGTCCACATCATAAGCCTCAGAAGAACAATCCTTGATCAATTAGATTAGCAAAATGCAAGAGACATGTTTGAATGATGATCACACATTGGGAAGAGATGATAGTTCTGAATGATCCTCCAATGTGGTAAGTATGTTTTGTAGAACAAGATATCAAGAAGAAGCTTAAAATGAAGTGCAAAGAGCTTGCCAATGTAGAACTCACCAATGTACATGTAACTTTACTTAAGTGGACAAAAAAATAGAGTTATTGTGAAAAATCTTTAAGCGTACCGGTCACACAAGTAGTGAAGAATGCGTATACTAGTGTCTCTAGAAAATCCAGTAAATTGAATTAAATTACTTATTAACTAACAAAGCAATTATAATTTGCAAATATATAATTGGATTACTAATTTAGGGAAAACTCTAGAGTTTAAATTTTAATGTTTATTTCCTATGAATAAGTAGGAACAACTCACACAATTTATTTTTATCATAATGAACAATTGATTTCCTATTTTATATGTAGTTCCCTCTAGAGATAAAGCTTGTGTGTCTTTGCCAGTCCTATGTTTACTTTTTTATCATAAGCTCTAATAAAGACCCATTAACCTCTATGGAATTTAGTGTACCCTGCATCTAATAGCTTGGCAAGCATGCAAGTTATAATCTACTCAGGCAAGATTATTATATGTAGGAAATCTACGCCTAAATCTATTATTTAAGTGATCCCCTATAATAATTCACTTTTTAGTTCATCTCACTATAAATTTGATTTCTCAAAGAATGGCTTGCAAGATGCAAAAATAAATAGATTGAATAATAAATTAATCAAAATAAAAATTGATTATATGAGTATTGCATATTCAAACACTAGCCATAAAGATCTCCACCCAAACCCTAAATCTAAAGGGTTAAGCCACTTATAACAAAAAACAAACTCTTAAGAATAAAAGAAAGCAAATTCATAATAAAAGAAAAATAAAAATAGAAGGAAACAAAAACTACTTCAATGTGACACAAAAATCCTTGGCCAAAACTCTAGATCTCAAAGGTCCCTCAAGTTCTCTAGAGATCTTTTTCAATTAGAGTGTAACCATCTTCTAACCTCTCTCAGTGTTTTTATCATTCTTAAACTTTGAGTTACAAAACAACTCTTCCAAAATTGCCCTTGAACTTTCCAAAAAAATGCATTTTGTCTTATGCACCTAACTAGGCTATGTAGAGAATGCCTAATTGCATGAGCCAGTTGTGTGTACATTAACTCAGCCCTGTTTTCACACTAAGTCATGCAGCAATACACGAGATACCTATGTAATGCTTTGGTCTTGCTATTAACTCTTGTTATGTGCATGGCCAATGCTGCTTTACATAGGGAGGCCATGTATAGGGCACAATTTCTCTTATTTTTACTTTAAAAGTTGTTTTTACCTCATGCAAGTAATTCCTAACTGAAATACAACTAGAATAAGTGTACACTACTAATTAAATTCCATAGGATGGCTGTCATACCTTATTATATAACATTTTTCCTACTACAAATGCCTCATATAGAACTTAAAGGAGTCAATGGAAACCTGAACTAATTAAAATTTTCTTTTTAAAAAACTTCCTTATACAATTTCACTATTCATTTGGTCATTCCCAAAATTTTGTCCAACCTTGAAAATACATAATTAATTTTAGAAAAATCGTATGAGGTTGGTTTAGGGCTCTACTTCAAGCTCTCTAAGTCATTTACAAGGGAAAAATACTTACTTAGTGAAGTATATATAAATTCATATAAAGTTGACCCTAAAACAAACTAGATGGTTCTACCCCTCATTTGTCATATTATTATTACTTTGCCTTTATATAAGCACAAATATCCTTGTATTTTAAGCATGCTAGTCATATTCTTTTTACTTTAGGGTTGGGTATATATATGGCTTTCTATTACATACCCTATTATCATACAGTATTATTACACAACTCATACATACCATAATCCAATATACTTAATTATATGACTAAAATGTAATGCATAAAAGTAAGGTCCTCAGTTTATGCCTCCACACCTTTTGCCCTTTCTTTGCCTGATCTCGGACCTAGCATAGGTTATGTTTAGGGTGAGATTATGAAATCTCAATAGTAGTAAACCAATCTCATTCACAAGCTAGCGTGTAAGTACATAACATAATGTCAATCAAGGTATCACATATTACATAGTAATGCAAGGAATTTCATACAAGGCTAAGCAATATCCCAGCATACATGTCTCATCTTATAGCATAAATAACACTCAGTAAAACATAACACTCATCATTATACCAACACACAAGCTTAAAGAAAGAGAAAGGAAAACTACTACCTTAGCAAACTTTGCTCCTTAAGCCTTGGAACTTAGTTTACTTGCTTTTGGAGTTCCCAAACAAATATCAAACCCTATAATCATAATGATAATTCATTACAATCAATACATAAACCTTAACTTCTAAAGTAATATGACCCTTTTAAACTCATTGGAACCATTAGAATTGGAAAACTCCAACTCTTTCCCTTCCAATCCACTATGGCCGAATAGTGTGCATTTTTTGGCCAAAATTTAGAAATTTTATTCTATGAGTTTTTGGGACTTTTCCATAGGTATTCCTAGCTAAAAACACCCTTTTGAATCCATTGGAATGGATAAAATTATCAAATTTCAGTCCCAACAATACTTTTTGGTCATAACGTAACCTAGCTCCGTTTTAGGCCTAAAAGTGAGTTTCTTTGGTTCTAAAAATTTCATAGCCTCTTCCTTTATGTTTTAGGACTTGAAATTTGGTATACATGTTTAGGACATTAAGAAAACACCATAAAATGTTTGAGAAAATTCGAATAGCATCTCCCTAACATTTCTATTTTCCCAAAAATTATAATTTTTGTGCTTTTCAAAGTTCTAGCACATAACAAAAATGGATAAGCTCATATGGCCTCCATAGTCAATATATAAACTTCATTCCTAGGCTTTCATATTTAATGTATAAACTCCATTTCTAATCATCCATATGATGTCCAAAATTGGCCCATAGCTAGGGTTTAACAAAACTAACTAAACTATGTGATTTTCAAGTGCAAGGTAGAGAAAACTTACTCTTTAAGCTTAATCTTTGCTTCCTTTGCTTTTCTCACATTAAAATCCCTTCTTTTCCCACTTAGAGCAACATGCCACCTTAAAGAAAGGATGAAGATGCAGTTGCCCTTTGGAGAAAATGGTTGGAGGATGAAGAAGATAAAGAAATTTTAGTGAAGAATGGTGGTAGTTTTGTTTGATTTCACTTCTTCTTCCACTTTCCCCCCCTCTCTCTCTTCACATTTTTCTCTCCCTCTCCCTTATGTGTGGCATGAAAATGGTGGAATGGAGGTGAGGGAGATGAACTTAAATGAAGTTAAATAGTCATACCAAATTTGGATCCTTGGATCAGTCTTTTCAAGATCAAATCTTAGCCTTCCATTCCTTTTTTCTTTTGATTTTCTAATTTCATGACTAAATATCTTCTTCCCAAAATTCCTTGGCCACACACTTGGATGCTTATTCTTAGCCCTTAAGTTATAGTAATTTGATGGTTAGTAACTATGGTTAATTTTTTAACTCAACTATGGTTAATTTCCAACCTAACCATGGTTAATTCTTTAAATTAACTAAAATCCTTTCTTTCTTTTCTTTTTATTTTATATTTATATTTAGGTTTCATCTTCTCTAAAGTCCTAATTATATCTTCTTTCCTCTTATTAGAATTTTAGAATTGGCTATTGGGCCTTATAGCAGTCTAACAATAAGTGTCTAGGCCCGATTAAGGTTTTACAATTCAATACATACCTTTAGACTTTCTAAAATTTATAAATATTATTTCCTCTACTTTTTGGCCATACTGAACCTCAAACATGGATTAGAGGCCCTCAACCTCGATCCTCATAAATTTTGATGTCAATCGGACATCCGAGTCTTTTGATGTAATTTTCACCATTTTTGTATTATGATCATGCTCTAAAATTTTCATTTATTGTAATTTAGTCCCTAAAACTCCTTCAGGGTTTCTTAGCACTTTAGCTATTTCTATTTCCATGGTTGTTACAACTTCCTCTTTCTATTTTGCTTATGGCTACTGATCAAGCTAACTGGATCCCAGATCGGATCCCGTCCACCCATCTAGACAATGTGGCGTCATCGGACTCATCTCATCAAACGGAGTTTAACCATGGGTCACGAATTTTTGAGATTCCTACCTGATTTTTTGATATTCGTGCCTAAAGCCACGAATAGAGGGTGAAATTAAGGTTCCCTGAACTTTCTAGCAATCTATACATTTTGCCCAATACACAACTTTTCTTTGCATTTTGGTTCCTGGCTCCTTCATACTTGACCTTGGAGACTCTTTGAGACATTTTTCTGATCTTTTTTTTTTCATCTATTGTGGCCCCAATTTTAGGGCACCTCTGGCTTTGACTCATTATTATTTGCAGTCTAGAATATTATTCTAATTTTATTGGATCTCAATTTACTCTATTTGGGGGACTCCCTTTTGTATTTAATGAATTTCATTTGTTGACAGAGAAACCATATGTTACGTTTCTTGCATTTGTTTATGTTTTCTTGTATTTTCGAGGGATCGGATATTACAATGGCACACCATCAATGCCACTAGAAAGACATTCCTTGTGGGATTGATAGTTAGACTCATGATTACTTTATTACTTGTATAACTAGTGCGCTTTTAGTCCATTACAACAAAAATTGGGTTTAACCATGATTTTTTTTGCAATCTATGGCAAAGACACTTAACTATGGTTCTTGAAGCCATAGTAAAACCATCCATCAATTTAGTCACACTCTATTGAATTTTAGGCTTTAAATACAACTAAGGCATACTAAGAATTAACCTAAAAACAACATAACAATACTTGTATACCTGGTATTTTGGGTTTGAAACATTGGTAAAGTCAATTATATTCATCCATAAATCAAGTAGAATAACAATATATGACCAACCAAAATTTAGAGCTCAAAACTAGCATGTTGTTCAAGAGAAAGATATCTACCATTAGTTATGCAATTTAATTAACTTATTTTTTAAAAATTAAATCACAATAATAATTACAAACCTATGCAACACCACATCAACCTTAGTAGCAGAAACCTTATCCAAAGAATAGCAAGAGGTGGAAGACTTGTAAGTAGACAAGGAAGAGAGTGTTATGTGTAACATTATGAAATTAATTAAGTGGAATCATAGAGAATTAATGATTTAATTTGGAAAAAAAATAAGGAATTATTATGAGAATTTTGAAAAATTATAGAAAATAGAAATTTTCAAGAAAAATAATTATTTTGGGCATTTAAGGCAAATAATAATTATTCGGCAAATTTTGGTGAAAAAATAAATTTAATTAGAGCTTCATAATTAATTTAATTATGCCAAAAATAATTTGTAGGAGCCTAATTAAATTTTTACTAGAGACTTAGCTTAATTGGACTCATTAGATCAGGGCCTTGCTCTCAGATATAAAGCTACTTGAACAAAAATGCCCTAGGTAAGCCATTCTCCAACAAAACCCTAAAAAATGAGTTATACACTTCATTTTACTTAGTTAAACACTTTGGGCAACCAAGGGAGAGAAGAGAAAACACACATACAAGGGAGAGCTAGGGTTTCTCAACATTTTGGTTTCAATTTACACATTTAAAGGAAGATTTAGCCAATGTAAGTAATATAAAAGTTGATCATCTCATATTTCTCTTCATTTTGGTCCAATGGGTTTTCCATTTGGTAGAGATTCACTCAAACTTTAAGTTTAAAATGTTTGAGTTTTGGTGTGTTATTACATGATTTTCAGAGCTTGGAGTTAGTGGAACCATTGGGTAAGTGTTTACCTTTATTTTGTAGTTTGAATTTGCTTAAATTTCATCTTATAAGCTGATTTTGACATATGACTGTATACATGTGCAAAAATGTAAGGATTTGTGTGAGCTATTTTTGTTTTTAAGTTTTTTGACCTCTAATTAGTACATTTAAGTTATTAAAGGCTTGGGTAAGTGTTGTTTAAGAGATTTTTTATAATTAAAGTGCATGGGTATATGACCCTTTTAGTGAATAATGACTAAAAGCTGTATTTTGGTTGATTTAAGACCCTTAGAGTGTTTTGGCACTTCTTGATAGCTCTTAAAGCAATTGGCAATTAAGTGAGCAACTAGGAGTTTTAATTCCATGTATATGTTAATGTTAATTTTATATTTACTGCACATATATGTTTTTCCAAGATAAATGATTAGTTTAACCACTTGTTGTTTTAGACTGTGATTGTGTCCTTATACGAAGCTATGATCATGTTTCCACTTGTGCATTGTGCTGTGATCATACACTGAGTCAAGATCATACTCATTGAAATGTACTGAGTTATGATCGTACTTAATAGGGAGTTAGTGTTGGGGTCATGCCCTTTTTCTCTATGTTTTGGCCATTAATATGTTGTATGTAATTATTAGTATGGGGTAGTAGTCACTGATAGTTATATGTTTATGATGTTTTTCTATATATAAAGAATTTATGTTGATTAAATTGTGCATATGGATAGAATTTTCTCTTGGTTACTGAAATTCACATCTCACCCCTATTTTGGGATAACATTTTCAAATAAAGGTTTTTCTGCCAAGGATAAGGGAAAGCTAGAGGATAACAACCCCTAATTCGAGGCCTTATATGGGAATTCTACACTTGGAAAAATTTTGATTTAATGTAGATGCTAAATTTTGTAATTTCACTTTGCATACAATCATGATGCATTCATATGTTGCTAAGTGTAGGCATTTTGGATGTTTTATAACTTAGAATGAACCCCAATAGGGCTAGGCTTAAATTTAGTTAAATCTAATGGAATTGCTATAACTGAGTATTTATGGTCTGATATGAATGTATGAAGGATTACTTTGTTAATCAATGAATATGGTTATGATACTACTCTTATTATTAGCCTTGGTTCTGTCATATAGTATTCCGCTATCATATGTGCTTTACATGTGATTTTGGGATGTGCTAAAATCATATTTTGAATTTGGGATTGTTTTAAAGTTTTGAGGATGGGAATGTAACACTATAAATTTCTAACTTGTCTTATGCTATTCCCATGCCTTATGCCATGTATCTCACAAAGGAGGTAAGAAAATAACAGTAAAAAAGTGGATAGATTTACGTTGTGTAGCGTATGAAATTTTCATTCGATGTCTGATAAGTAGGATTTTTATACATTTTAATCCTTTTAACTTAAACATTTTAGTATCCAAATATGGCTTTAAGGGTCTAATTAGATGAAATTTGATTTTTGTAGCCATTTTCTATATTTAAGGAATTAAGTTACAAATTATTCGATTTTAATGCATAAATTTATCTTAAATAATTTTGTGAAAATTCCTACTTGATTTTTCCCACTCTTTTGTGCAGAATTTTTATGGACAATTGGTATTTGAATAGGAGATTATTTTGGAGAAGAAATGGAGGTTTGCCAAGTCCAAGGAAGCCATGCATTCCATCCTCTCATCCTCACATCTCTCACCTACTTGGTTTGCACATATATATCACGTATGGGTCTCTCTCTATGGAAGCATTAGTTGCTTGTGTGAAACAAGAAGCTGCATGGGTACTTTAAAAAAGAAGAGCTTCGAGCTTGGCTGAAGAAAAGCCACAAGCAACAGAACACATGCAGAAGCTTACGTGGATAAAGTGAAAAAGACGTGGAAAAACGTGAGCAAGGGCCGTCGTGGAATAGGAGGAAAGAGCACGAGGAAGCATGAGCTGCTTGTGGGAAGAAGATGTCACATGTTTGACTGGATTTAAGAGAAGAAACAAATGAAGAAACAGCTACGGGTTGGCAAGAGTTAAACATGGCTGGAACAAACACGATCGAACTTAAGCTTGCATGAGTTGGGGTGAGAGCAGAAGAGTAACGCTGAACTGGGCAGAGAAAAACTGGAAAGAATGAATGCCATTTGAAAAGCTTTTCTCTTCGGTCTGAACAGCAGAACAGAGCACGAATAAATGCAGCAACATCCAGCAGAAAACTCGAGCAACTAAAAGAAGCTGCACATAAGCTAGAACAGAAGCTGGAAGACGCTGCATGACTAAGCAAGCATGAGGCAGTTTTGAGCTGGGCAGAACGTGGATTAATGAAGCTTGAAAGCTGGAGAACATGCAACAAGGAAGAGAGGAAGGAAACACATGAAGAAGAAGATGCAAAAGGAGCTGAAAGCAAAGCAGACAACAGCCAACGTGGAAAACAGAGCATGGAAGAAGCATGTGCAGATTTTAAAAAGAAACACGTAAAAGCAACGTGAATGAGCTGAAGGAGGAGACGTGGAGAATGCAGAAACTCAAGGAGGGGCTGGGCACGTGAATAATAAAGTAAAGAAGGAAATGAGAAGCTGCATGCAGAAGCTACACGTTAAAAACGAGCTGAACTCGAGCAGAAACAAAACCATGTTCTGGTGCCTTGAGCAGATCACATAGGAGAAGATTACTATATAATAACCAGCGGGGCCCACTCTCATATACACATCCATGCAGCATAATACACACGAAGAAGCTAAGTTTAAAGAAGAATATCACGTTAATGAGAAGAGGCTTTGGCACGTGATTTTTAATGAGGAAGAGAGTCATTATTCCACACGTCTCCATATATTCATCCTAGTCCATTCACAATTCATCCATCTCACGCCTCTGCAAGTCACTCACGTCTCTATAATCTCGCAGCCCCTCATGCCTATATATATCAAGCCATTCATCCATTCATGGGGCACCATTCATCAACCATTCCATCGTCCACTCCATCCTCATCCAACCATTCATTCCATCCATCCACACCACGCCACACCATTCAGCAACCATTCATCTTCTCATCCCCATTCCATTCATCTACATCCCATGAAGTTCTAATCCATCTTGAGGCTAGCTAGGAGGAAGCTCTTGGGGAAGCTTGAATCCATGGAGAAAATTCAGAATTTTGGCTAAGAATTTCCTTATTTTTCCTACACTTTTTCTCTTTCATTTATTTTCTTAGTTAAGATGTATTTGATAAGGGAATTTGTGTAATTATAATTAGTGGCTGGTTAGACACTAATTAGGAAGTTTTTTTGTTGATTAATTGATCCGATTAATTCCAATATCATCTGAATTCCCATGTATGCTTCGAAGGTGTTCGATAAAATACATGAGTGAGCTTAATTGTTTAATTTGAAGATTCCTTAATGTTTAGTTGGTTAATTAAATATTTAGGATGATTCAGAGGTTAATCAAATTAGTTAATTAATCAAATTGAGTGTTCATTGATCCTAAAACAAGAATTGACAATTTAATTTGGATGTGAGTTTCAATTCAACATTAGATCATGAATCTCTTGAATCTTGAGTGGTTACCCAAGATAAATTGTTATGAACACGATTAGGAACTCTTAGGCCAGAATTAATCACAATTAGAATAGGATAAGGATAGTGGATACCAAGGGACGAATCCAAAGCTAGTCACAAGACCATCTTTCATTCATAATCCATACAATTAGGTAGAATTTAGGAATTTTAATACAATTTAGTTTTAGGATAGTTTAATTAAATCAAAACCCCCTTTAGTTTAGAAATTTTAGAGTCTTTTAACATTTAGAACACTCAGTTAAACATTGAACGCCAATTCCAAGGGAGATGACCTAGGTTGTGCCATTAACTGCATATTCTATCGGCCTAGTATTATTTTGAGGGTTATGCGACGAGCCACTCAAAATTTGGCACTGTTGCCGGGGAATTGGATTCTCAATTGTTTAAGAAAGTTTTCTAAGTGTTTTTGTTTTGTTTTAGCTCTATTTTTGTTCTATTTTGGTTTTATTTTTGTTTTGTTTTGAACTCGGAATTGGCTGATTTCGGTGTTACGCGTCAAGTGTCCTGTTTGCTGAAATTTTTGTTTCAAGCACCCAGAAAATTCTCAAACTTTGTTTTCGAAGGTTTTTGGGTGTTTTGAGCAAAAGTAATAGCATAGCTATTAGGTGCACCATTGTTTGGACAAATTCCAACGTTTATGGCACTTTTTCGAATTGTTTAGTATTTTCTCGAAGTTTTTAGGAATTTTTCAAATTTTCCGAATTTAATTTCTTTAATTTTTGTGAGTTTATTTTACATCATTAACCTCTATTTAGGAGTGTTTTTTATAGTTAAGTAAGTCTTAGTTTCATTGGAATTTTATTTTCTTGAATTGGAATTAATTGTAATTATAACTTGTTAGTGATTTTTCTTGTATTGAAATTAATTGAATTTCTCATTTTTCGTTGCTTCAAATGGATCCACATTATTATTCTAATCAATGTGTATATGATCTAGAGCATAGGATTTCTCAGAAGTTCGATGAAGCCATGTCAATGCTTCAAATTCTTCTTGAACAACAGAGACAAGAGCAACAAAGCCAACAATACCAACAAGTCCAACAACCATGCTACCAACCATACCACAATTCATATGGAGTACCCCCCAATTACCACCATAATTATGGGCCATACCACACCTTCCATAGCCAAGAGCCAAAGTATGAAACTTACAATTATCATGAGGGGTATATGCAACAAGAGGTCCAAAGGGAACCAAGTTAGGAAAAGCAGCTAATAGAAGCCTGTATTATTCAAAACCAACAATTAGAGCAAATGATCCAACGGGTGCAACTCCTAGACCAGCAAATGGCAGATAACCTCATGACGGATTCAGGATTTCAAATGAATCAATTGACTTCAAGTGCTAATGAATCAATTGACGAGCAAATTAGAAGGGAATGTTTAGAGGAGGAAGAGTCCTATTCATCGGGTAATATCCTTACATCTTCTAATACTTTGCAATTTGTTGAAACTGCATCTAGTTTGCTTGATAGCACTGTGATTACTTATGCATATAATGTTGTTGATTCTGAATTGCATAATGAGGAAGTTGATGAGGAAATTATCATTGAATCCCCTGATTTGGTTAATTGTGGCAATTCATTGAACAAAATAGACACATTTATTGATGTTCATGAGTCCTTGTGTACTGATGCACTTGGAATTTCTACCCCTAGCTGTGATTGTAGTTATGAATTCATGTCTGAATCTATTAATGATGAATCTACTGAGTCTAGGGTAGTGGATAAGTGTGGGGGTGATCTAGAATGTAATGATCATTTTATTCCTGGTATGGAATTGGTTGATAAGTCTGTTGATGATGCATCTATTGAGTTTAGGGATAGCATACCATCTGGATCATGTGACATAAATGATTTAAATGATTCTGTTGATCGTGTGTGTGCTGGACCCACTATATATGATAGATGCTCTCAAATTAATGCTTTCATCGAGACTAGTGAGTTCTTCACAAATTCTAATCAACATGATTCCTCAAAAACCTATGATGGTATGACTGATGAAACAATGAATGTAGCATGTGATAAGAATATAGACATTGAAATTGTTGGATAGCTTATTAATAATTCAGACCCAACTCTTGAATGCCTATGTGATGATATGCATACATGTCCTGTGTGTGCTGAGATTAATGAATTTCTGGAGTCTGATAAGCCTGTTGAATCCATAGAGTCCTTTGCTTGCACTAAAACTGTTAATGAGATTGATTCTCCTGATCATACTAGTATTGGTGAGGGCATGCATAGTGATAATGCTGATATTGAAAATTCTACTGATGCTTGTGCTATTATTGATACTAGTGAGACACCGAATTTTGTTATTGATAATTGTTTAGAATCTTGTGAGCCTACTGATGTCTCTTTGGTCAGGGAAGATACTATTTCTCTTGTTGAGAGTCCTGAACAAATTTTTGAAGTTGGTGAGTTAATTCCCAACAAGCCACAGACTCTCTTGGTTGAGAAAAAGCAACTGACAGACACCTTGAACTCAAAGGACTGTGAGAAGTTACAATTAAATTTTTCTATTGATGCAGTGACTCTTACTGATGGGAGTCCAGTAGATTTTATTGGCTTTAATAGATTTTTAGAAAGTTTTGATTTTAAATTTCCTTTCTTTGATTTTAAATGTCTTAAATTTGATTTTCCTTCTTTTCTTGCTAGTGAAATTGCTGAATATGACTTTCCTGAACTACTGATGGTTGAGGAAGTCCATGAGTCATCACTACATGATCAATCCAAATGTTTTAAAGTAGTAAAACTTAAATTTCTTGAATTAAGGAGGAATAAAGTAGTTTTAATTTTGATTTTTGACACGTATGATTAGTTAATATTTAATATAGCTCTATTTAGTTTAGGATGTAGTTTTCTTTTTTTTCTTTTTTGCATTACAGTTTGTCTTTATTTTGTAGGTAATGAAAGGTTGCTAACCAGCTACTTGGAAATCTAAGCCAACTTTGAAATCTTCGATTCAAGCTCATCCGGTTGTATTCTCTCCTTTCACTCTCTTTATATTGTGCTTATATTCATTTACTGGATTGTGTTCTGGCATTGAGGATAATGCAATATTTAAGTGTGGGGGGGGAGAGCTATTTCATTCCATTCTATCTTGCCCTTGTTTTGAAAAAAAATAAATAAATAAATAAATTGAATTTTTTAAGAAAATTTTTGAATAAAATAGCATGATTCCTCTAAGTTTTCCTGTGAAAGTTGCAAGTTGAGATGATTATTGCATGAATTCACCTAGACATGATAAGCAATGAATCTTGTGTCTTGATTTAAGTGAAGTGGCAATGAATTTGATTTCAATGAATTGGTTGATAGCCATTAGCTGGTGAGAATTTGAGCCTGAATTGTTCAATTCTAGTATGTATTCACCTATCACTATTTTCACTCTAGAACTTGTCTTGATTCTTTGTTGAGACTACATTTGCACTTGCATGCATGAAAATGATAAGGCATTCCTTTCTTTGTATAGCTACATAGCCAAAAAGCCACCCTACATGCATTTTATCCATTGTTTTAGCCAATTTGAACCTTAATTTTCTTTTCTTATTGAACCATAGCCATTCAATATGTTTCCCCACCTTGTTTTAAGATGCTTTAGGGATTTTAAGGAGCATTACATCTAATTGGGATGAGAGAATATATGCCTTACATTAAGTTAGGCCATTGTTTATTAAAGTTGAGGAAATTGTCTTAAAAAAATGCAAAGAAAAGAAAAGATAGAGAGAAAAAAAAAAGAGATGGAAAAGCAAAAAGAAAGCAATTGAAAAAAAAAAAAAGCAAAGCAAAGAAAAGAAAAGAAAAGGAAGAAAAGAAAACCAAAAGAGGGAAGTCTTACAAATTGAGTTTATAGTTGCCTATACTTGTTGGAAAGAAGGCCTTCAAAATGCACACTCTCCCTCATCCTGAGTCTCATTTTATTGCTCTTGAGATCCTTAAGGTATTCTATTTGTTAGTTGTTTTCCCCTTATTTTAGTCATCCATTTATTTCACTTCCTTAGCCCCATTACAACCCAAAATAAAGTCCTATTGATTTGTGCTTTGCATTTGGCATGGGTAGTGGAGACTTAAAAGCTTGACAAGCCTATGGTAGTGAACTTTTGATAGGTGGAACTTGAGTGATACACATACCTAAACAATTGAGAGTTGAGAGTAAATACTAAACTATGTGAGAGGCTATGCATTTCGATTCATTCTTTTCAAATGAAATTGCCATGGAGCTTATTTCTTGATGCAAGTGGAGTTATCTTAGATTGTTAAAGTGTTGAAGAGTCTTGATTATTCTTTAACTTATGATTTTTCACTTTCATTTTCCCACTTGTCATTCCATTAGTCTTCATTTGATATTGAGTTTTGCCCAGGAGTGCAAAGGTTTAAGTGTGGGGGAATTTGATAAGTAGGATTTTTATACATTTTAATCCTTTTAACTTAAACATTTTAGTATCCAAATATGGCTTTAAGGGTCTAATTAGATGAAATTTGATTTTTGTAGCCATTTTCTATATTTAAGGAATTAAGTTACAAATTATTGGATTTTAATGCATAAATTTATCTTAAATAATTTTGTGAAAATTCCTACTTGATTTTTCCCATTCTTTTGTGCAGAATTTTTATGGACAATTGGTATTTGAATAGGAGATTATTTTGGAGAAGAAATAGAGGTTTGCCAAGTCCAAGGAAGCCATGCATTCCATCCTCTCATCCTCACATCTCTCACCCACTTAGTTTGCACATATATATCACGTATGGGTCTCTTTCTATGGAAGCATTAGTTGCTTGTGTGAAACAAGAAGCTGCATGGGTACTTTAAAAAAGAAGAGCTTCGAGCTTGGCTGAAAAAAAGCCACAAGCAACAGAACACATGCAGAAGCTTACGTGGATAAAGTGAAAAAGACGTGGAAAAACATGAGCAAGGGCCGTCGTGGAATAGGAGGAAAGAGCACGAGGAAGCATGAGCTGCTTGTGGGAAGAAGATGTCACGTGTTTGACTGGATTTAAGAGAAGAAACAAATGAAGAAACAGCTACGGGTTGGCAAGAGTTAAATGTGGCTAGAACAAACACGATCGAACTTAAGCTTGCATGAGCTGGGGTGAGAGTAGAAGAGTGACGCTGAACTGGGCAGAGAAAAACTGGAAAGAATGAATGCCATTTGAAAAGCTTTTCTCTTCGGTCTGAACAGCAGAATAGAGCACGAATAAATGCAGCAACATCCAGCAGAAAACTCGAGCAACTAAAAGAAGCTGCACATAAGCTAGAACAGAAGCTGGAAGACGCTGCATGAATAAGCAAGCATGAGGCAGTTTTGAGTTGGGCAGAACGTGGATTAATGAAGCTTGAAAGCTGGAGAACATGCAACAAGGAAGAGAGGAAGGAAACACATGAAGAAGAAGATGCAAAAGGAGCTGAAAGCAAAGCAGACAGCAGCCAACGTGGAAAACAGAGCATGGAAGAAGCATGTGCAGATTTTAAAAAGAAAAACGTAAAAGCAACGTGAATGAGCTGAAGGAGGAGACGTGGAGAATGCAGAAACTCAAGGAGGGGCTGGGCACGTGAATAATAAAGCAAAGAAGGAAATAAGAAGCTGCATGCAGAAGCTACACGTTAAAAATGAGCTGAACTCGAGCAGAAACAAAGCCATGTTCTGGTGCCTTGAGCAGATCACGTGGGAGAAGATTACTATATAATAACCAGTAGGGCCCACTCTCATATACACATCCATGCAGCATAATACACATGAAGAAGCTGAGTTTAGAGAAGAATATCACGTTAATGAGAAGAGGCTTTGGCACGTGATTTTTAATGAGGAAGAGAGTCATTATTCCACACGTCTCCATATATTCATCCTTGTCCATTCACAATTCATCCATCTCACGCCTCTGCAAGTCACTCACGTCTCTATAATCTCGCAGCCCATCATGCCTATATATATCAAGCCATTCATCCATTCATGGGGCACCATTCATCAACCATTCCATCGTCCACTCCATCCTCATCCAACCACTCATTCCATCCATCCACACCACGCCACACCATTCAGCAACCATTCATCTTCTCATCCCCATTCCATTCATCTACATCCCATGAAGTTCTAATCCATCATGAGGCTAGCTAGGAGGAAGCTCTTGGAGAAGCTTGAATCCATGGAGAAAATTTAGAATTTTGGCTAAGAATTTCCTTATTTTTCCTACACTTTTTCTCTTTCATTTATTTTCTTGGTTAAGATGTATTTGATAAGGGAATTTGTGTAATTATAATTAGTGGCTGGTTAGACACTAATTAGGAAGTTTTTTTGTTGATTAATTGATCCGATTAATTCCAATATCATCTGAATTCCCATGTATGCTTCGAAGGTGTTCGATAAAATACATGAGTGAGCTTAATTGTTTAATTTGAAGATTCCTTAATGTTTAGTTGGTTAATTAAATATTTAGGATGATTCAGAGGTTAATCAAATTAGTTAATCAATCAAATTGAGTGTTCATTGATCCTAAAACAAGAATTAACAATTTAATTTGGATGTGAGGTTTCAATTCAACATTAGATCATCAATCTCTTGAATCTTGAGTGGTTACCCAAGATAAATTGTTATGAACACGATTAGGAACTCTTAGGCCAGAATTAATCACAATTAGAATAGGATAAGGATAGTGGATACCAAGGGACGAATCCAAAGCTAGTCACAAGACCATTTTTCATTCATAATCCATACAATTAGGCAGAATTTAGGAATTTTAATACAATTTAGTTTTAGGATAGTTTAATTAAATCAAAACCCCCTTTAGTTTAGAAATTTTAGAGTCTTTTAACATTTAGAACACTCAGTTAAACATTGAACGCCAATTCCAAGGGAGATGACCTAGGTTGTGCCATTAACTGCATATTCTATCAGCCTAGTATTATTTTGAGGGTTATGCGACGAGCCACTCAATGTCTCATGGATTATGTGAGTTCATGTATCACATTCTCATGTTTAATTATATAGATACTACTCAATTCCATCACCAAAAGTGGCCTATAACTCATGCAAATGAAAGAAACACACAAAATATCATAATTTATCCTCGGCCAGAATTTCATGCTTTCTGTCACAAATTTTAAAAAATCATAACTAATTTTAAAAAAATCAAAATCACACACTTTTTACTATTCTGGAAAGGTATAGATGTCTACTTTATGGTAAAAATAGTTTTAGATCATTAGACATCAAGTAGAAGACGTTTGACATTTGAAAAGCATCCAAGGTCTCAGCTATTTGGGCTATTATCGCAGGTTACTGTCATAAACTTTGTAAATTCATAACTAATTCTAAAAATATCCAAATCATGAAAATCAGTCAATATGAGAAGCTACGAATGTTAAATCTAAGGAAAAAATATCTCCAGATCATGCCAAGCCCATATAGGAACTGAATTATGATGGAACCATACTAGAGGTCAAGTGGCGCTACTAGTACTGACATTAAACTTCAAAAATTCATAACACTCTGGTCAGACTCCAAATGAGGTGATCTTGGTGGCCATAAAAATCTTATAAGCTCTAGTTTATTATTGTAAAATATTACAAGCATTGGACACTATTTGACTATCAGATGATACAGAACACAAAACTGACCATATGAACAATACATGCACCAGAATAGCAGTAAAATCCCAACTTTGAAAATTCATAATTGATTCTGTAAAGCTCAAATTTTTCTGAACTTTAGCTTTCCAAAAAGCTCTCAATGAGCCCTACATTTCTACCAAATTTCATAGGAAGATTCATCTATTTGGTCAATTCATACTATAGGGTTCCAGTTTGGTCATTTTTATGGTTTCTACAAGCCTCAAAGTGTCCAATTTTGCTTCCTATGTTGGTGTGGCCACTTGAGCACGTGGGATTACACCAAAATAAAATTTTAAACTTGTATCAAAGGTGCACAAACCCAGAATTTAGAAACTCACACTCTCACTCCATGCTATACACAATTTTCCATGATGCTAGTCTTGCCATTACATACCCAAATTGCATTATAACATTCACATAATATAAATTCTCATTTGTAAATGATACATTAGCATAATTACACATGTTCATAATGCCATAGGACATATACAACAATAGATTACAACATTTGCCACTCATATGGCTATAAAGAAGTAAAATTCATGCACTTTATTGTCACACTTTCATCTTCCAAGTTGTTGGCTCTCATTACCTTATCCACTTGGTCTACCTAGCATGTCAGAACATTGGAGAGGAGGGAATGAGATTCAAAGAATCCCAATAGCTTATCTCCTTCTCAATCACACATAAAGTATACAATACAAGTTTTGAAAATGCATGCATGGACATATTGAAATGTGTGAGCATTCAAGAAACATTCTTAGCATTTGAACAAGTCATACATAGGCTTGCCAAGTGAGTGAATTAGTCTCACCCATTCACTTGTGGATTTTAAACTTGCATTCCCATTTTCTTTAAGAGGTTTTTGACTCAACCTTACTATTGGGAGTCAACCTCACTCTTGGGAGACTCTTTACTTTGTTTCAACCAACTTTAAGGGTTCTTGGCTCATCCTCACCATGGCTAAGTGTTCTTGGCTTCTCCACACTCAAGCAAACCAAGGCAAGCATAGAAAACATCATTTGAATGTATAAAACATCATCATGGTACCATGGAATGAAAGCTCATATTAAAATACTTTTCATAGCTCAAAACACACATTCAAAGACAATGTAAGTACACATTTATGCATGAGAGAAGGTGGAGAGAGCTACTTTGCTTGCATTCACACACTTTTTCCTTGAGCCTTGAGTCCTTTCCCTTGATCTCACACACCCAACAAGGTGGAGATCATTTCTCTTGGCCTAGACACATCATATGGAAGCTAGTTACACTCTTGAATCACATTCTAAGGCCACACATTCACTAGAAAAGCTAAGTGACTCATAAAGCTCTTTTATAGTTCCATAATGCACTTAATGAAGAAATCTTAAGAAAACATAATCTTGGCTCCATTCTCTCCATTCATTTATGATTCTTGACTCCATTGAAATCTCTTGGAGTCATCACACAATCAAATCAAGGAGCCTAGCTAGGTGTTGCTTTTTTCAGCCATAATATGGAACCTATAATACCATCTCATTATCCATGGCTTCTAGAATTTTTTCAAGGCTTCCTCTCATCCTCTTGCATCATACATGACTTAAAACTAAGCTTGGAACAAATTAAAACTACCCCTTGGTGCTTCATCTAGCTTAGGCCGAAACTATGCATTATATGAACACCAAGTGAGTTTGCTTCATTCTTTTGATGGAAGATGCATATGAGGAGCCTTCTAGGGATCTCAAGAGCTCATCCAAACATTCATTTAGGCCTAGGAACAATTACATCAAATCAGATTTTTAAGGGAGCTCATAAAACCCTAGGTCTGCTATCTTGAAAATCAATGGCTTTTACTTGAATTTCCTTGTATATTCTTACTCTCCTCCCTTAAATTTATAGAATTCACCCTTGGTTCTGCCCAAAATTCAAGCCCTCTTGCAGCTACATATATGGGGCAAAATAGGGAGAAGAAGGGGGAAGGAGTAGCTACCATAGGATAAAGATTTTACCTTATTTCCATGGCTTTTCTTGCTTATTTCTCACTGTCCTTGGCCTCCTCTCTTCAAATCCGAATTTTCCCCTCTTTTCTTCCCTCAAAACAGATCCATATACTTTGATAAAAGCATAAGAAAGAAAGAGAAATGGAGAAGAAGAGGTTTGCTAAAGAGAAAGCATGAAAAATCAAGAAATTCCATACCTTTCTTGCCTTTTTCTTCCTCCTTTTCTTCCTCTCTTGGTGAAGCTCAAGGAGCTTCTGTTTTTCTGTAATTTGGGAAGAGGAAGTCATGCTTAAGAAGGTGGGAGAAAAAGGGAGAAGTGTGTGGGACCTTCTAGAAACACACTTTTTCAAAAATTCTAATTTCGTCCCTCTGTAATAGCAATTTTATTTTGTCTTCGTTTTAGCTCCTTTTTTAGAACCATCTTTTCCATTATAAAATCTAGGTTCCCAATATAATAAAATGCCTTTAGAATCACTCAATTTGAAGCTAAAACCTTACAAAACGAATTCGTCTAAGTTCGAGCTCATTGATACTAGAAAATGTACACCAGAGGGATTTTACCAATCTCGAGGTTTCCTATGGTTTTTGGGGCCTCTGAGAACCTTGGACAACTCAAATTTCTCATTTAAAAAGCCTTCCTATGTGTTTTTCCAAAAGTTGAACTTATTTACAAAAATACCATTACGTTTCGTCAATTTTTGTCACAAATTGTTTCATAGTCCTAGCTCCATTTTTCTTTCCATTTGAGCCTGGGATTCTCATTTTTAGGAGTTTAGAATGCTTCTCAAAGTTTTTAGGACCTTAACTAAGTTATTTTGGGGGACTTGTTTTTGTATTCGATGAATTTTGTTCGTTTATGGAAAAATTGTATGTTATGTTTCTTGTGTTTTCTTTCATTTTTAGAGAACCAAATATTGTAGGGAACATGTTTATTTAATCCCCTAAAACTTGTTCAAAGTTGTTTAAGGAGATTGAATTGTGTATT